>CM035847.1:89370791-90624791 GCA_020510985.1 Pholidichthys leucotaenia
TGCCACGTGCCGGCCTGCCTCAAATCCTCCACCATCATCCCTGTCCCCAAGAAACCACGGATCACTGGACTTAACGACTACAGACCTGTAGCGCTCACCTCTGTAGTCATGAACTACAGAGGTGAACTACTTCTTCCATCTGCTAAACGATTCCGGAGCATCAGAGGCAGAACCACCAGACTGATCAACAGCTTCCTCCCACAAGCTGTCAGGATGCTGAACAGCTGACCCGGAATCTCTCATACACACTACTGCACCTATGGACATTTTGTATATTATAGTTAGTTATTCTTTTTCCCCAAGTATGTCTCAGGGATGTGTGAATGGATGGGGGGGGTGGGGGTGGGGGGTGGAGCTATGTGGGAGTGTGTCTTAATCATGCTGCTTCTTATATGGATGCCGAGAGAAATGCAATTTCATCTTGCCTGCACTACAGTTGTATGTACAGCAATATGACAATAAAGGTTGATTTGATTTGATTTGATTTGATGAAGTCCTTTGAGTGCCTGGTCCTGCCCCACCTCAAGTCCATCACCACTCCCCTCCTGGACCCGGTGCAGTTTGCCTACCGAGCCAACAGGTCTGTAGACGACGCAGTCAACCTGGCCCTCCACTCCATCCTGCAGCACCTGGACTCCCCGGGAACCTACGCCAGGATCCTGTTTGTGGACTTCAGCTCTTCATTCAACACCATCCGCCCCGCTCTGCTCCGGGACAAGCTGTCCCTGCTCAACGTGCCTGACTCCCTCTGCAGGTGGATCACCGACTTCCTGACGGACCGGAGGCAGCATGTGCGGCTGGGAAAGACTGTCTCAGACCCTGTTAGCATCAGCACTGGATCACCCCAGGGCTGTGTACTTTCCCCCCCTTTCCCCCCCACGTCCGCAGAAGTGGTAGAATGTTATAAAGGTTATGCAAGCATTTTAATAGGTTGCTTAAAGCAACACTCAGAGCTTCGCTCACAAACACAAATTGGGGCGACCGCCTGCCCTGGGTTCATTTAAGGTTGTGCTTCGCACCTATGGAGAATTTGGCAGCCTCCCCAGCAGAACTTGTTTTTTCTTAGCCGCTGTGGATCCCTGGAGAGTTTTTACCGGAAAACCCCGCACCCGAGGCTGATCCGCCCATGCAATTTTTACATAGTACGGAGGCAGTGAGCGCACCAGGCCCGGCCCACCATTGTTTTCCCCGCACATTCATCCCAAAAAGCTTGCAGAACGCCAGTTTTGTTTTTGTCAGGCACAGTGTGCACCAGACCCCGCTGCGCCCACCGTACAACAAATTGTTCAGGGTGTTGGAACCTGGGGAAAAGCATTTTGCATTAGGCTTGGGGTGGGGGTGCGTAGGGAGACCGTCTGCATTGACAGACTGAAGCCTGCTTTTGTGTTGGCAGATGAGCCGGTGGTGTTGGCCTAAGCTCCCCGGCGAGGACGCCCACCGTTGGTGGCTTCGTAAAGTGGTGATCCCTCGGCAGGGACCTGAAGGGATCATGAAGCTGATGTGTTTTCTCCCCCTCCCTTTTTCCCTCCACAGACTGACATGCCCTCCTGTACACCCCACCAGCAGGACGGTTCGACTGGATCAGCAACCCCACACTACAGCCGCTGTGGACGCCAGCTCAAGCCCAAAGGATGGGGGGGGGGTTAGTGCCCTTTCTGGGTGTTCGGGTGGTAGGAGGGGGGGCTGTGTGGGGGCATGGTGTTGGACTTCTCCCCCCAGAGAACAAGGGACCAAAAGAGGAGGTGTCACCGGGGGGGGGGGGGGGGTAATCAGACGGGACAGTAAGGACTATGCGCTCCCCGGGGAGCCTCCTTTCTCCACCACACACACACACACACACACATATGTGTACAGTGTGTATATATATATATATATATATATATATATATATAGTGCTGCACTGTAATGAATAACCTAAAGTACAAACAGACAAAAGATAAAAAAAGTAAATGTAAAACATAATAAAAACATAACATGCAGCAGAAAAAGAAGCAACTCACAACAAGTGTAAAAACAAAATGCCAAACACAGCAGAAAATAAAATTAATAAAATTAAGGTGAGTTAAAAGCCAAGAGAAACAGATGTGCTTTTAAATGAGATTTTAAAACACAAACTGGGGAGGCTGTGGTGTTGGTGTTTGACACCTTTATTGTGAAGTGCGGTTTAGTGGCGGGCACTTGCTGTTCTGCCACTGCACCGCCCTATAAATAGCAAAGGGCATCCATTATACGGTCTCTTCGAACGGTGCCCTTTGCCTGGTGTCTCTTGTGTGTCCATTGAGTTATATACAACATTCAATAAAGCTGAGTTTGTCCAGTCATCTGGCCTCATCCTTTATAGAGGTATTTTACATACATAACATTTGGCGATCGAGGATTAACTAATGGAAGCGTGCATTACACCACTTCGCCCCTTCCTCGAGCTCCCGGGGGAGCCGTCCCTTCCGTGGCCGAGATGGTTTTAACCCTTTGAGTGTGAGAACTTGCGTACCCCTAGTGGCAGAGTGCGGCACTATGCCTGCCTCCTCACTTTGACTTTGTCAAAAGTAAGTGAGAAATTTGTTTTGTTTTTTTGTTTTAATGTACTGATTTCTTGTTCATATACTTTGAAGATAAGATGATGAGGTACCTCTGTACAAAAAACCATGTCAAAAGACTGAACCATTTTTTTGTGTAAATACGTCCAAAGTCCAGTTTTGACTGAGTTGTGGAATTTAAAGAGGTGCCGCGACATTATGCAAATTATTATTATTTATTTAGCGAATGCAAAGTCCTTAAGCCAAGCAGTTGCCTCCTGGTTTGCTGTATGGAAGGTGTGTAATCCTCCTTCCAGTCTTTGGAGCGGGCAAGTCTCTATGATGTGTTCCATAGTTTGCTCCTCTCCACATGCGCACAGTGGGCTAGGGCTACTGCCCCATCTGTGAAGGCTGGCCAAGCAGGGGCCATGTCCAGTCCTGAAGCGATTGAGTGTAGACCACTGTCTCCTTGGGAGGTTGGTGCCCGGGACCTGTTGGTTGGGGTTTATCACCAGCTGTTTGTTTGGGACCTCCTTGGTCTCCCATTCCTCTTGCCAAGCTGTCTGGATGGTAAAGTCAGCTGGGGGAGGGTTTTTCCAAATCGGCCGTCTGGATGAAAGTCGGGCAGTGGGTGGGGTGTAGATATCTGCATGGATTGGTAAGTGAGGAAAATCTTTAACTTTTTGGAGCATCCTTTGAGTTAATGCTGCTCGCCGGATGTGTGGAGGGGCTATGTTTGACAGTACAGAGAGCCAGGGGAGTGGGGGAGCCAGGGGAGTGGTGTTGAGCGGATTGTTCCAGTTATAGTTCTCATGGTTGAGTTGAGCTGGGTGTCTACATAGTGAGTAGATAAATTATGCAAATTAGATGCATAAATTTATTCCTATCTGAATCTTTGGATCATATATTTTATATCTTTCTAATTGACAGTAAGTCATTATCTCTTACCACTTTCAAGTTATAGCCTTGGAAATCTGAACTATTTTATTGACAAAAAATATTTACCACTGTTGACCACTAGGGGTATGTCGCAGTTCTGCACCATACACACTCAAAGGGTTAAGCTTTCCAGACCTACGTCACTGCGCTCGACCTGGGTAAGCTTGACAAGTTAAGAGAGAGCACATGCGCTACTTGTTCACAACCTCAGGATTGCGGGCCAGCGTGTCCTGCGCACACTCGGAGCTTCAGAGTCTTTTGAAGACGTCATCAAGCTGCTAGCAAGCCACTTTCATGCCCTGGATAGCGTGACTGTCCAGAGGATTCGCTTTCAGCAGCAACACCAACATGTGGGTGAGCCTATGTATCAGTTTGTTGCCGACTTGAGGCCATTAGCTAGCGAGTGTCGTTTTGGGCCACTGGAGGATGAATTGGTATGTGGCCAGTTTGCAGAGCACACAAGTAGCACCACTATATGAGCTAGGCTACTCAAAGTGTCCTAACATTAGCCAGGACTGTCGAGCTAGCTCTCCAGTTGGAGGCCGCAGACAAGCTAGTTTCGGAGCTAAACTGGCGCCAGTCACAGCGGCCGCCGGATCCTCCCACTGTGGCATTAGTAGCGGACTCGGATAGCGAGGATAGCTTGGACGACGATATTACGGAAGCCAATGCTGCCAGCGGAAGGTCTGGCCGGGGAAAAACCCTTTGTAAGGGTTGCGGGTCCGTGAAACACCAAAACAAGGCTAAGGACTGCCCGGCTAGAGGGAAGCATTGTAGCAGATTTGGACGCTTGAACCATTATGCTAGAGTGTGCCATGTATCTGGGCCGGAGAGCCCACAGAAGAAATCACTCCGCCCGCCCCCGACAGCTATCCATATGGTGTCTCCCAGCACCAACGGGTACACTTTCTGCGCAGTGGAGCTGAATGGCATGAAGTTACCACTGCTGCTTGACACAGGGGAGGAGGGGTCATTGCTGAATTGGGCACAGTGAGGAAGTTTTTCCCCCACTACAGAGTGAGAGGTAACACAGCGCCACTTTATGATTATGGAGGTGGCAGGCTGTGCACAGCTGGGATGTTGGAGTTAACGGTTCAGTACAAGTCTGCGATGATGGCTGACTTCACGTTCCACATGACGGCCTGAGGCGACAACATCATGGACTGTGATTTCTTTTATGGACTGAGTTTCGCCATTATATATGATGCTGGGGAAGAATGGCTGGGGTGTTGCCAGTGGAACCCTCCGGTTCTGGTGGTCGATGATGACGATATGTGGGACGAAGGACTAACAGACACCACGGCGGTTAAACAGGACCAAGCTCACTCAGGTTTGGCACAGGAGGGTCTCAGTGCCGGCGCTTGGGAAATGGTAGAGGGGGTACCGAGCGTGGCAGCGAGGTGCCTGCGCTGGCGAGTGATGCCGATGTGCTAGCCCCAGATTCCTCCGGAGCTTGGCCGCAGGGGGATGGAGGATCTGCAGCTTTGATGGCGACTGCTACAATGGCTTCAGAAGAGGACGGGGCAAGACCGACGAGCACGGGAAAACTGCATGCTCAGCAGCACCATGTCAGGCCAAGCTGAGCCCCGCTTAGGGTTGTGGACTTGGTCCGGGTTTGAGGAGAGGAACATCCATGGCAACGATGGGCCAGACGACAGCCGGTGAAACATCAGGAGTGTGTGCGTATAGTGGCCAAACTGGACGCAGCATACTTCCAGCTGTCTGACAGCTCGGCGAGGCACGCCAATCAGCTTCAGTGTGTCCGGGAAGAGGCTTCTGGTGACGGGGCATCATGAGAGCGGGAGTCGGTGGTGATGAGGAGAGGCGCTTTCGTCCAGGAGATCAGCCATTGTCCCAGGGGCCTGTGGCCTCCAGGGGCACGTCTGCTGAGGGGCTGCCCTGGGCCATCCCACGCCGGTTCTGCTCCTCCTGCCCAAGGGACAGTGCTGTAAATTTTGTGAAACAGTTCTTTTGTTCGTATGTTTATGTATGTTGCAAAATAACATTGTTTTGTGTGGGTTTAAATTAATTTAGGAACACGGCAATGATTTTAGTTTATTAATGGACTTTCTTTAGCTTATCAGGTGGCAGAATAATCCACCGTGCCATGTGGGTAGGTCAGTAGTCGACCTGTCCACCCTGTTTTAGGTTTTGTTGTGTGACTGTGTGAGGCCATTTATATACATCAGTTTTTGTTTTGATAGTGCATGATTCAGGTCTTAAATTGTGTGTGTGTGTGTGTGTGGGGGGGGTAATTGAGTGAGTGGTTTTGGACTTTTCTAAGGGGGGGGGATGTGGTGTTGGTGTTTGACGCCTTTATTGTGAAGTGCAGTGTAGTGGCGGGCACTTCCTGTTCCGCTACTGCACTGCCCTATAAATAGCAGAGGACATCCATTATACGGTCTCGTCGACCGGTGCCCTCTGCCTGGTGTCTACTGTGTGTCCGCTGAGTTACAGTGTTCAAGATAGATAGATAGATAGATAGATAGATAGATAGATAGTTTATTTCGAACACAAAAAATATAACAAAAAACAAGCAAATAGCAAATGCAATAAAGTTACAGTATACACTGTTCGAAAGGGAGAAGGAAGAAGTGAACACTTATTAATTCCAACTCCTCTTTTCCATCGATACACCCATGTGAATTTTATACAAATTACCACCTTTAAGACCCCAAGTAAACAATTTACTGTATTTTTTACAGATCAACATTAACACCCGTCCATTCTAACATACAATGAAGTCCATATATCAAAACCAGTCTCAAACGACACAGATACACACAGTGCTGTCCCACCCACCATTCAATAGTGTCCCATAATGTCCCAGAGTGGACATAATGAATCGTACATATACATTCTACCCTTCTAACATATATCCTTTCAACAAATGGTGCTTATACCTCTTTTTAAATTGATTTCTGTTTGTACATAGTTTCAGTTCCGGCTCCAGACTGTTCCACAAATCCACCCCACAGACAGATATGCACATACTTTTCTTGGTTGTACGTATCTTGGGTTTTGTAAAGTTTAAGTCTCCTCTCAAATTATGATTGTTGTCTCTTTTTTTAAATATTTTTTGTACATTAGTTGGGAGTTGATTGTTAATCGCCCTGTACATTACTTGTGCTGTCTTAAATTTAACTAATTCGATGAACTTTATGACATGTGACTTCAAGAACAACAAATTGGTATGGTCTCTATATCCTGCATTGTTAATTATCCTTATAGCTCTTTTTTGTGATGTGCATATTGCTTGTAGGTTGGTCTTGTAGGTGTTTCCCCAGACTTCTACACAGTAGTTAAGATAAGGTAAAAACAGTGAATTGTACAATAAGACCAATGATTTATAGTCCAAGATGTGTCTTGTCTTCCCCAGTATGCCTATACATTTTGCTAATTTAGCCCGGATGCGACTGATGTGAGGTTTCCAGCAGATTTTACTGTCTAGCGTCACCCCCAGAAACTTATTTTCCTGTACTGTTTGTATTCTGGTATCATCTATCGTTACCATTATTTCATGATTTATTTTATAATTTCCAAACACCATAATCATAATCAATAAAGCTGAGATCGTCCAGTCATCTGGCCTCATCCTTTATAGAGGTATTTTACATAAATAACAGAGGCTTGCCTAACAAGTAATGGCAACTCATTCCATAGCCTAGGGGCTGCAGCAGCAAAGGCCCGATCCCCTATGAGCTTCAGCCTTGTTTTAGGGATTGCCAAGAGCAGCTGATCAGCTGATCTTAGGGATCGTGGTGGAACATAAGACTGAAGTAAGTCAGAGAGGTATGGTGCGGCAAGACTGTTAAGACATTTACAAACATAAAGGAGAATTTTAAAATCGATTCTCTAATGCACAGGGAACCAGTGAAGGGAAGCCAGAATAGGTGAAATGTGCTCACACCTGTGGGCTATTGTTAAAAGGTGGACAGCAGCATTTTGTACAAGCTGAAGACGAGTGATAGAAGCTTGGCTGATCCCAACAAAAAGTGCATTACAGTAATCCAAATGAGTTGTGATAAAAGCATGCAATAGCTTTTCAAGATCTTTCCTTGACACAATGAATTTGACTTTTTTTAACTGATAAAAATGTTTCTGAAGGACACAGCTGATTTGTTTGTCAAATTTAAAATCAGAATCCAGTCTGATCCCCAGATAATAACAGATTGTTTACCATGTGGTGTCAAACAGCCACGGTCCGCATTAGTGGGGAGAGAACATGTACTTGGACCAAACATCATTACTTCAGTTTTGCTCTCATTAAAGCTCAAAAAATTTAATGACATCCATGCACTGATGTTGGAAAGACAGTCCAAGAGTTGCTGGACAGAACCAGAGTCATTTTGTGCCAAGGGAACATAAATATGACAGTCATCAGCGTAACAGTGGAACAAGATACCGTTTCCTTAAAAAAGAACCCAAAGGGAGCAGATACAGGGAAAATAAAAGAGGTCCAAGGATTGAGCCCTGTGGAACCCCATAGGGAAGTGGAGCAGTTGAGGACATAAAATCATGCAGTTTGACACAGAAACTTTACTCGTCTAAATAGGAATGAAACCAGTTTAGGACAGCACCTTTTATGCCCACCCAGTGTTAAAGATGAGAGATTAAAATGCTGTGGTCAACAGTATCAAATGCAGCAGTCAGATCCAACAACACCAGAACAACAAATTTCCCTGAGTCAGTAGCTAAAAGAATGTCATTTAAAACACTCAAAAGTACAGAATCAGTGCTATGTTGGGGTTTAAACCTATACCGATACACCTCAAAAATACCATGAATTTCTAAAAAAAAAAATAGCATTACCTGTGTTAAAACAATTTTCTCCAGGATTTTTTGAAAGAACTGGTAATTTGGAGATAGGCCTGAAATTTGAACAATGAGACGGGTCAAGGCCTGTTTTTTTTTAAGCAACGGCTGCACTACTGCGTGCTTAAAAACCCCATGTATAGAACCATACTAGAGATGAGACTGCTATTCACAATAGCAAGGACTGAAGGACCATTCATTCATTAATTCATTCATTCATTCTTTCATCTTCTTCTGTTTAATCCTTTTTGGGTCGTGGGGGCGCTGGAGCCTATCCCAGCATCTTTGGGCGAGAGGCAGGGTACACCCTGGACAGATCGCCAGTCCATCGCAGGGCCAACACAGAGAGACAGACAACCATTCACTCTCACAGTCATACCTAAGGACAATTTAGAATCCCCAGTTTGATGCCAATTAACCTAACTTGCATGTTTTTGGCATGTGGGAGGAAACCAGGGAAATCCCGGAGTAAACCCATGCAGACACGAGGAGAACATGCAGACTCCATACAGATCACTGTTGGTCGAGGGCTGGGATCGAACCCAGGATCCCCCAGCCAAAGGTGAGTTGCTGTGCTGCCGCAGTGCTAACCACTCTGCCACCACGCTGCCCACTGAAGGACCAATCGTAGTAAAAACTTCTTTAATCAAGAGAGAGGGGGATAGCATCTGCCGGGGAACCAGACAGCTTCATATGACTAATAATGTACTTTAAAAACAAAAGAGACAATGGCTCAAACTGGTCAAAAAAAACTAAGCAGGGCAGAAAAATGGACGGGTCATATGAAGGCGGAGAGATGCAGGCTCTAGTTGATACGACTTAGTCGATAAGAAAAGTGAAGAAATTTTTCACAGACTGCAGGTGAGGCTACTGGACCAGTGCATTGGGGAGTATTAAGAATAGAACTGATAGTGCTAAAAAGAACACGGTGTGGCCGACACACATTGTGGGCTCACGCTGCCACAGAGACAGGACTGAATGTGTATTGCGGGGTGTCACGTCTGCAAGGACTAAGGACTCGAATCTACAGGAGGTAACAAGGAAGTGTGAGATTTGTCTCTTTGTCCCACAGAAGACGCCCCGGAGGGTATTCCGGTTCATCAAGAAATGAGAGACAATGGTGAAGCTTCAAAGGGATGCTTTGTAACTGTATGTTGACTGAAGACACCATGTGGCTTGAATTCTGATGCTGGAAATGTATAAAAGGGGGTTGAAGTATGATTCTTTCTCTTTCCTGCTTTGAGAATGCTAGGAGCTGCGTTCTGTCAAATAAAGCTGGTTTTATGACTGAAACTCAGCCTCATTATTTGAGCATGCTTCTACACTGGTGACCTACGACGGAGAATGAGCAGACAGAATTCTCCCGAGCGGGGCTCTGTGGAAGCCAGCCTGATGGCCGCCTCCACGATCCGGCTGCCCGATTTCTGGCAGCACAGCCCGCGCTCATGGTTTAGCGCAATCGAGGCGCAGTTCAACCTCCGGAGAATCTCCAACGATGACACAAGATTCTACCACGTGGTAGCGAAGCTGGACAGCAACACGGTCCAGAGAGTGGAAGATCTGGTTAATCATCCACCAGACAGCGACAAGTACAGCGCATTGAAGGACACGCTGATCAGCCATTTCACCCCCTCAGTCCAACAACGAGCAGAGGGGCTCCTGGCGCTGACGGAGGCCGAAAACGATAGACCTGCGGACCTGATGGTGAAGATGCTGCAGCTCAAAGCCTCTGAGGATGGCGAATTCATTTTCGCCCACCTTTTCCTTCGAACCCTACCACCAGCAGTGAGAGTGGCCCTGGCAGAGTCACCCCGATTGGCCAAGCGAGACTACCATGGGTTGAGCAAGGAGGCGCAGAGGTTGGTCGACGCCCACAAGCGGAACGCGGTCTCGGCCGCGGCGGCCAGTCCAGGAACGGCGTCCGGAGACAGTGCGGGTCCAGCGGCCGCGGCGCCAGACGCACCAACGACGGCGGCGACAGGAGCCAGACGACGCGGAGCGGAGAACGGCTCGTGCTTCTACCACCGCCGTTTTGCAGAGAGAGCACACAGGTGCGTCCCACCGTGCAATTTTAAGCGCCAGGGAAACGCCAAGACCGAGGGCCGGTAGCAGCTGCGACCCTCGGCAACGAGAACAGGCTGCTTTACCTGACGGATGCACGCTCGGGGAAACAGTTCCTCGTGGACACGGGCTCTCAGCTGAGTTTCGTCACACCCACCTACGCGGAATGGCTGTCGCCTTCTAAAGCCCCCTGGGTGTCAGTGTCAGCAGCGAACGGCTCCACGATTAAAACGTTTGGTGAGAGGACCATGCTTCTGTCCTTACAGGGCCGTTCATTTGAGTGGACATTTATTGTAGCAGCAGTCAGTTTCAACATGTTAGGGGCTGATTTTTTGTGCTCACATGGTTTATTGGTTGACCTTGCTAATAGACGTCTGATTAATGCACTGTCCTTTCATTCTATTCCCTGCACAGCTCGGGTGGCCCCGCCAACTGCACATGCCAGCGTCTCAGCTGCGGGTGGTAAGTTTCACACTCTGCTTGCTCAGTTTCCAGCACTCACAGTCCCCACGTTTTCAGCAACGGTGGCCAAACATGGGGTAGAACATTTCATAACGACCACAGGCCCTCCCGTGTTTGCAAAGGCTCGGCGCTTGGACCCAGCTAAACTGGCCATCGCGCGCGAGGAGTTCACTAATCTGGAAAAACTGGGCATTGTTAGACGTTCCAAGAGCTCTTGGGCTTCGCCGTTACACATGGTCCCAAAAGCTGACGGCTCGTGGCGACCTTGCGGTGATTTCCACAGGTTGAACAACGTTTCAGCTCATGACCGCTACCCGATTCCGCACATTCAGGATTTTTCTGTCCATTTGGCGGGGGCGCGCATTTTTTCTAAAATAGACTTGGTGCGCGGCTATCACCAGGTGCCAGTGCGCGCGCAGGATGTACCCAAAACAGCGGTCATAATGCCTTTCGGCCTTTTTGAGTTCTTGCGCATGCCTTTTGGCCTCAAGGGGGCCGCGCAGACTTTCCAACGCATGATGGATGCAGTTTTACGCGACCTGCCTTTCGTGTTCGTTTATTTGGACGATATTTTGGTAGCCAGCGCGTCCGAAGGCGAACATGAAAAACACCTCACATCAGTTTTCCAGAGGTTGGCAGAGCACGGGTTAATAGTTAACCCAGCGAAGTGTCAGTTTGGGGTGGCGCAGATTGTTTTTTTGGGACATCGCGTTTCGGCAGAGGGAGCAGTTCCCCTTCCAAATAAAGTGCGTGCCATAACGGATTTTCCGCAACCTCAAACGGTCAAGGCGCTTCAGGAGTTTCTAGGGATGGTTAATTTTTACAACCGTTTCCTCCCAAGCGCAGCACGACTCATGCAGCCATTGTACACCGCGTTAAAAAAACAAAAGCCCGCAAATAAAGTTGAATGGTCTCCGGAGCGGGAGCGCGCTTTTGCCCAGGTCAAATCAGCCCTGGCAAACGCAGTTTTGTTAGCGCACCCAGTTCCAACGGCCCGCATGGCGCTCACCACTGACGCTTCCGATGTAGCGGTGGGGGCGGTAGTTGAACAGTTTGTGGCAGGTACCTGGCAACCCCTCGCGTTTTTCAGCAGGACCTTGCGCGATAGTGAACGGAAATACAGCGCGTTTGACAGGGAGCTTTTGGCCCTACACTTGGCCATCCGTCATTTTCAGTTCTGGTTAGAGGGGCGACGTTTCACCGCTTTTGTGGATCATAAACCGCTAACGTTTGCGATGGCCAAAATTTCAGAACCCTGGTCAGGCCGGCAACAAAGGCAACTAGCCGCAATATCGGAGTTCACTACTGATATTCAGCATGTCGCGGGTAAACACAATGTTGTGGCAGACTGCCTCTCGCGTGCAGTAGCACCGCCAAGCCCCATAGGGGCAGACTCTGTAGCCATGGCCGCGGGCCCGGGCAGCGATGCGGGAGCGCGCGCAGCCCCAGTCTGTGTTGGGTTAGATTATGCAGCTATGGCTGCGGAGCAGGTTAACGACGCGGACGTGCGCGCGCTCCAGTCTGGACCAACAGGGTTAAGGCTGGAGCACAGGGTGCAACAAAACGGTATGCCCCCGCTAATCTGCGATGTCTCCACGGGACGGCCCCGCCCTGTGGTGCCAACCGCGTGGCGTCGCCGTGTTTTTGACTTGGTCCATTCTCTCGCACACCCGGGGGTGCGCGCATCGATTAAGTTGGTGGGGGAGAAATTTGTTTGGCCCGGGTTGCGCAAACAGGTCAAGGAATGGGCAGCAGCCTGCGTAGCGTGTCAGCAAGCTAAAATACACAGACACACTAAGGCCCCGTTAGAACCTTTCCACATCCCCGCTAAGCGTTTTGATCACGTGCATATTGACCTGGTCGGGCCGCTTCCGTTATCACACGGGCACACACACCTTTTGACGATGGTAGACCGCACCACGCGCTGGCCAGAGGCGGTTCCTCTGGCATCAACCACAGCGGAAGAAGTTGCGCGAGCATTTTTAGCAGCATGGGTTGCGCGTTTTGGTGTACCGTCGGACATAACGTCCGACAGAGGTCCCCAATTTATTTCCGAGCTGTGGTCATCGACGGCCCGCAGCTTGGGGGTGAAGATTCATCGCACCACCGCGTATAACCCCCAGGCTAATGGTTTATGCGAACGCTTTCACAGGTCATTGAAAGCAGCCCTCAGAGCGTCGCTAACGGATACAAATTGGGTAGACAAACTTCCATGGGTGTTATTAGGGTTGCGTTCTGCACCTAAGGAAGATTTGCACGCTTCCCCGGCTGAATTAGTTTTCGCCCAACGGCTTCGTTTGCCCGGGGAATTTCTTCCTGATAATCCCGCACCTAGTGGCCCCCCCGCTCAGCCGTGGCAGAGCGGCTCAGGAGCAAACACACTTCCTGGCCCAATCCATCACAGTTTCCCACACGTTTTTGTGCCCAAAGCTTTAAAAAATGCAGAGTTCGTTTTTGTTAAACATGACGCCCAGCGTCCAAGTTTGCAGCCGTTTTACGACGGACCGTTTCGAGTGCTGGAGACCGGGCAGAAGCATTTTCTGCTAGATTTAGGGGGCAGACGGGAGCTGATTTGCATTAACAGACTCAAACCCGGTTTTGTTCTGGCTGACGAGGAGGTGCAGCTCGCGAGGCCCCCCCGAAGGGGCAGGCCGCCAAGGGGACATTCTCCAAAGTCTTCACAGAGAGGTGCTAACGGCTTTAATCCACAGGTGCAGAGAGATGTTGCAGGTGCAGCCAAGCCAGGTTGCAGCAGATTCGGCAGAAGATTAAAACCTAGGCAGTTGGTGGATTGATTAGCGATGTATGGAGTGCTTTGTGTTTTTCTTTTTGTTATGCCATTTAGATTTTGCCTTACTAGACGTGTGGGGGGGGTAGTGTGGCCGACACACATTGTGGGCTCACGCTGCCACAGAGACAGGACTGAATGTGTATTGCGGGGTGTCACGTCTGCAAGGACTAAGGACTCGAATCTACAGGAGGTAACAAGGAAGTGTGAGATTTGTCTCTTTGTCCCACAGAAGACGCCCCGGAGGGTATTCCGGTTCATCAAGAAATGAGAGACAATGGTGAAGCTTCAAAGGGATGCTTTGTAACTGTATGTTGACTGAAGACACCATGTGGCTTGAATTCTGATGCTGGAAATGTATAAAAGGGGGTTGAAGTATGATCCTTTCTCTTTCCTGCTTTGAGAATGCTAGGAGCTGCGTTCTGTCAAATAAAGCTGGTTTTATGACTGAAACTCAGCCTCATTATTTGAGCATGCTTCTACAACGGGGCCTATGACAATTGGATGCAATCATTCCTGAGAAACATTTGTTTTTTTTCTGCTTTTATAGTACTCTGATAACATTTCAAGCTACGTATATCTAAAAATATTAAGAGAAACCTGCCGCCTGTCCTTCTTCCCATTGTGCTCCACTCTCCTGCACTCCCGCCTAACATCATGAGTGACATCATTCAGCCAGAGCTGAGCTGAGGTGGGGTTTGGGGCACCTGGTCTTCAGTGGAGCTATCAAGTCCAGAGTTTTTGTACAAGTGGAATGAAATCTCAGAGTTAACACTTCAGTATTAGGATCCATGGAGGATGTCAGATTAGCTTCCGAGTTACTAATAAAAAAAGAGGAGAACAATGCAGTAGAGGAAGGGTTAAACATGAGACAGCGCTGTGGAGGAACACGCAATACACGCAGTGTAGAGAGCAGGGATGTTAAATAAGACAGGCATATGATCAGAGAAAACGGCATCACAAATTTCCACGTTAAAAACAGGCAGATGTTTTTTTTTTTATTAGATGCATTTTACTGCTTTTTTACATCTTGGCCAGGGGACTACAGACGAAAACTAGCCTTTTGGCTAATTCTGGCTTTTTTAACCATGTGTAATCATGTGTTTTATGAAATTGCATTGTCCCTTTTCAAATAAACTAAACTAAACTAAACCATACGATAAAACCAAATTAAGTGAATGTCCATGAACATGCGTGGGTGAAGACACAAAATTTTTAAGGTTAAAAGAATGAATTAAGTTTAAAAAGTTTTGGGTTTTTGGCTTATCAGGACAGCAGATATGAACATTAAAATCCCCGACAATAAGGATGCGATCATATTTAGGCATGATTTCAGCTAAAAACTCTGAAAAGCCACTATCGAAATCCTTATTGTATTTGGGTGGCCGATAGATCACAGCACACAGTAATTTAGAAGAAGGAGAGCAAGCTAGTTCAAATAAGCACAGCTCAAAGCTGCTGAAGGAGAATCGCAGGTAAAATTGATTGCATTTGTAGTCACCATTAAAACAGTCACTATTCCACCACCTCAGCCCGTTATCTGGGGGAGTTTAAATGGCAGCAATCCTGCGGTAAAAGTTCAGAGAAAATGCTGGACTCACCAACACTCAACCACGACTCCATTATGCAAAGAAAATCCAGTCTCCTAGACATGACGAAATTCCTCAGGATAAAGGTTTTGTTTGACAGTGAGCTCACGTTCACCAGGCCAGAACTGACAAGAGCCATGTCAGAGACATCAGCTGTCCAGGGGGCTCGACACACAGCCCACAGTTTGTGTGGATTCACCCCACGCCAGTGAGGGCGAGGAGAGTAGGGACCCTGGGGCAGGAAGGATTCCTCCTGACCAACAACAGGTACTAGCCAGGTGTCAACAAGATCCAGTGAGCACCAATGAAAGACGAGGCGAAGGATTGCTCCATTTTCATTCTAGGTAATGGTAGAAAAGCGCGCCAAGCAGGCCCTCAGCTTCACCAGGCAACCGCTGCATTTACCATGGCGGCGATAACGTTTACTCTGGGGAAGTGGAACCATAGTCACGCTGGGATCCCTGATAAAAGTGGGGGTAGCGTTTTATGTCGATGATCAAACTTCACCAGATCAATGGCAGAGAGACAAATATCTAACAGTGCTTAGCGTTTATACAAACGTAGGGAACTGACATTTAAAATAAGCGACATAAACGGCACAGACACAATGTTGATTGCGGCAGACGACAATCCGCACACACTGGCACCATCACTTCCGCCATTATTCCTTCACCTAGACTAGTCTATTCCTCTATTCCTCCAGTCTAGACTAGTCCCCCATGTCTTCCTAAAATTACCCCTTGTGGAGAATGTGATCAAGGATGAGGCTGAGTTTGTTCCTCAGATTCAGCTTTATTCGTAGAGCACATCTCCAACAAATCTCTAAGCAAATCAAGAGGAAGTTTTCATCTCACATCAGGGGTTTTATACCCCGGGCACGAAACAGCAGTCACATGGTGTTTAATCAAACATACAGTCACAAAGTAACCCCTCTTGATCTCACGCCATTGTCTTCTAGTCTCTGTGGCCCGGAAATCTTCCCCGGTCATCTCCTGGAGACAAAGGGCGAATCTCACACTCCTCTGCTGAATCCCAGAGTCTCAGTCCTCTTTGTTCCATGAGACGTGAAGTACACAATACACATACAGCAACACATTTGTGGGAAATATGTAACCAACATATGCGCTACAAGACCCCCCCCAAACGTCTAAATGGGACAAACATAATCAGAGACATATGACACCATACATTACTACACATCAATCCACCCGTTGCTTAGCTCTCAATCTCCTGCCGTATCTGCTGTAAGCCGGCTTTGCTGCTGTCTGCACCTGTGGATTAGAACTGTTAGTCAATCTCTGTGGGAGTCCTATAGAATGCCCTCTAGGTGGTCTACCGCGACGGGAGGCTCTTGCCAACTGCACCTCCTCATCCGCCAAAACAAAAGCGGGTTTGAGTCTGTTAATACCAATCAATTCTTTTCTGCCTCCCAAATCTAGCAAAAAATGCTTCTCTCCTGTTTCCAGCACCTTGAACGGCCCATCGTAAGGCGGGCGCAGGCTGGGGCGACAAGCATTATGTCTCACAAAAACAAATTGCATTTTTTAAAGCCTTCGGCACCAAAACGCATGGGAAACTGTGATGAACCGGGCCAGGAAGCGTGTTTGATCCTGTGGCGCTCTGTAACAGCTGAGTGGGGGGGGCAATTTGGGGCAGGATTATCGGGGAGAAATTCCCCTGGCAAATGGAGAGGCTGTGCAAAAACTAATTCCGCTGGAGAGGCTTGCAAATCCTCCTTAGGTGCAGAGCGCAACCCCAATAAGACCCATGGTAACTTGTCAACCCAATTTGTATCCGTAAGTGACGCTCTGAGGGCCGCTTTCAATGACCTGTGAAAACGCTCGCATAAACCGTTAGCCTGGGGGTTGTACGCGGTGGTGCGGTGGATCTTTACCCCTAGGCTGCGGGCCATCGACAACCAGAGTTCGGAGACAAATTGAGGACCCCTGTCTGACGTTACGTCCGACGGGACTCCAAAACGCGTGACCCAAGCTGTTAAAAACGCGCGTGACACTTCTTCCGCTGTGGTTGACGCCAGAGGGACTGCTTCTGGCCAACGCGGGGTGCGATCCACCATCGTCAAAAGATGTGTGTGTCCCTGTGACGACGGGAGGGGGCCTACCAAATCGACATGTACATGATCAAAGCACTTAGCAGGGATGTGAAAAGGCTCCAAAGGAGCTCTAGTGTGCTTGTGTATTTTGGCCCGCTGACATGCTACGCAGGCTGTCGCCCATTCCTTGACCTGTCTGCGCAACCCCGGCCATACAAATTTCTCCCCCACCATTTTGACCGATGCGCGCACCCCCGGGTGCGCCAGAGAGTAGATCGAGTCAAAAACGCGGCGGCGCCACGCAGCTGGCACCACGGGGCGCGTCCATCCCGTGGAGACATCGCAGATTAGGGGGGGCATACCCATTTGCAGCACCCTGTGCTCCAGCCTTAACCCTGTTGGTCCAGACTGGAGCACGCGCACATCCGCATCGCTAACTTGCTCCGCGGCCATGACTGCATAATCTAACCCCACACGGACCGGGGCCGCGCACGCTCCCGCGTCGCTACCCTGGCCCACAGCCATGGCTGCAGAGTCTGCCCTCACGTGGTCTGGCGCCGGCACAGCACGCGAGAGGCAGTCTGCCACTACATTGTGTTTACCTGCGACATGCTGGATATCGGTGGTGAACACGGATATCGCGACCAATTGTCTTTGCTGCCGGCCCGACCAAGGTTCAGAAATCTTGGCCATCGCAAAAGTCAGCGGTTTGTGGTCCACGAACGCGGTGAAACGGAGCCCTTCAAGCCAGAACTGGAAATGGCGGATGGCTAAGTGTAGGGCCAACAACTCTCTGTCGAACGTGCTGTATTTACGCTCGCTATCGCGCAAGGTCTTGCTGAAAAATGCGAGCGGTTGCCAGGCCCCCGCTACCCACTGCTCAACGACTGCCCCTACCGCTAAATCGGACGCGTCAGTGGTGAGAGCCATGCGGGCTGTTGGAACCAGGTGTGCCAACAAAACCGCGTTTG
The DNA here is from genome assembly GCA_020510985.1 of Pholidichthys leucotaenia. NCBI lineage: Eukaryota > Metazoa > Chordata > Actinopteri > Cichliformes > Pholidichthyidae > Pholidichthys > Pholidichthys leucotaenia. The sequence goes on from CM035847.1 coordinate 89,388,986, forward strand.
TCAGCACTGTTTTGACTTGAGAGAATGCGCACTCCCGCTCAGGAGACCATTCGATTTTATTTGAGGGCTTTTGTTTTTTCAGTGCCGCGTACAATGGTTGCATGAGCCGCGCTGCACCTGGGAGGAAACGGTTATAAAAAATTAACCATTCCCAAAAACTCCTGTAACGCTTTGGCCGTTTGAGGTTGGGGAAAATTTGTTATTGCGCGCACTTTATCGGGGAGAGGGATCGCACCCTCTGGTGAAACGCGATGCCCCAAAAAATCAATCTGCGCTACCCCAAACTGGCACTTTGCTGGGTTAATTATTAACCCATGCTCTGCCAGCCTCCGGAAAACTGCCGTGAGGTGGATTTCGTGTTCGTTTTCGGACGTGCTGGCTACTAAAATGTCATCTAAGTAGACAAACACGAACGGGAGGTCACGCAGCACCGCGTCCATCATGCGTTGGAACGTCCGCGCGGCCCCCTTGAGTCCAAAAGGCATGCGCAAAAACTCAAAAAGCCCGAAAGGAGTTATTACCGCTGTTTTGGGAATGTCCTGGGCGTGCACTGGAACCTGATGGTAGCCGCGCACTAAATCTATTTTAGAAAAAATGCGTGCTCCCGCCAAATGAACCGAAAAATCTTGAATGTGTGGGATCGGGTAGCGGTCGTGTGCGGTGGCGTTGTTCAACCTGCGGAAATCACCGCAAGGTCGCCACGAGCCATCAGTCTTTGGGACCATGTGCAATGGTGAAGCCCAGGGGCTTTTTGAACGTCTGATGATGCCCAGTTTTTCCAGGTTGGCAAACTCCTCACGCGCTATGGCCAGTTTAGCTGAGTCCAGGCGCCGAGCTTTTGCAAAAACGGGCGGCCCGGTGGTAGTGATATAATGCTCCACCCCATGCTTGGCCACTGTCGCCGAAAACGTTGGGACTGTTAGTGCTGGGAACTGAGTGAGGAGTGCATGAAACTTACCACCCGCAGTCGTGACGTTGGCTTGTGCAGTTGGCGGTGCCACTCGTGCTGTGCAGGGAATAGAGTGAAAAGATCAACCAATAAACCATGAGAGCACAAAAAATCAGCCCCTAACATGTTGAAACTGACTGCAGCTACCACAAAAGTCCACTCAAATGAACGACCCTGCAAAGACAGAAGCAGAGTCTTCTCACCGAAGGTCTTAATAGCTGAGCCGTTCGCTGTTGACACTGACACCCGGGGAACTTTGGACGGCATCAGCCGGTCCACGCAGGAAGGCATGATGAAGCTCATCTGGGAGCCTGTGTCCACGAGGAATCGTTTCCCCGAACGTGCATCCGTCGGGTAAAGCAGCTTGATCTCTTCCCCGAGGGCCGCAGCCGCTACCGACCCTCGGACTTGGCGTTTCCCGAACGCTTGAAGTGGCACGGCGGGAGGCACTTGTGTGCCCTCTCTGCAAAACAGCAATGATAGAAGCACAGGACGTCGCCCGCTCCGTGTCGCTTGGTGCTGACTGCATCGTCCGCTCCGTGTCGCTTGGTGCTGACTGCTGCCGTCGTCGGCGCGTCTGGTGCTGCAACCACTGGCCCCATGCCGTCTCCGGGCGTCGCTCCTAGCTCCGCTGCTGCAGCCGAAACTGCGCTCCGCTTGTGGGCGTCGACGAGTCGCTGCGCCTCCTTGCTCAACCCGTGGTAGTCTCGCTGGGCCAACCGGGGTGAATCTGCCAGGGCAACTCTCACCGCTGGCAGCAGGGTCCGGAGGAAGAGGTGGGCGAAGACAAATTCGCAGTCCTCGGAGTCTTTCAGCCTCAGCATTTTGACCATCAGGTCTACGGGTCTGTCGTTCTCCGACTCTGTCAACGCCAGGAGCCCTTCTGCTCGCTGTTGCACGGAGGGGGTGAAATGACTGATAAGCGCAGCTTTCAAGGAGCCGTATTTGTTGCTGTCCGGTGGGTGGTTGACCAGATCTTCCACCCTCTGAACTGTATGGCTGTCCAGCTTCGCCACAACATGGTAGAATCTCGTGTCGTCCTTCGAGATTCTCCGGAGGTTGAACTGCGCCTCGACCGCGCTAAACCAGGAGCGCGGGCTATGCTGCCAGAAATCGGGCAGCCGGAGTGTGGAGGCAGCCATCAGGCTGGCTTCTGCCGAGACTCGCTTGGGAGAATTATTTCTGCTCATTCCGAGTCGTGAGGTCACCAGTGTGGAGAATGTGATCAAGGATGAGGCTGAGTTTGTTCCTCAGATTCAGCTTTATTCCTAGAGCACATCTCCAACAAATCTCTAAGCAAATCAAGAGGAAGTTTTCATCTCACATCAGGGGTTTTATACCCCGGGCAAAACAGCAGTCACATGGTGTTTAATCAAACATACAGTCACAAAGTAACCCCTTTTGATCTCACGCCATTGTCTTCTAGTCTCTGTGGCCCGGAAATCTTCCCCGGTCATCTCCTGGAGACAAAGGGCAAATCTCACACTCCTCTGCTGAATCCTAGAGTCTCAGCCCTCTTTGTTCCATGAGACGTGAAGTACACAATACACATACAGCAACACATTTGTGGGAAATATGTAACCAACATATGCGCTACACCCTAACCATTACCCGGAACTTAACCACCTAAAAATAAAAAAAGACTGCATCTTCAACATGAAAGTGAGTGCGACATATTAAAGTGAAAGCAAACACAGATGGTAGTGATGGAAGGTGGAGAAGGGGATGCAAACGTAAGAATCCGGGTGGGAGATCATTTTAAAGACCTTTCTCCAACCCCACCTCTTCAGACATAGAAATAGGGTAAATAAGTGTATGTGAGATGAGGAACTTATGACCCTCTTATGACCCTCTTTTACATATTAGCTGAAGAAGCTGTTGCCTCGAGGACATACTGTATATCTAGTTTAAAAACCAAAAGCAATTGTGTTATTTTACAAGCTATCAAAAAAGCCTCCTCTGTAATTTTCCCTTTTAGCTCATTAATATTAATGAGTCTTTTAGCTCATTAATATTAATGAGTCTAGTCTTGTTCTGATTGGGTTAAGGTTTTCTTGGCAACAAATAGAAAGGAGAATCGCATATCATAAGGACCAAATGCTAAGGTTTTGCTAATGAAAACCCTAAAAGCTAATTTATACTTAAAGGGCCCATCTCTGCTGGCAGTTGTACAAACAGCAGAACATCAGCAATTCCTACAGTACCAATAATGCTGGCACAGCAAGAGAACCATCTATTGCAAACAAAGCAGACATATCATCTTTCAATAACATGTCTATCAATGCTAGGTTAACAGCAGCTTCGGCAGCCACAACCTAAAATTATTCAGCCAGGCTAGTAAAATATTTAAAATAATTGAATTACGGTTTACAGGCTCACGGCTCAACAGTGTGAGGATGGCAGCATCCCTAAGAAGAAGCTTCACATCGAAACCCAAACGCTGTTTTAATCCAGCTGTTGGTGCTAACTTTAGCTCTGATGCTACAAGGCTGCACCTGTTCTCATCTGTGAGTGGATGCTCTGTAAGCTGTAACTGTTCTGTGCTACAGGGGTAGAGCTAGTGGTGGATAGTTCAGGTGAAAGCTGCAAGGACCGTGGAGGTGAACTGGATCAACAGCACAACCCAAAAGATTGTGGTGGGAGGGAAACTGAAGGCAGAGGTTGTTAGTTGATGCTCTCAAAAACTTGGAAAGGCAGTATTCATGTATGTCACTGTGACGGTTGTGTACATTTCTCAATGAAGTGGGTGCTTTGCCATTTCAGTGGTAAACATATTACTCATGGACATGCTCTACAGGGTTAAAATTCACAAAAACACTAATTGCACAGTTAAGAAAATGACCAGTGTCAATAAAAAAGTGTTCAAAAGGGATTTTTCCTGTGTTCATATACACTGTATTCTCTGAATACTAAGAAGTAGCAACTAGAGAAGTACCGATACAGCTTTTTTAATGTCAATCCAATCTGATATTTTAAAATTTAAGTATTTGTCGATACTGATACTGACACTGATACTTGTGGCCTGAATAAATTCAGTGTACTCCTTTCCATAACCGGAGTGGTGGCCTAGTTGGGAGAGCATCCGCTCCACAGCTGGGAGGGTGTGGGTTCAAACTCTGGCCGGGTCATACCAAAGACCATATAAAAATGGTACTTTCTGCCTTCTAGCTTGGTGCTTAGCATAATAAAATGGGGAAAGGAAAGTTAATGCACACAGCTACCAGAGGACTGACCCCCCCTCCCCCACTGTAGCTTTCACTACTTACAGTAGCTGTGTGGCCTAGGGTCAGTGAAACAGAGATAGGCACTGCCCCATACACCACATGGTGTCCCACATGCTGTGGAAGAGATTAACTTAACTAACTCCTTTTCATGGTATTTCTGCAAGTATTTAAGTTTGGAGATGTTAAATTTATAAAACTACGCTCTTACAACTGCACTTTTTTATATATACCTGTACATTTTGTCATTATTAAGCTTATAAATTCATTTTCATCTCTGTTTTAATAAAAATAATAATGTAACATGTTAAGATAGAACATTTATATATCAGCATAAGATTGTTAACAGCAGAAAAGGTCGTGTTCATTTTAATCCCACCAAACAGCAGCATTAATGTAACTGATTAAAATTTAGATCATTAGAATATATATATATACTGTATATATATATATATATGTATATTATGGACATTATTATAAATAACACCTAATAAACTTTATCATTTTTAAAAATCAGTCAACAAACTGCAAAGGACCTTCTGAACTCTGTGAAAACATCACAGGAAAAATACTTTATAAAAGATGTGAGTTTATGACAGTATGACTTTGAGTCTTATATAAAGCCCTAATAATACAGTCACAGACATCTGTCTTCATCACAGCTCAAATATAAACTCAACTATAAAGTTTTAGTCATTTTATGTAACATTTATTCATGGTTGTGGAAATATCTCCAGAGGAATGCTTGCTGTATTAAGCCTGAACATTTACATTAAAAAAAACCCAAAAAACAAACATTTTTTTAGAACAATTTAACTTCCTAAATGTTTAATAGATCACCTCATCATCACAGCCATGGGAGAAACTTCTCTTGAATGCATTTGTTTGAAATTATTTCAGATCATTTAAGACAAAATTTTGAGCTACCTGGTGCTACAGTTAAAGTGGCTCTTCCAGTGCAAAGCAACAAAGATCTTCATTACAACACGAGCGTTCACTCTGTCAGTAGAAATATTTTATCAAGCGCAAATATGCAGAGCGGACAAAATGAGTTATCTATAAGTCTTCCATTTTGTTTATTTATTTTAATTACATTTTTGCTTGCAATAATATATTTTATTTAGTTTTCATCTGTTTTTTATTTTCAAAAAACAGTCATTTGCAGTCATCTCATCAGTCTCCAAAGCAAGACTCACATCTAGCCCATCTCTTATGAGGCATCACAAGGGGCTGAATCGTGATTGTCTCTGGCTCCAGGAAGAGCCAATCAAAACTATAGGCCTGTTTCACTATTGCTGCAGTTTTCTAAGATACTTGAAAAAATATTCTGTGAGAGAATTGACAACTTTATAATGAAGAATAATTTAGTGTGTGAGCAACAATATGGGTTCAGACACAAAAGGACAACTGCATTTGCTCTAATGGAATTTATAGAAAAAAATATCAACTGTTGTAGAAAATAAAGCGTATTCAGTTGGGGTATTCTTGGATCTTAAAAAAGCATTTGATACAGTGGATCATAAATTACTGTTAAAGAAACTACAAAATTATGGTATTAGGTGGTAGTACTGTCCTGGTTATGTAGCTACTTAGAGAACAGATATTAGTATGCATGTGTTGGTAGCAAAAACTCACAGTTACTGAAGGTTACTTGCGGAGTCCCACAGGGTTCAGTTTTGGGGCCATTGTTATTCAATATATATATAAATGATACTTGTAAAGTTTCGGGAAAAAATGGATTTAACACTGTTTGCAGACGACACTAATTTATTATGCAGTGGAAGCAATTTGGAACAACTTTTGGATACACTCAGAAAGCTCAAACTGTGGTTTGATTCAAACAAATTAACGCTCAATTTAAGTAAGACAAAATTTATAATTTTTAACAACCATCACAACAACTCAGTATCTAAACTTAGTGTAAATGGTGTACCGACTGAAAGGGTATCCGAAATTAAATTTCTTGGAGTAAAAATTGATAATAAACTGTGTTGGAAGTCACATATTAATTATATTACAAAGTATCCAAATCAATTGCAATACTACACAGAGTGAAATATTTGCTGAATCAACCCACACTATATACTTTGCATCATTCATTAATACTCCATACATGACTTCTCCAATCGACCTTTGTGAGTTAGACAAAATAGTTTCCTCATCCAAACCTTCAACTTGTCTTTTAGACCCTATTCCTACCAGGTTATTTAAAGAAGTTTTCCCACTTATTGGTAGCTTTATTCTTCATATAATCAATTCTTCATTAACTTTAGGCCATGTACCGCAGGCTTTTAAAATGGCTGTAATTAAACCCTTACTCAAAAAGCCAACGCTAGATCCAGGAGCTTTAGCTAACTATAGACCAATCTCTAATCTCCCTTTCATTTCAAAAATCTTAGAAAGAGTTGTTGCTACGCAATTATTTGACCACCTGCAGGGAAATGGTTTACTTGAGGAGTTTCAATCTGGGTTTAGAATCCATCATAGTACTGAAACAGCCTTAGCGAAGGTCACTAACGACCTCCTCATTGCATCTGATAATGGACTAGTTTCTGTACTTGTCCTTTTAGATCTTAGTGCAGCTTTTGATACTATTGATCATAATATTCTACTTGATAGATTAGAACACTATGTTGGACTTAATGGAACTTCGTTGCAGTGGTTTAGATCTTATTTATCTGATAGGTTCCAGTTTGTTCATGTAAATGATGAGTTTTCTCTCAGCTCAAAGCTTAGTCATGGAGTTCCACAGGGATCTGTGCTAGGCCCTACTCTTTTTAGTTTATATATGCTTCCGTTAGGCAACATTATTAGAAAGCACTGTATACATTTTCATTGTTATGCAGATGACACACAATTATACCTGTCAATGAAGCCAGATGATACTAATCAATTAGCCAAGTTAGAAACTTGTCTTAAGGAAATCAAAGCTTGGATGACTTGTAATTTTCTGCTATTAAATTCAGATAAGACTGAAGTCATTCTTGTTGGTCCAAAAAACCTTAGAAATTCCTTTCCAAATCAAACTTTCAGTTTGGATGCAGCTACTCTTTCTCTTAATAGCTCTGTGAGGAACCTTGGAGTTATTTTTGATCAGGATTTGTCCTTCAATTCACATATTAAATTTGTTTCTAAGACTGCCTTCTATCATTTGCGTAATATTGCCAAGATTAGGAGCATCTTGTCTCAGAGTGATGCTGAGAAGCTGATCCACGCTTTTGTTAGCTCGAGATTAGATTATTGTAATTCTTTATTATCAGGCTGTCCTAAAACATCTTTAAAAAGTCTTCAGCTGATCCAAAATGCTGCAGCAAGAGTTTTAACAGGTACTAGAAAGAGAGATCATATCTCTCCGGTTCTGGCCTCCCTTCATTGGCTTCCCATAGAGTTTAGAATTAAGTTTAAAATCCTTCTTCTTACTTACAAAGCTCTAAACAATCAGGCTCCTTTTTATTTAAAAGATCTGATACTACCGTATCATCCTAACAGAGCACTACGCTCCCAAAATGCAGGATTACTTGTAATACCTAGAATCTCCAAAAGTACAATGGGAGGCAGAGCCTTCAGTTATCAAGCTCCTCTCCTGTGGAATCAGCTGCCAATCTGGATTCGGGAGTCAGACTCGATCTCTGTTTTTAAGAATAGGGCTAAAACCTACCTTTTTGATATAGCCTACAATTAGGGAGGGATCATGTGTTTCTGAACCCTCCCTTAGTTATGCTGCTAATAGGTTTAGTCAGCCGGGGGACCTCCAGTAATGCACTGGGCCTCACTCCTTTCCTCACTCTCTATGAAATATTTTTTTTTTTTTTGCTGGTCATTAACATTTGTTTGTTCTCTCCCATAGATTGAGTCCCCATCGTGCTGTTTGCTCTCTACATGTCTGTTCTTTTCTTCTTCTCTATCCCCTCACCCCCCAGCCAGTCGCAGCAGATGACTGCCCCTCCCTGAGCCTGGTTCTGCTGGAGGTTTCTTCCTGTTAAAAGGGAGTTTTTCCTCTCCACCGTCGCCAAGTGCTTGCTCACAGGGGATCGCCTGATTGCTGGGGTCTTTCTGCAACTGTGGGGGTCCCCCCTACAGTTGATAGTGCTATGAGATGACTGTTGTTGTGAAATGGCGCTATATAAATAAATAAATAAAGTTGAATATTGTACTGAAGTACGGGAAAATACATATAAAACAAACATAGCCAATCTTTATGCTTCACAAGAGAGCTATTAGAATAATAAACAAAGCTGCTTACAGGGAACCAACAAACCCACTTTTTCTTAAATTAAAAGCTCTCAAGTTGAAAGATCTGGTTGATTTTAAAACTGCAGTAATAATGTTTAAAGTGAAGAATCTATCACTGCCCGCAAATATCCAAAAGTTGTTCCAAATAACGGAGAAACAATATCATTTCAGAGGAACATGTATATTTCAAAAACCTTCAGTGACAACTACCACCAAGCAACACTGTGTCTCAGTGCAAGGAGTCAGACTGTGGAATGCTTTTGGACCTGAATTAAAATCATGTACAATGCTTGGACAATTTAAACAAAAACTAAAGGAAGAAATACTCCAAAAATATATACAAAACAACATGTAAAATCACATAAGGATTATCATATCCAGTCTGTGTTGTGCTGTTGCTTAGTTTTTTGTCACGTTTTGTCTTGGCTTTGTTCTGATTTGTAATCACTTTTATTTTATTTTCCTTTTGAATTCTTAGATGGAACATGGGTGGGCAATATAAGCTGCGACTTCAGCCATCACCCATTTTGGATAACTTATGTTGAATTGTATAATCTGAAGAGTTATTGTTTAATTTGACCTTGTTGGATTTTTTTTCCCTTTGTTATATTATTCTATTCCTTTCTTTAAATCTTTTAATCTAATCTATCCAAAATAAAGATTCATTCATTCATACAGTGCAGAAGCAGTACTCAGAGAGTGCGAAGGAGCGAGAGAATGTTTACAGTTTTAAAAGCCGTTTATTTCATCTTTTAATTGATCAGTTTTTATTTCTTTATTGCTCCCCGATACCGATTCAACCCAATACTGATACTAAATTTCAGAGTGGCCCATCTCTAGTTGCAACACAAGTTCACTTGATGCCAAAAAGGACAAGATAATGTTTTGTAATGACTAGACTACTTCCTGGAGCCAGAGCCAGTCACGATTCAGCTCCTTGTGATGCCACATAAGAGATGAGCTAGATGTGAGTCTTGCTTTGGAGATTTATGCTTGTATTCAGAATTCTCTTTTTCCTAAAGATCCCTGAAATAGAAAACAAAATTTTCCATTGAAATGAATGGGGATTGTTGGTGAAAAAAGTTAAGCAAAAAATAAAAACAGACAGGTAAACAAACAAACAAACCCTCAAAAACAAGTACAGCTAGGGTCACCAAATTTGATAAACGGGTTCACTCTGGGATCTTGACCTCTGATGATGGGTTTGGGGGCAAAAGGTCAAAGGTCAAGGTCAAAATGCAATATAATCTATAGCTCAAGAACAAAGCACAAAAAAAAAAAAATGCAATATAATCTATAGCTCAAGAACAAAGGAAGCTAGGCTCACCAAACTTGGTACACAGGTTCACCTTGGGATCCTGACCTCAAACTATGGGTTTCGGGTCAAAAATCAAAGGTCAAGGTTAACATTCCCTATGCACTACTACTATAGAGCAAGTAAAGCTAGGGTCACCAAACTTCATACACAGGGTTACAGTATAGGTTCTCAAAGCTTAAAGCCACCCTCACTTGGCCGTAACATTGGTACATCTTCAAAATTTGGATTTATCCCTTCCTCGGACCTGTTTCACTGATTTTCAGTCCCATACTTCAGGAATTTGGCATTCCGAAGCCTTTTCTTGCTGTTTCCCTTCAAAGTCTTGTGTCAGGTCTTTGCTGTTTTTTTTTTCATATTTCAAAAAACCATTAATTTCAGATTCTTTTCATCTGCTGCAGATATTTCTTTTGTCCTCCATTTGCCCTGTTTCCTAAAAAAAAAAAAGACACTAGGAAAAATTTAGGCAGAATGACTAGACTAGAAATGGTTCCCTTCGACTGCAGTTTGCTATAAAGAATAGCACTGACCAATGGCTATAACGAATTTCCTCCTATAATTTTTGTCTGCAGCCACCTGCTGGATTTCAGCTGGCTCCAGGCAGATTCCTCTTTGATCTTGTGGGTATTTTCACAATATGTTCTATGTACAGGGTCTTGTGGCCCCCACAGTTTTGATTAACATGACTGGGGGCATAGAACAAAAACCACTGGATGATTTCACTTTGGCTGCAGTGGAGTTGATGGCCGAGCCAACAAAGCTACCACTTTCAGATATATCCGGCAAGTGGTCTCTGCTCGGTACATTGGTAGATTTTCTCGTTTGTTGTACGGTCTGCTCTTTGGAACCCAAGGATCATACGCCAGCATGAGGTCCAGCATCTGGTTTGCTTTTTCTGTTAATGCTGCAGTCTCTATTCTGTACAACAGAACTGCTGTTTAGTAGATGGATATCTTTATATAAAGAGGGGTATTTGATCTCTATGCTCAGTAAAGTGCCCAGATAGCAGCCCTTGCCTTGGCTTCCCTATGTTTGATATTGTTTATCATAGATGAAATTTGAATTCCAAGGTAGGTGAAGTCTAAACATTAGTGGAAAAAAAGCAGCTATTGTCCAAAGAAAGGTTTTGAAAAACCTTCAGAAAGCCTGGAGAACTATTACAAAAATTACAAGAAATGAGTCATTGGAAGCAAAATACAATGAAATAAGGGGGTGCCTAAAATCTTGCACAGTGCTGTATAGTGGATATTTTATAAATCATTTTCACTCATATTAAGTGTGCTGATTGCTTCTCCTTCAAGAGCCATTTCATGAATAGACCAAAGTCTTTGTCTCTAAAGTGGTCCTTGGAGAGCATCAGGATGGGTGCCAGCCAGCTTGCCTAGGCATCATGTGGTCCCCTTCTCAACCTGACAAGGACTCTCGCCCGCCGTGGCTGACGGAGATGGGTGCAGCAGGGGCCCACAGAAGATCTATGAGACCCTGTGGTGCTGTTGTCTCACGACAAAGGAATTACAAACAAATTGCTGAGGGCCAGCACATAATTTCAAGACTCATGGCAAGTTTATGACTTACTAATGTTCCTAATTACATGGCCGTGAAAGACTTAATTAATTGAGGGGGTACATAGAGGGAAGGGGTGCAAGGAGTTAAAAGGATGGGTGCAGAAGAGGGAAAGAAGGGTGGGTGGGGGGGAACTAGGCCCCAAAGTAAAAGAAATAAAATAAGAGAGTGATGAGAAAGAAAGTGGTTGCCTGTGTTTGTTATCATGGTTCCACTGCATTGGTTTTTACTGCCTGAGGAGAATTTAGTGGCTCTCACTATTGCGTGCAAAAGAAAATGTGAGTCTCCAGGAAACGCGACCATTACGATCAACCCCTTGCTGATACCTAATATGCCCTGCGTTCCCCCCATGACTTTGCCAAAGTGTCTGTAATCATATTATTGTAAATGTTGGCGCAGTTAATTGCATGGAGAGGAAAATGGGCCACGCTTGGTGGGTTATGGGGAATTTTTTGAAAGTTTGTTTGCCCTCTGGAGTATTGGAGGCACTAATAATGGTGGATTGGAGGCGAAAGTGAGAGAAAGAGGAAGATGGAGGGAGGAAGGAAGCAGGAGGAGGGCGACACTTAACCAGGAGTGTTTCTCCTCTCACCACAGAGCCTTATATGATTTTAGCAAATAAAGTGAAAAGAATACTGTTGAGGTGAACCACTATGTGCCTGGGTGTTCTGAATTCAGAAGCAAATAGCAAGTGATTGATTGATGGTTTTTAGGGCATAAAATGTCTTTTTTTTAAACAATTTCTATCGTATAGATTAGAAAATTAACTGATGTAAAATAATAAGAGATCTTCCAAATTGTGCCTGAGCTACAACAAAGCATCCACATGTCTGTTTTAACTTTATTTTGTGCAACTTTTTATATCTAGGGGTTTTTATTAGGCAGTGTGTCACGATCTGAGCGCGGGGGGATTTCACCGGGCTCAGTCTTTTTACCTTTTTTCATATTTGTATAGTGTTGTAGTTTTGAGTTGCAATTCCTGTTATTTTATCCTTGGTTGATTTGTCACATTCTGTATTGTTTCTTAGCATGATTTATTTTCCTGTTTACATTCATTATTATAGTTTTGTTATTTACATTTTTGAGGTTACTTGTCATTATGTGCCATCTCATTATATTTACCTCCGCCAAGGAGGTAATGTTTTCATCAGCGTTGGTTTGTAGGTCTGTCTGTCTGTTTGTTTGTTAGCAAGATAACTCAAAAAGTTATGGACGGATTTTCATGAAATTTTCAGAGATGGTCAGAAATGGGGTATCCTACAGATGATTAGATTTTAGTAGTGATCCGGATCACCGGGGGAACTGTTGCGCTTGGCGGAGGTCTGCGCTCTCCGAGTGCTTTTCTAGTTTTATTCTGTTGTGTTCTCCCTCTGGGTTGACAGCTGTCTGTGGCGCTTCCGGGTTTTTGCTCCATGTGGGCGGTGTCCCTGTCAGCTGTCAGCCCATTCTTTCCCCTCTCATTGCTCCCAGCAGGTCTAAATTGTAATCTTTGTTATCTTCTGCCTGCTCATGTGAGCCACACCTGTTATCATTTGTTTCATTTATGTCTAGCCTTATTTAAGGGCTGTTATGTTCATTCCTCTTTGCCGGAGTCTTGAGTTTCTCTCCCATCATCCTCACCAGAACCCAGCCCTTGTTCTGGTGTGTTTAACTCATAAGTTTGTTTGCTTGACAGTTTGGATTTTTGTGTTGGAACACTTTGTGTTTTGTTTCTTTAATTAATTTCACAAACTAACAGTCCAGCATATGGGTCTCTCCTCTGCCCCGAGGGGCATTCATGACACAGTGCTGTGAATTACAATTGTTAAGCTAAGATACAAAACTGTACTACTAATTTTACCCAAAGAAAGAAGTGTCCAGGATAGTTTATGGACCACTACACACAAAAAACGAGACTGTCTGGTTATCACAGTTACAAAAGTGTAACACAGAATTTGAACAAAAAGATTTTCATGTGTACACTCTGAACATGATTAAGTCATGTAAGGTTAACATGAAATTTAATAACTTCACCTTATGTTGTTGTTGAGATAACGTCATCCAGTTTGGCCAGACTGTGTTACGACGCCTTGCAGACAGATTCTAGAAGGTTTGCTGCAACCATATCCATTGTACCTCAGAGTCAGTGGAGCAGTGTTTTTTTTAACCAGGATGCCATAAGAGATTGTCCAGGGTTCCATGTGAAATTGTTAAACTTCACTTAGTTGGTCCAAAAAATTACAAATGATTTGTCAGTGTTGTGCGCCGGTGCCTGTAGTGGCTCCTCCATGTCAGTGGATGGCAGTATGAACGCAATCCTTCTTCTTCTTCTCTTCCTCTTTCTCCTCCTCCTCCTTCTTCTCCTTGTTCTTCTCCTCCTTCTTCTTCTTGCAGGCCCACCTGAACAACCTCTGCAGCTGCTTTGCACCCGCTGCGGGAATCCCCCCAAAATCGTTGTCATGGCCGAGCCATCTGGAGGAGCACACCACCAGGAAGATGTCACCACCCACTCCAGAAACAGCATCCAGACATCTGTTGGCCCAGCACCAAACAAGCGGTGGATACAAAACACCGCAGAGCTCTGCTGGTGGAATATCAACACTAACTGATGATTGTGACCAAACATCAAACGAATTTTGGGCCTGAGTTGAACAAAATCCAATTTGCGTTGATGTGAATTTGCATGTACAGGTACATCTCAAAAAATTACACTATCATGAAAAAGTTCAATATTTTTCGTCACTCATTTCAGAAGGGGAAACCCATATATTATTTAGATTCATTACACAGAGAGTGAAATATTTCAGGTGTTTATTTACTTTAATTTTTATGCTTATGGCTTATAGCCCATGAAAACCCCAAATTCAGTTTCTTAAAAAATTAGAATATTACACAAAATTAATTTAAAAAAATAGTTTTTAGTACAAATGTGGACCGACTGCAAAGTACGTCCATGTACACACTCAATACTTGGTCGGGGCTCCTTTTGGATTAATTGCTGTATCAATGTGGCGTGGCATGGAGGTGATCAGCCTGTGGCACTGCTAAGGTGTTATGAAGGTTTAGGTTGCTTTGATAGTGACCTTCAGCTCGTCTGCATTGTTGGGTTTGGTGTCTCTCATCTTCCTTTTGACAATAGTCCATAGATTCTCTATGGGGTTTAGGTCAAGAGAGTTTGCTTATCAATCAAACACAGTGATGCCATGGTCATTAAACCAGGTTTTGATACTTTTGGCAGTGTGGGGGGTGCCAAGTCCTGCTGGAAAATGAAATCAGCTTCTCCATGAAGCTTGTCAGCAGAGAGAAGCATGAAGTGTTCTTAAATTTCCTGGTAGACGACTGCGCTGACTTTGGTCTTGATAAAACACAGTGGACAAACACCAGCAGATGACCTTTGTTCAGATAAAGGTAAATTTTGCATTTCATGTGGAAATCAAAGTCCCAGAGTCTGGAGAAAGAGTGGAGAAGCACAGAATCTAAGTTGCTTGAGGTTTAGTGTGAAGTTTCCACAGTCAGTGATGATTTGAGGAACCATGCCATCTGCTGGTGTTGGTCCACTGTGTTTTATCAAGACCAAAGTCAGCACAGTTGTCTACCAGGAAATTTTAGAGCACTTCATGCTTCCCTCTGCTGACAAGCTTTATGGAGAAGCTGATTTCATTTTTCCAGCAGGACTTGGCAGCTGCCCACACTGCCAAAGGTATCAAAACCTGGTTTAATGACCATGGCATCACTGTGTTTGATTGATCAGCAAACTCTCCTGACCTAAACCCCGTAGAGAATCTATGGAGTATTGTCAAGAGGAAGATGAGCGACGCCAGACCCAACAGTGCAGATGAGCTGAAGGTCACTATCAAAGAAACCTCGGCCTTCATAACACCTCAGCAGTGTCACAGGCTGATCACCTCCATGCCACTCCACACTGATACAGTAATTCATCCAAAATTTGCCCCGACCAAGTATTGAGTGTGTACATGGACATACTTTGCAGTCGGTCCACATTTGTATTAAAAACTATTTTTTTTTAAATAAATGTTATGTAAAATTCTAATTTTTTGAGAAACTGAATTTGGGGTTTTCATGAGCTGTAAGCCATAATCATCAAAATTAAAATAAATAAACACTTGAAATATATCACTCTCTGTGTAATGAATCTATATAATATATGGGTTTCACTTTCTGAAATGAGTGACAAAAAATATTGAACTTTTTCATGATATTCTAATTTTTTGAGATGTATATGTATTTGTGTCGACTGACTTCATATGCAATTGGACTGCATTTCACACTGTAAACAAATTATAAGGTGAAATTGTCATGAGATATGCTGTAATAAACTACATTGTGCCATTTTGTAACATTTTTGGTTGGTGGCATGCCGTGGGATTTTTTTCAATGGAAAAAAAAATGTGCTGTGAATCAAAAAAGGTTAAAAAACACTGCGGCAGAGGAGTGGCATGGAGTTTCCTGTGGAGCAATCTAAGTACCTTTTATGTTTTCATACAAACAGAAGAGGAGACAGATTTTCTTTTACAGTAGCAAGGGCCTGTGCTCCATGTTACATACCTTTGGGTTTCACAAACAGATTATTGCTGGGGTTTATTTGGGGGTCTGGGTCACAGGGGCAGGATTTTAAGCCAAGATACCCAGACCTTACTCTCACCACCCACTGCCTCAAGCGCCTCCTGGAGTATACAAGGTGTTTCCAAGCTAAGTGAAGGATACAGTGTAATCTCTCCAGCGAGTCTTGGATCTGCCCTTGGGTCAAAACACCCTATTTAGGAAGTCTTCCCCTTCAAGTGCATATACTGTCTCCTTTCAACAGCAAACACTAAATAGACATTAGATCATGTAAGATCTAAATAAAGCGGAGCAGAATTTTAGCAGGTAATAATAATTCATAATCATGGTAAATGTAGGCTCAGTGACTACATCCATCCAGTTATATCTTACAAAAACCCATGAATTTTA
Source organism: Pholidichthys leucotaenia (assembly GCA_020510985.1). Taxonomy (NCBI): domain Eukaryota; kingdom Metazoa; phylum Chordata; class Actinopteri; order Cichliformes; family Pholidichthyidae; genus Pholidichthys; species Pholidichthys leucotaenia. The sequence goes on from CM035847.1 coordinate 89,405,217, forward strand.
GTGCTTTTAGACCCTCAGTCTTAAGACTCCATGTTAATTAAAATGTCTTTAACATGATCTGGTTTCATTCATTCATATATTACATGTGTCCCTCAGTAATATAGCTGTACATTTGGGCCTTCCAACCCCCTCTGATCTTTAATTTTCTGTAATACACTAATTTCCACTTTGTTTTCCAAAACATACAGTATACTGCATTAAAAAAATTCTAACATATACAGGAAGTACCAGATGGTATATCTTTCTATTTGATCAAAATCACTATGTCTTTTATAAATGTTAATTCTAGAAGATACTCGACAGTTGAAGCCCACCCCTGTACGCAATTCCACACTCTCAGCCATGAAGCAGGCAGACCAGCCTGTGCTGCAGCAGGTCCAAACAGTCTGGGCTCACCCAGGGAACATTACTCATTTTCCAGCTCATTGCTAAGGCTCATTTAGCAAAGCCTCCTCACGAACATCATCAATATCTTTCCTAAAGAGCCCTATGAGCTGGGAAGGACCAGGCTGCCCTAACCTGCTGTGGGTCACGCTTCACCACGGCTGTGCCAGATATTGCTGCAGACTAATGAGAAATGACAAGAGGCTATTCAGATTTCTCTCATTTCTTTAGAACCTGTTGCATCATCCACCCCCGCCCCGCCTAACAAAAAAAATGTTCAGTATATTAGAAGGAGTGCGTGCTGGTTTGGAAGCTGATTCAAACAGAATCATGTGAATTCATCACTACAGTTCATGAAGTACTGTACGTTAACAGGTGTACCTAAACAAAAGGTGCTAAATAGTCCTCTCACTGTTATTTTGTTTTCTTAAATCTGTTACTGAAAGTCATATTATAACTTCCACTACCTGTTTTATTCTACGGATTTCTAAAATCAATGAAAATTGTTTCATCATGGACCTACATTTTTTTTACACTTTTAGCACAAATATTGATTACAATTGTGTGGATTACAATTTGCATTAGTTAACTGATGGATTTTATCACATATGTGAAGGCAGAAGGGTGCTGGTTAGTGAAATATACATAGCATAAAGAAAACTAATACTGTGGAGATTTTGTGGAAGGACGAGGCTTAGTTTATTTCTCAAGTCCAGTTTTATTCGCAATCACATTCTCCAACATTCAAAAGCAGACAAAGAGAGGAATCCCCCACATTCTGTTCCTTAAATACCCCAGGACATCAAAGCATACGTTCACCATACATTCACATTGTCTTTTAATCCCAAACACAATGCATCCGCCACCAGGTCTCCTCGTCTCCATCTAAAGTCCTGGTGGTCTGGAAATCCCTTACGGCCATCTCTTCGTATACAAAAGGCCAGACTTCGCATCCTCCTGTTACCCCTAGGAGGTTCAGTCCCTTTTGTTCCTCTGAGACGTGAAGCCTACAACAAGCATACAGTAATTCACATGTGAAGCATATGGAACCCACATATGTGCACCACAATACAATAATAAATGTAACTTTTGCAGTAGTTAGTAATTTAAACACAAACTAAATTTAGATGAGTGGATATCCCTGATAGTTTGTGATACATACTTAAAATGCCAGTATTGCTTGAGTTTAGTTCTATTCATACTTGATTATGATTTTGGTTTTTTTTTTATTTTGTTTTGAACTTGTGTTTGGGGTTTCCTTTTGGTTCATCTCTTCATTATCATCAGGTTCATTCATTTGTTTCTGTTTTATTCTGTGTTTTTGTTTAATCTCTGGGTTTTGTTCTGTGTCTTAGGGCGCACTCTCACTAGTGCCAGGTGCAAGGGAAATGGCCCTCTCCTCTTCTGTCAGCAGGGCGCCTGCACTGGCCCTCACTCACATTGTTTTTTGTTGAGCACAGTTCATTCCTGTGCTGATGGCTGAGAAAGTTGCAGTCAGCTCTGCTCTCAACCATGTTTGTGGGTGGCGGGAGGGTGGAGCACAGCTTTGTTGGCAGGTGAGCTGCTGTTTCTCTAAAAAGCCCTGATCATTTCCATAAAGCAATATATTATGGTTAATTTCAACATGGTACTGTTCTGAGCGGTAACCCCTGATCAGGCTTGCTTTTTCACTACAGGGTGTGCTAGATAATGAGCAGGCTCAGTGCTTGTAAAAATTAATTAAAAGTTTATAGTTGACTCTAGCTGCTGTCAAACCAAGACCTCCCTGTCCTGGAACGAAAGCTGTGGGAGACATCGGTTCGGACCGGGACTCTCGCCCTTGTTTAGCCCACAGGGTCATGCACAGTGCGATTCTTTGCTTCATGCCCATTCATGCATCTTGGTTCACCATGCATTAATGTGCACTGTGTGATCTTTTTGTATTTTTAGTGTTTTTGTTTGTTAGCTTTTCTCTGACCCTTGTGTTTCAGTTTTTGTCTGTGAAAAAAATAACATTGAAGCTAATCTATCTATTGTCTGGGATTTGGGTCATGCCTGCCTCAATTTCATGACACTTTTTCCTTGTTTCCTTTTACTTTAGCTTCAGTCTAAAACTTGTTATAAAGCTTTGACAAACACAAATTAACATAAGTTTTCATTAACACTGTCAAATTCTTTGGTTACAAAATGCAAACAGTATGTTACTTTCTCATGAGTTTGGGCATTTATATGATTTCTTTAACATTTCATTATGTACAGTACCTAGGAAAGTTACTATGTTATAATCAACTTTTTAAAATAAAGAGATACTGCCATTTAAGGCGAGATTATATTTCAAACCCGTTTGTAGCAGTCTATAAGACCACCATGCTCTCGTGATAGTGGCCCAGTAAACTGTCATACAGTCAGGGCTCTTCTGTGTTGCATGTAGATAAACATGGCAGCCTTCTGCAAATAACCCCTGATGCTGGGAATTATGACACCACACAGTTTCAATGTCCACGTAACAATGTAGGGCTGGGATGGAGCAATGGCATATAAAACTCTGGTCTGTCAGGTAGGAAACTTGAATTTGTCTTCCACTTTTCCCTCCCTTTTGTTCCCCAAGTACATGTTATGTTTAAAGTTTAACTTTTACTCTTTCATGAGTTGTGGTCAGATACAGCTCTCTCACACTACTCAAATTCCCAGTGTTGTTAAATGATTGTTGAGAATAATAGTGGCACTGGTTAGGGGTCACATTCATGTTGCATCCACGTGCTTGAGCCTAAATCCAGGTCTTCCAAACCTGCAAAGGCTTCAAAAGTGTTCATGTTAGTCAAACAAACTGGAATTTGGGTGTCAGATGTGTTTAGTGTGACTGTGCCCTAAAACTGTTCAGTTAACATTAGCATTAGCCCCTAGAACTAACTGGTTAACGTTAGGGTAATGGTTTGTGTTAGGCTTAGGTAAATACAGATTTTTTGATAAGAGTAAGGACCTGTACTTATATAGCGCTTTTTCTAATCTCAAAGAGCTTCACTAGTACTAACCCTCTGTTCTAAGGGTCTATAGGATACAGATATCTAGGGACAATTTAGAACAACCAATTAACCTAACATGCATGTCTTTGGATTGTGGGAGGAAACCGGAGCCCCCGGAATAAACTCACGCAGCACAGGGAGAACATGCAAACTCCACACCGAAAGGTTCCTACCCCTGCCAGCCTGGGGATTCGAATCTGCAGCCTTCTAGCTGTTAGGCAACAGTGCTAACCACTGCACCACCGTGCGTGCCTGTTTTTGTTAAACATGTTGCAACTGTAACACTCCACTTTGACACATGACAACAGTGTCAAAAGAACATCTCTACTACATTAATGCCATTGCTGATGGCTGCCCTTTTTGAAGCCAAAGAGTTCACTTCTCATTGGCTCTGTGATGCGAAAGGACCCAGAACCAAGCTATAGGCTGATAAAACTGTATAAATGAAGATAAAGCTGGATTCATGCTGCACCTCCGCTGTCCGCGTACGTGTAACCGGAAACCTCGTGTGATGAAATTTGTCATCGTCTCCACTCCGCTAGTGTCTGCAGTGCTCGACCGCGGATGACCGCGTGCAGCCCAAATTTTGTGACCGCACTGCCTGCCCACAACCTGAACGCGTTGAAAAGTGCATGCGCAAGACTGAATGTCCCATTCACTAGTTGCCGATATCGGCACAGCATACCAAGACAAAGTAGACGAAGAAGACAACAAGGAAGCGGAAGACGAGAATAAATATACATGAATCATACATAAATACTTCAGCAGCAGCAGCAGCAGCAGCAGCATCATCTTCGTGGAAAAGGAGTGAAAACCGAGAAGTCAAGCAACAGAAAGCAAGCAGCATTTCTTCGTTGGTGAAAATCCTGGTGCGTCAGTGCACTGGCGTTACCTATCAGGCGGTGTCACGCCGCGCCGTTCATCAGCGGCGCCACCTGCTCACACACCTGATCCTCATCAGCGGCGAGGGATAAAAGCCGCCTCGCCCGGAGGCTCGGCCTGAAGCCATCAGACTTCGTTCCCTCACCGCCGTGAGCATACCCTTCTTCAGCATCGCTATTCTGGGTAAGAACCCTTACCTCCTTTCCCAGTCTGCTCCCCTGTGCACAGGTGGATTCCCCGGCGGCGGACATCTCCGTTCCATCGCCCATCCTTCGCTGCTGCACGGAGCTCTCCAGGTGGCTGTCTCCCGGGCTACGTTCCCCTTGCTGTGCCAGCTATCCTGACAACTCAAGTAAGATCTTCTCTTGCCGTAATTCATCCTGTGTTGGTGTATGCCCGTCACCCTCTCCCTGTGCTCTCTCCATAGGGTTGCTCGGCCGAACGGTCATCTGCCTCTGTGCCTGAAGCAGACGCCACCACCAACACATCTGCATCCCGCAGACACACACTCATTCACCCCTGCTGTTAATAAACTCTTTGAACTACTCTAAGCCTGTGTGTGCGTGTCTCCTGAGCCGTGCGTTATGTCAGTACGGCTTCAGCAGAGCGGCTCGGCGGGCTCGCACACCGGCTTACCACTCTCGAGGCTAGAGTGGATCAGATAGCTTATCAACAGCAGGTGATCCTAAATCAATTGATAACTATCACTGGCCGATTGGACCGCCTGGACCCCCAGCAGCCGTTCCCCCCGGCTCCTCAGGGTGGCGCAGCTCCTGCTGTTCCGGTGGCCGTCCAGCCAGCTCCAGTGGCACCGGCCCGACTCACACCAATTCCGACCCCCGCCCGCTTTAGCGGAAAGCTCGGCGGAGCGCGGGGGTTTGTGATGCAGTGCGAGTCCGTGTTTGACCGTGTGCCCGGAGACTTTCCCTCAGATCACAGCCGGATCGGCTACATAGGGAACCTCCTGGAGGGGCGTGCTTTAACTTGGGCCTACGCTATTATGGCGAGACCCAGTTATGCCACCCTCACCTATGCCGAGTTCGTGAGGCGCTTCCTGGAGGTGTTTGATCACTCCCGTTCCGAGGCGGTCCAGGTCGATCGGCTTCTCGCTCTCCAGCAGGGAAGCCGGTCGGCCGCGGATTATGCCATCGAATACCGGGTAGCGGCGGAGGAACTGGGCTGGGAGGAGCGCTCCCTCTGCGGCCTGTTTCTCCGCAGCCTCAATAGTGATCTGAGGGATGAACTGGCTGGACGGGATATCCCCGGAACGTTAGCGGAGCTAACCTCATTAGCAATCAGCTTGGACAACAGGCTGCGCGAGCGCTCCTCAGGACGGAAGCCGTCTGCTTCTCGCCCTCGAGGAGTCCCGCTACGCCTGCCCCAAGCTCGCCCCCTGGCGACGCCGCCACCATCGTGCCCCGAGGAGTCGGAGCCGATGTTGACGGGCTGGGCAAAGCTCTCCTTGGCAGAGAGACAGCGCCGCCGTGAGTTGGGTCTCTGCATGTATTGCGGAGACAATCAACACACGGTAGAGCTTTGCCCACAAAAGCCAAACGGTGGGGTCCGCGAGTCACTGTAGGGGGCCTCGCGGACGTCAATCGGCAAAGTCCCCTCACTCAATTAAAGCTGCCCATCCGTTTTTGCCACAACCCCACTGGGCACCTCACCCACGCACTGGTGGATTCAGGCGCAGAGGGCAGCTTCATTTCACAAGGCCTGGCAACCCGATTGGGCATCCGCTGTCACGCGCTCAAACACCCCATCTCCCTGGTCCATCTCTCCCGTGCCTCCCTTGGGAGAGTTACCCATCAAACCATTCCTGTCCCAGTCATCATCTCAGGGAACCACCGGGAGGAAATGGTTTTCTACGTCCTGCCCAACTCTGTGTCGCCCGTCATCCTGGGGTATCTCTGGCTACGCCTCCACAATCCTGTCCTGGACTGGAGGTCAGCTGGGGTGTCGGCGTGGAGTACCTTCTGCATGGGCACCTGCCTTCAGTCCGCTGCCTGCTCCCCGTCCGCGGCTCCTCCTGTGGCGGATACAGCACCCCCGGACCTGTCACTGGTGCCCCCAGAATTTCACGACCTGGGTATGGTATTCAGCAAGTCGAAAGCTATGTCTCTTCCCCCGCATCGACCATATGACTGTGCCATCAATCTCCGCCAGGGGGCCCCCCTGCCATCTGGTCGGCTCTACAGCCTGTCGGCGCCGGAGAAGGAGACTATGAATACGTACCTGAAGGAATCACTGAGCGCTGGGATTATCCGCCCATCGTCATCACCCGTGGGGGCGGGGTTTTTCTTTGTAGGGAAGAAGGACGGTTCCCTCCGTCCCTGTATTGACTACCGAGCTCTTAATGACATCACTGAGAGGGACCGTTACACCCTGCCCCTCATGGACACTGCCTTCCACTCCCTCCAGGGGGTGACCTGGTTTACCAAGCTGGATCTCCGCAGCGCTTACCACCTCGTCCGGATCCGGGAGGGAGATGAATGGAAAACAGCCTTCCGTACCCCGAACGGCCACTTTGAGTATCTCGTCATGCCGTTCGGGCTGACCAACGCTCCTGCCGTCTTTCAGCGCCTCATCAATGACGTCCTCCGGGATTTCATCGGCCTCTTCGTGTTCGTCTACCTGGACGACATTCTGATCTTCTCTCAGTCCAGAGACGAGCACCGGGTCCATGTGAGGCGGGTCCTTCAAAGACTGCTGGAGAATCGTTTGTACGTGAAGGCTGAGAAGTGCGAGTTTTACGCTAGGACCACATCCTTCCTGGGATTCATCATCGCCCAAGACCAGGTGCTCCCGGACCCAGAGAAGGTGAAGGCGGTGGTGGAGTGGCCTACTCCCGCATCTCGGAAGCAGGTGCAACAGTTTGTTGGCTTCGCCAATTTTTACCGCCGTTTTGTCCCGAATTTCAGCTGGATCGTCGGACCACTGACCCGCCTCACGTCCCCGAAGGTCCCGTTCCGGTGGACCGAAGAGGTCGATACTGCCTTTAAGGCGCTGAAGGCGGAGTTCTCCTCCCCCCGGGTCCTTCGCCAGGTCGACCCCGCGCTGCAGTGCATTGTGGAGGTGGACGCATCGGACACGGGAGTGGGAGCAGTGTTATCCCAGCAATCACCGGACGATGGCGCCAAGCGACCGTGCGCCTTCTTCTCCCGGCGCCTGTCCCCGGCGGAGAGGAACTATGATGTGGGGGACAGAGAGCTCCTGGCCATTAAACTCGCCCTACAGGAGTGGCGCCACTGGCTAGAGGGGGCGGACCTGCCGTTTGTGGTCTTGATGGACCATAAGAATTTAGAGTACCTACGATCTGCCAAGCGCCTGAATGCCCGCCAGGCGCGCTGGTCTCTGTTCTTCGCCAGGTTCCGGTTCTCTATCACCTTCAGGCCAGGCTCCAAGAACGGCCTGCCTGACGCCCTCTCTAGACAGTTCACCCCCGTGGGGGCTGAGGAGACGCCCCACACTATCCTGCCCAGGTCGTGCGTCGTGGGAGCTATCTCTTGGGACATTGTGGACAAGATCCGGAAGGCACAGGAGGTGGAACCTGATCCTGGCGGCGGACCGGAGGGAAGACTGTTCGTTCCGTCTACGGTCCGAGGAGAGGTCATCCACTGGCTCCACACCTCCCGGCTCACCTGTCATCCCGGCACCTCTCGGATGATCAGCCTCCTCCAATGGTCCTTTTGGTGGCCGGGCCTGCGGAGGGATGCAGCCCGCTACGCCCGGGCTTGTCCAATTTGTGCCACCAGCAAGTCGGGAAACGCCCCTCCAGCGGGTCTGCTCCAGCCTCTGCCCGTCCCTGGCAGGCCATGGTCGCACATCGCACTGGATTTCGTCACCGGGCTCCCAGCTTCCAACTCATTCGACACCATCCTGACCGTCGTGGACCGTTTCTCCAAGGCGGCACACTTCATCCCCCTGCGAGGGTCTCCCTACCGCCCTGGAGACGGCGGGCTACCTCGTCCAACACGTGGTCAGGCTGCATGGGATCCCGGTGGACGTGGTCTCAGACCGGGGCCCCCAATTTTCATCCGAGGTTTGGAAATCCTTTTGCAACGCCATCGGAGCCAAGGTGAGCCTCTCCTCCGGCCATCACCCCCAGTTTAACGGGCAGTGTGAGAGGACCAATCAGGAGCTGGAGGCTGCGCTCCGCTGTGTTGCAAGATCCAAGCCGACGTCATGGAGCAACCATCTCGCCTGGGTGGAGTACGCCCACAACACCGCCCGCTCTTCTGCAACGGGGATGTCCTCCTTCAAGGCGTCCCTGGGTTACGACCCCCCGCTGCTCCCAGCGCAGGAGAGCGAGGTAACTGTTCCGTCAGTTAGGGCGCACGTGAGGCAGTTCCGCTCCACCTGGGCCGCTGCGCGTCATGCGCTTTTACGCACAGCGGAGCGCAACAAGACCGTGGCGGACCGGCGTAGAAGACCTGCCCCGGCGTACAGAGTTGGGCAACTTGTCTACGTTTCCACCCAGGACGTCACCCTAAAAGGCGAGAGGAGGAAGCTGGCACAGCGCTTCATGGGTCCCTTCCCCATCACCCGGATCATCAACCCGGTGGCTGTGCGCGTGGCTATTCCCCCCTCCCTCCGCATCCATCCCACCTTCCACGTATCAAAGGTGAAGCTGGCAGTCACCGACCCCCTTTGCCCTCCTCCTGCAGCGCAACCCGCGCCCCGGATGATTGGTGGCCACCCGGCCTGGTCCGTCTCCTCCATCCTGGACTCCCGGCGCCGGGGTCGTGGGTTGCAATACTTGGTGGACTGGGAGGGCTATGGGCCCGAGCATCGACAATGGGTGCCCCCGTCGTTTGTGTTGGACCCATCGCTCATCGCGGACTTCCACCGAGCGCACCCGGATAAGCCATCGCCAGGAGGCGCTGCTAGAGGGGGGAGTACTGTCACGCCGCGCCGTTCATCAGCGGCGCCACCTGCTCACACACCTGATCCTCATCAGCGGCGAGGGATAAAAGCCGCCTCGCCCGGAGGCTCGGCCTGAAGCCGTCAGACTTCGTTCCCTCACCGCCGTGAGCATACCTTTCTTCAGCATTGCTATTCTGGGTAAGAACCCTTACCTCCTTTCCCAGTCTGCTCCCCTGTGCACAGGTGGATTCCCCGGCGGCGGACATCTCCGTTCCATCGCCCATCCTTCGCTGCTGCACGGAGCTCTCCAGGTGGCTGTCTCCCGGGCTACGTTCCCCTTGCTGTGCCAGCTATCCTGACAACTCAAGTAAGATCTTCTCTTGCCGTAATTCATCCTGTGTTGGTGTATGCCCGTCACCCTCTCCCTGTGCTCTCTCCATAGGGTTGCTCGGCCGAACGGTCATCTGCCTCTGTGCCTGAAGCAGACGCCACCACCAACACATCTGCATCCCGCAGACACACACTCATTCACCCCTGCTGTTAATAAACTCTTTGAACTACTCTAAGCCTGTGTGTGCGTGTCTCCTGAGCCGTGCGTTATGTCAGGCGGGAGTGAAACTACAAATGATGGTTGTGTGCATGCATCAACCGCTTGGCCTGGGTAGATGAAAAAAGTGAGCATGAACAGCACCGCATGCATGCCGGGCTCATTCAAAGCACACGTGGATCAAAACGGACTAGAGGGGAAATGCAGCATGAATAAGGCTTAATACAGGAGTGACAAAACCACTGTTCCTCTAGTATTGATCTGAGTTTGACTCTAAAAGTTAAAATACCTACGTACCTCTTCAACTTTAACTAGCGCAAAGCACACCTTTCCTCTTTAACTAATATTTCCCCTGTAACCCAGGCACTTAAGTGACATTAATTAGCAGGTGTTTATTTGGTCAGTGTCTTAATTTATATGAAAATTAAATGTATTTATTATCATTATAGTGAAGTTTTAGATTGTCAAGGTGTTTTTAAATGCCATTCCCCATCACAATGGATGTATATCAGGGGTTGGTCCTGTACCCCCCCCCCCCCATCCCTTCCCCATCCTATGTATGGACACAATCATGGCCAATCTCCAGCTGCCCCGCCCATGGATGATGTGGTATACGGATGACGTAGCCCTGCGAGGTGAAGACTGAGGCCACTTGGAACACAAACGCAACAGTGGGGGGGGCAAGGCTGAGTGAGAATGGAATATGCCCTAACATCACAGAAACTGAGTACGTGGAATTTTGAGACCAAACTGATGGAATGGTCAGTATGAATGGTGCCCCAAGAAGAGGATGCACTTCAAATACCTTGCCTCGATAATCAGCAGTGACGGTGACACATGTCCGCACCTGAGTCGGTGCTGCCTGGGCCAATTGGCAGTGGGTGACTGGTGTCCTCTGCTAGCGCTGGATGCCAGGACATGTCAAGGAAATAATCTACAAGACTGTGATTCACGCTTTCACCCTATACGGATGCGAACGCTGGCCCACTATAACAAAACACAGGCAAACGCTCCACAGAATGGCGATGCGTATGCTGCACTGGAGCCTCTGTGTCACCCTGCACAATCACATGCAGAATGAGGATATGTGAAAGCGCATGGGAGTTGCAACAGTCATTGGGAATATGCAAGAGGCATGACTGCAATGGTACGGCCATGTTGTCGACAGCGAAGAGGACTCGGTGGCAAGGACGGCCCTGCGCCTCAGCCCAAGGGGGAAGAGGCCATAATGAAGGCCAAAGAAATGGATGGCATGAGGACTGGGAACATCGTCCTTTACTGAGTGAAGTGGAGATAGGCGTGCAACCAGGTGGACTCTGCAGCTATGCAGGACTAATGCAAGGATGAAGAAGAATGTGTTTTTGAATGTCAAACGAAAACAAACATTGCCATCTTACACGAATCCTATCCTTTAAATGCGGGGAATGTTCCACATATGGCTGCTTTATAAAGCCTAATAAAAAGGTCTTTGTATGGTTTGCCCAAAAAAACATTAGCTCTGAATGGTATATACCATCGATCATCAAGATGCCAGGCCTCATGTGTCCAAACACCAACAAGTAACATTTATCAGAGTGGATGCGAGGAAAAAAGTGGTTCATGAAAGCTAGTACTTTGCTAAGGGATAAAAATAGCAAAAAAAAAAAAAGCTTCAAGTTTGCAGTGCAGGCTCCACATTGGTAATATTTTTTAAAGGTTACATGGATTACATGGGTCAAAACCAACATGCTCACATGGAGTGCACATGTTCATATAGTATGAACTGTAAGACAAGAACTACAGGAGGGACTACGGTGGGTGGGATGACAGGAGGGCAAAAGGTATCATCCTGCTGGGGTAAACTGCTGACTGCAGAGCTGTGTGATTGGCAACACCACTGCCATCTGACTGCTCCTTTGAGGTGTGTTTTCTGCTCACCTGTCCTCCAACATACAGAGATCCAACTATCATACAGTACTTTTTACTAAGTAAGCATTTCTGTGGGGTGGACAGAACCCTTCAGAAATATTTGTCAAGGTTAGTAAGGGTACACTGTAGAGGAAACTGCTGATTGGTGGTTTGTTTGGGTCTTCATACACTTTCAAGATGACAAAAAACACAATAAATCTATTAATATACAGTGGATATAAAAAGTCTACACACTCTTGCTCAAATGCCTGGTTTTTGTGATGTAAAAAAAATTAGACCAAGATAAATCATTTCAAAACTTTTTCCACCATTAATGTGATCTATATCCTGTACAACCCAACTGAAAAACAAACTGAAATCTTTTAAGAGGAAAAATAAAAAACTTACAATAACCTGGTTGCATAAATATGCACACCCTGTCATAACTGGGAATGTGTTCAAACTTAACCAATCACATTCAAACGCATGTTAAATGGGAGTCAGCACATATCTGCCACCATTTAAAGTGCCTCTGATTAACCCCAAATAAAGTTCAGCTGTTCTAGTAGGTTTTTCTTGACATTTTTGTAGTCACATCTTACAGCACAAGCCATGGTCCGTAGAGAGCTTCCAAAGCATCAGAGAAATCTCATTGTTTAAAGATATCAGTCAGGAGAAGGGTACAAAAAATTTCCAAGGCATTAAATATATCATGGAACACAGTGAAGAAAGTCATTATCAAGTGGAGAAAATATGGCACAACAGTGACATTACCAAGAACTAGATGTCCCTCCAAAATTGATGAAAAGATGAGAAGAAAATAGGCTGATAGCAACATTAAAGGAGCTGCAGGAATTTCTGGCAAGTATTGGCTGTTTAGTACATGTGATAACAATCTCCCGTCTTCTTCATACCATGTCTAGGCTATGGGGGTAGGGTGGCAAGACAGAAGCCTTATCTTATGAAGAAAAACGTAAAAGCCTGGCGACACTTTGTAAAAACACGTTTCAAATCTCCCAAATGCATGTGGGAAAATGTCTTATGGTCGGATGAAACCAAGGTTGAACTTTTTGGACATAATTCAAAAAGGTATATTTGGCACAAACACAACACTGCTTGTCACCAAAAGAACACCATACAGTGAAGCATGGTGGTGGCAGCATCATGCTTTGAGGCTGTTTTTCTTCAGCTGGAACTGGGGCCTTAGTCAAGGTGGAGGGAATTATGAACAGTTTCAAATACCAGTCAGTGTTGCCACAAAACCTTCAGGCTTCTGCTAGAAAGCTGAAGATGAAGAGGAACTTCATCTTTCAGCACGGCAGTGACCCAAAGCACACACACGCACATCCATCCATTCATCTTCTATCGCTTAATCCTTTTTCGGGTCGCGGGAGGGCTGAAGCCTATCCAGCATCTTTGGGCGAGAGGCAGGGTACAACCTGGATAGATCGCCAGTCCATCGCAGCAAAGCATGCATCCAAATCAACAAAAGAATGGCTTCACCAGAAGGAGATTAATGTTTTGGAATGGTCCAGCCAGAGTCCAGAACTGAAACCGATCGAACATCTGTGGGGTGATCTGAAGAGGGCTGTGCACAGGAAATGCCCTCTCAATCTGACAGATTTGGAGTGTTTTTGGAGAGAAGAGTGGGCAAATATCCCCACATCAAGATGTGCCACGCTGAGAGATGCCTACCCAAAAAGACTCAGTGCTGCAATAAAAGAAAAAGGTGCTGCAACAAATTATTAGTTTAAGAGTGTGCATATTTATGAAACCAAGTTATTGTAAGTTTTTTTTTATTATTATTATTATTATTTTTCCCCTTAAAAAAATTGTTTGTTTTTCAATTGGGCTGTACAGGTTATAGGTCACATTAATGGTGGAAACATTTTTTGAGATGATTTATCTTTGTGTCCTTTTTTACATCACAAAAACCTGGTATTTGAACAGGGGTGTGTAGACTTTTTCTATCCACTGTAGATGTGAGAAACCATGAGATGCTATACTAGTGGTGGCATTGATGTGGTTTTTCCTACCTTCTTTACTGATAATGCTGCATCTGCAAGAGGTAATTCAAACTTGACTGCCACTAGTATACCACAAGTTTTGTAAAAGCAGTGGTTTTCAACCAGGGTGCCTTTAGGCTTCTGTGGAAAATTTTCTAATTTCACCATTAATTTGTACAAAAAATTGCAAATAATTTGCAGTTGTTGTGCCTGGATGCCTACAGAACCCATGCAGAGACATCAGAGAATGAAATTCAGAATGTGTTGATATACAGTGGTGTGAAAAAGTGTTTGCCCCCTTCCTGATTTCTCATTTTTTGTATGCTTGTCACACTTAAATGTTTCAAACCATCAAACAACTTTAAATATTAGACAAATATAACACAAGTAAACACAAAATGCAGTTTTTAAATGAAGAAGTTTATTATTAAGGGGAAAAATATCCAAACCTACATGGCCCGGTGTGAAAAAGTGATTGCCCCCCCATGTTAAAAGATAAATTAACTGTGGTTTTTCAAATCGTTGGAAAGCTGAGTTCAATTTCTCTAGCCACACTCAAACCTGATTACCGCCACACCTGTTCTCAATCAAGAAATCACTTAAATAGCACCTGCCTCACAAAATAAAGTAGACCAAAAGATCCTCAAAAGCTAGACATCATGCTGTGATCCAAAGAAATTCAGGAACAAATAAGAAACAAAGTAATTGAGATCTATCAGTCTAGAAAAGTTTATAAAGCCATTTCTAAAGCGCTGGGACTCCAACAAATCACAATGAAAGCCATTATCCACAAATGGCGAAAACATGGAACAGTGGTGAACCTTCCCAAGAGTTGCCGGCCGAACAAAATTACCCCAAGAGCGCAGCGATGACTCATCCAAGAGGTCACAAAAGACCCCACAACAACATCCAAAGAACTGCAGGCCTCACTTGCCTCAGTTAAGGTGAGTGTTCATGACTCTACCATAAGAAAAGAGACTGGGCAAAAATGGCCTGCATGCCAGTTCCAAGACGAAAACCACTGCTGAGCAAAAAGAACATAAAGGCTCGTCTCAGTTTTGCCAGAAAACATCTTGATGATCCCCAATACTTTTGGGAAAATACTCTGTGGACTGATGAGACAAAAGTTGAACTTTTTGAAAGGTGTGTGTGCCATTACATCTGGCATAAAAGTAACACAGCATTTTAGAAAAGGAATATCATACCAACAGTAAAATATGGTGGTAGTGTGATGGTCTGGGGCTGTTTTGCTGCTTCAGGACCTGGAGACCTGCTGTGGTAAATGGAACCATGAATTCTACTGTCTACCAGTAGAATTCATGCCTGCTCTACCTCCTGAGCCACGGCAGTGGCTCAGGAGGTAGAGCAGGTTGTCCAATAACCACATGGTTGGCGGTTCAAATCCCACTCTCCCCAGATATCCTGCCGTTGTGTCCCTGGGCAAGACACTTTACCCCAATTGCTCCTGGTGGGTCTGGAAGCGCCATGTTAGGCAGCATGCCACCATCAGTGTGTGAATGTGTGTGTGAATGGGTGGATTGCAGGATCTGTAAAGCGCTTTGGTCATCAAGAGATGAGAATAAAAGCGCTATATAAGTGAATGCCATTTACCATTTTTTACCACAAAATCCTGAAGGAGAGTGTCTGGCCATCTGCTCGTGACCTCAAGCTGAAGTGCACTTGGGTTCTGCAGCAGGACAGTGATCCAAAACACACCAGCAAGTCCACCTCTGAATGGCTTAAGAGAAACAAAATGAAGACTTTGGAGCAGCCTAGTCAAAGTCCTGACCTGAATCCGATTGAGATGCTGTGGCATGAACTTAAAAAGGTGGTTCGTGCTTGAAAACCCTCCAATGTGGCTGAATTACAACAATTCTGCAAAGATGAGTGGGCCAAAATTCCTCCACAGCGCTATAAAAGACTCATTGTCAGTTATAGCAAATGCTTGATTGCAGTTGTTGCTGCTAAGGGTGGCCCAACCAGTTATTAGGTTTAGGGGGCAATCACTTTTTCACACAGGGCCATGCAGGTTTGGATTTTTTTTTCCCCCTTAATAATAAACACCTTTATTTAAAAACTGCATTTTGTGTTTACTTGTGTTATCTTTGTCTAATATTTAAATTTGTTTGATGATCTGAAATATTTAAGTGTGACAAATAAACAATAAAATGAGAAATCAAGAAAGGGACAAATGCTTTTGCACACCACTGTGCAGTATATCTCCGTATTGTGTGCACGCACGTGCTGTAACATGCGTTCCCCGGAAGAGATTTAAATGGATGTATTAAAGGGACACATTAATACAGTAGCGCTACATTTTTTCTTCTTTTTTTTTTTGATAAACTGGCCAAATTTATTTAAAAAGAAGAAGAAAAAATCCTCCAGGATGCATTCAGAAGGTATAGATGTTTTTAGAAAGCAGTTTTTTGCTGTTTTAAATGTATCTTGGTATGTGCAAAACCATTTTAAATGCCTGTTTGAGACCTTAGAAAAAACTGTAATTTATTCATTGTTTGTTGT
The DNA here is from genome assembly GCA_020510985.1 of Pholidichthys leucotaenia. Lineage (NCBI taxonomy): Eukaryota > Metazoa > Chordata > Actinopteri > Cichliformes > Pholidichthyidae > Pholidichthys > Pholidichthys leucotaenia. The sequence continues at coordinate 89,421,311 of CM035847.1, forward strand.
ATTGATGCAAAATTTAAATCTGAACTTGGTAACACTTGGTGCTATATTCCCAGTGCATTCTTCATTTTGGCTACTAACCGATGTCTGAGGACTGCCTGTCCCATTCTTTTAATGTATATGTATTGCCAATGCTGCCACTAGTAGTCCCCGAATTTCTAGAATGCGCTGGGTGTCTAGCAGATATTACACAGTGTGGTTTTTGTATTTTGTTAGAGCATAAATGTTGAGATTGCTGATGGCTGTAGAGAGCTTCCAGCTGGAAAGAAAGCATGGAAATGAAGTGGAAAATGCCTGTGATTAGGCAAATACAATCTGAGAAGAGTGCATGTACTTCAGTGCGTGTGTGTGTGTGTGTGTGTGTGTGTGTGTGTGTGTGCGCGTGCACATGTGTGCGTGCATGAGCAAGAAGCAGATAGAGACAGAGAGAATGATGCACCCTAAGCACATGATTACATCTGCATTTTCATATCCAACATTTGTTTTCATTAAATTGCCATTCCCGCGTATTTGCGATTGCATTCCTACATTTCACAGTATTTGCATCAAATTATGTGGTAAATGATGCAGAAATGCTTTACTATACTTAACTTAGGGAAAATGCAGCATGCTTGCCCTTCTTGCTGCTACTTTAAGCTTTTAAAATATGAACACACTTGCTTCTAAGAATCTGATTCCAGAATTAATTTATCATTGTTTTATTGAATCTTTAATCACGTCAGACTTGTGTCCTTGCACTGTGCTCTATCATAAACTGAAGCAATAAAGTATAAAACTAGTATATTACAAACAGTTAATTCCGTCTCGTTCCATTGTGTAGCAGCAAGCATATTCTACAGCATCATCCATGCAACTATTTGGTCACTTTGCTAAGAAAAAAAAAGTGCAATCCTTGTTATTCTGATGAAAAAATGCTAACAATACACTTGGACTCAAAAACATGATTGGACTCGTCCAGCATATTATCAAAATTCCTCATCCCAAAGGCAGTTTTTGCACACAGGCAATTTTCTGTGCTTGTGGGTGACCTGCGCACATCTGTTTGTCTATTATGATGGAGAATAGGAGGAGGGTGGAGGGGTTGGCCCTGGTATTTTTTTGATCATATCAACAACAACAGGGACACGGGGCATCCATCATGACCTGACCACCTTCTCCCGCCTGCATGCACTTGAACAGGCCCAACAAGTGGTAGCAATTTTCCATTTTCATTTGTTGACCACTTGACCATGTGCTTTCCCCGGCTCCGGCAGATGAGCTCTCGTTCATGGTCGACTTCTGGTCGGTATGCACCTGCAAGCTCTGCTCTGATGCACCGGCTGTCGACAACAGAGAGCAGGCAGTGTGTAGCACAAACTGCCTCAGGAAGAGAACATGCACAGTTGTGGACATCCACCGAGCAGAAAACAAGAAAAGGAATGAATGGGGGAGCATTTGGTTAAAGTTGTTTATTTAAAGATGACTTTGTTCTTTCAATCATGTCGTGGTGATCCACAGAACAACTGTTCCTCGTTCTAACAACACGTTTAATTTTTTCTCTAGTTTTCTTGTGTGCATATTTTTCAGCTGGAAACCAGATGTTTATTGTATTTATTTATTCATATATTACTGACAATTATTATTGTCCCTTTGAATTTTTGCATGTTTACACCTGACACTGCTGTACTGTATATATTAATGCTATTTAAGTAAAAGTGAAAGGTTTTGAGGTCCTGGCTGTAGCGAGAGCTCATGTCCTGTGTTACATTTTGGCAAGATCAAAGGGAAAATAAAAAAGTAGAGGGCACTCAGAGAGTGCACACCTCTGCCGAGGTCTGTCTATTATTATGCAAAAGCTACTGATGAAACTGAAGAAATCTGGTGATCCGGGTCAGGATCCAGATTCTGGGCCACTTTTTCACTTTCTTTAACATTGTGAGATAGAGCCTTGGCAGAGGTGTGCACTCACAAATCATCTCCAAAACCTAATAAGTTCAGTTGTAGCCCAAGAGCCACCTCTGGTGAAAATTTACTCAAAACTTGTCCAATAGTCTTTGCGTAATCCTTCTAATAGTCTTAAAAAAAACAAGCAAACCAACCACCCCAATCACATTACCTCCTTGGCAGTGGCAGTAAAAATGAACCTTATTTGTGGGTGGTTTTGTGCTGAGATTTTATTTCTATCTGTCTGCCTCTGTAACGTATCTGAAAGGTCTCTATTACCATCAAGAGACGTGCAATCATTTTTGCTTGTGGATCTTGGATAAACAAACAGCAGTCAAGCACACTTTGCAATACACTGATGACGCACCACTCCAGCTGAATGTGAGATTTTTAGGGTGCTTTCACACCTAACCAGACTTTCAAACTTTCCATTTTTATTCGGAACAAAATTTTAGGCATGAAACTTTCCCCGAACCATAGTCCAAACCAGACAGCTGATATTTGGTCTGACTAAAAGAGATGGAAACAGTTCAGTTCATACTGGACCCTTAGAGCGCACACGGCACACATCAGTGCTGGATGCAGGATTCATTGTGAATTAAACAGAATAGAATAGAATATTTATTGTCCACCGTGGTAGAAATTTTTCTTAATAATGCCAAAATAGGCTGAGTGCTCTAAGGGTTAGAGCGTGAAGCAATTTTAAGAAAGGATTAGAGTTTAGAACTAAAAACAGAAGGTTACAGCAGCAGAAATGAGGGAAAATGAACCACAGTTTTAAACTGAAACGTGGCTGTTAGCTGCATACAGTCAATTAAAAAAAAGTTTAAAAATGCAGATGATGGGGACGGCAGTGGCTCAGGAGGTAGAGCAGGTTGTCCAATAACCACATGGTTGGCGGTTCAAATCCCGCTCTCCCCAGATATCCTGCCGTTGTGTCCCTGGGCAAGACACTTTACCCCAATTGCTCCTGGTGGGTCTGGAAGCGCCATGTTAGGCAGCATGCCACCATCAGTGTGTGAATGGGTGGATTGCAGGATCTGTAAAGCGCTTTGGTCATCAAGAGATGAGAATAAAAGCGCTATATAAGTGAATGCCATTTACCATTAAAAAAAAAAAAAATGCAGATGATGTGGCAGAGAGAGACCTGGATAATATTCTAGCCTCATTAAACTAGTTCACTAATATGATGGAGTCTGAACCAGATTACTCTTAAATTGTGGTTACTGACGTGTCCAGAGGTGCAGAAAACACCTTGGATGGTCAGTAGCATGTTTGCTGTCTACCCGTCTGTGCTAAGAATACAAACATTTTCATGACAACAGGGTGTTATCATGAAGACATAGGTGTGTCACGCAGAGTTGTTTAGTTCTCTTGGATAAGAAGCGGTGTGAATCCAAACCTAATAGGAACAAATATAGATGATGAAACAAAAATATGAACATTTGCCCAGACCTTGGTGCTGATTTTCAGGTGTGAAAACACCCTAAGACATGATATTTTTATTGCATTGCAAGAAATTTAATTTGTGTAAATCATTTACAAGGGAAAGTGATTAAAAGGGATGATAGTGTATGAATATTATTCTTAGTAGGAACTAAAGCTAATTCATTGAATTATCCTGCTAAGTTGAGGCAAAAAACTTTTTTTTTTTTAAATTAGCTAAAACATTGGGATCTTTGAGTTACTTGTCTTGCGATACAGGTTTTACAGCTGGTCACAATAATAAAGAAACCAAGGACCCAACTTATAGTACCAGGGCGTAGCACCAAATTTTGAATTTTACATTCCAAGGTTTAAGATGGAGCCATTTCCATTAAAAGCCTTGGTTAGTAAGCGCCACTGTTATGGGCAATTTGATGCTATTATATGATTTGTTTATGTGTCTTTAAGAATATATTTACTGTCATCAGTAACTCCAAACGTCTTTTTCTATAATGCACTTTTGACAATGGACCTGTAGTATTTTTAATTTACACACTATTTATTTATTACCTCCGCCAAGGAGGTTATGTTTTTGCCGGGTTTATTTGTTTGTCTGTCTGTTTGTGACGAACATAACTCAAAGCGTTATGGACAGATTTTGATGAAATTTTCAGGAAATGTCTGAACTGGACAAGGAAGAAATGATTAGATTTTGGGAATGATCCGGATCACCGTCTGGATCCAGGAATTTTATAAAGGATTCTTTATCATTGGGAGATAGGGCTATTTGAGCATATGCACATGTAGCTCCACAATAACTAGTCAGGGTTATTGGAAAAATTATACAGAATAAGTTCCCAACAGGTTTTCAAAGTCCAGCAATTACATTTTTGAGTAGATCACAGCATGGGGGACTGAGCTGCCTTGGCGGAGGTCTGTGCTCTCCGAGTGCTTTTCTAGTTTATTCATTCATTCATTCCATTGGCTGTATTCTTTTGTATTTCAATTTTTGGCTAGTAGAGCATCTTTAACAAATCCGGTTTCCAACTGAGATCAATATACAGTGATATGCACAGACGTTTTGGGGGGAAGGTGGTCCCCCCCCCCCCCCCCAAAAAAAAAGAAAAGAAAAAGCACTCCTAAATAATGGGAAAAAAGGAAATTTACATTCAGTGGTGCAAATTTTACTGTACTTGTTTGGTATATCTATTTTCATACCTATACACTCATGACATATTTAATACCCTATCCACCTTATTCCTGGGGGTGCCGCTGTAGTGACGATTATGGGCAGAGCTTCCGGTTTCGGCTAAGGTAGTGTTAAATCAGTCAGCAAGAGTGGAGTAACAGGGGCATTTAAAATAGCTATTTTAAAAGTTTTTCAAATTCATTTTAATGTATAGTCCACATAAGTGTTTTGCACTCAAGTGGCAGCTAATTTCAGCACTTGTAGTTTTTGTATTTTTTGAATGTTTTGGCATAGTTCTGGTACTTGTTGCTGGTGTTCGTGGTTGTGCCATAGACTGTATAAATGGAGGCTTCTCACCGGCAATGCATAGATCATGCACTGAAAACGAAAAAGGACTGTTGGTGTGATCAATGGTACAGACACAGGACAGATGCAAGAGCACAGCAGGAATGTTTTCACTTGTATGACTGTCACAGATCTGATGTTTCTGTGTTATATATGTCACCAGAATGAAGGCCGCATGAAGTAAAATAATAAATAAAAAATAGTAACAGTTCGCTTCCAAAGGCTTAACAATTTAAGAAATATATCAAATGGTTTTTTTGTTTTTTGCTTTTTTGCATTTGTTGCACTGCCTTGGAACGATATGGACTAGCAGCTTCAGCATGCATTAATTTTTAAATTATCACACAATACAGATCAAAAAAATTTTGAACAATTGTCAGAAAAGGCCTGTAAGTGTTAAGTTAAATAACAAGCATTCACAGCATGACAGCAGCATGAGCATTTTAATTTCAGGGTAAAATGAACAGCTGTAGCAGTCTGTATTTACCCCGACATTAAAACACCCAAGCACGGTGTTGTGGTTCTTTGTGGCTCTGACTAGATTCTACGTCTGCTCTGAGGTAAATTTGATTATGTCCAACATCTTTTAACAAAATGCATCCGACTTTATTGCAGTGGAGACATTGATATATTATCTCAGAGCTTTTATTTGTTTACAGCGTTAGCATCTTAACAGTGGCGCTAACAAACGGAGCTACTGTCTGCCAGGCCTCTTTTTAAGGTCATCTTCCCATCCCTCCATAGTCGTGGGATGTAGTAATTATATTACTGTTTTTGAGGTCTAAAAGGCCGTGTTCCCGCATTTTTGATGCCAAAGTCATTGTTTTTAAGCAAGGAAAAGTGTCCCGTTTCAGTGACAACCATACGTTCTAAACTAGTACCGGAAGTTGCGCCCATAATTCACCCAAGGCATCATGGGGGCTAGGAATAAGGTGGATAGATTTTTACAAAATTATGAACTCACACAGAGACCATAGTATTAATCATTAATTATGTAAAAGTCAGTGGCAAAAAATTCAGTTTCCATTGAAAAATAAATAAGTTCCAAATATAAAAATTTTTGCAAAAATATGAAAAAGCTTGTTTTTCAAAAAATAAAATATTAAACCTCCATTAAAATAAATAAATATGCGCAAAAACTTAAGCTATTCCCCTTGTCAGCAAAATGAGCTAAAATTCTCCCCTGTTAACCTGCCCCCCTCCATCCTCATAAAGACTTTTAGGATAGTTTATACAGGGAAACTTAATTTATCAGTGAGAGGAGCAAATGGACAAGAAAAATAATAAAAATTCAAAGAAAAAGTTGTAAATTTTATAGAAAAACTTGATAGGAAAGAAAATATGTTTATAGTAAAACATGGTTCATTTATAGGAAAAAGTAAAAGTTAGAAAAAAAATTAAAATAATTTTTTAAAAAGTTAACTTTTCAAGAAAAATGTTTACAGTAAAAACCTCACTAATTGGTGAGAAAATTGGATATTTATGAGAGAAAAAGGAATATATATATATACAGTATATATACTCTGTGTGTGTGTGTGTGTGTGTAGCAAGTGCAAATGGTTACTGTACCTTTAAAAGAGGTGTGCTCACATGAACGTGTAAGAGGGAGAGGCCCTTGCCTGAGTAGTGTCAGTGTGTGGGTGTGGGTGTGCCATACAAAAGGTTCTGAGGAGAAATTCTCTGTTTTTGTGAAAGAGGGTGCTTCACTGTGTTTTTTGTCTTTAATTGTTTTCTTCAGAAAGGAGCCAGAGTAATTTACCCCAAAACTAAAAGTCTGGTATTTGACCTGAATGACTGGGTGATATACAGTATGTTATCTTGTTATGTACTCACCTTTGTGTTTATAGGCTACTTACCTGGAAGCAGGGGCGCTTCATCTGTTTAGCCAGATTTGGGTTGAGTAGGGGTGATGTCAAGTAAGTTCAACACACACCGCATGCACTTCAGGCGGCCATCAGACACTCATCTTTTATCCTGAAGCCTGCTTCGCTCAGTCTTGAGGGCCTGTGTCTAGCCTAGGCTGTTAAACAGAGAACTACCTGTTTGTAAACACGAACACTGAAGCTATAGGCATTGGGTAAGGGAACCTAGATCTTGTCTCATTCACTCCTCCCCAGGACAAGTAGAACTTCACCCCTACAAGGCGGCGGCAATACCTCCCAACCGCTACAAGTAGTGTCACGAACAGGATAACACATCCATCTTTTTTGTGGTATATGCTGCAAATTGGAAAGAACGCCATGGCAGAACTAGATGAACTGAGAAAACAGTTTGAGGAGATGCAGGTGAGATTCAGTAATCAAGCTGATGCACTAGCACAAGCTAGAAATAGCAAAGAGAGGCTCTGGTACACGCTAAAGCAGTCATAGACCAGCAAAAGAAAAAGCCCCCCGCTGCTACTGTATATATCACAAGAGACCGTAAATTCTCTGACTTTAGTGGTAATCGAAATGATGGGGATATTGAGGAGTGGATTTCCTCCATAAAGTCGGCCCTCCAAGTCATGAAGATCCCTGCAGAAGATCAGGCCGAGTTTGTTAAACAACACCTTAAGGATGAAGCCAAGCTCACAGTCAAGTACATGGTGGAGCACACCACTGAGGGTGTGGTAGACATTTTCGAGACTCTGCGTATGACTTATGGCGACAGAGCTCCCCTAGGCACCCAACTCAAAGAATTCTATGAGTGCAAGCAGATGCCTGGGAGACTATGTTTTTAGGCCTAGGACCTTCAGGAGAAACTAATGGAGATCTGATGCAGAGATTCAAAGCAGGTCTCGGATGCCGATGGGATGCTAAAAGAACAACTTGCTCTTGGGCTCCGTGATGAGATCTTGAGACGAAAGATAAAGAAAAGATTAAGGGAATATGGAGATCTCACCCTCGCTGAGCTAATGCAAGATGCCATAAAGTGGTCCGAAGAGGAGGAGGTCCAGGCCTTGGATGGTGCCAAGGGTAGTTTCCATTCCAAGAGCGTGGTAACCATGCAGCCAGGGCATCCGAGGGACCTGCCTCGCAGTTGATGATAGAGATGCTACATGAGGTGATACAAAAGATAGCCATCTGCCAAGATGAGCTGCTCCAGATGGTGAATACCAGAGGCAGAGGCATGCCACGGTGGAAAGATGTGAAAGCCAGAGACCTGCCCCTGAAGGATGAAGAGGGGCGGTATATATGCTGCACATGTAATGAACCGGGGCATACCAGCAGACACTGTCAGAGGAACGATGGGTCCTGCATGCTCTCCACCCCATAGTGTTGCATCACCAGGGACGGTGGAAGCAAACCCACCGGACCCCACTGCATCCGCGATTAGAGGGCATCTGGCGACCCAGCTGACCAATTCTCATAGACTCCAGAGTGGGCATGCCTTTGGAAACTGTCTAACGGTGGAAGTGAGAATAGCAGGCATCCGAATAGAATGCCTCCTGGACAAAGGCTCTGAGGTGACCACAATTCAGGAATCTCACTTCAAAGAGCATTTTGGGGGGTCCGCATTGTCTTCAGCTAACTGGGTTCAACTTACTGCAACAAATGGCCTTGAAATTCCTCTCCTTGGATGTCTCGAGGCAGATGTAGATTGTATGGGGAGATCTGTTGGTCGAAAGTGTATCTTCCTCCTCAAAGATGAGAGCCCTGACGTGGAAGGGGTGAAAGGCCTCCCAGGTATCTTGGGAATGAATGTGCTCGGCAAACTGAAAGGCTTCCTGGTAACCAAGGATGGTGTGAAGGTGATGAATAAGTTCCAGGATGCAGAAACCCAAGTCCACAGAGTGCTGGAAAGCATCTGAAAGGAGGTGGAAATTCTTAGACCAAAAGGAAACCATCACCATTCCCCTGCTCAGTGAGCGCATACTTAAAGCTTGTTGTGGAGTGCCCCCAAAGTCAAACTGTCAAGTGCTAGTAGAGGCTACCTCTGGGGTAAGGTTGCCAAAAAGCCTCTCAGTTGCTAAAGTGTGTTCATGTCTTTGGCCAGGTTCTGAAGAGAGGGCTGGTGCAGTCAATGTGCAGAAAGCCACACAGAATGTCTAAAAGGGGACTCTGAGCATTTTCAGGTGGGCGGAGATAGACGATGAGCAAAAACGGGATCCTCTTGTCGAACCTATCCACTCACCTGTGTGGAACCACCAAAAGCCCACTGTGGCCAAGTTAAGAAAAGCGGACCCAAGTCGGAAGCGGCTTTCCAAACAGTTTGAGCGACTGAGCCTCCAAAAGGAAGTACTGTTTCAGTTTATCACTTACATGAGAGATGGGGAAGAAATCCATCAGCTAATCATCCCACAGGATTTGCAGCAACGTGTGTATGAAAGCCAGCATGAACATGGTGGTCATTTTGCTGAACAGAGCACCCTCAAGTCCATAAGGTGACGTTATTACTGGCCCACCATGACCAAAGATATACAGACCTGGGTCAAGGAGTGTAAACAGTGTGTTCTGGTGAAGGATGCATTTCCTAAAGTCAAAGCCCACCATGATACAGTAAGTTCAAAATAGATGTGGAGGTAGCTAATGCGACAGGACAAGATTCATCCAGGAGGAGAAAAAGAGCCTACGACAGGAGGTCTGTTGGAGCTCTCATGAGGTCTGGAGACTGTGTTCTTTTATGCAATCACTCTCATCGGGGCCGAGATAAGATCAGAGACAAGTGGGAACTCCACCTCTACATTGTGGTTAAACAAAACCACAATAACACTCCCATTAATACTATCTGTCCTGAGAGAGGAGGGCGCTCAAAAGTTGTCCACTGGGACAAACTGAGACACTGTACTTTCCAATCACCACCCCTGTCTCCATGGTGGGCGCACACTCGGAGAGGACTTTGGCCCTGACACAGACTGCCCTGACATCATTTGCATTCCTGCCCCTACACGCACACACAATAACACAGACTTGGGTGATGAAGTGGTCATGGATGGGAGAGATAATAGGGATTGGGTACAGGGTGAGGAGAAGGTGGGTGGGTCGGATGCAGAAAGTGAAAGTGAAGGTGTGGTTGAGCCTAAACGCTCTCAAAGACAGACAAGAGGTGCTCTTCCCTGGAGGCTTAGGGAAGATTATGTTTTGAAGCAATGTGTGCAACTACAGTGTATGAAACTTACCTTTTACACATGTTTGTGATGATCAGGTGAGCATGCACCCCCTCCCCTCCTGTTTCTGTTTGTTCCCGACTCCGGAGCTCATCAACGCACCTGCATGACTGGACACACCAGCCACTTCCTGGTCTACCAGTGTATAAAAGAGCCAGTGTGTGAATGCTTCCCCGCTGGACCGTTGGGTATTGCTGCCATAAACAACTCCAGTTAATGTTGTTTGGCAAATTCTGTATTCTCGTTGTCTCACCTTGTGTCTTCTCCTCCTCAGGTTTGCTGCCACTTTGTGTCTCCGGGGTTGCGCACGCTCACCTGAACCATTCATCTCAAGTCAATGTACTTATCCACCCAGGTCTACCCATCCATTTCCTCATCCCGTCATCTCCCCATTGTGTTCCATGCAGGAGTTCCCTGCCGGACCCTCTGCATGTACAGTAAGCCTTTCCCTTCTCTCTCGCCTTCCTCCTCCCTAGTTATCCATGTTATTCATCATTTCTCTTTTTCTTCTCTTTCAGGCTGCGTGCTGCTCCAGTGTGCTCCTGGTTTTTGTGTGTATTTAAGTTAGTGTCTATTTTGTGTTGTTGTTTATTTATGTGTACTTTTATGTTTATTTAGTTAGTGTGGTTGTAAATTTTGTGTTTTCATTAAAGTTGTGTTAAATTTTCCACCTGAATCTGAGTGTTCATCTGGTGTGGTTTGCTCTGCATTTGAGCCTTTCTGGTATTAAATCATGACACATGTCATTGTATTTGGTTATGGAGTGTTACGTTTTCATTACTTGCAAATGTTCTGAGGCATCGTTATGTACTTCACTTCTGAAAGAACTGTAAGTGCTGCCTCATGCATTCATGAGTTCTATTTTTATTTTATTTTTCAGGGACTGCACATGGATGTCAGATGGTATGGTTTTGCGGGGGGTGGGGGGGTTGTAGCAGGTGCAAATAGTTGCTGCACCTTTAAGACAGGTGAGCTCACATGAACGCGTGAGAGGGACAGGACCATGGCTGAGCAGAGTCAGTGTGTGGGTGTGGAGCGAGCAGGACAATGTGGTAACGGAGAGTGAGGGTGCATCGTTACTCTGGGGAAAAAGTAAAGTTTTAGTCTAAGCCAATGATACCGTTAAGTGTCGGGTGAAGAACAAATAACATTGCTGTGTTTTTGTGTCTTCTTTTGATAGAGCTAGGGCAAAGTCAGCTGTGCTTAATTGGTGTCAAGTTTTGTTATCAGGGGTGGGTGGCGGTGCACAGATAGACTGATAAGAGATTACCTTCTCTCTTACTCGCTGTTGCACAAAAAGAGTTTCTGTATAGCAGAAGTTTCTGCTTAATTTAAAAATAAATCAGTTTAATAGGACATTTTTGGAAGTCCTGTGCTTTTCTTGTCGTGTTATATACAATAGCATTAAACTATGGAAAAGAGCAACTGCTTTAAAAAAAGACACCAGTGTCACGCCGCGCCGTTCATCAGCGGCGCCACCTGCTCACACACCTGATCCTCATCAGCGGCGAGGGATAAAAGCCGCCTCGCCCGGAGGCTCGGCCTGAAGCCGTCAGACTTCGTTCCCTCACCGCCGTGAGCATACCTTTCTTCAGCATCGCTATTCTGGGTAAGAACCCTTACCTCCTTTTCCAGTCTGCTCCCCTGTGCACAGGTGGATTCCCCGGCGGCGGACATCTCCGTTCCATCGCCCATCCTTCGCTGCTGCACGGAGCTCTCCAGGTGGCTGTCTCCCGGGCTACGTTCCCCTTGCTGTGCCAGCTATCCTGACAACTCAAGTAAGATCTTCTCTTGCCATAATTCATCCTGTATTGGTGTATGCCCGTCACCCTCTCCCTGTGCTCTCTCCATAGGGTTGCTCGGCCGAACGGTCATCTGCCTCTGTGCCTGAAGCAGACGCCACCACCAACACATCTGCATCCCGCAGACACACACTCATTCACCCCTGCTGTTAATAAACTCTTTGAACTACTCTAAGCCTGTGTGTGCGTGTCTCCTGAGCCGTGCGTTATGTCAGTACGGCTTGAGCAGAGCGGCTCGGCGGACGGCGGGTTCGCACACCGGCTTACCACTCTCGAGGCTAGAGTGGATCAGATAGCTTATCAACAGCAGGTGATCCTAAATCAATTGATAACTATCACTGGCCGATTGGACCGCCTGGACCCCCAGCAGCCGTTCCCCCCGGCTCCTCAGGGTGGCGCAGCTCCTGCTGTTCCGGTGGCCGTCCAGCCAGCTCCAGTGGCACCGGCCCGACTCACACCAATTCCGACCCCCGCCCGCTTTAGCGGAAAGCTCGGCGGAGCGCGGGGGTTTGTGATGCAGTGCGAGTCCGTGTTTGACCGTGTGCCCGGAGACTTTCCCTCAGATCACAGCCGGATCGGCTACATAGGGAACCTCCTGGAGGGGCGTGCTTTAACTTGGGCCTACGCTATTATGGCGAGACCCAGTTATGCCACCCTCACCTATGCCGAGTTCGTGAGGCGCTTCCTGGAGGTGTTTGATCACTCCCGTTCCGAGGCGGTCCAGGTCGATCGGCTTCTCGCTCTCCAGCAGGGAAGCCGGTCGGCCGCGGATTATGCCATCGAATACCGGGTAGCGGCGGAGGAACTGGGCTGGGAGGAGCGCTCCCTCTGCGGCCTGTTTCTCCGCAGCCTCAATAGTGATCTGAGGGATGAACTGGCTGGACGGGATATCCCCGGAACGTTAGCGGAGCTAACCTCATTAGCAATCAGCTTGGACAACAGGCTGCGCGAGCGCTCCTCAGGACGGAAGCCGTCTGCTTCTCGCCCTCGAGGAGTCCCGCTACGCCTGCCCCAAGCTCGCCCCCTGGCGACGCCGCCACCATCGTGCCCCGAGGAGTCGGAGCCGATGTTGACGGGCTGGGCAAAGCTCTCCTTGGCAGAGAGACAGCGCCGCCGTGAGTTGGGTCTCTGCATGTATTGCGGAGACAATCAACACACGGTAGAGCTTTGCCCACAAAAGCCAAACGGTGGGGTCCGCGAGTCACTGTAGGGGGCCTCGCGGACGTCAATCGGCAAAGTCCCCTCACTCAATTAAAGCTGCCCATCCGTTTTTGCCACAATCCCACTGGGCACCTCACCCACGCACTGGTGGATTCGGGCGCAGAGGGCAGCTTCATTTCACAAGGCCTGGCAATCCGATTGGGCATCCGCTGTCAGGCGCTCAAACACCCCATCTCCCTGGTCCATCTCTCCCGTGCCTCCCTTGGGAGAGTTACCCATCAAACCATTCCTGTCCCAGTCATCATCTCAGGGAACCACCGGGAGGAAATGGTTTTCTACGTCCTGCCCAACTCTGTGTCGCCCGTCATCCTGGGGTATCCCTGGCTACGCCTCCACAATCCTGTCCTGGACTGGAGGTCAGCTGGGGTGTCAGCGTGGAGTACCTTCTGCATGGGCACCTGCCTTCAGTCCGCTGCCTGCTCCCCGTCCGCGGCTCCTCCTGTGGCGGATACAGCACCCCCGGACCTGTCACTGGTGCCCCCAGATTTTCACGACCTGGGTATGGTATTCAGCAAGTCGAAAGCTATGTCTCTTCCCCCGCATCGACCATATGACTGTGCCATCAATCTCCGCCAGGGGGCCCCCCTGCCATCTGGTCGGCTCTACAGCCTGTCGGCGCCGGAGAAGGAGACTATGAATACGTACCTGAAGGAATCACTGAGCGCTGGGATTATCCGCCCATCGTCATCACCCGTGGGGGCGGGGTTTTTCTTTGTAGGGAAGAAGGACGGTTCCCTCCGTCCCTGTATTGACTACCGAGCTCTTAATGACATCACTGAGAGGGACCGTTACACCCTGCCCCTCATGGACACTGCCTTCCACTCCCTCCAGGGGGCGACCTGGTTTACCAAGCTGGATCTCCGCAGCGCTTACCACCTCGTCCGGATCCGGGAGGGAGATGAATGGAAAACAGCCTTCCGTACCCCGAACGGCCACTTTGAGTATCTCGTCATGCCGTTCGGGCTGACCAACGCTCCTGCCGTCTTTCAGCGCCTCATCAATGACGTCCTCCGGGATTTCATCGGCCTCTTCGTGTTCGTCTACCTGGACGACATTCTGATCTTCTCTCAGTCCAGAGACGAGCACCGGGTCCATGTGAGGCAGGTCCTTCAAAGACTGCTGGAGAATCGTTTGTACGTGAAGGCTGAGAAGTGCGAGTTTTACGCTAGGACCACATCCTTCCTGGGATTCATCATCGCCCAAGACCAGGTGCTCCCGGACCCAGAGAAGGTGAAGGCGGTGGTGGAGTGGCCTACTCCCGCATCTCGGAAGCAGGTGCAACAGTTTGTTGGCTTCGCCAATTTTTACCGCCGTTTTGTCCCGAATTTCAGCTGGATCGTCGGACCACTGACCCGCCTCACGTCCCCGAAGGTCCCGTTCCGGTGGACCGAAGAGGTCGATACTGCCTTTAAGGCGCTGAAGGCGGAGTTCTCCTCCCCCCGGGTCCTTCGCCAGGTCGACCCCGCGCTGCAGTGCATTGTGGAGGTGGACGCATCGGACACGGGAGTGGGAGCAGTGTTATCCCAGCAATCACTGGACGATGGCGCCAAGCGACCGTGCGCCTTCTTCTCCCGGCGCCTGTCCCCGGCGGAGAGGAACTATGATGTGGGGGACAGAGAGCTCCTGGCCATTAAACTCGCCCTACAGGAGTGGCGCCACTGGCTAGAGGGGGCGGACCTGCCGTTTGTGGTCTTGACGGACCATAAGAATTTAGAGTACCTACGATCTGCCAAGCGCCTGAATGCCCGCCAGGCGCGCTGGTCGCTGTTCTTCGCCAGGTTCCGGTTCTCTATCACCTTCAGGCCAGGCTCCAAGAACGGCCTGCCTGACGCCCTCTCTAGACAGTTCACCCCCGTGGGGGCTGAGGAGGCGCCCCACACTATCCTGCCCAGGTCGTGCGTCGTGGGAGCTATCTCTTGGGACATTGTGGACAAGATCCGGAAGGCACAGGAGGTGGAACCTGATCCTGGCGGCGGACCGGAGGGAAGACTGTTCGTTCCGTCTACGGTCCGAGGAGAGGTCATCCACTGGCTCCACACCTCCCGGCTCACCTGTCATCCCGGCACCTCTCGGATGATCAGCCTCCTCCAACGGTCCTTTTGGTGGCCGGGCCTGCGGAGGGATGCAGCCCGCTACGCCCGGGCTTGTCCAATTTGTGCCACCAGCAAGTCGGGAAACGCCCCTCCAGCGGGTCTGCTCCAGCCTCTGCCCGTCCCTGGCAGGCCATGGTCGCACATCGCACTGGATTTCGTCACCGGGCTCCCAGCTTCCAACTCATTCGACACCATCCTGACCGTCGTGGACCGTTTCTCCAAGGCGGCACACTTCATCCCCCTGCGAGGTCTCCCTACCGCCCTGGAGACGGCGGGCTTCCTCGTCCAACACTTGGTCAGGCTGCATGGGATCCCGGTGGACGTGGTCTCGGACCGGGGCCCCCAATTTTCATCTGAGGTTTGGAAATCCTTTTGCAACGCCATCGGAGCCAAGGTGAGCCTCTCCTCCGGCCATCACCCCCAGTTTAACGGGCAGTGTGAGAGGACCTATCAGGAGCTGGAGGCTGCGCTCCGCTGTGTTGCAAGATCCAAGCCGACATCATGGAGCAACCATCTCGCCTGGGTGGAGTACGCCCACAACACCGCCCGCTCTTCTGCAACGGGGATGTCCCCCTTCAAGGCGTCCCTGGGTTACGACCCCCCGCTGCTTCCAGCGCAGGAGAGCGAGGTAACTGTTCCGTCAGTTAGGGCGCACGTGAGGCAGTTCCGCTCCACCTGGGCCGCCGCGCGTCATGCGCTTTTACGCACAGCGGAGCGCAACAAGACCGTGGCGGACCGGCGTAGAAGACCTGCCCCGGCGTACAGAGTTGGGCAACTTGTCTACGTTTCCACCCAGGACGTCACCCTAAAAGGCGAGAGGAGGAAGCTGGCACAGTGCTTCATGGGTCCCTTCCCCATCACCCGGATCATCAACCTGGTGGCTGTGCGCGTGGCTATTCCCCCCTCCCTCCGCATCCATCCCACCTTCCACGTATCAAAGGTGAAGTTGGCAGTCACCGACCCCCTTTGCCCTCCTCCTGCAGCGCAACCCGCGCCCCGGATGATTGGTGGCCACCCGGCCTGGTTCATCTCCTCCATCCTGGACTCCCGGCGCCGGGGTCGTGGGTTGCAATACTTGGTGGACTGGGAGGGCTATGGGCCCGAGCATCGACAATGGGTGCCCCCGTCGTTTGTGTTGGACCCATCGCTCATCGCGGACTTCCACCGAGCGCACCCGGATAAGCCATCGCCAGGAGGCGCTGCTAGAGGGGGGAGTACTGTCACGCCGCGCCGTTCATCAGCGGCGCCACCTGCTCACACACCTGATCCTCATCAGCGGCGAGGGATAAAAGCCGCCTCGCCCGGAGGCTCGGCCTGAAGCCGTCAGACTTCGTTCCCTCACCGCCGTGAGCATACCTTTCTTCAGCATCGCTATTCTGGGTAAGAACCCTTACCTCCTTTTCCAGTCTGCTCCCCTGTGCACAGGTGGATTCCCCGGCGGCGGACATCTCCGTTCCATCGCCCATCCTTCGCTGCTGCACGGAGCTCTCCAGGTGGCTGTCTCCCGGGCTACGTTCCCCTTGCTGTGCCAGCTATCCTGACAACTCAAGTAAGATCTTCTCTTGCCATAATTCATCCTGTGTTGGTGTATGCCCGTCACCCTCTCCCTGTGCTCTCTCCATAGGGTTGCTCGGCCGAACGGTCATCTGCCTCTGTGCCTGAAGCAGACGCCACCACCAACACATCTGCATCCCGCAGACACACACTCATTCACCCCTGCTGTTAATAAACTCTTTGAACTACTCTAAGCCTGTGTGTGCGTGTCTCCTGAGCCGTGCGTTATGTCAACCAGCAAACATGTTCTATAATTTGAGGATATTGGATTCAGGTTCCGGGAGCTTTCATATTATGTTTGACTTCCTTTTTTTATAGTTTACACTTTTAATTCCATCTCACAAATCCCTGTCTGTGAGTTAGTATATTTGAGTGAATAAAGCCACTTTTTACTTCACATATGAAATGCTTAGGCTCCACAAGCTTAAAAAACAAACTTCATACTGTAAATTAGTGTTTACTGGTAAGTGAATTCCTTGTAGGACCTTGGTGTATAACAGGATCCTGCTCTCTCCTCTCCACAGGTTGGCCCAACTCCCTGGAACCACTTGCTGCTCTCCCTTTGGCCTCCTCCCCGGCTTCCTCCTCCTCTCTATCTTCCTCTTGTTTTCCAAGCATTCATCCAGCGTTTCATCCTCTCCAGTGGCTCAAACAATGGGACCCCGGCTGCAGCCAGCCACGGGGCCCCTCAAGCCGACTTAGTCTTTTCACAGTGAAGCCCAAGGGCTCCGGGGTAAATCCTACAACTTGGCATGCTAACGTGCCAGCTAAAGGGATGCCAATGTCCGCCAGCATTGCTGCACTCTTCATTTCCAGCCTTGTCTCTTTGTTTTACAGAGTCTGTCTCTATGATTGCATGCTTCTATCTACCACTTTTCCAACTTTTTTTTTTTTTTAAGATTCTCTTTGTCTTTGTGTCTGCCTTGGCAGTTATCTTCACCACACCCAGTTATAATCACAAACCTTAATCCTACCATTCTACTTAGCTCTGTTTGAGTTAATAATGTAATACCGACAAAACATAATAGTTTCACACAGTCTTAGCTACTGTAGGTCTGTAGCTGGATATATTTGTGCCTACATTCGTCACATGTCAAAACATGTCAAAACACATGTCTAACAGCCTCTATACAACCTGAGTCTAACCTGTTGCTTTCCTCAGAAAAAAAAATGTTTGTTATATATACTAGTAGTAGGAATCGCCAGAGTCCCGACAATACAATATTATCCCAAAACTTGGCCACAATGTAATATGATCATGGTCTTGCCATGTTGAGTATTGTAATATAATTTATTACGAATTCTTTCAAAATGTGACATTTCATTTCTTTCTTGCCACCAAACCTTCAATGTTTTGTGTGTGTGTGTGTGTGTGTGAGCAAGTATGCTCCTCCTTGAGTGTATGTGAAAATGTGGAGAGAACGGATTTACATATACATACACATGAACTTAGATACAACTGTATATGAGCACATAGCAGGGCCGGACTTAGTCCATTTGGGGCCTAAGGCAAAGACAGAAATGGGGCCCTACTTTTTCTTCGTTCTACACTTTCTTTTCACTTTTTTGGGTATGATTTAAATTTTTATGTTATTGATTTTATAATTGTAACGGGGCTGGCGCTATATATGTAAGCACTAGCTTCAGCCTACACCCTTTCAGTTGTTCTTATGTGTCCTACATATTTTTAGTTGTTTTGATTGTATGTTCATTACCGAATAAAATTCACATTCATTCATGCATTCATTCACTGAGGCCTTACTGACATCTTACCTGAAACGTATTGCCCTGAAGTCTTCACATGATAATATCATTCAGGTATCAGGAATTAGAAAAACAAAGAAGTTTAAAGTGACACTATATGAGGAAAAAGGCCAAAGTTACAAGAAAAAAATTCTTCAGAAGAATAAAGACGAAAATTTACACGGAAAAAATGCAAGCATAATTGCATTGCTTTTTGAAAAAAATGTCTCCAAACCAACTGCAATGATGGTGGTGGTGGTGGTAATGGTGGTGGTGGGGGTAACAGTTTGCACATTTGCAGCTCAAGTAACTTAAATTTTCTAGTGACATCCTGTTTTTGTACTGAAGTAAATTACTGACCTCAAATCGTAACAAATGTATTAAATGTAGACTCTTGTGAATTATTAAAAAAAACAACAATTCACATGGAAGATCTGTTGTTTGTTTACACATGCCCACATTTGCCAGCAGGGTCCTGTTCACGGTCTACTACTGGTCCATTTTGCACAGGCATCCATTGTGCTCCCTCCTCTGTACTATGTAGACACTAGGGAGAATGTCTAGTTTGGCACTAGGGAGCCAAACTGGACCAGTTCTGCAAAATCTGGCGTCTAAAACCAAGCCCAGCAAAAACCGTCTCCAGTGTATTCCATCTCCACAATGCAAAAGCTGCCAGAGAACTAAACATCCACCTGAGCGGACTCAAGCTTAAGCATGCCCCAAATCCAACTTATCTTGGAGTGACCCTTGATAGGACCTTATCCTTCAAGGAACATCTAAAGGGGACGGCTGCTAAGGTGAAGGTACGAAACAACCTGCTCTGCAAGCTCGCTGGTGCAAAATGGGGGGCGGCAGTCTCCACCCTGCGCACCTCAGCACTGGCCCTTTCATACTCTGTAGCAGAATATTGTGCCCCTGTCTGGTCCAGGTCATCTTACACACACCATGTAGACACCCAGCTCAACACAACCATGAGAACTATAACTGGAACAATCCGCTCAACACCACTCCCCTGGCTCTCTGTACTGTCAAACATAGCCCCTCCACACATCCGGCGAGCAGCATTAACTCAAAGGATGCTCCAAAAAGTTAAAGATTCTCCTCACTTACCAATCCATGCAGATATCTACACTCCACCCACTGCCCGACTTTCATCCAGACGGCCGATTTGGAAAAACCCTCCCCCAGCTGACTTTACCATCCAGACAGCTTGGCAAGAGGAATGGGAGACCAAGGAGGTCCCAAACAAACAGCTGGTGATAAACCCCAACCAACAGGTCCCGGGCACCAACCTCCCAAGGAGACAGTGGTCTACACTCAATCGCTTCAGGACTGGACATGGCCCCTGCTTGGCCAGCCTTTACAGATGGGGCAGTAGCCCTAGCCCTCTGTGCGCATGTGGAGAGGAGCAATCAATGGAACACATCATAGAGGCTTGCCCGCTCCAAAGACTGGAAGGAGGATTACACACCCTCCATACAGCAAACCAGGAGGCAACTGCTTGGCTTAAGGACTTTGCATTCGCTAAATAAATAAATAAACTAGGGAGAATATATCACACAAACAATAAGGATAAATACAAAAAATATTAAACAGGCCCTCTCTGAACTAAATAGCAACGCTCTTTGTCTGTCAGGTGCTTAGGCCATAATGTTGGGTCATCTTCAAGAACAAACTGGTCAGACTCGTGGTATATAGCTCCCTCATCATCCCTCCTCTGTGAAGGGTAGCTGTCAACACAGTGGACGTGTCATTAAAGCAACATGGGCAGCGGCGGTACTGTCTACAACAGGTGCTGCCGCCTCCTCATTAGCGGCAGGTAGCTCGTCATTAGCATGAGCATCTGCGCTGGTAGCATTGCTCCCTGTCTGCTTCTACTCGGGAGAGTTAGCCTCCTCACGGTTGAAGAAAAAAAGGTTGTTACCTTCTGAAACTTCAATAAACATTTTTTGTTCTTTTTTTTTTTTTTTGCCTTTTCTCTGCACCGCTCGGATAGCTTCTTTTCATTCTGCTGGTCTCTTCCACATGTCGGTTGTACGGTTTGTTTACAATCGTAATCAAAGACATGCATGCGCATGCCTTGGCGATAACATGGAACAGTCCAACAGTCTGAGGAGAAGGGGGGAGGATGTTGTCTTCGTGATTTGATTTGGCTTTTTTATAAATACCTGTGTTTCTATATTTTATTGGACAGCACGCTAAATATGCTAAACATTTTTAAAAAAAATATATGGGACTCCTAGTAGGTTGGAGCCTAAGGCAACCGCCTACCTTTGCCTAATGGTAAGTCTGCCTCTGGCATATAGTGTACATAAACCTATAAAGAATATAAAATTATATACCTACACACAAACTCCAACCTTCCCTCACTTTTCCCAAGTATCTATTAACAAGATTTAAGAAGTTATAGCAACAACACAGAAAACAATTAAAAGTTACCCTCTTGGCACAGGGGGCCAGCAAATGTTGGTCGCTATGTTCTATAAATTCTACCCCCCCCCCCACTAAAATCTTTGTCTACTAAGGTTTGGTCATGTACAGTACATAATTCTTTCACATCATTTTAGCTTAGTTTAGTATAGTTTGTATTCTCTAACAGAAAGCCAAAGGGGCTACCTGATGTTAGCAGCTAGCTAGTGACAGCTAGCCACTGTGGGCCACCATTTGCTCATTCACAAATGTTTATGTGCTTACTGTACTCCAGGGACCAATCATATCCCATCAACCACTGAAACCACACATTCCTGTCCATAAATGATGCTTTATTTCATTCATTCTTTAAGAGTAATTCACGTTCGTTAGCTCAGGTTCACTATCCAAACTAGGAGCTAGCCAGGTATTATTAGCCACAGTGATGTAAGAGTGCTGGTGAAGTGAACTGCAGCTCTGAGGCATTTAAAGAGACATGCACTGAAATGAGCTATTCTGAGGAAGGCTGTAAAAAAAAATGAAGCGCAATGGTGCTGCAATAATTAAATAATTAAAGGAAATTTGGTTGAATTATGTAACAGACATTTCATTAAGAGCTGTGGGAGCTGTCAACATACGGAAAAAGTGTAAGAAATGGGACCTTTAAAGATGCATTCCAGTGGCTCTAAAAACACCTCAAAAACAAATATGTATTACCCCAAATAGTATATTGTGGCTTTTTACAACCCCCCCCCCAAAAAAAAAACAAAAAACAAAAAAACTTTCATTGTCTTAGATTTGCTTGGAAAGAGCTTTTACATCTTCCACCTACTTAAGTATGCGTGAATCTATAAATATTCTAATTAGCTCCACCCATACTTCCAGTACCTGGAAGAAGAGAACATTGGGCCAGGGCTCCGAGAAGGCGATCCAACTTGAGGAAAGACCACTCCTTTGGGTGAAGAGAGAGGAGCAGCAGGAGCTTTTCCTATTTGGGAAAGATGGTAGATTTTACGGGTTCAGTTTTTGGCTGTGTGAGTAAGAAGTCCTCTTCTTATAAAGTACGTGTCTTACCCACAGACATGGATATACGACAGCAATTATTAATTTTATTTGGAAAAACCTCAGCGTCCTTGCTGGAATACCAGAGAGAGGACACAAATTTGCAGCCCACATTTTACCCTACATGCCGGGGGAGACGGCCACGGAGACATCCCCCGCGCCCCGCACAACTGCGGGAGATCTCCCGGTGAGTGAAGTGGCGCCCCCGTCCGCCAGCGAAGTGAGCTGAGAGCAGCTCCCTGGGGTCCAGCGGTCCGGTGCACTTGCCCACAGCTGTGGAACCACGACTGCTGGCTCACTCCAGCTGACGCATCATCTACGGACAGGTGCCAGACTTGGCGCCTTCATCCCTCTAAGAGCAGACATCTCTCTCTGCCTTCCGCCCGTGTGCCTCCCATTCCTGTGTCTCCCCCGGCATGCAGGGTGAAATGCAGGGTGCAAACCCATGTCCTCTCTCTTGTATTTTAGCAGGGACACTGATGTTTTCCCAAATAAAATTAATCATTGCTTTCATATTTTCATGTCTGTGGGTAAGACTTGTAATTTAAAAGAAGAGGATTTCTGGCTCATAGACAAAAAATGAACGCGTATAATCTGCCATGTTTCCCAACTTGTGAAAGCTCCTGCTGCTCCTTGGCTCCCCTCTCTTCCCCCAAGGTGCCTAGTGCTTAGCCGATTGGTTAATGTTATAACCAATCAGGCTAAGCAGGAATACTTATGCAGCCAGAAGCGCTCTGTACAAACTTGCATTTGGGGTGGGGGGGTCTTAAGTGAAACTTTACAGCCAAAAAAACAGAGACATGAGAGATCTGAGTGATTTCACTCTTGATAATGTCTTTTAAGTCACAAAAAACATGTTAAAAACATGTTAACCAGAGTGGTGGCCTAGGGGTAGAGCACCCGCCTCACAACGGGGAAGTCCCGGCTGGGTCATGCCAAAGACCATGTAAAAGTGGAACTTACCACCATCCAGTTTGGTGCTCAGCAAAAATGGAACAGAGGAGGAAAATGTTGGTGGCAGTGACTCAGGAGGTAGAGTGGGTTGTCCAATAACCAGAGCGTTGGTAGTTGAAATCCTGCTCTCCCCTGCCATTGTGTCTCTGGGCAAGACACTTTACCTACCTTGCCTCAAGTGTCCATGACACTGGGTATAAATGTTTGTCATAGGTCGGAGGAGCCGCCCCATGGCAGCTGTGGCTACAGTAGTAGCTTACCACGACCTCTGTCTGTGGAATGAATGAATAATGGATTTTCATTGTAAAGCGCTTTGGGTTTCTTGAAAGGCGCTACATAAATGCAAACCATTATTATTATTAACAACAGAAAAAACTTTTTGATGTTGTGCCACTTTAAGAAATTATCACAAACCTACACAAAGTCATATTTTTCAAGGTGAGTTAGTGTGATCTTGGATGGTGTGGAGGCTATTTTTAGCCCTGGTGAAGGAGCCAAACTGGTATGAGCTTTAAGACTTATGCTGTGTTTGAAATGCTCACTCTTTTCCCATATAGAGTACTATATAGCGAATCAGCCATCTTGTAGTACTGTTCAAATTCTTAACTGAAAATTTCATTCACTATGTAGTACACTCAAAATATCTCACAATGCATTTTGAAAAGTAGTGTACAACAGATGGTCGCTACATTACCCAATACAATATATCCCATAATGCAATGCGCAGCCAACGGAGCAGTGAGAGGAGAGCTTCACATCACAACATAAACCAGCTTAAGGTATTTATATTTATTAGTTCAGCAAAAACAGTTTGATTTAATACATATTTACTACAAATCACATGCAGGTATTTTTTTTTAACCACCGTTAGTCTGTTAGGTTTTACTGTCTCACTTGATGACATCATCAACCGTGCAGCGAAAACAAGCCAGTAGTGTCCGCAAACTGTTAATTTTATTGTTATGTTGAGTTTACTATATAGTCCACTATATCTAAATTCACTACAGTAGGGAGTGAGTGAGTGAGTGAACATTCCGAACACAGCCTTTGAGATTTTCAACAATAATGACAAAAACTTTGCTGGCTTTTTTCAATATACATATTTAAAAGCTAATTTTAAATTTAAACATATTATTTTTTTTTTGTAATAATTTTACAAAATTATGTAGTCTTTCTACCTGCTACAAATCTCTCTCCCTCTCTCTCTCTCTCTCTCTCAGTCTCTCTCTCACACACACACACACACGCGCACAAGCACACACACAGTTTGCACTGCCCTTTCTGTTATCAGTAAACCAGAGGGCTGGTGAAGGTGAGGAGGGGGGGCCACATAGCAGAGCTGCTGGACAGTTACATAAAAGGTCGCTGGCACAGAGTGATGGGCCATTGTATCAGAAACTCGGCCTTCATTTGCTCCATCTGACCCCCTATCCCCCCTCCCCTACCTACATTCACCCTGCTGATCAACCCCCCCACCGTCCTTCTTCCTCTTTCATTTATGACTTTTATGGAATCATTTGCATATGGCATTGGCTGAGCTGTTTTTCTTTTCTTTTTTCTTTTCGTTTTTATTGAGGTCATTTTTATCACTGCTTCATGACAGCCATGACAACAATAAATTCAGTTTACTCCTGAAACGAGGATGACCTTTTTTTTTCTCTCTCTAATCAAGCTGTAACAGGTTGAGCCCATATTCAGAGGACGGTCTCTCTCTTTCTCTCTGTTCATTTGTGGTTATCAGCTGAAGGAATGAATGAACACGTGATCACTCGGCGCCCACGGAATATCACAAACTGGAACCGGGAAAGAATACCAATGCATCCAGGTTTTGTGTCCACATAGCTGGAAGGCCCTACACATACACTAGTACTCTCAAAGTAACATTTAGTCCTCGTCAGGGGGACAAAAGTTAACCCCTCTTAAAATGGCCCCTTTACATGGCCAGATCTCTCAAAGATCTCTCAGTGAGTGCCCTGCAATCTATTTGAGATGCTGAGTTTTATCCAATCAGCATCGAATCAATCCTAAACCCCAGCCAGCAGTTTTCATGGTCCATCTGACTTACCCACCTCTGACCAGAGCCTTACTTCGGCTGCTACAAGTTCTTCAAAACTTCAGTTTTCGGGAAGGTTCTTATAGTGGAGACACACACCACGCGGGAAGCTCCTGTAAAACTGGTTTCTAGTTCCTGTCATGAAAACGGGGCTCAGAGTGTCCTACAACATAAACAAATATGCATAATTGGGATTTATGATTTGTTTATTTTTAAAAATGGGACAAAGCATATTGATGAACATGTTCACATGTAAATGTGCAAGATTAGAGTCAAGCAGCTCATTTCTATCTTCAGTCGCATGGGCATGTTGGTGTAACTGGATCAAAGTTCTTTTAAGTGTAACCCGCACAGACGCCCATACAACTCATTCACCTGCTGTGCAGCATGCACACACAATTGTGTTTGATGCAACTGTAAGTTTGTAGCTAGTTAGTATAAAAAAAAATGAAAACAACGGCAACAATACCTTATAATTTGACCATAACTTTTACTATTATGTCCATTAATATAATGGATATTCTAGGCAGCCTGTGGGTGTTTCCTCTCATTTCTGTGTCAGTATGTGCATGTGTACTATTTTTAAATACTAGCACTATAAACTGATTATAATCAGATTTCTGAGTTATCTGATGATTTAAGTTGCCAACTAAACAGCATAATGGGATTTTCTTTGTCAGATTAAGACCTTTATCACCTTATGAGAAATCAGATAAATGCACCTAGTTTATTGCCCACTAATCCATTTATTCAGTCCATTCAGGGTCATTGATGATGCATCACTGACTTTAGAAGTGCTTTTTGTTGATCACATGGCCAAGAAATGCAGCATACAAATAATACCAATGCGTTGACTTTGTGTCCCTGCAGAAATATATTCAAATTAATCTACTCCTTCCGGCGGTAAGTGCATATACAGTTCATCGCTATTTGGACAAAGACGACACAGAGTGAACTAGAAAAGCACTCGGAGAGCGCAGACCTCCGCCAAGCGCCACAGTTCCCCCCATACAGTGTTTGTGTGTACGTTTTCAGATTCCTTGACCATGAAAACATATGACTAGCAATTGGATTGACAATGATAGGATTAGTGGTTCAGTAGTTATTCACGAAAATTGCATTTTCCGTAATGGCGGTTTTCTTCTGGACGGTGATCCGGATCACCACCAAAATCTAATCATCTTTAGGATACCCCATTTCTGACAATCTGTGAAAATTTCATGAAAATCTGTCCATAACTTTTTGAGTTATGTTGCTAACAAACAAACAGACAGACAGACAGACAAACCAACGCCAATGAAAACATAACCTCCTTGGCGGAGGTAATAATAAAATAAACTAGAATAGCACCCAGAGAGTGCATATCTCTGCCAAAGCTCCTTCCACCCCTCATGGATCACCTCCAAAATGTAATGGGTTTGTGTGTCGGCCACAAGCCAGTTCTGTTGAAAATTGCATCAAAGTCTATCCAGTAGTTTTGGAGCATTCTTGCTAACACACTGTGAGAAGATAAAAACCTTGGTGGAGGTATGCATTCTGGGATCATCACCAAAATGTTATGGGTTCCCCCGTAGCCGAAGAACCGCCTCTGTTGAAAATTTCATCCAAATCCATCCAGTAGTTTTTGCGTAATCCTGCTGCACAAATAAAATCAAGGTCCTTGATGGAGGTATGCACTCTCAGATCATGACCAAAATTTAATGGGTTCATCCTTGACCCAAGGGCTACCACTGGTGAAAATTTCACCGAAATCTGTCAAGTACTTTTTGCGTAATCCTGCTAACAGGCAGACAGACAGACAAAAACCACCCCGATTACATAACCACCTTGGTGGAGGTAACAATAAAAGAGTGAACTAATTAACAAAACACGATGCAAATGCACACTTTAGATCATCGGGGCAATACGTCATTGCTAGAACGTGTGAGTGAAAATGATTCCAGTCTGGCTGATTAACAATGTATTTTTCACTCTTGTCTATACTTTCATATCACTGTTACCATTCGCACATATCATGGCTTCTTCTCTCAGCCTAAAAGGCCATTTAATTCACACTGTCTACTCCACACCAGACATTTTCCACTTGGAGCGTCTCCAGAGTTTCAGAAATGGTTACATCTGCGTCATGGTCTGCACCTGCAGTCCCCTCCCGATCCCCTCATCCTCCCTTAGCGCTGAACTGCGACCTGATCTGAGGCAGCTGCTGTGGAGGATTAAGTCTGGTTTTTAAACAAATACACAGCACGGCAGTGCTAGGCAGGGGCCAGGGGTCCAGCTCCGATGGGAGACTGAGAGCAAATCATCCCTGTGGGAGAGGTAGAAAGGAGGGCCCCTGTGTAATCTGATGATCCCCTGAAGCTTCTCATAGATGCTGCATTAAAGGGCCCATTCACTGAAAAATTGTGTTTTGTAGGTTTTAACCTTCTGAAATGTGTCTACTGGTCATGTGGTTATCGGAAAAAAAAAAACAACCCAAAACATCAAAATGTAAACGTCTCTTTAAACACACACACTTTCTTTCAATTCTGTCTTTTAACTCTTCTGAGTTTGTTCCTCTATGCCAAGAAAAGGTAAGCCCATCTACATGCTGCTGCTCTATTAAGCCTAGCTATCAATCTGCAAAGGCAGATAAGCAGGAAGTCCAGCCAACGTGCTAGCTTTGGAGCTAACAGTGCTACTAGGGAGCTAGCTTACCAAACACAGTTTTATATTCCTGTGACGACTGTCTGACACTTGTCAAACAGCTCCTCACAGTGGGATGGAAAATAGATCATAATTCTCACATTATACGACAAGAAACACTTGTTACTGTAATTAGTTCCAGTTATTAGAGCACCTGGGAAACAGAATGATAGATGTGATAAACTTCACAACATGGTTATCTTTGAAGATAAACAATGTTAAATTGCCTGGTCAGGGTGAGGAAGTAACTTCATCTGCTGATCGCCATGGCACCAAAGTATTGATCACAGCTCTTTTCCAGACAAACATGAAGTCTTATTCTCCTCTACCTTTTTCTGTCTTTGTCTTTGAGTCCGGCCCTGTACAACTCCACATGTGGGGGGCCATCTCAGTAGATTAACGGACAGGAGCAGATTCTAATAAAAAATGCCAACGGGAACATCTATCACTTGGAGATGCAATCGTGTCAAAACTGACTATTTGCGTCTGTTTTTTGTTTTTTTGTCCAAAACGAGGCTGTGAGAGTGGAGTAAAGACAGAGGGAGGGGTGAGTATCCATCTCTCTTGTAGTTGACAATCCCCATTAAAACAGCAAGTGTGCTGAGGACTGAACCAGCAAGACGGCCGCAACATGTTTCTCGCACTGTTGTGACAACGAATGCAAATAGCCTGGCTTTCCCCCCCTGGAGAGAGACAGAGAGTGGCAGGCGATAAAAATGCTAGGGAAAAAAAAAAAAAAAGATGAGTATAAAAAAAAGAGGGAGGGAACACAGAGCAGAACATGCTCTTGGCAAAGCAAAACATATATGAAAAGAAGTCGCTCCTCCCTCCATTGGTTCCTTTTTTAATGACTTCTCCTTCTCCTGCTCTGCCATCAAAATATTATATCAATAATTGCTGGCAAAAAATTAAACAAGTAAAACAATGAGACAGCCTGGGGGCTGCCTTCCCCCTCCAAATGAGTCTGTGCATTTTAGAAGAAGGTCACTTCCTCCTCCCCTGCCACTCCCTCACTCCCCCCCATCCATCCACTGCCCTCCCTTCTCCTCCCTCGTCTATCGGATCAGTGACACGTTCTCGTGTGTGATAGCGGTGACCTGAGTTTGAATTTAGAGTGTTCATTAATAGGATATTATGCCATATGCTCACTGCACTGTCTTATTGTAATGCCTGGCACTGGTTTAAGAATTTGTAATTAGCGCCGATATAATGAAGGGAACCGGAGGGGCTAATGCTAACCGTGGAGCACAGAAAAAGAACTGCACTTTGGAATTGTTAAGCGGGTAAGGACTGGTCACCTACTGACCTCGCCAACTACACACTGGGAATAGGCCTACGTTCTCTTTAAGAAGAATGTCAGTGGAATATAATGGACGTAGCTTACCCTAAGTGTTGTTTATATTTGGTGCAACTCTTAAAATGAAATCAATAATGAGTCACTTAGTACCTTTAAAATGGGAAGATATTTTCTTTTAGTGCCACATACAACACAGCATTGAGTTGTATGAATGGAGGGAGATCTAGACGGAACTAGAGATACACCTGTAAAGTGTGCATGAGTTGTTGGCACGACTTTTCCATCAACTGTCACCCAATAACCTTGGAGTGCAACACATTAACGCTTTCAAGGAGAGACTGTCGGCTTGTGCCATGATGCTCATTTGCTCAGTTCAACATGTCTTGACTACAAACACTTGCAGAGGACCCTGAATTATTTAAGAGGTCACGGTGACAATAGAGATGCAGGAAGGAACCATGATTGCACATATGAATCCAGTTTCACTCTTTCCCGTGCAGACTTGATGGTAAATATGTCCTCTGTTACTTTGTTCAAGTAATTAATCACATTTTAGATCCACGTGTCCAAAGCACATTGTTCCAGAAGTGCTCGTCTTTGTCTAGGTGTTCTCTGGAAAACTTCAGTCTTCCCCCAGTGTTCTTTGAAAGGAAAGGTGCACATCACGTAAATATCAAACTTCTGCAGTCTCTTTTTGATGATAAATGCATGCACTTTGCACTAACTCTGTATCCGATAGGACTCATGATGACTTCTTAGGATAACTGAAGACTCCTTTAAACATGTTGCTGCCTGCTCTTGGGGGGCACTTTCTACGACTGCCTGACTTGACCTTACTGTCAGCTGTTTTAAATATTGTTCACTTGTGGATTAGTGACCCAACAGATGAGTTCCAGATTTCAGATTAATTTTACATCTTGTTATAGCACTTCCAAGACTCATATGCATCTACAATCTTCTGAAGCCCTCAGAGAACTATTTGGATCTCACCATGATGATGCCAGTCAAGAGCTAACTAGCAAAAAATGTCTAAGGCCTAAAGTCTGGGACAGGCTCATACAAAATGTAAGACATTTAGCTGAAAGCATTTTTTTTTGTTTATTTTCTTCAAAGCTCCTAAAAAATTAGCATACTTTTATTGGCACCTAACTAGGTACGTGCTCCAGACTAGATTAAATTCCCTCATTTTCCCCTAAAGAAAGAAAAAAAACAATCCTTCAGTCCTGCCATACCATTAAGTGTTATTCCATGGAAAAACATTAACTAATTCCCTGAACAGGAGCTCTATTTATTCACCAATCACTTCAACTAGTTCCCTCTATGTAGCAGTGCTTGGCTTTCATGGATGCCATGCTCCAAATGCTTTACCGTTTTTTCCCCCCTGTGTCCCACCAGTGCTAATTTTCATTCATAATGATCTTCATGGGTGGCACTGAAGGATGAGGGTTTGAGCAGCTTTTGCCTTGGCACTGTCCCAGCACTTTCAGCCCTGATGTGCCATCATAATTATGCTGTCCGTGCTAAATGCCTATTGTGTAAACGTGCAATCCGGCTGCCAAAAGAGGCAGAAAATGGAGGGATTTTTCTACCACCAGTCAGTAAATAATTGCAAACAATGTGGGTTATGCTAAAATAAAATGATCCCCATAGAAAGCATAATACTAGGAAAAATGTATAGAATAAGA
Organism: Pholidichthys leucotaenia; assembly: GCA_020510985.1. NCBI lineage: Eukaryota > Metazoa > Chordata > Actinopteri > Cichliformes > Pholidichthyidae > Pholidichthys > Pholidichthys leucotaenia. The sequence goes on from CM035847.1 coordinate 89,451,831, forward strand.
CAATGCCACAGGAAGTCGTGTTGCTGGCAGCTGCAAAAACAGTCACACAGAGATTAGCGAGGGGCATTAAGGGGATTCACATTCATTGGAGGAGAATAGCTGTCGCTCAGGCACTCAGAGTCACCGCTTTTAGCCTCATGGCATGACGTTCGAAACCAAGAATTAAACAGAGGGAGCAGGCCATCTGTCAACATGTATCAGATAAATCATGAAGTTGTATATTAAGTGGTGCTCCAGCAAAGAGCTGGCTCTAAAACAATGTCACGTACCCTATAATTGATATTTGAACTTCTTTCAATTATTATCTTATATGAGGATAATGTAAAATGTTCACACTCTGTCAGAGTAAATGTCAGGAAATGAGGGGGAGGCAGGACCCAATTGCAGACAACAGGTCAGGTTAATTTAAATGATTGTTTTCCAAGCGCAAAGCAGATCAAAATCACCCTGAGTGCTCAGATCTCTTGAACATTAACCTTGACCTTGAGCACAACCTAGATGCAAACTCACCTTTATAGTCATTGTAAGTGAGTTTGATGACCATCCGAAACATGGATGGACAAACAGATAGAAAGATGGGTGGATGTCATTGCATTAGCTTCCCAGGAATGAGCTAATAAAAGATCAAGCCACAAGGGCCGGAGAACAACTAACAAAAAGAAAGACTAAAAATATAAAACCAAAACCTGCACAGGGGCAGAAAACAAAAAGACTAAATTGAAACACAAACAGGGAAAACACAATGTTGGGAGCATAAGAAAAACACTGAGACAGATTAAGAATTTGACGAAGACACAACAATAACTAAGGGTTGATATTTAGGTGAGTAGAGAGCACAGAGACAGACATGCAGAAAGAGAGAATTCAAAACCAGATATAAATTAAGCACAGAAACAGATAAAGGAGAATCAATGCACCAAAAGAGAAAAGAGAACAAGTTGTCATGTTTATGAGAATGATCAGCTCACATGCAGGATGCTATACCAGAGAATGAGGGAGACGGAGAATAATGAATTACAGGGATACTCTTATGAATAGGAGCAGAGAGCCCGGCAGAGGAACCCAGCAGGAAGAGGATGAAGCAGCGAAGTGGAGCTGGCAGGGAGTTGCGGATGAGTAGAGCTGGGAGAGGTGTCTGACCGGGTGGAGAAGGCAGTCCGGAGCGATGATGATGATGGAGCAGGTGAGCGCACAACAACCCCCGGAGATGCACCGTGGAGATGGCAGCAATCTGAGGAGGAGCAAGAGGAAAAGCGTTTAATGGCTGGGTTGCTTAATAACTTAAATATACTTACTTTTTTTGTATGGTAGCTATACCCAACGAGCCAGCGCTGGAGCGTTCACAAACTTGTCCTTTTAAGTGCTGTCAAGGAAGAGGCGGCAGGTGTACTGATTACCTGCGGAGCCGGGGACTTGACGAGGAACTTCCACAGAAAGGGAGGGGGACCACACTCACCTGATCATGACAGTGCCTCCCCCCCCAAGCGGCGCCTCCTGGCGGCCCACCGGGTTTGTTGGGATGAGCTCGGTGAAAGGCCCAGACCATCCCCCTGTCATGGAAGTAAGAGCCGGGGATCCATGACCTTTCTTCAGGTCCGTAGCCCTTCCAGTGGACCAAGTGCTGCAATCCCCAACCCTGACGGTGAACATCCAGGATCCTCTGAACGGTGTAGGTGATCTGGCCATTGAGGATCTGAGGAGGAAGAGGAGGCTTGGGGGGGACAGAGAAGACTGGCAAAAAGGGGCTTAATTTTGGACACTTGGAAAGTAGAATGAATGCAGAGTGTTGGCGAGAGCTCCAGGCGGACCGTTACGTAATTGATGATTCTGGAGATGGTAAACGGCCCCAGGAAGTGAGGTAGCAACTTTCGAGACTCCATTTTTAGGGGCACCTGGTCCGCCGACAGCCACACCCTTTGCCCGACCGTGTATATGAGCATTGGAACACGCCTGCAGTCCTTGTACTGTCGGTTCTGCTCAGTGGAGTGGAGAAGGGCAGCCCAGGTGGCCATCCAAAGACTGCGGCAACGGTGAGCGTGGGCCCCTACAGATGGCACGGTCAGGTTCAGGTTCAGGTTACTTTATTTGTACCCGTAGGTAGATTTGTTTTGCAGTCTGGTGACATCCATATTTACAGGCCACAAATTACATTCAACATAGACACAAACACAGGCACACATGAAGTTGACTATAAACATGATAAGAATACTCAAGGCTCCATCAATCAGGATATAAAAAGACAAAGAGATGGGAGAAAAACCAGAGGTAAGAGAGAAGGGTCATATTAAAGTTAAAAACTAGTCAGAGAGGTTAAAAACTCAAAGGTCTAAAACCCAATAAAATATTTAGTACCCAAGTGACCTCCTACAAAAATAAGTAAATATAAAATGGAGTTAAGAAATAGGTACCTAAATTATGTGCAATATATTGTTACAGCTTGTTCAACTCTTTGACAGCAGCAGGAACAAAGCTGTTTTTGTAGCGCTGGGTTCTACTTTTTGGGACAGCAAACCTCCGTCTTGAGGGAAGAAGCTGGAAGTGGCAGTGCAAAGGGTGGGAGTCATCATTTAAAATGGAGGTAGCCATCCTCTGTACTTGTCTAGTGTACAGGGATGTCAGGCTCAGCTTTGGCTCACCAAGCAAACGACTGGACCATCTAACTACCTGATCCAAGGATTTCCTCTGTTTCAGTTTTATCTGGCCAAACCATGACACTAAAGAAAAGGATAAAACAGATTCAACTAGAAAAGCACTCATAGAGCGCATACCTCTATGAGTGCTTTTGGTGATGATCTGATTCTCAGATCATCACCAAAATATAATGGGTTTCTCTCTAGCCCAAGAACCACCTCTGGTGAAAATTTCATCCAAATCCATCCAGTAGTTTTTGTGTAATCCTGCTGCACAAATACAAACAAAGCCCTTGGTGGAGGTATGCACTCTCAGATCATCACCAAAATGTAATCAACTGTTCCCCGTGCCATTACACACCTTTCCTGAAAATTTCATGAAAATCCATCCATAACTTTTTGAGTTATCTTGCTAACAAACAGACAGACGGACAAACCAATGCCGATGAAAACATAACCTCCTTGGCAGAGGTAATAAAAGCCCGATAAAACACTGTCATTATGGTTTGGTTAACTTGGAAGCATGCAAGTTTTCTCAAGCAATGCAAATGTTGCTGACCCTTTTTGCACACCCTTTCACAGTTCTCTTCAAAGTTTAAATTACTATCAATCTTTTGGTCTTTTGGTGTACAAGGGGCCCTGCTGAAGACATTCTATGACACGGTGGTGGCATCAGCCATCACTTTTGGAGTGGTCTGCTGGGGCAGTGGCATTATGGCAGCCGATAGGAAGAGACTGAACAAACTGATCAAGAAAGCTAGCTCTGTCCTGGGGCAGCGCCTTGACCCAGTGGAGGAGATAGGAGAGAGAAGGACGGTGGCTAAACTGTCATCTCTGCTGGAAGCCGAGTTCCACCCTATGCAGGACATACTGAATGCACTGAGGAGCTCATTTAGCAGCAGACTACATCATCCCAGGTGCACAACCGAGAGGTTTCGCAGGTCCTTCCTACCAACGGCTGTCAGACTGTACAACCTAAGCAGGGCTGCTCGCAGAGATAGCAAAAAGACGTGACATCCTAATAGTTTTGAATGCAAAAGATGCAATAGACTTATACAATGGTCCCCTCCGGCATACAACTAGGAAAATACTGGTCGCTATGGAGGGTGAGAATATGTATGGGTACATAATCATACCATGTGTAGAGGAGCTGGAATAACGAGGCGATTTTTGTATTAAAAACAGGGTTTTTAATGAATAGCTCTTCTATCGAGTCTCATCAGGTGTAGAGCTTGGCAGAAGGCAAGAGAGTGGTCTCTGCTCCGCTCGCTGGTTAAATACAAGCACACATAGAGCCACACATTGAAAAAGCTGACATCAGAGCCACACATTGAAAAAGCTGACATCCCCCCGTTATCTTACCCCCCCCCCCCCCCCCCCATTGTTCTGCTATCTCCTCTCCTTGTCTTGGGAGGTGATGGGAACTCCTCCTCTCGCCTTAGGGGGTAAAGGTGTCAAGTCCGTCTCCGCCGCCGCGTCTTGGGAGGTCCATTGACTTTAACCCGGCGGGGGAGATCCTTTGTCCTTTCCAGGTGTGAAGTTCTTTACATATGCTGTCACAAAACATTTCCACTTGTTCTAACATATGTAGATATGGGATATAAGAGTCATATATACCACAGGCCCCCCAAACACTAGGAAAGGACACAGAAAGAATCACAGTCTAAGATAATAACTATGAAATACTACTTGTTACAACTGTTGCCACAGGAGAAGTTTTCTAGCAGCCATGCTCCTAAGAAAGTTCAGTGGTAAACATAACAGCATAGTGAAATCATAAGTAGCCTTAAACTGTTGTAGCACAATTAGTGAATAATTGCGGAGTGGTTGGTATCAGTCCCTGTGCTGTCTGGGCTTTATTCTTCTCCCAAAACTGCTGTAGGTTGGCTTAGGTGTCCCGCTGGGACCTTCTCGTGGTGAATCTGCATTGTGGGAAGGAAAGAGATTATTTGTTCCCTGCCTGGGGGCTGAGACTTTTCCTCTGGGGGGTCTACCACGCCGAGGTGCTCGTGCCAACTGTGCTGGTTCGTCTCTCAGCAAGAAAGCAGGTTTGAGTCTGTCAACACTGACCACTTCCTTTCTGTCCCCATAATCAAGCACAAAGTGTTTGTCACCATTTTCCAGCACTCTGAATGGGCCATCGTAAACTGGGTGTAACGTTGGTTTAATGGCTTCATGCTTAACAAAAACGAACTCAGCGTTTTTTAAAGTTTGAGGAACAAAAACTCGTGGAAAAGAGTGATGAGCTGGACCGTGGAGGGAGTCCGGTCCACTGCTGCCTAAAAACCTTGGGACTGGAAGGTGTCCTGGTTCTGGGTTCTCTGGTAAAAATTCTCCTGGGAGTCTGATAGGCTGGGCAAAAACTAATTCTGCAGGAGAAGCGTCTAAATCCTCTTTAGGTGCTGCACGCAACCCCAATAAAACCCAGGGAAGTTTATTTACCCAATTTGTGTCCGTCAGTGAGGCCCTGAGGGCAGCCTTTAAGGACCTGTGAAAACGCTCGCATAACCCATTAGCCTGAGGGTGATAAGCGGTGGTGCGATGAATTGTTGCCCCTAAACTGTTAGACATGGCTGACCAGAGCTCTGAGATAAATTGGGGCCCTCTGTCTGACGTGATGTCTGATGGAACGCCGAAACGTGCCACCCAGTTTGCTAGAAAAACGCGAGCGACTTCCTCCGCTGTGGTTGACGCTAGAGGGACTGCCTCTGGCCAGCGCGTGGTGCGGTCTATCATTGTTAACAGGTGTGTGAAACCTTGGGAGGAAGGTAGCGGCCCCATGAGGTCGACGTGAATGTGGTCGAATCTTCTAGCAGGGAGTGGAAAAGGCTCCAGAGGGGCTTTTGTGTGTCTGTGTATTTTGGCGCGTTGACAAGGAATGCAAGTTTTTGCCCATTCTTTTACGTTTTTGCGCAGGCCTGGCCACACAAACTTTTCAGCAACCATTTTGACCGAGGCGCGCACACCTGGGTGTGCGAGGGAGTGAATTGCGTCGAAAATACGGCGGCGCCAAGCAGCTGGTACTAACGGGCGAGGTCGGCCGGTTGAAACGTCGCATATTAGGGGGGGCACGCCGTCGCGCAACCCTTTTTTCTCCAGCCTTAACCCTGTTGGTCCGGACAGGAACGCGCGCACGTCTGCATCACTGCTTTGTTCTTCCGCCATGGCTGCATAATCTATTCCATCCTGGATAGGTGCTGCGTATGTGTGTGCGTTAGTGAAGAGTTCCGCTGCTGAGGCGGCGTAATCTGTCTCCTCGTGCTCTGGCGGTGTCACAGCGCGAGAGAGACAGTCAGCTACAACGTTAAGTTTGCCTGCTACGTGTCGAATGTCTGTGGTGAACTCTGAAATCGCAGCTAGCTGTCTTTGTTGTCTGCCCGACCATGGTTCTGAAATTTTAGCCATAGCAAAAGTGAGCGGCTTATGGTCCACAAAGACCGTGAAACTCCGCCCTTCTAACCAAAACTGGAAGTGGCGGATGGACAAATGAAGCGCTAGTAGCTCTCTGTCGAAAGTGCTGTATTTGCGTTCCGTTGGGTTTAGCGATTTGCTAAAGAATGCCAAAGGTTGCCAGACTCCGCTGACAAGTTGTTCTACAATTGCCCCTATAGCCAGGTCAGAAGCATCTGTGGTCAGAGCAATGCGGGCTGAGGGATCTGGGTGGACTAACATGGTGGCGTTAGCTAAGGCGTTTTTTACTTCCGCGAAAGCACGTTCGCGCTCCGGGGTCCATTCGACCGCGTTGGAAGCCTTCTTTTTTCTGAGTGCGTCATATAGGGGCTGCATGAGCTGAGCTGCATGGGGGAGGAAACGGTTGTAAAAATTAACCATCCCCCAAAATTCCTGTAGCGATTTAACCGTTTGAGGCCGTGGAAAACCTTCTATCGCACGAACTTTGTCTGGAAACGGAAATGCCCCTGTCGGGGAGACCCTATGTCCCAAAAAATCAATTTGCGATACGCCGAATTTGCATTTGGCTGGATTGATTATAAGTCCGTGCTCTTCCAGCCTCTGAAAAACGGTAGTGAGGTGCTGCTCGTGTTCTTCCTCGGATGAGCTGGCTACCAGCATGTCATCGAGGTAGACAAAAACAAAGGGTAGGTCGCGTAGGACTGTGTCCATCATCCGTTGAAAAGTTTGAGCAGCGCCTTTGAGGCCGAACGGCATTCTTAGGAATTCAAAAAGGCCGAAAGGGGTTATAACCGCTGTTTTAGGAATATCTTCAGCTCGGACTGGGACTTGGTGATAACCGCGGACTAAGTCTATTTTTGAAAAAATGCGCGCACCCGCTAAATGTAGTGAGAAATCCTGAATGTGAGGAATGGGGTAGCGGTCATGCGCTGTAGCGTTATTTAGCCTGCGGTAATCTCCGCACGGTCTCCAAGAACCGTCGGATTTCGGAACCATGTGAAGTGGTGAAGCCCAGGGGCTCTTCGAGCGTCTAACAATGCCCAATATTTCGAGAGCTGCAAATTCATCCTTTGCTATGTTGAGTTTGGCCGCATCTAAGCGGCGAGCTTTGGCAAAAACAGGAGATCCGGTTGTCGGAATAAAGTGTTTAACTCCGTGTTTGGCTACAGTGGCTGAGAATTTGGGGGTTGTGAGTGCTGGAAATTGGGTGAGGAGTTGCTCAAACTTACCTCCCGCCGTGGTGACGTTGGCCTGCACAGGTGGTGGAGAAACTCGAACTGAGCATGGAATAGAAGCAAAAGATAGTGCATTAACCAGGCGCCTATTTGCAAGATCCACTAATAACCCGTGTGCACACAGAAAATCTGCGCCTAACAAGTTAAAGCTCACCGCTGCTACAACAAATGTCCATCTGTAGCTGCGGCCGTGGATGAGGAGGTGCAGGCTCTTTTCCCCGAACGTGTCGATGTCAGAGCCGTTGGCTGCCACTGCTCCGTTTCCCCGGGTGCCCATGGTTCGATCTGCGTGGGAGGGCATGACGAAACTCAGCTGAGCTCCCGTGTCGATGAGGAACTGCTTGCCTGTGTATCCATCCGTCACGTATAACAGCTTATTCTTCTCGCCGAGAACCGCTGCTGTTAATGGCCCTCGGCTTTGGCGTTTCCACGACATCGTAAACTTGCAGGGGGGAACGCATTTGCGGGCTTTCTCTGCGAAGCGGTGGTGATAATAGCAGACGTTGTTCTGCTCGTTGCGCTTGGGCCGCGCCGCTGTCACCGTGGGTTGAGTCTCTCCAAGGCTCGGGGTGTCAATTTTCAGATCTGCGGATGCCGCTGCGGGTGTCTGTTCTCTACAGGCGTTGACGAGCCGGTAAGCCTCGTTGGCCAGTGTGCGGAAATCCTGATGATTATTGCACTTCATACTGGCGAGTGTCCCTCTCAAATGTGGTGGTAGCGTGGTGAGGAAAATGAATTGGAAAAGGAAATTATCATTATCCTCCTCCTTGAGTTGTAGCAAATCCTCCATGAGGGTCCTCGGATTGCTCCCTCTGTGGCCGTAGACCGCCAGGATCCTCTCGGCTCTTTCCTCCGCTGACGGGACATAATTCGCCACGATGGTCGCCTTGAGTGTCTCATATTTGTCCCGGGCTGGTGGTCGCCGGACCAAGCTCCGCACACACTTCGAAGTGGCGGAGTCGAGTTTGGAGACGATATGGTAAAACTTAATATCGTCTGCTGTGATGCCCACCAGTATAAACTGGGCTTCAGCTTGCTGAAACCAAGAGGCAGGGTCTTCTCGCCAGAAGTCTGGCAGGTTGACAGCAACGGCGTTCGTGCACACCATTACTGTTGTGCCCGCCAGGTGAGAGTGCCTTGCCTCGACACTCACGGCGGTGCTGGAGCTCGGTTGAGCTCTCTCAGTGCCCTCTGCCGTGGGGAACAGCTGTCTGCTTGTTCCCTCGTCTGCGTCGTCGCTGGCGTATGCCCGAGTCACCATGGATGAGCAGCTTGAAGAACGCCTCCGGTCCATATTCTCGCGTCAAGGTCACCAGTGTAGAGGAGCTGGAATAACGAGGCGATTTTTGTATTAAAAACAGGGTTTTTAATGAATAGCTCTTCTATCGAGTCTCATCAGGTGTAGAGCTTGGCAGAAGGCAAGAGAGTGGTCTCTGCTCCGCTCGCTGGTTAAATACAAGCACACATAGAGCCACACATTGAAAAAGCTGACATCAGAGCCACACATTGAAAAAGCTGACATCCCCCCGTTATCTTAACCCCCCCATTGTTCTGCTATCTCCTCTCCTTGTCTTGGGAGGTGATGGGAACTCCTCCTCTCGCCTTAGGGGGTAAAGGTGTCAAGTCCGTCTCCGCCGCCGCGTCTTGGGAGGTCCATTGACTTTAACCCGGCGGGGGAGATCCTTTGTCCTTTCCAGGTGTGAAGTTCCTTACATATGCTGTCACAAAACATTTCCACTTGTTCTAACATATGTAGATATGGGATATAAGAGTCATATATACCACACCATGTAGGATAACTAAGTAGACGGTTGTGCTGTTTCATCCCATCTAGCAACAATGCTCTGCACTGTGTGTGTTTATATATTTACATATTTATTCCATCTAGCTACAATGCTCCGCACTGGGTGTGTTTATATATCTACATATTTATTCCATCCAGCTACAATGCTCCGCACTGTGTGTCTATATACGTATATATATATATATATATATATATATATATATATATATATATATATATATATATATATATATATATATATATATTTATATTAATATGTACATATGTATACTAGCTGCTCTTGTTTATTCTTGCCTTCTGATTGTTGCTCTGAGTGTTGCTATCCCTGTGCTGTTGCAATCCTGGAATTTCCTCATTGTGGGACTAATAAAGGCTTATCTTATCTTATCTTATCTTATCTTAATAATCGTCCCAAGATATTTGTAGGATTGTACACATTCGGTGGTCTGACCTTTTAGTACGGTGACTTTGTGCCTGGGATTTTTCCTCCTAAAGTCAATAATCATGTCTTTAGTTTTTGTCGTATTCAGCTGCAGGTAGGAATCCTCACACCAGTGAACAAAATCATCAACTACTGGGCCGTGGCCACTCTCACCATCCTGGAGGAGACTGACAATAACTGAGTCATCAGCATACTTTATAATGTGTCTGTTGTCATGTCTGCTCCGACACATGTTTGTGTACAGGATGAAGAGTAGTGGTGACAACACACACCCCTGAGGAGAGCCAGTAGAAGACCACTTTAGGTCAGACAATGTACCATTGACCCTTACTCTCTGCGTCCTGTTGGTTAAGAAATTCAGAATCCAACCCACCGGATTATTGCTGAAATCAATTTGCTGCAGGAGCCTTTCAACTAAGATATGAGGTTGGATTCTATTAAAGGCGGAGGAAAAGTCCACAAATAAAAGTCTGGCGTGTGTCCCATTAAAATCCAGATGTTTGAAAAGCATGTTAAACAGAGTGACAGTGGCATCCTCCACTCCTCTGTGAGGCCTATAGGCAAACTGCAGAGGATCCAATGCATGCTCAGTCTGCTTTAGGACCTCACATCTGACCAGTTTTTCAAAAATTTTCATTAAAATTGAAGTCAAAGCAACTGGTCTAAAGTCGTTTACCGTTTTAGGACAGCTGGATTTTGGAACGGGAACAACCACGGCTTCTTTCCAGATCTTAGGCACATGTTGTGTCTGTAAGGACTTATTGAAAATGTAATGAAATATAGGACTCAGTTCATGTGCACAGGACTTTACCAATCGCCCGCATATATTATCAGGGCCCTGACTTTTGTTCACTTTTACAGCGCAGAACTCCCTTTTAACATCCTGCACCTCAATATTAAAGTGCTGATTGTCTTTGAGTTTCTGTTTCAAATCTTGGGTTTCTGTGCTAAAATCAAAGGAGTCAGAATGACCATAAAAACAATTAATTAATTAACAATGCGTAAACTAGAGGCCAATCTCTTTATTAAATGTGGATTATAAAATATATACAACAATTATATGTAAACGAATAAAGACATTCTTGACGGAATTGATAGAGGATGACCAAACTGGTTTCACAGAGGGTGATGCCAAACACATGACAATATCAGGAGAACATTACACATAATTAATCAAATACATAAAGAAAAGAAAAGCGCAGTAATAATGAGCTTAGACGCAGAAAAAGCATTTGATAGGATTAATTGGAAGTTCCTATATAATGTGCTGGAACGCTTTGGATTTAACGAAAAATCAGTACAATGCATAAAGACACTATCAAAAACCTGTGGCAAGAATCAAGATAAATGGTAGCTTAACAGACAAAGTAAATATACAAAGATCAACTAGGCAGGGATGCTGCCTATCGTCCACCTTGTTTGCTCTGTTCATAGAGCCACTGGCTCAAGCGATGCGACAAAATAAGAAATTAAAAGGTGTAGCAATTTCCGGTTCCGCCGGACCGGCGGCGCCACACGAGTCGGCTGCCTGTTGCAACAGCCTTTTTTTTTTTTTTTTTTTTTATCTTCCTTCTTCTTTCTACACCTTTCACTCTGTATATATATCACGGACGCACGGATCGCCCCGGGGGTCTCCCGGGTCGGCGGACGGAGCCGCGGTTTGCAGTGGGAGACGTTACAGCGGGGAGGAGCTAGTGCTAGCTAGCACTTGGCCGCCGCCCGGTGCTAATGGGAAACTCGACATACCGGGAGCTGTAGCAAAAACGAAGCGGGTGCCGGGCTGGAGTTTAGGCGGCGTGAAAGAAATATAAGACAGAATAATAAAGAGCGATGGCAAGAACCAAGCAGACCGCCCGTAAAATCTACTGGAGGAAGAAGCCCCCCAGGAGACAGCTAGCCACAGGGCTGCTCGGAGAGGCGCTCTGGCCACCGGCAGAGTGAAGAGGCCTCGCCGTCACAGGCCCGTGGCTCTGAGAGAGATCCGTCGCTACCAGAAATCCACGGAGCTGCTCATCCGTAAGCTGCCCGTCCAGCGCCTGGTGAGGGAGATCGCTCAGGACTTCAAGACCGTCCTTCGTTTCCTGAGCTTCGCCGTCATGGCTCTGCAGGAGACCAGCGAGACCCACCTGGTGGTCTCTTCTTCGCTAAGGGGGTCACCATCATGCCCAAAGACTTCCAGCTGGCCCGCTGCATCCGCGGAGAGAGAGCTTAGACTTTCTGCTGCACATCCACCAACCATAATGCTCTGCACTGTGTGTCTATATATATACATTTATAGTAATATGGACATATGTTTACTAGATGTTGTTTTTTCTTGCCTTCTGATTGTTGCTCTGAGTGTTGCTGTCCCTATGCTGTTGCAATCCTGGAATTTCCCCATTGTGGGACTAATAAAGGCTTATCTTATCTTATCTTATCTTAAGAGCATTAGCCAGCTCTATGTCTGAATTAAAACCATCTAAAAACACACGATTACTGCGCTCTGTGCTCTGAAGGCCTGCAATAGTTTTCATACTGGCCCAGGCTGATCCAAGTTTCTTTGTTGCCATCTTGCTTTCCAACTCTGATTTATAATTCCGTTTTGCTCTTAAAATTTCGGACTTCAGCTCTTTTGTGGCAGCCTGTAGCTCAGAAACAGACACCTGTTTAAAGGCAAGTGCTTTCCTCTGTAAGCAGGATTTAACTGATTTTGTAACCCATGGTTTGTTGTTGGGATATATTTTGACACGTTTACGTGGAACAATCTTATTTTTACAGAAAGCCATGTATGAGCATGTGACGTCCACCATAGAGTCCAAATCATCCCTGCAGGCCAGTGTGAACATCTTCCAGTCTGTACAGTCAAAGCATTCCTGGAGGCTGTGCACTGAATCCTCTCTCCACACATCGATGACTCTCGTCTCCACCTTGCCTCTTCTGAGAGCAGTTTTATATGTGGGCAGCAAATGTACACAATTGTGATCTGAGGATCCTAAAGGAGGAAGGGGGAGTGATTTAAAGGCCCTCTCTATGGATCCATAGCACAGGTCCAATGTCTTTTTTCACCTGGTTGGGCAAGAGACATACTGATAAAAGTTTTTAAGTGTCTTCTTTAAAGAAACATGGTTAAAATCCCCAAGAATGAAGTTTGGCGCCTCTGGAGAAACTGATTGCAGCTGCTGGATCACATCAAAGATAGTGCTGCAGGCGGAGTCAGCATCTGCCCTCGGGTGAATATACACAGTTGTGATGAAAAGCTGGGGGAACTCGCGAGGCAAATAAGAGGAGCGTAGTGACACAGACAGCAGCTCCACATCGGGTGTACAGATGCGCTCTCTGACCGTGACAGATGTGCAGTACTGCTTATTAATGTATAAACATACACCGCCCCCCTGAAGGTTTCCCCGTTACCTCTTCCTGCCGATCCGAGCGCAGCGGGGCTCCAAAGCCGTCAATCCACAGGTCTGCGTCTCGGTCATGCACAGTAAGCCAAGATTCGGTGAAAGCCATGACACAGCAGTTCTTCACAGCAGTTTGACTTCAGCACTTCTGCTGAAGTCCGTACAGAGGGAGCTGAGGAGAAAGATCAGAGAAGGCAAGGACAGCTTCAGGAAGAAGATGGAGGACAAGCTGCAACAGAGCGACATCAGCGGGGTCTGGAGAAACCTCAAAACCATCTCGGGGCTCCAGAATACCTCCCCCCAGGCCACGGGGGGCAGGGAGTGGGCGAACAACCTGAATCTGTTTTTCAATAGATTTGACCAACCGCCCTCCCCCCTGTCTGCACAACAACCACTGCTGCCTCTAAGAAATCAAGTCCTGCTACCCACTCCCCACTCCACCGACACCCCCCCCCCACTCCCAACACACAGCCCCCCATCCTGACCCTGACCAAGACCCAGGTGAGGACGGAGCTGAGGAAGATCAAGGCGAGGAAGGCGTCGGGACCGGACGGCATCAGCGCAAAGCTCCTCAAGTCCTGTGCAGACCAGCTGTGTGGGATTGTGACGTATATCTTCAACATGAGCCTGAAGCTGGGGAGGGTACCACAGCTGTGGAAAACATCTTGTGTGGTACCTGTACCAAAAACTTCCCACCCCAAAGACCTGAACAGCTTCAGACCGGTGGCCTTGACGTCCCACTTGATGAAGACCCTGGAGAGACTGCTCCTTGCTCATCTCCGCCCCCTGGTGGAACCAGCGATGGATCCACTCCAGTTCGCCTACCAGCATGGCATTGGGGTGGAGGATGCGGTGATCTTCCTCCTTCACCGTTCTCTGTCCCACCTGGAGAAGCCCGGGAATATGGTGAGGATCATGTTCTTTGACTTCTCCAGTGCTTTCAACACCATCCAACCGATGATCCTGAAGGACAAGCTGCTGCGCGCAGGGGTGGACCAGCACCTGTCATCATGGATCCTGGACTACCTCACGAACCGGCCTCAGTTTGTGAGAACCCGGGACTGTGTTTCCGACACGATCATCAGTAGCACGGGGGCCCCCCAGGGAACGGTGCTGGCTCCCTTCTTGTTCACTCTTTATACTGCGGACTTCTCACACAACACAACACATTGCCATCTACAGAAGTTCTCTGATGACTCTGCGATCGTTGGTCTCATCTCCAGCGGAGATGAAGCTGAGTACAGAGGGCTTATCCAGGACTTTGTGGACTGGTGCCATCGGAACTGCCTCCAGATCAACGCGAGGAAAACTAAGGAGCTGGTGGTGGACTGCCGCAGGCATGGGCAGCCCCTCACAGCACCAGTAAATATACAGGGAACAGACATCGAGATGGTGACATCCTACAAGTACCTGGGTATTCATCTGAACAATAAACTAGACTGGTCACACAATACTGACGCACTCTACAAGAAGGGACAGCGCAGGCTGTTCCTGCTGAGGAGACTCAGGTCTTTTGGTGTACAAGGGGCGCTGCTGAAGTCATTCTATGACACGGTGGTGGCATCAGCCATCACTTTTGGAGTGGTCTGCTGGGGCAGTGGCATTACTGCAGCCGATAGGAAGAGACTGAACAAACTGATTAAGAAAGCTAGCTCTGTCCTGGGGCAACGCCTTGATCCGATGGAGGAGATAGGAGAGAGGAGGACGGTGGCTAAACTGTCATCTCTGCTGGAGTCCGAGTTCCACCCTATGCAGGACATACTGGATGCACTGAGGAGCTCATTTAGCAGCAGACTACATCATCCCAGGTGCACAACCGAGAGGTTTCGTAGGTCCTTCCTACCAACGGCTGTCAGACTGTACAACCTAAGCAGGGCTGCTCGCAGAGATAGCAAAAAGACGTAACAAACTAATAGTTTTTTTTTTTTTTTTTTTGAATGCAAAAGATGCAATAGACTTACACAATGGTCCTCTCCGGCATACAACTAGGAACATACCGGTCGCTATGGAGGGTGAGAATATGTATGGGCACATAATCATACCATGTAGGATAACTAAATAGACGGTTATGCTGTTTCATCCCACCTAGCAACAATGCTCTGCACTGTGTGTGTTTATATATTTACATATTTATTCCATCTAGCTACAATGCTCTGCACTGGGTGTGTTTATATTTATATATCTATATATTTATTCCATCTAGCTACAATGCTCCGCACTGTGTTTTTATATATCTACATATTATTCCATCTAGCTACATTGCTCCGCACTGTGTGTGTTTATATACTTGCATATTTATTCCACCTAGCTGCAATGCTCCATACTGTGGGTGTTTATATATTTACATATTTATTCCATCTAGCTACAATGCTCTGCACTGTGTGTTCATATATTCATATATTTATTCCATCCAGCTACAATGCTCTGCACTGTGTGTCTGTGTGTGTGTGTGTGTGTATATATATATTTTATAGTAATATGTACATATGTATATTAGCTGCTCTTGCTTGCTTGTTTTTTCTTGCCTTCTGATTGTTGCTCTGAGTGTTGCTATCCCTGTGCTGTTGCAATCCTGGAATTTCCCCGTTGTGGGACTAATAAAGGCTTATCTTATCTTATCTTAAAGTCCTTCTGGTAGTGTACATTCCCTTGAATTTCATCCACCTTGTTTCTCAGAGACTGTACGTTCCCAAAAATCATCGAAGGAAGAGGAATTTTACCAAACTGATGTCTTCTCAGGTGCAATTTCACACCTCCACGCCTTCCACGCTTCCTTCTGCCATCTCTCCCGTCTCTCTTTTCACCGCTATGTCCGTCTCTCAAAATAAAGTCCGGCAGTTGCGGCTTAGGCTCAATCACAGCCGCTGCATCAACCGTGTTTAAATGCAGCAACATGTCCCTGGAATAATGTATCCTGCCCGCCATGATGCCGAACGCGTTTACCTCATAGACAAAGAGCTGGAGGAAAAGTAGCAGCAGTGCAAGAAAGGGAAGGAAGTCCATGTTGTTGGAACCAGGGAGCTCTTCGCCATACAGTCCTCAAACACTCCAGGGCAGAAACGACCCAGAGGATTTCGTAAAAACATATAAAAGTACATAAAAACAGACACACAGACGACAAACTTTTTCACCGGCTGCCGGTCGCTGCGTGCGCATGCGTCCTCCCTCTCCGCCAATGGTAACGAGGAGGGGGGATATACCCCATAGATGCCTCGAAAGGCATTACTCCAGTAGCCGAGGAGACTGTGGAGTTGTAAGCATATGCCACCCAGGTCAGATAAGTGCTCCAAGTAGACGGATTACAGGATGCCACACATCTGAGGGTGGCCTCCAGGGATTGGTTGGTACGCTAAGTCTGCCCGTTGCTTTGTGGGTGGTATCTGGATGAAAGGCTGACTGTGGTGCCCAAGGAACGACAAAAGGACTTCTATACTTGGGAGGTAAACTGTAGGACCTGGTCAGACACCATGTCCAGAGGAATGCCGTAAAGGTGGGTAACGTGGGTAGTGAACAGGCTGGCAGTCTCTGAGGCGGAGGATAGCTTGAGGAGGGGCATCAAATGGATGGCCTTAGAGAAACGGTCAAAAGTGGTGAGGATGACTGTATTACCGTGCAAGGGGGGAAGTCCAGGGACAAAGTCCAGTACAACACGCGACCAAGGGTGGCTGGGCACCGGCAGGGGGTGAAGAAGGCCGGCAGGAGGGGAAGAGGCCGGGACATCTAGCACAATGATCGGGACATTTGTCCAGCCAGGACATACAGACGATCACTGGGACCCCCCTCGGGCTTGGGCTCAGTAGACTGGGCCTGCCGAACCTTCTGTTCAATCTCCCAGGTAAGAGCACCAAGGATGGCACAATGGGTTGTGGAGAAATATGCGCATGGGTGGAGCTTCTGATCGGAGGTCGAGCGCTGTGAGAGGACAGCGCCCACCCCCGAATCGGAAGTGTACACCTCTACAATGAACTGGAACTGAGGGTCGACCTGGGCCAAGATGGGTGTGTTGGAAAACAGGTCCTTCAGTTTGGAGAAGCCCCGCTCAGATGCCTCGGACCAGGTGAAAGGCACCTTGACCGAGGTCAGCTGAGTAAGAGGCTGTGCTACACCACTGTAATTTCTAATGAATTGGCAATATAAATTTGCAAATCCCAAAATGCGTTGAAGCTCCTTGCGGGACTGGGGCGTAGGCCAATCAAGCACAGCATTCACCTTGGCTGGATCGGCCCTCAGCTCCCCCTCAACAACAATAAATCCCAGGAAGGAAGTGGAGCAGGTGGAAAACTCACACTTTTTGGCCTTCACAAAGAGCTGATTTTCCACTGTAACATGGCCCTGATGTGGACTGAGTGCTCGTCTGGCGTGCGAGAAAAAAATAAAATATCATCAAGGTAAACAAAAACAAACTGATTAACCATATCGTGGAGGACGTCATTAATCATTCGCTAGAAGACGACAGGGTCATTGGTGAGCCCAAAAGGCTTCACCACATATTCACCAGATTTTCAAATTGCCCCAGGTGTGTTTTAAAAGGAGTCTTCCACTCGTCCCCCTTGCAAATGCGGACTAGATGATACAGTATGCGTTGTGCAAATCCAGTTCGGTAAATACCCGTGTGCGCTGAAGGAGTTCAAACGTGGAGTTGATCGGGGGCAGAGAGTATTTATCCTTGACAGTAATGGCATTTAACTCGCAAAAATCTATTCACAGGCACAGAGATTCGTCCTTCTTTCCGACAAAGAAGAACCCTGCCCCAAGCGGAGCCGAAGAGGGCCAAATAAGGCCGGCATTCAAAGAGTCCTTGATGTAACTTTCCATCGCCTCTCTCTCTGGTCCAGAGAGGCTGTAGAGCTGGATGGATGGCAACCGCGAACCCGGGAGGAGATCTAAAGAACAGTCGTAAGAGCGGTGAGGAGGCAAAGAAAGGGCTCTCGACTTGCTAAAGGCCTCCCCAAGGTCATGATAGACCTCGGGTACAAGGCTGAGATCTGGCGGATCCACAGGAGGGGAGGAGATGGAAAGGGATGGCAAACACTCGGCCGAGCAGAGCCAGGATGCTAAACAGAAGGGGCTTCAGGAAGAGATAGAATTTTGTGCCCAATTAATAATAGGGTTATGCTTCCGGAGCCACGGATGCCCCAGAACCAGTGGGGAGGACAAACTAGGGAGAATAAAGAACAATATGGTCTCCCGGTGGTTCCTGGAAAGGAGGACGAAGATCGGCACCATGCGTTCGGTAATGGACGCCACACAACTACCAGATATTGCCACGACGTTTAATGAAGTCGGCAATTTAGTCGTGGGGATGCCTGCTTCCCACAAGAGCCACGAAGAAATGAAATTCTGCTCTGCCCCTGAACCAATTAATGCTGAAACCCTCCTCTCGACCCCTGGTAACTGAATGAGGGCAGGAGTGGAAAAGTTACCGGGGGGGGATGAATAGAGTTACCGCCCGTCAGAACCCCCACGGCTACTGAAGGGCCGCGTCTTTTTGGCTTAAGGTGCAAGCGTCGGCTCTCTTCCGTCACTGGTGCTCCTCTGGAGTCAGATGGGCTTGGCCGAGCACCATAGCTTTGGAGGAGGAGTCGGCCTCAACCGTGCCAGTAGCCGGGGAAAACGTGCATGAAACAGGCAGGCTGGAGGAGGTCTCCCGCTCCCTTGCGCGCTCGCGGTAGCAGTTATCCAAACTGACGACCTGATCAATGAGTTCATCCAGAGAGGAGGGAACAACATGAACCGCCAGGTCATCGCGGAGGTTGGCATTAAGGTCCTGGAGGAAGGCATTTCTTAAGGAAACATCATTCCAACCAGAGTCCGCCGCGACGACCCAAAACTCCACAGAATAGTCGGCTGCAGACCGACTGCCCTGGCGGAGTGACAAGAGATGGCTGGCTCATAATGTTACCCTCACTCTCTGAGTGATCAAAAGCTAGGAAGAATTCACCAATAAATCTATCGAAAGTGCAGCTAGGTCCCTCCGCGCTGTCGAGAATGGACTGAGCCCAGTTGAGGGCTCCGTCTTGAAGCAGGAGGGTCATGAAATGAATTTTGGACGTGTCATCCGGGTACTCCCCGCCCACGTACCTCAAATAAAGCTGAACCTGGCACAAAAAAACCCTTATATTTCCCCACCTTCCCCGCGTAAGGGGCCGGTGAGGGAACAGAAGTGGTCTGGCGAATTATGGAAGAAACTGGAATGGCAGGTGGGGGAACTGGACCCGACCAAGACATGTGGATAAGATGGTCGGTGACCGTGCTCTGCTGCTGCGTAATTATCTGCAGCTGTTCTGTCAGCATGGCCACCTGCCTCTCTGTGACGTCGAGGCAGTAGAGGGCGGAGTGCTCCGCTGATGAAGCACCTGTTGAGCCTAATTCATGGCTGGCTCGTTCTGTCATGTTTATGAGAATGATCAGCTCAGTGCAGGATGCTACACCAGAAAATGCACACGACACAGAGAGGCACGTTTAAACACAGTTTTACTGACCAGGTGAACTCAAAGTTAGAGAAAAAAAAAATGTCACTTCACCAGAGGAATACCCAGCCTGTAAAGAGGGAGATGAGAGCAGATTAGCTATGAGGAGGGAGATGGGAAATAATGAATTACAGGAATATTCTTAAGAATAGGAGCAGAGAGCCCGGCAGAGGAACCCAGCAGGAAGAGGATGAACCAGCGAAGTGGTGCTGGCAGGGAGTTGTGGATGAGTAGAGCTGGGAGAGGTGTCTGACCGGGTGGAGAAGGCAGTCCGGAGCGATTATGATGATGATGGAGCAGGTGAGCGCACAACAACCCCCGGAGACGCACCGTGGAGATGGCAGCAATCTGAGGAGGAGCAAGAGGAAAAGCATTTAATGGTGGGGCTCCTTAAAAACTTAAATACACTTACTTATTTTGTATGGCAGCTATACCCAATGAGCCAGCACTAGAGCATTCACAAACTGGTCCTTTTAAGCGCTGTCAAGGAAGAGGTGGCAGGTGCATCCACTCACGCAGGTGTACTGATTACCTGCGGAGCCGGGGACTTGACGAGGAACCTCCCACAGGAAGGGAGGGGGAGCGCGCTCACCTGATCATGACAAAAGTATTTGTCCTCTTCCTGATTTCTTATATTTTTGCATATTTGTCACACTTAAATGTTTCAGATCATCAATTTTAATATCAGACAAAGATAACCTGAATAAATACAAAATGCAGTTTTCAAATGATGATTTCATTTATTAAAGGAAAAAACTATCCAAAGCTACCTGGCCCTATGTGAAAAAGTAATTGCTCCTCTTGCTACATCATGAATTAACGGTGATTAACCACATTTTTTGGAAAGCTGAGTTAAGTTTCAGTAGCTGAACCCAAGCCTGATTACTACCACACCTGATGAATCAAGAAATCAATTAAATAGAACCTGTCTGACAACCTGAAGTAGGCTAAAAGATCTCAGAAAGCAACACATCCCACTGTGATCTAAATAAATTCAAGAACAGATCAGAAACAAAAACCCAGAACAACATCTAAAGAACTGCAGGTCTCACTTGCCTCAGTTTGGACACTGGTCCACGATGGAACAGTAAGACAGAGACGGGGCAAAAATGGCATCTATGGGAGAGTTCCAAGACAAAAACTACTGCTGGACAAAAAGAACATGGAGGCTCGTCTCACATTTACCAGAAAACATCTTGATGATCCTCAAGACTTTTGGGAAAATATTCCGTAGACTGACAAGACAAAAGTTGAACTTTCTGGAAGACGTGTCCTGTTTTATCTGGCATAAAACTAACACAGAATTTCATAAAAAAGAATACTGTATCAACAGTCAAACATGGTGGTGGTAGTGTCATGGTCTGGGGCTGCTTTCCTGCTTCAGGACCTGGACGACTTGCGCCAATTGACAGAACCATGAATTCTGCTCTCTACCAGAAAATTCTGAAGGAGAATGTTCAGCAGTCAGTTCATGAAGCCCTCCAGCGTGACTGAATTTAAACAATTCTTCACAGAAGAGTGGGTCAAAATTCCTCAACAGCGATGTAAAAGACTCACTGCCAGTTGTTGGTACCAATGGTGGCACAACGAGTTATTAGGTTTAGGGGGCATTTAGGGGGCAAT
This sequence comes from Pholidichthys leucotaenia, assembly GCA_020510985.1. Taxonomy (NCBI): domain Eukaryota; kingdom Metazoa; phylum Chordata; class Actinopteri; order Cichliformes; family Pholidichthyidae; genus Pholidichthys; species Pholidichthys leucotaenia. Next base: position 89,472,826 of record CM035847.1, read on the forward strand.
TACTTTTTCACATAGGGCCAGGCAGGTTTGGATAGCTTTTTTCCCATAATCATTTGAAAACAGCATTTTGTATTTACTTGGGTTATCTTTGTCGATCAAAGCTTGAGACGAGATTCTCAGGGGTGGACGAGATTCACCCTGAGTACCTCAAGGCCCTGTATGCTGTTGGGCTGTCATGGTTGACACGCCTCTGCAACATTGCGTGGAGGGCGGGGGCAGTGCCTTTGGCATGGCAAACCGGGGTGGTGGTTCCTCTCTTCAAAAAAGGGGACCGGAGGGTATGCTCCAACTTTAGAGGGATCACACTCCTCAGCCTCTCTGGGAAGGTCTATGCCAAGGTACTGGAGAGGAGAGTCCGGCTGTTGGTCGAACCTCGGATTCAGGAGGAGCAATGTGGTTTTCGTCCTGGCCATGGCACATCGGACCAGCTCTGTACCCTCTCGAGAATTCTCGAGGGTTCGTGGGAGTTTGCCCAACCAGTTTACATGTGTTTTGTGGACTTGGAGAAGGCATTTGACCGCGTCTCTCACGGTTTTTTGTGGGGGGTGCTTCGGGAGTATGGGGTATCAGGCTTGTTGTTACGAGCTATTCAGTCTCTGTATGACCGTTGTGAGAGTTTGGTTCGTATTGCCAACACTCGGTCGGACTCATTCCTAGTGAGAGTTGGACTCCGCCAGGGCTGCCCTTTGTCACTGATCCTGTTCATAATTTTTATGGATTGGATTTCTAGGCTCAGCCAGGGAATGGAGGGTATCATGCTTGGTGACCACAGGATCTCATCTCTGTTGTTTGCAGATGATGTTGTCCTGTTGGCTTCATCCAGCAATGACCTACAGCTCTTGCTGGGACAGTTTGCCGCTGAGTGTGAAGCGGCTGGGATGAGAATCAACACCTTCAAGTCCGAGTCCATGGTCCTCAGATGGAAAAAGGTGGATTGTCCTCTCCGGGTTGGGGACAGGCTCCTGCCCCAAGTGGAGGAGTTTAAGTATCTTGGGGTCTTATTCACCAGTGAGGGGAAAATGGAGCGAGAGATTGACAGACGGATTGGAGCAGCATCTGCAGTGATGCGGACATTGTACCGGTCTGTTGTTGTGAAGAGGGAGTTTAGTTCTAAGGCAAAGCTGTCGATTTACCAGTCAATCTACATTCCTACTCTCACCTATGGTCACGAGCTTTGGGTAATGATCGAAAGAACAAGATCGCAGATACAAGCTGCTGAAATGAGCTTTCTCCATAGGATTGCTGGACTCACCCTCAGAGATAGGGTGAGGAGCTCAGTCATCCGGGAGAGGCTCAGAGTAGAACCGCTGCTCCTCCACATTGAAAGGAGTCAGTTGAGGTGGTATGGGCATCTGATCAGGATGCCTCCTGGACGCCTCCCACTTGAGGTGTTTCGGGCACGTCCCACTGGGAGGAGACCCCGGGGCAGACCCAGGACTCGGTGGAGAGACTATGTCTCCCAGCTGGTCTGGGAACGCCTTGGTATCCTCTCTGAAGAGCTGGAGCAGGTGGTTGGGGAGAGAGAAGTCTGGGCTTCTCTGCTTGAATTGCTGCCTCCGCGACCCGGACCTCCGGAAAAGCGGTAGAAGATGGATGGATGGATGGATCTTTGTCGATCATTAAAATTTATTTGATGATCTGAAACATTTAGGTGTGACAAATATGCAAAAATATAAGAAATCAGGAAGGGGGCAGATACTTTTTCACAGCACTGTAAATGCAAGAACAAATGCAAACCTAGAACTGAAACTCAGAACAAGGTATATAATAAAATAAAGCAAAAAAAAAAAAAAATGCAAAGAAAGAAAGATGTTGGATATTACCTGGAATGCATCTTAATAAAAAAAACTGTTGTATGCAATACTATTTCCTCAAAACAGTTGCAAATTTACATGAAAACCTGCCCCAATTTAGAACCACTGAGATCCTACTGTAAAAGATCACAGCTCAGTTAAATTAGCTGAACTTATATTTTTTTATTCAACTCATGATGCATGGATATTAATTTATATGCTTTCAGACATCTAACTTAAGTGTGATTTATGGTCTTGATGACTTGTGAGTTCATTTCACTAATTTAGGTAAGGTGTAATTTTAAAAAAGAGATAGAAGGGGAGGAGGAGGGGTGATGACACTAAAATACAGGGAAGCTGCTATCATTTTTAATTTGGCAAAACAATTTATAATGTACAGTGATACAACTTTGGTAAGTTGCTGCTAACCAGCTTTCCATAGACAAACTTTGATTTTATTATCTACATTGAAACAAAATTTTTATTAGTTAACTGACTTACAATTTTACAATTTTACACTTTTAACTTACATTGTTAAGCTAGCAGGTAAATCTAATTTCTTTTATTTACTGCTGCTGCTGTAAAAATGTCGGTCAACTTAAAGAATGCATTGTCACTCTGTTTGAAAACTTATACAGTAACTTAGCTTACAAAGAATTTATAACACACAATGGATACTTGTATGTATAATTGTATAATTTATACAATGCAGCTGTAGATCATGAATTAGGGTTGAACACTTGCTGCATTCCCTCTACTAGAATCTTAAGTACCAAGGATTTTTGGTAATATCTCCTCGTTATTTTCTTATTTTTTTAATCTTTTTTATTTTATGTATCTATTTATTTATTTATTTATGTTTGCCATGTTCCCACAAGAGTTCCATGGCCAATTTTAGGGTGTGCTTTCACAAACCTCTTTCGCTCTTTTGCGATACTCCCTCCTCCCCACCTTCACTTACAGCACTGTCCTCAGTTGCTCCATACGTAATGGCTCCCTTGACTTACTGTAAGTCTGGTTTGGAGCATGTCGAAGAAGTAATTTTGAGTTTTTTTCTTAAGGTTTTTTTTTTTTTTTTTTTAACTTCTGAGTTCAAAACCGAGACCATGTGCGGCATTTCTAAATGCTCCTTCCATCTTCTCAACATGCTGTTCTCACTTGTCAGTACATTACCATCTCTGTCTTTAATCAACCTAACCTGCTACACATCCTTTCCAGCTCAATCTATATAATCAGTATGTCTTTTTCTGCTTCCTTAGTGTCCAGCTTCATGTAAAACTCACTACATGCCTTTTCCTTTGCCTTTACTACCTCCCTCTTTTCCATGTATATAGACTTAAGAGTACTTCTGTGTACTTCCTTTATCACCCTGGATCTACCTCTTTTTCTTTACCAACCTTGTCCTTTGAATACTTTTCTGTACTTCCTCATACCAACACCAAGTCTCCTTGTCTTCTTTACTCTGTCCAGAGGATACACAACTTCAAGATTGCCTGATTCCCTCATAATATTAGCTGTATTCCCAGTCCTGTGGTAATTCTCCCCTACCACCCAGAGCCTGGCTTAACTTCTTCCTTTAATTTCCACCATTTAGTACGTGGTTCAACATTCACTTGCTTCCTCCTTTTGCTTTCCAAAGTCATCCTACAGACTACCATTCGATGCTGCCTAGCTACAGTACATTCTCTCCTGACACCACCTTGCAGTCTCCAATCACTGTGAGACTGCTGGTTCTGCATAAGATGCAGTCCACCTATGTGCACCTTCCTCCACTCTTGTAAGTCACCATGTCCATTCCTCTTCTTAAAATGTGTTCACCACAGTCACGGGGTATTTGACACTCATTTGAATATTTTCTTCTCCAATTAAAATCTACCTATTTCTGATTTTCCATGTGGAAACAAATACTCTGATTGAGGGTAAACAAAGCTGGGTGTGTTATGTGTGGTTTCTACAACAGTGAAATCTGATATTTGAGAAAGTTCCTGTACGTGAGAGTTAGAACACGGTGGAATAAATTCTGCAGTTCTCCTGCACATGACATTGCACATAAATATTCAATAAATTAGCTGTGGCCGTTTTATAGATTGATCAGTCATCTCTGGCATGCTGTGACAGGCAATGCTGGGCTGAAATATTAATGCTGACAAATTAGGGATTTCTGAGTAAATGATGTCACATTGCTCGGCTTCACTCAAATTGACTCCGTGGCATGAGGGCACATTTGCCAGCTCGGTAATACACTTGCCTCCTCAGCTTCCCCATCCACCTTCCCTTTCCCTTCCTTTTGCGTCTAAGCCGCTGCTTCTTCCCTCCCTCACACTCCCCCTTCAAACTGACATTCATTATTTCATTGTTAAGCAGGAGTCATTCTCCTCCTGCAGCCCAGGAACTCTAAGAGAAAAACGAATATGAGCAAACTCCCAAGAACCAAAAGGCCAAGTCGCAGCTCGGCCAGATTTCACAGCGCCTGTTGGAGCTCTTCATGACCCAGGGGCCACCATGGTGAAAATGGCAATGTTGTCCAGTGAAGGCTGGAATGTGACAGACTCTCAGGGGAAATACAGCTACATGTATGAGGACCAGTCTGCTGGGTCAGAGATTGTCTGTCAGAGTGTGTGTAAGGATTTCGACCAATTGCAGACAGCTGTGATCACGCTTCAGCTCCCACAGATATGTCCGCCATTACTGACAGCAAACGTGAACATATTTCAACCTGGTCACAGTAAAAAATGCATCTAATAAACATTTACCATCCCTCTAAAATCGTACATTTGCACGTTAAATCAAAAAATAACGTGCCTCGGCATGCATTTACAAGCCGAGTCCCTGAGTCCATGCCTTCACTCACTGCGCATACATAAAACACTCCTCAACAGTCCTCACCGCGCATGCGGAGAACACCTCTTTTACTTTGGTTTCCCAGCACTCATCCGGTTGGTGGGAGGAGGATGGCAGATGGTTATTTACATGGACTTTCAAGCAATGACATAAAAACATATGAGTTTGAGTCCCACCCCTGACTTTTTTTTGTTTGTTTTTTGCTTTTTTGTTTGTTTTTCACTCCACTAATGAAAAGTTAAATTTAGGCATTACCTCCTGTGAGGTTAGGGCCTAAGGTGTGGGTTAGTTGCTAGATGTTGAAAGACAATAAAAGTGACAGGAACACAAACTGGCAAACCTTAAGCTGTCGTTGGACACCTTTCTTAAAGCTGTAAACGCCACATATCCACTGCACGTGAAAAATCGTTTTTACATGTCTGTGTACAAATTCTCCGAGTGACAAAAAATGCAATTTGACATTTTTTGGCAAGACTGGGCTGACATATTTAGTGAGACATTCATGCTCAAAATTTCACAAGATTTCTTATTTCTCTTGTCAGAACTGAGAATTTACTATTAACAGCATATAGAACAGGATAGTCTGTGTTCTAAATTTAGCTTGGTTGATAATACAAATGAATTTTAAAAAGCAGGAGGTTCAAACATGGCTGTGCAATATCTTTAATAATTCAGAAACAAATCTTCTGGCTTCTTCATATTGTTTTGCAAAACCATTGCAAGCCTCATCAGTTAATTACCAAGAATAGAATGCTTATGAATGCTGAAAGAAAATAAAACTCTATACTAAGAAGATTCTGGGGTAAATAACATTTTCTTAATAGCAATATAATAACAATCTGATACAGTACTTAGTACTGGTAGTACTGATAGAAGCACTAACCTCTGCTTTGTAATATAATCTCTCTTCAAATTGCACAAATGAATTATTCAAATATAGTTATTATATCATATGTAATTATTCAGTCATGTTGCAGCTATATGTCTAGATTTATCACAGTCAAACGACTTTTTATATACATCTGAGAAAATACTTCAAAGGTTACTTGCTACTGTGTACTATTTTTTAACAAATTAAGCGTGGGACTAATAAAGGATTCTAAATCTAAAAAAAAAAAACCCACAAGCATACAAAGGTAGTGAGCGAATCAAACTTTAGAGAACATGATGGACACAGTTCTTAGAGGTGTTAATGAAATGTAATGAAATGCTTTGGACAAAATATATCAAGGTTTACTCATTGCAGTACCATTTACAGCCAGTTGAAGGAGCCCTCCTCACAACAGGCTGGGTTTTTTTTTTGGTTTGCTTTAAATGCTAATGAGCAACAGATTACCCCACCTGGACCATTAACCCCTAGCTCTGCTAACTGGTTCCAGTCCCGGTCAGTATATAATAAACAGAAAAATAATAAAATATCCTCTAGGAATGACATATATATGGCCAAGTGTTGGTAGAGGATCCTGCTAACAGTGGCATAACTTTGCCTATTACTCCCAAATATTCTTCAGAAAGCTGTTGCAGGCCAGAAATATCAAATACTTAATTCCTGCCCCCAAGACAGCTGCCAGTACCTGCTACCAGACTGACAAAAACATTCGATCCAACACGGAGCAGAAGGGTGACCATACACAGATATCTGAACTCTTCCAGAGGTTATCTGTCAGGGGCCTCACCTTTAGCCTTTGGTTCAAAAACCAAATGAAAAGGCAATGGGGCACCAGTTATTTATTAGGGCACCGAAGTCTTGTCGAAAGCCAGATCCCCTTTTGTGGGAGCAGTCTGCCCCACGAGAAGGTGGAGTTGATTTGTTTGGGAGAGGCTGTATCTTGCACTATGGCATGATATGTGTATTTTTCATAAATGCACTGCCAGACCTGCAGACCACAGTGAATGTCAAACTCCCTTGTTAAGAAGATATTTTGCAGTCACTGTATTAGATTCAATGTGTTATACAAGGGCTGTTACACATTAACATTAAAACAATTAAAGCTGCTTATGGAAAATCATCATCCCTATGAAAATTGTAACATCTACAGAGCACTCTGCTTTGGTTTTTCTAAATGTTGCCATAAAAAACAGTCAGTGCAGCCATTTGAGGCATAGGCATTTATTTCTCCATATCATTGGTAACATTGTTATTTTACTGTACACATGTATTTGATAAATGTACCAATAATGCTCCATGAGAAAGCTCTGCCATTTTGCTTGAGTTACACTACATCCTGTAACATACAGCATCTCAATCTCTACACATCAGGCCATATTATAATGACGGGGTTGGTTGATCAGTTGTCAGTGATGCAGAATGAGTTTATGGGCATTTCCAAGTTCATTTCCCTATCACAACGGCATAAAAATTAACTTACTGCCGGCTCACGACACAAAGACGCCAGTCTAACCATTCAAAGGTGTGTTTTGGATTATCCAATCCAAAGCGCTCCTTCCCATCCCTTTAATGCAAAGAGGCGCATTATCTAAAGTGAATTGTGATCAGGACGGTTTAAGACAAGTTTTGCGCCGACCAAAAACCACTGTGTGTGAGCCAAAATGCACATGATAGTAATGCTGTTTGGTAATACAGTGAGGAAGACATCAATCACAGTTGATGCCTAGTCAGTTATTTTAGAAAGAACAAACAGGGAAGAATGCTGACCTGAAAAATCAGCTGAATGGTTTAATGTAGTGCGCATAGATGCAACACACAGATATGAATGGGTCTGAAACTTAACCCTCCTGTTGTCCTCATATTCTGTATACACCCTGTGTCCTCCGGGTCAAAATGACCCGTCTTCACTAAACCCCCAATATAAGCAGCGTAATTGAATTTTAAAGCAAGAAATTTCTTTGTGTCTGTGTGTGTGCGTGTCTGTGTGTCTGCCACGATTATAGGACATCATAGGATGGCCTATGATCTCTGCCTGATCATCATAGGATGTCCTATGAACTCAGGCATCATAGGACTCGCGATGCCGTCATAAAGATATGATGTCTATATGACTTCACATAGACATACTGTATGTGTCTTTATGATGTCATATAGACCATCACTCACGATGCCTAGACATTTAATGAGTCTTTATGATGTCATATGGCTCATAGATAAATGTGTCTTTATGATGTCATGATGTCATATAGACCATCACTTGCGATGCCTAGACTAATGTGTCTTTCTGATATTATTGTTGCTCAAGATGAAGAAACTAAGCAAGAAACTGCAAGTTTGTCTGTCACACGTCTTGCTGGTCTTGACTCACGGTTATCAAATCATAGCAGTCTTGAGTAGGTGTGAAAGGCTTTGAGTGGCATTGTGGCTCGGAAAATTGGCCTTCCACTCTCTGCATCCCATAGACTAGCTGCAGCCTCACCTTGGGACCTGTATACACCTGCTAAGATTAGCAGCCCTAAGTAGGCCTGCAGGTCAGTCTCATCCATTTTTCTTTTTCCAGCTGTCTCCATATTTGCTAAAACCCTCCAGATTTGTCATCTCCAGGATTATTTTTTGTATTGCTGGTGTGATGAACAGGTAGAATGTAGAGACAATGTCATGGGCATGAGAAACGGCATACCTTGTGGGTCCTGGGGTCATCTTTATGAAACATTTTGTTCTGCCTCCCTGCCGTGTTGGTCATGTGCTGCAGAGGACCATGTTATTTTGCAGTTTTTTGAAAGGAAAGTCTCTCTTTCAGCTTCAGAATTTTCTTCTTCTTCTGAAGATGATTCATCATGCTCTGGGTTGTATTCCTCCCCATCTTCTTTTTCTGATACATCCTCCACTTCCTCTTCTGAATCAGAGTTGTCTTGCTGGACATCTGAAAAAATCAGCTCTATAGCCTATTCGACGGTATAACGCGCACTCATGGCTTCAGCACAGAGAGAATTCGGGGTACTGTCATCTGCAGCACCTTTATAACCTCTGGAAATCCACCTGTCTTGTCTTGTTTACGTCTGCTATTGTGTTATTTACGTCTGCTACTGATTGATCTGAGACAGAACTAAAACATTCTCACATTCTGTGGTGTGTAAATTTTTTTTTTTTGTACCCGTAGGTAGATTTGTTTTGCAGTCTGGTGACAAGCCACCAGCTGCCAGTCGTTGTGCATCCCTAACCTGCATGTTTTTTGCATGCGGGAGGAAACCGGAGAAATCCCGGAGTAAACCCACGCAACACGGGGAGAACATGCAAACTCCACACAGATCACTGTTGGCCAGGGGCAGGGATCGAACCCACGATCTCATGATCCCCGCGATCCCCCAGCCGAGGGTAAACTGTGCTGCCGCAGTGCTAACCACTGCGCCACCATGCAGCCAAATAACTCAGTGACCGTGATTTCAACTCAATTTGACTGTCGGGTCATTTTGACCCGAAGACGATCTTTGTACCTTTTTTTGTACAGCTTACATGGAAATGTGAATAAAGGCAACAATTCACTTATCCTAATGTTGGGGTCAATCTAGGAAAAGTCATAAAATTTTAAGTTGAAAAAATATTGTTTAGGGGGATTTTTTTTGGTTTTTAACACAGTGACAGGTCATTTTGACCCGAGGACAACAGGAGGGTTAAGGAAAAGAGGATGATGCCTATGACATAGTGGAATTGTGCCTTAGGGGATGCTGTAGCCTGGTCTGGTTGGAGCGGAGTGATGTCAGGTGGGCTACGGCTGGGAATATAAATATAAGGGATCTTGTCTGAAATAAAGAGAATGTTACATCCAGCTTCCTCCTGACTCTCTGTTATTTTAGATTACAATGCCGGCGTGCATAGGGCACATGACTGTGTTTCTGGAGCGCCCAGGTTTGCCGGCAGTGTCATGGCCTCATTGGAAGCCGAGCTTCGAGGCGTTCATGACAGCAGCGGGCCTGGACTCAGCCAATGAGGAGAGATGGAGGAGTATTTTAATCCAGCACCTCGGCACTGAGGGACAGAGATTTGTTTTTGGGTGGTGCCAGGGTGACTCGCTAGAGGAATGTCTGAGGGTCTTGGATGACGAGTTTGGTGACTCCTCCATGGTCTTGAGGAGTCGGTGGGAATTTTATGAGAGACGGCAATGAGAGGGTGAGTCGCTAAGATTGTTTCTATTGGAACGCCTTAGCTTAGCACGTAAGGGTGATGTTGGGCCTGTGAGAGGTGGCGTACGTACCTCTATGCACATGCTTCACGTTGAGGATGGATCATCGAGCATTGACAACTTTGCTGGAGACTTCGGGTTGGGCCACAGGCCTCTGAGGATCCACAGGTGGTCCGAGAGACTGAGGACTTACAATTTTGAGACGAAATACACTCCGGGCAAGGACAACATCGTAGAGGACCTTCTGTCTAGGGCCCTGACATGTGCCTTAGCACCGGATGTGGGGGCTGTGGACTCAGTCTAGATGATACTGGTCCACGCCCTACATGGGGCACTCCGTGACATTGTGTCTCCTCGGGAACTTAGAGAGGTTTCAGAGAATGACCAGGTGATGAGAAGATTGCGCGCGGTGATCAGGGAGGGCTGGCCAGCAGGAGCGTTGGGTGAGCTGGCCTCGTTTCATCAGTTTAGGGATGAGCTTAGCTGCTGGGACGAGGTGTGTGTAGCCACGGGACATTGTGCAGTAATCCCGGCGGCTCTGAGAGGGCGAATGCTGGGCATGCTACATGAGGGTCACCTTGGGGTGGCTAAGGTCAAACAGCATGGCAGGGATTCAGTTTGATGGCCAGGGATTGACAAGGACATTGAAGCAATGGTCAAGAACTGTGTCCCGTGCCTGGAAAGTGGAAAGACTGGGAGACCTCCACCGCCTCCCCTGCATCCGGTCGCCTACCCTGCGGGACCCTGGGAGCACATTGAACTGGATATCTGTGGTGAACTGCATGCCCCCCCTCCCCCCTCCCCCCGGAGAGCAGCTTCCTGGTGGTGATGTATGACCTGTTTTCTAAAAGCCGGAGGTGCTTCCGACTGACTCGGTGACAACTGAGGTGATCACAGGTTTCCTGTCATCATTGTTTGCCAGATGGGGGACTCCGACTTCGATCACCACTGACAATGGCTCGCAGTTCATTTTGGGGGCTTATGAAGGTTTCCTGAGAGCCAGAGGGGTAGAGCACATTAGGACAGCGGTGTATCACCCACAGGCTAATGGAGGGGTTGAGAGAATTAATAGGACACTGAAGAATGGCTTGAGGTCTCATTTGGCGGATGGATTTACGTTCACCAACACACTGCACAACACCCTGCTCCACTATAGGGCATCAGTGCATGCCACGACGGGCCGCACTCTGGTGGCTCTGATGTTCGGAAGGGAGTTGCCACTTCTGGTGAGACGACTGGGGCTGGCACAAAGGGAGTGCAGTGAGGACTCGGGGGCGCTAAGGCGCCGGGTCACGGAATGTCAACGGAGGATGAAGGACTTGTTTGACAGGAAACATCGGGCAAAAGGACACAGCCTTGAAGTAGCGAATAGGGTCTGGATCATGCACCCTGTCTGCACCCACAAGCTTCAGCCGCTGTGGGCTGGGCTGCGTACGATTGTGAGACGAAGAGGACCGGACACTTTCAAACTGGATGATGGGTCCCGATGGCACATGAGTAGGTTGTGGAGGTCCCGACCGGAGGTGGCGAGTGACCCAGCCTTGGACAATCTGAGTGGCACTTGGGTCTGGAGGGGTGTCAGGAAGTGACAGCAGGGCGAGGCCAGATTTCAATTTTCAATTAGTCAAATTTTTATTTTAATAATCTTACATGTAAATAGTTCCAGGCATCCGACACGATCCTTCATCAACAATCCACAAAGTTACAGCGAAACTCTCGACTGCAAGACTGAAGATAAACTCTGCTCAACAACTCTAAACCCAACACCTGTTATATATTACTGGAGATAATTAGGGCTGATTAGCCCCTACCATAACCCCAGGTAAAACAATAAACATTCCCATTGTTTACACATACCCACTAATCTCTAAAATACATAAATATTTCCCCAACTATATACAATATAAATATAAATAACATATAATAAATAACAATATAAATAATTCAATAAATAGTTCAAACCCTTATTTACAAATGTTAAACCACCCCTCTAACTTACCATACATGCTTCCTTCCTGCTGGTGTCCTATAAAAGGCCCTCAACCACTAACAGAGTCTTTTGCCCGGACACCCACAGGAAGCATGCTGGCAAAGGTATGTGAAATAAATCATTATCCATTATTTTACCAAAATACTTAACCATAACAATTATCTCCCAAGGGCATTCAAATTAAACAAAGACAGATCCCAAAATAATGTGTGCACTTTACAAACAATCATAATAACATTTACCATATTACAAATACAACACAATCACACATACAATAAGTCATAACAGTGGTGACACTCCATCGTCACAAGGGGTCAGACAGAGGCCGACCCTCGTCCGGAGCCAACGGTGTTGGTGGCGGAGTGCCCCCACGAGGGCCGCCTGGTTAGAAAGCATCGGTGACCCAAATACTTGGATGATTTTGTTACCTGTGTGACTGAGAATGGCTCTGCCGTGTAACATCTAGACTGGAGGTTTAACTTGGTTGCACTCGGTGTTCTGATGTGTATATACTGTAGTTGTTTTCTGTTTGCATGTTTTGTTAGTGTTCTTGATTTTTCCAAGGGGGAGGGGGGTATGACATAGTGGAATTATACCTTAGGGGTTGCCATAGCCTGGTCTGGGTGGAACGGAGTGATGTCAGGTGGGCTACGGCTGGGAATATAAATATAAGGGAGCTTGTCTGAAATAAAGAGAATGTTACTTCCAGCTTCCTCCTGACTCTCTGTTGCTCCATGTAACAATGCCTGCGCAAACTTTCATAAACTCTGATTAACGATGGCGTGGAAGTCGCTCCCGGCTGTGGGGCGATGGAGTGCTCCATCTCCTGTTGCTTTCGCCGACCAAGGGTCTCCCCCTATCCCTCCTGGGTAGGAGGGAAGGAAGCAATCTTGCACGGCTTCCCATCCGCATCCAGCCCCCACCACAAAGTGAGCCCACTCTTGGCAGCCTCTGCCGGGGGCTAACAGGTGGCTGTCGGGGAGCTTGCTGGGCTAGAAACCCGGCACGCATGGCTGAAACAGATGTGGATGCATCTCCTGTCTGTGGGGAGTTACAGTGAAAAGTAAAACGCTGCACATTCCTTGTTCATTCATTTATTTCCACATTAAATAAGTCCGTAATGAAACCCTTCTGTGCGCCGTGCATCATAGTTGAACACACAGGCACACATGCTCCATGTTCATGCATTCATTCCCCTAAAAATATCCTACATTAATGCCTAATCTATAGACTCCAACGATAAGTCCACAATTAAAATGAAAGTGTGGATGGAATAAAAAAAATAGTTTGTGATCATCATATAATTACAATGACTGTTACAACTCTCTCTATTAAAATAAAATCCCAGCGCTGCTGTTTCATGAGCTCTGGAGCTGTATGCAATGTCAAACCATGACACTGAAATATCTTTAAACAATGCACTTCTGACAACAGACCTCCTTTTTCCTGATCAAAAGCAGATTCTAATGGAATACACAATACACTATAATAGTAATGTGTATTAGATTGCGCACCACCACACCTCTTTGAAATGACTCTCCTCCTCCCAACGCATAGTGGGCACACTGTCTAGTGGTAATGTGATGGTATGACGCAAGGCGTAAAAACAGACAATGTGCTGACAGAAACTAACAATAACACTCTCGTACAGCGGAAAATCCGTCGGAAAAGAACACGGATGACCGTCAAAATAGGGCCCATCCTGTCTCAAATCTAAAGTTTGTCTCGTAATTTAAAACTTGCTCTATATGAATGTATCCTATAGGACACCAAGTCAGTTAATTTGCTAATCCAGAGTTTAGTCATAGAACTTAATGAATCCGCCAAAGCTGTCTTCACATTTTTACTCATATGATGTAAGAAAACATTACCTTATTATTCATACAGGTATTGTCCAGTGAAGAATCTGTAGTTGTCATGACTCCCCATGCGCTTTTACGCAGCGCATGGAGAGGGAAGAAATGATGAGGATTTACGTACAAGTACACCACAGCGCATTTATTAAAGTAACCACAAACAGACCAAAAGGGTGAAGATTTACACTACCGTTCAAAAGTTTGGGGTCACCCAGACAATTATTTTGTGTTTTCCATGAAAAGTCACACTTATTTACCACCATGAGTTGTAAAATGAATAGAAAATATAGTCAAGACATTGACAAGGTTAGAAATAATGATTTGTATTTGAAATAATAATTTTTTCCAGATACTCAACCTGCTCAAAGGAAGGTCAGTTTTATAGCTTCTCTAACCAGCTAAACTGTTTTCAGCTGTGCTAACATGATTGCACAAGAGTTTTCTAATCATCCATTAGCCTTCTGACGCAATGAGCAAACACATTGTACCATTAAAACACTGGAGTGATAGTTGCTGGAAATGGGCCTCTATACACCTATGTAGATATTGCACCAAAAACCAGATATTTGCAGCTAGAATAGTCATTTACCACATTAGCAATGTATATTAGATATTAGAGTGTATTTCTGATTAGTTTAAAGTTATCTTCATTGAAAAAACAGTGATTTTCTTTCAAAAATAAGGAAATTTCTAAGTGACCTCAAACTTTTGAACAGTAGTGTACAAAAACACAAAAACACACTTACAGTTGGTGTTCGGGGGCCAGCATCGCCCCGTGAACGCAGGAGGTGAAACGTGTGCCCATGCTGGTGTCCCACAGTCGGTATCGCTGTGTCGACGCGAGACAAACAAGATATACGCGGAGTGGATACACGTCGATGCAGTCCTGACGTCAGACTAATCACTGACAATACAGCAGACAATACAATGACCCAGCAATGCGTGACTGGCAAAGGGCTGCTTAAGTACAAGCATTGCTGGTGACGGTGAGATTACGAGCACCTGGGCGAGAGTGGAGAGATGGCAAACGGGAGTGGGAACAGCTGGTGGTAATGAGTGAGGGGGCGTGGTCGGACCGTCAGGCTGTCAGCCAGCGCTCATACAAGAGTGAGCCAAAGAGAGCTGCCTCACAGCTGCCGGCCAGACAGCAGTGGCTAAGGATAGGGAAGCAGCACTGAAATATATAATAAACACATACACAGCAGCACTTAAACCCACAGGAAGGTCAGGACTAAGCCGGGGAAACCAAGCTGGCTCAGCTCCTGACAGTAGTTTGTGGTATTTTCATGCTGTAATAATTTATTTCAAACATAAGCTGTTTGCAAAACTTTAGTTACTTGTTGCGTTTTCAAGATTCAGGTTGCCACTAGTGGTGGGCGGATCGACCCAAATATTGATAATATCAAATCCAGACATGACAATGTATGGGGAAAAACTGTTTTGTTACTGTTCTATTGTTTCTGAACAAAAAGCTTTATTATGATAAAGTATTTTCTATTTACCCCTAAACTTTGCCCAGATTCTGTCCTGGGTTTTAACTAATTATTAATCCAAAGGAAAAATTGCAAAATGTTTAAAGGTCATGAAAATTCATTCATATTTAGTAATTTGATGGCGCATGCACCTTAATTATTAAAAAGTATCAGTGTCATCATGTGATGTTGAATGTTGTTAGTTCATATGCTCCACAAATTGGATGTCAGGTAGAAGATAAACAGGAATTCTGGAGTAAATGGTATTGACTTATACAGTGCTTTTTCTAACCTCTAGATGACCAAAGTGCTTTACAGATCCTGCTATCCACCCATTCACACACTGATAGCAGAAGAGGCATTGGCCTGACCCACCAGGGGCAACTGGGGGTTTAATGTCTTGCTTAAGGACACTTCGACATGCAGACTGCAGACAGAGTGGGAATCGAACCCCTGACCCTCCGATCAATAGTCGGCCACACCACCACACTACACCTGTGCCACAGTTGGATGAAGTGGTAGAGGGTGTTCCCAGGGGGGACAGAGTGGTTATTGGAGCGGACTTTAATGGACATGTAGGTGAAGGGAACAGAGATGATGATGAGGTCCTGGATAGGTATGGTCTTAAGGAGAGAAATGTGGAAGGACAGATGGTAGTGGATTTTGCTAAACGGATGGAAATGGCTGTGGTGAGCATATACTTCATGAAGATAGAGGAACATAGGGCGACTTACAAGAGTGGAGGAAGGTGCACACAGGTGGACTACATCTTATGCAGCAGGAGAAATCTGAAAGAGATAGGAGACTGCAAGGTGGTGGCAGGGGAGAATGTAGCTAGACAGCATTGGATGGTAGTCTGTAGGATGGCTCTGCAAAGCAAGAAGAAAACAGTGAAGGCAGAGCCAAAGATTAAGTGGAAGAAGTTATAGAAGGAAGAAGGTTGCACATAGTTCAGGAAGGAGTTAATACAGGCTCTGGGTATTAGGGAAGAATTACCAGATGACTGGAAAAGTACAGCAAAAGTATTGAGGGAAACGGGTGGAAAGGTATGTGGTGTATCCATTGGACAGAGGAAGGAAGACAAGGAGACTTGGTGGTGGAATGAGAAGGTACAGGAAAGTCTCCAAAGGAAGAGGTTAGCAAAGAAAAAGTCGGATAGTCAGGGAGATGAAGAAAGTAGACAGGAGTATTTGGAATCTAGGCACACAGCAAAGAGAGAGGTGGCAAAAGCAAAGGACAAGGCATGTAGTGAGTTGTATGAGAGGCTGGACACTAAGGAAGGAGAAAAGGATTTGTATCGACTGGATAGACAGAGAGATCGAGCTGGAAAGGATGTACAGCAGGTTAGGTTGATTAAGAACAGAAATGGTAATGTACTAACGAATGACAAAAGTGTGTTGAGAAGGTAGAAGAAGTACTTTGAAGAGCTGATGAATAAAAAAATGAGGATGGATGAAGGCAAGCTAGTGAACAAGGAAGTCCCAAGGATTAGCAAGGCAGATGTGAGGGCAGCTTTGAAGAGGATGAAGAATGGAAAGGCGGTTGTGTCATGGTCCGTGTGCTGACTCTGTCTGCACTCGGGTTGTGCGGTAGTTCCCCGTTCTCTCCTCCGGTGCACCTCTTTGGCCTATGGGCTTTTATTATGACAGTGTCTTGGCGGTGCTTCCGACTGTCAGGAGCGGAGCTCCGCTGGACGGCTGGATTCCAATCAGCTGATCATCTTTCATCAGCTCATTAATCTGCCATGCCCTATTTAAGGGAGCAGCTCTGTTTACTCGGGGCTGTGACCTCGTCTGCCTTCCAGTCTGGTTTCCCTAACCCCGAAGCCAGTTCTTCCCAGCGTTCAGGTTCCGTCCTCGCTGATTATATGTAAGTGTCTTGTCTTTATTTGTGTTTTGCCCCACGAGGCTCATTATTTTTTCATTCTGTCTTTATTTAATAAATGTACAAACTCAACGGCTGCCTGCAGCGTCTCATTAGCGGTCCGTGAGGGCCGCACCGTAACAGTAGGTCGCAGCCCAAAAGAGACGCCGGTGACCGTGAGTTTGTTTGGACTTGATTTCCACTTACCGTGTACCAGTGTGCTGGGAGATGGCGCCGCTCAAGGGCTATGCTAGGAGCCTGGGCTACGAGCTGGTAAGGGCCCTTGAGGAGATTGATGGAAGCCTTTTCACCGCTCGCCTTTACGACACTCCCAGTGATGTACGCTGGTACCTGGACTTCGCTGAGGCGACCATTAACCGCCATCCTCGCTACGCTGACCATCCTGAAATCACGGCGAAGATGGCAGACATCTCTGCACACCGGGAGAAGCTCCGTGGGCTGGAGGGAAACTCCGGCAGGAAGCCGAAGAGGAGGCATCCTCACTCCTCGCTTCGGGATCCCATTCCTGTCCCCCATCCAGTCCAGGAGTTCGCACCTTCCAGAGGTCATCCCCAACGAAGTGAGACATCAGTCGGGATTCCCCCGAAGGATTTACAGCTGATAGCGGCTTCCATCCGGGACTGAGTGGCTGCAGCTCACTCCGCCTTCCAACCTACACAGATCTTGAAGCATGTGACGGCGGCGGTCAGGCTGTTGGATGGGAATCCAGAACTGTATGAATACCCTGAATACGTTGACCTGCTCGCCTCGGTTTCCGTGCAGGAGCAGCATTGCCCTGACCTCACCTTCGCCTCGCCCTCTGCCGATAAACGTCGTCACCATGCAGATTGCAAGCCTCAGCGAGAACTCCGTCCGGATCCAGTTCTGGGTAGCCACACAAACTCTGTCTCCCAGCCAGCTGCAGCCTCCGTGCCTCGTCGGAGGAGTAAGACAGCCGCTTCCGCCTCCGGGTCATCTGTCAGAATCAGAATCAGAATCAGAATGAGCTTTATTGCCAAGCATGTTTACATGTAAACATACGAGGAATTTGACTTGACATTGGGCGCGCTCGATAAGCGCTTCCCAATGACGCGGCAACCATGCAAGGCGCCTGTCATACAGTGGGGGGTAAAGAGGGGAAGGGGGAGGGGGAGGGAACACATTGGGCAGAGAGAAAAAACATAGTTATCAAAATAAAGCTTGTATGAGCAAAATTGTGATTACATAGAAAAAAACCCTCTAATGCACAATTAGCAGACAATACAGATCACACATTAACAAAGCAGCAAAAGCAAGAGAGAGACCAGTGTGTGTATCAGTCATGTGATATCAGTACGAATGCAGTGTGAATGTATCAGTTGCTGGTACACAACAAAGGACATTTCCTAGGCAACGGCTGGATGTTATGTTTATGTATTCTAAACATAGATAAGCATGTCCAGAGTCCATCTCTCTTCAGTGCATGCCAGATGGTAAAGTTCCATATTAGACACATGATCACGCTGTCCTTGAAGAGTTCAGGTTGCTGCATAACAGCAATTGTTTGTTAATTGTTTGGGTTAGAGAAGCCAAAAACTCACTTCTGCCTTATCTTCTCTCCTGGAGGGATGAATACCAAGGACGCCGAATCAAGGCCAGATGAGCACAGTTCACTTAGAGCATAAAAATTTCCATCTCATGCGATTCTGTGCAACACATTCACAGGCTTTAAAATCATTCCCTGGAGAGCACCAGGGACTCCAAGATGTATTCCACCTACTGAATCAGCCACCATTCAGTTCACCATTTGCCGCTATCAGTGCACTCCCCAACTGGTTGAATTGTTGAAGGAGCTTTGCCGGGTCCGCATTTTGATCAGCTCTCCCAACTTCTTTAATTTCTGATACATCGGGAAACTCCAAAGCCAAAGTAGAAATCCTGTGATCATAAGCCAAACAGATAGATGTCTTCCGCATCTTCAATCGAATCACACAGACACATGAGTTCCCAATTGACCATGAGTCTCCCCACTTGGGCTCCCCCTAGCCCGATCTTCTTTTAAAGTGGTGTCAATTGCATTTAAAGCCCAGCTCAATTCCCTAATTTTCCGTTTGGGTTGAGATGCAGCAGAAGAAGAGCGAAACACAGACAGGACACAGCAAGCTGGGATCAGTGAAGGGAAGAGGAGAAGGGAGAGGAGGAGAAATGCATCTGCTCTCTCTGAAAGCCGGAAGAAGAGGTCCCCCGCTGTTCCCCGCTGTTCTGTCAGCTCCTCGATCCCGGTTCATCTCAGCTGTTCCTCGCCCCTCCTCGACGCCCCCTCCAGCTGCTGTGAATTCCACGAGTCCGTCTCCGGCTACTCCCGTTCCTGATCCGGTGCGAGAGGCTCCTCTTCGTCTTCCTGGGGGATCCTCTGTCTCCATCCAGCGAGGGAAGGGGAGAACCAAGTCCACTGTAGTGGGTTCCAGCTGCCCTCAGTGGATCAGGCAAGTGTCTCTTCATTCATTTCCTTCACTGGATGAACTGCCTTGTTTGATTCCTGGGGGTGGAGTTTGGGGTTCACAGTCCCCCGAGCTCCTTCCACCTGCTGCAGTAATTAATTATGAACCTGCTACATTTGTGTTTCCTTCCCCTGAGCATGGACTACGCCATCAGATGAGGAGGGAGCCTGTGGGCCTGGAGAGCCTGGATCCAGCCCCGCAGCCATGACACGGGCAGGGGAGGAGGGCAGACTGTGGATTGGAGCCTGCGCTGACAAGCAAGCGTCCCTGGGGCTCCACAGAGGGACAGTCCGACCTGGCAGGTCACAGAGCCCCTGCCATCACGCCGTGCGGGCCCTCGGCGTGGACATCTGCATCAGGGGATCTCCATCTGTCCTGGCTGCAGAGCCCACTGTAGCCGAGTGGGAACCAGATGACGACCTTCTTCCGTCGGAACCCAGATCATCGAAGTCCTGGACGGCAACAGAACTCAAGATCAGGCAAGTGCTCTACTTTGTCTTTCTCCTCTCAATTCTAGAGCATTTTTGCCTGTCTTACGGGGAGACGAGCCGGGTGTGGCTGTCCGCTGCATCTGAGCTTGTCTCGCTGGGATCTGTCACTGCCGGTGATCCTGATCCTGGTTCTTTTTCTTCTCATGAGCCTTCTCCCAGGGTCACCGGCGCGGAGTCAATCCCGGTCGCTGTGCTGGAGGTTCTGGGTTCGGGTTTGGAGGCCGTCCCTGGTGCTGCGCCGACCCAGTCGGGGTCTGTCATGAATGTGGTCCTGGCCCAATCAGGGTCCATCGGGGGTGCAGCCGTGACCCAATCAGGGTCCAACGTGGGCGCAGCCGTGACCCAATCGGGGTCCATCGTGGGTGCAGCTGTGACCCAATCGGGTTCCATCGTGGGTGTAGCATTAACCCAATCGGGGTCTGATGTGGGTGCTACGCGGACCCAGTCAGGGTCCGTCATGGTCGCTGCTCTGCTCCGTCGTGGGTGCAGCACGGTCCTGCTTGGGACCCAGCATGAGTGCAGTGCCAGTCCATGTGGGGTTCGGAGAAGGAGCTGCAGATTCTTCGCCAATCAGCGCCGGACTGGTCCCTTCCCCTTTTCCCGTCCCCTTTTCCCTTCCACCTGGGGCCGCTGGGTTTCCCCGTAATCAGCTCGGCTCTCCCTTGCCACTCCTCGCCAAAGGGAGGCCGTCTCCGAGTTCTCCCTTGTGGTCCTGGTGGCCTGATGACACGGGTTGGCCGCCTGTGAGACTGTTTCACCGGTTTGGCATTCTGGGTCGGCCACCCAACAAACTGAATTTTCTGTTCGGCGACCTGGTCTGGCCGCCTGAGGTACTGTGTTTCCTGGCCTGGGACTGGGGTAGACCGCCCAAACTGTTCCTTTTCCCCCTGCCAGCGATTTGAACGCTAGACGCAGGGCGGCCCCCCAAACTGTTTGCTTCCATGCAAATGTGTTTTGCCTGCTGTCATCCCTGTGTTTTTGTTTTTTCTGCTCATCTGTATCTGTTGGGATGCACTGGTGTGTGTGTATTTGAACTGATTTCGCCGCTCCTTAGAGCGTTTTTTTTTTTTTCTCCCTCTCTCTCCCTCCTCTGTAGTCTGAGGGTTGGCTGCCCGTTACCTGGACTAAGATGAATTATATTGATCTCTGCGTTGTAGCACGAGTTTTTTTTTGTTGTTTTTTTCTCTCCTTCCTGGTATTTTGGGTGTACACTGCATTTTGTGCATGTATTTGAGTTCCTGTTGTCTCTGTGAGGTGTGAAGATGTTTTTTTTTTTCCTCCTGTGGCTCTGTTAGTCTGATTTTAGTGTTCTGTTTGTAGACATTTGGGTTTTTGCTGTCTTCTCCTCATGGGTTCTCTTTAAGTGCAGTGTATATGCCTGTTTTTGTTTGGTTTTTTTGGCCCCTGTATTCCGTACTCTGTTCTGATTGTGGTAGCTTGTTTTTCCTTTATTTTGTTTCCTCTGTGATGAGGTTGGACTCTGGCCCTCCTTGGCCTTTTTACCCCTCCTCCCTCCCTGGGGTGGTCCTGTTGACCTTCCAGGTGGGGGGACTCGATGTTACACGGCGTCTGGAACCCGTCTCGTGAACGGGGGCAACTGTCATGGTCCGTGTGCTGACTCTGTCTGCACTCGGGTTGTGCGGTAGTTCCCCGTTCTCTCCTCCGGTGCACCTCTTTGGCCTCCGGGCTTTTATTATGACAGCGTCTCGGCGGTGCTTCCAGCTGTCAGGAGCGGAGCGGAGCTGGATGGCTGGATTCCAATCAGCTGATCATCTTTCATCAGCTCATTAATTTGTCATGCCTTATTTAAGGGAGCAGCTCTGTTTGCTCGGGGCTGTGACCTCGTCTGCCTTCCAGTCTGGTTTCCCTAACCCCGAAGCCAGTTCTTCCCAGTGTTCAGGTTCCGTCCTCGCTGATTATATGTAAGTGTCTTGTCTTTATTTGTGTTTTGCCCCACGAGGCTCATTATTTTGTCATTCTGTCTTTATTTAATAAATGTACAAACTCAACGGCTGCCTGCAGCATCTCATTAGTGGTCCGTGAGGGCCGCACCATAACAGGTTAGTCCAGATGACATACCTGTGGAGGTATGAGATGTTTAGGAGAGATGGCAGTGAACTTTTTAACCAGATTGTTTAACACAATCTTGGAGAGTAAGTGGATGCCTGAGGAGTGGAGAAGAAGTGTTTTGGTACCAATTTTAAAGAACAAAGGTTATGCTCAGAGCTGTATTAACTACAGAGACATAAAGTTGATCAGCCACACTATGAAGAAAGGGGAAAGAGTTGTTGAAGCCAGGTTAACAGGAGAGGTCACAATCAGTGAGCAGCAGTATGGTTTCATGCCAAGAAAGAGTACTATAAGGCGCTTTTCCACTTGGAACCCAAAGGCCCCGTTTGGCCCCGATCGGCCTCCATTGTCCGGTTTCCCACTCGGAACCCAAAGGCCTCACAGTTCCCTTTTTCGGAACAGTTCCAGTTTAACTGACACTTTTTTCGGCACCGTAAAAAGCAGGTCCGAAGGCTCCCGGCCCCGTTTCGTCACGCCACTGCTGGCCATTCATTGGTCTGTGCGTAGCGTCATGAGAGTGGGCGTTACGTGGGCGTTACACTGACTTTCCAGAATTGCTTGCTGGTCGCCATTTGCAATTTTTCGTCAGTGAGCCCGCGAACAAGTGATATTATAAACCACAACGAGAGAATGGCTTAACAGAAATCAGCAGAAATCCAACACCGCAGTCCAGCAGAGTTTCCTGTGCGTTTCGGCTGATGAGAGAATGCAGAGGGAAGCAGACTGAGCCTGCAGTGGGGCGCACAAACAGACGCACCAGAAATTACACGGAGACGCACCGGGAATTAGACCCAGCCACCCGAATTGAATTGAATGTGCAGCCGCAACGCACCCAACTTCAGCAGTTGAAGCCGTGATATTGTGATATACAGGACGGTAAGTGATCTGATATTCATGCTTTATGTTATTTTTTCCAACAGTGGAAAGTTCACTTAGGACAGATGAAAACTTAATCGTGTTTAAACGATGACCTAGCTTAATGCTATGTCCGTCCTTGTGTGTTGTTTTTTGTGTTGACAATATCTGATGAAATAGTTAGTTGTAATCCTGGTTAAATTTTTTTTTTTTTTTTACATGTTGCACTTTCGTACCGATCCATAAAGGATCATAACAGTAGAAGCGGGGCGAACCGCAGCATTGGAAGTTAACCACAGACGGTGAGTGTTTTTTTTCTTGACATTAATGTTTTTACCTTATCCAGCCTGTTTCATGCTAACTATAATTATGTATAACAGTAAATAAATAACAAGTCCCACGCCGTTATCGTGGCTCACGAGTGGATCGTAGCTGTCGCCGCCCTAGATAGCTCGCCATCACGGTTTTTAAAAAAAAAAAAATGCAATTGCATATTTAATCACAGACATGGAAAAGCTAATGAGCTGTTGTAGCACAAAACTCATTATTTGAAAGTCAGCGTGCTTCATTTTCATGATTCAGTTGAGCCTACTGTATAAATGCATTCAGAATATTTTCCATCCATCCATCTTCTACCGCTACTCCACGTCACGGAGGCAGCAGTTCAAGCAGAGAAGCCCAGACTTCCCTCTCCCCAGCCACCTGCTCCAGCTCTTCAGAGATGATAGACCAGCTGGGTCTCTCCACCATAGAATTTGGGTCACCTCTAGAATTTTTTGACCACCATAAAAAGCTAGGCATTTGAAACATAAACCCAGCTTTTACTAAATGTATTGTACAAATACACAGTTGTGATACTCATAAAAAAAAGTAATTTTTTCAAACCCAGCACTTGACTTTCACCAGTGTGTGTCCCTTGTACAGGTACATCTCAAAATAACTGCAATGTCATGGTACAGTGTGTTTTTTGTGACTCACAAAAGACAGTGAAAGTCATATAAGATGGTATCTGTCATAATCTTGACAATCCATATGGGTTTTATGTCAGGAGAGTTTCCTGGCTAAATCAAACACAGTGATGCCTTGTCCATTACACCAGGTTTTGATTGTTTAGGCACTGTGGGGCGATGGTCACTCCAGCTGGAAAATGAAATCCGTTTCTCCATAAATCCTCATACTTTTAAGATAAGATAAGATAAGATAAGATAAGATAAGATAAGATAAGCCTTTATTAGTCCCACAACAGGGAAATTCCAGGATTGCAACAGCACAGGGATAGCAACACTCAGAGCAACAATCAGAAGGCAAGAAAAAAAAAAAAAAAAAAAAAACCAAGCAAGCAAGAGCAGCTAATATACATATGTACATATTACTATAAATATATATATATATATATATACACACAGACACACAGTGTAGAGCATTGTAGCTGGATGGGATAAATATATGAGTATATAAACACACAGTACGGAGCATTGCAGCTAGATGGAATAATATGTAGATATATAAACACACAGTACGGAGCATTGTAGCTAGGTGGAAAAAATATGTAAATATATAAACACACAGTGCGGAGCAATGTAGCTAGATGGAATAATATGTAGATATATAAACACACAGTGCGGAGCATTGCAGCTAGATGGAATGAATATATAGATATATAAATATAAACATAAACATAAACACACCCAGTGTGGAGCATTGTAGCTAGATGGAATAAATATGTAAATGTATAAACACACACAGTGCAGAGCATTGTTGCTAGATGGGATGAAACAGCACAACCGTCTACTTAGTTATCCTACATGGTATGATTATGTGCCCATACATATTCTCACCCTCCGTAGCTACCGGTATTTTCCTAGTTGTATGCCGGAAGGGACCATTGTGTAAGTCTATTGCATCTTTTGCATTCAAAAAATTATTAGGTTGTTACGTCTTTTTGCTATCTCTGCGAGCAGCCCTGCTTAGGTTGTACAGTCTGACAGCCGTTGGTAGGAAGGACCTGCGAAACCTCTCGGTTGTGCACCTGGGATGATGTAGTCTGCTGCTAAATGAGCTCCTCAGTGCATTCAGTATGTCCTGCATAGGGTGGAACTCGGACTCCAGCAGAGATGACAGTTTAGCCACCGTCCTTCTCTCTCCTATCTCCTCCACCGGATCAAGGCGCTGCCCCAGGACGGAGCTAGCTTTCTTGATCAGTTTGTTCAGTCTCTTCCTATCGGCTGCAGTAATGCCACTGCCCCAGCAGACCACTCCAAAAGTGATGGCTGATGCCACCACCGTGTCATAGAATGTCTTCAGCAGCGCCCCTTGTACACCAAAAGACCTGAGTCTCCTCAGTAGGAACAGCGTGCGCTGTCCCTTCTTGTAGAGTGCATCAGTATTGTGTGACCAGTCTAGTTTATTGTTCAGATGAACACCCAGGTACTTGTAGGATGTCACCATCTCAATGTCTGTTCCCTGTATATTTACTGGTGCTGTGAGGGGTTGTCCTTGCCTGCGGCAGTCCACCACCAGCTCCTTAGTTTTCCTCGCGTTGATCTGGAGGCAGTTCCAATGGCACCAGTCCACGAAGTCCTGGATAAGCCTTCGAGAATATTAGGTGTCCCTAATAAGATAAGATAAGATAAGATAAGCCTTTATTAGTCCCACAACGGGGAAATTCCAGGATTGCAACAGCACAGGGATAGCAACACTCAGAGCAACAATCAGAAGGCAAGAAAAAAAAAAAAAAAAAAAAAAAAAAAAAAAAAAAAAAAAAAAAAAAAAAAAACATATATATATATATTATTATATATATATATATATATATATTAGTATATTAGGTGTCCCTGTTATTGCACATGGATATAAAGCTTGGTCAGTAGTGGCTGGCTTTTAATATATGTGTCGGCAGTTATTGGACTCCATAACACACTGCAATGACAAATTTTTCCCAACCTTTTTAAGGATTTTAAGACAGTGTAAAACTTAGTAGTAACAGACAACACATGATGTCAACAGTCACGGGTTTATTCAACGTTATTAACACTGGTCATTGATTAATGTACAGTATATACATAATAATGGTTGGGAAAACGGGTCACACACGCCGTGCGAGGGTTTCAAAGACTGCCATGAGAGTGTTATTGAGGGCAGCATTCTGCGCAATATTAGGTGTAATATTAGCCTTCGAGCCTTTTGAGAACACTCCTCTTTTTTTAATATCTATTTTTAACATAACCATCGATTTTTCAAGAAAAGTAATTTTGGATATTCATGCGCTGTGAGCCAATAAATGATTAAAATGTAACAATACTTCACTGTCTGATTAATGATTCTGTATAATATATGGGTCTCACTTTCTGACATGTGTCCAAAAATATTTAACTTTTGTATTAATTTTTGGGGATGTACTGCTACATGTTTTGAGGTTGATTTCACTGACACCAGCTCACATTTCTGTCTTGTAGGTAAGAGGAAGCGGAGCAACACAAAACAAGACCTTTCAACTATTTTTGCATCGATGCAAGAAGCAGAAAGGGAACATCAACGTGAGCAGAGGGAGCTCCAGCGGCAACAGTTGGAACTCAATTCACTGCTTGTGGATGAGGTCCGTCAGTCCAGGGAAGCCGAAGTTGCTGTACGAAGGGAGGAAATTGCGCAGAATGCTGCCCTCAATAACACTCTCATGGCAGTCTTTGAAACCCTCGCACGGCGTGTGTGACCCGTTTTCCCAACCATTATTATGTATATACTGTACATTAATCAATGACCAGTGTTAATAACGTTGAATAAACCCGTGACTGTTGACATCATGTGTTGTCTGTTACTACTAAGTTTTACACTGTCTTAAAATCCTTAAAAAGGTTGGGAAAAATTTGTCATTGCAGTGTGTTATGAAGTCCAATAACTGCCGACACATACATTAAAAGCCAGCCACTACTGACCAAGCTTTATATCCATGTGCAATAACAGGGACACCTAATATTTTAAGTTCTGTATTTGGAAATGTTCATATTGCCAACCCAGGTAATGGTTTTATCTGCACAAAATATTCAACTTAGCCATTGTAAGGACGGGTGAGTGTGGGGTGTACAGCAACAACTGTTTTGGTGCGCCTCACCCAATTCTGTAATCAGCATTAACAAGTACACTTTAAAGAAAATGTGGACTTGTAATTTTGTAAGATATTTTTTATTAGATGGCTGTCCCAGTACTTGTAACTGTGATATTAAAGATCCACATGTCCACATTAAATATATGAAAAAATTGCGTCATTGCAATGGCACAAGGTTACATGAGATGAGTAATGCATAATAATACACAGCAGCCTCACCACCAAAATATTAAATAGCTCTTGGACTACTAATTGGTCCAGGGAAAATGGCGCAGCCTCAAGGGGAGTGTAGCACCGCCTCCAACTCCCTCAAAACCCCGCCTCCAACTCCCTCCTTCTCCCACCCATACTACAGTGAGCCTTGTGCTGTGGAAAACCATCAGTGCCGGAACAGGACTGTTCGGTCCAAGGCCAAACGAGGCCTTTGGGTTCCAAGTGGAAAAGTGCCTATAGATGCAATGTTTGCTCTAAGAGTGCTGATGGAGAAGTATAGAGAAGGTCAGAAGGAGTTGCACTTGTAGGGAGCGTGAAATGAAGAGGCTGAATTATTTCTCAATTCAGATTTATTACAACTTCACATCCCCAGCTCGCTCTCTCTGACAGGAACAAGAGAGTGAGCTGCAGTAAACCCCCACATTTATACCAGACACATCAAAGCCAGAATCACACCATCAAGTCAAATCCCCCTATTGACAATAAATCTCTTTCGAGTCCTTTTGCCGTCCTGTCTGACCCCAGGAGGTCAGGAAGCCCTTTCAGGATCTCGCCCCCGGTCTTCTGTCCTCTTTCCATGTCCATAGGGGGTCCAGATGCATTGTCCATCTGAGGCGTGAGGTCAATCCACACATGTAAGGTTAAACATCCTTCTTGTGCTTAAACATATGCAGTTACAAATATGTGAGCTACACACTGTGTGTTTGTGGATCTAGAGGAAGCATATAATAGGGTGCCAAGAGAGGAAGTGTGGTACTGTATGAGAAAGTTCGGAGTGGCAGAGAAGTATGTGAGGGTGGGGGAGGACATGTATAAGGACAGTGAGATGGTGATGAAGTGTGCTGTAGGAGTCACGGATGGATTCAAGGTGGGGGTGGGATTACATCAGGGATCGGCTCTGAGCTCCTTCTTGTTTGCCATGGTGAAGGACAGGCTGACAGACGAGGTCAGGGAGGCGTCTCCGTGGACCATGATGTTTGCAGACAACATTGTGATCTGCAGTGAGAGTTGGGAGCGAGAGGAAGAGAACCTGGAGAGGTGGAAGTATGCTCTGGAGAGAAGAGGAATGAAAGTCAGTAGACGTAAGACAAAATACATGAGTGTGAATGAGAGGGAGGCAGGTGCAATAGTGAAGATGGAAGGAGTAGAGGTAGTGAAAGCAGATGAGTTTAAATACCTGGGGTCAACCACCCAAAGCAATGGAAAAATGCACAAGAGAGGTGAATAAGATGGTGGAGTGGGTGGAGACGAGTGTCAGAGGTGACTTGTGACAGAACGGTTGCAGCAAGAGTGAAAGGGAAGATTTACAAGACGGTAGCAAGACCTGCTACGAAGTATGGTTTGAAGATGGTGGCACTGACCAAAAGACAGGAGATGGAGCTGGAGGTGGCAGAGTTGAAGATGCTAAAATTTTCATTGGGAGTAACTAGGAGGGACAAGATTAGAAATGAGTATATCAGAGGGACTGCTCACGTTGAGCGGTTTGGAGACAAAGTAAGGGAGGCAACACTGAGATGGTTTCTGTCATGAATTGCCTCTTCTGGGCAGAGAGAAAGACCCCGGCGTTGAATTGCAGTTTGTGGCATTTATTAAAGAAAACACAAAATCCATAAAGTGCACAAAACATAAACTTACAAAGAGTAGTGGGCGGAAAGTGTAGGAAAACACGTCAAGACAGGGAAAGAGTCTTGACAGGAGTTGGGAGATATGGGATGAGACTCTGACAAGGAGTGAATACAAAAACCCAGTCTTAAATAAGGCAGAAGATCAATCATAGCAAATGATACCAGGTGTGGATCACATGAGTGGGCAGGAGGTGACAGTAATTACAACATAGGGATTAGCCGGGGGTCATGAGAGGAGAGGAGACGGGACTGACAGCTTGACAAGGGCACCACCCACTACAGAGCATGACAGAGCTCCCCCCCCAAGGGGTGGATTCCAGATACCCAGGGTAACATCAAACAAAAAGAAAAAGGACCCACCCAGATAGAAGACCCACCCTATATAAAAAAAGCAAGGAAACAAAACCCACCCTGGGCAGTAGGAGGGGGACCCAGGCATGGAGGGACCGAAACAATCCAGAGTAAAAGAAAAAATAAGAAAAAACCCACATGACTCACACCCAGAATAAGAGACATCAACAAAGAAAAGCCCCCCCCCCCCAAAAAAAAAGGAGTAGAACAATAAACCACCTCGGGCGGGTATTGGGTGGAACAGGCTAGGAGGGAACAAAAAAGAAACAAAGAAACCCTTTTAGGACTCACATCAGGCAAAAACCAAACCAACTAAATCCCCTGGATGGGGTAGCTGGACAGTTCAGGTGGGCGGCCAGAGTCCCAGGCCCATCAGATGGCAGGATGGAAGGAGTCAGGTGGCCTCCCAAAGGACTTGGGCCACCTGCCCCAGTGACACAGTCTGTCAGGTGGTCTTCCAGAGTTCTTTAACCACATGAACAGCAGGGGTAGTCCAGGAGGTGGCCGCCCAACAGGAAGAATAGGTGGTGTAGAGGACAGAAGGGAATGGGACCACCAGTGATGTCAGACCTCAGAGTGGGAACCACGGAGATGTCAGGCAGGGGAGAGGGGGCCATGACGACATCAGGAAGAGGAAAGAGAACACCAACAACATCAGGCAGAGGAGAGGGAACCACAACGCCATCAGATTGGCTTGCAGCACCCTCACTGGCCCCGGGCTGGGGCAAAGTAGCATCCGTGGTAGCCCCGGGCTGGGGCAAAGCAGCACCCACGGCGGCCCCGGGCTGGGGCAAAGTAGTACCTGCGGCGGCCCTGGGCTGGAGGGAAGCTGCACCCGCGGTGGCTCCAGACGGGAGCATAACTGCACCCACAGTGGACCCGGACTGGGCCAGGGCAGCAACCGCAGTGGCCTTGGACTGGGGCAAAGCAGCACCCATGGCAGCCCCAGGCTGGGGCAAAGCAGCACCTGTGGTATCCCTGGGCTAGAGCAAAGCTGCACCCATGGTGGCTCTGGGCTGGAGCGAAGCTGCACCTGCGATGGCTCCAGACGGGAGCGTAACTGCATCAACGGTGGACCCGGACTGGGCCATGGAAGCACCTGCAGTGGCCCCTGGACTGGGCATGGCAGCACCTGCGGTGGTCCCAGGCTGGAGCAAAGCAGCACCTGCGGTGGCTCTGCGTTGGAGCATGGCTGCACCCACGGTGGCTCCGGGCTGGAGCATGGCTGCAATTGTGGTGGTCCCAGACCTGACCAAAGCTGCACCTGCGGTGGTCCCAGACTGGGACAGAGCTGCACCCTCGGTGGTCCTGGACTGGGACAGAGCTACACCCACGGTGGCCCCCAGGCCGAAGCGTGACACCCACGGCGGAGCCAAGCTGGAGCGTAGCACCCATGAAGGCCCCTGACTGGGACACCACACTCACAGGGACCCGGACTGAAAAGGAGCTGCACCCACAGAGGTCCCAGGCTGGGACAGAGCACCCACGACAACCTCAGCTGATGGGGAAGTAGCATCCACAGAGGCCCCGGGCTGGGACAGAGCACCTGCGATGACCTCAGCTGGAGGAGCTGGACCCACAGTGATCTCGAGGGGCGACGCTGGACCCACGGAGACCCCTGGTGAAGTTGGACCATCCTCGGTGACCCTGGGGAAAGACTCCAACAGGAGAGGCAGAGAAACAGGGTCAGGGCCACCGACGGCAGTGGAGCCCAGCAAGGTGAGCTCAGGTGCAGCTGACGGTGGCACTTGGCCCTCGTCACCAAGAACCAGATAAGATCTCTCCAAAATAGAAATACTGAAAGCAAAGGAGAGCACTTGCCTTAGTTCAAGCTCCACCACCATCCAGGACTACGTCAATCCAGGTGGCAATGTCTCGGGCACGGCCCTCTGGAGGTCCAGCTCCGGCTCTGCTGCGGTGGCCCCTGCTGCAGGCATAATGGTAGATGCAGTCCCGGGACCCCCCAGAGAAGTGCCCCATGCAGGTGGCTCGCCTGGCATGGTGACAGGAGGTCAACTCCCTGCTGGCGCTGAACCCTGTATCACTGAACCAAGGGGACGCTCCATCATCAGCGCAGGCTTCAGCTTGGTGACAGCACTCTCCCTCTGTCCGGACCATGGCTGTGAGGCTGGAACCAAGTTCTCCAGGGCCGCAGGCTCCCCCATCATCCAGCGGCTCAATCCTGGGGCTGGTGGACACTCAAAGGGCAAAGGAGGAGACATGGAGAGAGCAGGAGAAAAGTTTATAGCTACAGAAGGCAGTGAGGACTCAGCGGACTACATAGTCTGGGCCTCACCACCGGGAATCAAGCAAGATCATTCATGTTTTGGATATTGAGAATGAAAAAAACACTTGCCTGAGTTCCTGGGGCACGATGTCTTCTGCTGCAGCTGGTTGATAATCAGCCCTCCCCGTAACGTCGGTGTTTGAGGGCCCCTCAGAGGATCGTAGAGGAGCCGCCCCTGCAGATATGGTGACGGGCGGAGCCAGAGAGGAAACATCCTGACCCTCAGCAGCGCAAGGAAACGTCAAGGACACGGGAATCACAGCAGCAAAGGAAGAAGAGGAGGCTGACGGGATAGCTGGCGAAGGAGAACAGGGAAAAGGAACTGCTGCTCGGATTGTATGTTTCAGCATAGAAAAAAACTGCTGACTGAGAGGTGATGGCATTCTTCCAGCGGGAGTTCACTGGATGGCCTGTTGCTGATGACGCGGAAGCTGGAGTTTGAGCTGGTGGACAGAGGGAGGAGGAAGACACCTGTCGCGGGGAATGCCTCCTCGTCAGCTTCAGTCCCACCGAGAACGAACCCACCTTCAGCCCGGGAAAGGACAGCTGGAGGGTGGAGATGGTGGATAACAGCTCCACGAACTGGGGATACTTCCTCAATCCGGGGTGTGCCTCAACGATCCCAACCGCTGCCACAACATTCTCCCAGACTTTCTTTGGACCATGGGAGGCGAGAGCTTCTGCCACGAAGTCCTGGATAAACCGGGCGGCCCATTCCTCCTCCAGGCTCGGAGTCCCAGCCACTGATCTCCCTTTGTTGGCAGAAGGCTGGCGGGCTGGGGACATGATGATACTCCGGACAAGACAGGTGAGTGAAAACAATAAACCACAAACTACAGCCGCTGGGTCTTAAACTGGTCAAAGTCTACTGTCATGAATTGCCCCTTTGGGGCAGAGAGAAAGACCCAGGCACTGAACTGCAGTTTGTAGCATTTATTAAAAGAAACACAAAATCCATAAAGTGCACAAAACATAAACTTACAAAGAGTAGTCGGCGGAAAGCATAGGAAAAGACGTCAGGACAGGGAGAGAGTCCTGATGGGAGTTGGGAGATGTGGGATGAGACTCTGACAAGGAGTGGATGCAAAACCCAGTCTTAAATAAGGCAGGAGATCAATCATAGCAAATGATACCAGGTGTGGATCATGTGAGCGGGCAGGAGGTGACAGTGATTACAACATAGGGATCAGCTGGGGGTCATGAGAGGAGAGGATATGGGACTGACAGCTTGACAGGGGCACCACCCACTACAGAGCAAAACCTGGAAGTGCCACTGATAACTGCAGCCCTGGAGAGAAAGCGAGAGTGAGAGAACACAAAAGTACAAATATAAAGCAAGAACTAAAATGACGACAAATAAGGACTGAAAGAAAGGCACAAGCAAATGCCAAATATATAAATAACAAGACTGCGATAACATGACAGGAGAATGAGTTGAACTAAGACACAAGATATACAGTATGAAAACCAACCAAGGATAAACTGACAGGAAATTAAGACTCAAAAATACAACAAATCTACAAATACAGAAAAAGACAATGAGACTGAGCGTGGTGGAATCCCCCCACGCTCAGATCATGACAGTTTGGACATATGCAGAGGAGGGATAGTGGAGCTATTGGACAAAGGATGTTGAAGATGGAGCTACCAGACAATAGGAAAAGAAGAAGACCACAGAGAGGATTCATGGATGTAGTGAAGAAGGACATGGAAAGAGTTGGTGTTACAGAGGAAGATGCAAGGGATAGGGTGAGATGGAGGCAGATGATCCACTGTGGCGACCCCTAATGGGAGCAACCGAAAGAGGAAGAAGTAGAAGAAGTATCGTCAATACTGGCCCTGAATTTACTTGGTATCGGATCAATACCAATTCTTGCAGTATCGCACACCACTAATTGCCACCTGTGAAATACATTTATTACATATAATTGTAATTCCTCGGTGTTGAATGTTGCCAGCTTCCCCTCAATATTATTTACTACCAGTAACACTAACATTATGCAGTATATAAAATATGCATTCAAAATTATCATCTATTTATATCATATGCTGTATACGGTATGGTTCCCTAATGAGCCATTCTGGTTAATGACTTGCCTGTTTTTGGTACTTTGATACTCTGAGAATTTATCAAGAGTGTGCTTTTGCTACTCTTACTTAAGGATTTGAATTGGTCTCTGCCAGCTATTAACTTCAGAGGAATAAATAAAAAATCTATGAGTCACTCTGCTTAGTGTATTTCTCTTTTTTAATGTTTCTTGCTGGGAAAAACAAAGAAAGAAAGAAAACCCTTGCAGTCAAAATAGCAGCAGCGTGATTTAAAATAATCACATATAAGGGTTTTTTTTTTTTTTTGGCCAAATGTGTCCCTGCTTCGCTGAGAAAATTTCTTCTGTTATGTAATACTGCTGAGTAAGACATACAGTATACCTCACCCTCACATTTACTTATGCATGGCTCTTACACTTTACCCTTGTGGTTTTCCAGATGACAGAGAAAGGCCCTGCTCAGCAATAAGCCTCAGCTCATCTGCTGCTAGTCACTGTGTAATGAATGAGGCTTGTGTCCAGATCAATACTATCCGTGAGGAATCACCAGCAAGCTGGACAGCTGCACATGAGCCTCTCGCAGCTTTCTCTGCATGTGTACCTGTGTGAGGACAGTCATTTATGGTTGCCCTCATGCACAGGATTTGTCAGAATGACATGTAAACTTGGATGCAGTGTTCACACATTTTTTGTGAATCCATATGTCTGAATAAATAAGGTAAGACAGAGAGATGATGCTACTCAGTGCTGCCAGATCTCGCACGAGCAACCAAGCAACCAGCTCTGTGGAAACAAGCCAAAAAAAGCCCAACAGCCAACCTACCACATTGTGTAAAAGAGAGGCTGCTTGATAACAGTATAGTTATAGATTTATTTTAGTTTGCAGTGAATTGACTGTAAAAACAGTCAGCATTGAATAACTGAATTTTATAAACTCTAATTAACCCTCAAGCGACCAAGCTATTTTACGGACTGAAATGACCAAGTGGGGTCATTTATGACCCCATTGTGCTCTGTACAGGGATCCTTATTATAAATGACTGGTTGGAGGTTTATCATACCAAAACTACTCCCTGTATTTAAGACAGGTATTTTATAATGATCTAATGCAAAATGTGTTTGCTAATAATACTTTTATTGCAAGAAATAACCAAAACGCAGACTGTAAGAACAACATTACATTTATTTAGACAGTCCTTGTCAGTTCACTCTTGGAACATCATCATCATCATCATAGTTATTATCATCATAGTTACAATAATCGGTATCATCATCATCATCATCGTCATCATCATAGTCATCATAGTCATCATATCATCATCACGATGATGATGATACCTATTATTGTAGTTACGATGATGATCATGATGCCTTTTATGGCATTTTGCGTAATGGCGGTTTTCTTGTGGACGGTGATCCGGATCACCACCAAAATCTAATAATCTGTAGGATACCCCATTTCTGACAATCTGTGAAAATTTCATGAAAATCCGTCCATAACTTTTTGAGTTATCTTGCTAACAAACAGACAAACAAACAGACAAATCCAGACAAACAGACAAATGTAAATCTTGCTATCCTAGGTCTGTTAGCCATGGTTCACTGCAATACAATATAAAGTACTGATTAGAAGTGGAAACCGGAGTGGTGGCTCAGTTGGTAGAGCATCCGCCCCACACCCGGGAGGCAGGGGTTCAAATCCCGGCCGGGTCATACCAAAGACCATATAAAAATGATGCTTTCTGCCTTCTAGCGTGGTGCTCCGCATAATGGAATGGGGAAAGTAAAGTTACACACAGAGCTACCAGAGGACTGACCCCCCGCTGTAGCTTTCACTACTTACAGTAGCTGTGTGGCCTAGGGTCAGAGAAACGGAGATAGGCGCCGCCCATATACACCTTCAGGTGTGAAGGGATTAACTAACTAACTATTAGAAGTGG
This sequence comes from Pholidichthys leucotaenia, assembly GCA_020510985.1. NCBI lineage: Eukaryota > Metazoa > Chordata > Actinopteri > Cichliformes > Pholidichthyidae > Pholidichthys > Pholidichthys leucotaenia. The sequence continues at coordinate 89,508,172 of CM035847.1, forward strand.
AACATTTGAATAAAATTTATAAAACCAATGTTTAAAAACCAGTGCTTCTCTTCGGGGTCATAAATGACCCCACAAGAGTTTGCGATGTCTACGCCACACCAATTGGTTGATCCCTGCAAAAAACTATGAAAGTGTGTAGGATTAGTAGACTGACAAATTCATGCTAGGAAAGAAAATCTGGATAAAAAATAAAGAGACGGCACATTAAATTATATGGCTGGGGTCGTAAATGACCCCACTCTGTCGCTTGAGGGTTAAAGGAAAATACATATGCATTCTGCATAAGCAACAGCAAACTTATAGTAAAAACAGTCAACATAAAAAATTTGAATAAATTAAAATTTTAAACTCTCATCAAAAGAAAAGACGTCCATTCTTCAAAAGTAAAAGCACTAAACACCATTACAGTTTAGTGATGTGGGATGATGACAGTTGTTGTCCACAAGCTGTTTAAACAAAAACTAAATTTATTCTGTTATTATATGATAGCCAACAGCTTTAATTACGTGGAAAATTATCTTTTAAATTGACTAACATCATATGTGTAGCTCGTGGCAGCAAAATTTGATTGAGATCAAAAGATAATTTTGCTCTTGCCATTTATTTCAGCGCAGTATTTTTTCAATTTAAGGTCTCATATGCAGAAGTGGGGGGGCCTGACCTTAGGCTGGCAGCCAGGGCCACCTTAACTTGCCATTAGTCCCCTGGGCTGAGAGGTTTTGTGGCCCCCCTCGCCTCCTCCCAACAGAATCTCAGGTTAAAAATGTGTAAATGGTATATTTTTCCACTGACCAATTACAGTTTAATGACAGCAGAACACAAAGTTTGATCAATTAAGTTTTCTTTATTCAAACAATGTAGAACAACAGCAATTTAAAACCTGCACAGGCAAATGGAAAGGCAATACAAAGAGCATGTCTTACCTTTATAGAAGTGTGTTCTTCTGGCCTTCTTTGAAGAAAAATCCTTGATTATGTCCCTGAATTCCATCTCACGAAGAATGTTGCATTCTATGGACATCAATGTCAGGTTGCACAGTCTGTCCTGTAGCATGCTTGATCGTAGTCTCCTTTTTACCAAGGCCAGTTTTGAGAAAGAACACTCTCCACTTGCACTCCACTGGTATAGTAAGGAAGAGCGTAAAGCTATGTCTGTGCTGGGAAAAAAAAAAAACAAACTGTATGAAGTTTTCTTCTTCTTAATACTTTCAGTATTAATTAAATATCCAGTATTATTTCCCATTCTGCCAAATTCCTCACCACAGTAATAACTCTTTGAAGAACTTGTGTCCAGTATTCACATTCTTCAGTGAACTGTTTTTTGAGTTCCAAGTCCACTGTGCCATGCTCAGCTGTCTGATTAATGCAAGCTATCATGGGTTTTCTGCGAATGTCACTGTTTTCATATTCTGCTATCCGTTCACTAGCATACTTCCAATTTTAGTAACCCACACTGGCAAATGGTAACGTTTCTTTGCTCTCACCAAATATTATGCTTGCAAAGCAAAACACAGTACCTTGTGTTGATGAATAGCATAGCCACTCTCTGGGCAGAAACTCCCCATTAGCTAGCTTGCACTTGAAATACGTCCTGAAGAAGAATCTCTTCTGGTGTTTGTACGGCCGTTCTGAGACAAAGAGGTCAGCTTCTCTATTCTGGCATAATTATGGTCCCATTTTCACTCAATAAGCAAGAACCTCTTTGTTTATGTTGTCGCCCCACCGACCAGTATCAGTGTTACAAGGGTCACCTTTTCCCGACTGATCCCATGCACGGTCTTCATGAGTGCTGGCTCCCAGCTTGTCTTCTCCAGCACTTGCCTGCTCTCTTTTCGCTGGACCTAACGGTGCCTGGTCCTGTTCTCCAGGTAACAACTTTACTAGTCCTCTTGTCTGTCCTCCAGCTCCAGTTTCTGCTCTGTGAAACTAGTCCTTGTGGTGTCCAGCTCCAGGTGACAGGCCACCTGTCTGCTTGTCATCATCACCAACAGAGCTCATCTTTCCTAAACGCTCTGGCGGGGCCGTTCTGCAGGTGCTGTAATTAGCTGCTCTGCCAACATTTATTTTGACCTAGCTAATCGCTTAAATGAAAAACACTCATCACGACGTAAACTCATTGCACATGTGTGTATATCAAGTGCTAGAATGTGAAGCAGTTTTGCACATGCAGGGTACTGATCTTATTTCAGGTACCAATCTTACATTCACATCTGCACCCTCACTCCGGCTTTAATAGTCACATGTCAAAACTGATGCCCCAGTCAAAACTATTCCTCAGCATTGTGATAGGCCATTGTTACATGGTGCCCACATCAAGCACATGTGAATTGGACCAATCAGCAGCCACACACGAATATTAAGAGATAGACATAGAATTTGACCAATTAACAACAATGTGATATTGTTTATTGGCTCATGATAGGCCCCGGACCTTTGTCGGCCCTTGGGCTTCAGTCCAGCCTTGCCTGTTCATTATTGCGGCCTTGCTGGGAGCTGGGAAAGCCATCACACAGATAGCAAAGCAAGCCCAAATAAGCAACTGCACGTTAAAAAACAAGTCCAAAAACCCGCAACCCGCGACTGACAAGATTTGCAAGTGGCTTTAGAGAAAAACAAGCCCAAAGTCGCTTATGATAAATGGACTTGGCAACACTGATGCTACTCTGAGTTATCAAGGAGTGGATATAGGCAGGGCAGTAATATTATTGCCATTTTCCATAGAATCAAATTATTCTTTCACAGAGGTAGGTGGAGAATAGAGAAAAAATAATCTGAATTTATATGATGAATTAATTGAAGACAACCAGCAGGAGATTTCACAGTGAAGCACATTCAAGGATGCAACAGATACTGAAACATGTGCCTTTGTTTTTTACGTTCCCCAGAGGTCAGCAGTGCTGAGATTAAAGCGTGTATAATGTTTTCTTTTTTCCGGTTCCGGTTCCGCCAGATCGGCGGCGCCACACAAGTTGGCTGCCTTTTGCAACTGCCTTTTTTTTTTTAATCTTCCTTCTTCTTTCTGCACCTTTCACTCTATGTCACGGACACACAGATCGCCCCAAAGGTCTCCCGAGTCGGCGGACGGAGCCTCTGTTTACAGCAGGAGACGATACAGCAGGGAAGAGCTAGCTAGCACTCAACCGCCACCCGGTGCTAACGGAGAAACTCGACATACCGAGGAACTGTAGCGAAAACGACGTGGGTGCTGGGCTGGAGTTTAGGCGGCGTGCAAGGAATATAAGACAGAATAATAAAGAGCGATGGCAAGAACCAAGCAGACTGCCCGTAAATCTATTGGAGGAAAAAGCCCCCCAGGAAGCAGCTAGCCACCAAGGCTGCTCGGAAAAAGCGCTCCGGCCACCGGCGGAGTGAAGAAGCCTCACCATTACAGGCCCGGTACCGTGGCTCTGAGAGAGATCCGTCGCTACCAGAAATCCATGGAGCTGCTCATCCGTAAGCTGCCCTTCCAGCGCCTGGTGAGGGAGATCGCTCAGGACTTCAAGACCGACCTGCACTTCCAGAGCTCCGCCGTCATGGCTCTGCAGGAGGCCAGCGAGGACTACCTGGTGGGTCTCTTCGTGGACACCAACCTGTGCCCCATCCACGCCAAGAGGGTCACCATCATGCCCAAAGACATCCAGCTGGCCCGCCGCATCCGCGGAGAGAGAGCTTAGACTTTCTGCTGCACATTCACCAACCACAATGCTCCGCACTGTGTCTCTCTCTCTCTCTGTCTCTCTCTCTCTCTCTCTCTCTCTCTCTCTATATATATATATATATATATACAGTATATATACAGTATATATTTATATATATATATATATATGTATATAGTAATATGGACATATGTATACTAGCTGTTCTTGTTTTTTCTTGCCTTCTGATTGTTGCTCTGAGTGTTGCTATCCCTGTGCTGTTGCAATCCTGGAATTTCCCCATTGTGGGACTAATAAAGGCTTATCTTTTCTTATCTTATCTTATTATTTTCATTTGTCTGATACTATAGAATCTATTACCCTAGTCACACTCAAGGCAGAATGAGCCGGAATGCCATCAGAATGAAAATTCTTTCTATATTCCTGGATATTCAAAGTGCATTTGAAAAATTCTGACTGCATTCTGAGTGCATTCCAAATATTCAGGTGCATTCTTGTGACCGACTGGAATGTTTTGCTCATGCTAAAAACTTTCCAGGTGCATTTGAAGTGGGGAAATATCGAACGACATTCAAAGTGTATTCTAATGGCACTACGACTGCATTCTAAATATTCATACGGCATTCCAACAGCATCCAAAACAATCGCATTCCAGGGAGAGCCAAAACGCGGCCAGCCCCACCACACAGCCCCACCCCCTGTAAGAATTTATGTCAATTTGAAATTCCCTCCTGAATGTGGCACGAATTTCGAAAATTATTCATTCCAGCTGGTTCTGCTTGATTCTTGCTGATTCTGAATAAGTATGGCGGGGGCTTTAAGGATAGAAACAAAAGCTCTTGCTTCTTCCACTTCATAGAACAGGTGTTTTCTAGTAAGCTCACAGTATCTTCTTCCCGTTTAGCTATCTTAGTTAGAGAGCTCACACAAGCTAATTCACACACACAGTGTCCCCTTCATGGGTGGAAGCAGCTGGTGGTAAATGGCAATACGGGTGAGCAATATGGCCTCAAAATGATATCACAGTATTTTTTTCAAATTTTCACAATAACAATATTGTTCACAATATCACATTTTTTAAAAATTTATAAAGAACAGTGTCACAGGCCACCATTATTTATCTTCAACATATTTAGTAAAAACAAAACAAAAACACTCTTATTTCCATCCATTCATCCATCTTCTTCCGCTTAATCCTTTTTGGGTCGCGGGGGTGCTGGAGCCTATCCCAGCATCTTTGAGCGAGAGGCAGGGTACACCCTGGACAGATCACCAGTCCATTGCAGGGCCAACACAGAGAGACAGACAACCATTCACTCTCACAGTCACACCTAAGGACAATTTAGAATCCCCAGTTTGATGCCAGTTAACCTAACTTGTATGTTTTTGGCATGTGGGAGGAAACCGGAGAAATCCCGGAGTAAACCCACGCAGACATGGGGAGAACATTCAAACTCCACACAGATCACTGTTGGTCGGGGGCTGGGATCGAACCCAGGATCCCCCAGCCAAGGGTGAGTTGCTGTGCTGCTGCCGTGCTAACCACTCCGCCACCGTGCTGCCACTCTTATTTCTCCAGTTCATAAACAGCAGCTCAGGTTGAGTTTCATTTTTTTTTTGTTCTGTATCAAATATTACAAGAAACTGGACTTATTTTCAACAAATTATACAAACTGTATACATACTGTACACAACAAATAAAAATTCATGTATATTTTATTTGGTTTTTTGAGGCCCATCTGGAGTTGCTTGCAGCCCACTGTTGGTCCACAACCTGCAGGTTGGGAGCTACTTAACTGAATTACTCACTTCAACTTACCAAATGCTAGGTGTTGTCAATGCCCAAAGCACTGAAGACGAGTACAGTTTTTTGTGACACAACCTTGATGATGTTTGCTCCGTTGCCTGTGGTAATGCAGACCTGGTTGGTCTCTTTGAGGTGCATCTTCTCTTAGATTTTGGGAGCATCTTCTCTCTGAGACAATGCATCTTCTAGTGACATGGTGGTGGTTTCTGCCATGTAGCCTGTTGTGTATGTAAACTGGCTGTATTACCAAGATGGCAGCCGGGTTGTTCATGGGCTAGACTGGGGTGGCTTACTACTGGTTTCTGGTGGTGACGCCGCCTGAGGTATAAAGAAGGTGGGCGGAAGAGGCTCTGCCTCTTTTGTTGCAGGAGCCATCTGACAGGCAGGCGAGTGCCGTAAGCCTTTTTATGTAAACGACTGTGATTATAATAAAGCTCCATAAACTACATTAACTGTGTGTTGCTTTACCCAACTATGGACACAACATTTGGCGACAAGGTAAAAGCGGGAATGGATAAGTTTATTGCTGAGATTCAGACGTTTCTGGAGGCCCTGGGCAAGACGCCCGTGCCGTGGCCTCGTTGGTTCACTGCTTTTACCAACTAATTCATGGTTTTGAACCTCAGCAAGCGTGATAGGCTTCGCGCGAGGGCTGTGTTAGTCCATAAGTTGGGTACTGAGGGGCAGAGAGTGTTGGAGAGCCTGGGGGGGTGGGGGGTGGGGGGTGGGGGCTGATAGTTTCGATGGTGTTGTGGAGTTGATGGCGTGCCATTTCCGTGCTCAGGAGAGTGTCACAGTCCTGCGCATCCAGTTTCAACCAGTGTTTGGGAGAGCCAGTGATGACGTTCGCTGACAAGCTCCGAAGGCTGGCGAGGGTGTGTCATTTCGAACGCCTTGAAGAGGAGATTATTCTGGACCAACTAGCGGAGCATGTTTGCCGTGAAGTGGTCCGGTACAGACTGTTGGAGTATCCAAGAGAGTTGACGTTGGCCACAGCTATCGAGCTTACCCAGCGGTTCGAAGCAGCAGAGATCATCGTGACAGGCCTTCCTGAAGGGGCTTTTCTGGGTGAGGATGAGTCTCGCGCTAAGGCACTGTGTTGGGACCCTGGAGATGGTGATGCTGGAGAAGGCATGTATGCCTCTGTGGTTAAAAGAAGGTCCACCCCAGGTACGCCACGTTGCTACAGTTGTGGGTCCCCTGTTCACTGCTATAAGGCCAGTGTGCGCCCAGTGAAAGGAAAGCGTTGTGGCAAGTGTGGTTTGCAGGACCACTTTGCCAGGGCATGCGCTAATTTCGAACGCAGGAGCCATAGGAAGGAACCAGGTGCTGCGCAGAAGACTCCGACTATAGTACACACGGTCTCCCCGGGGGCAATGGGGAGGATCGGATGTGATGTCATGCTTGACAGTGTCGTGGTTCCGCTGTTTGTGGACACTGGAACTGTTATCTCAGTGTTGAACCTGGCGACCGTGAACAGTTTGTTTCCCCACCGGCAGATTAAACAACAAGAGAGAGACTATTATGGCTATGGATGGAACAGACTGGCAGTTTTGGACTTTGTGGAAGTGGAGGCCCGTTTCAAGTCCATTGTGGTGCCCCGAGCCCACATTCATGTCACCGCTGCGGGGGTTAACATCATGGGGTGTAATCTCTTTTATAGCCTGGGTTTTTCAATCACCATTGTGTTGGGTGAGGAGTGGTCGGGCTGCGGACTGTGGAGCCGGCCGACTCCGCTGGTGGATGGCGTGGAGGTGAGGGAATCGGACTGGTTGGACATGTGTAATAAGGGAGAGCACGTTCGGAGCCGTGCGATACTGCCGCGCGTTGGACCGGATGCTGGTCTGTCTGATGCCCAAGTTGAGGGTGCGGGACGGCACAACAGGACTCCAGAGGTGGCCTGTAAGGACGAGGCGCCCATGCTGGATCCAGAAGGGGCGGGACCAGAGACCGAGTTGATACATCGCTCGGGAAGACGGTCTACCATGGATAACATGGACCGGGGCTGCGAGTCGACCGGATCGTTGGTGGAGACCAGTCAGACCCAACATCACTGGAGAAAAAAGATGCGGGCTTCCCTGTGGGTCGGAGACATGGTGCGGCCCAGGGTTGAGGCCCAGATGAGAGGTGATTACGGTTTGTGCAAGCGGCGCGACGAGAGGAGACGTTCCGGGTGGAGGCTGCTTGGAGTGACGGGTATCTGCGCTTGTCTGACCAGACCTGGAGGCATCCAAACGAGTTGCGCCAAGTGGAGAAGAAGAAGCGGTGCAGCGGGAGCCCTCAGGTCAAAAGACGGAGGCAACTAGAGAAGGACCCGTCTAAGGACTGAGAGTGTTGTGTTGTCTTTATTTTCTGTTTGTGTGCTTGGATGAGTGGTGAAACATTTCAGAAGTAAAAAATACTTGAATCCATTTAACTTGACTGAGCTTTCATACAGCATACTTACCCACCTGGATGACTGAGAATCTTCACCAAATTAAGAAAGTGAATTAATTTTGCATTCATTTTAAATCTTAATTATTTTTATTATAATCGAAAAAAAAATATTTTTATTTGCTTTGCTCATTGTTCTATTTTATTATCATTTTATAAGCATTTCTTTCAAGTATTTATTTTCATGAGTTTTATTCATATTTCATATTGCCCTTGCAATAGAGTTGTTAATGAAACTGCAATAATGTGATTTTCCTTTAAGGGGCAAAAAGTATCAGTATTGGAGAAAAAGTCCCATAAATTAATGGTATTGTATCGAAAGGAAAAATACTAATATTGCCCATCCCTAATTTCCATTCTGTGTCAATGTAGTGGCTAGTGAGACTTATATATGGCTCTAATGTCTGACGCGACCGCAGGTTTGCTGCCGTTGTAAAGTTTTCATGTCTTTTAACTCCACTTCAAATTTCTCCCGATATTCATAGTAGAGCTTTGGTAGTGCAGTCAAAAAGAAATGTTTTCTGCTGGGGTCCTGAAACCTCTTGTCAATTACATTCAAGTCTTTCGCAACGTAGTAAGTAACGGCATTTGTGAGATCCTGATGCCTTCTAGATTTTTATTTTTTTTTTTTGCTATCCACCTTATTCCTGGGGGTGTCGCTGTAGGAACAATTATGGGCGGAGCTTCCGGTTTCAGCTGACCTAGTGTTAATCAGTCAGTTAAGTGTGGAGTAGCAGAGGCATTTGAAAGAGTGTTTTTAAAAGTTTTTCAAATTCATTTTAATGTATAGTCCACATATGTGTTTTGCACTCAAGTGGCAGCTAATTTCAGCACTTGTAGTTTTTGTATTTTTGAATGTTTTTGCGTAGTTCTGGTTCTTGCTGCTGTTCGTGGTATGATGCTCCTCACAGATAAGCACAGCTAAATCTGTGGCTTCAACAGCAATGAGTAGATCATGCACTGAAAACTAAAGGATTGTTCGTGTGATCAGCGGTACAGACACAGGACAGACACCAAGACAAGAGCCAGGTATCTTTTCACTTGTATGCATGTCACACATCTGACGTTTTACCCCGAATTTAAAACGCCCAAGCGCGGTGTTTTGGTTCTGTGTGGCTCTGATTAGACTCTACATCTGCTCTGAGGTAAATTTGAATATGTCCAATGTATTTTAACAAAATGCAGCTGATTTTATTGTGGTGGAGACATTGATATCAGAGCTTTTATTTGTTTACAGCGTTAGCATGTTAGCAGTGGAGCTAACTAACAGAGCTACTGGCCACTTTTTAAGGTCGTCTTCTCATCCCTCCATAGTTGTGTGATGTGGTATGATTATATTACTGTTTTTGAGGTGCAAAAGGCTGTGTTCCTGCATTTTTGATGCCAAAGTTGTTGTTTTTTAACAAGGAAAAGTGTCCCGTTTCAGTGACAACAATACGTTCTAAACTTGTACCGGAAGTTGCTACCATAATTCACGCAAGGCATCATGGGGCGTAGGAATAAGGTGGCTATGTGGTCACAGTAGTAAATGTCGACACAATCGTCTGCTATTTCGGAACAACATCACTGCTAGAAAGCTGGCTTGATCACTCATGTGCTCATTTGAATGGTATTTTTGAAGGTGAGGAAAGAAGTTTGTCATGTTACGGCCGGACGTTGTTCAACCTCTCAATAGCATATCTTGCAAGCTGGCTTCATCTGTGCTTGGTCAGATCAGAGAAAGTTAAACCATTTCTACACTTTGGATACTGTGTGCAGTGTTGCCAAGTCCGCTTATTATAAGCAACTTTGGGCTTGTTTTTCTCTAAAGTCGCTTCCAAATCTCGTCAGTCGTGGGTTGCGGGTTTTTGGGCTTGTTTTTTAATGTGTAGTTGCTTATTTGGGCTTGCTTTGCTGTCTGTGTGACAGCTCTCCCAGCTCCCCACAATAGAGAGCCTAAGTCATGCCCCCTCTACTTCCACATATGGGAACTTTTTTTTTAAACTTTATTAGAACACGTGCACAATTTTTTACAACAAAACTGTTACTGCCAGGGGAATATTAATATTTTTACATTTGGAAAAGTTTCAAACCAAGGTTGCAATACAAAAATAAAATTAAAATACAATATTTATGTACAAATACCAAATTTCTCAAGAACACCAAACATCTTAATAGCTTTCTTATTTTTTATCCTGCTAAGAGTTGTGCCAGAAGCTGCTGCTGACCTTCTGCTCAGTTGAGAGCGTGCTCGCCTACTGTCTGGGTGTGTTGTACGCCGGCTTCACGGCTGAAAACAAGAAGGCTGTGCAGAGGGTCATCAACACCGCCCCCCAAAAATCATCAGCGGCCTTCTGCCCTCCCTGGAGGACATCTCCGGATCCTCCTGTCTCAGAAAGATCAAGGCCATCACTGGAGACCCCTCACATCCCACGCACCACCTGTTTGACCTGCTCCCCTCTGGACGATGGTTCAGATCAACCAGGTCCCACACCTCCAGACTGACAGTTTCTTCCCCTGGGCCAGTGTTGACAGATGAAATGCTGAAGTATTGTACCAGTGGCTTAAAATTATCATATTTTGAGGAATGTGGCTCAGAACCATCTGCTTCAGTAACATATTAGATTGTGCATAATATGCAGTTTTACCTTTAAATAATCTAACAGATCAGTTGGAGAAAAAAAAAAAAAGCACCTCTTGGAGACCAGTGCCTCTACCCGTGTGGAGTACAGGATGAGCCCCTGGCCTGCACTGAACAGCCCAAAATATCAGTCATACTTAACTATCTTCTATATGTCTAATGTTGAATCATCACATATCAAGGTTTTGCCTCATAAGTATTTTGAGACGTAATCTGTTTATATATTAGGCATAAACATCAAAATCAATCCACCTAAACTACTGCTAAAATGCCTCTGATAATTTAAGTAGAAATCTGTTTCAGTTTTATTGAGAACCACAATCCAGTGACATTTTTGCACAGACATTTCCACATTGCAGAAGCAACAGAAAACTTTCGTGCTAAGGCCAACAGGTTTGGACTACCCAGTAAAACTGGGGTCTGACCCCCCCCCCCCCTTTTGCTTCTCAACCTGCTGGTGATGTTGCTTACTTGTTCAGTCTGCTGTGCCTGCATTAATCAAGTGAACTGTGGTCTATATTAACCATATATTCCATAACCTACATATGTTGAAGCATGTGGAAATGTTTGGTAATTACATATGTAAAGGACTTCACACCTCTGCAAGGACAAAGGGCTCTCACCCGTGAAGAACAGAGACGTTCCCGGACGCGGCGGAGGAGACCGGAGGAGCCACCCTCACCCCCCAAGGCGAGGAGAGGAAATACCAAGACAATGGGGGGATTAAGATAATGAGGGATGTCAGCCTTTGTTATGCATGTCTTTTGTTGTGTGCCAGTATAAAGTCAGTGAGCTGGAGACATTCTGTCTCTTTTCCCTTCTGCCACTCTCTGCACTAGATGAGACTTGTTAGAAGAGCTGATTATGCTGATTATTAAACTTGGTTTATAAATCAAATCGCCTCTTCATTTCCAAGCTCTTCTACACTGGTGACCCCTGACGCGAGTATGGTCCTGAGGCATACCCCCGCAATCGACTCATCCGTGGCGACCCACGCAGACGAGGGAACAGATGGACAACTGTTCCCCCTGGCAGAAGAGATTGAGAGGGCTCAACCGAGCACCAGCACCGCCGTGAGAGCCAAGGCAAGGCACTCTCACCTGGCGGGCACAGCAGTGATGGTATGCACGAATGCCGTCGCTGTCCAGCTGCCAGACTTCTGGCAAGAGGACCCCGCCTCTTGGTTTCAGCAGGCTGAAGCCCAGTTTACACTGGCGGGCATCACGGCTGACGATACCAAATTTTACCATATCGTCTCCAAACTTGACGCCGCCACTTCGAAGTGTGTGCGGAGCATGATCCTGCGGCCACCGGCCCGGGACAAATATAAGATGCTCAAAGCAACCATCGTGGCGAACTACGTCCCATCAGCGGAAGAGAGAGCCGAGAAGATCCTGGCGGTCTACGGCCACAGAGGGTGCAAACCGAAGGCCCTCATGGAGGATTTGCTACAGCTCAAAGAAGAGGACAATGACAACTTCCTCTTCCAGTTTATATTCCTCAGCACGCTGCCGCCACACATGAGAGGGACACTCGCCAGCATGAAATGCAACAACCACCAAGACTTCCGCGCACTGGCCAACGAAGCTCATCGGCTCGTCAACGCCTGCAAGGAGCTGACACCCACAGCAGCATCCGCAGACCTCAAAGCTGACGCCCCGAGCCACGAGGAGCCACAACCCACTGAGCAGACCCAGCCCACGGTGACAGCGACACGGCCCAAACTTAGCAGACAGAGCAACGCCTTTTATTATCACCACCGCTTCGCCGAGAAGGCCCACAAATGCGTTCCCCCCTGCAAATTTGCGATTTCAGGAAAACGCCAAAGCCGAGAGCCGTTAACGGCAGCGGTTCTCGGCGAGAAGAATAAGCTGTTGTACGTGACGGATGGACACACAGGCAAGCAGTTCCTCATCGACACAGGAGCCCAGCTGAGTTTCGTCATGCCCTCCCACGCAGATCGAGCCACGGGCACCCGGGGCAACGGAGCCGTGGCAGCCAACGGCTCTAGCATCGACGCGTTCGGCGAAAAGAGCCTGCACCTCCTCATCCACGGCCGCAGCTACAGATGGACATTTGTTGTAGCGGCGGTGAGTTTTAGCTTATTAGGCGCAGATTTTTTGTGTGCACATGGGTTATTAGTGGATCTTGCAAATAAGCGCCTGGTTAATGCACTGTCCTTTGCTTCTATTCCCTGCTCAGCCCAAGTTTCTCCACCACCTGTGCAGGCCAACGTCACCACGGCAGGAGGTAAGTTTGAGCAACTCCTCACCCAATTTCCAGCACTCACAATTCCCAAATTCTCAGCCACTGTGGCTAAACATGGGGTTGAACACTTCATTCCCACAACGGGACCTCCCGTTTTTGCCAAAGCTCGCCGCTTAGACGCGGCCAAGCTCAACATAGCACGGGACGAGTTTACAACTCTCGAAAAATTGGGCATTGTTAGACGCTCGAAGAGCCCCTGGGCCTCACCACTTCACATGGTTCCGAAATCCGACGGTTCTTGGAGACCGTGCGGAGATTACCGCAGATTAAACAACGCTACAGCGCATGACCATTACTCAGTCCCTCACATTCAAGATTTTTCACTACATCTGGCGGGTGCGCGCAATTTTTCAAAAATAGACTTAGTCCGCGGTTATCACCAAGTCCCAGTCCGAGCAGAAGACATTCTTAAAACAGCGGTAATAACCCCTTTCGGCCTTTTTGAATTCCTGCGAATGCCTTTCGGCCTCAAAGGCGCTGCTCAAACTTTTCAACGAATGATGGACGCGGTCCTACGCGACCTTCCTTTTGTCCTCGTCTACCTCGACGACATGCTGGTAGCCAGCTCGTCTGAGGTAGAACACGAGCAGCACCTCACTACGGTTTTTCAGAGGCTAGAAGAGCACGGGCTAATAATCAATCCAGCCAAATGCAAATTCGGCGTGTCACAAATTGATTTTTTAGGACACAAAGTCTCTCCGAAGGGGGCAGTTCCACTTCCAGACAAAGTTCACGCGATAGAAAGTTTCCCGCAGCCACAAACGGTCAAATCGCTACAGGAATTTTTAGGGATGGTTAATTTTTACAACCACTTCCTCCCCCACGCGGCTCAGCTCATGCAGCCCCTATATGACGCGCTCAGAAAAAAGAAAGCTTCCAACGCGGTCGAATGGACCCCGGAGCGCGAACTCGCCTTCGCGGAAGTAAAAAGCGCCCTAGCTAACGCCACATTGTTAGTTCACCCAGATCCCTTGGCCCGCATCGCGCTAACCACAGACGCTTCAGACCTAGTTATAGGGGCAGTTGTAGAACAACTTGTCAGCGGGGTCTGGCAACCTTTAGCATTCTTTAGCAAATCGCTAAACCAAACTGAGCGTAAATACAGCACTTTTGACAGAGAGCTGCTGGCGCTTCATTTATCCATCCGCCACTTCCAGTTCTGGTTAGAAGGGCGGAGTTTCACGGCTTTTGTAGACCATAAACCGCTCACCTTTGCTATGGCTAAAATTTCAGAACCATGGTCAGGCAGGCAACAAAGACAGCTAGCTGCGATTTCAGAGTTCACCACAGACATTCGACACGTGGCAGGCAAACTTAACGTAGTAGCAGACTGTCTCTCTCGCGCTGTGACACCACCAGAGCGCAGGGAGACAGATTATATTGCCTCAGCAGCAGAACTCTTCACTAACGCAGACACATACGCAGCACCTATCCATGCAGGGATAGATTATGCAGCCATGGCGGAAGAACAAAGCAGTGACGCGGACGTGCGTGCACTCCTGTCTGGACCAACAGGGTTAAGGCTGGAGAAAAAGGGTTTACGCGACAGCGTGCCCCCCCAATATGCGATGTTTCAACCGGCCGACCTCGCCCGTTAGTACCAGCTACATGGCGCCGCCGTATTTTCGACGCAATTCACTCCCTCGCGCACCCAGGTGTTCCCGCCTCGGTTAAAATGGTCGCCGAAAAGTTTGTGTGGCCAGGCCTGCGCAAAAACGTAAAAGAATGGGCAAAAACTTGCATTTCTTGTCAACGCGCCAAAATACACAGACACACAAAAGCCCCTCTGGAGCCTTTTCCAATCCCTGCTAGAAGGTTCAACCACGTTCATGTCGATCTCGTGGGGCCACTACCTTCCTCCCAAGGTTTCACACACCTGTTAACAATGATAGACCGCACCACACGCTGGCCAGAGGCAGTCCCTCTAGCGGCAACCACAGCGGAGGAAGTCGCTTGCGTTTTTTTGACAAACTGGGTGGCACGTTTCGGCGTCCCATCGGACATCACGTCCGATAGGGGGCCTCAATTTGTCTCAGAGCTCTGGTCAGCCATGTCCAACAGCTTAGGGGCAACAATTCATCGCACCACCGCTTATCACCCTCAGGCTAATGGGTTATGCGAGCGTTTTCACAGGTCTTTAAAGGCTGCCCTCAGAGCCTCACTAACGGACACAAATTGGGTAAATAAACTTCCCTGGGTTTTATTGGGGTTGCGTGCAGCACCTAAAGAGGATCTAGACGCCTCTCCCGCAGAATTAGTCTTTGCACAACCTCTCAGGCTTCCAGGTGAATTTTTACCAGAGAACCCAGAGCCAGGGCACCTTCCAGTCCCAAGGTTTTTAGGCAACAACGGACCGGGCTCTCTCCCCGGTCCAGCTCATCACTCCTTCCCACGGGTTTTTGTCCCTCAAGCTTTAAAAAACGCTGAGTTTGTTTTTGTTAAGCATGAAGCTTTAAAACCAACTTTCCGCCCAGCATACGATGGGCCATTCAGAGTGCTGGAACATGGTGATAAACACTTTGTGCTTGATTTTGGGGATAGAAAAGAAACAGTCAGCATTGACAGACTTAAACCTGCCTTCTTGTTGAAAGACGAGCCTGCACAGTTGGCGAGAGCACCTCGGCGGGGTAGACCCCCCAAGAGAAAAGGCTCAGCCCCCCAGCAGGGAACAGTTAACCTCTCTCCTTCCCACACTGCAGATTCCTCACAAGAAGGTCCCAGCAGGGCGCCTAAACCAACCTACAGCAGCTTTGGGAGAAGATTAAAACCCAGACAGCACAGGGACTGATACAAACCACTCCACAATTATTCACTAATTGTGCTACAACAGTTTAGGACTGACTTATGATTTTACTATGCTGTTATGATTCCCACTGAACTCTCTTAGGAGCATGGCTGCTGGAAAGTTTCTTCCGTGGCAACAGATGTAACACTTAGTATGTCATAATAACTATCTTAGACTGTGAACTTTTCTGTTGTCCTTTCTTAGTTGTTTGGGGGGCCTGTGGTCTGTATTAACCATATATTCCATAACCTACATATGTTGAAGCATGTGGAAATGTTTGGTAATTACATATGTAAAGGACTTCACACCTCTGAAAGGACAAAGGGCTCTCACCCGCCGAGTGAAGAACAGAAACGTTCCCGGACGCGGCGGAGGAGACCGGAGGAGCCACCCTCACCCCCCAAGGCGAGGAGAGGAAATACCAAGACAATGGGGGATTAAGATAATGAGGGATGTCAGCCTTTGTTATGCATGTCTTTTATTGTGTGCCAGTATAAAGTCAGTGAGCTGGAGACATTCTGTCTCTTTTCCCTTCTGCCACTCTCTGCACCAGATGAGACTTGTTAGAAGAGCTGATTATGCTGATTATTCAACTTGGTTTATAAATCAAATCGCCTCTTCATTTCCAAGCTCTTCTACATGAACTAGTTTTTATGGGTGAACGTACTGTATGAATTACTCACCGGAACTTGGAAGCCAGGGTTCACCAGCTGAATCACCAGCCTGAGCTGCAAGCGAGCCCCGCCCGCTTGGTTCAACTGACTGTCAGTTCAGTGAGTGGTAGACGGAGCTTCAGTACAGCACTGATTGATTCGGTGAACACAGATCTTTTTAGCTTGACTCAGTACATTCGGTGAACTGTGGATCCCGTAACTAGCCTCCATCCGAGGCTGCCTCTCGGCTCTGCTACCGTGACACGTCTTCTTTTCCACGTAGCCCGCGCACGTGAGATGATGCATAAAAACTAGGGATGGGCAAAACCAGCATTTTTCCTTTCGATACGATGCCATTAATTTATAGGACTTTTTTCGATACCTATACTGATACTTTTTGCTCCTTAAAGGAAAATCACATGATTGCAGTTTCATTAACAATTTTGTTGCAAGGGCAATATGAAATATGAATAAAACTAATAAAATATAATGTTCAACATCTGTCCAAAACATCTTTGTGTAAATACAATTAACAAACAGATGAGAGATCGACTCTCTCTCCAGTCCACAGAAAACACAAGAATAATCTATTTCGAGTCCAAACCTTTCAAATAAATCTTTAACGGGGTATATATGATGCAAAATTTTATAAGAAACTTCCTTTTCCTTGTTATTAACAAAAAAATGATCACTAACTGACCAAATTTGTTGCCAGTTTAACCCTTGATACTGAGCTGCCCCAAAACATTGACCTGTAGATAGTCCCATTGTCTGCATAATGCTTCCTATATATTTATCGCATATGGGACCTTAAATTGAAAAAATTCTCCATTGAAATGAATGGCAAGAGCGAAATTATCTTTTGATCCCGATCAAATTTTGCCACGAATTACACATATAATGTTTGTCAATTTAAAAGATAATTTTCGATATAATTAAAGTTGCCAGCTGCCATATCATAACAGAGTAACAGTTGTTGTTTAAACGACTAGCGGACAACAACTCATCACTTCATGGTTACAGTTTTTCAATTTTTTGTTGACTGTCAACTTTACTGTCAATTTGTTGTTGCTTATGCAGAATGCTCATGTTTTTTCTTTTGATCAGAGTTTAAGAATTTAAGTTATTCAAAGTTTTTATGTTGACTGTTTTTACTATAAATTTGTTGTTGCTTATGCAGAATGCATATATCCTTTAATTAGAGTTTCTAAAATTTAGTTATTCAATGCTGACTGTGTTAATAATCAATTCACTGCAAACAAAAATAAATCTATATATCTATACTGTTATCGAGCAGCCTCTCTTTTACGCAGTGTGGTAGGTTGCCTATTGGGCTTTTTTTGGGCTTGTTTCCATAGAGCTGGTTGCTTGTTTCTCTCCCAAGATCCGGCAACACTGACTGTGTGGCTTTTTTTTTTTTTTTTTTGTATTCTGTCATCCTGAAGGATGTTTTCCTCCTCTGCTTTTCTTGCCGAGACATCCTGGCCGCCTGTCATGCTTTCTCTTTGATGCGGCCATTCTTAATGTTTGCTTACATTTTTTCTTCTGGGGTGGTGGTTGGAGATTGCACAAGCCCAAGCCTGCTGCGTGATAGTTGCAGTTGATTGATTGAAGTTTGAGGCTTACGTTTATCATGGTGATTGTGTCCCTCCCTTGATAAAATATCATTATCATTTTATCGCCTAGCTCTATTTGACACCCACCATTTGTCTTACCTTTTAGCCTGCAGTGTGAGATGTCCATCACTGATATTCTCTCTGTCTTCATAAACAGTTATTTTAAGTGTTATTTTTATTTATTTATTTACCTGACATGCATTCCATGTGTTTGTGATTCTTTCAGTTTTTCTAATCTGTTTTCCTTCTTGTTTTTCCTTGAATTAATAAAAGCTTTTTATAATCTGCCACCAGCTTGCTGGGCCTGCTGTAGTTTCACCAGAGCCCCATTGGCCCACCAAACTGTTTCTACCACCCGCAACATGGACAAGGGGTTGGATTTTAGGAGGCCAAATGGCTCACTGGCTTTCAGATCTAAAAAACTGAAGCCAAAGCTGAAGTAAATTTAACCTGAAATCTTATGGAGAGTAAACAGAAGCCAGCTCATGGTTTCAAAAATAACTCAAGCTTAGAGAGAAGTCTATGAAAAAACCTCTGACATGATCCCAAAAGATCCAGATCTTCTTAAAAATGGGCAAAGCAAGTACAGAGAGCAAGGGACAAATGGCAACCAACACCATCTTCTGTACTCCGTTGCGATCATTTCACTGCAGACAGTTTTGAGGAGGCGCCTACTATACAGGAATCTTTAGGCTTGAAAGTTCGTTACAAACGGGTTCTAAAACCGACTGCCATACCTACGGTTTTTAAATGAAAACCCACAGCTCAAAACGATATCAACATATCAAAACAGCGCAGAGAAGCAACAGTGTCAAAACTCGCCTTGAAAAGAGTTTGTGTAATTGATTTTTTTTTTTCCACATAAGGCAATCGTGATTTTATTATATTTTTTCCACCAAATGTAAAATCCTCCCCTATGAATTTTGAAACCGAGTGTTAACTTTACTCCAAATAGAACGAACGACTTTGTGTTAAAAAACGTTATATTACTTTTTTCAGTTTTCATTTTTATAAATCTCATTGCCTACCGAAACTGAATATCTGAGCATTTTTTTTTTTTTTTTAATTTCCCTGACCACCTGATTGGGGAAAAAATTTCTGTAAACCAAACGATTAAATAACGATTGCCTTATGTGGAAAAAAAAAATCAATATATATCTGCACATTATGAAGGTAAATACCCATAAATAATGTATAACATATGATTCAAGACTTTTAACAATTAGGTGATTGTTATTTAATAGTTTTGTTTCACAAACCCACTGATGTGACCAGAATTTCCCCGACAAGAGAAAAAAAAATTAGCACACTTGATTTTATTTATATAAATAGGGTTGCAGTCCTTCGTTAGAACCAACTCGTTCTTCTTCATCACTTGATCCTGCTTCTTCCTCAATAACTATCGATAAATCACTCAAATCTTTGCTGAAATCGCTCACAACTTCCTCTACTTCAGTGTACTCAGCCATGCTTGTTTACATCTTTGGTTCACCTCATTACATCACAAAATGGCGGCGGCGTTTGACCCAGTTTTGACAAACAAACATCGCAATCGTCTGCATCATGATGTAATTTATGGTAGTATATGAAAACAAAATTTTATTGAATTTTTTTGTCTACACAGAATAAAAACACAGTAGTTCTTGTTTCTAATGATGTCTTGGTTGAAGTATGTCACGGACTCTTTAAGTAAAGAGGTTCTTTAATATGTGACTGCTTTCTGAAGACCCATGGAACTCTGGAAAAACAATTTAAGAACCGTTATTCTTCTGCATATTCATTCAGCATTCTATCAGATTTTTTGTCAAAACAACCACAGGTCAGTCTGTGGTTGTATTGGGCAGCTTCTTGGTGTGAATGTGTAATTGTGTGAGTGTGAACAGGGTGTCCTTGAAAAAGAGAGGTTGTCTCTCAATGGAACTACGCTGTACAAATAAACTTAAAAAAAAAAAAAAAAAAAAATCAAGGCCTGCTCATAACATGTTGTGTTTTATTAAAACTTCCATCACCTAAAATATTTACCTCATGGCTTCTCAAACGTGCTATGTTATTGGCTGCTTACTGTTCCCTCACTCAGCTACACACAGTTATATTTTAAAAATGATTTAGTTTTTGTCATGAGTCAGAGTGCAGTGTTTCACCGTGCTCAGGCTCTCTACTCATTTTCGTTGATATCCTGTGTTTTCTCAATTTATATATTATTTCTCTGTGTGTGGGTTTTGTTATGTGTAGTTTCTGTGACATGAGCTCTCCTCCTCCAGACACTCCCTCCTCCCCTTTCATCTCGTTTGTGTACTCAGCTCTGTAATTAGGTCACCTGCCCACTTATGAGATCCATACCTGATGGCACTCACTGTGTTTGATTGCCTGCCTTATTTAAGACTGCTTTTTTGCCAACTAAGTTGTCAGTGCCTCATGATTGTCAGCGATATTTCCCCATCAGAACCCTTCCTCTGTTCTGGTGGGAACTCCTGTTATCATCTCGTCATTTACCTGCACTCCTCAGTTGTAACTTTATTTTGCTCACTGTTTGGACTTTGTGGTTTCTTTGATAAATTGCACAACTAGCAGTTCAGCGTCTGGGTCTTTCTCTCTGCCCCGTAGTGGCGAGTCATGATAGTAGGCACTGACCAATTGAGACCCAGTTGCTGCTAGCTTGTGCTTTTTGTTTTTCACTCACCTGTTGTTTTGGAGCTCTCAAAGGAGATTGGCAGCTTGGCCCCCGAGCATGGAAGAAGCGTGGGCCGCTAATTTCATTCAGGGCTTTGTGAACTAAGCTCTCACCTCCCGTAACCCCAAGAAGATCTGGGAGAGTATGTATGCAGCGGTCGGGATTATGGAGGTGCACCCTGGGTTGAGGAAGTACCCTCAATACATGGAGCTGCTGTCCACAGTCTCTTCACTCGAGCAGTCTTTCCCCAGGCTAACGATGAGGCCGCTTCAAGCGGGACCGAAGCAGATGCGGAAGCGCTGTCCGACATCATCCACATTCCTCTGTTTGCCCGCTCCTGCTCCTGCTTCACCTGCCCTGAAACACCGCTTCCTCGGGTCAGCCTCCGCCCGTCCTTCAGTCACGGCAGGATCGGACTACTGGCAGAGAGCCGCCTGGGTCAGCTGCCTCCCGTTTCCCACCACTGCCCAGTGGAACACCACCAGAGGAACGCCTCCACTTTCCTATCAGCAGCTCCTCCTTCGCTGAGGTCGAAGACTCCCGCAGCAGTTCCCTCTTCTTGCTTCTCTTCGCCAGCTGTCCCGTCAGCCTCTTCCTCCATTGCTGCTGCATCCCCCTTCTCTTCAACTCCTCCCGCTGCTGAAGGTCCGGTCGCCTCCTTCCCGGCTGCGCCTGTCACCACGACTGCTGGGGCAGCTCCTCTACGTGCCTCCAAGGGGCCCGCAACTACTGCAGCCATGGAGAGAGCGGATTCTACACCAGCAGCAGCAGAGAACATCATGCCCCGGGAACACAGGCAAGTGCTTTTTCATTCCCTATCATCCTCACATGAATTAAGTTGCCTGATTCCCGGTGGTGAGACTAAGGTTTCGCAGTCCTCTGAGCTCTCACCTCCTTCTGCAGCCATAATTATCTCACCTGCTCTTGCCGTGTCTCCTCCTATGCCCCCTGAGTGTCAGCTGGTTCAAGGATTGAGCCGCCGGATGGAGGAGGAGCCTGTGGTCCTGGAGGACCTGGTCCAGCATCTCAACCATTGTCCAGACAGAGGGAGAGTGCTGCCAGTGAGCTGAAGCCTGCGCCGATGGTTGAGCGTCCCCTGGCTTCAGCGGTGCAGGATCCAGCACCAGCAGGGAGCCAACCTCCTGCCGCCACGCCGGGTAAGCCACCTGCATGTGTCACTTTGCTGGGGGGTCCCAGGACTGCATTTTCCACCATGCCTGCTGCAGGGGCTGCCACCGCAGAGCCGAAGCTGGACCTCAAGAGGGCCGGGCCCAAGATGTCACCACCTGGATCGGCGGAGTCCTGCACGGTGGTGGAGCTTGAGCTCAGGCAAGTCCTCTCCTTTGTTTTCACTGTTTCTATTTTGGAGAGATCTTGTCTGGCTCTTGGTGGGGAGGGCCAAGTGCAGCCGTCCGCTGCACCTGAGCTCACCTCTCCAGGCTAAACTGCCGCTGGTGATCCAGACCCTTTTCTCTTTTTCCCTCCTATCGGAGTCTTTCCCCAGGACCACCGAGGATTGTCCAACTTTGCCAGAGGTCTCCGTGGGTCCAGCCTCACCACCTGAGATCTCCATGGCTCCACCTCCTTCAGCTGAGGCCGTCGTGGGTGCTTCGTCCCAGCCCAGGATCTCTGTGGGTGCTGCTCCCCCTCCACCTGAGGTCTTCGTGGGTGCTCCGTCCCAGCCCAGGACCTACGTGTGTGCAGCTCCCCCTCAGTCAAGGTCTCCGTGGGTGTGGTGTCCCAGTCGGGGGCCGTCATGGGTACTGCGTCCCAGCCCCAGACCAATGTGGGTGCTGCACTTCAGCTTGGGTCCACTGTGGGTGTCATGCTGCAGCCCGGGGGCCACCATGGGTGCAGCTTTGGCCCAGTCTGGGTCCTCCGTGGGTGCAGCCACGTCCCAGTCCAGGACCTCCGTGGGTGCAGCCCTGTCCCAGGCCGGGACCACTGTGGGTGCAGTGCTGTCCCACTCTGGGACCACCGTGGGTGCAGCTACGCTCCTGTCTGGAGCCACCGTGGGTGCAGCTACGCTCCCGTCTGGAGCCCCCACCGGTGCAAGTTTGCTCCAGCACGAAGCCAATGCGGGTGCAGCTTTGCTCCAGCCTGGAGCCACTGTGGGTGCTGCTCCGCCCCAGAATGGTGTCGCAGTGGGTGCTGCTTTGCCCCAGACTGGGGTCACCACGGGTTCTGCCAGGTCCCAGCCCGGGGTCACCGATAGTGCTACAGGCCAATTCGAAAGTGTCATGGTTCCCTCTCCTCTGCCTGACGTCATTGTGGTTCCCTCTCCTCTGCTTGACGTCGTTGTGTTCCCTCGCCTCTGCCTGATGTTGTCATGGTTCCCTCTTATCTGCCTGATGTTGTCGAGGTTCCCTCTCCTCTACCTGATGCTGTCGTGGTTCCCTCACCTCTGCCTGACATCGTCGTGGTTCCCTCTTCTCTTCCTGAGGATGTCGCGGTTCACTTTTCTCTGCCTGACATCGTTGTGGCTCCCACTCCTCTGCCTGGCGTTGTCATGGTTCCCTCTCTTCAGCCCGAGGTCATCGCAGTTCCCCCTCCTCTATCCAACATCATTGTGGGTTCCCGTACTCTTCCATCCTCCACACTACCAATTCTCCCTGTTGGACAACCACCTCCTGGACTACCCCTTCTGTTCGGGTGGCTAAAGAACTCTGGAAGACCACCTTACAGACCGTGCCACTGGGGTAGGTGGTCCGTGTTCTCCGGGAGACCACCTGACTCCCTCGATCGCACCATCCGCCAGGCCTGGGACTCTGGCCACCCACCTGACCTCTCCAGCCCTCTGGTCCAAGGGGCTTAGGCGGTTTGGGTTTTGCCTGGTGTGGGCCCTGAGCGTGTTTTTTGTTTTTCTTTGTTCCCTCCTAGCCTGTCCCTCCCACCACCTGCCCTGAGTGTTTTATTGTTCTGCTTCTTTGGGGGGGGGGGGTCTTTTTTGATGATTCCCTGGGGTGTCTGGACTCCACCCCTTGGGGATGTGGGGCTCTGTCACGAGTTGGAGCGCGGTGTTTCACCGTGCTCAGGCTCTCTACTTATTTTCGTTCATATCCTGTGTTTTCTCAGTTTATTTATTATTTCTCTGTGTGGATTTTGTTATGTGTAGTTTCTGTGACATGAGTTCCCCTCCTCCAGACACTTCCTCCTCCCTTTGCATCTCATTTGTTTACTCAGCTCTGTAATTAGGTCACCTGCCCGCTCATGAGATCCACACCTGATGGCACTCATTGTGTTTGATTGCCTGCCTTATTTATGACTGCTTTTTCGCTTTCTCAGTTGTCAGTGCCTCATGATTGTCAGCGCTATTTCCCCATCAGAATCCTTTCCCTTTTCTGGTGGGAACTCCTGTTTTCATCTTGTCGTTTATCTGCACTCCTCAGTTGTAACTTTATTTTGCTCACTGTTTGGACTTTGTGGTTTCTTTAATAAATTCCACAACTAGCAATTCAGTGTCTGGGTCTTCCTCTTCGCCCCGTAGAGGCGATTCATGACAATTTTTCTGTTTTACTCTGGTTGACACATACACATACCTTCACTCCGGTCCTCAAATTGGCAGGGGACTGAATTTCCTTCAACAATGACTTTCTATAATTTTTACCTCCGCCAAGGAGGTTATGCTTTCATCGGCGTTGGTTTGTCTGTCTGTCTGTTTGTCTGTCTGTCTGTCTGTTTGTTAGCAAGATAACTCAAACAGTTATGGACGGATTTTCATGAAATTTTCACAGATTGTCACAAATGGGGTATCCTACAGATGATTACACTTTGGTGGTGATCCGGATCACCGTCCAGAAGAAAACTGCCATTACGGAAAATGCCATTTTCGTCAATAACTACTGAACCACTAGTCCTATCATTGTGAATCCAATTGCTAGTCATATGTTTTCATGGTCAAGGAATCTGAAAATGTACACACAAACACTGTATGGGGGGAACTGTGGCGCTAAACCGCCATTACGGAAAATGCCATTTTCTTCAATAACTACTGAACCACTAATCCTATCATTGTGAATCCAATTGCTAGTCATATGTTTTCATGGTCAAGGAATCTGAAAACGTACACAAAAACACTGTATGGGGGGAACTGTGGCACTTGGCGGAGGTCTGCGAGTGCTTTTCTAGTTACCGATGCTTTATTATAGATTAAGTCAGGTATATATGCTGTTTAAAACTTGGGGCTTTAATTCAAATGATCTAAACCCTCCTGCAGCTATAAGAATAAGAGCAGAAAAATGTGTAAAGGATTGTCTTGGTATTTATATCCATCTGTATGTCCTCTGACCTATCTCAGGCATCTACAGATGACTTCTGCTTCAAAAATGTCAGGGGAAGAAAATAAAAGGGAAAAGGAAACTTTCTGTGGCCCATCTCTCAGCTGCAGTGATGAAAGGAAATGGAACACCTTTCTCTCCCCCTCACCTCACCCTCTCCTCCCTGTTCTTAATGCAATCACTTGGTCATGTAGCCTTTTTTTTGTGCCAGGCCATTTTTGTAAGCAAATTACTCTATCAGAACCCGGCGGCGCCTGTCCATCACACTGAAGAAGGAGGTGGAATGTCACTCAAGACAGCTGACTGACAAGGAGGCAGGCACTGGGGGGAAACAAGATGAGGCAGAGGATGGTCGGAGGGAACAAGGATGGTGAGAGAAGTGGGGGAGAAGGAGAGGATAAGAAATAGAAGGACATGAGGTGTAGAGGGCAAAAGAAGTGAGAGATATAGGAAACGGGTTAAAGTGAAAGGTGGGGGCTAGGAGGGGAAAAGAAAAAAAAACATGTATGCCTCTTTTTTTTGTGGAGTGTCCCCAGGGTGTGGCAGTATCAAGTCAATCTGGGGGGCTAATTCGTGTCAGGGTTTGAATCCTATCTCCTTGAGAGGCAAGCAGAAGGTTGATAAAAATTGAAGTGGAATTGAAGTTGGATGCACAAGAGGATGGGAGGACAACAATGGGGTGGTGGGGGAGACAGTGAGAAGCCCTCCCCTCCCCCAACTGATGCTTTCCTTATCCACTCCCAATACCTCTGACCTTGGCCAAAATGTCCCTGTCATTCTCACTGTAAATTCCTCTTTCTCCTGAAAGAGACAATTGTGTTGTGAATCGTATATATAGAGTTGTAGAAGTAAAGTTCTCTTGGCTCAGATTCATCTTGAAACTCTGTTTAAATAACAGGAAAACACAAAACCTGAGAAACTGGTAAAATATGATATAATGGAAGGACAGAACAGGAAATAAAGACAGAAGCAAACAAATGTATATAGAAAATCTGTAGTTTGTAGTTAATAGCAACCGTCTGTGTTTTCATATACTATGTGAGAATTGTAATGTGTTGTGTAGCTTAATTTCCATAGTGAGGCACTATTTGAAAAGAGACTCACTTCACAATCAAGAAATTGGGTTGTTGTCATCTGGGTCCGTGCTAATAGTTAGCATATGTAGCTGCTGTTAGCTTATTTTTAACACTATCCAAGAATATAAATTTAATCCCCAGAGCATATAGTTTCTATTGAAGCGTCACAACATAATAGGTGTAATTAAGACATGCTTCTAACTCTTTACTTCATCTGACAATACCTGCAGTGCATCTGGAAAGTATTCACAGCGCTTCACTTTTTCCACATTTTGTTATGTTACAGCCTTATTCCAAAATGGATTAAATTCATTTTCTTTCCTCAAAATTCTACACACAACACCCCATGATGACAATGTGAAAAAAGTGTTTTTGGGTTTGGTTTTTTTTGAGATTGTTGCAAATTTATTAAAAATAAAAAAACTAAGAATTCACATGTACATAAGTATTAACAGCCCTTTCCATGAAGCTCAAAATTGAGCTCAGGTGCATCCTGTTTCCACTGATCATCCTTGAGATGTTTCTACAGCTTAATTGGAGTCCACCTGTGGTAAATTCAGTTGATTGGACATGATTTGGAAAGGCAAACACCTGTCTATATAAGGTCCCACAGTTGACAGTGCATGTGAAAGCAAAAACCAAACATGAAGTCAAAGGAATTGTCTGTAGACCTCTGAGACAGGATTGTCTCGAGGCACAAATCTGGGGAAGGGTATAGAAAAATTTCTGCTGCTTTGAAGGTCCCAATGAGGACAGTGGCCTCCATCATTTGTAAATAGAAGAAGTTCAGAACCACCAAGACTCTTCCTAGAGCTGGCCAGCTGTCTAAACTGAGCAATCAGGAGAGAAGGGCCTTAGTCAGGGAGCTGACCAAGAACCCGATGGTCACTCTGTCAGAGCTCCAGTGTTCCTCTGTGACGAGAGGAGAACCTTCCAGAAGGACAACCATCTCTGCAGTAATCCACCAATCAGGCCTGTATGGTAGAGTGGCCAGATGGAAGCAACTCCTTAGTAAAGGGCACATGGCAGCCCGCCTGGAGTTTGCCAAAAGGCACCTGAAGCACTCTCAGACCATGAGAAACAAAATTTTCTGGTCTGATAAGACAAAGATTGAACTCTTTGGTGTGAATGCCAGGCGTCATGTTTGGAGGAAACCAGACACCGCTCATCACCAGGCCAATAACATCTCTACAGTGAAGCATGGTGGTGGCAGCATCATGCTGTGGGGATGTTTTTCAGTGGCAGGAACTGGGAGACTAGTCAGGATAGTGGGAAAGATGAATGCAGCAATGTACAGACATCCTGGATGAAAACCTGCTCCAGAGCGCTCTTGACCTCAGACGGCTGATGGTTCATCTTTCAGCAGGACAACAACCCTAAGCACACAGCCAAGATATCAAAGGAGTGGTTTCAGGACAACTCTGTGAATGTCCTTGAGTGGACCAGCTAGAGCCCAGACTTGAATCCAATTGGGCATCTCTGGAGAGATCTGAAAATGGCTGTGCACCAACCCTTCCCATCCAACCTGCTGAAGCTTGAGAGGTGCTACAAAGGGGAATGGCTGAAACTGCCCAAAGATAGGTGTGCCAAGTTTGTGGCATCATATTCAAAAAGGTTTGAGGCTGTAATTGCTGCCAAAGGTGCATCAACAGAGTATTGAGCAAAGGCTGTGAAAACGTAAGTACATGTGATTTCTTAGTTTTTTATTTTTAACAAATTTGCAACAATCTCAAAAAAAACCCAAAAAACCCAGCTTTTCATGTTGTCATTATGGGGTGTGTGTAAAATTTTGAGGAAAAAAAAGGAATTTATTCCATTTTGGAATAAGGCTGTAACATAACAAAATGTGGAAAAAGTGAAGCGCTATGAATATTTTCTGGATGGATTGTATAATGACCGGGCAAAGACAATGTTAACAAAAGTGCATATACAGATACCTGTATAGTGCTAGCTAGCTAGTCAGGAGACCACTTGATTAAACCAACCGGACCAATGAACTCCGGAAAAGTATGTGTATATAATGTATATTGAGGATGAGTGCAAAAAAATTTATTGAACATATGTGTAAAAATTACATTAAAGCTATTATATTCCATATTATTCAGACTGTGATGGTCGTGGGGATTTGGAGATAGGTCCGATCCACAGTAGAGGGCAAAAGATGGTGCTATCATAATTGATACCACACTGCCTCTCTTGTAGTAATTTTGCTTACGTGTTTTGCTAGCAGGTAGCTATTTATGTAGAATGTTGTATCATTTCCAAAATTTTTCATGTGTAATAGAAAGAGAAGTGTTTTTTTAAGACCCATGTAAGACACGATAATTTTTGTTTAGACCATTTACATACTGTGAGTGCAACTCTTTTTTGTTTCCCTCCATTTGACAGCTTCTGGACCAATAAAGAACCATGGCTCGAAAGCTTCTGATTAGTATAGAAAGATCACCATAATGACTATATGATTGTTATAATAATGTTTTACAGTAAAAATACAAATAAGAAACCCTTCATGTTCTGCTGACATAACAGATTTTCATTACTCCCCTCAGCCTTTAAAAAGGCTGATAGAATGACTTCCGGTCTGGACACCATGGTGATAGCAGCTTAACGCTGAAGCTCCCAGACCCGATCCGTGAAAATACCTTGAAAATCAGATTTAACAGATTTTTGGAAGAGTGAAAATCAAAAGACAAAGTCATTATGCCTAAAGGAAAACAGAAGAGATCAACATTTACCAAGCCAAGACACGCATCGGCCGGAGAATCTGACCTGGAGGACATCCACTCAGAAGCAGAGGAGCTGAATGAAGCTAGCAACACGGTTAGCTTAAAAATGGTACTTCAAGAATTAAGACAATTTTGCCAAGAGTGTTGGGCCGAATTTCGTGAAATTAAAGACGAAATAAAAAGGACAAACAGCAGAGTGGACCAGGCTGAGGACCGAATCATGGAAGCAGAGGAAAGAATAAAAGGGCTGGAAGAAACCGTGCTGGAACTACTCAAACGACATTCAAGACTGGAGGCTAAGCTAACCGACCAAGAAGGAAGACTAAGAAGAGACAACATAAGAATTCATGGTCTGAAAGAAGGAGTCGAGGACGGTTTCACCACAATGGCTGCATGCGTGGAATCCATACTGAGAGAGAAGCTGGAAATTTCCCAATCCACCGACTTGAAGATAGAAAGGGCGCACCGTACATTAGCCCCAAGGTCGTCGGCGAAAGCGCCACCAAGATCGGTGGTGGTGAAGTTCTCCAACTCCAGAACAAAAGAAGAGGTTGTGAGACTGGCTTGGCAGAAAAAAGGATTTATGCACCAAGAGAGAAAAGTTTTTGTGGAGCACGACTACGCCCCGGAGGTCCTTAAAAAGCGTTGGGAATACAATGATGCTAAAAAGGTACTACGAGAGAAGAAACTGCGCTTTCAAACTCCATTTCCGGCGAAGCTGCGGGTTTTTTACAGGGAAGAGGCGTGTCTCTACAACTCGGCGGAAGAAGCAACTACGGATATGGCGAGAAGAGGGCTTCCGTAACGGTGTATAAACCCGCAGCAGACCCGATCGAAAGAATCAAGGCTCAAACGTGGTGCACACAGAGACCCTCAAAATCCACGAGCCAGCAGCGGGAAACCCAGCGCCAGGGCTATAAGGAAAAACTGAGCATTTACAGGAGGGAATAACGATATTTTTAGTCAATCTGCACATCCAACCCTCCTCCTACAAGGTAACAAACATTAAAGGAGATGCAGAATCAGCAAGTATCAAGTGGTAAAACATTTCA
Organism: Pholidichthys leucotaenia; assembly: GCA_020510985.1. Taxonomy (NCBI): domain Eukaryota; kingdom Metazoa; phylum Chordata; class Actinopteri; order Cichliformes; family Pholidichthyidae; genus Pholidichthys; species Pholidichthys leucotaenia. Next base: position 89,537,811 of record CM035847.1, read on the forward strand.
TGGAACAGACATAATATTAGAAACAAATACTGTAAGTCTTTAAAAAAAAAAAAAAAAACTTGTTAAAATAGAAATGTGACAATGAACCACCTGATCTCTCCACACTAACAAATACTGAATTAACGTGATTGTTTGCTGTGATGGTGGTGGGAGGTTGCGCACAATTTCATAGGGTATAGGCATAAAAAAAAAAATCATTACAAGTTCGGATTGGGATCTGAAATTCATGTTAAAAACATGGGACAACTTACAGTCCTTGGACAGGGGTAATGTGGTAGGAGCTGTTTTTCTAGATCTCAAAAAGGCTTTCGATACTGTAAACCACAGTTTGCTTTTATCCAAAATGCTATCTTTTAACTTCTCCCCAAATACATTAGAATGGTTTGCATCTTATCTCCAGAGAGAACAGTGTGTAAAAGTTCACCAGGATAAATCCTCATTTTTAAACAACCGCATGGGTATCCCACAAGGGTCCATTCTTGGTCCTTTACTTTTCAGCATTTTTATTAATGACTTGCCGTTACACTGCTCAGCTGCAACATGCCAACTTTATGCAGATGATGCAGTTATTTACACAGCTGCCAAGACTCCAGCACAGGCTGCAGATGTACTGTCTACAAGTATGGTTGATGTCCAAGAGTGGCTCCTCAAGAACCATCTATTGCTGAACCTTCAGAAAACAGTCTCAATGTGCTTTTCAATCAAAAAATGTAACCTGCAACATTTTAAAGTTAATATACATGATCATGACATCAGTTTAGCTACAGAATTCAAATACCTTGGCATTGTACTAGATCCTCAACTCAAATTTAATCTTCATATAAAGAAAATTTCAAAAACAGTAAAAAAAAATCTGAACTGCTTTAAATTAATTAGATATTACATACCTTACGAAGCAGCTGCACTGTATATGCATTCTATGGTTTTTTCTCATATATCATACTGTTTGACAGTCTGGGCTCAAGCAGCCCCTTCCACAATAAGACATATAGGTTCATTATATAATCAAACCCTAAAAATCTTGGACAAAAAGCCCATTAGGTGGCATCACTGTAATGTTTTAAAAAAATACAACCTATTGAGTTTTGAGAGCTTCATTGACCTCTGTCTTCTGAAATTAACGTTCAAATGTTTCCATAAATCAGCACCCGAGCCACTTGCTGGTTTCGTCCAAAGACAGGACAGCAGCAGAGCCACCAGGAGTTCTGTTAACAATAACTGTAAAATATTCCACCGCAGAACCACATTTGGACAAACAGCTTTCTCTATAAAGGGCAGTCACATCTGGAACACAATGCCAAATGAAATTAAAATAATAACGGACTTTAAAACATTCACTAAAAATGTTAAAAACTGGCTGAAAAATAAACAAGAATGTACTCATGTATGAATTATTTGTCTGCAAAGTGAGAGTGAATGAAGGGAAGGAATAAATGTGTTTGTTTATAGTGAGTGACAGAGGGAGGAAGGCCTGAAATAGGCAAATGTGAGTTATGTTATATGTGTTAAATGTGAGTCAGGCTGTTATATTTGTGTATTTATAATATTTATGTTAAAGGTGAGTCAGGCTGTTATATTTGTGTATTTAAAATATTTATAATATTTATAATTGTGTATTTATAATTTTTCTGCATTGATGTATGTGGTTATTGTGTATATTTTTATCTTGATTCTTTTTTCTAAAGCCCATCCAGGGACAAGAGTTGCAAATTAGCTAATAGCTATACACTCTATGTGCAACACATCAGATTGATTGTCTTTGATTAATTGTCTATGTTTATTGCACTGTCCCTGTCAAATAAACTAATCTACTACTACTACAGGGGTAAGAGAGGGCCCTCAACACGTAACAGAGTTTGAGGAATTTCCCTCAGAGCCAACGCACCAGCAAGGCTCTTCTAAGGTCACTAAAAAGACCTCAGTTCAGGAAGATCTTTTGTCAGTTTTTTGTTTTAAAGTTTTATATACTATGTTCTTAATGTTTTTTATGTTCTTAATGTTCTTTCAGTTTCTTAGTAGCATAAAAGAGGGCCACCACACTGTTATACTAAATAAGACAACACAATGGAGAAACAGGGTGTAACCAAAATAATCTCATATAATGTAAAAGGGATCCTGAATCCAGTTAAAAGATCCAAGATTCTAGGCAAAATGAAAAAAGACAAAGCAGGAATAATATTTTTACAGGAAACCCACCTAACAGACGTGGAACACACTAAACTCAATAGACAAGGGTTTAAAATGATCTCTTCATCTTCATATAAATCAGGGAGGAGGAGGGGGTAGTGACATTGATCTCAACCAAAATTATATTTGAAAAAAAATCAGAACACAAAGATAAAGAAGGGAGATTCAGTATGGTACTTGGTCGGCTAGAGGGAGAAGATATCACCCTGCTGAATGTATATGCACCTCCAGGGGCTAACTGGAAATTTTATAAAAATGTATTTGACCTAATGATAACTAAAGCCAAAGGTTTAGTGATATGTGGTGGAGACTTCAATCTAAGACTGAATCCATACTGGGATGCATCAGGTAATTCTCCACATCAAAATAACACTCAAAGTAGAAAAACTCAGATGCTACTAAAAGAAATGGGAATCTGTGACGTGTGGAGGGAATTCAACCCCAGTGTAAAAGATTATACATTTTACTCAGCACCACATTCATCATACTCAAGGATTGACTATTTTTTTTATGTTTAATAGAGGCATTGGAAGAGTAAAAACATGTAAAATAGGACTGATGGATCTTTCTGACCACAGTCCGATCTATATGGACTTAAGTATCCCAAAATACACAGATAATACATTTTTTTGGAGGTTAAATTCAAATGTGCTGAAAGGACCACTGAAAGATGAATTGGAATCAGATATTCTCAGATATTTGGAAGAAAATGATAATGGAGAAGTATCCCCTTTAATACTGTGGGACGCATGCAAAGCTGTAATAAGGGGAAAGATTATTGCAACTGGCAATCCAAAAGAAACTGAGACAAGAAAAACTAATCACATTAGAGTCAGAACTTAAGAAACTAGAAAAAGAGCACAAAGACAACACTCATTCTAATGACTCGCTCAAAATTAAGGAAATTAAAAAACAAATAAATGAGATCTACACAATAGAAATCCAGAAGAAACTTACTTTTCTGAAACAAAAATACTATGAAACAGGTAGCAAATCGGCAAAATTACTAGCCTATAAATTGAGGAAACAACAAACGGAGAGAGCAATCTACAAAATCAGAGACCCAGTATCAAAGGAAATAAAATTTAGAATTCAGGAAATTCTTAAAAGCTTCGAGAACTACGACAAGAACTTGTACTCCCTCAAAAAACATAAAAACGTATCCGAAGCCTTCCTAAATACATTAAACCTTCCCCAACTTACTGAGTCACAAAATAAAACACTATTGTCAGAAATACAACCTAAAGAATTAGAAAAAAACAATTATGAAACTTAAAGCTAACAAATCCCCAGGAGCAGATGGCTATACAGCAGAGTGGTACAAAACCTTTAAACAGCAACTATCTCTTCTCCTCCTGAAAACATTTAACTATGTCCTCCACACAGGGGAAATCCCCCCCTCCTGGAGAAAAGGGGTCATTGCAGTCATACCTAAACCTGAAAAGGATAAACTAGACTGCTCCAACTACAGACCAATCAGTGTATTAAATCAGGACTATAAGCTTTTTACCACTATCCTTGCCAAAAGGTTAGAAAATATACTGACAGACTTAATTCATTTAGACCAAACAGGTTTTATAAGACAAAGACAGACACAAGATAACATTAGACACACTTTACACATAATTCATCATTTAAAAAAATATAATTTAAATGCAGCCATATTGGGATTAGATGCTGAAAAAGCATTTGATTCGGTTGACTGGTTTTTCCTATATAGAATCTTATCCAGTTTCAATTTTCATAACAACTTCATTAGAACTATCCAGGCAGTATATAAAAAACCAACAGCTAAAATAAGGATTAACGGTAAATTATCATCATCTTTTGAACTGGAAAGAGGATGTCGTCAGGGCTGCCCCTTGTCTCCACTGCTCTTTGCAATCTTCATAGAACCTCTGAGCCAATGGATAAGACAGAATCAAAAAAATTCAAGGTATTACACTTGGTCAGAAGGAACATAAAATAGCACTCTTTGCTGATGACATTTTAATATACCTGGGGCAGCCAGACATCTCTTTTCCAGAACTAATCTCAGTTTTTTCAGAGTATGGAGATTTATCGGGGTACAAATTAAACATGCATAAAACCCAAATTTTAACATTCAACTATGACCCAAATCAATATTTACTAAGCAAACTCAAAACTAACTGGGAGATGGAATCTATGAAATATCTGGGGGTCAATATCCCGAAACAACTCGACAAAATTATAACACTAAACTATGATCCACTGGTGACTAAAATAAAATCTGACCTAGCAAGATGGAATATGATACCATTCTTGGGTACTGCACAAAGAATTGAAGCAGTCAAAATGAATATACTTCCACGTCTTCTATACCTTTTCCAAACAATACCGGTAGAACCTCCCAAAAAAAACATGGCAAGAACTGGACAGAAGGATCTCAAGATTCATATGGCAGGGCAAGAGACCTAGAATCAGATATAGAACCCTACAGCTAAACAAAGACAAAGGTGGGCTCGCGCTGCCAAATATCAGGGACTATTTTAAAGCCGCACAAATTAAAACTTTAGTAGAGATATGTAACCCAGTCTACACTGCACAATGGAAGGAGATGGAATGCCAAATAACAAGTGACATTCCCCTACAGACTATAATAGGAAACAATGCCTTACCTAAACTTTTGAATAACACTAACCCGTGGATAGAGACCCCGCTAAAAATTTGGTTTAAGATAGAGAGAATCAAACTAAAGAACCCTATCGATTACTGCAATGGATTGCCTATGATCAAGACTTTACTCCTAATAAAACAGACACTAGATTTAAAAAGTGGAAAGAGAACTGACTGATAAAATATTACAATTTTTTTTAAAGGGCAAACTTTAAGAAGTTTTGAAGATTAAATCAAGACCTTTACAGGTTCTTTCAGCTTAGACACCACATAAACAAAATACTTAAAAAGAAGGATTTGGAAAGGGCCCAGTCAGGTGTTCTGAAGGTCTTCTTAATGGCATATAAAGGGATCCCAGGGATCAGATACATTTCTAAAATATACCAAGGTCTTCAAGACTTAAAAGGAGACAACACATCATATATAAAAGAGAGATGGGAAAAAGAGGGGAATTTCACTTTACAACTGGAAATACGGGAAAAGCTAAATAAACAACAATGGAAAAGTACCTCATCCCTGCAGTGGAGAGAATTTGGATGGAAAAATTTGGTAAGATTTTTCAGAACACCTGCACAAAACAAATTTACTCGTAAGGGGTTGAATTGTTGGCGCTTGTGTGGTGAAGAGACTGCAAATCATTTTCATGTGTTTTGGTCATGCCCAGTTATCCACCAATATTGGACCAATGTACAGACAATATTGGAGAAAATATTCAAAATAACAGTTCCCTTTTCTTTTGTAACTTTGTATTTGGGTTTACTACCGGAATCTCTGGAAAGACGAGGAGAAAAATACTTATTCACTGTTTTAATATTGGCAAGTAAAAAAGCTCTAACAAAAAAATGGATGTTGAAGGACTGTCCTACACCTGAAGATTGGATTAACGCGATTCAGGACATTTATTCGATGGAAAAGTTGACATTCGCACTGAGACAGGACATGGATGGGTTCTTGAACTTTTGGCAACCCTGGAACGCATATGTGCCTTCCATTAGATGTAATCTTTGACAAATACCATTTCAATAATGGCACCTCTCTTTGTTCCAACACTACTCAGATACTCTTTTATTTTTTTTTGCTCTTTTGTTTTTTTTTTTTCTTGTCTTGTTTTTTTTTTTTTTTTTTTTTTTCTCTCTTTATTTTCTCTTTTTCTTTCACTTAAAAAAAGGGTGTTGTAATAATTATTTTTCCAATGTTGTCAAAAAACAAAAAAAAGGGAACATGTGAAGGAAATGTAAACAATGCAATGCTGTAATGACATGTATACCCTTTACAAAAACTTAAATAAACAAAAAAACAAAAAAAGAGTTAGACATCATGCTGCGATCAAAAGAAATTCAGGAACAAATGAGAAAGTAATTGAGATCTATCAGTCTGGAAAAAGGTTCTAAAGCCATTTCTAAAGCTTTGGGACTCCAGTGAACCACAGTGAGAGCCATTATCCACAAATGGCGAAAACATGGAACAGTGGTGAACCTTCCCAGGAGTGGCCGGCTGACCAAAATTACCCCAAGAGCGAGGCTGAAAGCTGAAAGCCGCAGGGTCATGAGGGGGTCGTTGGTTCCTTTGCGGAGGCTGGTAAGCTTGCTGATCAGATTGGATCAGATCGTGAAACCCATTCCTACTTCACAGCATTCTTTACTGCTTCGGTGGCTCCAGAAAAAAGTGTGCCCGGCTTTGACTTCTATCAGCTGACCTTCGTCTGCAAGCCTGGTCTCGCTCAGAGCTGCAATGTGGATGTTGTACCTGCTGACTTCTCTTGCGACAAGTGCTGTCCGTCTCTCAGGTCTGTCCGCTTTGGAGCTGTCCATGAACGTTTGCACATTCCAAGTGCCAATGGTGAGTGATGCCACCTTAGTTGTTTTTTTCTGAGAATTTCAACCACTAGGGTAGGATCCTCACCAGCCGTGGCTTGCTGGCCAGAGTGTAGCGAAGCAGGCTATGTTTAGGGCACCTTTTCTAGCCCCTTCCTCAGGCCATGGAGGTGAGCAGAGTGAATCCTAAAGAAGGCTGCTCAGACACCCAGGGGGCTGCCGAAGTCCACTGCTGCTTTGGTCCAGTAGAGAGTGACCCTATGCCCTGGGCCGCCTATGTGTGGGATTGTGGCTACAGCTTCCAGTGTATCCACACCTGCTGCTTGGTCACTTGCCCATCGCCACAGGACTTTGGGGGTGGGGGAGAGGAAATTGGGTGGGGGGGGGTGAAGTGTTGACTTGTGCGTGAATTTGATTTAAGTGAGGGAGAATTGTGCAGGGTTGTCAGCCTCACTCTCTTGTCCCAGCCTATCTGAATCCAGTGGAAAGATGTAGTCAAGACAACTGGAGATAGATTAGGATGCAGTGGATGGTCAGCAGTGTCCTATGTGTCTCACTGTGCCCTAGTTGCTCTCCACAATGCTTTGCTGGGTCTGCCTTCCTGCCCGTTGAGTCAATCTGGTGGTTTCCTCCACGCAATTCGCCGGGTCCAGCCTACGTATGCATAGGAAGACAAGCCCTACCTCACCGAGGGTTTCAAACCCGTTGGTTACCCTCACCTGGTTTCGTCCGCCAGTCGAAGCGGTTTACTGGGTTGTGGTCGCTGTTGCATGCAAACAGCTACTTGGAGCCACAGGTGAGAGTTGAGTGCCAAGTGGGAACCAAAGCAGACCAACCACCCGGAGATGCACTGTTGCCCCGTCAGAGGTACTATCCCTCCCTGACACTCCATACACCACTATCATTAGATATGCCGTAATAGACTACAGTGTGTCATATAACATTTTTGGTTTATGATGTGATGAGATTTTTTTCTAAAAAGAGTGCCGTGGCTCAAAAAAGTTTGAAAAACACTGAGTTAAACCACTACCCCTTCAACTTCTTTCAGGATGTTGTGGGTCTTTCAGTAGTAGGCATGACTCACTAGAATCTTATACTGTATTGCCTTTTCCAATGTGTCAAAGGTTGGTCAAGTCTTCACATCAGGATGGGAAAGACCAAACTCTAAATGCTCAGGTTCCTTGTTATTTAAAAGATCTGTTCGTACCTTATCATCCAAACTCCCAAAAATGCAGGATTACTTGTAATACCTAAAATCCCTAAAAGGACAATGGGAGGCAGAGCTTTCAGTTTTCAGGCTCCTCTCCTATTGAACTGGCTGCCAATCTGGACTCAGGAGACAGACTTAATCTCTGTTTTTAAGAATAGGGTTAAAACTTTCTTTTTTTGACAGAGCCTAGAGTTATGGTTGGATCAGATGACCCTGAACCTTCCTTTACTTATGCTGATAGGCTTAGACAGGCATGGGACCTTCAACAATGCACTGGGCTTCACTCCTGTTTTAACTGTCAATGTAATATTTTTGCTGTTCATTACATCTGTCTCTGTCATTTTTTTTCTACTGTCATGCTGCTGTTACACTGTAATTTCCCAATTTGGGATCAATAAAATTCATCCATCCATCCATCCATCCATCCATCCATCCATCCATCTGCTCTCTCTCATAGACTGAGTCCCCATCATACTATTTGCTCTCTGCATGTCTGTTCTTTTCTTCTTCTTCTTCTCTATCCCCTCACCCCCAAGTCAGTCGCAGCAGATGACTGCCCCTCCCTGAGCCTCGTTCTGCTGGAGGTTTCTTCCGGCTAAAAGGGAGTTTTTCTTCTTCACTTCCACCAAGTGCTGCTCACAGGGGATCGCCTAATTGTTGGGGTCTTTTCTGCACATGTGGGGTCTACCCTGCAGTTGAAACTGCCATGAGAGAACTGTTGTTCTGAATATGCACTGTATAAATAAAGCTGAACTGAATTTAAGTCATCTGAATTCACTCATCTCTTAGCCTTTATTTTCAGTATTATTTAATGAAGACGACTGCTTGAAGGTGTGTTATATTTTTTTCACATTTTAATGGGTCTTTGCATCTGAAAAAGGAAAAGAGACCTGATGCGATATGAGAATGCAATTTTTTCCGAGATGCCTTCTTCTTCCGGCTTTCAGAGAGAGCAGACGCATTTCTTCTCCTCTCCTCCTCCTCTCCTCCCTTCACTGATCCCAGCTTGCTGTGTCCTGTCTGTGTCTCGCTCTTCTTCTCGCTGCATCTCGATCCAAACGGAAAATTATGGAATTGGTGAGCTGGGCTTTAAATGCAATTGACACCACTTATTCAAACAGAAAATCGGGCCCGGGGGAGCCCAAGTGTGTGAGAGACTCATGGGACAATTGAAAACTCATGTGTCTGTGTGATCTTTCGATTGAAGATGTGGAAGACATCCACCTGTTTGGCTTCATGATCACAGGATTTCTGCTGTTTGGCTTTGGAGTTTTCCTGGTGTATCGGAAACTAAAGAAGTTGGAATGAGCTAGTCAAAATGTGGACCCGGCGAAGCTCCTTCAACAATTCGACCAGTTGGGGAGGGCTCTGATAGCTGCTAATGGCGAACTGAATCGGAAGGTGGGAAACATCTCGGAGTCACTGGGTGCTCTCCAGGGAATGATTTTAAAGCCTGTGAATGTTAATGTAAATTGCGATGCACAGAATCGCATGAGAGATGAAAATTCTATGCTCTAAGTGAACTGTGCTTATCAGGCCTTGATTCGGCGTCCTTGGGAGAACTCATTCCTCCAGGAGAAAAGATAAGGCAGAAGGGAGTTTTGGTTTTTCTCTAACCCAAACATTCTGATGTGCAGCAATCTGAACTCTCTATGGACAGCATCATCATGTGACTAGCATGGAATTTTACCATCTGACATACACTGAAGAGAGATGAACTCTGTGGACATGTTATCTATGTTTAGGATACCATGGACATAACATCTAGTCGTTGCCTAGGAGAGGAATTTTGTTGTTCACCAGTAACTGTTACTTCACACTGCATCCACTCTGCATCCATGAATATCACATGACTGACATACACACACTGGTCTCTCTCAACTTGCTTTGTTAATGTGTGGAACTGTATCTTGTCTGCTAAGTGTGCAATTAGAGGTTTTTTTTTCTATGTGATCACAATCTTGCTCATTTGAGCTCTATTTTGATAACTATGCTTTTTTTCTTTCTGCCCAATGTGTCACCCCCTCCCCCTCCCCCTCTTTACCCCCACTGTATGAGGCGCCTGTGGCTGCCACGTCATTAGGGAGCGCTTAACATGAGCGCACCTTAATGATAAGTAAAATTCCTTGTATGTGTAAAAACATGCTTGGCAATAAAGTTCATTCTGATTCTGATTCTGAATGCGATTTCAACTGTGGCCTTTTCCAGCACTTTTGCTTTCAGTTTACATTGCACTGAGCATTTTGGTTTTTAAGAGATACAGTTAGGTCCATATATATTTGGACAGTGAAACAAGTTTTGTTATTATAACGTTTTACCATAACATATTCAACATAATGTTAGATAATTAATATGGTCTTAAAGTGCAGACTCTCAGCTTTAATTTGAGGGTATTCACATCCAAATTGGAGGTGCTGTTTAGGAATTGCCACCATTTTTATACAAAGTCTCCTCATTTCAGGGGCTCAAAAGTAACTGGAAAAATCAACATTACCACATATGAAAAAAATGTTCATTTTTTCTTTGTTGAGAATACGTTGCGGAACAATGACTTCCTGAAGTCTAGAATCCATGGATGTCACCAAATGCTGGGTTTCCTCCTTTGTGATGCTTTGCCAGGCCTTCTTCAGTTGTTGTTTGTGTGTGGGTCTTAAGTTGTCTTAAGCAAGTGAAATGCATGCTTGATCAGGTTGAGATCTGGTGACTGACTCAGCCATTACAGAATATTCCGCTTTTTTGCCTTAAAAAAAAAAAAAAAAACAACTCCTGGATTGTTTTTGTAGTATGTTTTGGGTCATTGTCCAACTGTCCTAGGAAGCACCATTCAATCAACTTTGCTGCATTTGGATGAACGTGAGCAGATAGTATATTGCTATACACTTCAAAATTCATATGCCTGCTTCTGTTTTCTATCACATCATTGATGAACACTAGTGACTTAGTGCCACTGGCAGCCTATGCATGCTCATGCGTCACACTGCCTCCACAATGTTTTACGGAAGATGTGGTGTGCTTTGGATCATGAGCTGTTCCAAGCCTTCTCCATACAGTACTTTCTTCTTCCCATCATTCTGGTACAGGTTGATCTTGGTTTCATCTGTCCAAGGAATGCTGCTCTAGAACTGGGCTGGCTTATTTAGATGGTTTTTTTTGTCTAATGTGGACTTTTTACTTTTGAGGCTGATTAGTCATTTGCACCTTGTGGTGAACTGTCTGCATTTGCTCTCATGCATTTTTCTCTTTATGGCAGACTTACGTAGATACTGATACACTTTCTTCCTGGATAGTGTTCTTCACTTGGTTGGGTGTTGTGAAGGGGTTTTTCTTTGCCATGGAAAGGATTGTGTGATCATCCACTACTGTTGTCTTCCGTGGACATCCAGGCCTTTTTTTTAATTCCGGAGGTCAACAGTGCACTCTTTTTTTTTTCTTCTCAGAATGTACCAAACTGTTGATTTGGCCCCTCCTAATATTTCCGCCACCTCTCTGATGGATTTCTTGTTTTGTTTTGTTGTTGTTGTTTTTTCAGCCCAAGGATGATCTGTTTCACTTCCATTAAGAGCTCCTTTCACTGCATGTTGTGGGCTCACAGCAACCGTTTCCAAATGGAAATACCACACCTGGAATCATGTTGAGACCTTTTACCTGCTTGCTTGATTGATGATGGATTAATGAGGGAATAGCCCATGTAGACCATGAAATAACTTAGGAGTCAATTATCCAATTACTTTTGATCTCCTGAAGTGAGGTGTTTTTGTATAAAAATGACTGCAATTCCTAAACCTTAACTCCAGTTCTGGTGTAAATACCCTCAAATTAAAGATGAGAGTCTGCACTTTAAGCCCAGATTGGTCATATAACTGTATCTGGAATATGTTTTGGTAAACAGCTAAAAAAAAAAAAAAAAACTTGTGTCAATGTCCATATATGGCCCTATTGGTATAAACCTTTGTTAAATGATGGCCTTTGCACTGTGTTCCACAGCCCAGACAGTTACTCATGTGCAGCATGTCTTATTATGATTCTTTGTCTGCCAACAGGCACACACCTTCCAAAAACCTGCAGCTGGTTGCTTCGTTCCAGATCTTATACCCTCTCTCCTTTCACTTCTTTCCCTGCACCGCTAAACAACCCCCTACACTCACTTTTCCCTCTCTTCTGTGCTGTGTTAATACAAGATTCCACCAGCAAATTGTTGAAAAATAGCAGAAAATTAGGCACTTGAGTTTGTAATCAGACACTGTCCCTGTCAAATAAACTAATCTACTACTACTACTACACACACAAAGCCTGCAAATGAAAATGGCTTGGGTGGTGCAGAAAACTTTTTTAGAGAATACAGTATATGTGTATTATCTCAGGTAGTGTATGTGGGGTTACTTTAAAGCAGACGGACAGTGACATTTTTTTATTGAACCAATCAACAGATTGTATGAAAATATTCTATTCTGTCTATTCCCGCGATTTAATATGTGTCACCAGCTTCCATAAATGACCTTATTTGCTCATAGCTCAGCCTTCACTTAGTGAGGCTGCAGTACCGCCATCTCTCGATAGGTGCGGGCATTGGTGACGTCACAACAGCAATACATAGTAAATGGCAGAACGAGAACAAAGTGATTCGGACAGCGATTATTTTCTCGAGTTTGACGACCTCAATATAAATGATGACATTGAAAATGAGGAATCGGATGATGAAGTAGTTTTGGGTGGTGCTGAGGGGGTATTCAGCCTTATTTGTGGGAAAGAAGTGAGGGTTATGTTGCCTGCCTGTGCAGTGAGCCTCATCAGAGAAACATTCCCATCTGATCACTACAAGGGATTTTGCCTACCAAGATTAGATTTGTGAACAATGATATGTAAATAAAGTTTTGTAAAATCATATATTGAGTTTATTAATGTTCACGTCAATGTTATAATTCTCATAGTTCAGCATTCATCAAAGTCACATTTCATATACATTTGAATAATTTGAACACACTAAATTCTTTTCTATTTGAAAAGAAATATTACATACTATACCACCTTTGTATGAACGTTTGAAAACACAGCAGAAATATACAAAGAAATACAAAAATCAATGGAGTATCACTACAGATTAAGAAAATAACTAGTTTCCAGATATAGCAATTATTATATTCCAATAAATAACATTTCACAGTTATAATGGGCACCATTTTATGGTAGAAAATTGGGGTTCCATTTTTAAAAGCACATTTCTCTTACAATCTTAGGCTTATATTTATTTTTCTTAGCAAATATGTTGCTTCCCTAAAAATTGAAAGCTGAACTGTCATTGGTAATTACCTCCGCCAGGCCGAAAAGGCCAGGAGGAGGTTATATTTTTGCCGGGGTTTGTTTGTCTGTTTGTCAACTCCACGTTCTTCAACGTTTTAGGCACAAAAGCACGCGCAAAACACTGGTGGCCTGGGCCCGCCAGCGTGCCTCTGTTTGCGCGACGCTGCAAAACCTGACACGGGCACCTGTCCGCCGCCGCATTATTTGGCAGAAATCTGACCAACACAAACTCCGCGTTCTTCAACGTTTTAGGCACAAAAGCACGCGCAAAACACTGGTGGCCTGGGCCCGCCAGCGCGCCTCTGTTTGCGCAACGCTGCAAAACCTGACACGGGCACCTGTCTGCCGCCTCATTATTTCCCAGAAATAATTTGATTTTGAAAATCATCCATTGCTTGGAATTCATTTAAAATGTTTAGTAAACATTTGCAGTGAATATTAAAAATACAAAACTTACCCTGTTTACTTCTCGTTTTCTGACAGCTGAACGCCTCGGTAGATCACCCTTGCTTTTCACACCACTGTCACTGACACTTGTCTCAGAGTCAGACTGGGGAATTGAGGGATATATAGTTGGAATAGCCGTTTTCTTTATCACCAATCTTTTTGCAAATTTCATTTCAAATTGCATCTTATTCTCGAAATCGCTGTAAACGAAATGTCTACTGCACATGTAGGGCGCTGACGAGGTGCAAGTGTGCGCACAGCTGAGGCAGATGCCTGAGAGCGGTGAGCCGTGACACCTGCAAAATATATGTGGACAAGAAAGACTGACAAACCTGGGTACTATTTCACTGCAGTCTCCTTTAATACAGAAGCTGAAGCAATAGGGAACACTGTATGTCTCTGTAATTGAGAACTTTGCTTCTAAAAAACACAGGAGGATGGACTTCCAATATAAGTAACCGGTGAGTTAAACTGTCTTTCTTCAGCATGTTTTTTCCCCCTAACCGTTCTTATGATCATGAAAATATTTGGTAATTCCGAGAAATATCCGTAATCGCCGATTTTAAAACGTAAACACCAAGTGTTGCATGAAGCAAAACACAGCAGTGGCCGCGACAGTGTGCGTGTGTTTGCCGGTTGTGACGTCACACAGTCAGTGGCCATCTTAGCCGCTGATCGCTTGGCTCTCCAGGGCAGCATACTTTCACACCATTATGATTTCTGAGCATATTCATTGTAATTAATTTTTTTTAAAAAGATGTTTGCAGATGTTGTATTGTTAAGAAAAATGACGAAGAGTCAAGATTCAGAGGGGCACTGTCCAGAGTTTCAGACTTCTTTCCTTTTAAAGCTGTCAAACATGCACCAAGCTAATTAAACAGCCCACCAATTCTCCCTTAGGTTTAGAACCCAAGCCACATATATAGGCAGTGATTAACACTGTCTCAGTCCTGTTCCCAATACGGACAGCACGCACATGCACTTACCAAGCTTTAAGCCCAGTCTTCACATTGGGATAGGGAAGACAAGCATCTGCATCAATGTTATCATTTTAAAAAGAAAATTATGTAATGCTAATACCCCTGTAGCATTGTGGCAATTCCTTTCCTGTTCATTTTAGTGGAGACAGGAATGCACATGAAAATATCAGTGTCATGTTTTTCTTATTAATAAGGGGCAAATTAAGAGATTTGCCATTCGATGCTTGAGCCCACAACTGTCAAAACAGCAGGCAGGAAAAGCCAGTTCTTGCACCCCCCCAACAGCCCCCACTAAGAATGCATGAATGCAGATCTGTGTGAGTAGGCATATTTATGAGAGATAAATGTGTTTTGGGGTGTGTGAGCTCACATTTGCATGCATTCTAGGATTAAAATGGATATCAGTCAGTGCTACGAGAATCATGCCAAATGATGTCTTGTCTTTACATTTTCCTCCAGTTTTGGTTTATTTTCAGATGGTCCAATCAATATCTAACATAAATGTATATGCAACTTTCTGTTGGATGAGAAGGGCAGAAGTTATTATGCCTCTGTTGAGCCTCAAGCCTTGCCATGACCTTTGAATTTCTGTCTGGTATAGATGCCTTCAGCTGCCAATGTCATGGCCAAGGTTGGCTGTGGTGGTTTTGTCCTGGTCGTCGGCCTCTCTTTTTGCAGCCCAGGGCGACCTCACCAACCACCACCGCCACCCCAACAAAGCCAGACAAATGATTTCGATTTGTCCTCTGCAGTCCTGAGGAAGAAGTTATCGATACAATCCCGCCAAATGATGTCAAGGATTTGTCAGCAAAGCTTATGAATGACAAAAACAGCCCACCACCTTCTACTCCCTTCCCTCCCTCCTTCCCTTCCTTTCACCCCTCCCATCCAAACGAACACCTCAACTGCAGGCCAAGAAGATTGAGAGCTTGGACACTTTATTGATTTCTTCCTCCCTGCATCCTCACCCTCACCTCCTTAAATAGAAGCTCAGGCTACAAAGGCCAGAGCAGCAGCTTTTGTGTGCTAAAATGTGGCTAAAAGCTTTTTGGAAGGTTGAGGGAAGGGATTGAATTGGATATTGCATCTAATGCTGCCTCCAGCAGATGGGCTTTACAGACAACTGAAGGGAAAGGAGCCGTCTCTGGCAGGCAAGCAGGCCGCCTGGTTGTTTGACAGGCTGGCTGACATCTCGGCGTCCCCTCCTTCCTTCAGCTCGGGTTGTTTGTGAAAAAGATCAGTGGGATGGTGGGTAAATAGAATCAACTTTGTGCTGCTGACAAAAGAGGATGTTGGAAGGCCAGCGGGGCTGAGGTGATGCTATTGAGAAGCAGACCTGACAGAAGGGGTGCGGTGCCAAAGATGGTATGTCTGGCTGGAAGTGGACATGCTAAATGAGGGTTGATGATAATCTGACTGGCAGACGGTGCAAAAATGGAGAACAAATAAGAGAGGGGAAGTGGGGGCATGTGAAAGTCAAAAGTAGACGGGTGATGAGAGGAATCAGTGTAATAAGAGTAATGCTATGCTCTTTAACGGCTTTAAAAAGGTAATATATATATATATATATATATATATATATATATATATATATATATATATACACAAACACACACAGAGCGGGGAAAATAAGAAGTGAACACATCAACATTTTTCTCATTAAAAATATTTCTGATTGAGCCATTGACCTGAGATTTTCACCAGATATCAGTAAGAACCCTAGTAATCCATACATACAAAGAAATAAAAGCAACTGTGTTCACAAAATAAGTTATATTTAATAAAGTGGAATGACACAGGGGATAAGTATTGAACACTTGAAGAAAAATAGATGCAAAAAGGCATAGAAAGCCAAGAAACCATCCGAAATCCATCTGAATTTCGGAAGCCATTCCATCCACCATCAGTGCAAATTAATTTCAGCTGTTAAGTCCTGACCGATAGCCTTTAAAAAGGTCTGTGAATATCAGATTGTCACACCACAAAGAACTCATGATGGATAGAAGCCTCTCTCGAGACCTTTGCAACCTTATTGATGTAAAATATAATAATGGTATTAGTTACAGGCACATTTCTATACTGTTGAATGTTCCAGTGAGCACTGTCGGAGCCATTATTTAGAAGTGGAAAGAACATTGTTTTACCATAAACCGACCACAATCAGTACCTCCTCACAAGATTTCTGACAGAGTAGTCAAAAAAAATTATCAGAAGAGTTATCCAAGAGCCAAAGACCACTAGTGGAGAGCTCCAGAAAGACCTGGAGTTAGCAGGTACTGCTGTTTCAAAGAAAACAATAAGTTATGCACTCAACCAACATGGGCTCTATGCCCGCTCATCTCACAAGACTCCATTGCTGAAGAAAAAGCATATTGAAGGTCATTTAAAATTTGCTGCACAACATTTGGGCAAGCCAGTAAAATACTGGGAGAATATAATCTGGTCAGATGAGACCAAAGTTGAAGTTTTTGGATGCCACAGCACACAGCATGTTTAGAGGAGGAATGGCACTGCACATCCAATTATGGTGTGGGGTGTTTTTCAGCACATGGTACAGGCAGACTTCATATAATTGAAGGAAAGATGAATGGACAAATGTACAGAGACATCCTTGAGAAGAACCTGTTGCTTTCTGCCAAGATGCTGAAGATGAAATGAAGGTTGACATTTCAGCAAGATAATGATCCCAAACACATCCGAGGAAACTCTCAACTTGTCCAGAGAAGGAAAATAAAGCTACTAGAATGGCCCAATCAGTCACCTCACCTGAATCCAATTGAAAATCTCTGGAACAAACTGAAGATCAGAGTTCATAAAAGACACCCACGGAACCTTCAAGATTTGACAGTTTGTGTGGAAGAGTGGGCTAAAATCACTCCTGAGCAATGCCTGTGCCTAGTTTCTCCATACAGGAGGCATCTGGAAGCTGTTACTGCCGACAAAGGCTTTTTTACTAAATATTAAATGAATGTCACCATGCATGTTCAATACTTATTCCCTGTGTCATTGCACTTCCTTAAATATAGCTTGCTTTGTGAACACAGTTGCCTTGATTTCTTCGTGTGTACAGGTGCATATCACTAAATTAGAATATCATCAAAAAGTTGATTTTTTTTTTTCCCACTAATTCAGTTCATAAAATTAAACTCATATTTTATATAGATTCATTACAGACAGAGTGATATATTTCTTTATATTTCTTTTAATTTTGATGGTTATGGCTTGCAGCTCATGAAAACCCGAAAATCAGTTTCTCAAAAAATTAGAATATTACACAAGATCAATTTTAAAAATTTGAATATTTTATATCGATTCATTACAGACAGAGTGATATATTTCAAGAGTTTATTTCTTTTAATTTTGATGGTTATGGCTTGCAGCTCATGAAAATCCAAAAATCAGTTTCTCAAAAAATTAGAATATTACATAAGATCAATTTTAAAAATTTGATTTTTTTTAATAGAAATGTTGGCTGACTAAAAGTGTTTCCGTGCACGTTCTCAGTACTTGGTCAGGGCTCCTTTTGCATGAATTAATACTGCATCACTGTGGCATGGCATGAAGGTGATCAGCCTGTGTTACTGCTGAGGTGTCATGAAGGCCCAGGTTGCTTTGCTAGCAGGCTTCAACTCATCTGCATTGTTGGGTCTGGTGTCTCTCATCTCCCTGTTGACAATACTTCATAGATCCTATATGGAGTTTAGGTCAGGAGAGTTTGCTGGCCAGTAAAATATGGTGATACCATGGTCATTAAACCAGGCTTTGGTACTTTTGGCAGCAGTGTGGGCAGGTGCCAAGTCCTGCTGCAAAATGAAATCAGCATCTCCATAAACCTTGTCAGCAGAGGGAAGCATGAAGTGCTCTAAAATGTAGTGGTAGACAGCTGCATTGACTTTGGGCTTGATAAAACACACTGGACAAACACCAGCATGGCTCTCCAAATTAGGTGCCAAGTCCTGTCACTTGGAAATCAAGGTCCCAGAGTCTGGAGGAAGAGTGAACAGGCACGGAATCCAAGTTGCTTGAGGTCCAGTGTGAAGTTTCCACAGTCAATGATGATATGTGGAGCCATGCCATCTGCTGGTGTTTTTCCACAGTGTTTAATCAAGTCCATTGTCGGTGCAGCTATCTAACAGGAAATTTTAGAGCACTTCATGCTTCCCTCTGCTGACAAGCTTTATGGTGTGGAGATGTGTGGAAGGACGAGGCTGAGTTTATTCCTCAAGACCAGTTTTATTCACAATCACATTCTCCAACATCCAAAAACAGAAAGAGGAAGGAACCCCCATCCCCATTTTTTTTTTTTTTTTTTTTTTTTTTTTTTTTTTTCCTCTCGGCGCCACACCAGTCGGCTGCCTTTTGCAACAGCGGCTCGATTCCGAGTCTTTTTCCCTTCCTCTCTCTTTTGATCCGTCTTTTTTTTTCACCCCACTTATATCACGGACACACAGATCGTCCTAAATGTCTCCTGAGCCGGTGGACGGAGCCACTGTTTATAGCAGGATACGATACAGCAGAGAACAGCTGCTAGCATTCAACCGCCACCCGGTCCCATTGGAAAAACTCGACATACCGAGAGAACTGAGGCGAAAACGCCGCGGCTGCCGGGCTGGAGTAAGGCGGAGGACAAAAAATATAAGGTACAGACCCTCCCTTCCATCTGTTGTCATGGGAAATGTACGGTCGATACTGGGAAAGTTAGATGAGCTAGCGGCTATCTCCCGTTATGATAGCACATACCGGGAGTGCTCTCTCCTTTTGTTTACTGAGACGTGGCTAACTGAACTAGCAGCAGATGCTAACATTGAGCTGGAGGGTTTTCACATGATACGAGCTGACCGAACACCAGACAGTGGCAAGGCTAGGGGCGGTGGAGTGATAATGTATGTTAACAACAACTGGTGCAGACCGGGACATATCACTGTTAAACAACGACACTGCAGCAAAGACATTGAGTTGCTAGCTGTTAGCATGAGGCCTACATATCTCCCGAGAGAACACTCACACGTGATCTGCATTGTTGTTTATGCAAATCCGACGGCGAACGCTGGGACAGCACGTGACGTCATCCATTCAGTAACCAGCAGGCTGCAGACAGAACACCCAGATGCTCTTCTCCTCATCTCAGGCGATTTCAACCATGTTTCACTGTCTCCCATTCTACCCACGTTCACCCAGTATGTCACATGCCACACTAGAGACAATAAAACACTGGATTTATTCTACGCAAACACTAAGGAGGCGTACACCTCATCACAACTCCCCCCACTCGGGAGATCGGATCACAACTTGGTTCATCTCCGGCCGGTGTACAAACCCCTAGTGCACAGACAACCTCCGGCCATGCACACTGTGGAGTTATGGTCTGAGGAGACAATGGACACCCTAAAGGGCTGTTTTGAAGCCACCGCCTGGAAGCAGCTCTGCGATCCACATGGTGAGGACATCGATGGCCTCATTCACACCTTCACGGGCTACCTCAGCTTCTGTGTGGACAAATCCGTTCCCACCAAGACCATACGGCGTCACTCAAACAACAAACCCTGGATCAACCCTGAGATAAAAACACTTCTGAGAGAGAAGAAGAGGATCTTCAGGTCAGGGAACAGGGAGATGCTGAAGTCCGTACAGAGGGAGCTGAGGAGAAAGATCAGAGAAGGCAAGGACAGCTTCAGGAAGAAGATGGAGGACAAGCTGCAACAGAGCGACATCAGCAGGGTCTGGAGAAACCTCAAAACCATCTCGGGGCTCCAGAATACCTCCCCCCAGGCCACAGGGGGCAGGGAGTGGGCGAACAACCTGAATCTGTTTTTCAATAGATTTGACCAACCGCCCTCCCCCCTGACTGCACAACAACCACTGCTGCCTCTAAAGAAATCAAGTCCTGCTGCCCACTCCCCACTCCACCAACACCCCCCCACTCCCAACACACAGCCCCCCATCCTGACCCTGACCAGGACCCAGGTGAGGACGGAGCTGAGGAAGATCAAGGCGAGGAAGGCGCCGGGACCGGACGGCATCAGCGCAAAGCTCCTCAAGTCCTGTGCAGACCAGCTGTGTGGGATTGTGACGTATATCTTCAACATGAGCCTGAAACTGGGGAGGGTACCACAGCTGTGGAAAACATCTTGTGTGGTACCTGTACCAAAAACTTCCCACCCCAAAGACCTGAACAGCTACAGACCGGTGGCCTTGACGTCCCACTTGATGAAGACCCTGGAGAGACTGCTCCTTGCTCACCTCCGCCCCCTGGTGGAACCAGCGATGGATCCACTCCAGTTTGCCTACCAGCATGGCATTGGGGTGGAGGATGCGGTGATCTTCCTCCTTCACCGTTCTCTGTCCCACCTGGAGAAGCCCGGGAATATGGTGAGGATCATGTTCTTTGACTTCTCCAGTGCTTTCAACACCATCCAACCGATGATCCTGAAGGACAAGCTGCTGCGCGCAGGGGTGGACCAGCACCTGTCATCATGGATCCTGGACTACCTCACGAACCGGCCTCAGTTTGTGAGAACCCGGGACTGTGTGTCCGACACGATCATCAGTAGCACGGGGGCCCCCCAGGGAACGGTGCTGGCTCCCTTCCTGTTCACTCTTTATACTGCGGACTTCTCACACAACACAACACACTGCCATCTACAGAAGTTCTCTGATGACTCTGCGATCGTTGGCCTCATCTCCAATGGAGATGAAGCTGAGTACAGAGGGCTTATCCAGGACTTCGTGGACTGGTGCCATCGGAACTGCCTCCAGATCAACGCGAGGAAAACTAAGGAGCTGGTGGTGGACTGCCGCAGGCATGGGCAGCCCCTCACAGTACCAGTAAATATACAGGGAACAGACATCGAGATGGTGACATCCTATAAGTACCTGGGTATTCATCTGAACAATAAACTAGACTGGTCACACAATACTGATGCACTCTACAAGAAGGGACAGCGCAGGCTGTTCCTGCTGAGGAGACTCAGGTCTTTTGGTGTACAAGGGGCGCTGCTGAAGTCATTCTATGACACGGTGGTGGCATCAGCCATCACTTTTGGAGTGGTCTGCTGGGGCAGTGGCATTACTGCAGCCGATAGGAAGAGACTGAACAAACTGATTAAGAAAGCTAGCTCTGTCCTGGGGCAGCGCCTTGATCCGATGGAGGAGATAGGAGAGAGAAGGACGGTGGCTAAACTGTCATCTCTGCTGGAGTCCGAGTTCCACCCTATGCAGGACATACTGAATGCACTGAGGAGCTCATTTAGCAGCAGACTACATCATCCCAGGTGCACAACCGAGAGGTTTCGTAGGTCCTTCCTACCAACGGCTGTCAGACTGTACAACCTAAGCAGGGCTGCTCGCAGAGATAGCAAAAAGACGTAACAAACTAATAGTTTTTTGAATGCAAAAGATGCAATAGACTTACACAATGGTCCCCTCCGGCATACAACTAGGAACTTACCGGTCGCTATGGAGGGTGAGAATATGTATGGGCACATAATCATACCATGTAGGATAACTAAGTAGACGGTTATGCTGTTTCATTCCATCTAGCAACAATGCTCTGCACTGTGTGTGTTTATATATTTACATATTTATTCCATCTAGCTACAATGCTCAGCACTGGGTGTGTTTATATATTTATATATCTACATATTATTCCATCTAGCTACATTGCTCCGCACTGTGTGTGTTTATATACTTGCATATTTATTCCACCTAGCTGCAATGCTCCGTACTGTGGGTGTTTATATATTTACATATTTATTCCTTCTAGCTACAATGCTCTGCACTGTGTGTTCATATATTCATATATTTATTCCATCCAGCTACAATGCTCTGCACTGTGTGTCTGTGTGTGTGTGTATATATATATATTTTATAGTAATACGTACATATGTATATTAGCTGCTCTTGCTTGCTTGTTTTTGTTTTTTTTTTTCCTTGCCTTCTGATTGTTGCTCTGAGTGTTGCTATCCCTGTGCTGTTGCAATCCTGGAATTTCCCCGTTGTGGGACTAATAAAGGCTTATCTTATCTTATCTTATCTTATCTTATCTTATCCTCTGTCCCTTTTATACCCCAGGACATCAAAGCACACAGTCACATTGTCTCTTAATCCCAAATACAATGCCTCCCCCTCCAGGTCTTCTCTTCTCCACCTAAAGTCCTGGTGGTCAGGAAATCTCTCAGGGCCATCTCTCTGCATACAAAAGGCCAGACTTCACATCCTCCTGTTACCCCTAGGAGGTCCAGACCTTTTGTTCCTCTGAGATGTGAAGAATACCATCAGCATACAGCAATACACCTGTGAAGCATATGACACCCACATATGTGCACCACAATGGAGATGCTGATTTCATTTTCCAGCAGGACATGGCATCTGCGCACACTGCCAAAAGTACATATACCTGGTTTAATGACCATGGTATCACTGTGCTTGATTAGCCAGCAAACTCTCCTGACCTAAATCCCATAGAGAATCTATGGTGTATTGTCGAGAGGAAGATGAAATACACCAGACCCAATAATGCAAACGAGCTGAAGGCCACCATCAAAGCAACCTGGGCTTCCATAACACCTCAGCAGAAACACAGACTGATCTCCTCCATGCCATGCTGTATTGATGCGGTAATTATGCAAAAGGATCCCCGACCAAGTATTGAGTGTGTACATGGACATACTTCTCAGTTGGCCAACATTTCTATTAAAAATGATTTTTTTTTAATTAATTTTATGTAATATTCTAATTTTTTGAGAAACAGTTTGGAGTTTTCATGAGCTATAAGCCATAACCATCAAAATTAAAAGAACTAAACACTTGAAATATATCACTCTGTGACTAATGAATTTATATAATATATGCGTTTCACTTTTTGAATTGAATTATTGAAATAAATCTCACTTTTTGAATTGAATTATTGAAATAAATCAACTTTTCGATGACATTCTAATTTATTGAGATACACCTGTACTGTATGGATTACTTGGGTTGTGACTGATATCTGGTGAAAATCTCAGGCCAATGGCTCCATCATAAATGTGTTTAATGCAAAAAATGTTGATACATTCAATATTTATTTTCCCCACTGTATATATTTTGGAGCATCCTATGGTCTTGTAGAAGAATATTACCTCTTTTTATGTAACATACTGTAGAAGTTGCATTCTAAATTTGTGGTAGCATTTCAGACAATCACATCATTTTTTGGCTGTCTGTTAGATGATATGAGTTATCACATATCGTCACATCTCCATACACTGGATTAGGTTTTAAAATGTAGCATAGAGGCTTCCAAATTGTGTTATACTTCTTTTGAATGACATGTCACATTAGAATAGAATAGAATAGAATAGAATAGAATAGAATAGAATAGGCGTTATTGTCATTGTACAGTTGTACAGTACAACAAAGTTGTGGGTGCTCCACCAGGCTACTGCGCAATTAAGTATGAAAGAAGGATTAGATAAAAAATGGTTACAGAACACAAGATTAAACACATGCCTGAAATAAAAATAAAAATGGCCCAGGATTATGGAAATATACACAGGTCTGGTAGTGGCTACGTGGGTGGAACTTTGTACATAAGAGTGCGGCATGCAGAACACACAATTGAACACACAGTTGAGTAAAATGGCCCAAGGATCATGGAAGATATACATACATAGTAGTGGTTTCACAGATGGGTCAATACACATGAAAGTGCAGAGTGCAAAGACAGGTGTGTTATTGTGATAATTATAAAGGTCCTCAGTTCTGTGCATGTGAGTATTCGGAGGGAAGGAGTGGGGCCTCTGGCTGTTTGCAGTTTGGATGGCCCAGGGGAAGAAACTGTTTGTCAGTCTGGAGATGTGGGACCTGATTGATCTGAACTGTCGTACAGAGGGGAGCAGGTCAAACAGGTGGTGGGCGGGATGTGAGGGGTCTCCTGTGATGGCCTTGATCTATCTGAGACGGGAGGATCTGGAGATGTCTTCCAGGGAGGGCAGAGGGCCGCTGATAATTTTTTGGGTGGTGTTGATGACCCTCTCCACAGCCCTCCTGTAATCAGCCATGGCGCCAGTGTACCACACATCCAGACAGTAAGTGAGCACGCTCTCCACTGAGCAGTGATAGAAGGCCAGTAGCAGCTTCTGGTCCAGGTTGTTCTTCCTCAGGACACGGAGGAAGTGCAGCTGCTGCTGTGCTTTCTTCACCAGGGCCTTGGTGTTGACAGTCCAGGATAGGTCGGAGGAGATGTGGGTGCCCAGGAACCTGAAGGCGGGGATGTTTTCCACACGGTCGCCATTTATGAGGATCGGGGGGTGGTCCTGTCTGTTCTTTCTGAAGTCCAGTATGAGTTATTTGTTTTTTGGACTTTCAGTTTCAGGTTGTTTGCTTGGCACCACAGCAGCAGGTTCTCTACCTTTGCCCTGTATGCCTTCTCCTCATCATCGGTGATGAGCCCAACCAAGGTGGTGTCATTCGCGTGCTTCACGGTGATGGTGGTTGGGTAGGTTGGAATCCAATCAAAGGTGTACAGGGAGTACAGTAGCGGGCTTAGCACGTAGCCTTGGGGTGAGCCACTGCTAAGAGACAATGTGGTGGAGGCCATGTCTCAGTGTTTGTGGTTGGTTGGTGAGAAAGTTGTTTTTTTTTTTTTTTATCCAGGAGCAGGAAGTGGGGGGGGGGGGTCTGGAGGAGGTGCAGTTTGTTGATCAGGATGTCCGGGATGATGGTGTTGAAAGCTAAGCTGCAGTCCACAAAGAGCATCCTCACATAGCCTCACATAGGGGCTTTTTCTGACAAAAAAGTGCTTTTCTTGCTGGACTTACACCTGGGTCATTCCATGTGAAATCAGCCGCCCTCTCATATGCCCCATCTCAAATACCTTATGACACCAGATGAAAGATTCACAAATTTCAGCTCCATATCTTCAATAGTTGATTAATGACCCTCTAAAATTCAAGGTGTCCCACCCTTTTTATTGGCACTTTATGAGCATTTTTGAACATCCATAACTTTCGTACAAATACGGTGCTCTCAAAACCGCGCTGACTAGGCGCTACACGCTCTTGGACTGTGAGAGAGCAGAGAAGCTCCTGATGGGCTCCGAGTTAGGAGATAAGTCGGCGGTCGAATTAATGGAGAAGATGTTGACGTTGATGGGCACAGATGACGGGCATTTTCTCTTTGCCCACCTTTTCCTCCGGAACCTCCTGACAGCGGTCAGAGCGGTCCTGGCCAATTCACCGCTGCTGGCCGCGCACAACTACCGATGCTAGCCCAGGAGGCAGATCGGATTATCCTCTCTACCAGAGCCCTCACAGTGAACGCAGCAGTGTCAGAACCCAGCGAGATGGTCAGCGGAGACGAGGAGCCAGTGATGGTGGCTGCAGCAGGGGCCAAGAAGCACTGGAGAGACACGCTCTGTTTCTACCACCGCCGTTTTGGAGAGGACGCATGCCGATGCATGCCACTGTGCCAATTCAAGCGTTCGGGAAACGCCGGGACCGGCAGTTGGTAGCAGCTGCGACTGCCAGTGAAGCAAGCAAGCTGCTCTATGTGACAGACTCACGCTCGGGGAGACGGTTCCTTGTGGACTCCGGCTCCCAAAAGAGCCTCATCCTGCCATCCTACGCAGACCGGCTGGCGGGAACTAGCAGCCCCGAGCTGATGGCCGCAAACGGCTCAGACATTAAGACTTTTGGAGAGAGGACACTGACTGTATCCTTGCACAGCCGTATATACCAATGGACATTCGTCATAGCGGCATGCAGCTTCCCCATTTTAGGCGCTGATTTTTTGTGTGCACATGGACTATTAGTCGATGTTGCTAACAGACGCCTGATTAACACAATGTCTTTTGATTCTCTCCCCTGTACAGCTAGAGGAGCCGGGCCCACAACACTAGCCAACGTCACAGTTCCAGGGGGTAAGTTCCACACATTACTCAGCCAGTTCCCAGCACTCACGGTCCTGACTTTTTCGGCGACCGTCACTAAACACGGGGTGGAGCACTTCATTACCACTACGGGGCCGCCCGTTTTTGCACGACCTCGGCGCCTGGACACAGCTAAACTGGCCATAGCGTGCAAAGAGTTTGCTAACTTGGAAAAGTTGGGCATCATCAGGCGCTCAAACAACCCATGGGCATCCCCGCTACATATGGTTCCTAAGGCCGAGGGATCGTGGCGACCTTGCGGAGATTTCCACAGATTAAACAACGCCACAGCGCACGACCGCTACCCCATCCCTCATATTCAGGATTTTTCAGTTCACCTCACTGGGGCACGCATTTTTTCCAAGATAGACCTAGTCCGTGGTTACCACCAGGTCCCGGTGCACGCTGAGGACATACTTAAAATGGCAGTAATAACCCCGTTTGGTCTCTTTGAGTTTTTACGTATGCCTTTCGGGCTAAAAGGCGCTGCGCAGACATTCCAACGCATGATGGATGTGGTGTTGCGCGATCTGCCGTTTGTGTTCGTTTACCTGGACGACATCCTGGTGGCCAGCGTGTCTGAGGACGAACACGTAGCCCACCTCAGGACAGTTTTCCAAAGGTTGGAGGAGCACGGATTAATAATCAACCCGGCGAAGTGCCAGTTTGGGGTGACAGGGATCGGTTTTTTGGGCCGCCGCATCTCACCGGAGGGCGCGATACCCTTGTTGGACAAGGTGCGCACCGTGGCAAATTTTCCCCGGCCTCAGACGGTCAGGGCACTGCAGGAGTTTTTGGGGATGGTTAACTTCTACAATCGTTTCCTTCCCCACGCAGGCCAGCTCATGCAGCCATTGTACGTCGCGCTTAAGAAACGGAAGCCGGCAGACAGAGTCGACTGGACTCCTGAGCGAGAGCAGGCATTTTCCGAGGTTAAAACAGCTCTGGCAAACGCCACACTGCTGGGGCACCCGGACCCAGTGGCTAGGATAGTGCTCACTACCGACGCATCAGACGTAGCCATAGGGGCAGTCGTGGAGCAGTGCGTCACCGGTTCTTGGCAGCCGCTCGCCTTTTTTAGCAGTTACTGGCTATCCACCTGGCCATACGCCACTTCCAGTTCTGGCTGGAAGGGCGCACCTTCACTGTGCTCGTGGACCACAAGCCACTTACGTACGCGATGGCCAAGGTTTCGGAACCATGGTTGGCCCAGCAGCAGAGACAGCTGGCCGCGATCTTGGAGTTTACGACCGACATTCGACATGTGGCCGGTAAAGTCAACGTGGTGGCTGACTGCCTCTTGCATGCATTAGTAGCCCCAGTGTACGTGGGGATAGATTACACGGCCATGGCCGCTGTGCAGATCGGCGATGCAGACGTTTGCGCACTCCAGTCTGGACCAACAGGGTTAAATCTGGAGAGCAGAGTGCTGCAACCCCCCCCCCCCCCCCAGTCTGTGACGTCTCTACAGGCCGCCCGTGACTGGTGGTCCCATGCGCTTGGCGCCACCATGTTTTTGAGTCGGTTCACTCCCTGGCGCACCCAGGAGTGCGCGCGTCAGTCAAAATGGTGGGCGCAAAGTTCGTCTGGCCGAGCCTGCGCAAACAGGTGAAAGAGTGGGCCGCAGCCTGCGTAGCGTGCCAGCGAGCCAAAGTGCACAGGCACATGAAGGCCCCTTTGGAGCCGTTCCATATCCCGGCTAAGAGGTTTGACCACATTCACGTGGACCTCGTGGGTCCCCTCCCGCCATCGCAGGGGTTCACACACCTCCTGACAGTGGTGGACCGCACCACGTGCTTGCCCGAAGCAGTCCCGCTAGCTTCAACCGCGTCCGCAGATTTGGCACGCGCTTTTTTGACAACATGGGTGGCACGTTTCGGCGCTCCTTCGGACATCACGTCCGATTGGGGCCCGCAGTTTGTTTCCGACCTCTGGGCCACCATGGCCCGGAGCTTGGGCGTCTCAATTCATCGCACAACTGCGTACAACCCACAGGCCAATGGGTTATGCGAGCGTTTCCATAGGTCACTTAAAGCAGC
Organism: Pholidichthys leucotaenia; assembly: GCA_020510985.1. NCBI lineage: Eukaryota > Metazoa > Chordata > Actinopteri > Cichliformes > Pholidichthyidae > Pholidichthys > Pholidichthys leucotaenia. Next base: position 89,566,331 of record CM035847.1, read on the forward strand.
GCTCAGAGCTTCGCTTACGGATGCAAATTGGGTGGACCGGTTGCCGTGTGTTCTATTAGGGTTGCGTTCCGCACCGAAGGAGGATTTGGCAGCCTCCCCAGCAGAGCTGTTTTTTTCCCAGCCGCTGCGACTCCCCGGGGAATTTTTGCCGGATAACCCCGTGCCGAACACTGATCCATCCCCGCAATCAAGACATAGCGCAGAGGCAGGGATGCTACCCGGCCTGGCCCACCACTGTTTTCCTAGCACTTTTGTGCCAAAAACCTTGAAGGACGCGTTGTTCGTATTTGTCAGGCACGATGCCCACCGGACCCCATTGCATCCACCTTACGATGGCCCGATCAGAGTGCTGGAACCCGGGGACAAACATTTTGTGTTAGACTTGGGGGGTCGCTGGGAGACAATCTGTATAGACAGGCTTAAGCCCGCCTTTGTTTTAGCAGACGAGCAGGTGGTGTTGACCTGAGCTCCTCGGAGCGGAAGACCCCCACGGAGAACTCCCCAGGTAAATGAATCGTCAGATCAGTCACACGAGCATGCTGAAGGTGTTTCCCCCCTCCCCATTGTCCCCCCACAGACGGACACACCCCCAGGAACCCCCCCTCCGGCATAGCAGCGCCTCGGAGCCGAAGACCCCCCCCCCCCCCCCCCGTAAAAGCAGCTATGGGCGGAGGCTGAAGCCCAAAGGACATGGTGGTTAAGACTCAGTCTGAGACTCTGGGGGGGGGGGGGGCACTCAGTAGTTACTCAGTAGTTTTTCCTCAGACTGAAGTGGCAGATCAAAGGTGGGGAGTGGGGGAGTGATATGTTAATGCAGCACCCCAGGTAGCAGAGAAGTGTTAGTGCTGTGATATAAAAGAGAGTGCCTGCAACCTGGGGAAGGTTTTTCTGATTCTGGAGAATGTGAGAGAGAGTGGAATAAAGCTTCATTTGCTCGGAAAAGTTTGGCCTGGTTATTCTCTCCACAATGTAACTTTTTTCTTAGAGCTTAGTTGGACTGCTGTTTGTCTGGCCCTTCAGCTAGGACCAATTTGCCTTTGGAGACCCTGCCGGGGGGCCCTGAGAGCATAGCTCCTGGGATCATTAGGCCACACAAACCCCTCCACCACGATAAGATGGCAATCCACGGAGGGGTGTAAACATGACACCGTGCTAAAAATGAGAGCTGTTATCTTAGTGAATGTTGAGAAAAAGCTCCAGTTTCAGTATCTGTAATTAATGAGTTATAAAATATTAATTATCCAGATTTTGATATTGCCTAAACTAAAAAAAAAAAAACTATGGAAAAAAGGACAAAATATAAATTGAAGGTGTGCAGTCATGCCCTGCTCACCCCCACCACCCAATCTCTTTGCATCGCAGGAGAACAGACAAGGACTCCCATCTCCTGAGGTAAGCTGTTTGGCAAACAAAGTGCTGATTAAAACAAACAGGCCAGTGAGCCCCACTGCTGCTGGGGAGGACAGGGCAAACAGGGCGGCTGCAGCGGGAGGCCCTCAGATGGCAGGAACCAGACTGCAGCACAGAGCAAAGACAAAGCTATCTGTCAGAGCGTATGCACCCAGGCACAGAGTACAACCTCACAGCTGCCCAGATACTCAACTGAGTTTTGGTTATTTGGTTTTTAACAGTTTTTGACAGGTCCTGCCTTCTCCTGAGTACAGCAAAGCAATATTCTGTTCAAATCTGCTGCTCGCTAATATATTTAAAAACTGCTTTGACTAGTATTACTCATTCTTATTCTACACTTATTGCATGTATAGTTTTTTATTTCTTTTATCTTATCATGTTTAATGTTGCAGCATTGCACCGAGACAAATTCCTAGTTTGTGTACTACATGAACAATGGCAATAAATCTCATTCTGATTCTGATTCTGAACTATTTCTGGATGAGATGACACCTTATTTAAGACAAGTTAATGTTTGAGAATTGTTGGTTAATTAGTTACAAAATTAACTTCTATCATCAGCAAGTGAGACAGAAACCTGAGTGACCTTGATTTAAAGAAAACCTCAACAAGACTTTGTTTTAAAATGTGCCTTGTGTAATTGCTAGTGTTTATTCTTGTTGGGTCCCTGGAACAGGAGATCATTCACGCAACCAATTGACCATTTGCTGTGACGTCAAATCCTTTTGTTTACGCCGCCATATTGGACGGCAGAAGCGAGTGGACGGCGCATTCAGCAGCTGTTCAGCGATGTACCAGATCTCGATATATTTACCTGATTTCAACCTACATCTTTGTCTTATTTTATGTTGGCATTGGATTAGACTATGGCGTTTCACTGCTGTGCCTTTGGGTGTACAAATCGCCAGAAAAAGGGATCCAACTTGAAGTTTTACCGGTTCCCAGCTGACGAAGACAGGCGCAGGAGGTGGGTGGCAGCGCTGAAGAGGAAAGATTGGTCCCCGTCGCCTTACTCGCGGCTATGCAATCAACATTTTATATCGGGTATGTCTGATGTATCAGTGTCTATAGATGTAATGTTATATCATTGTAAACACTGGTAAATGGGTATGTCCCTCCCTGTGTGCACCACCAAGGCCTACCATCTGTGACCTAGCACTAGACAACTGCTAGATGACAAGATAATGATCATGAATGCATGCTCCTGTTTGAAATTTAATGTGTTGATCAATATGGCTGAGTTTATTTTGCAATGAATAAAAAATTTATTAAATTTACCAAAAAAAGTTGTATTTTTAAAATAATTCACATTCACCTATACAGTTAAACCTCCCACCATTGTTTATTACTTTGTACTTCAGTGTACCACATAAATAGGTCTACATGGATTAAAAGAATGATATAAACATGATAAATCGTTATATTGCTTCTCAAACTGTATAAACTGTATAAACTATACCTACTCCATATTCCAGGTGAGAAGAGCAGTGACCCTCTTTCTCCAGATTACATCCCATCAGTCTTCACCTTCACGTCTACTCCAACGAAAGACAGAAACAACGCCAGCTTCCATCGGTACATTAAAACACAAGCAAGGAAAAAAAGACAGAGAGAGAACTTGGATCGCTCACTTGCTGCCAGTGTACTCGTATAAATGTCTTCTGGAGTTTGTTGTGCATTGATAAATGTAAATGATTCTGTTGTGCCTTTCAATTAAACTGATTTGGCGTTTAATTTTTGGTAAAAACAGAAAGTGTGAAGACAATATGACACCATCTTGCTTCATGATCACCCAGGGTTTCAGTGGGGGGTCCGACATCTTCTGGGAGTGATGTACCTGTAGTGGATAAATATTCTTAAAATTAATATGTGGGTATGATGACTTTTTATCTGGATATAAGTCTTTCTTGTATAGACTGGACAATAAAATTTGTAATATATCTAATAGTGTTGGGAGTTGTTTATCCAGTATTCTGTTGATACGACAAATATTTATAAATCCTTTAATTAATTTAATTGAGATATTATATATACTGCTAATAATAATAATAATAATAATAATAATAATAATTGAATATTTTATAAAATTTTAATAATTTATCACTTAATAGATTCTATATAACATGACAAATCTATACAGTAGGGCCTTCACAACATAGTGGACCATTGAAGTGATGACTGGGGATATCAGCACATTTCTCACAAGCCCAGCAACAAAATAACTATAAGTGTCCAAACTTTTGTAGGCTTTCAGAGACTCTCCAGGGTACCTAGACGGTGTGTTGACCAGGTAGTTGTAGATGTCCATATAGCGTACGTCAGGTTTGGGGCAAAAATCTATGAAACTGGTGAATTTTTCAAGCGACAAGTTGTAAGGGTCCACGCCGATAACACTGATCTTTTCCGTGTACCTGTCACGATGTTTTTTATCTAGTAGTTGCGCTACATCGGACAAAGCCGGCACATTGGACTGAGCGGATGCCATGCTGAAACGCACTCACACAGCGCCCGAGTTGCCGTCCAATGTGGCGGTATCAACAAAAATCACGTGACGCGGGATGTCACTGGCAAAAGGTTAATACACTGCTATGGGTGAGCCAGGTTGATGCACACCATTAATGATGCTCTCCCTTGCTTTATGGTCCATGGCACTTGACTTAGCGTGTGTAAGTCTATTGCATCTTTTGCATTCAAAAAACTATTAGTTTGTTACGTCTTTTTGCTATCTCTGCGAGCAGCCCTGCTTAGGTTGTACAGTCTGACAGCCGTTGGTAGGAAGGACCTGCAAAACCTCTCGGTTGTGCACCTGGGATGATGTAGTCTGCTGCTAAATGAGCTCCTCAGTGCATTCAGTATGTCCTGCATAGGGTGGAACTCGGACTCCAGCAGAGATGACAATTTAGCCACTGTCCTTCTCTCTCCTATCTCCTCCACCGGATCAAGGCGCTGCCCCAGGACAGAGCTAGCTTTCTTGATCAGTTTGTTCAGTCTCTTCCTATCGGCTGCAGTAATGCCACTGCCCCAGCAGACCACTCCAAAAGTGATGGCTGATGCCACCACCGTGTCATAGAATGTCTTCAGCAGCGCCCCTTGTACACCAAAAGACCTGAGTCTCCTCAGCAGGAACAGCCTGCGCTGTCCCTTCTTGTAGAGTGCGTCAGTATTGTGTGACCAGTCTAGTTTATTGTTCAGATGAACACCCAGGTACTTATAGGATGTCACCATCTCGATGTCTGTTCCCTGTATATTTACTGGTGCTGTGAGGGGTTTCTCATGCCTGCGGCAGTCCACCACCAGCTCCTTAGTTTTCCTCGCGTTGATCTGGAGGCAGTTCCGATGGCACCAGTCCACGAAGTCCTGGATAAGCCCTCTGTACTCAGCTTCATCTCCATTGGAGATGAGGCCAACGATTGCAGAGTCATCAGAGAACTTCTGTAGATGGCAGTGTGTTGTGTTTTGTGAGAAGTCCGCAGTATAAAGAGTGAACAGGAAGGGAACTAGCACCGTTCCCTGGGGGGCCCCCGTGCTACCGATGATCGTGTCAGACACACAGTCCCGGGTTCTCACAAACTGAGGCCGGTTCGTGAGGTAGTCCAGGATCCATGATGACAGGTGCTGGTCCACCTCTGCGCGCAGCAGCTTGTCCTTCAGGATCATCGGTTGGATGGTGTTGAAAGCACTGGAGAAGTCAAAGAACATGATCCTTACCATATTCCCGGGCTTCTCCAGGTGGGACAGAGAATGGTGAAGGAGGAAGATCACCGCATCCTCCACCCCAATGCCATGCTGGTAGGCGAACTGGAGTGGATCCATCGCTGGTTCCACCAGGGGGCGGAGGTGAGCAAGGAGCAGTCTCTCCAGGGTCTTCATCAAGTGGGACGTCAAGGCCACCGGTCTGTAGCTGTTCAGGTCTTTGGGGTGGGAAATTTTTGGTACAGGTACCACACAAGATGTTTTCCACAGCTGTGGTACCCTCCCCAGCTTCAGGCTCAGGTTGAAGATGTACGTCACAATCCCACACAGCTGGTCTGCACAGGACTTGAGGAGCTTTGCGCTGATGCCGTCCGGTCCCGACGCCTTCCTCGCCTTGATCTTCCTCAGCTCCGTCCTCACCTGGGTCCTGGTCAGGGTCAGGATGGAGGGCTGTGTGTTGGGAGTGGGGGGGTGTTGGTGGAGTGGGGAGTGGGCAGCAGGACTTGATTTCTTTAGAGGCAGCAGTGGTTGTTGTGCAGTCAGGGGGGAGGGCGGTTGGTCAAACCTATTGAAAAACAGATTCAGGTTGTTCGCCCACTCCCTGCCCCCCGTGGCCTGGGGGGAGGTATTCTGGAGCCCAGAGATGGTTTTGAGGTTTCTCCAGACCCTGCTGATGTCACTCTGTTGCAGCTTGTCCTCCATCTTCTTCCTGAAGCTGTCCTTGCCTTCTCTGATCTTTCTCCTCAGCTCCCTCTGTACGGACTTCAGCATCTCCCTATTCCCCGACCTGAGGATGAACCACTTCTTCCAAATGCACATCACAAATCTACCTACGGGTACAAATAAAATAACCTGAACCTGAACTATCACTTGCAACACTATTTTAAGACCCAGGTGTAATGGTGAGTTTAATAAGAAAGGAGGCAGAGAGTCCAAAGAGTGTGCTTAGTGTTAATATCCATAATGACAAACTTGATTAAATTATCCTTTTCCCTGACTATGTCCAAAAAAGAATGGGAAAAAGTTCCAAGTACATTTTTATTTCCTGCAGAAAAACTTTGTCTTACATTGCTGACAAGTTTAAAATAATTTCCATACACAATAATTAGTAACTGAGCTTGCGTCCAACTCAGCAAATTCTACACACTGATGAAGAACATACTGACTGAGACTCATTCACAAACGTTTGGGTAGATTTTTTTTTTTTTTTAATCTTATGCAAAAAATTTGTTCTTAATGCCGTCCGAGTTATTCTGATTCATGAAACACGTGTACTATCTGATTTCAACTTTTTTGAAATGATTATTAAGACATGTTTTGTGATGCACTTGTACACACACACACACACACAAACACACGTATAATATACAATTTCATGGAAAATTGTACCACAGCCTTACAAATAGCAAGAGAAAGGTCTGAATTTGTCTCATGAATATGAAAATATTTAAGTAAGGATGTATTAATGACTCCCAGAACTGAGCTTCTGGACATGTTCAGCCCAGATTTGTGCACGCACACTGTTAGTAAATGAGGGCTAATGTATTAATGTTCTATATTTCAAAAAAATCAAAGCTTGAGATGCCTTAAATAATTCATAAATTTCACCCATGCCTGGGCAAAAATTAGAATTTTTAACAGTTCACAAAAATTAAGAATAAAAATCATTCAAAATTGAATCATATACATTTAGAGTTAAATGTGACAAGCTGTAATAAAGTATGGTGCATTACTCAGAAATCTAAAAGCTCCAGTCACCATAGATGGGTTTTGCAGCATTTCAGTTGTTGGGCCCTTTCCTCCAGACAGCTGGATTTGTTTGCGTGCCAGAGGGATGAACCTGGTCGGAAATAGGTCCTCGCTCAATGGCTGTCATTTCTCAGTGTACTCAATGGTTTTAGTGTCAGATTAAAAGAGACTACAATCCTGCCAAGACTAAGTAATGGATCTTCAGGCATTTACAGAGCATGTGAAATCTCCCTCCATGTTCTCATACTGCCCTAATTCAATTAGGCTGCTCTCCAAACGAGCTTGGGACTGCACATTCATTTCTCTCTTTTTTTCCTACCCAAATGGGAGCATGAGCCCATTGCTGAGGTGTCGCGACAAAACATTCACCTCATTGCTGCGGCCCCTCCATATTCTCTCAGCACGCCAACACCCTGACAAGCATCAGATACTGCAGTGGTCAGCCAGAATCCCATGACATCAGCCACACTAGAGTATACTGAGCACCTCTGCAGCTGAAACTGCTGTGATTGTTGTCTCATATCATGGTGATCTCATAGACATAAGTGCATGGAGTGGAAAGATGTGCTGTTTAAAGCAGTAACGGCAAACGTGGTATTGGCTGTTTCATCTACACACACACAACAGACCCACGGCTGTCCCAATTCTAGTGAAACTGTGATCCACATATGAAATTTTTCCTGTTGATGTTACGTGAAATGGATTAAAAATGGAAAGTGGATGTTGTGCTTTAGTGTCATCTTTAGCTTTTACTTCAATTAATGAGGCTGGTCTTTTTCACATAACCAGTGGGCCCATGTGGTTTGAAAACTGGGATGGTGGTTCCTCTCTTCAAAAAAGGGGACTGGAGGGTGTGCTCCAACTTTAGAGGGATCACACTCCTCAGCCTCCCTGGGAAGGTCTATGCCAAGGTACTGGAGAGGAGAGCCCGGCCGTTGGTCAAACCTCAGATTCAGGAGGAGCAATGTGGTTTTCGTCCTGGCCGTGGCACATCGGACCAGCTCTTTACCCTCTCGAGAATTCTCGAGGGTTCGTGGAAGTTTGCCCAACCAGTTTACATGTGTTTTGTGGACTTGGAGAAGGCATTTGACTGCGTCCCTCGTGGTTTTTTGTGGGGGGTGCTTCGGGAGTACAGGGCATCGGGCTTGTTGTTACGAGCTATTCGGTCTCTGTACGACCGTTGTGAGAGTTTGGTTCGTCTTGCCAACACTCGATCGGACTCATTCCCAGTGAGAGTTGGACTCCGCCAGGGCTGCCCTTTGTCACCGATCCTGTTCATAATTTTTATGGACAGGATTTCTAGGTGCAGCAAGGGAATGGAGGGTGTCATGCTTGGTGACCACAGGATCTCATCTCTGTTGTTTGCAGATGATGTTGTCCTGTTGGCTTCATCCAGCAATGACCTACAGTTCTTGCTGGGATGGTTTGCCGCTGAGTGTGAAGCGGCTGGGATGAGAATCAGCACCTCCAAGTCCGAGTCCATGGTCCTCAACCGGAAAAAGATGGATTGTCCTCTCCTGGTTGGGGATAGACTTCTGCCCCAAGTGGAGGAGTTTAAGTATCTTGGGGTTTTATTCACGAGTGAGGGGAGAATGGAGCGAGAAATTGACAAACGGATCAGAGCAGCATCTCCAGTGATGCGGATGTTGTACCGGTCTGTTGTGGTGAAGAGGGAGCTGAGTTCTAAGGCAAAGCTGTCGATTTACCAGTCAATCTACGTTCCTACTCTCACCTTTGGTCACGAGCTTTGGGTAATGACCGAAAGAACGAGATTGCGGATACAAGCAGTTGAAATGAGCTTTCTCCGTAGGATTGCTGGACTCACCCTCAGAGATAGGGTGAGGAGCTCAGTCATCCGAGAGAGGCTCAGAGTAGAACCGCTGCTCCTCCACATTGAAAGGAGTCAGTTGAGGTGGTATGGGCATCTGATTAGGATGCCTCCTGGACGCCTCCCACTTGAGGTGTTTCAGGCACGTCCCACTGGGAGGAGACCCCGGGGCAGACCCAGGACTCGGTGGAGAGACTATGTCTCCCAGCTGGTCTGGGAATGCCTTGGTATCCTCTCTGAAGAGTTGGAGCAGGTGGCTGGGGAGAGGGAAGTCTGGGTTTCTCTTCTTGAACTGCTGCCTCCGCGTCCCGGACCTCCAGAAAAGTGGTAGAAGAGGGATGGATGGATGGATGGATGACACGTGCACAGTTCCAAATCAGTGGCACAAAAATTGACCCACTATGATAACCATGATAAATGTGTGATATCCATAAAGTGGCATTTCCCATGTACCATTTATTTAAAATAATAATAATAATAATAATAATAATAGTAATAATAATACATTTTATTTATAATGCACTTTCCATTTCAAAGAAACATCAGAGTGATACAGTTTAAACAGCGACAGAATTTAAAAAGACAACAATAAAAAACTAAAAGTTTAAAAAGGTAAAAATCAGATGAAACAGACTTTAGTAAGCATTTGTAAATAAAAGAAGTCTTTAAGTGTTTTTTAAAAGTCTCAACAAATTGTGGAATCCTCAAAGGTTCTGGAAGGGCATTCCACAGATGTGGGGCAATTACCTGAAAGGCCCGGTCTCCCATGTTATGAAGCTTGGGCTTGGGAGGTTGAAGATGATGACTATTGTTGGAGCAGTGCTGTCTCATAACTGTATGTGGTGATAGAAGATCCTTCAAATAAGATAAGATAAGATAAGCCTTTATTAGTCCCACAACGGGGAAATTCCAGGATTGCAACAGCACAGGGATAGCAACACTCAGAGCAACAATCAGAAGGCAAGAAAAAAAAAAAAAGCAAGCAAGCAAGAGCAGCTAATATACATATGTACATATTACTATAAATATATATATATATATATATATATATATATATATATATATATATATATATATATATATATATATATATATACACAGTATATAAATAGTCTGGTGTGTTGCCATGTAGACATTGGTAAGTAAGCAGGCAGATTTTAAATTCAATCCTGAGATGCACCCTCATCAGGACCCTGGCAGTGCTGTTTTGAATGTATTGGAGCTTTTAAAGGCCCTTGCCAGATATCCTGATGAGGAGTGTGTTACAGTAGTCTAACCTGGAGGAGCTAAAGTCATGGACCAGTGTCTCAGCATCGGAGAGGGAAAGGAAGGGGTGGAATTTGGCACTGTTTGAGGTAAAAAAAAAAAAAAAAAAAAAAGGAGACTTTACAGAGGTGTTGAATGTGAGTTGCAAATGATAAATGAGGGTCAAATTTAACTCCCAGATTATTAACAAGGACGACAGGGGAATGGTGTGACCAGATAATGAGATACTGCTGATAAAAGCAGATCTGAGCTGGTGGGGGGGTGCCAATGAGGATGACCTCAGTTTTGGAACTGTTAAACTGGAGAAAGTTCTCACTCATCCACACCTTTTTCTCCTCCAGGCAACAGGTGAGGACCAGTGGGATAGTGGAAGAAGTTTGGTCCAATCTCATATAGAGCTGAGTATCATCAGTGTAGCAATAGAACGTAAGCTGGGGAAGCTGGGGAGGGTACCACAGTTGTGGAAAACATCTTGTGTGCTACCTGTACCAAAGACTTCCCACCCCAAAGATCTGAACAGCTACAGACCAGTGGCCCTGACGTCCCACATGATGAAGACCCTGGAGAGACTGCTCCTTGCTCACCTCCGCCCCCTGGTGGGACCAGCGATGGAGCCACTCCAGTTCGCCTATCAGCATGGCATTGGGGTGGAGGATGCGGATCCTCCTTCACCGTTCTCTGTCCCACCTGGAGAAGCCCGGGAATGCGGTGAGGATCATGTTCTTTGACTTCTCCAGTGCTTTCAACACCATCCAACCGATGATCCTGAAGGACAAGCTGCTGCGCGCAGGGGTGGACCAGCACCTGTCATCATGGATCCTGGACTACCTCACTAACCGGCCACAGTTTGTGAGAACCCGGGACTGTGTGTCCGACACGATCATCAGTAGCACGGGGGGCCCCCCAGGGAACGGTTTTGGCTCCCTTCCTGTTCACCCTTTATACTGCGGACTTCTCACACAACACAACACACTGCCATCTACAGAAGTTCTCTGATGACTCTGCGATCATTGGCCTCATCTCCAACGGAGATGAAGCTGAGTACAGAGGACCTACCCAGGACTTCGTGGACTGGTGCCATCAGAACTGCCTCCAGATCAACGCGAGGGAAACTAAGGAGCTGGTGGTGGACTGCTGCAGGCAAGGACAACCCCTCACAGCACCAGTAAATATACAGGGAACAGACATCGAGATGGTGACATCCTACAAGCACCTGGGTGTTCATCTGAACAATAAACTAGACTGGTCACACAATACTGACACACTCTACAAGAAGGGACAGCGCAGGCTGTTCCTACTGAGGAGACTCAGGTCTTTTGGTGTACAAGGGGTGCTGCTGAAGACATTCTATGACACGGTGGTGGCATCAGCCATCACTTTTGGAGTGGTCTGCTGGGGCAGTGGTGTTACAGCAGCCGATAGGAAGAGACTGAACAAACTGATCAAGAAAGCTAGCTCTGTCCTGGGGCAGCGCCTTGACCCAGTGGAGGAGATAGGAGAGAGAAGGATGGTGGTTAAACTGTCATCTCTGCTGGAGTCCGAGCTCCACCCTATGCAGGACATGCTGAATGCACTGAGGAGCTCATTTAGCAGCAGACTACATCATCCTAGGTGCACAACCGAGAGGTTTCGCAGGTCCTTCCTACCTACGGCTGTCAGACTGTACAACCTAAGCAGGGCTGCTCGCAGAGATAGTAAAACGACGTGACAACCTAATAGTATTGAATGCAAAAGACGCAATAGACTTACACAATGGTCCCCTCCAGTATATAACTAGGAAAATACCGGTTGGTACGGAGGGTGACAATATGTATGGGTACATAATCATACCATGTAGGATAACTAAGTAGACGGTTATGCTGCTTCATTCCATCTAGCTACAATGCTCCGCACTGTGTGTGTTTGTATATTTATATATTTATTCCATCTAGCGACTATGCTCCGCACTGTGTGTGTTTATATATTTATATATTTATTCCATCTAGCTACAATGCTCCGCACTGTGTGTTTATATATTTATATATGTATTCCATCTAGCTACAATGCGCCGCACTGTGTTTATATATTTATATACTTATATCTACATATGTATTCTCGCTGCTCTTGTTTTTTCTTGTCTTCTGATTGTTGCTTTGAGTGTTGCTATCCCTGTGCTGTTGCAATCCTGGAATTTCCCCATTGTGGGACTAATAAAGGCTTATCTTATCTTAATTTCATACCTACTGATGATGCTGCTCAGGGGGAGCATGTAAATGGTGAAAAGGGTCAGCCCCAGGATTGATCCCTGAGGGACCCCAAAGGTCACCGTATGGGGCAACGATATAGCATCCCCCAGAGCCACAATGGTGAGAAAAAGTGTTTACCCCCTTCCTGATTTCTCATTTTTTTGTATGTTTGTCACACTTAAATGTTTAAGGTCATCAAACAAATTTAAATATTAGACAAAGATAACACAAGTAAACACAAAATGCAGTTTTTAAATGAAGGTGTTTATTATTAAGGGTAAAAAACAAATCCAAACCTACATGGCCCTGTGTGAAAAAGTGATTGAACATCATACCAACAGTAAAATATGGTGATGATGGTGTGATGGTCTGGGGCTATTTTGCTGCTTCAGGACCTGGAAGACTTGCTGTGGTAAATGGAGCCATGAATTCTGCTGTCTACCAAAAAATCCTGAAGGAGAATGTCCGGCCATCTGTTTGTGTCCTCAAGCTGAAGCGGACTTGGGTTCTGCAGCAGGACAATGTTCCAAAACACACCATCAAGTCCACCTCTGAATGGCTTAAGAAAAACAAAATGAAGACTTTGGAGTGGCCTAGTCAAAGTTCTGACCTGAGTCCGATTGAGATGCTGTGGTATGACCTTTATAGGTTTAGGGGGCAATCACTTTTTCCACACAGGGCCATGTAGGTTAGGATTTTTTTCCCTTAACAATAAACACCTTCATTTAAAAACTGCATGTTTTGTTTACTTGTGTTATCTTTGTCTAATATTTAAATTTGTTTGATGATCTGAAACATTTAAGTGTGACAAACATACAAAAAATGAGAAATCGGCAAGGGGGCAACCACTTTTTCACACCACTGTACTCAGCTCTACCCAAGAGATAGGACTCAAACCATTTGGGGATGGTTCTTGAAAGTCCAATTAATTTTTCAAGTCAGTACAGGAGAATATTATGGTCAACAATATTGTGATGTAGTGGGGGTTCACACAAGAAAGGAGAGATAACTGTGACGAAACAGGCTTTATTTAAAAACACACTCTCTCAACACAGACAGGAGGGGAGGTCATTCACACAGACCTCCGTCTCACTGAGTGTGACACAAACGCATGATCAGTCACTGCTCTGACTCTTCTTATAACACTGCTGTGTCATTATAACGCAGTTATAATGACACAGCAATAACACTTTAGAACACACGAATGATAACACCCTTTGAATCCTCCGCTGCCAAAGCATGCCGGGAAAATCCCCGCCCCCTTAACACAGCCCCAACGTTACACTGCCCCCCCCCGGACTGGTTTCTGTCCCCAGAATAATAAAAGTCCAGCTCAAAAGTCCAACACGAATCCGTCCAGGTGTCGGGGCGGCCTCCATTGTCGACGACCAGCACGCACTGGCCCGCTAGTGTTCATCTTTGCCTCGGTTGGAGTATCTGGTCGAGGTGAAGGCTCTGGCTCGACCACCCGTGGAGCGGATGGCTGGTACTGGGTGAGACGGTCACGGTGGAGTACCACGACCCGGTCCCTTTTTTTCAGCCTCATCCTGTACACCACATCCGACAGTCTCTGTAGGACCACGCACGGTCCCGACCAATGGCTCGCCAGTTTTGGTGACAGTCCCCTTTTTCACTCCGGGCAGAAAACCCAGACTCGATTTCCTGGTGCAAAGTCCCTCTCCTGGCAGCGGGAGTCATATGCCCGCTTCTGCCGGCTCCCTGCCGCTGCCAGGGCCTCCCGAGCCAGTCCGAGCACCGTGTGGAGACATTCCTTCAAGCAAAACAAATAATCCAACTCCGGTTTGCCCTCCACCTCTGGCTCGGGGGTGGGGGGGGATACCAAATCCTCCGGTGTGCGCAGCTCGCGTCCAAACATCAGCGCTGCAGCGGTGCACCGAGTGGATTCCTGTGCTGCTGTCCGGTACGCCCACAGAACAAAGGGCAGATGCAGGTCCCAGTCTCGCTGTCGCTGGTCTACTAGGATAGCGAGCTAGGTGGTGAGGGTCCTGTTGAACCGTTCGACCAGGCTGTCGCTCTGTGGATGCAGCGGGGTGGTCAGGGTCTTCCGGAAGCCCAGCCGCTTGCAGACCTCCCCAAAGACCTCTGCCTCAAAGTTCCGACCCTGATCACTGTGCAGCTCCTCCGGTGCGCCAAACCGACAGAACATCTTGTCCATCAGCTTTGATGCCATGGTGGTGGCACTCTTATCAGGGACCGCATACGCCTCTGGCCATTTGGTGAAATGATTCATTGCGACCAGCACATAGCGGTTCCCCCGGTCCATGGTCGGGAAAGGGTCCAGAATGTCCACCCCTACCCGGTCCATCGGTGCTCCTACCCGGTACTGCTGCAAGGGAGCGTGGGATCGCTGAGTCGGCCCCTTCTGAGCCGTGCAGGTGTCGCAGCAATGGACGTGGAGCTCTACATCCTGGTAACATCCGGACCAGTAGAACTGGGCTCGAAGACGCTGCAGAGTCTTTGTCACCCCGAAGTGGCCCGCTCCTACCGCCCTGTAGACCAGCTGGAGTACGTTGGGCCGGAGCCGCTGGGGAACCAGCAGCTGCCAGACGTGATGCTGCCCAGCTGGAGTCTGCCACTGCCGATACACAACACCCTTGTGACAGCGGAGGTTGGCCTACTGGGAGTGTAGGGCCTTGGTCTCTGGGTCCAGCGCAGACACAGCCTCCCAGGCAGGCCACTGGCCTGCGTCCTGCCACTGCCGAACCCGGAAAATTACTGGATCTCTGTCCTGCTCGCTCTGCAGCTGCTGTACGCCGAGGGCCTCTGTGATGTCATCGCTGGGAAGAGCTGCCTGCTGTGCACCGCTGTGTTATTCCTGCTCACAGCGGTCCGGGGAGCAGCAGCCCGTGGGATGGCTTGGTCTCGATCCTCTGCCCGCTGGCAGTGACGACAGTCCTCCAAAGCACAGGGATGCCAAGACAGCACGTCAGCGTTGGCATGGAGGCGGCCTGCCCGATGCACAATCTGAAAATTATAATCCTGCAGTGCCTCCAGCCATCTCACCAACTGTCCATCCGGCTCTTTAAAGTTCAGTAGCCAAGTCAGGGAAGTGTGATCTGTCCTGAGCTGGAACCTGCCCCCGTACACATACGGGCAGAAATGGCGAAGCCCCTGGATGACAGCCATCAGCTCTCTGAGAGTAACGCAATAATTCCTTTCAGCTCTGCTGAGAGTGCAGCTGAAAAAAAGCAACTGCCTGCTCTCCGTGTTCTCCCTCCTGGGATAACACCGCCCCGATGCCCTGGTTGCTGGCGTCCGTGTCCACGATGAAAGGACGGTTCGGGTCGGGATACTGCAGGATGGGGCTCCAATGAGCGCTGAGCGAAGCCGGGAAAAAGCAGCAGCATAGTTCTCACTCCACTGAAATGCAAGTCGTTTCTGTGTCAGCTGATGCAGCGGGCTGGCGATGGTGGCGAAGAGTTTCACAAATCTCCTATAATAGGAGGCCAGTCCGAGAAAACTCCGTAGCTCTCCCACATCCCACGGCACTGGCCAGTTTCTCACTGCTGCCACTTTCTCTGGATCGGTGGCGACTCCCGCTGCACTGACAACTTAGCCCAGGAAGGTGGTCTCCCACCAAAATAGGTGGCATTTCCGTGGGTGTAGCAGCAACCCGGCCTGTCGGATGGCGTCCAATGCTTCCCTGAGGTTGGACAGGGCGCTGTCAAAATCAGCTGTGTGAACCAGCAGGTCATCCAGATAAACAATGCAGCGGCTCCGGGGCAGATGAGCCAGCACTTGCTCCATCAGACGTTCAAAGGTGGCCGGGGCATTGCAAAGTCAAAACGGCATCACCTTGAACTGATACAGTCCCTGCCCAATGGAGAAGGCTGTTTTCTGGCAGGCCTCAGGTGACAGCTCTACCTGCCAATAGCTGCTGCGGAGGTCCAGCGAGCTGAACCTGCTGGAGCCGGCGATGTGATCCAGCGCGTCATCGATGCGGGGCAGGGGGTAGGAATCCTTGTGGGTGACATCATTCAGGCATCGGTAATCCGCACAGAACCGCCACGAACCGTCCTTCTTCCTAACCAGCACCACCGGCGCCGCCCAGGGGCTGCTGGAGGGGTCAATAACATCTGCCTCCAGCATTTCTCGTACTTTTTGTTCTGCTGCCGCCCGCCTTGAAAAAGGCAGACGGCGGGGGCGGAGCCGGATTGGCCTGGTCTCACCGGTGTCAATCCCGTGCTGCACCAAGCTGGTTCGGGTGCATTCCTCATCCTTCGCAGTGAAGACATCCATGTAGCAGTCCAACAGCTCCTGCAGCTGGCATCTCTGTCCTGATTCCAGTCCGCTGCAGCTCTGCTGGAACTTCCTCGACCACCTGCTGCATCTCTGCTGACACATTGACCCGCTTCGCTGTGGCCCTCCCCCTTGTTGTCTTTATTGGTGATCGTGGTCCCTCTGCTCATGCTGGTGGCGCCGTTGGGTTTAGTACTTGCGGTGACCCGCCTGGTTCGGCCCGCCCTGGCAGTCCCTCGATCACGCAGGCCTCCGGGTTCCTCCTCTGGGCCCTGCTGCAGAGCGTGATGGTCCAAATTCCCAGCAGGAGGGACAATCTGACGGTGTCAATTTTTGCGCTCCATGCTGTGAGCAGATCGAGTCCAATAATGCAGGGGTCTTGGATGTCAGCCAGCCAGAACGGGTGATTTGTGTTCTGGCCAGCCACCCTCACCACAAGAACTCTGCGCCCTCCCAGTCTGGCACGCTCACTGGTAGCTGTGGTGACACAGCGCCCGGTGGGTTCCCACCCCTGCGGTTCTGTCTTGTCCGTGCCTGGCAGCACACCGGGTCATACCAAGGAGATGGTAGAACCGGTCTCAATCAGGGCCCGGATCGGTGCATTGTCCAGGCTGCACTGTAGGTACATCCCAGGCGAGTGTCCAATTCGGCCCACACGTGGTGACAGTTCATCGGGGAAAATGTCTGTGGGAGGTAGCAGGTCCCCGTTCATGCCACCTTGTTCTAGTTTAACGTTGGCGAGGGGCCGGTTTGTCGTTGGGGTGGGTGTCGGGCAGTACCGCACGATGTGTCCTGGCTCCCTGCAGCGGAAGCACCCTTCCTCGCACCGCCTTGGTCTGCCGCAGCTCCTCCTCCTCCTCACTCTCAGCTGTGGCCTGGAAGGCTCTCTGTCTCGGTGCCGATGCATCAGCTATACAATCCATTAGCGGTTCCACCCGCTCTGCTTCTGCCACAGCCGTCTCCCAGCTGCTCGCGGTGTTAATCCGGATGTGGCTCTGGAGCTGGGCCGGGCGGAGACCCCGGATGAAGTTCCGGAGGGCGAGCTTCTCCACTACTTCTGGCTCGAAATCCGGGTAGCTGCGCTGTGTCAGCAGCTGTATGTCTGCTGCGTGGGCTCCCAGGCTCTCCCAGCTGCCTCGCCGGCGGTTGGCCAGCTGTTCCTCTGTGTGTTCAGCTTTGGCCGCTCTCCCAAACTGCCTCCGGAGTGCTCCTTGTAGCGCTGGCCAGCTGCAGCATTCCTCGGACTGGAGATCGGACAGCGTGCGGAGAGCCCTTCCCTCTAGGGCCAGCGCGACCTGCACGGCGGTCTCTCTGGGTGGCCAGCCGTTCAACACAGCAGCCAGCTCAACCTGGACCAGGTAGTCGTCCAGCAGGGTTTCACCCATTAAAGCGGGGAACCTTGGCCCACTGCCGGATGGGTGGGACGGTTGCCTCTCGGTCAATCGCCGCCCCTGGTCGCAGTGTAATCGCCAGCCCGTCCCGCCTTGAAAAGGGCGGGGAGCGAGGCTGATCTGCTCTGCTCAGCCCCCCCTGCCTTGAGAAAGGCAGAAGGTGGGGTACACTGGTCCCGTCGGGTCCGCTGCTCCGTTCATCCCGGCGAGCAACTCCGGGGGTTGGTGTATCAGCTCTGTTGTCCATTCCCAGCTGAGCGATGAATTGCTCCAGCTGCTGGATCTCTGCTCTGATCCTGGCTTCCATCTGCTCCATATCCCAACTTCTGACACCAGTGTGACGTAGAGGTGGTTCACACAAGAAAGGAGAGATGACTGTGACGAAACAGGCTTTATTTAAAAACACACTCTCTCAACACAGACAGGAGGGGAGGTCATTCACATAGACCTCCGTTTCACTAAGGGTGACACAAACGCATGATCAGTCACTGCTCTGACTCTTCTTATAACACTGCTGTGTCATTATAACGCACAAATGATAACACCCTTTGAATCCTCCGCTGCCAAAGCATGCCGGGAAAATCCCCACCCCCTTAACACAGCCCCAACGTTACAATATCAAAAGCGGATGTAAGAACAAGGAGAATGAGGAATGATAAGAAGCCCTGATCAGCAGCCATAAGCAAGTCATTCACCACTCTAACCAGAGCTGTCTCTGTGCTAAGTCCAGCACTGAAGCCAGATTGAAATTTTTCAAATAAGCTCTGTGAAATGAGGTGACCCTGAAGCTGTGCAACCACAACCCTCTCTAGAACCTTGGAAAGAAAAGGCAAACTGGAGATTGGCCTGTAGCTGGCCAGATCTTCAGGGTCTAGGGTATTTTTTTTTTTTTTTTTTTTTTTTTCAGATGGGGTCTGATAAGAGCAATTTTAAGGACAGATGGAACTTTACCTGATTGAAGAGAGCAGTTTATTATGGATGTAATGAGGGGACTTATGGTTCAAATATTTGCTTTTCATTATGAATATAGGTACAACAGGAGTGGTGGCCTGGAGGCAGAGCATCCGCTCCACAACTGGGAACTTCCTGCCGTCCAGCAAAAATGGATTATGCTGAGCTAGAAGGCGGAAAGTACCATTTTAATATGGTCTTCACTATGACCCAGCCAGGATTTGATCCCACAACCTCCTGGTCATAGGGTGCATACTCTACCAACTAGGCCACCACTCCAGTTGCACCAGTCCCAAGACTGGAAAAAAATGGGCAGGGTTGTGTCGGGAAGGGCATCTGGTGCAAACAAAAAAAAAATAACAACTCAGCTCCAACCTATGGCTATGGCAGATATATCTATGTCTGCTGCAGCGACCCCACCAGAACGTGGAAATAAAGTTACAAGAAGAAAAAATTATGGATGTAGGTACAGGATCCGGAGAGCATGTAGAAGTCCTCATTTTACATATGATGCCCTTCACTTCTCCCTGAGTAGCAGTAGTGAAGTGAGAGCGAGTGCTCTCTGGTTCAGAAGTGGCTGTGGTCACTGGTGAGGTACGGAGGATGCTGAGTGAGGAGCAGATGGTATTTACTATATCTGTAAAAAAGACAAATCTATTACACTGCTCCTCAGTGTAGTTGTTGCAGGTCTGTGGTTGAGGTTTTAGCAGGTGATTTATGGTAGAAAATAGTTGTTTTGAGTTGCCAGGGCTATTATTATATTTGAGTAAAATTGTGATTTAGCAATAGCTAGTGCCTTGGAGTAGGCTTTTTGATGGGCATGGTACACCTGCACCTTCTGTCAAACTAGAAACCACAGATCACTGCTCAAGAGCACGACCAACAGCCTTCATTCTCTGCAGCTCATCCATGTCCCAAGGAGCTGATTAAGCAAAAGAAACCATCCTTGTTTTCAGTGGAGCATGTGACTCAATGATCTTATGTAGTCCAGTATTATAATAGTCAACAGCTTCACTCACTGAGGTAAAATTTGTAACAGAACAGAGAGATGTTAAATAAGAGTTCAAGGAGACAGAATTTGTTTGTTTTTTTTTAAGTTCCTAAACCGTATCTGACATTTTAGTTTAATCTGTGGATAATTTAAAGGCAGTTCCATAAGAACTGACTTATGATCAGATACCCCAAATCATACAATTGAAGGTTGGTTATGGGGGAAGCATCAGAAATGACCAGATCTAGAGTGTGTCCTCTGTAATGAGTACGCACTTCAACATGTTGTGTCAGATTTAGACAATTCAAGAACTCAAGGAACTCAGCAGCAAGGTAGCCTGAGGGAGTGTCCACATGTATATTAAAATAACCAAGTATGATTACACTGGAAGATGGTGTGAAGAAAGACATAAGGAGGTCATGTAATTTAAAAAAATGAATTTTGGGTGTGGTTTTGGTGGCCAGTAAATGAGTACTATTATTGTAGAAAGCAAGGGTTTACATTTAAGATAAGATAAGATAAGATAAGATAAACCTTTATTAGTCCCACAATGGGGAAATTCCAGGATTGCAACAGCATAGGGATAGCAACACTCAGAGCAACAATCAGAAGGCAAGAAAAAACAACATCTAGTAAACATATGTCCATATTACTATAAATGTATATACAGTATACAGTATATAGACACACAGTGCAGAGCATTATGGCTGGTGAATGTGCAGCAGAAAGTCTAAGCTCTCTCTCCGCGGATGCAGCGGGCCAGCTGGAAGTCTTTGGGCATGATGGTGACCCCCTTAGCGAAGAAGAGACCACCAGGTGGGCCTCGCTGGTCTCCTGCAGAGCCATGACGGCGAAGCTCAGGAAACGCAGGACGGTCTTGAAGTCCTGAGCGATCTCCCTCACCAGGCGCTGGACGGGCAGCTTACGGATGAGCAGCTCCGTGGATTTCTGGTAGTGACGGATCTCTCTCAGAGCCACGGGCCTGTGACCTGTGATGGTGAGGCCTCTTCACTCTGCCGGTGGCCGGAGCGCCTCTCCGAGCAGCCCTGGTGGCTAGCTGTCTCCTGGGGGCTTCTTCCTCCAGTAGATTTTACGGGCATTTAAAAGCAAGACACGGAATATGGACAAGAAAGGCAGTGGAAGGGGAGACAGTTGAATATCTGCATGATGAATGACAGCCAGACCTCCACCATGGCCAGTGACCTGCGCTTTGCCAAAGTAGTTATACCCAGATGGGCAAGCCTCATTTAAAACAAAGAAAGCCTCAGGCTTGTGCCAAGTTTCAAAGAGGCACATAATATCAATGCCTTTATCTAGGATGTGGTAGTTAATTAGGCTGGCTTTATTAGTCAAAGACTGAGCATTAAAAAGTTCAATTTTTGTGCAGGAGAGGTTTGTAAATCTCTGGAGTGGTTGGAGAGCATAAAAATCCACTCCACATATCCCATTTTGCACAGTTTGGTTTTCAGCCTTATCAGTCACAGTAGTGGCAGCGCTCTGTTGACGTGTACAGTGACACATTGAGCGCACACCTGAACAAAACCCTGACCACAGCGACAGGATGGAGCTCCCTGACTTTTTATAAATAAGTCCACTTTCTTACCCTATGTGGACATAGCTTGGCCAATGAAGTAGCCTCAGTTCCTTAATGACAGTGGTGATCACTGGAGGATTGTAGTTGTTGAGCTCCAGCAGCTGAGATGACAAATACTGAAGCATAGTGGCCAGCAGAGGGAAGATGGTCCCAGTGTTTGTGGTCAGCCGTTGTTCCAGAACACACAGGTAAATGGCTGTAATAGCCAGAAAAATCCAGGGTAGCATTTGAGGAAATAACCCCAGAGATGAAGAGGACATGAGGCGATGGAATGGAGAAATCATACAGGTTGTAGTCGGATATGTTTAGCCGGCTAGGCGAATGTAGGCCAAACAATAGCTTGTGAGAAGTGGCAAGTGATTCTGCAGCAGCCACAAATGAGCAGTCCACCTGGATTGTCACGGTCATCACCGAAAGGCCAGTGATTAACAGTTCAGAATTTGCGGCCAATGTGGAAAACACCCAGAACCACAGCAGTGGCACCAGACAGATGCCTAACACTGAGACATGGCACTTCAAAGCAAACGTTGGACGGCAGCAGCAGGTAAGACACTGTTCATATAGCGATGTCTGTGAGAGTGAAGGAGTGAAGAGTCTGAATTAATTAAGAAACATTGCAAAAAGGCTACCATCAGCAGGGCACAGCTTAAAAAGGCAGCAAAAAACATATCAGAAAAGACAGAAAACAGGTGGAGAAGCGGCGAACAAACAACACCTGTGTCTTCTCCTTACCGTGATACCAAGGGTTATAAATTAACTTCCAACTTCATAAAACTTCTTACACATTTTCTGTGTAAGAAGTTTTATGAGTGCAAACATCATGTTCTAGTGGTGCTAAAATAATTACAATCAAGGAAAGCAGCCAGTGAAAAGTCATAGAAACTGTGCCTTCTAGTTTTCAAAATGTGTGAAAATCCTACCATTACCCTAGCCATTAAAATAATGAGAATGGGATAGCTTCCCACCATCCCCGCTCACCTCCTCACAGTTCAATGTATGTGATGTTGTGCAGTAGCAGTTTCACTAAAGGGTTATTCAGAGTCCCTCCGAGGGGAAACATTTGCATTCTGTAGACTGCATTTGCGTACGTAGCAGTATTCAGAGTGGTTTTTGAGCCACTACAGCTGCCGCTCTGAGAAGCCGTGTTTCATGCATGTGCAGTGACAATAATCTGCAGTTCACATGCCTGTACTGTCGGCTGCAGCTAAGAGCCACCAAACTGATTTGAACAGCTGCAATCCAAACACAAAAGAGGAGCACGGTGGCAGATGTTTAAAATGGCAGAAGCGATGAAGGTATGTGAATACAATGACAATCAAGACAAATATAAGCTTTTGCTGTTAAGTGGCAGAGGATGAAAACAGATGGGCAAAAAGACGGTCATTTGCTCACCCAGTATTGGTGGATTGCTCAGTACTTCCCTCTGGCTGGAGTTTCCGGGCGTATGTGCACTTCACTGTGACCATTTCTGTACTTGTATGTGCATACAGTTTTTGGGGGCTACGTGCGCTTGGTCAGTGCTCACCTTCTGCGTAGGGTTTGCGCACAAATGCGTTCATTGCACTAGTTTGCGTACCAGTGAGTTTTTGCCACCATAAATTGGGCTTTAGAGTTACAAAAGTGAAGGCATGGTACACTGTGTGTAATAGCTATGCATTGAAGGGAGAAACTGTGAGAGTTACACGGTGTCCTGCAGTGCACCAGTGTTCCAATGACATGTTACTGGATTACAGTTTCTGAGGAGCAAAAACTTACAGATTAAAAAGAAGAAACCCTGCACTTTACATGAAGAAGTTGGAAATTTATGACAAATAAGTTGCACATTTAAGATGTAAATTCCTCTCCTAATAATACTGACAGGTAGGGGTGGAAATCACCAGAAGCTCCATGATATGACATTATCTCAATACTTGGCCCGCAATGCGACACAATGAAGGTCTGTTGATAACCTGAGGTCTGCGGTATCATACATTGCGATTTCCCATCCTGATCTCTGTCTTGTTCAACTCTTGACTAGATCTCAGGAGTCACTCCTTTGCTGTACTAACCTAACCAGACAGTGAGCATTTAGCACCATCTAACAGATAGAAAAGTCAACTTTTTTTTTTATAGTTATTCTGGTACCCAAACCAGACCATCAATGATGGAGTAGCTCATTCCAGCCTGACAAAATCATACCAAGAGTGTTCAGGTCTCATGACCATTGACTCTGACCTTAAGCACATCCTAGATTCAGACCAGTCTAGAATTGGCTTAAGCTCAAGGTCAATGGCCTAGGAGAAGTAAACTTTTTAGTGAAATCATAAATGTCAGATCTCTTGACCTTTAACAATGACATTCACTTTGATTTCAACCTAGATGCAGACCTACATGAGGGTTCTTGTGAGAGAGTTTGGTGAGAATCAAGGTAATTACCTAGGAGGAGGAGTGATTTTTCTTAAATCATACGTGCCCAGATCTCCTGACCTTTACCTTGACCCTGAGCAAAACCTAGATGCAGACCGGCCTGAGGACAGACGTCAAGTCATTGGATTAACTGAATTTGTATTTGACACTTTTATTAAGACTTTAATTGTATTGTGGACACAAAGTATCATACTACACTGCATCAATTTTATTTGTTTATTATTAATGTTTACCCCACCCCTACTGAGACACCGATTAAACTTTGTTGATCTACCTTCAAGGGTCAAGTATATAGCTTTTCCAGACTAAACAGGTGCCTGTAAGTTTAAATTCATACATTTCCCAGTGCTTTTGTAGATAGATTTGGGAGCCTAAAGTAGCTACTACTGTACTACTGTTAGCTTCTGCCCTGGCCTTAGTAGCTCCTATTCCTCAGTTTGTTCTAATATGCCTCAGGTCAAGACATGAGAACCAAAGTTCATCGAAATGACACCATCTTGCAATCTTTATCTCTGACCATTTTAATAAAGTTTCCTAGTGAGTAATCACACACACACACACACACACACACACACACACACACACACACACACACACACACACACACACACACACACACACACACACACACACACACATTTATGGAAAGTTCCAATAGCGAGTAAGCTTAGTGGTGTGACCACAGTTTTTATGGCTGTTTTCCTTATATTCTACTCATCATCCTAGTTGCACAACCGAGAGGTTTCGCAGGTCCTTCCTACCTATGGCTGTCAGACTGTACAACCTAAGCAGGGCTGCTCGCAGAGTTAGCAAAAGACTTGACAACCTAATAGTATTGAATGCTAAAGACGCAATAGACTTACACAATGGTCCCCTCCGGTATACAACTAGGAAAATACCAGTCGCTACGGAGGGTGACAGTATGTATGGGCACATAATCATACCATGTAGGTTCAGGTTCAGGTTCAGGTTACTTTATTTGTACCCGTAGGTAGATTTGTTTTGCAGTCTGGTGACAACCATATTTACAAGCCACTAATTACATTCAACATAGACACAAACACAGGCACACATGAAGCTGACTATAAACATGATAAAAAATACTCAAGGCTCCATCAAACAGGGTATAAAAAGACAAAGAGATGAGGGAGAAACCAGAGGTAAGAGAGAGGGGTCATATTAAAGTTAAAAGTTAAAAACTAATCAGAGGTTAAAAAACTCTAAGGTCTAAAACCTAATAAGGTATTTAGAACCCAAGTGACATCATACAAAATAAGTAAATATAAAATATGTACAATATATTTTTATAGCTTGTTCAACTCTTTGACAGCAGCAGGGACAAAGCTGTTTTTGTAGCGCTGAGTTTTACTTTTTGGGACAGCAAACCTCCGTCTGGAGGGAAGAAGCTGAAAGTTGCAGTGCAGAGGGTGGGAGTCATCATTTAAAATGGAGGCAGCCATCCTCTGTACTTGTCTGGTGTACAGGGATGTCAGGCTCAGCTGTGACTCACCAAGCAAACGACTGGACCATCTAACTACCTGATCCAAGGATTTCCTCTGTTTCAGTTTTATCTGACCAAACCATGACACTAAAGAAAAAGATAAAACAGATTCAATAAAAGCCCGATAAAACATTGTCATTATGGTTCGGTCAATTTGGAAGCGTGCAAGTTTCCTCAAACAATGCAAATTTTGCTGACCCTTTTTGCACACCCTTTCACAGTTCACTTCAAAGTTTAAATTACTATCAATAATCGTCCCAAGATATTTGTACGATTTTATTTATTTAGCGAATGCAAAGTCCTTAAGCCAAGCAGTTGCCTCCTGGTTTGCTGTATGGAGGGTGTGTAATCCTCCTTCCAGTCTTTGGAGCGGGCAAGCCTCTATGACTGGAAGGAGGATTACACACCCTCCATACAGCAAACCAGGAGGCAACTGCTTGGCTTAAGGACTTTGCATTCGCTAAATAAATAAAATCGTACAAATATCTTGGGACGATTATTGATAGTAATTTAAACTTTGAAGTGAACTGTGAAAGGGTGTGCAAAAAGGGTCAGCAAAATTTGCATTGTTTGAGGAAACTTGCACGCTTCCAAATTGACCGAACCATAATGACAATGTTTTATCGGGCTTTTATTATTTTTAAATAAATAAATATGTAAATATGTAAATAAATATGTAAATATATAATAAAATATTTAAATATTTTAAATATTTAAATATTTTAAAATATTTATTTTTTTTTATTTGTACGATTGTACACATTCGGTGGTCTGG
Source organism: Pholidichthys leucotaenia (assembly GCA_020510985.1). Lineage (NCBI taxonomy): Eukaryota > Metazoa > Chordata > Actinopteri > Cichliformes > Pholidichthyidae > Pholidichthys > Pholidichthys leucotaenia. Next base: position 89,592,371 of record CM035847.1, read on the forward strand.
CCTTTTAGTATGGTGACTTTGTGCCTGGGAGTTTTCCTCCTAAAGTCAATAATCATATCTTTCGTTTTTGTTGTATTCAGCTGCAGGTAGGAATCCTCACACCAGTGAACGTAGGATGTAGGAAAACTAAATAGACGGTTATGCTGTTTCATTCCATCTAGCTACAATGCTCCGCACTGTGTGTGTTTATATACTGTATTTACATATTTATTCCATCTAGCTACAATGCTCCGCACTGTGTGTGTTTATATATTTACATATTTATTCCATCTAGCTACAATGCTCTGCACTGTGTGTGTTTATATATCCATATATTTATTCCATCTAGCTACAATGCTCCGCACTGTGTGTTTATATACTCATACATTTATTCCATCTAGCTACAATGCTTCACACTGTGTGTGTTTATATATTTACATATTTATTCCATCTAGCTACAATGCTCCGCACTGTGTTTATATATATATATATATATATATATATATATATATATATATATATATATATATATATATATATATATATATATATATATATATATATATATATATATATATATATATATATATATACTATAGTATATATATATATATATATATATATATATATATATATATATATACTGTATATATATATATATATATATATATATATATATATATATATATATATACTGTATATATATATATATATATATATTTATTCCATCTAGCTACAATGCTCCGCACTGTGTGTCTATATATTTATATTTATATGTACATATGTATACTTGCTGCTCTTGTTTTTTTCTTGCCTTCTGATTGTTGCTCTGAGTGTTGCTATCCCTGTGCTGTTGCAATCCTGGAATTTCCCCATTGTGGGACTAATAAAGGCTTATCTTATCTTATCTTATCCTATCTTATCCAGCTAGACATCTGTGCTCCCAGTTGATTCATTAATCCACAGTTGGTAATATATCTTGCATAAGCTTGTGATTCCCCTCGACATTGTTCATCCATACTATCCAACATCTGTAATTCCAGCTGGAGCATCTACTAACACTTGACCATATACAGTCATGTGAAAAAAATAGGACACCCCATTAAATATTCATTTCTTTATTAAGAAATGTTCACATATCTATGGCTAACCTTGTTTTTATTTGCATTTTTTTAACATTTATTTTAGCCATTTTAAGTGGGAATGAATGTGGGGGTGTCCTAAAAAAAAGATGGAGGTGTCCTAATTTATTCCTCACTATTTGTTTAGAATTACATTTTACAGAAATTTTTTAGAAAGTCTTTAATTAATTTTTAATTGTTTAGTTGTACTACATGAATCTCACAGTATTTGTAACATTGATATTAAATATCCATATGTCCAAATATGTCAAAAAAACAACACAGGCTTATACAGGCAGTCCTAATTTTTTCGCATGACTGTATATCACCCCTCAACACAATTTTAGCTTGTTTTGCTGTATTTTGTTACACACCAGTACTGATTAGCCACAGTTAGAGTTAGCCATTCAGTCATTCAGGATTGTCTCTGTGCTTATTATAGCCCAGGCTCTTTCCTATCGACCACACAAACTCCTGATGATACAATTACTTGGGCTTTTATCTTGTCACATTAGGACCAATAATGCATGAGTAAACTCAGGTAAAACAAACAACAACAAAGCTAACAGCTACCACTAGCACCAACCATGGATCTTATACAGTAAGTGATGAAAGAGTGCAGGTGCGGTGGACCAGTGTTTAATTTGGGTAGAAAATGGTGCTGGAATATTTAACCTTGAGGAATTTTAAGCACAGCATGTGACATTTTTTTTTGAGACATCTATTAACTACGGCAAAAGGTGCAAATAAAACTGTTGTGGAGAATGGTGAAGGACGAGGCTGAGTTTATTTCTCAAGTTGGTTTTATTCACATTCTCCAACATCTTCCAAACACAGAAAGAGAATGAATCCCCCAACATCTGTCCCTTTTATACCCCAGGACATCAAAGCATACAGTCACATTGTCTTTTAATCGGAGTCTTTGTCTAATTTGACCTTGTTGTTATATTATACAGTTTCTTTTAACCTGTAATGTACTATCCGAAATAAAATAAATTCATTCATTCATTCATTCATTCATTCATTCATTCATTCAAGTCACAATGCCTCTCCCTCTAGGTCTTCTCACCCCCCACCTAGAGTCCTGGTGGTCAGGAAATCCCTCAAGGCCATCTCTTTGCATACAAAAGGCCAGATCTCACATCCTCCTGTTACCCCGAGGAGGTTCAGTCCTTTTGTTCCTCTGAGACGTGAAGCATACAATAAGCATACCATAATATACCGTATATGTGAAGCATATGAAACCCACATATGTGCACCACACCGTATAGTTTGTCCTTGTTTTGATGCTGTAATTGTCCATTGCTTGCTACGTATTTATTTTAAGGCAACATTTTGAGAGTGTATTTGTAATGTTGGTGCAAGTTAGCTTCTAGTTATGTCTGACAGCTTTATCATACTCTTCTTTTTGAGAGATTCTTTGTCAAATCAACCACCATAGCCTGTGGGATGAGTCTCTGCAGTAATCCCTGCTTGGAGTGACATCCGGAGGAATAGCTACAAAATGCTGGAAACCCCACTGACCTTTAGTGACACCTTCTGTTGACCTTGCTTTGACTTTAGAGCGAAGTCCCTGAGCTTTCTAACTGAGGGCCGGCTCCATAGCACACAGTCTCTTATCCATTTCTTTCCCTTTCATCCCACTTCCCCCCCCCCCCCCCATTAAATATCCTCCCCCCTTCATATTTACAGAGGCTTACAGGACAGGGCCAGGGCACACTGCTGCTGCTCCTCGGATACCCAATCTGTCTGCCACTTATCTGAGGGATTACTGTGGTGAGGGCCAGCTACCGCCAGATTAGAGACAAAGGCCAAATTAAAACAGGGACTATCAACAAACACTGGGACAAGATGACAGGGAGGTGATCCAATTACACAGATAACCCAGCGCTCCCTTGCGTGCTGCACGAGATGCTGCTACAAACAGGGGTAAACAGATATGCACTCAGTGGCACACGTCACTGGGATGCACACTCACACATGCATGTGGTCATGTTGGTTAGTTTCAGTCAGAATAAACAGAGCTGTATTGCCACACTGCTGTGGAGAATTATTTCAGATTTTATCATTGTGCATGTAAATGGTGATTACTGATCACAGGCAGAGGATGCTGAATCATTTAAAACACGCCTCCAACAGATAAAATTTGACAAAGCACATCAACTCGGTTTTCCCCCCTTGTCCTGTGAAGCAGTTAGGTAAGGAGAACAGAAATCTACTTCCCTTATTGTGCCAAACAGATTTACTTTGCCAAAAGGAGCTTCATACAGTACGTATACAGTGGTGTGAAAAAGTGTTTACCCCCTTCCTGATTCCTCTCTTTTTTTTTTGTATGTTTGTCACACTTAAATGTTTCAGATCATCAAACAAATTTAAATATTAGACAAAGGTAACACAAGTAAACACAAAATGCAGTTTTTTAAAACTGTATTTTGGAAAAGAGACAGGAACAAACAGAAACAACAAACAAACTGACACAACTGTAACAAACAGAAGACAAACTGTTTCTTCTGAAAAGGTCTCATCACGAGTCTGGCATCTGCACCTGTAAAAGAACAGAGAGACATACTGTATGTGTGTGTTTGCATGCATATGAGAGCGCACGCAAAGTGAGTGTGGACATGCGAGTGGTTTACCAGGAAACATACAAAGAGGGTGCCAGGTCACAGCAAAACCCCTCCCCCGGAAACCCCAAGCAAGCAAGACAGCGCCACCAACCCCGACAGCACACAAATGTCCCAAAGCCAGCGAGCCCCAGGACAGCCATGCAGCCGCCTCAGGAGGGACAGCTAAGGGAGACCGGGCCGGTGCAACACAACACCCCCCCCCCCCCAAGCGGTGTTGATGCCCTACCCCCCCATGCACGAATCGTGATGGCTGAGAGTTAGTTATGTGGTGTGATTGGATGCAGGTGTGTGAACTACCAAAGTGCAGTTAAAAGCCCCCGCTGCCCAATGAGGTCTTTCCCTCACATACACACCCTCTAAACCCCCCCACCCCCCCCCCCCCCACACACACACACACACGCGCCCACCCTCATGTGTACACACACACACACACATACTGTGCCATTACATATGTCCACCTACACACACACACAACCTCACATATTTACACACAACACACATACCCACACGTTCACACACAGATGCACGCACCCATATCCACGCAAACCCACACTCGCGCACACCTGCACATGCGTTTGCGTACACACACACGTATGCGCGCGTGCACAAGCACGCACACACACACACATACATACATATAGGCCCTGGAGGATGGGGCTTGACCCCCCTGCAACCCACCACCCCTCCACCCCAGGAAGCAGGGCTGTCCTGCACTGCCAGCGTGCTCTGGACCCCGGGCCAGAGGGGGGGATCAACTCAGTTTAAAGGGGTCACTGACCGCACTCTTTCCACATTTTAGTAACTCACACATGTATTAATGAAATATTTGTAACATATGATTTCCTGCATTTCTCTTTAATTATTTAATTACTGCAGCATCATTGTGAATCACTGCAGCCTTTCTCAAAACAGCTCATTTCAGTGCATGTCTCTTTAAATATCTTAGAGCACATTTAACTTCGCCCTCCCTTTTCATCATATTTCTAGCCTTAGCTGGCTAGTGCCTAGCTCGGATAGCAAGCCTGAGCAGACTAACGTAAATTTGTTTAAAAGAATGAATGAAATGATGCACCCCTAGTGGACAGGGGTGTGTGGTTTCGGTGGTCTATAGGATATCACCGGTCCCTGGAGTACAAAAAGCATAGAAACATTAGTGAATGAGTGGCTAAATTGCTAGCTTCACCTAGTTATCTTGGATCTCAGTGAGAGAAAGTAAAACTTTGACTAAGCTAAAATAATGCCTAAGAACGATGTACACAGTCAAGTGTTACCAGATGAAAAAGGATTCCAGTGGAAAGTGAACAGAATTTAAAGAAAATAGTGATCAAAATTGGCCAGACTGATAGTTAAGCTAACGCCAGACGCATGTTGGGCAGCATCCCCCACCTTAGACGACTTGTAATGCCACTAGAATGAGTCCAACCACCTACTTTAGCTAATGATAACCATTCAATGTAGCATCATGGCAGAAATATAACAAAATAAGCTAGAATTACATGAGATATTTTATTGACTGGATTAATGAACCACCTGGAACATGGAATAGGGATGCTGAAATCCAAAGAAAATAACCTATACCGCGCTTGATTAGCAAGTTCCCTAGTACCACCGTTAGCTCTGACTACTCTGACCTTTGGCTCCTCTACCCCCTTCCCTTACATGTCAGCTAGGCTGGCCAATAATAGAGCAGTGTCATGTATATGATGTTCTGAAGCAACCCTGGAAGAGTTAAAACGGTTTCTTGGAGAGACAAATGATATAAAAGCTGCTTTTTTTTTTTTTTGAAAAGTGAGTGTTATGACATTTTTTCGATAATCTTGTGACTAAATAGATAGATTTCAGATGGTTAAAATCTACAAAATCACAATTTATTTTAGCAATGACCCCTTTAAACAGATGTATACAAGTACGGGGCAGAACAAAAATGTGTACATTTGATTTTAGAGTGGCCCGTTTCTTTGAAGAACTCTGGCTCTGGTTGTGACATACCTTTGGTTGTGTGTCATGTGTCATACATGCTCATTAGGAATGGATCAGTTTTCATTCAGTTAAGTTAGATACAGCCAATTCACAACTTGATTGATAACTAATATTTCAATCTAGAAAAACATAAATGTACTTTTTTAAATCATTCAATTTTGTTGTTGTTGGTTAATTCACAAGTTAGCCAGTTTTTAAAAAAAAAATTGTATCACTTTGGAACCAATCAAGAGAAATTTAGGGCTCGTCTGGGATTTGAGACAATTATACCTTGGATTGTATATAAAGATGGATGACGTACTGCCACTGACTCCCACTGTAGAAAAGTGGGGCTTTGCATTTTGGATTTAGAGCACTGCAATCATTCTCCTTTGGCGCCAGAGTCTGTGCAGTAATAACCATGAAACAGAACTGCGCTGACCAACCACTGGACAAAAACACCATTAAAAGGACCATCAATTGGTGTGCAGATGTTGGCTGAGGAATGTTGCTGCTTTTAACACAATTCTTTCTACTTTATTTCTGAAAGCAAGTTAAACCCAAGAGCTGCTGCCATTTAAATACCCTCAAGAAATACAATAAAACAGAATCTGCTTTGATGGAATTTCAGCTTTTCACGCCTCTGGTGGATTGCACGGAGGTATGTTAACAAGATATGGAAACACTGACAGGTGCAGCAGCTACACTAGGACAAAGGAAGTGCTCACGGTGGGTAAAAAGCAAATGAGATGAGATGAAGACAAGATCAGCATTGATGACAGATAGAACAGAAGCTAAAAATAGGGTAAGGTGAGATAATAGATAATACAGTGTCAAATAAGCAAATGACAGTAATTTATAATAGGAGCTTCTTAAAAATGAAATAAATTGTCTTTGCTGGGTTTTTTTTTTTTTTTTCAGCGCTTCTCTGTAATGACAGTGTCACATCTGTGACTCCCGCTCTAATAGAAAAGCTACCATCCAGGAACTCGCTGGGAAGTGAATGACAAGAAAGTATGAGCTCACCGTGGCCCCCGACAGTGCCCTCAGCGCCGGCAGCAGACAGACGCCAACCTCCAACTCTCCTCCTGGCCAATCACGGGCTAGCTCATTACCGCCACAGTCCCATTGTGTTAATTGAAGCCACGCTAACTACACCGTTCCTCCGGCTCTATAAAAGCAGAAGACTCATCACCCTCTCTCCGGCCGCTTCTCCCTCCAGCTACACAGGTAATTGAATTTCGGCGGGTCTCTCAGTAAGCTGGCTTGTTTTAATAACTTCACTAGATTATGTTAAATAAGTGTGCCTTAAACGCTTTTTATGTCAGGCCAGGGGAGGACGAGGAGGGTCAAAAGTGATAATAGAAATGAGGAAAAGGGCCATTTTCCTGGCCCTGCTCTAGGGACAGATGTAATCACTGCAGCCTATCACCTTGTCTGCGTGGTGCAAAGGTTCAGCTGTGGGCCATGGTGCTGCAGCTATGGAAGATCAGCTCCATACAGAGATGACGGTTAAGTGGGGGAAAGAAGCTTTCCTTGTCTGTAAATCTGTTATCCTAAGAGCTTTCATGTCTGCAGTCTGCAGGGCAAATATACGTATCCTGACTTTGAAGACGCCGTTGTAGAAGCTGTTGGAGGATAGCACTGGGGGACCATGAAATTTAACAGTTAAACTAACTTAGAAAATAAGACCTTCATCATCACCAGGCATCAGCATCCTCTAATACAGAAAGAGCAATTTTGTCTGTTTGTGAATCTGAATGGACCCATGTTATAGCTTAAAAAAAATAAGATGAAACAGCTGATTTAAAAGCAAAAACATGTCTGGCAGCATTAGAGTTTCTCCTGTTTTCATTTTCTCTCAATGCTGTGGTTTTTGTTGTCTGTTTTTAACTGAACTGAGAATATCTTTAGTTACATAGTTACTATGAGCTTCTGACGTTGGGCTGTGTGATATGACGATATATATCGGGTGCCGCAATAAAAAATGTCTACCATTTCATATGAAACTGTATTGTTTATATTGGGATTTAAAAAACAAATACCCTGGTTCTACTTGTCACCACCCTGCCTCTCCCCCGCAGTGTGCCAGGCGTATGGGTTGTGGTGGTTTGCTCAGCAGCCAATGTTAAGCTAATGGTTTGGTCAAATACTCAGTACTTCTGTTTGCCAGGAATGTGGGACTTTTTCCCACCGTGCTGCATCAGAAAGGATAGTCCTCTAACCTCGTTTTAATTGGAGGTAAGTAATGTTAACACCATCTCCCTCTAATTATAAACACTGTTGCCAACTTTTCAGAAAAGCTTGGAGTGAGATTTAGAAGGAATTCTGCACTGGGGAGCAGGGCTTGACTTTAACACCAGCCAACCGGCCAATGGCTGGTGGATTTCAGCAGTGGCCAGTAAGAAAGCTACACCCACTAGCCACTTTGGCTAGTTGTAGTTTTCTCAAACAACATCTAAAATAATAAACCTATTGCAGTGTGAGACTACGACACTACAACTCCCATAAGTACTGTAGTTTTCTTTTCTAATCAGTTTTCTTTCTCTTCTTTTTTCTGGTGAAAACAGGTAGTGTCCATTTAGGTTAAATCCATCAGCAACTACTAATGAGGTTTTACAGCCATGAAGGGTGTCCCAATTCATAGGGGTAGACAAAGGGGTAGGGGTACAATTGAGAATTGGGACTGGCATGTTTGCCCCTACAGGGCGAAGAAGAGGACCCAATCGCGTGTAAAAAAAATATTTACAAAATAAAAGAATGCAGCACGAGGGCTGGGAAACACAACTGAAACTGCACGGCAGGATAAATAAGAAGAAACCTAAACTGTGCTTAGCTTGGATAGAGGTACATATGCTGTGCGAGTCAAAATGGTAGTGAAAATAACAGTAACTGTAATTGTAGCAGTCATAGTACAGTACATTGCCACACTGAGGGTGCAGCGAGAGCTGAATATATAGAGCAGCCAGTGATTAACACAATCAGACACAGCCATGAATAATTAACAGCACAAAAGAACCAATCACAGGAAATTAAGGTGCTGTCACAATAAGTAAACACAAGATGAAGAGTAAGACAGGATGATGGCAATAATAACACAGGGTTACAAAAATAATTTTTTTGTAAGTTGTCTGTGTTTTTTCAACTGAGTTAAGACAATTTTGCACCGCTGAATCCGAAAATGCCATCCGTTTCTCTCGATCAGGTGCTAAGTAAAAACCTGTACTTACTTAGTACTTAGTACTGTGCATGTACTAACCTTTATATAATTTTTTATCTTTTGTTCATATAAAAGACAAAAAATAAAATAGAAAGGAGATGTCTTTACCTTCTTTACATGTTTCAACTGTGCCTTCTGACGAATATTAAACATTGTCTTCTGACGAAGGCTGCAGTGCAGTTGAAACATGTAAAGAAGGTAAAGACATCTCCTTTCTATTTTATTTTTTGTCTTTTATATGAACAAAAGATAAATAATTAAAAGAAGACAAAATGAACCTATTTGACGTACCTTTATATAAGGTAAGTACATGTAAATTGAATGTTACGTCATCATTGTTCAAAATTCAGAGAATTTCAAGACATAAAAAAGAATTTTGCATCATATAAAGCGAAAATACCCGTACATGTGAACAAAAACGTATAAGACTCCAGAGGGAACATAAAGCGTGGAGATCACTACAGGGATGGATCCAAATCTACCTGCACTTCACTCTCATATTGCAAATATCTTTCTTTACCATTTTACAGTATTTACTGCTCTTCATAAATGATTAAACAGACAGTGGTTCTCTTGATATTTTTACCTCCGCCAAGAGAAAGAGGTAATGTTTTTGCCAACGTTGGTTGGTTGGTTTGTCTGACTGTTAGCAACATTATTCAAAAAGTTAAGAACAGATTTTGATGAAATTTTCAGGAAAGGTGTGTAATGGAATGGGGAACAGATGATTAGATTTTGGTGATGATCAGAGAGTGTATTCCTGCACCAAGGGCTTTGTTTGTATTTGTGCAGCAGGATTACACAAAAACTACTGGATGGATTTGGATGAAATTTTCACCCGGGGTGGTCCTTGGGCTAGACAGGAAGCCATTATATTTTGGTGATGATCTGAGAATGCATACCTCCACCAAGGCTCTTAAATTCTCACAGAGTGTTAGCAAGAATTCTGCAAAACTACTGGATGGATTTGGATGAAATTTTCACCAGAGGTAGTTGTTGGGCTGGAGAGGAAGTCATTACATTTAGGTGATTATCTGAGAATGCATATCTCTGCCAAGGCTCTTATCTTCTAAGCAACAATTGTCCTAAACTAATGGAAAGACTTTGATGCAGTTTTCACCAGAAGTGGTTCTAGGCCTACTCATAAACCCATTACATTTTGGAGGTGATCCATGAGGGGCGGAAGGAGCCTTGGCAGAGGTATGCACTCTCAGAGTGCTTTTCTAGTTTATCTATATATGAGATAATTTACACTGAAAAAAGTTGTAAATTTAGTTCAGTGTGGCCATAGTCACATTTGATCATATTAAACATAATTGTCCAACAACAAAATTGTGGCTAGTGAAAAGGCTGAGTGGCTAGTAACGTTGGAAAATCACTAGCCACAGTGGCTGGTGAACAAAAAAGTTAATGTGAAGCCCTGCTGAGGAGAGTGGGAGGAATGGGTGGAGTGAGTGTGCAGGTGCGCAATACACTTAAACAGTTCTTTTTTTCAATAAATACACTTCTTTACTTAAAAATAAGTTTTAGAACATGTTCAATCTGCTTCATGCTGCCTTCAGAGTTCTTATTGTGGAAAATCTAAAGTAGGTCAACATAATACTGACAGTAATTTCCTCATTTTGGAGTGAGAAATTGAGTTTGTGGAGTGTGAGAGAGAGGGGAAAAACGAGTGAGACTCACTCCAAAAATGAGAGTTGGCAACACTGTTCTAACACAGCAAATACTAACTGATGATGCTGTTTTCGGTAATAGGAAACATTATAGTGTATCAGACCATTGTTTCTTTGGTTTAAATTACTGCTGAGTTTCTTAATTTTGTCTGAAAAAATATTACTAAACCTGCAAAAGTGTGTGACAGTGGCCACATACACAGTAAATTAATAAATAAATTAAACACGTTAGAGGAACAAACTGGCTCTTAATGTAACTTACTTGATTTCTAATCATTTTTAATTAGTCAAGTAGTGATAATGAATAAAGTTGAAGTCATCTCAAATGCACATTAAAAACAGTTTTATCACAACACTGCAAAAATAAGAGGGAAAAAGGTGCATAAAATTAATGACCAATGAATCTATACAATTGATTTTTTTTTCAGTATGTACTTGAAAATGTAAAAAAGATGGTCCTTTTTATGTGGTTATTATATATAAACTATGGAATTTACAGAAAATGTATATCATGATGTACATTGGTGTGAAAAAGTGTTTGACCCCTTCCTATCTCATTTTTTTGTGTTTGTCACATTTAAAAGTTTCAGATCATCAAACAAATTTAAATATTAGACAAAGATAACACAAGTAAACACAAAATGCAGTTTTTCAAATGAAGGTGTTTATTATTAAGGGTAAAATAAATCCAAACCTACATGGCCGTGTGTGAAAAAGTGATTGCCCGCCCCACCCCATTAAAACATAAATTAACTGTGGTTTATCACTTCTTTGGAAAGCCAAATTCAATTTCTCTAGCCACACCCAGGCTTGATTACTGCCACACCTGTTCTCAATCAAGAAATCACTTAAATAGGACCTGCCTGACAAAGTGAAGTAGACCAAAATATCCTCAAAAGCTAGACATCATGCTGCAATCCAAAGAAATTCAGGAACAAATGAGAAACAACGTAATTGAGATTGATCAGTCTGGAAAAGGGCCATTATCCACAAATGACGAAAACGTGGAACAGTGGTGAACCTTCCCAGGAGTGGCTGGCTGACAAAAATTACCCCAAGAGCGCAGCAACGACTCATCCAGGAGGTCACAAAAGACCCCACAACAACATTCAAAGAACTGCAAGCCTCACTTGCCTCAGTTAAGGTCAGTGTTCATGACTCCACCATAAGAAGGAGACTGGGCAAAAATGGCCTGCATGGCAGAGTTCCAAGATGAAAACCACTGCTGAGCAAAAAGAACAAAGGCTCGCCTCAGTTTTGCCAGAAAACATCTTGACAATCCCCAAGATTTTTATCTATCTTTTATCTAGCAAATATTTTACACCGGATTCCATTTCTGATGCAACCCTCCCATTTAAGGTAAGTCCAGCTTTGATACCCACCCGCTGCCTTCTTATTAGCCAGCTTAACTGATCTGATCTAGCCCCATTTCCTGCCAGAGCTGTCTTCAAATATTTAGATGTATACATAACCCAAGGTGTTAGCTTCAGAGCTAACAGTGCTACTAGGGTGTTAGCTTACCCAATGTGGTTTGTATTGTCATTTTCTTGAGATTTCAGTCACCCTAAAAGACATCCTTGTTTCCACCGAGTTCAAAAATCCACAGACAATAATATATTTTGCATCATTCTGGCTTATTTTGTCATGTTTTTGCTGTGATGCTACATCAAACCATTTGGTTGACTATTCAGTCTGAGCTCGTCAGTTTAATGACATAAGAGCTTGCCTCAATGGGGAGAAACTGACAGGCTGTATGGAGTTAGCATAACTGATGAACTGGCCGATTATTACGTGAGCTGGGTGCGCTTAGTATTAAGCGCCGCGGCGACGGGGGCCCCAGGCGGCGGGCCGCGCGCCGGACCTCCGGCGGCGGGGGAGGGAAGGGCGACGGGGGGACTGCTCCCCCAGCCGCGGCGCGAGCCCAGCCCCGCTTCGCACCACAGCCCGACCGACCCAGCCCTTAGAGCCAATCCTTATCCCGAAGTTACGGATCTGACTTGCCGACTTCCCTTAGCTGCCTTGATCTAACATGCCAGAGGCTGTTCACCTTGGAGACCTGCTGCGGATATGGGTACGGTCTGGCGTGATATCGCTACGTCTAGGCAGGATTCTGACTTAGAGGCGTTCAGTCATAATCCCACAGATGGTAGCTTCGCACCAGTGGCTCCTCAGCCAAGCACGTACACCAAATGTCTGAACCTGCGGTTCCTCTCGTACTGAGCGGGATTACTATTGCAACAACACATCATCAGTAGGGTAAAACTAACCAGCTCACGACGGTCTAAACCCAGGTTCCGGTTCCGGTTCCGCCGGACCGGCGGCGCCACACGAGTCGGCTGCCTGTTGCAACAGCCTTTTTTTTTTTTTTATCTTCCTTCTTCTTTCTACACCTTTCACTCTGTATATATATCACGGACGCACGGATCACCCCGGGGGTCTCCCGGGTCGGCGGACGGAGCCACGGTTTGCAGCGGGAGACGTTACAGCGGGGAGGAGCTAGTGCTAGCTAGCACTTGGCCGCCGCCCGGTGCTAATGGGAAACTCGACATACCGGGAGCTGTAGCGAAAAATGACGCGGGTACCGGGCTGGAGTTTAGGCGGCGTGAAAGAAATATAAGACAGAATAATAAAGAGCGATGGCAAGAACCAAGCAGACCGCCCGTAAAATCTACTGGAGGAAGAAGCCCCCCCCCCCCCCCCCCCCCCCCAGGAGACAGCTAGCCACCAGGGCTGCTCGGAGAGGCGCTCTGGCCACCGGCAGAGTGAAGAGGCCTCGCCATCACAGGCCCGTGGCTCTGAGAGAGATCTGTCGCTGCCAGAAATCCACGGAGCTGCTCATCCGTAAGCTGCCCGTCCAGCGCCTGGTGAGGGAGATCGCTCAGGACTTCAAGACCGTCCTGCGTTTCCTGAGCTTCGCCGTCATGGCTCTGCAGGAGACCAGCGAGGCCCACCTGGTGGTCTCTTCTTCGCTAAGGGGGTCACCATCATGCCCAAAGACTTCCAGCTGGCCCGCTGCATCCGCGGAGAGAGAGCTTAGACTTTCTGCTGCACATTCACCAGCCATAATGCTCTGCACTGTGTGTCTATATATATATACATTTATAGTAATATGGACATATGTTTGCTAGATGTTGTTTTTTCTTGCCTTCTGATTGTTGCTCTGAGTGTTGCTATCCCTATGCTGTTGCAATCCTGGAATTTCCCCGTTGTGGGACTAATAAAGGCTTATCTTATCTTATCTTATCTTATGATTGCTATTTTCTATAAATTCTATTCACCCTTTCACCGGAATCCTCATTCATTTACCAATAACTGACTATATCTGTCACTCTTAGATGTTATTTTTAGCAGCTAGCTATCATCAATATGCTGATAGTATAGAAAGAAAAGACTACACAGTTGCAATATTTTTGAACTTGCAAAAAGCTTTTGACACTACTGACCACAGATTGTTATTAGGAAAGTTAGAAAAGTATGGAATAAGAGGGACTGCATATAACTGGTTAGCCATTTATTTACAAGATCAATATCAGTATGTGTTTGTAAACAATACACATTCACAACTATTAAGAGTCACATGTGGTGTTCCCCAATGTTTTGTACCTGGTCCATTGCTTTTTATTTTGTATATAAATGATCTAAGTAAAGTACTTATGAATTTAAAATACATAATGTTTGCAGATGATACAACTGTGTTTAGTAGTGGTGAAAATCTGGAACAACTCCTGGAAACCACAGTAAATGAATTTAATACAGTAAAGAAATGGTTTGATATAAATAAATTATCATTAAATTTAAATAAAACAAAATTTATAGTATTTGGGAATAGACCAATAAATTCAAATAAGAAACTCAGGATATAGGATATTGAAATTAAAAGTGTTTTGGAAGCCAAATTCTTAGGTGTATATTTAGATTATAAATTAAGTTGAAAATCTCAGATAAAACACATTACAACAAAAATCTCTAAGCCAGTTGCATTATTACACAAAGCCAAAGAATTTTTTTTAACTCTGGATTGTCTTTACTCTGTACTGCTCCCTCAAAGTTCCATACATGTCTGACAGTGTGGAAGTATGGGGAAATGCATACAAAACAATTACTAATCCAGTATTTATATTACAAAAGCAAGCAATAAGAATTGTGTGCAGAGCAAATGACTATGAGTCCACTACTCCATTATTCATTCTGTTAAAAACATTACAATTTTATGATTTAAGAGATTTTAAAGTAATACAGATTATGCATGAAGTTAAAAATAACCAGCTACCTCCAGGTATCCAGGATTTGTTTCAGAGTAGAAATACTATTATGAATTAAGAGGAATATATTTTTTTCCAAAAAACCCAAATAAGAACAAATGTGAAAAAAAAAGTCTCACTGTGAATGGAGTAAACTTGTGGAATAATGCCAGTGATGACTTAAAGTTATGTGACACTATTGTTAAGTTCAAATTATTGCTAAAAACACGTTAATTAAGAAATATATTGATACTTGATTTATTAGAAATTAATATAATTGCAAAATGCTGTTTTCTTTGTTGTATTGTGGAGTGTATAAATGAGGCATATTCATTTCAGACGATTTATTACACATTCACATCTCACAGGCAAAGAACAGACTGACTGGTCACATCAAGCATTCCTCTCTCTATATCAAGTCACACTTCACAAGGTTCAAGGCACTTCCTCATACACAGCATGACATCTACACTACACTTCATTCAACCCCCTCTCACCCACTTGGGCATTGTTCTCCCATGTGTATTCATTGTCTCTGTCTAAGGTGTGAAATAACCTGAGGCCCACACCGCCCCCCCAGCATCTTAGATAGAACAATAGAACATCAGTCCACATGCTGTTTCGGCTTCAGTCTCCTCCCATATCTGCTGTAACTGGGGTTTACTGCCTTCGTGGCGCTGCTGTGCCGGTGGGAGGCTGCTGGGAGTGTGTCCGACTGCGGGTGAGCCGTGGCGTTGTTCAACCTGCGGAAATCACCGCACGGTCGCCACGATCCCTCAGCCTTAGGGACCATGTGTAGCGGGGATGCCCATGGGCTGTTTGATCGCCTGATGATGCCCAACCTTTCCAGGTTGGCGAACTCCTTGCGCGCTATGGCCAGTTTAGTTGCGTCCAAGCGCCGAGGTCTTGCAAAAACGGGCGGCCCGGTGGTGGTGATAAAGTGCTCCACCCCATGTTTAGCGATGGCCGCCGAAAACGTCGGGACCGTGAATGCTGGGAACTGAGTGAGCAGTGCGTGGAACTTACCGCCTGGAGTTGTGACGCTGGCTTGTGCTGTTGGCCGGGTCCCTCGAGCTATACAGGGGAGAGAGTCAAAGGACAGTGCATTAACCAGGCGCCTGTTAGCAACATTCACAAGTAAACCATGTGCACAGAGAAAATCAGCGCCCAGGAGCGGGCAACACAGTGCTGCTATGATAAAAGTCCACTCATACGAGCGGCCATGTAGAGATAAGGACAGTGTTCTCTCACCGAACGTCTTAATTTCCAAGCCGTTTACTGCCACCATTCCGGGGCCACTAGGTCCTGCCAGCCGGTCAGTGTAGGACGGCAGGATGACGCTCTTCTTGGCTCCGGTGTCGACGAGGAAGCGTCTCCCCGAGCGCGAGTCCGTCACATAGAGCAGCTTGTTCTCTTCACCGGCGGTCGCAGCTGCTACCGACTGCCGGCCTTGGTGTTTCCCGAGAGCTTGAAGTGGCATGGTGGCGCACATCTGCGCGCGTTCCCTCCGAAGTGGCGGTGGTAGAAGCAGAGTGTGACTTTCTGGCGCTCCTTGGCCCCCGTTGCCGCTACCGTCGGTGGCTCCTCGCCTCCCCTGGTCGTCTCGCTGGGCTCCACTGCCGCCGTGTTGACTGTGATCGCCCTGGTGGTGAGGATAATCCGGTCTGCCTCCTGGGCTAGCACACGGTAGTCTCGCGCGGCCAGCAACGGCGAATTGGCCAGAACTGCTCTTGCTTCTGTTGGCAGGTTCCGGAGGAAAAGGTGGGCAAACAGAAAGTGCCCGTCGCCCGTGCCCATCAACGTCAGCATCTTCTCCATCAGGTCTACGGCCGACCCATCTCCTAACACGGTCCGCGCCAGGAGCCTCTCCGCTCTCTCTCATTCCGAGAGCGTGTATCGCCGGATGAGCGCAGCCTTGAGCGCCTCATATTTGCTGCTGGCTGGTGGCTGATCGAGCAGGCTCACTACCTGCTGGGCTGTGCGGGAGTTCAGCGCTGCTACCACATGATAGAACTTGGTGTCGTCTGCTGTTACTCCCCGGAGGGCGAACTGGGCTTCGGTGTGGTGGAACCAAGAGCGCAGGTTGTGCTGCCAGAAATTCGGTAGCTTGACTGAAACTGCACACGTGTTGCTGGGGGTTCCAGTCTGGGCTGTCTGCGGGTTGGCTTCAGCGTCTCTGGGGCTTCCCGACCGGGCCGGCTCCGGGGTTCTTGCCTCGTGTTCCATAATACATCTTGGGTCACCAGTGTGGAGTGTGTAAATGAAGAGGCATATTTATTTCAGACTATTTATTACACACATACATCTCACAGGCAAAGAACAGACTGACTGGTCACATCAAGCATTCCTCTCTCTACATCAAGTCACACTTCACAAGGTTCAAGGCACTTCCTCATACACAGCATGACATTTACACTACACTTCATTCAACCCCCTCTCACCCACTTGGGCATTGTTCTCCCATGTGTATTCATTGTCTCTGTCTAAGGTGTGAAATAACCTGAGGCCCACAGTATTATGACTTTGAGGTCGGCTGTATATTTGTATTGTGTATGAGGGATAGGCACAAATAAGTTGATGCTTGTGCCTACACCCTTTCTGTCTGAAATATGTTGCCCTTTTTCTTTTTTTTTTGTCGTTATGATCTGGCAGAAATAAAAAAAATGAAATGAATGAATTAGCCACCTTGGGACACCATTCACTTATTTCCGTATGTTTCTGTGCTTTTTGTATTTCAGGCCCGTTATATGTTATGGACCACCAATAAATACATTATTACCTAAGCCAAGGAGGTAAAGTTTACTACTGTTTGTCTGTCTGTTAGCAGGATTACACAAAAATTACTGGACGGATTTGAATGAAATTTTCGCGAAAGGTGGCCCTTCATCTAAGGATAAATCCAGAAGATTTTGGTGATGATCTGAGCATGCATACCACTGCCAAGGCCCATTTTTGCATTTGTGCAGCAGGATTACACAAAAACTACTGGATGGATTTTGATGAAATTTTCACCATAGGTGGTCCTTGGAATAGAGACAAACCCATTATATTTTGGATGTGATCCATGAGCACATATCTTTATCAAGGCCATATCTTACGATGTACAGAGGGATGGTAAATGGCGTTCAAATGAGCAAGTGTCCTTGAGCAAGACACTGAACCCCCAGTTGCTCCTGGTGGGTCAGGCCAGCGCCAGTGTATGGCAGCTACACCGCCATCAGTGTGTGAATGTGTGTGTGAATGGGTGGATAGCAGGATCTGTCAAGCGCTTTGGTCATCTAGAGATGAGAATAAACGTGCTATATAAGTGAATGCCATTTACCATTTACCACTTAAATAGCGCTTTGTCTCATCTCTAAATGACCAAAGTGCTTAACAGATCCTGCTATCTACCAATTCACACACTGATGGTGGCAGAGCTGCCACGCACCAGCCTGACCCAAAAGGAGCAACTGGGGGTTCAGTGTCTTGCTCAAGGACACTTCGACATGCAGACTGCGGAGAGATGGGGAAATCGAACCCCTGACCCTCTGATCAGTAGTCGGCCACACTGCACCTGCACCACAACCAGGAGGCAAGAAGGTATGGACAGATGGATGGACAAAAGGAGGGAAGGAAAGAGCCTTGGCAGAAGTATGTGCTCTCTGAGTACTTTTCTAGATTATTTATTCTTTTAAACAAGTGAGAAAAGTACAGTCAATGGGGACCTTTAATCATATTTAAATTTGTATCTGGGGGACTCAAGATTAATGATTTAAAGTCACACTCCACCAAAAATTGTTTTTTTTTCCCATTAACATGTCTGTAACATGTGTTTTTTATGATTACAAGACATGTCATGTCTCTGTTTTTTTGCTGTGAAATTTCAGTTAAGCCCCTCCCCTTGGAAAAAGGCAAGTTTAGATGGAGTGTTTTTGGTGGTGTAACAGGTCTGTAGTGTTGAGCAAATCAGGACAAAAGATGCGTTCAGACCAAACACGAATGGGCAGCGCAAATCCATTCAAAGTGAATGGGAAGACGTGAGTACATGCGAATTTGCGCAGTCGCACGTTTGCGTCCCAGGCTAGCTAGCCAGCTGCTAGCTTTGAGATTCTGCCGTCACCGGAATAAAGGTATTGTGGGGTGTGTCAAATAAGAGGCTGACTCATGGCAGACGGTTTATTACACACTTCACATTTCTCAAGCACAGAACAGACCGACTCATTTCAGCAGGCACTCTCTTTTTACCCAAATCTCTCCTCACAAGTTTCATGGCATTTCTCCACACACAACATGACATTTGCATTACATTGCATTCAACCCCCTACGTCCTTGACTCCTTCCTGCTATCTCGCCAGGAACCTCCTGAGCATTGTTCTCCCATGCTTATCCACTGTCTCCTGTTTGAGATGCTATATAATCTGACTCCCCCAAGGTGCTAAACTACCCCCCCAGCATCTTAGATAGAACAATAGAACATCAGTCCACATGCCGTTTGGGCTTCCGTCTCCTCCCGTATCTGCTGTAACTGGGGTTAACCGCCTCTGTGGCGCTGCTGTGCCGGTGGGGGGCTGCTGGGAGTGTGTCTGACTGCAGGTGGGCCGTGACAAGGGGGGGGGGGCACTTCGGTCTGTCCGTGTGGCTGTTCTGGTGAATCATTTCCCTGGGGAGCTCTCCGTGGGGGTCTTCCACGCCGAGGGGCCCTAGCCAACAGCACTTGCTCGTCCGCCACAACGAAAGCGGGTTTGAGTCTGTCTATGCCAATTTTTTCCCGCCTACCCCCCCAAGTCTAGCAAAAAATGCTTATCCCCTGTTTCCAACACTCTGAACCGTCCATCATAGGGTGGGCGCAATGGGGGGCGGTGGGCGTCGTGTCTGACGAACACGAACTCCGCGCTCTTCAAAGTTTTAGGCACGAAAACACGCGGAAAACTGTGGTGAGCAGGGCCCAGCAGCGTGCCTGTGTTTGCGCTATGCTGCAAAAGCTGAGACGGGGAGCTGTCCGGCGTGGGATTGTCTGGTAGAAATTCCCCGGGCAGCCGTAGGGGCTGCGCAAAAACAAGCTCTACCGGGGAAGCTTCCAAATCCTCTTTCGGCGCGGAGCGCAACCCCAATAAAACCCACAGCAGCCTGTCCACCCAATCTGCATCCGTCAGTGAAGCCCTGAGCGCTGCTTTCAGTGATCTATGAAAACGCTCGCATAACCCATTGGCCTGTGGGTTGTATGTGGTTGTGCGGTGAATTGTAACACCCAGGCTGCGGGCCATCACGGACCAGAGTTCGGAAACAAATTGAGGGCCCCTGTCGGATGTAATGTCCGACGGGACTCCAAAACGCGCCACCCATGCTGTTAAAAAAGCGCGTGCTACGTCCGCGGACGTGGTTGCCGCCAGCGGGACTGCTTCTGACCAGCGCATGGTGCGGTCCACCACTGTCAGGAGGTGCGTGCACCCCTGTGATGGTGGGAGGGGGCCCACGAGGTCCACGTGAACATGGTCGAACCTCTTAGCCGTGACACGAAACGGCTCCAAGGGAGCCTTCGTGTGCCTGTGTACCTTGGCTCGTTGGCACACCACGCAGGCTGCAGCCCACTCTTTTACTTGTTTGCATAGGCTCGGCCACACAAACTTCTCTCCCACCATTTTGACCGACACGCGCACTCCTGGGTGCGCCAGAGTGTGAACCGACTCAAACACGCGGCGGCGCCACGCGACCGGGACCACCGGACGTGGGCGTCCCGTGGAGACATCGCAGATTGGGGGGGGGGGGCATCTTGCAGCACCCTGCTCTCCAGCCTTAACCCTGTTGGTCCAGACTGGAGCGCGCGCACGTCTGCATTGCTAATCTGCTCCGCGGCCATGGCTGCATAATCTATCCTCACGCAGACCAGGGCCACCACGGCGTGTGAGAGACAGACCGCCACCACATTCAGTTTACCCGACACATGCTGAATATCGGTAGTAAACTCTGAGATCGCGGCCATCTGTCTCTGCTGCCGGCCCGACCACGGTTCTGAAACCTTGGCCATCGTGAATGTTAGTGGCTTGTGGTCCACAAACGCGGTGAAGCTGCGCCCTTCCAGCCAGAACTGGAAGTGGTGTATGGCCAGGTGGAGAGCCAGCAACTCTGTCGAACGCGCTGTATTTACGTTCGCTGTCGCGCAAAGTTCTGCTGAAAAAGGCGAGCGGCTGCCAAGCCCCGGCGACGCGCTGCTCCACGACAGCCCCTATGGCCACGTCTGAAGCGTCGGTGGTGAGCGCTATCCGGGCCACAGGATCCGGATGCGCCAGCAGTGCGGCGTTCGCCAGGGCTGCTTTAACTTCCGAGAATGCCCGCTCTCGCTCCGGGGTCCATTCGACCCTATCCGCGGGTTTCTGTTTCTTGAGCGTGGCGTACAATGGTTGCATGAGCTGCGCCGCGCGGGGAAGGAAACGGTTATAAAAGTTCACCATCCCCAAAAATTCCTGCAGCGCCCTGACCGTCTGAGGCCGGGGAAAATCCACCACGGCGCGCACTTTGTCGGGCAGCGGGATCGCTCCTTCTGGAGAGACGCGGTGCCCCAAAAAATCAATCTCCGTCATGCCGAACTGGCATTTCGCCGGGTTGAATATTAACCCGTGCTCCTCCAACCTCTGGAAAACCATCGTGAGGTGGGTTTCGTGTTCGTCTTTGGACGCACTGGCTACCAGGATATCGTCCAGGTAGACGAACACGAACGGGAGATCGCGCAGCACTGCATCCATCATGCGCTGGAACGTCTGTGTTGCTCCATTTAACCCGAATGGCATGCGCAGGAACTCGAATAGACCGAACGGAGTTATTACCGCTGTTTTGGGTAAGTCCGCCCCGCGCACTGGGACTTGGTGGTAACCACGGACCAGGTCTATTTTAGAAAAAATGCATGCTCAGGCGAGGTGAACGGAAAAATCCTGTATGTGGGGAATTGGGTAGCGGCCATGCGCTGTGGTGTTGTTCAACCTGCGGAAATCACCACACGGTCGCCACGATCCCTCAGCCTTAGGGACCATGTGTAGCGGGGATGCCCATGGGCTGTTTGATCGCCTGATGATGCCCAACCTTTCCAGGTTGGCGAACTCCTCGCACGCTATGGCCAGTTTAGCTGCGTCCAAGCGCCGAGGTCTTGCAAAAACGGGCGGCCCGGTGGTGGTGATAAAGTGCCCCACCCCGTGTTTAGCGATGGCCGCCGAAAACGTCGGGACCGTGAGTGCTGGAAACTGAGTGAGCAGTGTGTGGAACTTACCGCCTGTAGCTGTGACGTTGGCTTGTGCTGTTGGCCGGGTCACTCGAGCTATACAGGGGAGAGAGTCAAAGGACAGTGCATTAACCAGGCACCTGTTAGCAACATCAACCAGTAAACCATGTGCACACAGAAAATCAGCGCCCAGGATATGGTAATTCAGTGCTGCTACGACAAAAGTCCACTCATATGTATGGCCGTGTAGAGATAAGAGCAGAGTCCTCTCACCAAAGGTCTTAATATCCGAGCCGTTTGCTGCCAACATCTCGGGGCCGCTAGGTCCTGCCAGCCCATCGGCGTAGGTCGGCAGGATGAAGCTCTTCTGGGCTCCGGTGTCCACAAGGAAACACTTCCCCGATCGTGCATCCGTCAAGTAGAGCAGCTTGTTCTCTTCACCGAGGGTCGCAGCTGCTACCGACCGCTGGCCTTGGCGTTTTCCCGAGCACTTGAAGTGGCACGGTGGCGCACATCTGTACGCATTCTCTCCGAAGTGGCAGTGGTAGAAACAGAGCGTGTCTCTCTGGCGCTCCTTGGCCCCCGCTGCTGCTACCGTCGGTGGCTCCTCGACTCCTCTGGTCGTCTCACTGGGCTCCGCCGCTGCCGTGTTGACTGTGATCGCCCTGGTGGTGATGATGATCCGGTCTGCCTCCTGGGCTAGCGCACGGTAGTCCCACGCGGCCAGCCACGGCGAATTGGCCAGAACCGCTCTCGCCACTGTTGGAAGGTTCCGGAGGAAGAGGTGGGCAAACAGAAAGTGCCCGTCGTCTGTCCCCATTAACGCCAGCATCTTCTCAATCAGGTCTACGGCTGAACCATCTCCTAACTCGGCCCGCGTCAAGAGCCTCTCTGCTCTCTCACAGTCCGAGAGCGTGTAGCGCCGGGTGAGCGCAGCCTTGAGTGCCTCGTATCTGTTGCTGGCTGGAGGCTGATCGAGCAGGCTCGCTACCTGCTGAGCTGTGCGGGCGTCCAGCGCTGCGACCACATGGTAGAATCTGGCGTCGTCTGCCGTTACTCCCCGGAGGGCGAACTGGGCCTCGGTGTGGTGGAACCAAGAGCGCGGGTTGTGCTGCCAGAAATCCGGTAGCCTGACTGAAACCACACATGCATGGCTGGGGGTTCCAGTCCGGGCTGTCTGTGGGATGGCTGCCGCCTCGCTGTAGCTTCCTGACCGGGCCGGCTCCGGGGTTCTTGCCTCGTGTTCCATAATACGTCTTGGGTCACCAGTGTGGAGTGTGTGTAATAAGAGGCTGACTCATGGCAGACGGTTTATTACACACTTCACATTTCTCAAGCACAGAACAGACCGACTCATTTCAGCAGGCACTCTCTTTTTACCCAAATCTCTCCTCACAAGTTTCATGGCATTTCTCCACACACAACATGACACTTGCATTACACTGCATTCAACCCCCTACGTCCTTGACTCCTTCCTGCTATCTCGCCAGGAACCTCCTGAGCATTGTTCTCCCATGCTTATCCACTGTCTCTTGTCTGAGATGCTAAATAATCTGACTCCCCCAAGGTGCTAAAGTATCACTATTGCAGAGTACACTAGTTTGAAAATTTGACTCACTCACCTGGAGATTCAGGAGGACCGGGAACCCTTTAACAGAATCGGGATGTCATTGTTATTTCCCCATGGTTTCCTGTCACAGACAAGCTAGCAAGCTAGAAACGTAAACACCCCTCATCTTGTGAACTTCTGGGGGCTTGAGACAACATTTTCAGGTGAGCCCCCGGTCGGATAATGTAAACATAACCATGACGTAATTTTGGGAATTTCCACAGCAGGTTGAACACAGCTGCAGAAGTTTTAAAGGCAACTTCACCTGTCTGCATCTCACTCAGAAGGGGAATTCATGTATTTTCGCATGTTTACATTGAGTTAAAATGTAATCGTGCCACGCGAAAAATTTGCCCGTTCGTGTTTGGTGTGAACGCACTTTAAGAACTCTCTCTGGCCTAACTGAAGTTAGCCTCCATGGCCAGTTAGCATTTTTTGACAGCTACTTTGAAAACCTGACCTGAAATAAGATTGGTTTTACCATTAAACTTTTAAGGACTGATGCAGTTTCAGTCATTATCCTGGGCCACAGTGCATACAATTAGGCATTTCCTTCAACTGGGGAAGTCTTTATCACAGGATTTATTCTGGGGTGGCTGAAAAGTTCATGGGGTAAAATTTGACCAAATGTGGTTTATTGTTCAACATAGACTTCCCTTTGGTCCACACATTTCTTCATTCGGTGTTGCAGCACTTGGACCCCTACAGTTGAAAAATAAACCACATTTGGTCAAATTTGACCATTATGAACTTTTCAGCACCCCCTCATAGCGTTAGCCTTATGGAATGTGGGTAGGCCTATTCACAGATTCTGGCATTTAAGTAAAAAGATTTTGATACAAAACTATAAGACAATGAAAGGGTTTTTTATAGTTAAAAGGGCATAAGATACCATTTTAGACAATATAGATATATACTGTATTTTACAGGTATTTATATTCAATGGAGTGCATCTCTGAATACATACAGTGGATCTAAAAAGTCTACACACCCCTGTTAAAATGCAGGTTTTTGTGATGTAAAAATGAGACCAAGACATGGGTGGTTCTAGGATCAGAGCTGTAGGAGTGTTCAGCACCCAATGTGTCATGAACTGGGGTGGATTATTCCAGCCCAGTTCCTGGCATGGTGGCTGCCTTATCTTGAGCTTATTTTGGTTCCTTATTTTCCATCAGGCAGCCCTCTGGGAGCCCTTTAGGTTGCCCGGCTCCTTGACAGCTGACAGCCATGCCCCCTCTCCTGCCAGCGCCTGCCCAGCTGTTCATTATTATCATTTGTGCCTGTCACACTCACACACACACGCTCACGCACACACTTGCACATATACACGCACACAATCAGTCACACCTGCACTCTATCACTCTACACACACCGGCAATCACTGTGATCACGATGTCTGGTATTATTTAAGTTCTGTCTGCATTCCTGTGTATTGTCGGTGCATTGTACAGTCACTCCTGCACCAGAGCTCGGGTTGCTCTGGTGGTTCATCTTCGTAAGTACCTGCTGTAGCCTATTGTAAGCTCGTAGGTTTTTTCCCAGCAACCTCCTGGGCACAGAGCTGTAGAGTGTGGGTGTTAATTCCAGCCTGTGCTTTACTCAGGAGTGTCTAGGTTTAATTATTTCTTTCATCCACTCACCATTACTCTGGGAGCGCCTCGGGTATTTTTTCCCTATTGTCCGTTCCAGTTTGTTTTGGGACTATTTATATTGACTGTTATCTGTTCTTGCTACCTGTCTGTACATGGGAATTATTATTGGACATTTATGTAAATAAACACGCACAGCTTCATCCTGCATTTTGGGCTCTTCTCGTCTTTGCTGCCTCAAGAACGGCAGCGAATCGTGACAGAATGCACCGACCAGTGAGAGCCCAGCAGTGAAGTTGTGTGTTCTGTTTTCATCTGTTTGTGCTTCTTCCACCTACCTGAGCCGGAGCCCTCGCCATGGCGCATCTGCGCAAAGTGGAGCATCGGGCAGTGTGTCATCTGGAGGACATTCTGGTTCGGGTGCAGTCTTCCCAATCGCCGAAGGCTGTCCAGGAGGGTCAGGAGGCCGCAGCACGGGTTATGAACGCGTTTCCCAGCCTTTGGAACCATTCAGAAGCAACGGACCTTCTCCAGTCCCAGTATTCCTTGCCATGTGACATGCTGTCTGAGGAAGCCCCGAAGCCAGAGCCGTCATCCATGGGGAGGAAGAAGTGCGCCTGTCATACGACACCTCCAGCCTTTCCCACGACTGCCTCGCTTCCTCCCCCGGAGCCTTGGCCAGCTCTCTCCATGGAGGAGCTGCGTGCACTGGACATCCTGGAGGCCTCTTTCTTGTGGACGCAGGAGCCGTGTACCCCCAAGGATGTTCGAGCGGCTCGGTACACCACAGCTGAGATGATGGAGTTGAATCCCGACCTCTGGTGTTTCTCTGACATGGTCCACGCCATCTTCTCCCTGCCATACGAGGAGCCCAGGAGGGACTCTCTGGCGCTGGAGCCGTCTCCATCAGAGAAGAAGCGCTCAAGACGGAGGAAGCCTTCCTCCTCCCGTAGTTCTCCCACTCTAGCTCGCCTTCGTCTCCTGAGCCCAAGCCAGCTATATCCATTGAGGATTGGGAGGAACGCAGACAGGCGTTGCCGGTGGAAATAGACCCCCGCTTGGAGGTGAAACCATGGCTCCTCCCGGAATTGGTGGTGGAAATAGAGGGGCTATCACCGAGGGAACCGCAGCTCCTGCCTGAAGTAGAGCATGCTTTCACCTTGGAGTCTCCTTATCCTCTGCATCGTCGCCATTCCCGGAGGTCTCGCACAAAGAATTCTACTATCACCCAGCCAGCAACCCCTCCTTCACCGGAGAAAGAGAATCCTGCTGCAGAGCCACTTCCTCCTTCCGCGGTCTCGCCTGCAGCCACCTCCATCATAACTTTTACCTCCGCCAATGTGGGGGATGCAACTTTTCCCCCGAATTCATCGTCCTCTGTGCCTGTTTGGGAGACTTCTCCACTGCATATAGATGAGCCCAGGGCCACCGTAGACATGGAGGGGGATGAAGGTGCTTCTGACGCCGCTGGTAACACCAGAAACCAGGAGAACAGACAAGTTCCTTTTCATTCCATTCCTATTATTGATGAACAGTTTTGCCTGTTCCCTGGTCAAGAGATTCAGGTTCTGCAGTCCCCTGAGTTCTCTGCACCAGCGGCATGTTATGACCCCTCACCTGTCCTCTCCGTATCCTCTCTGTGTGCATCTGTGAGTTCGCCACTTCCCGAACCAAGTTGCCAGGCAGAGGAGGAGCCCGAGGTCCTGGAAGATCCTGTCCCAGGGTCGGCGGAGAGGCAGCCCCCAGCTACCATGCTGGATGAATCACCATCATGGGGTACATCGCCTGGGGGCCTTGAGACTGCAATCACCATCACGACTGCTGTGGGGGCCGCCGCAGCAGAGTCACTCATCCAGCTGGACTTCAATGAGGCCGGGGCCAAGACGTCGTCATCGAGATCAATGAAGTCCTGGACTACGGTGGAGCTTGAGTCCAGGCAAGTACTCCCATTTGTTTCTCTCCCTTTTGATTGGGAACAATCTTGTCTGGCTCTTAGTGAGGAGAGTCAGGTGCAGCCCTCAGCTGCACCAGAACTTGCCTCGCTGGGCTCTGCCTTTGCCGGCAACCCTAACCCCCTTACCTCTCCTGTCACTCCTGAGGCTCCTCCTAGGGTCACCAGAGAGGATCCACCACCGCCAAGGGTCCCCGCAGACAACGATGAGAGTCCAGTTTCCCCAGTGGAGGTGGACGTAGGGGTTCTGTCCCTATCCGGGACCTCCATGGGTGCCACACCTCCTCAGCCTGATGAGCTATCGCATCGTGGATCGTCGGAATCCTGGACGGCGGTGGAGCCCGAGTTCAGGCGAGTACGCTCCTTAGTTTCTCTCTTGTCTATTTCGGAGCCACCTTGCCTGACTCTTGGTTAGAAGAACCAGGGGCAGCTTGCCACTGCACCCGGACTCACCTCGCCGGACTCTTCTGCTGTTGGCGGCCCTGACCCGGTCTCTCTCTCTCTCTCTCTCTTCCTGTCTCTGAGTTACCTGCCAGGGTCGCTGGAGAGCAGCCAACACCACCTGAGGACGCGGAGGATCCAGGTTTGCTGGCCGAGCTCACTGTGGATGTTGCTATGACACTGCTGAGTCTCAGACAGGGATCACCATGGATGTGGCAGAGCTCCAGTCAGGAGCCGCCATCGGTGCTACTTTGTCCCAGCCCGGGATTTCCGAGGGTGCAGCGTTGACCCAGCCGGGTCCAACCGTGGGTGCAACCATGGCCCAGGCGGGTCCCACCGGGAGTGCAACCATGGCTCAGTTGGAGTCCACCACGGGTGCTGCTGTGTCCCAGACCGGGACCCTCGTCGGTGTAATTAAGCTCCAGCCTGGAGCCATTGTGAGTGCAGCTATGTCTCGGACCAGGACCACCGTGGGTGCATCTGTTCCCCAGCTCAGGGCTACGGGGGGCGGAGGGGGGCTCCTCCCTTGTCGCTATTTAATGATGCCGGGGCCCCCCTTCCTTGGTTTCCCCTTCCTATGATGGGTCTTCCCGTGGGGAGGCCGCCTCCCGGGCTGCCCCTCTTGAGCTAGTGGCTCAAGGACCCAGGCTGTCTGCCTGGTGAACTGTGCCGTGGGGTTAGATGGCCCAGTTTCCCTGGCCAGCCACCTGACCTGCTCTCCCAGGTGGTCCAACTAGTCTTGGACTTGGACCGAACACCTGACCAGCCCCCCTTCGCCACCCCTTGGGCCTGGGACTTTGGTCGGCCCCCTGAACTCTTTGACTCCTGGGACTCGGGGAGGTGCTGTTCTAGGTTTTGGGGGAGGTTCACTGGGTTCTCACACATATATTCTGATGTTATGTTACTTGTTGGTTCCATCCTGGCCTGTTTTCCCCCACCTCCCACCCTGCTTCAGGTGATTGTTTGTCTGAGGGGGAGGGGGTGGGGTGGGTTTCATTGTGTTTCTTTTGATGATACTGGGGGTGTCTAGGTCCCACCCCTTGGGGGGGGGGGCTCTGTCATGAACTGGGGTGGATTATTCCAGCCCAGTTCCTGGCACGGTGGCTGCCTTATCTTCAGCTTATTTTGGTTACTCTTTTTCCATCAGGCAGCTCTCTGGGAGCCCTTTAGGTTGCCCGGCTCCTTGACAGCTGACAGCCATGCCCCCTCTCCTGCCAGCGCCTGCCCAGCTGTTCATTATTATCAGTGGTGCCTGTCACACTCACACACACACACACACACTCACGCACACACTTGCACACATACACGCACACAATCAGTCACACCTGCAACTATCACTCTACACACACCGGCAATCACTGTGATCATGATATCTGGTATTATTTAAGTTCTGTCTGTACTCCTGTGTATTGTCGGTGCATTGTATAGTCACTCCTGCACCAGAGCTCGGGTTACTCTGGTGGTTCATCTTTGTAAGTACCTGCTGTAGCCTATTGTTAGCTCGTAGGTTTTTTCCCAGCGTCTCCTGGGCACAGAGCTGTAGAGTGTGGGTGTTAATTCCAGCCTGTGCTTTACTCAGGAGCATCTAGGTTTAATTATTTCTTCCCTCCACTCACCATTACTCTGGGAGCGCCTCAGGTATTTTTCCCTATTTTCCGTTCCAGTTCGTTTTGGGACTATTTATATTGCCTGTTATCTGTTCTTGCTACCTATCTGTACATGGGAATTATTATTGGACATTTATGTAAATAAACATGCACAGCTTCATCCTGCATTTTGGGCTCTTCTCCTCTCTGCTGCCTCGAAAATGGCAGAAAATCATGGCACAATGAGCCCCCCCCCCCCCCCGTGCACGTGCGCGTGCACACACACACACACACACACACACACACACACACACACACACACACACACACATTGTTTTGTTAGCGTTATCATCTTTCATACATCTCCTCCCTGGCTTCTGGTTCGTGAACATGGTACATGATGATACATAAAAACAGTGACAACTTGGATTTATCATTTTGCTTATACCAAAATGACAACAGCTTCTTTCTCTCAAATTCAAGCAGCGCACAGTGGTTGATTTACAATGCAACAATTAAAGAAAAAACATCTGTTCCTAGCTGTCTTAACCGGAACTGGACTGGGCCAAAAAAAAAAAAAAATCAGCCCTGGCATATTTGGTCCAATTTGTTAAGTAGCAACATTCAGCCATCACACTTAATGGTCTAACAGAGGTCAGAATTATCCCACTTTTGCCCTTAAGAAGTGAATCCCTGTGGTTTTGAAGAAAGAAAGAAAGAAAGAAAGAAAGAAAGATACTAGAAAGAAAGAAAGAAAGATACTTTGTTACCTATTTTGCATAAATATTTTATCATAATAAGTCTCAAAATTTTCCAAAGGTGCAAAACTTTAAGAAAAAGCCACACAATTACAAGGAATTGTGAACTTGGAGAGTTCTCCATGTACACATTTTCAATTAAAAAAAAAAATTCTAATTTAGGTGGTAGAGTAGCCTCAAATTGTACACAAGTAAACATAGGTTATCGCTGTATATTATAATTCAGCTATAAGAGGAGTTTCCTGAAATAGTTAAGAAGTTACTGAGATGTGACTGTAGTCTGGACAGTTTGAGGTTTTTCTCCTGAATTTATGGCAGTTTGATTCTAAATTTATTACTTTTTCTTTGTAAATTTTAAGATTTTTTTCCAACTAAAATCAACCTTTCTCATAATTTGTGTGTAATGCTAATTTAGGGCTTTTTTCTTGTACATTTGAGACTTTCATAAATTTGTGAGGTTTTCCTCATAAATTGAAAATCAATTAATTCAATTATTATAGGCTACTTAGCCTATTAATAGCCTATTTTCTAACCCACACCCCATGAGAACCTCACATACTTCGAAACCTAAATGTTTGCAGGTATGCATCATACTGTTACCAAATAAACTCAGACAGACCCAAAAACTATCCATAACGTTGCAGAATATTTCAACTGAGGCTGGCATCAAACAGCATTATGAGTGTGCTACCTGTAGAGTTACAACAGCCTCCTGCTCCCTCACTTTTCACTGTTGGGATAGGGAGGGACCTCTGTGTGTCCGTGCGCCTGGGTGGCAGTGCAACGCATGCAGGTACAGGGGAGGGAACGTGTGAGAGGAGGGATCATACCATTTGCATGGCGGGGGTGTTTTCATTTTCATTTTTAAAAAGTTTAAACGGCAAACTACTGAATATGTTTTGGATGTTATTTCAGCTCGTCAATGAACTAAAATTTTATAATCACAACTTTTCTCACTCCAATTTTTTGTGGTGCTGAGTTTAAATTTAAGGGTGCTACAGCACCCCTAAAAAGGCCTAACACCACCCATGGACCAAGATAAATCACTTCAAAATTTTTCCACCATTAATGTGACCTAAAACCTGTACAACCCAAATGAAAAACTAATTATAATCTTTTAAGGGGAAAAATGATGAATAAAAAACTAACAATAATCTGCTTACATAAATATTCACACTTTTATTTTAGCACTCAGTCTTTTTGGGTAGGAGTCTGTCAATTCAGCACATCTTGATGTGGCAATATTTGCCCACTCTTCTTTGCAAAATGCTCCAAATCTGTCAGATTCCAAGGGCATCTCCTGAGCACAGCCCTCTTCAGATCACCCCATAGATGTTTGATCAGATTCACGTCTGGACTCTGGTTTGGCCATTCCAAAACCTTAATCTTCTTTTGATGAAACCATTCTTTTGTTGATTTGGATGTGTGCTTTTGGTCATTGTCATGCTGAAAGATGAAGTTCCTCTTCATCTTCAGCTTTCTAGCAGAAGCCTGAAGGTTTTGTGCCAACACTGACTGGTATTTGGAACTGTTCATAATTTCCTCCTCCTTGACTAAGGCCCCAGTTCCAGCTGATGAAAAACAGCCCCAAAGCATGATGCTGCCACTACCATGTTTCAGTGTAGGTATGGTGTTCTTTTGGCGATGAGCAATGTTGTGTTTGCGCCAAATATACCTTTTGGAATTATGGCCAAAAAGTTCAACCTTGGCTTCATCGGACCATAGCACATTTTCCCACGTGTTTGGGAGATTTCAAATGTGTTTTTGCAAAATGTAGCCTGGCTTGGATGTTTTTCTTTGTAAGATAAGGCTTCCATCTTGCCACCCTAATCCATAGCCCAGGCATATGAAGAAGACGGCAGATTGTTGTCACATGTACAAAACAGCCAGTACTTGTCAAAAATTCCTGCAGCTCCTTCAATGTTGCTGTCGGCCTCTTGGCAGCCTTCCTGACGAGTTTTCTTCTCGTCTTTTGGAGGGACGTCCAGTTCTTGGTAATGTCACTGTTGTGCCATATTTTCTCCACTTGATGATGACTGTCTTCACTGGGTTCCATGGTATATTTAATGCCTTGGAAATTATTTTGTACCTTTCTCCTGACTGATACAGCCGTGGACAAAATTGTTGGCACCCCTCTGTTAATGAAAGAAAAACCCACAATGGTCGCAGAAATAACTTGAATCTGACAAAAGTGGTAATAAATAAAAAATTCTATGAAAATTAACCAATGAAAATCAGACAATGCTTTTGAATTGTGTTTCAACAGAATTATTTTAAAAAAACAAACTCATGAAACAGGCCTGGACAAAAATGATGGTACCCTTAACTTAATATTTTGTTGCACAACCTTTTGAGGCAATCACTGCAATCAAACGATTTCTGTAACTGTCACTGAGACTTCTGCACCTCTCAGCAGGTATTTTGGCCCACTCCTCATGAGCAAACTGCTCCAGTTGTCTCAGGTTTGAAGGGTGCCTTCTCCAGACAGCATGTTTCAGCTCCTTCTACAGATGTTCAATAGGATTTAGATCAGGGCTCATAGAAGGCCACTTTAGAATAGTCCAATGTTTGGCTCTTAGCCATTCTTGGGTGTTTTTAGCTGTGTGTTTTGGGTCATTATCCTCTTGCAAGACCCATGACCTGCGACTGAGACCAAGCTGTCTGACACTGGGCAGCACATTTCTGTCTAGAATATCTTGATAGTCTTGAGATTTCATTGTACCCTGCACAGATTCAAGACACCCTGTGCCAGATGCAGCAAAGCAGCCCGAGAACATGTCACCATGGGTTGAGATGCCGTCTCAGCGCTCAGCCCATGTTTTCCCTCATCCCTGCTTCCCATTGAGCAGCGTCTCAGCAGGCTCCCAGCTGGCAGCATTACGGACGGCTGGGGCCAATTAGTCCTCATCAGCTGGGGCGCTGCCAATGAGAATAAATAGGAGCAGCCTCGATGACTCGGGGCTGCGACATAAGCACTGCTAGGCTGAAGCCCCTTCGTCTGGTGTCAGCCTCTACTCCCCTTGCAGCATTCCTGTGATTGTAACCCGCTGTGAGTATGTACGTCTTGTTACCCCTACGTCCGGTACGAGCTTCCTGCCCCTGCGCTGTGCAACCTATGAATGTACGTCTGTATGAGTATCTGTGCTCTCCTCATCCCTCATCCCTCACCCTAAATAAAACATCACGACTCACTGGCTCGCCCTTGGCTCTTATTGCGCGGCTCCCTAGAGCCGTGTGTGACAGTATGTCGCAGCCAGGCGAGTTACCGGCGGCCGTGAGTCGCCGTGAAACTGTACCTTTCTGTCCGGGTGTCAGCGCTACTAGCATGCCGTTTCCCAGGAGTCACTCCCGGCGCCAGGGCGACGAGCTGAGGTCCATCTCGGAGGCTGTCGACGGGACGCTCTTCACCCTGTACGACGCCTCCAACGCGAGACGCTGGCATCCGGGCCGTGCTGAGGAACTCCTGGACTGTTACCCTCATTCTGTGTTCCATCTCGAGGACAGTGCCAGGATAGACGCCACAGGTACACAGCGAGAGAAGCTCCGCGGGTTGGATGGAAATCCCGGCAGGAAGCCGAAGTGGGTGACGTTGCCTCCCGCTTCGGGATCCCGTTCCTGCCGCCATTCCAGTCCGGGAGTTCGCGCCAACCAGAGGGCTTCCCCCGACCTGCGCCACGTCACTCGGGATTCCCTTCAAGGAGCCGCAGCTGACAGCAGTTATGTCTGGGGTCGAGTGGCTGTCGCGAGCTCCACTGTGTGTCCTGTTACCATCTTCAGGCATGTGGCGGCGGCAGTGAGATTGATGGAGCTCGACGCCTTCCTCGCCTCGATCTCCGATCTGGAGCGGCGAATCCTGGGTTCCCCCCTCGCTTTGTCCCCTGGGAATAGCCGTCATCACATCGCCGAGTCACCTCTGCACGAACCTCGTCCGGATCCAGTTCTGGGCCGCCGCCAGGACCGTTCCTCCCACGCAGCTGTCACCTCTTTCCCTCATCAGTGTGAAGTTTTCACAGCCTCGTTCCCTGAGCCTCATTCCTCTGCTGTCATTCCTGGACATTCGGGCTGGCTCACCCCGGCTGTTTCCCCCTCCTCCTCGACGCACTTCCTGACTGCTGAGTGTGCCTGGAATTCCGGCCTGGCGAGCTCTCTGCTGGAGACAACGCAAGCGATCCTCAGACGAATTCCCGGGGGGTCCTCCGTTATCGCCGGGCGGGAAGAGGAAGAAGCAGTATCCACTACAGCAGGCGATACTCAACCTCCAGGAGGCAGGCAAGTCATAGTTTTGTCACATCTGTTTAATGATTTGCTCTGTCACATTCCTGGAGGAGGAGTTCAGGGTTCGCAGCTCCCTGAACCCCCCCCCACCTGCTGTAACCTGTGCTCCTAATCCTGCATCCTCTGTGTCTCTCTCCGCTGAGCGATCCCCGGCTCCGGGTCAATGTGGTGGGATAAGGAGAGGGCCTGTGGTTCCGCAGCTACGTTGCGGACGGAGGAGGGGGACTGACTGCTGCGTGGAGTCTGCGCAGACGACTGAGCGTCCCCGGGTCTCCACGGAAGAGCGGTTTGGTCCAGCGGGATGTGATTGTTCTGGCTTCACGCCGAGTGGATCGTCGGCGGGGTTACCGGAGCTGGAGGAACCTCAAGCTGCGCTGACCATCGTGCTGGCTGCGGGGCCCGACGCGGCTGGATGGGAGCCTGACAACGACCTCCTGACGATGGATCCTGGATCTTCGCAGTCCTGGACGGTGTCAGAACCCGAGATCAGGCGAGTGCTCTCCTTTCTTTTCTCCCTTTTTATCTTTGAGCACTTCAGCCTGTCTCTAGGGGAGACGAGCCGGGTGAAGCCGCCCGCTGCGTCTGAGCTCGTCTCGCCAGGTTCTGGCGCTGCCGGTGATCCTGATCCCGGTTCTGTTTTCTCTTCTGAGCCTTCTTTCAGGGTCACCGGCGAGGAGTTGCTGTTCCTCGTGGTGCTGGAGGGTCCAGGTTCAACGTTGGAGGCCGGTTCTGGTGCGGTGTCCAACGTGGGTTTGCCCGAGACCCAATCGGGGTCCAACGTGGGTTCGCCTAAGGCCCGATCGGGGTCCGACGTGGGTGCTGCCCCAGTGTTGTCCAGGTCCGGTGAGGAGGTGGCCGTTTCCCTGCGGCCTGACGCTCGTCGCCCTCGTCATCGGCTCTCCCCTGAGCCTCTTCCACCGGGATCCGCTCTGACCCTTCATCCGTCTCGACGGTCCTAGTGGTTGAGTGATGCGGGTCGACGACCCGACCCACAAAACTTTCGGTTCGGTGATCTGGTTCCCCCCGCTGGTCTGTGTTTGCCTTTGGGTGGCCTGGTTCGACTGCCGGTGGACTGGATTCCTGGGATCTGGGTCCGGAGTTCGCCGTCCGAACATTTCCCTTTCCCTGGTTCGCCGACTGGACAATGGGCGGGGAGACCTCCGGAGCCACCTCGGCCATGTTGGACTCTGCCTGCCATATTCCTCGGGTGTCGCTTTTTCTTTTATCATTATTAAGGTCACTCGGGTGTAATTTTTTGTCCTGTTGGTGGATGTGTTTTCATAGTGCTGTGTGTTTTCCATTCCTCGTACTCAGCATTTTACTTTTTGTACCTTGTTTTTAGCCTTGTCCTTTCATTATAGAGTCATGTGCTTTGTTTTCCTTCAAACCATGCTCTGTAATTGTCCGTTTGTCCCAGTCACCTTCACTTCTCTTGGTGACTGTGGGTGGATATATATATATGGTGCTGTGTATTGTGTTTTTTTTTTTTTCTCCCTCTTCATTATCCGTACTCAGCGTTTTTTTTTTTTTTTTTTTTTTTGCCACTCTTGTCCTGTTCTTAGTTTTGTTTGCATTATGGAGTAGTGTTTGTTCTGTTATCCACACTCTGTAATTGCTTTATCCGTTTTTTGTCATTCTTTTGGTGGGTTATCTGTTCTCGTGTTCTGCATTCCCCCCATCTGTGCCCTGGGTTTTTTTTTCTTCTTTTTTTTTTTTTTGGTGCGATGTAGAGTACTGTGTTTGGTGTTTTTTTTGCCCTGTTACCCTACATTGGCCTGTTGGTGTTTCCCTTTGCTTTGTCCCCTCCAGTCCTGCCTCCCTTCCTCCCACCCTGGGGGGGGCTGGGATGTTTCTGGTCGTTCAGGAGCCCGACCTTGAGGGGGAGACTCTGTCACCATGGGTTGAGATGCCGTCTCAGCGCTCAGCCCATGTTTTCCCTCATCCCTGCTTCCCATTGAGCAGCGTCTCAGCAGGCTCCCAGCTGGCAGCATTACGGACGGCTGGGGCCAATTAGTCCTCATCAGCTGGGGCGCTGCCAATGAGAATAAATAGGAGCAGCCTCGATGACTCGGGGCTGCGACATAAGCACTGCTAGGCTGAAGCCCCTTGGTCTGGTGTCAGCCTCTACTCCCCTTGCAGCATTCCTGTGATTGTAACTCGCTGTGAGTATGTACGTCTTGTTACCCCTACGTCCGGTACGAGTTTCCTGCCCCTGCGCTGTGCAACCTGTGAATGTACGTCTGTATGAGTATCTGTGCTCTCCTCATCCCTCATCCCTCACCCTAAATAAAACATCACGACTCACTGGCTCGCCCTTGGCTCTTATTGCGCGGCTCCCTAGAGCCGTGTGTGACAGTACATAACAGAACCTCCTCCATGTTTCACAGTAGGGACAGTGTTCTTTTCTTGGTATGCTTCATTTTTGCATCTGTGAACATAGCGCTAATGTGCCTTGCCAAAAAGTTCCAGTTTTGTCTCGTCTGTCCATAGGACATTCTCCCAGAAGCTTTGTGGCTTGTCAACATGCAGGTTGGCAAATTCCAGTCTGGCTTTTTTATGATTTGTTTTCAACAGTGGTGTCCTCCTTGGTCGCCTCCCATGAAGTCCACTTTGGCTCAAATGACGACGGATGGTGTAATCTGACACTGATGTACCTTGACCTTGGAGTTCACCATGAATGTGTTTAGAGGTTGTTCTGGGCTCTTTTGTTACCATTCGTATTATCCATCTCTTCCATTTTTCATCAAGTTTCCTCCTGCAGCTACGTCCAGGGAGGTTGGCTACAGTCCCGTGGATCTTAAATTTCTGAATAATATGTGCAGCTGTAGTCACAGGAACATCAAGCTGCTTGGAGATGGTCTTATAGCCTTTACCTTTCACATGCTTGTCTATAATTTTCTTTCTAATCTCCTGAGACAACTCTCCCTTTTGCTTCCTCTGGTCCATGTTTCGTGTGGTACACACCATGTCACCAAACAGCACAGTGACTACTTGTCACCCTTGATATGACCTTCCGGTTCCTGCGCCACATGAGTTGGCTGCCTTTTGCAACTGCCTTTTTTTTTTTTTTTTTATCTTCCTTTCTTCTTTCTACACCTTTCACTCTATATATACATATATATATCACGGACACACAGATCGCCCCAAAGGTCTCCCGAGTCGGCGGACGGAGCCACTGTTTACAGCAGGAGCTGATACAGCAGGGAAGAGCTAGCTAGCACTCAACCGCCACCCGGTGCTAACGGAGAAACTCGACATACCCGGGAACTGAAGCAAAAATGACGCAGGTGCCGGGCTGGAGTTTAGGCGGCATGCAAGAAATATAAGAATAATAAAGAGCGATGGCAAGAACCAAGCAGACCACTCGTAAATCTACTGGAGGAAAAGCCCCCAGGAAGCAGCTAGCCACCAAGGCTGCTCGGAAAAGCGCTCCGGCCACCGGCGGAGTGAAGAAGCCTCACCGTTACAGGCCCGGTACCGTGGCTCTGAGAGAGGTCCGTCGCTACCAGAAATCCATGGAGCTGCTCATCCGTAAGCTGCCCTTCCAGTGCCTGGTGAGGGAGATCGCACAGGACTTCAAGACCGACCTGCGCTTCCAGAGCTCCGCCGTCATGGCTCTGCAGAAGGCCAGCGAGGCCTACCTGGTGGGTCTCTTTGAGGACACCAATCTGTGCTCCATCCACGCCAAGAGGGTCACCATCATGCCCAAAGACATCCAGCTGGCCTGCCGCATCTGCGGAGAGAGAGCTTAGACTTTCTGCTGCACATCCACCAACCACAATGCTCCGCACTGTGTGTCTATATATATATATATATACAGTATATTTATAGTAATATGTACATATGTATACTAGCTGCTCTTGTTTTTTCTTGCCTTCTGATTATTGCTCTGAGTGTTGCTGTCCCTGTGCTGTTGCAATCCTGGAATTTCCCCATTGTGGGACTAATAAAGGCTTATCTTATCTTATCTTATCTTATCTTATCTTATCTTATCTTATCTTATCTTATCTTTAAATAGGCCGACTGACTGATTACAAGTTTGTAGACACCTGTGATGTTAATTAGCGGACACATCTTGGTTGAATGTGTCCCTATGGTCACATTATTTTCAATCTTTTCTAGGGGTACCATCATTTTTGTCCAGGCCTGTTTCATGAGTTTGTTTTTTTAAAATAATTCTGTTGAACCACAATTCAAAAGCATTGTCTGATTTTCATTGGTTAATTTTCATAGAATTTTTATTTGTTACCACTTTTGTCAGATTCAAGTTATTTCTGTGACCATTGTGGATTTTTCTTTCATTAACAGAGGGGTACCAACAATTTTGTCCATGTGTGTACCTTTGAACAATGATATCCTTCTGACGCTTTGAAAACTCTCTGCAGACCATGGCTTGTGCTGTAAGATGCGACTACAAAAATTTCAGGAAAAGCCTACTAGAACAGCTGAACTTTATTTGGGGTTAATCAGAGGCACTTTAAAAGGTGGCAGGTGTGTGCTGACTCTCATTTAACATGAGTTTGAATGTGATCGGTTTATTCTGAGCACAGTCACATCCCTAGTTATAACAGAGTGTGCATATTTATGCAACCAGGTTATTGTACTTTTTTATTTTTATTTTTCCCCTTTCAGTTTGTTTTTCAATTGGGTTGTACAGGTTTGTAGGTCACATTAATGGTGGAACAAGTTTTGAAATGATTTATTTTGGTCTCATTTTTTATATCACAAAAACCTGGCATTTTGACAGGGGTGTGTAGACTTTTTATATCCACTGTATCCATGAGAACTCCTGTTGCCAGACTTAATTAAAATTAGGAAAATATGCAATGCAAGACTACACATTATTTTCAGGGTTTTTTTTTTAAGCCACAGAACACAATACAATATCTATAAACTTCATCCATTTTTGTGAGTGCTATTAATTAAAAAAAAAAAAAAACATTGCTTGGGTTGTTGTGTCTGCCTCTGTTAACTCTGCTGCAGTCAGAGTGTTCTGAGGTTTTGAGGTCAGACTGGGGTCAGGCTTTATCAGTCTGGGCTGAGGTTGGGTTTGTGCCACCTTCAGCAGCTTAGCCTGGCCCGGCTGAGCTTTAACAGCAGGAGTGACTGGGAGCAGTTGTGTCTCTGGGTCACAGGTCACACCACTGAACAAATAGAAGATAAATAGAAGATAAGGAAACATAAAGATGACCAAAATAAAGAAGTCCTGAGTTGCATTAGAAGTATCCAAAATTAAAATTTGGGAGATGAAGAGGTTTTCAAAAAGTGGAGAAGGAGGACAAATCAAGGTACTATTCAGTCAGGGATTATTATTATTATTATTATTATTATTATTATTATTATTATTTTTACACAAAATTGTACTTTTGTGAGTAGCTTTATTGCAGGATACTCTTACTTAAGTTTAAAAAAAACAACAAAACCTGTACTACTTCTTCAAATACATTTGGTGGTACTCTGTTTGAGTCTTTTAATTTTACTGATTTGAAAACTGTTCAAGAAAGGTGTTGCATATCGAGTAATTTTAGTGAATTTATAATTTTATATGACATGGATTATAACTAAAACTAAACTAATTAAACTAAAATTAAAACTAAAACTTTTAGGAGAAACAAAATCCCGAATTGTTGACAATAAAGTCACAAACTTACAAGAAAAAAAAATATTCAAAAAATGTGCAAATTCAAGGGTGACATAACGCACGGCTCAGGAGACGCACACACACAGGCTTAGAGTAGTTCAAAGAGTTTATTAACAGCAGGAGTGAATGAGTGTGTGTCTGCGGGATGCAGATGTGTTGGTGGTGGCGTCTGCTTCAGGCACAGAGGCAGATGACCGTTCGGCCGAGCAACCCTATGGAGAGAGCACAGGGAGAGGGTGACGGGCATACACCAACACAGGATGAATTATGGCAAGAGAAGATCTTACTTGAGTTGTCAGGATAGCTGGCACAGCAAGGGGAACGTAGCCCGGGAGACAGCCACCTGGAGAGCTCCGTGCAGCGGCGAAGGATGGGCGATGGAACGGAGATGTCCGCCGCCGGGGAATCCACCTGTGCACAGGGGAGCAGACTGGAGAAGGAGGTAAGGGTTCTTACCCAAAATAGCGATGCTGAAGAAAGGTAAGCTCACAGCGGTGAGGGAACGAAGTCTGACGGCTTC
Source organism: Pholidichthys leucotaenia (assembly GCA_020510985.1). Taxonomy (NCBI): domain Eukaryota; kingdom Metazoa; phylum Chordata; class Actinopteri; order Cichliformes; family Pholidichthyidae; genus Pholidichthys; species Pholidichthys leucotaenia. The sequence goes on from CM035847.1 coordinate 89,632,753, forward strand.
AGGCCGAGCCTCCGGGCGAGGCGGCTTTTATCCCTCGCCGCTGATGAGGATCAGGTGTGTGAGCAGGTGGCGCCGCTGATGAACGGCGCGGCGTGGCAAAGGGTGCTTTTACACCTAGCTGGACCAACAGTGCATGATATGAACATGTGACTATGACAATGCGAGACAATGGGTGAGATCCAACATGGCGGTGCCCTGATTCCAGGAAACTGCTAGCAAACAAACTTTCATAGAATTTTACAAACCAACACCAAATCAAATAAAATTGTCCAACACTCCCTGGAATATGCTCTGGAAGACCTGGAAAACTAAGTGTCTTGAGCCAACCCCTACAGAAACATCTAAGAAGAGATTGGTTCACAGAAACATATGATGTAGTCACCACCACTGAGGTCAGTGTACTTGAATCCATAAACAAGGGAATTTTTAATTTGATCCAGACCAAAACTTTAGGTGTGAAACCTCCCCTAAACTGCAGTCTGGACCAAAGAGCCAATTTGGTCGGGCTATAAGAAGTGGTCTAATCAAACTGGATCAAACTGGACTTTTGTCTGGTTTGCTTAAAGCGTGAAAGCAATTTTCAGAAAGGTTTGGACCAAACACAGGAAGGTAAGGCAGCCAATAAAATGCCGTGGTAGGACTCAGAGAGGAAATGTGGTAGTTAGTCAAATAATCACTTGGAAAAAAAATCATAAAAGTTCAGAAACTCACCAGATACTTTTGGCGAGGATGTGAAAGACTGAAAAAAAAATGGACTGTGGAGTGTGTCAATAACGAGGCGGATTTGAAGCAGACAGTTTATTACATATCTCACACATAAGCATAGCCAGAAAGAGGGCATCTCAGACAAGACTCTTCTCTTAAATACTCAGGCCCTCCTTCAGCAGCTTCTACACATCAAAGGTCACATTGCATTCACTTCCTTAATCCTTTAACATCCTCCTAGCAGTCTCTGATACACAAAAGATCACTCTGCATTCGTCTGATACACAAAAGATCATACTGTATTCGTCCTTCACACCTCCCTGTTATCTACCAGGGAAACTCTGGGAAACTCTGCTCTTTTGTTCTAGTCTAAGATGCTACACCATTATGCACTCTCTAAACGACCCCCCCGAGCGTCTTGGATAGAACAATAGAATGACAGTCCATATGCTGTGGTAAAATCATTAAACATCAATCCACATGCTGCTTGGGCTTCAGTCTTCTCGCGTATCTGCTGTAACCAGGATTCACCGCCTCCGCGGCGCTGTCATGCTGGGGGGCTGATGAATGCTGGGAGGTTGATGATTGAGGGGTAAAAGTCTGTGCATGTGGGTGCTCTGGGGAATCTTTTCTCTGGGAAGCTCCCCGCGGGGGTCTTCCACGCCGAGGGGCCCTCACCAACAGCACTTGCTCGTCCGCCACAACAAAAGCGGGTTTGAGTCCGTCTATGCCAATTCTTTCCCTCCTACCCCCCAAATCTAGCAAAAAATGCTTGTCCCCTGTTTCCAGCACTCTGAACTGGCACGGTGGTATACATTTGCGTGTCTTCTCTGCAAAGCGGCGGTGGTAGAAACAAAGGATGTCTCCTCCGCGTTCTTTGGCCCCCGCCGCCGCTGTCGTCGGTGGTTCTGCTACTGCCGTCAATGGCTCCTCGCCTCCTCCGGCCGTCGCGCCGAGCTCCGTCGCTGCCGCCGTGGTCGTGAGCTCTCTGCTGGCCATGATGATCCAGTGTGCTTCTCGGGCCAGCGCACGATAGTCCCGCTCGGCCAGCAACGGCGAATTGGCCAGGGTCGCTCTTGTCGCTGACGGAAGGTTCCGGAGGAAGAGGTGGGTAAAAATGAAGTGGTCGTCGTCCGAGCCCTTCAACCTCAGCATCTTCTCCATCAGGTCAATAGCCGACCCATCTCCTAACCCGGTCCGCGTCAGGAGTCTCTCTGCTCTCTCCTCAACCGAGAGTGTGTAGTGCTGGATGAGTGCAGCCTTCAACGCGCTGTACTTGTCGCTGGTTGGTGGCTGATCCAGCAGGCTCTCCACATGCTGAGCCGTGTGGGTGTCAAGCTTTGCGACCACATGGTAGAATTTCGTGTCATCCGCCGATATCCCCCGGAGGACGAACTGCGCCTCAACTAGGTGGAACCAGGAGCGCGGATTGTGCTGCCAAAAATCCGGTAGCTGGATTGTAACAGTGTATGCTTGGCTGGGGGCTCCCAACAACGCTGGCTCCGGGGATCTTTCGTCGTGTTGCATGATTCGTCTCGGGTCACCAGTGTGGAGTGTGTCAATAATGAGGCGGATTTGAAGCAGACAGTTTATTACACATCTCACACATAAGCATAGTCAGAAAGAGGGCATCTCAGACAAGACTCTTCTCTTAAATACTCAGGCCCTCCTTCAGCAGCTTCTACACATCAAAGGTCACATTGCATTCACTTCCTTAATCCTTTAACATCCTCCTAGCAGTCTCTGATACACAAAAGATCACTCTGCATTCGTCTGATACACAAAAGATCATACTGCATTCGTCCTTCACACCTCCCTGTTATCTCCCAGGGAAACTCTGGGAAACTCTGCTCTTTTGTTCTAGTCTAAGATGCTACACCATTATGCACTCTCTAAAGGACGAGCAATGCCACCTGAAAATCATCACAGCTGATGAGAAGAACAAACACCTTGGGCGGTGAGTAGTGTTTTTGCCAACTACTGGTCTGTGCTAACAGCACAAATTTTTATAAAAAGTAGCAAATGGGAATAATGTCTCTAATATACAAAAAAGTTTCAAATTTTCATTAAAAACTCAGAGAAGCCCTCAAAATTAAAGAGTGAAGGAGTTCCTCACTACTACTAAAATAACTTTAGTCGACACTTTCTTACACTTACTTGAGTAATTTTTTTGGTGACTACTTTTACTTGTTCTCAAGTAACTGATATCATGAGGTAATTCTGATTTTAGTTGAGTACAATTTCTCAATACTCTACCCTCCTCTGAAGAGAAGACGGGGCCGCAGACAGAGATGCATGGGGAATGTAAGCGCGCTGATCTGCAGTCAGCAAGGCCGTGTGAGCTTCACCAGCAACAGCACTACTGTCACACAGATGCCTATTTGCATAATATTGTGTGTTGTCAGTGGAGTGACGGCTAGTCTAGGTGGTTGTCAGCAGGAGCAGGATGTATGCGTTACCCTGCGTGTATGCATGTGTGTGTGGGGGTGCATGTGTGTGCAAGCTCCGGCCGCCTCTTCCCGTCACCCTGCTGGACAGGTGGCATCCCCGAGCCCTGTGATTAGCATGTCAACATCTTAACATGTCGATGGGAGCACCACCGCAGGCATCTACATTCATATATAAATGTAAATTCAAAAACCCCTCCTCCTCCGTTCCCCTGTCGTCACACACCTGCGCTACCGTCCCCTTTGACAGCTCAGGATTGATTTGACCGCTTCCCATCCTCAAAAAAGATTGGGGCACCAGGATCGCCTTGGACAGTGTCAGACAATCACGAGATGCTTCAAATCGTCAACAGGGATGGGGGGTTGGGGGTAAACGACAGCAGCAAAATGTCTCAATCAAGAAAACTTTGTATGAAAGCTATTGAGAAAACTTTTGACCCCCTTATTTCGTCTTTCATATTCTAATGACGCGTCTCAGCAGATGAGTCCTCATCAGGACTTGAAGCGAAATGACAGACCTCATCAGATCCTAGGAGTGTCCATACTGTCAATCCAACACACTGATTTAGGACTGGGTTTGGAAACAGTCTTTACACTGACACAGCCATCACCATTTTCCCCCCTCTCTCTATCTGAGGGGAAATGAGAGTTTTTAAAGGGAACATGTTCAAGTTCCCAACTCAGGCCTTGAGTTCGGAATTTGCTTTGGTCCTTCAAACACTTGAAATCAGTGGGAAATCTTCCGCATGGAAATAACAGCATTAACATGGTGGAAAATGATAAAAAGAGCATATTTTCAAGCCAAATGAGCATGGATAAAATATTTTGTTTCTCCCAGATTTCTGAATATAGAACAATTTTGTCCACAAGACATGAAGGGATGATGCTAATTTTCTTGAAGTAGCAAGCTTCTTTTAAGAAACATTTTACATTTTTATTTGTTGCAATCAATGCACCAAACACTTTTTTTTTTGTGGGGGCGGGGGGGGGGGGGGTAGATTTTGAGAACTGCATTCTGTGACTTTAGGAAGCAAAGCCCCACTATGATGGAACCAGGGGTCATTTACCACCTTTTTTGTGGATTACTTTCAAATTCTGGCATCATAAAAAACATATATCTGCATTTTGTTAAACAAAAAAATTATTTGTGTTTTACATGAGAGCTAGAAAGTGACTCTGTGATTGCTCCTAGAAAATGGTATTTCAGTGATTGGCAAAGGCAATCACAAGTCAGGAGGTGCAGGGCCCAGTTTGACTGTTCACAGAGCACTACAAGCACCAAATTTGACCAGATACAGAGCATAATGAATATCTAAACTCTATAAAATTAAAATCTAATGCTACTGTGATTGTGGAAGGTCTGTACTATAATTTGGCATATGTACCCGTGCAGTTCAAGCATCTGGAGGACACACGGGCACACTGGAGCAGCACGGAGCTGGCTAGCCATGTGGATATGAAGTCACACAGCCGGCCAAAGGGAGACCAATTCTCTGTTGGTCCTGCTTGGCCAGCGATGCCATACAGTGGCTGGGCATTTGGGATCTCCTGCCATTGTGACTGTAGAGAGAGGCAGGTGGATCACTTGTATGTTGTGTACAGCCACAGTCAATGTGAGAAGACAGATGAGGTCCTGTGCCCAGGTCCTACCCCCATGGTTGGCCAGCTGGCAATCCTGTGCCTTGGTAGTTTCACACTTGCTCTGTGAGCCTGCTGTGTGGCCTCTTGTGATGTAATGTTGGTCTGGCTGTTGCTCTTCTTGGTCACAGTGGTGTTGGATTTTCAATGTTTAGGCATAACATGCCACCGCTGCGTGCGATACAGTGCTAACAGCTTTAGCAGCTAAAAACACAACCATTCACACTTGCATAAATATTTATGGAATATACTAACAGACTGGGGGTTCGAAGTTTGAACGAGACAGTGGTATCCTTAAGAAAATGTTTTTTTGTTGAAACCTAAGTTATACTTTCCAAGGTGATACAATTAATCCGTAGTGAAGTGACCAGAATGGAGCAAAAAGTTTGGGCTAAAATCCTCCTGAATGTCCATTAAAATAGATTTTTGCAACTTTTCTCATAGAGATACGAGATCTCCAGCAGGTATCCGAGCTGGATTGGCCAATGACAGAGCAGCAAGTTTCATGAGTACCCCTCCAGGGCGAAGAAGAGGACCCATTCGTGAGGCAAAGTTCATACATGGATTTATTACCAAAATAATAGAACACAGCATGAGGACTAGAAAAAAAAATAGCTCAAACTGTAGCTGCATTGCAGGATAAATGGGAAAGAACCTAAACTGTGATCAGTTTGGATGAAAGGTACATACGCTGTGCAAGTCAAAGGGATAATTATAGTGATAGTAGATCACCTCACCCTCAGTGCGGCGAGAGCTACAGTATATATATGGAGCAGGAGCTGATTAGCACAATCAGGTGCAACTGTGTGTAGTTAACACTCAAAAGAACCAATAAACGAGGAGCAGAAATAAACTGAGAGCGCTGTCACATTAAGTAAACACAAGATGATAAAACAGGATAATGGCAATAATAATAATGCAAAAGATAACACAACTAAGCGTGAGGATGTGATAACTAATGATAACTGAGGTAGAATATGTAGCCAACAGGAAGAGACTGAACAGGCTGATCAAAAAAGCTAGCTCTGTTCTGCGGCGATGCCTCAACCTAGTGGAGGAGAGAAGAGAGAGGAGGATGGTGGCTAAGTTGTCATCTCTGCCGGAGGCCAAGTCCCACCCCATGCTGGACACGCTGAATGCACTGAGGAGCTCATTTATCGGTAGGCTGTGCAATCCTAAGTGCTCGAGGGAGAGGTTCCGCATGTCCTTCCTACCTACGGCTGTCAGACTTTATAATCTAACCAGTGCTGCTTGTAGAGGTCGTATTAAAGGGCTGCACGGTGGCGCAGTGGTTTAGCACTGTGGCAGCACAGTTTTACCCTCGGCCGGGGGATCGCGGGGATCATGAGATCGTGGGTTCAATCCCAGCCCCCAACCAACAGTGAGCTGTGTGGAGTTTGCATGTTCTCCCCGTGTTGCGCGGGTTTACTCCGGGATTTCTCCGGTTTCCTCCCACACACCAAAAACATGTAGGTTTAGGGCGCTCACGCACGCAGCGACCAGCAGCCTGTGGCTTGTCACCAGACTGCAAACCAAGTCTACCTACGGGTACAAATAAGTAACAAAAAAAAAAACAAAAACGTACCAAACGTCACAACTTTGCTCAGTAGAGATCGTCCCCTCCAATACACAACTAAGACAATTACAATTATTATTGAGGGTGGCAACAACACTGTTGATTCAAATGTGAAATATACTGTCTGGGTCCATATTACCCGTACAGCATTCTGCTGGGTAATTTAACTAACCGTAATGCTGTTAATGCCATTGAGCTGCAATGGTCCTGAACTGTGTATATAATTGTGTACATATGTATATTTATTTACTGCTTTGGCTAGCCAATTCTTATCTTATTCCAGAAGGAACACAAAACGTGGACAGGATCTGTGACCCTGCCCAGATCACTACAGTACCCCCCCCCCCCTTAAGGGGCGGAACCCAGATGACCTTCGGATGAAGACAGGGACACCCTCCAGCAGGGTGGGTGGTGGGGGAAAAGGCCAGGGGAACCGAAACAAACTCCCTGCCCCTGCAAAGTCCAACACATAAACCCAGTTTGTGCAGGCAAGCCAAAGTCCAAGGCCCCAAAACAAAACGGGTTGGGCGGTCTCCCACAGTCCCAGAACCACTGGACTGGAGAACAACATGGGTCCGGGGGCCTACCCAAGTCCATGGATTCCCAGACCGAGAAGCAGGGTGGATCTGACGGGCTCTCAGAGTCCCTAGGCCACCAGACTATGGGACAAGATGGGTCAGGGATTCTACCCGAGTCCTCAAGCTCCAAATAAGGAAAGAAGACATGCTGGGCAGATGCAGAGGCACGCCAACCTCAGAAGCTGATGATTGAAGTGCGCCAACCTCAGGTTCTGATGATCTGAGCATGCTGCCCTCCTAATGTGACGGCTGGGTGCGCTGCCCTCATAATGAGATGGCTGGGGTGCGCTGCCCTCAGGATGAGACAGCTGGGGCTGAAGAGCATCCGGACCAAATGCCCAGGAATCCCTCTCCGACACAGCCACCTCGAACAGGGAGGAAGAAGAACAGGTTGGAGTACGGGCAACACCATAACAGCCAGCAGAAGAGCTCAGCAGGGAGAGCTCAGAAGCAGATGGAAGCTGCAACTGCTTCTCCCCACCGGCAGCAGGACAAGACTGCTTTAATATAGATACTAAAAAAAAAACAAAGAAGGGGACTTGCCTTAACTCCCGCTCTTTCGCAGGTGAGGCCCCGGTACTGCTGGTGTTGGGGTGACGACCTTGAGGAGCAGTCTCTACAAGAGCATGCACATGAGGCGAAGAAGTCTCTGTAGGAGCTTGTACATGAGGTGAAGCAGTCTCTGCAGGGGCGTGCACGTGAGGTGAGGCAGTCCAGGGGAATGCACATGGAATGAAGCAGTCTCTGTAGGGGGGTGCAGGTGAGGCGAAGCAGTCTCTGCAGGGATGTGCACGTGAGGCGAAGCAGTCTCTGCAGGGATGTGCATGTGAGGTGAACCAGCTTCTGCAGGGGCATGCATGTGGAGAGGAGCTGTGGCAGCGGTTGAGCTCACCTCCTCCGTTATGGACCCAACTGAGGCGGAGATAACCTCAGGGAAACAAGGAGTAGAGGTGAGTGGTGGAAGTATGGAGGCAGCAGCAACGATGAAAAATGAGGGCTCAGCAGCAATAGGAAGCGGCTGCTGAGGCTCCTCAAGGGGAACAAGGAAAGACTTCTCACTATTAGATGTTTAAAAAATGAGAAAATAGTACTTGCCTTGTCTCCAGTTCCATTGTTGCTGAGGCTGCTGCTGCTGTTGAAACTGTCATGGGAGGACCAGACGAATCATGCTACGTGTCCACTGGTTCCGTTGTTTTCCATTTCCCATTCATTGTGTATTGGAAATGCAACAGAAAGCATTTGGGTCCAGACTGGTGAAAACTGGAATGTGGTGTGCTGAGTTGCCCGTGGGTTCCCCTACAGCTCATTTGCATAAACATTATGATTGGTCATGATTTTTTCTGTAGAGTCATGCACTGGAGGCAGCGCTCACATCCTGAACTTTTAAACCAGTGGGTTTTTTATGTCAAATAACAACAGATTCATTAACTGAACTTACTATTTCTCACATGAAGTGATATTAGAATGAAGGAAGAAGGAATATTTTCACGGACAGTAAGAGAAGACTCTTCTGGTTGGTGATGTGCATCATCAACACACACATCTAGAAAACCAGAGCCAAGACTTATCCATCAGTCCTTCATAGGAAGTGATGCTGTCGTTAAAAACATTGTTACTGACCTGAGGAGGAGAAGAACCATCGCTACCAGAACGAACTGCCCACTTCCTTTGGACTGTTTGAAGATTTAAGTCATATGCTCGGAAGAATGTTTCTTTTCTTTTTTAAAATTATTATTGCCTTTACACTTGTGGTATTTATTGAGATTTTCTTCATGTTTTGTAATTATGTGATCTCTTATACTTGATTGTTCAATAAAGATTGTTTAAAAAAAAGAAGGGTGACACTGTGCCGCAGATAGTGAAAGGAGCATCCCGCCTGTAGAGGGCACCCATTTGCCACAAATAAGATGAGAACAATAACTATAAATCTTTTTTCCCCTCATTCTCATGGCACCCCCTAGTGGATGCCACCCTGGGCAACCGCCCATGTGGCCCATATCTGAAACTGCTACTGCAACAAACACAGCGTTAGGTTAGGTGAGTAAAACTACATAGTTACTATCTCAAACAGGTTAATTTTGTCTTCTTAATGATAAAACTGATCTTGTACTTCTGTTAAGACAAAACAAAGAGCAAAAAGATGTCTCATACCTTTGACATATTTCAACTGTCATCTGCAGTTTTCTTCAGAAAGCATTGTTTGACATTTGTGATGTGTCACATCAGCTGTTTTATCCTTTCCGTAGGCATGACTAATCTGACAGATTTCCTGTAATCTCCAGTGAGTGAAGAACACACCCTTTGGCTTACAGAGATAGTGGATGGTTCACTCTCTATAGGATAGTGAACTCAAAAAATGCACAAACCTCAGTTAATGACATATCACAACTGACAGTTTGTTGCCAAATCCATCTACTTCCAATTCAAAAACAAAATATACAGACAAAAACAAGGATTCGCAATGGAAGACCACTTTCTGCAATCATGAGTAGCTTTTTCATGGAAGACCTAGAAATCAGAGCCATCAACACAGTCCTCACATCATGCAGACCCACGTTCTGGAGAAGATATGTGGATGACATCCTGGAAAAAATAAAACATGGACACACACAAGAACTTACAAACCACCTGAATACCATAGACAGCACTGGAAACATCAAATTCACACATGAAGAAGAAACAAACCAGACTATAAACTTTCTAGAAATAAAAATTCACCATAAGGACGACAGCAGCATAAAAAAATTCACAATATACAGGTAACCAACCCACACGGACCAATACCTGCTCTGGACATCTGAACATCCTATCCATCCATCTTCTACCGCTCAATCCTTTTCGGGTCATGGTGGGACTGGAGCCTATCTCAGCATCTTTGGGTGAGAGGTAGGGTACACCCTGGACAGATCGCCAGTCCATCGCAGGGCCAACACAGAGAGACAGACAACCATTCACTCTCACATTCATACCTAAGGACAATTTAGAATCCCCAGTTCATGCCATTTAACCTAACCTGCATGTTTTTGGCCTGTGGGAGGAAACTGGAGTACCTGGAGAAAACCCACACAGACACAACGAGAACATGCAAACTACACACAGAAGGGTCACCGATGGTCAGGGGATGGGATCGAACCCACAATGGCCAAAGGTGGAATCGATCCTGTGACCTTGCTATGCTGCCACAGTGCTAACCACTGCACCACCGAGCCGTGGGATATTCAGTGGGATGTAGTAGGATGTTCAGGTGTGAACATCCCACAGCACACAAACTGTCAGTTGTGAAGACATTATATGCATGGACCACCATGATCACAGATGAGGAGGACAGACAGAAGGAAGAACGACACATATGACACACACTCATGATCTGCCAATACCAAACATGGGCAATAAACAGAGGAAAACAACAAATTCCAAACAAAGATCAAGAACAAAAACAAAAAGGAAAAAACACACACCAAAAAACAGAAAACAACAAAAACATAGTGACCCGCCCATACATCCGGGGAAATAACTGAACCCATACAAAGAATCATGAAAACACATGGAATGAACACAGCAATAAACCCCCACACAAAACTGCAGCAGCTTTGGGTTTACCCCAACGACAAAATACAACCAAACAAAAAATGCAAATCATTTGGAAAAACATGCATAGGAGAAACGGGGAGGATGTTTGCAACACAGAAAAGGGAACATCAAAAACAATCCGAAAAAGAAACTAGCAGGGTGACTCACATGAACACACAAAGAAAAGGCAGAACAGGAAAACCTCAAATCAGCAATATCAGACCACTGCAAGAAAAACAACCAGATCATGGGCTGGAACAATGCAAAAATAATTGGATCAGAAGACAACAAACACAAACGTTGGATTAAAGAAGCAATTGAAATCAGGAAGCGAGCCCACAACACCATGAACCAAGATGATGGAGCCTTCATGCTCTTGCACACCTGGGACTCTCTCCTCCAAAGACCAGCGCACGACGGGGAATGTGACCGATCTGGCAGATCTGTCAAGTTGGCCGCGCCTGCAGAAAGGATAAAACAGCTGATGTAACACATCACGGACGTCAAATGACGCTTTCTGAAGAATACTGCAGTCGAAACATATCAAAGGTATAAGACGTCTCTTTACTTTGTCTTAATAGAAGAACAAGATCAGTTTTCATAGTTACGGTTATGGCTGGGAAAAACATTGAGTTTACCACTGCATTTGGAACATCTGAGCTTAGTACCGCAAAACAAGGGAACAAAAGGGAAAAACATTGTAAAAACATGATAAAAACAGGGATATATTACCAACCCCATAGTTTATTCTGTACAGTTATACAGTATACTATGGCATGAGAGTGGTAAAAAGAAAACATTACATTACAAGACATTAAAGATGCAGAAATTTCAAATAAATAAAGTCAGAAGATAGCAAAACTATGGCTACAACAAATGCAGTTCACTGAATAGGTATTTGTGCATCTAATGTTGTGGCTACAACAAAAAGCTGGCCTTGACTTCAATGACAGAGAATGATTTTCACAAGTGTTTGCACACTTTCCCATACAGACCCAGCGGGGATAGAGGATGGATCTGAGTGAAGGAAGGCTGTTGGAGGGTCAATATGGGGTGATTATCGACGACCTCAGTGGTGGTGGTGAGTTGGAGGGTCTGCTGGGGTGTCAGAGAGGTGTGAGACAGGAGATGAACCCGCCTCCGCCTCTGCTGCCTCAGACCTGGACACACGTTAGTTTAGACGTGATTGCCTCTGGAAATTGCAGGCACTTACTGAGTGAACCATCCACTATCTCTGTAAGCCTGGGGTGTGTTCTGCACTCACCGGAGATTACAGGAAAAGTAAAAAGGAAACCATAAAAAAATTAGTGTTTTCTTATGACACTGACTAGCTCGTGCATTTAGACAAAGCCAGATTCATCTGTGAGAATAGTTAAAAAAAAAAAAAAGGTTCATCATAATTTCTGCTTTTCTTCCCTGAATCTCTTAGGGCTGTATTACAGTGATCTAGTCTAAAGTCTATTGGCACTATAGGCACAGAGCATCCATCCATCCAAAAACAGACTTCCTGCTGGCAGAAGGTGCAAACGGACTGTCCAGTAGTGCTGTAACGTTGGGACGTTTGGTTTAAATGTGCTAGTTTTTATGGGTCAATGTACTGCACTGAATTACTTACCGGAAATGTACTGGTAGCCAAGCAGCACTAGCAGAATCACCCCCTAGGCAGCGAATGAGCTCCGCCCACTCCATCCAGCTGATTCTCAGTTCCATGAGTGGTAGGCAGTTAGAGCTCCAAGTAAAGCAGTGAGTGCATTCAGTGTACAAATCCTTCAAACAGATTTCTTTACCGAACAAACCAGAAGTAACTCAGTACATGTTAGTGAACATCTCTACTGTCCAAACTCTCATAATTATTTAGAGGTGTGTTTTGGGTGTAACATGCAATAACCCAATCATAATCTGTCCTGTCCTCACCTTTAACACACATGGGTGCATGAGCTATGGTGAACTATCATGGTTGTGTCACGAGCCGAGCCGGCTTGGCTTTCCCCGGCTCGGTCTCAATCTTTTTGGGGGGGTTTTGGTTTACTGGTTATGTGCATTTTTGGTGTATTTGTACAATATTTCCAGTATTGGAAGGAGGCTTGTCCTATGAACTACGAACTGAAACTTGCTTCGTAAACTGATTTTTTAAAAAAAGAATACTTTTCTTGATCAACAACTGAGTTTGCCTTTCTGGTGTTAGATTACACACAACGCTGCCACCCCGCTAGCTTCAAAGAAGAACCGTGGAGGTGGCAGGACGACGCAGCTAGCTAACGGCTTCTGCTCATCTGTGCGGGGCGCCGGAGAGGAGCAGCGTGGAGGTGTCCCGGGCAGCGAGACGAGCATCATGGGAGCCAAGGATGCCAGAGGGCCAGCAGCGCTTCGGTAGCGCTTCGGTAGCTGGAGAGGGACGTGGCTGTGGCATCTGTTCACCTGGACGAGCTCGGAGCTCAACTACAGCGGTGGTGGGCTGCGGGGCTCGGTGGAGGAGCTGCCGGCACCCCGGCTGGACAGGAGCTCAATTGCAGTGGCGGTAAGCAACGGGACTAGCAGCAGAGGGGGCTAGCTGAGGCCCCAGCTGGATTCGAGGTCGGTCGGTCGGATCGGATACTGGCGACATCAGCAGAGATTGTTTTACTACCAACAGGTCAGTAAAAATGCCACCAAAGAAGAAAGAAATGGAAGAGATAAAAAAATCTCTGAACTTCTTGTCAGAAGAACTGATCAAAGTGGCTAGTCAACAGCTAAAACTATTAGGGCTAATGGAAGAAGTCCGAGAATTAAAATGAACAATTAAGGAAAAAGACAAAAAAATTGCAGACTTGGAGCGACGCATCAAGGATCTTGAACAATATTCTCGTATGGATGATCTAATTATAAGTGGACTAGACATTAAATATCAATCATATGCCAATGTTACAGCAGGAATGAGAGGTGAGGAGGCTCCCCTGAGTGAATCAGTCTCCCTGGAAAACCAGGTGCTTCAGTTCCTTGAAAGCAGAAACATAAAGGTTGAAGTAACTGCAATTGCAGCCTGTCATACTTTACTCAGAAAAGATAATAAAATAAAGAAATCAATTGTGATGAGCTTTGTGAACAGAAGGGTAAAGAATGACATACTGAGGCAGGCCAGAAAGCTACGGGGAACAGAAGTCTACCTAAAATTTAGGTAGACTTCATTTAGGTCCTAAATGAACATTTAACAAAGACTAATGCTGAAATAGCACGGCAAGCACGGATGCTGAAAAGACAAAATAAGATGCAGGCAACATGGACAAGAAATTGTAGAGTTTGGATCAAACTTAATGGAACACCTGAGGAAGCGAAGACCATAATTGGGGCGACAGTGGCTCAGGAGGTAGAGCAGGTCGTCTAATAACCCGATGGTTGGCGGTTCGAATCCCGGTCTCCCCAGATATCCTGCCGTTGTGTCCCTGGGCAAGACACTTCACCCGCATTGCCTCCCGTGCCCACAACACTGGGTATGAATGTGTATAAAATGTATAAACATGTTTAAATGTTCGGTGGTGGCTGGAGAGGCCGTTGGCGCGGATTGGCAGCCACGTTTCCATCAACCTGCCCCAGGGCAGCTGTGGCTACAGTAGTAGCTTGCCACTACCATTGTCTGTCTGGAGTGAATGAATAATGTATCTACTTGTAAAGCATCTTTGAGTGTCTATGATAAAGCGCTATATAAATCATGAACACTGATTAAGAAAATTAAGAGACTATGATAATCCATATCCACACACACGGCAAGAATAGTTTCTTTTGACATACCATGTCAATATACTTTAAAAAAAAACTAAACAAAACAAACAAAAAAAACTTATGACTGACTTGAGTAGACATCAATTATCCCCAGTTGGAGGAAGTCATTTGACACAGAGAGAGGAAATTCAAACTCTGAAAATATGCCATTATGCTGAACATAAACTACAAGAGATGGAGAATGATACTGATCCTGATAACCACTTTTGCAATAATATCCATAATCATTGTGAATATTACACTGAAAAGCAATTCAAAAGTCAAGTGCAACTAGATGGTAAACTATCAATAACACATTTCAACAACAGAAGTCTTAACAAAAACTTTCCACAGATTCAGGACTATTTAAAACAGCTAGACAGAAAATTTACAGCTATCGCAGTCTCTGAAACTTGCAGATGGCAATAGAGGGATATCAGATGTTTCATATTAACAGATCTCAAAAAAGGGTGGTGGTGTTGCACTGTATATCGATGACCTGTATATGTGCAAGCTTGTAAATGGAATGTCCTTTGCACTACCAGGGATTCTGGGGTGTGTTACTGTTGAGATAGACCAAGATAGAACAAAAAATGTAATTATAAGTTGTATATATAGAATGCAGGGAACTTGCATTGAGACATTCAGAGATAAATTAGTTCAATTCAATTCAATTCAACTTTATTTATATAGCGCCATTTCACAACAACAGTCATCTCATAGCACTATCAACTGTAGGGGGAACCCCCACAGTTGCAGAAAGACCCCAGCAATCAGGCGATCCCCTGTGAGCAAGCACTTGGCGACGGTGGAGAGGAAAAACTCCCTTTTAACAGGAAGAAACCTCCAGCAGAACCAGGCTCAGGGAGGGGCAGTCATCTGATGCGACTGGCTGGGCGGTGAGGGGATAGAGAAGAAGAAAAGAACAGACATGTAGAGAGCAAACAGCACGATGGGGACTCAATCTATGGGAGAGAACAAACAAATGTTAATGACCAGCAAAAAAAAAATATTTCATAGAGAGTGAGGAAAGGAGTGAGGCCCAGTGCATTACTGGAGGTCCCCCGGCTGACTAAACCTATTAGCAGCATAACTAAGGGAGGGTTCAGAAACACATGATCCCTCCCTAATTGTAGGCTATATCAAAAAGGTAGGTTTTAGCCCTATTCTTAAAAACAGAGATCGAGTCAGACTCCCGAATCCAGATTGGCAGCTGATTCCACAGGAGAGGAGCTTGATAACTGAAGGCTCTGCCTCCCATTGTACTTTTGGAGATTCTAGGTATTACAAGTAATCCTGCATTTTGGGAGCGTAGTGCTCTGTTAGGATGATACGGTAGTATCAGATCTTTTAAATAAAAAGGAGCCTGATTGTTTAGAGCTTTGTAAGTAAGAAGAAGGATTTTAAACTTAATTCTAAACTCTATGGGAAGCCAATGAAGGGAGGCCAGAACCGGAGAGATATGATCTCTCTTTCTAGTACCTGTTAAAACTCTTGCTGCAGCATTTTGGATCAGCTGAAGACTTTTTAAAGATGTTTTAGGACAGCCTGATAATAAAGAATTACAATAATCTAATCTCGAGCTAACAAAAGCGTGGATCAGCTTCTCAGCATCACTCTGAGACAAGATGCTCCTAATCTTGGCAATATTACGCAAATGATAGAAGGCAGTCTTAGAAACAAATTTAATATGTGAATTGAAGGACAAATCCTGATCAAAAATAACTCCAAGGTTCCTCACAGAGCTATTAAGAGAAAGAGTAACTGCATCCAAACTGAAAGTTTGATTTGGAAAGGAATTTCTAAGGTTTTTTGGACCAACAAGAATGACTTCAGTCTTATCTGAATTTAATAGCAGGAAATTACAAGTCATCCAAGCTTTGATTTCCGTGGCTGCACGGTGGCGCAGTGGTTAGCACTGCGGCAGCACAGTTTACCCTTGGCCGGGGGATTATGGGGATCGTGGGATCGTGGGTTCGATCCCAGCCCCTGACCAACAGTGATCTGTGTGGAGTTTGCATGTTCTTCCCGTGTTGCGTGGGTTTACTCCGGGATTTCTCCGGTTTCCTCCCACATGCCAAAAACATGCATGTTAGGTTAATTGGCTGTTCTAAATTGTCCCTAGATATCTGTTTCCTATAGGCCCTTAGAATAGAGGGTTGGTATTAATGAAAGCGCTTTGAGTGGTCTTTGTGACTAGAAAAGCGCTATATAAGTGCAGGTTAGTTAGTTAGTTAGTTAAGACAGGCTTCTAACTTGGCTAATTGATTAGTATCATCTGGCTTCATTGACAGGTATAATTGTGTGTCATCTGCATAACAATGAAAATGTATACAGTGCTTTCTAATAATGTTGCCTAACGGAAGCATATATAAACTAAAAAGAGTAGGGCCTAGCACAGATCCCTGTGGAACTCCATGACTAAGCTTTGAGCTGAAAGAAAACTCATCATTTACATGAACAAACTGGAACCTATCAGATAAATAAGATCTAAACCACTGCAACGAAGTTCCATTAAGTCCAACATAGTGTTCTAATCTATCAAGTAGAATATTATGATCAATAGTATCAAAAGCTGCACTAAGATCTAAAAGGACAAGTACAGAAACTAGTCCATTATCAGATGCAATGAGGAGGTCGTTAGTGACCTTCGCTAAGGCTGTTTCAGTACTATGATGGATTCTAAACCCAGATTGAAACTCTTCAAGTAAACCATTTCCCTGCAGGTGGTCAAATAATTGCGTAGCAACAACTCTTTCTAAGATTTTTGAAATGAAAGGGAGATTAGAGATTGGTCTATAGTTAGCTAAAGCTCCTGGATCTAGCGTTGGCTTTTTGAGCTGTACAATAATATTACTAGTAAGAAAATGGTTGTAATTTGTGGAGATTTCAATATTGATTTACTAAATTCATTTCAACAAAATATAATTACAGAGTTCATGAATTCTATGTACAGTATGAGTCTATATCCCACAATAACACATCCCAGTAGAATCGCAGTTCACACTGCTACACTTATTGATAACTTGTTAGTTAATATTATTGATAAGAAAATAGAAAGTGGATTATTGATAAATGATATAAGTGACCATTTGCCAGTCTTTGCACTTATCCATGGCCACACGGGGGCCAATACAGAAAAAAACTTTAAAATCTTTCAGATACAAATCACAAAATGCAATCAGTTCTTTTAAAGAAGACTTGCTGAAGCAAGACTGGACAAAAGTCTATGTATCAGATGTAAATGAAGCCTATGACACATTTATGAACATTGTAACCATGCTTTATGAAAAAAAAAGTCCATTAGTAAAGAAAGATAAGATAAGATAAGATGAGCCTTTATTAGTCCCACAATGGTGAAATTACAGGATTGCAACAGCACAGGGATAGCAACACTCAGAGCAACAATCAGAAGGCAAGAGAAAAACAAGAGCAGCGAGTATACATATGTACATATGTATATATATATATATATATATATATATATATATAGAGAGAGAGAGAGAGAGAGAGAGTGCGGAGCATTGTAGCTAGATGGAATAGATATATAAATATATAAACACAGTGCGGAGCATTGTAGCTGGATGGAATAAATATATGAGTATATAAACACACAGTGTGGAGTATTGTAGCTAGATGGAATAGATATATAAATATATAAACACAGTGCGGAGCATTGTAGCTGGATGGAGTAAATATGTAGATATATAAACTCACACAGTGTGGAGCATTGTTGCTAGATGGAATAAATATATAAATATATAAACACACAGTGCGGAACATTGTAGCTAGATGGAATAAATATGTAAATATATAAACACACACAGTGCGGAGCATTGTAGCTAGATGGAATGAAACAGCACAACTGTCTACTTAGTTATCCTACATGGTATGATTATGTACCCATACATATTCTCACCCTCCATAGCGACCGGTATTTTCCTAGTTGTATACCGGAGGGGACCATTGTGTAAGTCTATTGCGTCTTTTGCATTCAATACTATTAGGTTGTCACGTCTTTTTGCTATCTCTGCGAGCAGCCCTGTTTAGGTTGTACAGTCTGACAGCCGTAGGTAGGAAGGACCTGCAAAACCTCTCGGTTGTGCACCTAGGATGATGTAGTCTGCTGCTAAATGAGCTCCTCAGTGCATTCAGTATGTCCTGCATAGGGTGGAACTCGGACTCCAGCAGAGATGACAGTTTAGCCACCATCTTTCTCTCTCCCATCTCCTCCACTGGGTCAAGGCGCTGCCCCAAGACAGAGCTAGCTTTCTTGATCAGTTTGTTCAGTCTCTTCCTATCGGCTGCTGTAATGCCACTGCCCCAGCAGACCACTCCAAAAGTGATGGCTGATGCCACCACCGTGTCATAGAATGTCTTCAGCAGCGCCCCTTGTACACCAAAAGACCTGAGTCTCCTCAGTAGGAACAGCCTGCACTGTCCCTTCTTGTAGAGTGCGTCAGTATTGTGTGACCAGTCTAGTTTATTGTTCAGATGAACACCCAGGTACTTATAGGATGTCACCATCTCAATGTCTGTTCCCTGTATATTTACTGGTGCTGTGAAGGGTTGTCCTTGCCTGCGGCAGTCCACCACCAGCTCCTTAGTTTTCCTTGTGTTGATCTGGAGGCAGTTTCAATGGCACCAGTCCACAAAGTCCTGGATAAGCCCTCTGTACTCAGCTTCATCTCCGTTGGAGATGAGGCCAACGATCGCAGAGTCATCAGAGAACTTCTGTAGATGGCAGTGTGTTGTGTTGTGTGAGAAGTCCGCAGTATAAAGGGTGAACAGGAAGGGAGCCAAAACCGTTCCCTGGGGGGCCCCCGTGCTATCAATGATCGTGTCGGACACACAGTCCCGGGTTCTCACAAACTGAGGCCGGTTTGTGAGGTAGTCCAGGATCCATGATGACAGGTGCTGGTCCACCCCTGAGCACAGCAGCTTGTCCTTCAGGATCATCGGTTGGATGGTGTTGAAAGCACTGGAGAAGTTAAAGAACATGATCCTCACCGCATTCCCGGGCTTCTCCAGGTGGGACAGAGAATGGTGAAGGAGGAAGATCACTGCATCCTCCACCCCAATGCCATGCTGGTAGGCAAACTGGAGTGGATCCATCGCTGGTCCCACCAGGGGGCGGAAGTGAGCAAGGAGCAGTCTCTCCAGGGTCTTCATCATGTGGGACATCAGGGCCACTGGTCTGTAGCTGTTCAGATCTTTGGGGTGGGAAGTCTTTGGTACAGGTACCACACAAGATGTTTTCCACAGCTGTGGTACCCTCCCCAGCTTCAGGCTCAGATTGAAGATGTACTCCACAATCCCACACAGCTGGTCTGCACAGGACTTGAGGAGCTTTGCGCTGATGCTGTCCGGTCCCAACGCCTTCCTCGCCTTGATCTTCCTCAGCTCCGTCCTCACCTGGGTCTTAGTAAGGGTCAGGTTGGGGGGCTGTGTGCTGGGAGTGTGGGGGTGTTGGTGGAGTAGGGAGTGGGCAGCAGGACTTGATGTCTTTAGAGGCAGCAGTGGTTGTTGTGCAGTCAGGGGGGATGGCGGTTGGTCAAACCTATTGAAAAACAGATTCAAGTTGTTCGCCCACTCCCTGCCCCCCGTGGCCTGGGAGGAGGTATTCTGGAGCCCAGAGATGGTTTTAAGGTTTCTCCATACCCCGCTGATGTCGCTCTGTTGCAGCTTGTCCTCCATTTTCTTCCTGAAGCTGTCCTTGCCTTCTCTGATCTTTCTCCTCAGCTCCCTCTGTACGGACTTCAGCATCTCCCTGTTCCCCGACCTGAAGATCCTCTTCTTCTCTCTCAGAAGTGTTTTTATCCCAGGGTTGATCCAGGGTTTGTTGTTTGAGCAACACCGTATGGTCTTGGTGGGAACGGTGTTGTCCGCACAGAAGCTGATGTAGTCCGTGATGGTGTGAGTGAGGCCATCGATGTCCTCACCATGTGGATCGCAGAGCTGCTCCCAGGCGGTGGTTTCAAAACAGCCCTTTAGAGCGTCCATTGCCTCCTTAGACCATAACTTCACTGTGTGCATGGCCGGAGGTTGTCTGTGCACTATGGGTTTGTACACCGGCCGGAGATGAACCAAGTTGGGATCCGATCTCCCGAGTGGGGGGAGTTGTGATGAGGTGTACGCCTCCTTAGTGTTTGCGTAGAATAAGTCCAGTGTTTTATTGTCTCTGGTGTGGCGTGTGACATACTGGGTAAACGTGGGTAGAATGGGAGACGGTGAAACATGGTTGAAATCGCCTGAGATGAGGAGAAGAGCATCTGGGTGTTCTGTCTGCAGCCTGCCAGTTACTGAGTGGATGACGTCACCCGCTGTCCCAGCGTTCGCCGTCGGATTTGCATAAATAACAATGCAGATCACGTGTGAGTATTCCCTCGGGAGATATGTAGGCCGCATGCTAACAGCTAGCAACTCGATGTCTTTGCTGCAGTGTTGTTGTTTGACAGTGATATGTCCCGGTCTGCACCAGTTGTTGTTGACATACATTATCACTGCACCGCCCCTTGCTTTGCCACTGTCTGATGTTCGGTCTGCCCGTATCGCGTGGAAACCCTCCAGTTCAATGTTAGCATCTGCTGCTAGTCCTGTTAGCCAAGACTCTGTGAATAGGAACAGGCTACACTCCCGGTTTATGCTATCATAGCGGGAGATAGCCGCTAGCTCATCTACCTTTCCCAGTATCGATCGTACATTCCCCATAACAACGGATGGGAGGGTGGGTCTGTACCTTATATTTCTTGCCCGCCGCCTTACTCCAGCACGGCACCCACGTCGTTTTCGCCTCAGTTCTCCCGGTATGTCGAGTTTTTCCGTTAGCACCGGGTGGCGGTTGAGTGCTAGCAGCTCTTCCTTGCTGTACCATCTCCTGCTATAAATGTTACACCCAGGAGGGGTGAAGGGGAGGAAGGATGATTGAGCCAAGCTGTTTAGACTTTGCAGCGACCGTTTATTGACTTCTCAGCACACACGGCACAGCCCACAATTACATAGCACATAGTTAGACACCATCTTGTCTCATAACACTCTCGAACATTCTCTGGAACACTCACTCTACTCTTCTTCTATTGTGTTCTAACACTATACAGTGTTTCATCACTACTGAGCGCCACCTCTGGCGTAGAAATGCTACTGCTTTCACTGACAGTTTATACTTAAACAGTACACATTCAGTCCTTTAATAACATTCCCTATTAATGCTCCCATTTACTATTAATCATTAAATTATAGTTTATTAGGTACATTTATTAGGAATATTTATATTTGCCATTAGCATCTAATCCACACTGTTTCTGAGGGTTTACTAGAGATTGTCCAAAATTGACGTTTTCCTACATAAACAGTGGCTCCGTCCACCGGATCGGGAGACATTTGGGGCAATCTGTGTGTCCGTGATATATATGGAGTGTAAGGTGTCTCCGGATCAGAAAGTTGTCAACGGATCAGAAAGAGAGGAAGAAAAAAAAAAAAACTCAGAAAAAGCTAAAACATAAATTTTGTCGACAAGCCATGGCTAACCAAAGGATTACAAAAGACGTGTAAAAAGAAAAAAAATATTATATAAAGCTTTTCTAAAGAAAACGACAAAAGAAGCAGAGCAGCGGTATAAAACATACAAAAATAAGTTAACATATATAATGAGATGTAGTAAAAGAGACTATTACAGTAAAGAGCTGGAGAAAAACAGAGACAATATTAAAAATACATGGACAATACTTAATAATATTCGTGGAAATAAAAATAGAAATATAAGCTACCCAACCCATTTTCAAAAAAAAAAAAAAAATAAAACGACTCAAGAGTGTGAATGCAGTCTCACCTGCAGATGAATTTAATAACTTTTTTGTTAACACTGGTCCTAATTTGGCTCGAGAAATACCTATTACGGCACCTACGGGTGATACAGTAAGCAAAAACACTGCTATAAAAGACTCCATTGTGGAGAATGTGGTCAAGGATGAGGCTGAGTATATTCCTCAGATTCAGCTTTATTAACAGATCACATACTCTAACCATCTCAAGCAAGAAAGAGGAAGTTTTCATCCTACACCTGGGGTTTTATACCCCGAGCACGAAACAGCAGTCACATGGTGTTTAATCAAACATACAGTCCCATGGTACTTAATCCCAACCACAAAGTAACCCCTATGATCTCACACCATTGTCCTTTAGTCTCCATGGCCCGGAACCCCCCTCAGGTCGTCTCCTTGCAACAAAGTCCGAATCTCACACTCTTCCTGTTGTCTCTGAGAGGCTCAGTCCCTTTTGTTCCATGAGACGTGTAACACACAATAAACATACAGCAATACACTTGTGGAGAAATATGTAACCCACATATGTGCCACATGACCCCCCCCCCCCCAAACGTCTAAAATGGGACAAATATAACCAGAGACACATGACATAATAACATTACTACATATCAATCCACCCGTTGCCTAGTTCTAAGTCTCCTGCCGTATCTGCTGAAAGCCGGCTTTGCTGTTTCTGCAGCCTCCTCCTGTGGATTAGAACTGTTAGTCAATCTCAGTGGGTGTTTTGTAGAATGCCTTCTAGGGGGTCTGCCGTGACGGGGGGCTCTCGCCAACTGCACTGCCTCATCCGCCAAAACAAAGGCAGGTTTGAGTCTGTTTATACAAATCAACTCTTGTCTGTCTCCCAAATCTAGCAAAAATGCTTCTCTCCTGTTTCCAGCACCTTAAACGGCCCATCGTAAGGCGGGCGCAAGTTGGGGTGAGAAGCATCATGTCTCACAAAAACAAACTCCGCATTTTTTAAAGCCTTCGGCACAAAAACGTGTGGGAAACTGTGATGAACCGGGCCAGGAAGCGTGTTTGATCCTGTGCCGCTCTGCAACAGCTGAGCAGGGGGGGCAATCTGGCGCAGGATTATCGGGGAGAAAATCCCCGGGCAGACGGAGAGGCTGTGCAAAAACTAACTCAGCTGGGGAGGCCTGTAAATCCTCCTTAGGTGCAGAACGCAACCCCAATAAAACCCATGGTAGTTTGTCAACTACCTGTGGGAAACTGTGATGAACCGGGCCAGGAAGCGTGTTTGATCCTGTGCCGCTCTGCAACAGCTGAGCAGGGGGGGCAATCTGGCGCAGGATTATCGGGGAGAAAATCCCCGGGCAGACGGAGAGGCTGTGCAAAAACTAACTCAGCTGGGGAGGCCTGTAAATCCTCCTTAGGTGCAGAACGCAACCCCAATAAAACCCATGGTAGTTTGTCAACCCAATTTGTATCCGTAAGCGACGCTCTGAGGGCCGTTTTCAATGACCTGTGAAAACGTTCGCATAAACCATTAGCCTGGGGGTTGTACACGGTGGTGCGGTGAATCTTTACCCCTAGACTGCGGGCCATCGATGACCAGAGTTCGGAAACAAATTGAGGACCTCTGTCAGAAGTTATGTCCGACGGAACTCCAAAACGCGCTACCCAAGCCGTTAAAAACGCGCGCGCCACTTCCTCCGCTGTGGTTGATGCCAGAGGAACCGCTTCCGGCTAACGCATGGTGCGATCCACCATCGTCAAAAGGTGTGTGCACCCCTCTGACGACGGAAAGGGACCCACCAAGTCGACATGCACATGATCAAAGCGCTTAGCCGGGATGTGAAAAGGCTCCAAAGGAGCTCTAGTGTGTTTGTGTATTTTGGCTCGCTGACACGCTACGCAGGCTGTCGCCCATTCTTTGACCTGTCTGCGCAACCCCGGCCAAACAAATTTCTCCCCCACCATTTTTACCGATGCGCACACCCCCGGGTGCACCAGAGAATGGATCGAGTCAAAAACGCGGCGGCGCCACGCAGCTGGTACCACGGGACGCGGCCGCCCCGTGGAGACATCGCAGATTAGGGGAGGCATACCTATTTGCAGCAACCTGTCCTCCAGCCTTAACCCTGTTGGTCCAGACTGGAGCGTGCGCACGTCCGCATCGCTGACCTGCTCCGCGGCCATGGCTGCATAATCTAACCCTACGCGGACCGGGGCCGCGTGCACTTCCGCATCGCTGCCCTGGCCTGCGGCCATGGCTGCAGAGTCTGCCCTCACGTGGTCTGGCGCCGGCACAGCATGCGAGAGGCAGTCTGCCACTACATTATGTTTACCTGCGACATGCTGGATATCGGTGGTGAACTCTGATATCGCGGCCAGCTGTCTTTGCTGCCGGCCCGACCAAGGTTCCGAAATCTTGGCCATCGCAAAAGTCAGCGGTTTGTGGTCCACGAACGCGGTGAAACGGCGCCCTTCCAGCCAGAACTGGAAATGGCGGATGGCCAAGTGTAGGGCCAACAACTCCCTGTCGAACGCGCTGTATTTTCGCTCGCTATTGTGCAAGGTTTTGCTGAAAAACGTGAGCGGTTGCCAGGTCCCCGCTACAAACTGTTCAACGACCGCCCCTACCGCTAAATCGGACGCGTCAGTGGTGAGGGCCATGTGGGCTGTTGGAACTGGATGTGCCAACAGAGCCGCGTTTGCCAGAGCTGTTTTGACTTGACAGAATGCGCGCTCCCGCTCAGGAGACCATTCGATTTTATTTGAGGGTTTTTGTTTTTTTAGTGCTGCGTACAATGGTTGCATGAGCTGCGCTGCGCTTGGGAGGAAACGGTTATAAAAATTAACCATTCCCAAAAACTCCTGCAACGCTGTGACCGTTTGAGGCTGGGGAAAATTTGTTATTGCGCGCACTTTATCGGGCAGGGGGACCGCTCCTTCTGGCGAAACGCGATGCCCCAAAAAATCAATCTGCGCTACCCCAAACTGACACTTTGCTGGGTTAATTATTAACCTGTGCTCTGCCAGCCTCCGGAAAACTGCCGTGAGGTGGCTTTCATGTTCGTCTTTGGATGTGCTGGCTACTAAAATGTCATCCAAGTAGACGAACACGAAAGGGAGGTCGCGCAGCACCGCGTCCATCATGCGCTGGAACGTCTGCGCGGCCCCCTTGAGTCCAAAAGGCGTGCGCAAAAACTCAAAAAGCCTGAAAGGAGTTATTACCGCTGTTTTGGGTATGTCCTGGACGCGCACTGGAACCTGATGGTAGCCACGCACTAAATCTATTTTTGAAAAAATGCGCGCCCCCACCAAATGAACCAAAAAATCCTGGATGTGTGGGATCGGGTAGCGGTCGTGTGCAGTGGCGTTATTCAACCTGCGGAAATCACCGCAAGGTCGCCACGAGCCATCAGACTTTGGGACCACGTGCAATGGTGAAGCCCAGGGGCTTTTCGAACATCTGATGATGCCCAGTTTTTCCAGGTTGGCAAACTCCTCGCGCGCTATGGTCAGTTTAGCTGAGTCCAGGCACCGAGCTTTTGCAAAAACGGGCGGGCCGGTGGTAGTGATATAATGCTCCACCCCATGTTTGGCCACTGTTGCCGAAAACGTTGGGACTGTTAGCGCTGGAAACTGAGTGAGGAGTGCGTGGAACTTACCACCCGCAGCTGTGACGCTGGCATGTACAGTTGGCGGTGCCACTCGTGCTGTGCAGGGAATAGAGTGAAAAGACTTAACCAGACGTCTATTAGCAAGATCAACCAATAAACCATGTGAGCACAAGAAATCAGCCCCTAACATGTTGAAACTGACTGCAGCTACAACAAAAGTCCACTCAAATGAACGGCCCTGCAAGGACCAGAAGCAGAGTCCTCTCACCGAAGGTCTTAATAGCTGAGCCGTTCACTGCTGACACTGACACCCAGGGAACCTTGGACGGCATCAGCCGGTCCGCGTAGAAAGGCGTGATGAAACTCATCTGGGAGCCTGTGTCCATGAGGAATTGTCTCCCCGAACGTGCATCCGTCAAGTAGAGCAGCTTGTTCTCCTCCCCGAGGGTCGTAGCCGCTACCGACCCCCGGTCTTGGCGTTTCCCAGACGCTTGAAGTGGCACAGTGGGAGGCACTTGTGTGCCCTCTCTGCAAAGCGGCGATGATAGAAGCACAGGACGTCATCCGCTCCGTGTCGCTTGGTGCTGACTGCTGCCGTCGCCGGTGAGCCTGGTGCTGCAACTGCTGGCCCCCTGCCGTCTCTGGGCGTCGCTCCTCGCTCTGCTGCTGCAGCCGAAACTGCGCTCCGCTTGTGGGCATCGACGAGTCGCTGCGCCTCCTTGCTCAGCCCATGGTAGTCTCGCTCTGCCAACCGGGGTGAATCTGCCAGTGTAACTCTCACCGCTGGCGGCAGGGTCCGGAGGAAAAGGTGGGCGAAGATAAATTCGCAGTCCTCGGAGTCTTTCAGCCTCAGCATTTTGACCATCAGGTCTACGGGGCTGTCATTCTCCGACTCTGTCAACGCCAGAAGCCCCTCTGCTCGCTGTTGCACCGAGGGGGTGAAATGGCTGATAAGCGCAGCTTTCAATGCGTCGTATTTGTCGCTGTCCGGTGGGTGATTGACCAGCTCTTCCACCCTCTGGACTGTGTGGCTGTCCAGCTTCGCCACCACATGGCAGAATTTCGTGTCGTCCCTCGAGATTCTCCGGAGGTTGAACTGCGCCTCGACCGCGTTAAACCAGGAGTGTGGACTATGCTGCCAGAAGGCTGGCTTCTGCCGAGCCCCGCTCGGGAGAATTATTTCTGCTCATTTTCTGTCGTAAGGTCACCAGTGCGGAGAATGTGGTCAAGGATGAGGCTGAGTTTATTCCTCAGATTCAGCTTTATTAACAGATCACATACTCCAACCATCTCAAGCAAGAAAGAGGAAGTTTTCATCCTACACCTGGGGTTTTATACCCCGAGCACGAAACAGCAGTCACATGGTGTTTAATCAAACATACAGTCCCATGGTACTTAATCCCAACCACAAAGTAACTCCTTTGATCTCACACCATTGTCCTTTAGTCTCCAATGAATGAATGAATGAATCTTTATTTCGGATAGTACAGGTTAAAAGGAACTGAATAGTATAGCAAAAGGGGGGAAATAAAATCCAACAAGGTCAAATTAGGCAATAACTCCTCTGATTATACAGTTCAACAAAAGTTATCCGAAATGGGTGATGGCTGAAGCCGCAGCTTATATTGCCCACCCATATTCCATCTAAGAATTCAAAAGAAAAAACAAATCAAGAGCGATTACAATTCAGAACAAAGCTAAGACCAAGTGTGATAGAAAAAAGTAGAAAAAAAAGAAAAAACAAAAAAAAACTAGGCAACAACACAGCACAGGCTGTATATGACAATCCTTATGTGATTTTACATGTCATCTTGTATATATGTTTGGAGTATTTCTTCCTTTAGTTTTTGCTTAAATTGTCCAAGCGTTGTACATGATTTTAATTCAGGTCCAAAATCGTTCCATAATCTGACTCCTTGCACTGAAACACAGTGTTGCTTGGTGGTAGTTCTCACTGAAGGCTTTTGAAATATACATGTTCCTCTGAAGTGATATTGTTTCTCCCTTATTTGGAACAACTTTTGGATATTTGCGGGCAGTGATAAATTCTTTACTTTAAACATTATTATTGCAGTTTTAAAGTCTACCAGATCTTTCAACTTGAGAGCTTTTAGTTTAAGAAAAAGTGGATTTGTTGGTTCCCTGTAAGCTGCTTTGTTTATTATTCTAATAGCTCTCTTTTGAAGCATAAAGAGTGGATATACTGTATGTTTGTTTTATATGTATTTCCCCATACTTCATTACAATAGGTCATGTATGGGAGTATTAATGAATGATACAAGGTGTATAGTGTGGGTTGATTCAGCAAATATTTCACTCTTGTGGTATATATGACTCTTATATCCCATACTTACATATGTTAGAGCAAGTGGAAATGTTTTGTGACAGCATATGTTAGGAACTTCACACCTGGAAAGGACAAAGGATCTCCCCCGCCGGGTTAAAGACATTGGACCTCCCAAGACACGGCGGCGGAGACGGACTTGACACCTTTACCCCCTAAGGCGAGAGGAGGAGTTCCCATCACCTCCCAAGACAAGGAGAGGAGATAACAGAACAACGGGGGGGTTAAGATAACGGGGGGATGTCAGCTTTTTCAATGTGTGGCTGATGTCAGCTTTTTCAATGTGTGGCTCTATGTGTGCTTGTATTTAACCAGCGAGCTGAGCAGAGATCTCTCGCTTGCCTTCTGCCAAGCTCTACACCTGATGAGACTCGATAGAAGAGCTATTCATTAAAAACCCTGTTTTTAATACAAAAATCGCCTCGTTATTTCAGCTCCTCTACACTGGTGACCTTGACGCGAGAATATGGACCGGAGGCGTTCTTCAAGGTGCTCATCCATGGTGACTCGGGCATACGCCAGCGACGACGCAGACGAGGGAACAAGCAGACAGCTGTTCCCCACAGCAGAGGGCGCTGAGAGAGCTCAACCGAGCTCCAGCACCGCCGTGAGTGCAGAGGCAAGGCACTCTCACCCGGCGGGCACAACAGTGATGGTGTGCACGAACACCGTTGCTGTCAACCTGCCAGACTTCTGGCGAGAAGACCCCGCCTCTTGGTTTCAGCAAGCTGAAGCCCAGTTTATACTGGCAGGCATCACAGCAGACGATATTAAGTTTTACCATATCGTCTCCAAACTCGACTCCGCCACTTCGAAGTGTGTGCGGAGCTTGGTCCGGCGACCACCAGCCCGGGACAAATATGAGACACTCAAGGCGACCATCGTGGCGAATTATGTCCCGTCGGCGGAGGAAAGAGCCGAGAGGATCCTGGCGGTCTACGGCCACAGAGGGAGCAATCCGAGGACCCTCATGGAGGATTTGCTACAACTCAAGGAGGAGGATAATGATAATTTCCTTTTCCAATTCATTTTCCTCAGCACGCTACCACCGCATTTGAGAGGGACACTCGCCAGTATGAAGTGCAATAATCATCAGGATTTCCGCACACTGGCCAACGAGGCTTACCGGCTCGTCAACGCCTGCAGAGAACGGACACCCACAGCGGCATCCGCAGATCCGAAAACTGACACCCCGAGCCTTGGAGAGACTCAACCCACGGTGACAGCGGCGCGGCCCAAGCGCAACGAGCAGAACGACGTCTGCTATTATCACCACCGCTTCGCAGAGAAAGCCCGCAAATGCGTTCCCCCCTGCAAGTTTACGATGTCGTGGAAACGCCAAAGCCGAGGGCCATTAACAGCAGCGGTTCTCGGCGAGAAGAATAAGCTGTTATACGTGACGGATGGATACACAGGCAAGCAGTTCCTCATCGACACGGGAGCTCAGCTGAGTTTCGTCATGCCCTCCCACGCAGATCAAACCATGGGCACCCGGGGCAATGGAGCAGTGGCAGCCAACGGCTCTGACATCGACACGTTCGGGGAAAAGAGCCTGCACCTCCTCATCCACGGCCGCAGCTACAGATGGACATTTGTTGTAGCAGCGGTGAGCTTTAACTTGTTAGGCGCAGATTTTCTGTGTGCACACGGGTTATTAGTGGATCTTGCAAATAGGCGCCTGGTTAATGCACTATCTTTTGCTTCTATTCCATGCTCAGCTCGAGTTTCCCCACCACCTGTGCAGGCCAGCGTCACCACAGCGGGAGGTAAGTTTGAACAACTCCTCACCCAATTTCCAGCACTCACAACCCCCAAATTCTCAGCCACTGTAGCCAAACACAGGGTAAACACTTCATTCCGACAACAGGACCTCCTGTTTTTGCCAAAGCTCGCCGCTTAGACGCGGCCAAGCTCAACATAGCAAAGGATGAATTTGCAGCTCTCGAAAAATTGGGCATTGTTAGACGCTCGAAGAGCCCCTGGGCTTCACCACTTCACATGGTTCCGAAATCTGACGGTTCTTGGAGACCGTGCAGAGATTACCGCAGGCTAAACAACGCTACAGCGCATGACCGCTACCCCATTCCTCACATTCAGGACTTTTCACTGCATTTAGCGGGTGCGCGCATTTTTTCAAAAATAGACTTAGTCCGTGGTTATCACCAAGTCCCAGTCCGAGCTGAAGATATTCCTAAAACAGCGGTAATAACCCCTTTCGGCCTTTTTGAATTCCTACGAATGCCATTCGGCCTCAAAGGCGCTGCTCAAACTTTTCAACGGATGATGGACGCTGTCCTACGTGACCTTCCTTTTGTCTTCGTCTACCTCGATGACATGATGGTAGCCAGCTCATCCGAGGAAGAACACGAGCAGCACCTCACTACTGTTTTCCAGAAGCTGGAAGAGCATGGACTAATAATCAACCCAGCCAAATGCAAATTCGGCGTATCACAAATTGATTTTTTGGGACATAGAGTCTCCCCAAAAGGTACATTTCCGCTTCCAGACAAAGTTCATGCGATAGAAGGTTTTCCACGGCCCCAAACGGTTAAATCGCTACAGGAATTTTTGGGGATGGTTAATTTTTACAACCGTTTCCTCCCCCATGCAGCTCAGCTCATGCAACCCCTATATGACGCGCTCAGAAAAAAGAAAGCTTCCAAGGCGGTCGAATGGACCCCGGAGCGCGAACGCGCTTTCGCGGAAGTAAAAGGCGCCCTAGCTAACGCCACAATGTTAGTCCACCCAGATCCCTCAGCCCGCATTGCTCTAACCACAGATGCTTCAGACCTGGCTATAGGGGCAGTTGTAGAACAACTTGTCAGCGGGGTCTGGCAACCTTTAGCATTCTTTAGCAAACCGCTAAACCCAACTGAGCGCAAATACAGCACTTTTGACAGAGAGCTGCTGGCGCTTCATTTGTCCATCCGCCACTTCCAGTTTTGGTTAGAAGGGCGGAGTTTCACGGCTTTTGTGGACCATAAGCTGCTCACTTCTGCTATGGCTAAAATTTCAGAACCATGGTCGGGCAGACAACAAAGACAGCTAGCTGCGATTTCAGAGTTCACCACAGACATTCGACACGTAGCAGGCAAACTTAACGTAGTAGCTGACTGTCTCTCTCGCGCTGTGACACCGCCAGAGCACGAGGAGACAGATTACATCGCCTCAGCAGCGGAACTCTTCACTAACGCACACACATACGCAGCACCTATCCAGGATGGGATAGATTATGCAGCCATGGCGGAAGAACAAAGCAGTGATGCAGACGTGCGCGCGCTCCTGTCTGGACCAACAGGGTTAAGGCTGGAGAAAGAAGGGTTGCGCGACGGCGTGCCCCCCCTAATATGCAACGTTTCAACCGGCCGACCTCGCCCGTTAGTACCAGCTGCTTGGCGCCGCCGCATTTTCGACGCAATTCACTCCCTCGCGCACCCAGGTGTGCGCGCCTCAGTCAAAATGGTTGCCGAAAAGTTTGTGTGGCCAGGCCTGCGCAAAAACGTAAAAGAATGGGCAAAAACTTGCATTCCTTGTCAACGCGCCAAAATACACAGACACACAAAAGCCCCTCTGGAGCCTTTTCCAATCCCTGCTAGAAGATTCGACCACATTCATGTCGACCTCGTGGGGCCGCTACCTTCCTCCCAAGGTTTCACACACCTGTTAACAATGATAGACCGCACCACGCGCTGGCCAGAGGCAGTCCTTCTAGCGTCAACCACAGCGGAGGAAATCGCTCGCGTTTTTCTAGCAAACTGGGTGGCACGTTTCGGCGTTCCATCAGACATCACGTCAGACAGAGGGCCTCAATTTATCTCAGAGCTCTGGTCAGCCATGTCCAACAGTTTAGGGGCAACAATTCATCGCACCACCGCTTATCACCCTCAGGCTAATGGGTTATGCGAGCGTTTTCACAGGTCCTTAAAGGCCGCCCTCAGAGCCTCACTAACGGACACAAATTGGGTAAATAAACTTCCCTGGGTTTTATTGGGGTTGCGTACAGCACCTAAAGAGGATTTAGACGCTTCTCCTGCAGAATTAGTTTTTGCCCAGCCTATCAGACTCCCAGGAGAATTTTTACCAGAGAACCCAGAACCAGGACACCTTCCAGTCCCAAGGTTTTTAGGCAGCAGTGGACCAGACTCCCTCCACAGTCCAGCTCATCACTCTTTTCCACGAGTTTTTGTTCCCCAAACTTTAAAAAACGCTGAGTTCGTTTTTGTTAAGCACGAAGCCCTTAAACCAACGTTACGCCCAGTTTACGATGGCCCGTTCAGAGTGCTGGAAAATGGTGACAAACACTTTGTGCTTGATTATGGGGACAGAAAAGAAGTGGTCAGTGTTGACAGACTCAAACCTGCTTTCTTGCTGAGAGACGAACCTGCACAGTTGGCACGAGCACCTCGGCGTGGTAGACCCCCCAGAGGAAAAGTCTCAGCCCCCAGGCAGGGAACAAATAATCTCTTTCCTACCCACAACGCAGATTCACCACGAGAAGGTCCCTGCAGGACACCTAAACCAACCTACAGCAGTTTTGGGAGAAGATTAAAGCCCAGACAGCACAGGGACTGATACCAACCACCCCACAATTATTCACTGATTGCGCTACAACAGTTTAAGGCTACTTATGATTTCACTATGCTGTTATGTTTACCACTGAACTTTCTTAGGAGCATGGCTGCTAGAAAACTTCTCCTGTGGCAACAGCTGTAACACGTAGTATTTCATAGTTATTATCTTAGACTGTGATTCTTTCTGTGTCCTTTCCTAGTGTTTGGGGGGCCTGTGGTATATATGACTCTTATATCCCATACTTACATATGTTAGAGCAAGTGGAAATGTTTTGTGACAGCATATGTAAGGAACTTCACACCTGGAAAGGACAAAGGATCTCCCCCGCCGGGTTAAAGACATTGGACCTCCCAAGACACGGCGGCGGAGACGGACTTGACACCTTTACCCCCTAAGGCGAGAGGAGGAGTTCCTATCACCTCCCAAGACAAGGAGAGGAGATAACAGAACAACGGGGGGGTTAAGATAACGGGGGGATGTCGGGACTTCCGGTCTGGACGCCATGGTGATAGCAACCTAACGCTGAAACTCCCAGACTCAATCCAAGGAAAACATCCTCAAAATCAGACCTAACGGATTTTTGGAAGATTAAAAATCAAAAGACAATAACACCATGCCTAACCACAAGCAGAGGAAACTGACATTCCCCAGGTCAGGATGCACAGCGGCTGCAGAATCTGAACCGGAGGACTTCCGTTCAGAAGACGAGGACCTGGGCCTAGCTAACAAAAGGATTAGCTTGAAATCGCTATTTGACGAAATACGATGATTTCGGGCCGAATTTCTTGAATTCAGAGAGGATCTAAAAAAGGCGAACAGCAGAATGGACCAGGCCGAAAACCGAATCTTGGAAGCTGAAGAAAGAGTAAAAGTGCTTGAAGATTCTGTGCTGGATTTACACAGAAAACAGTCATGGCTGGAGGCTAAGCTAACCGACCAAGAAGGAAGACAGAGACGAGATAACATCAGAATTCACGGTCTGAAAGAAGGAGCTGAAGATGGTTTCAACACAGTGGCGGAATGCGTGGAATCCTTATTGAGAGAGAAGTTGGATATTCCACAAACCACCGATTTGAAGATAGAAAAAGCCCATCGTACATTAGCCGCAAAGCCAGCCCCGGAAGCGCCCCCACGTTCTGTGGTGGTAAGATTCGCCAATTTCAAAATAAAACAAGAGGTTGTAAGACGGACTTGGCAGAAAAAAGGATTTATGCATCATGAGAGAAAAGTCTTCGTGGAGCACGATTACGCCCCTGAGGTTCTTAAAAAACGACGGGAATATAACGACGCCAAAAAGGTTTTACGGGAACAGAATCTACGCTTTCAGACGCCATTTCCGGCGAAGCTAAGGGTCTTTTACGGTGAAGAGTCATGTCTCTATAATTCAGTGGAAGAAGCAACAACTGACATGGCAAGGAGAGGACTCCCGGTAACGGTGTTTAAACCCGCAGCGGATCTGAGCGAGAAAATCAGAGCTCAAACGTGGTCCACTCAGAGACCTTCAAAATCCACGGGCCAGCAGCGGGAAACCCAGCCCTAGAGCTACAAAGATAAGCTTTCCAGTTCCAGGAAGGAATAGCGACCTTTTTGTTTGTTTTTTTGTCTTTTCAGTCACTCTGCACTTCCACCCCCCCTCCTACAAGGTAACAAACATTAACACTAGAAGACCCAGACATTAGCCCTCTTGTGGCCACTTGATGGTCCCCCTATGGGTTTTCTAGCCAAAAAGGCCAAATGGCCCCTCTCTGGGTCTTCTAGTTTAAAGGAGATGCAGAATCAGCATGTGGTAAAACCTTTCATGGAGCAGTTATAGCATTAGAAACAAAAGTCTTCTTAATTTAAAGGGGGGGGGGGGGAAATCATGTTAAAATAGAAATGTAACAATGACCCACATGTACTTTTTATTCAACGCCACATTCATCTTACTCAAGGATTGATTACTTTTTTATGTTTAATAGAGACATTGGAAGAGTAAAAACATGTAAAATAGGACTGATGGATCTCTCCGACCACAGTCCGAGCTATATGGACTTAAACATCCAAAAATACACAAATAATACATTTTCCTGGAGGTTGAATTCAAGTGTCCTGAAAGGACCACTGAAAGATGAATTGGAATCAGATATTCTCAGATATTTGGAAGAAAACGATAATGGAGAAGTATCTCCTTTAATACTGTGGGATGCGTGCAAAGCTGTAATAAGGGGAAAAATTATTGCAAAACTGGCAACCCAAAAGAAACTGAGACAAAAAAAACTAATCACACTAGAGTCAGAACTCAAGAACCTAGAAAAAGAACACAAAGACAACACTCATTCTAATGGCTCGCTCAAGATTAAAGAAATTAAAAATCAAATAAATGAGATCTACACAATAGAAATCCAGAAGAAACTTACATTTCTGAAACAAAAACACTAAGAAGCAGGCAGTAAATCGGCAAAATTACTAGCCTATAAATTGAGGAAACAACAAACGGAAAGAGCAATCTACAAAATCAGAGACCCAGTATCAAAGGAAATAAAATTCAGAATTCAGGATATTCTTAAAAGCTTCGAGAATTACTACAAGAACTTATACTCCCACAAAAAACATAAAAATGCATCCGAGACATTACTAAACACATTAAACCTTCCCCAACTTACGGATTCACAAAATAAAACCCTACTGTTAGAAATACAACCTAAAGAATTGGAAAAAGCAATTATGAAACTTAAAGCTAACAAATCCCCAGGAGCAGATGGCTATACAGCAGAATGGTACAAAACCTTTAAACAGCAACTATCTCCTCTCCTCCTGAAAACATTTAACTACGTCCTCTACACAGGGGAAATCCCCCCCTCCTGGAGAGAAGGGGTCATTTCAGTTATACCTAAACCTGAAAAGGATAAACTAGAATGCTTCAACTACAGACCAATCAGTGTATTAAATCAGGACTATAAGCTTTTTACCACTATCCTTGCCAAAAGGTTAGAAAACATACTGACAGACTTAGTTCACTTAGACCAAACAGGTTTTATAAGACAAAGACAGACACAAGACAACATTCGACGCACTTTACACATAATTCATCATATAAAAAAATATAACTTAAATGCAGTCATATTGGGATTAGATGCTGAAAAAGCATTCGATTCGGTAGACTGGTCTTTCCTATATAGAATCTTATCCAGTTTCAATTTTCATAACAACTTCATTAGAACTATACAGGCATTATATAAAAAACCAACAGCTAAAATAAGGATTAACGGTAATTTATCATCATCTTTTGAGCTGGAAAGAGGATGTCGTCAGGGCTGCCCCCTGTCTCCACTGCTCTTTGCAATCTTCATAGAACCTCTGAGCCAATGGATAAGACAAAATCAAGAAATTCAAGGTATTACACTTGGTCAGAAGGAACATAAAATAGCACTCTTTGCTGATGACATTTTAATATACCTAGGGCAGCCAGACACTTCTCTACCAGAACTAATCTCAGTTTTTTCAGACTATGGAGATTTATCGGGGTACAAATTAAACATGCATAAAACCCAAGTCTTAACATTCAACTATGACCCAAATCATTTTTCACTAAATGAACTCAAAACTAACTGGGAGTTGGAATCTATGAAATATCTGGGGGTCAATATCCCGAAACAACTCGACAAAATTATAACACTAAACTATGATCCACTGGTGACTAAAATAAAATCTGACCTAGCAAGATGGAATATGATACCATTCTTAGGTACTGCACAAAGAATTGAAGCAGTCAAAATGAATATACTTCCACGTCTTCTATACCTTTTCCAAACAATACCGGTAGAACCTCCCAAAAAAACATGGCAAGAGCTGGACAGAAGGATCTCAAGATTCATA
Source organism: Pholidichthys leucotaenia (assembly GCA_020510985.1). Classification (NCBI taxonomy): domain Eukaryota; kingdom Metazoa; phylum Chordata; class Actinopteri; order Cichliformes; family Pholidichthyidae; genus Pholidichthys; species Pholidichthys leucotaenia. The sequence continues at coordinate 89,669,165 of CM035847.1, forward strand.
TGGCAGGGTAAGAGACCTAGAATCAGATATAGAACCCTACAGCTAAACAAAGACAAAGGTGGGCTCGCGCTGCCAAATATCAGGGACTATTTTATAGCTGCACAAATTAAAACTTTAGTAGAGATATGTAACCCAGTCTACACTGCACAATGGAAGGAGATGGAATGCCAAATAACAAGTGACATCCCCCTACAGGCAATAATAGGGAACAATGCCTTAACTAAACTCTTGAATAACACCAACCTGTGGATAGAGACCCCGCTAAAAATTTGGTTTAAGATAGTCAGAGAGAATCAAGCTAAAGAGCCCTATCGACTTCTGCAATGGATTGCCTATGATCAAGACTTTACCCCCAATAAAACAGACACTAGATTTAAAGAGTGGAACGAGAAAGGGCTGATAAAATATTACGATTTTTTTTAAGGGGCAAACTTTTAGAAGTTTTGAAGATTTGAAAAAACAAGGTCTAATAAATCAAGATCTTTACAGGTTCTTTCAGCTTAGACACCACATAAACAATATACTTAAAAAGGAGGATTTGGAAAGGGCCCAGTCAGGTGTTCTGAAGGTCTTCTTAATGGCATATAAAGGGATCCCAGGGATCAGATACATTTCTAAAATATATCAAGGTCTTCAAGACTTAAAAGGAGACAACACATCATATATAAAAGAGAGATGGGAACAAGAGGGGAATTTCACTTTACAATTGGAAATATGGGAAAAGCTAAATAAACAGCAATGGAAAAGTACCTCATCCCTGCAGTGGAGAGAATTTGGATGGAAAAATTTGGTAAGATTTTTCAGAACACCTGCACAAAACAAATTTACCCATAAGGGGTTGAACTGTTGGCGCTTGTGTGGTGAAAAGACTGCAAATCATTTTCATGTGTTTTGGTCATGCCCAATTATCCACCAATATTGGACCAACGTACAGACAATATTGGGGAAAATATTCAAAATAACAGTTCCCTTTTCTTTTGTAACTTTGTATTTGGGTTTACTACCGGACTCACTGGAAAGACGAGGAGATAAATACTTATTCAATGTTTTAATATTGGCAAGTAAAAAAGCCCTAACTAAAAAATGGATGCTGAAGGACTGTCCTACACCTGAAGATTGGATTAACGTGATTCAAGACATTTACTCGATGGTGAAGTTGACATTTGCACTGAGACAGGACATGGATGAGTTCATGAACTTTTGGCAACCCTGGATTGCATATGTGTCTTCCATTAGATCTAATCTTTGACAAATACCATTTCAATAATGGTCCCGCTCTTTGTTCCAATGCTACTCAGATGCTCTTTTACTTTTATTTACTTAATTTTCTGTTTGTTTGTTTTTTGCTGTTCTGTTTGTTTGTTTATTCGGTTTTTTGTTTTGTTTTTATTTAATTCTCCTTAATTTCACTTTTTCTTTCACTTTAAAAAAAATGGAGGGGGTGTTGTAATAACTATCCTACCAATGTTGTCAAATAGCAAAAAATAAGGGAACATGTGATGAAAATGTAAACAATGCAATGCTGTAATGACCTGTATACCCTTTACAAAAACTTAAATAAAAAAAAAATTTAAAAAAAAGATAACGGGGGGATGTCAGCTTTTTCAATGTGTGGCTGATGTCAGCTTTTTCAATGTGTGGCTCTATGTGTGCTTGTATTTAACCAGCGAGCTGAGCAGAGATCTCTCTCTTGCCTTCTGCCAAGCTCTACACCTGATGAGACTCGATAGAAGAGCTATTCATTAAAAACCCTGTTTTTAATACAAAAATCGCCTCGTTATTTCAGCTCCTCTACAACTCTGTGTAATATTGCAATTGATTTGGATACTTTACCTTTGATATAGTTAATATGTGACTTCCAACACAGTTTATTATCAATTATTACTCCAAGAAATTTAGTTTCAGATACCCTTTCAATCTCTACACCATTTACACTGAGTTTAGGTACTGGGTTGTTGTGATGGTTGTTAAAGACTATAAATTTTGTCTTACTTAAATTGAGCGTTAATTTGTTTGAGTCAAACCACAGTTTAAGCTTTCCTAATTCCTTTCCGAGTGTATCCAGAAGTTGTTCCAAATTGTTTCCACTGCATAATAGATTAGTGTCATCGGCAAACAATATTAAGTCCATTTTTTCTGAAACTTTACATATATCCATGGCCCGGAACCCCCCTCCGGTCGTCTCCTTGCAACAAAGGCCGAATCTCACACTCTTCCTGTTGTCTCTCAGAGGCTCAGTCCCTTTTGTTCCATGAGACCTGTAACACACAATAAACATACAGCAATACACTTGTGGAGAAATATGTAACCCACATATGTGCCACACCATTTTCATTATGAACACAGACGAGAAAGAGAGGTCACTGAAATTGTTAAATCGTTTAAAAGTAAAACATCTACGGACTGTGATGGTATTGACATGCTCTTAGTCAAAACTATTCTTGAATGCTTAGTGAAACCACTGACATATATTTGTAACCTGTCTCTCCAAACAGGTATATTTCCCAGTGCAATGAAAATAGCTAAAGTAATTCCGATATACAAGACGTTTGACAGAGGGGAATTTTCAAACTATAGACCAATTTCACTATTGCCACAATTTTCCAAGATACTTGAAAAAATATTCTGTGAGAGAACTGACAACTTCATAATGAAGAATAATTTATTGTGTGAGCAGCAATAAGGGTTCAGACATAAGAGGACAACTACTTTTGCTCTTATGGAATTTATAGAAAAAATATCAACTGCCATTGAAAATAAAGAGTATTCAGTTGGAGTATTCCTGGATCTGAAAAAAGCATTTGATACAGTGGATCATAATTTATTATTAAAGAAACTAAAAAATTGTGGTATTGAGGGTAGCACTGTCATGGTTATGTAGTTACTTAAAGAATATTTATCAGTATGTATGTGTTGGTAACAAAAACTCACAGTTACTGAAGGTTACTTGTGGTGTCCCACAGGGTTCAGTTTTGGGGCCACTATTATTCAATATTGTGGTCTATATTAATCATATATTCCATAACTTACATATGTATAAGCATATGAGAATGCTTGGTGATTACATATGTAAAGCGACTTCACACCTCAGAACAGGACAAAAGGTCTCAGCCGCCAGTGAAGATCAAAGAGCATCCGAGGCGCTGCGGTGGAGACCAGATAGGTCGCCCTGACCTCCCAGGGCCAGGTGGAGGGGTACGAAGACAAAGGAGGGGGATTAAGATAATGAGGGATGTCAGCTTTGATATGCATGTCTTTTGTTATGTGTGAGTATAAGTATGTAGAGCCGAATGTGTTCGATCTCTTACTTCTTCTGCTGCTGCACTAGATGAGAATTGTTAGACGAGCGAAGCTGATAATAAACTTTGGTTTATAAGTCACATCGCCTCGTTATTCCAAGCTCTTCTACACTGGTGACCCTGACGCGAGGATGGACCAGAGGCGTTCCCCCGCGATCGACTCATCTGTGGCGACCCAGGCAGACGCCGGCGCCCATGCAGACAGGGGAACAGATGGACGACGTTCCCCCACGGCAGAAGTGACAGAGAGGGCTCAACCGAGCACCAACGCCGCTGCGAGAGCTGAAGGAAGGCACTCTCACCCTGCGGACACATCAAGGACGGCCCACACAAATGCCGTCACCGTCAAGCTGCCGGACTTCTGGCAGGAAGACCCGACCTCGTGGTTTCAGCAAGCTGAAGCCCAGTTTGCACTTGCGGGCATAACGGCTGACGATACAAAGTTTTATCACATCGTCGCCAAACTCGACGCCGCCACTTCGAGATGTGCGCGGAGCATGATCCAGCGGCTGCCGGCCCAGGACAAATATAGAGAACTGAAAGCGACCATCGTGGCGAATTTCGTCCCCTCTGCCGAGGAGAGAGCCGAGAGGATCCTGGCGGTCTACGGCCACAGAGGATGCAGACCCAAGGCCCTCATGGAGGACTTGCTGCAGCTCAAAGAAGAGGACAATGACAACTTCCTCTTTCAATTTATATTCCTCAGTACGCTGCCGCCACACATGAGAGGGACGCTTGCCAACATGCGATGCAGCACCCAGCAAGACTTCCGCACGCTGGCTCGCGAAGCGCAGCGACTCGTCAACGCCTGCAGTGAACAGACACCCACAGCAGCATCCGCAGACCTCAACGCCGATGTCCAGAGCGACGGGGAGCCACAAACCACTGAGCAGAATCCGCCCGCCATGGCAGCGACACGGCCAAGACGTAACAGATGGAGCGACGTCTGTTATTACCACCACCGCTTCGCCGAGAAGGCTTACAAATGCGTTCCCCCCTGCAAATTCACGATTTCGGGAAAACGTCAAAGCCGAGAACCGACAACAGAGGCGGTTCTCGGCGAAAAAAGCAAGCTTCTTTATGTGATGGACGGACACACCGGCAAGCAGTTCCTCATTGACACGGGAGCTCAACTGAGTTTTATCATGCCCTCCCAAACAGACCGGGCCATGGGCCCCCGGGGCAATGGAGCGATGGCAGCCAACGGCTCCATCATCGACACTTATGGCGAATGGAACCTGCCCCTCTGCATCCATGGCCGCAACTACAGATGGACATTTGTTGTAGCGGCGGTGAGTTTTAACTTGTTGGGCGCAGACTTTTTATGTGCACATGGGTTATTAGTCGATCTAGTGAACAGACGCTTGGTTAATGCATTGTCCTTTGCTTCTATTCCCTGCTCAGCTCGAGTTTCTCCACCACCCGTGCAGGCCAGCGTCACTACAACAGGAGGTAAGTTTGATCAACTCCTCACCCAATTTCCAGCACTCACAATTCCCAAATTTTCAGCTACAGTGGCTAAGCACGGGGTCGAACACTTTATTCCCACAACGGGCCCACCCGTGTTCGCCAAAGCTCGGCGCTTAGAAGCGACCAAGCTCACCATAGCTCGGGACGAGTTTACCACCCTTGAAAAACTAGGTATTATCAGGCGCTCAAAAAGCCCCTGGGCGTCACCGCTTCACATGGTCCCGAAATCCGACGGTTCTTGGAGACCGTGCGGCGATTACCGCAGATTAAACAATGCGACAGTGCATGACCGCTACCCAATTCCTCACATCCAAGATTTTTCACTACATCTGGCGGGTGCGTGCATTTTTTCAAAAATAGACCTGGTCCGCGGCTATCACCAAGTCCCCGTTCGAGCAGAAGACATTCCTAAAACAGCTGTAATAACCCCCTTCGGTCTTTTTGAATTTTTGCGGATGCCTTTTGGCCTCAAAGGTGCTGCTCAAACCTTTCAGCGGATGATGGACGCGGTATTACGCGACCTTCCCTTCGTGTTCGTCTACCTCGACGATTAGCTGGTAGCCAGCTCGTCTGAGGAAGAACACGAACAGCATCTCACTATGGTTTTTCGGAGACTAGAAGAGCACGGGTTAATAATCAATCCAGTCAAATGCAAATTCGGCGTGTCACAAATTGATTTTTTGGGACACAGAGTTTCACCGAAGGGGGCAGTCCCACTGCCAGACAAAGTTCGCGCAGTAAAAAGTTTCCCACGGCCACAAACGGTCAAATCGCTGCAGGAATTTTTGGGAATGGTTATTTTTTACAATCGTTTCCTCCCCCACGCAGCTCAGCTCATGCAGCCCCTATATGATGCGCTCAGAAAACAAAAACCTTCCAACGCGGTCGAATGGACCCCGGAGTGCGAACGCGCCTTCGCGGAAGTAAAAAGGGCCCTAGCTAACGCCACATTGTTGGTTCACCCTGATCCCTCGGCCCGCATTGCGCTAACCACAGACGCTTCAGACCTGGCCATAGGGGCGATTGTAGAACAACACGTCGGCGGAATCTGGCAACCTTTGGCATTTTTCAGCAAATCGCTAAACCAAACTGAACGTAAATACAGCACTTTTGACAGGGAGCTGCTAGTGCTTCATTTATCCATCCGCCACTTCCAGTTCTGGTTGGATGGGCGGCGTTTCACGGCTTTTGTAGACCACAAACCGCTCACCTTTGCGATGGCTAAAATTTCCGAACCGTGGTCAGGCAGGCAACAAAGACAACTAGCTGCGATTTCAGAGTTCACCACAGACATTCGACATGTGGCAGGCAAACTTAACGTAGTAGCAGACTGCCTCTCTCGCGCTGTGACATCGCCAGAGCGCGAGGAGACAGATCACACTACCTCAGCCGCAGAACTCTTCGCCAACGCGGACACATATGCAGCCCCAATCCACGTAGGGATAGATTACGCAGCCATGGCGGAGGAGCAAAGTAGTGACGCGGACTCCTGTCTGGACCAACAGGGTTAAGGCTGGAGGAAAGGGGTTTACGCGACGGTGTGCCCCCCCAATATGCGACATCTCAACCGGCTGACCTCACCTGGTAGTCCCAGCTGCATGGCGCCACCGTATTTTCGACTCAATTCACTCCCTCGCGCACCCGGGTGTACGCGCTTTGGTTAAAATGGTCGCCGAAAAGTTTGTGTGGCCCGGCCTGAGCAAAAACGTAAAGGAATGGGCAAAGACTTGCATTTCTTGTCAGCGCGCCAAAATACACAAACACACAAAAGCCCCTCTAGAGCCTTTTCGAATCCCAGCTAGAAGGTTCGACCACGTTCATGTCGACCTCGTGGGACCACTACCTTCCTCCCAAGGTTTCACACACCTGTTAACAATGATAGACCATACTACGCGCTGGCCTGAGGCGGTCCCTCTGGCGTCAACCACAGCGGAGGAAGTCGCTCGCGTTTTTTTGACAAACTGGGTGGCACGTTTCGGCGTCCCATCGGACATCACGTCTGATAGGGGGCCTCAATTTGTCTCGGAGCTTTGGTCAGCCATGGCCAGCAGCTTAGGAGCGACAATTCACCGCACCACCGCTTATCATCCTCAGGCTAATGGGTTATGCGAGCTTTTTCACAGATCTTTAAAGGCCGCCCTCAGAGCCTCACTAACGGATACAAATTGGGTAAATAAACTCCCCTGGGTTTTATTAGGGTGGCGTGCTGCGCCTAAAGAGGATCTAGACGCCTCCCCAGCAGAATTAGTTTTTGCACAACCTCTCAGGCTCCTAGGTGAATTTTTACCAGAGAACCCAGAGCCAGGGCATCTTCCAGCCCCGAGGTTTTTAGGCAGCAACGGCCCTGACACTCTCCCTGGACCGGCACATCCCTCTTTTCCACGGGTTTTTGTTCCCCAAGCTTTAAAAAACGCTGAATTCGTTTTTGTTAGGCATGAAGCTTTAAAACCAACCTTCCGCCCACCATACGATGGACCATTCAGAGTGCTGGAACCTGGTGATAAGCATTTTGTGCTTGATTTAGGGGACAGAAAAGAAACAGTCAGCACTGACAGACTTAAACCTGCCTTCTTGTTGAGAGACGAGCCTGCACGGTTGGCGAGAGCACCTCGGCGGGGTAGACCCCCCAAGAGAAAAGACTCAGCCCCCCTGCAGGGAACGAATAATCACTCTCCTCCCCAAGCTGCAGATTCCTTACAGGAACGTCCTACCAGGACGCCCAAGCGGACTCACAGCAGATTCGGGAGAAGATTTAAACCCAGACGGCACAGGGACTGATGCAAACTACTCAAAAGATGTTCACTAATTGTGCTGTAACAGTTTAAGACTGACTTGTGATATTACTACGCTGTTATGATTACCACTGAATTCTCTACAGGAGCATAGCTGCTGGAAAGTTTCTTCCTTGTCAAGAGGTGTAGCAGTTAGTATGTCATAATAATTATCTTAAACTGTGAATTTTTCTATTGTCCTTTTCTTAGTCGTTTGGGGGGAGGGGCTGTGGTCTATATTAATCATATATTCCATAACCTACATATGTATAAGCATGTGAGAATGTTTGGTGATTACATATGTAAAGCGACTTCACACCTCAGAACAGGACAAAAGGTCTCAACCGCCAGTGAAGATCAAAGAGCATCCGAGGCGCTGCGGTGGAGACCAGATAGGTCGCCCTGACCTCCCAGGGCCAGGTGGAGGGGTACGAAGACAAAGGAGGGGGATTAAGATAATGAGGGATGTCAGCTTTGATATGCATGTCTTTTGTTATGTGTGAGTATAAGTATGTAGAGCCGAATGTGTTCGCTCTCTTACTTCTTCTGCTGCTGCACTAGATGAGACTTGTTAGAGGAGCGAAGCTGATAATAAACTTTGGTTTATAAGTCACATCGCCTCGTTATTCCAAGCTCTTCTACAAATATGTATAAAAATGATATATGTAAAGTCTTGGAAAAAATGGATTTAATATTGTTTGCCGATGATACTAATTTATTATGCAGTGGAAGCAATTTGGAACAACTTTTGGATACACTCAGAAAGGAATTAGGAAAGTTTAAACTGTGGTTTGATTCAAACAAATTAACGCTCAATTTAAGTAAGACAAAATTTATAGTTTTTAACAACCATCACAACAACTTAGTATCTAAACTTAGTGTAAATGGTGTAGAGATTGAAAGGGTATCTGAAACTATATTTCTTGGAGTAATAATTGACAATAAACTGTGTTGGAAGTCACATATTAATTATATTAAAGGTAAAATATCTAAGTCAATTGCAATGCTACACAGTGAAATATTTGCTGAATCAACCCACATTATATACTTTGTATCATTCATTAATACTCCCATACATGACATATTGTACTGAAGTATGGGGAAATAGATATAAAACAAACACATATCCAGTCTTTATGCTTCAGAAGAGAGCTATTAGAATAATAAACAAAGCTGCTTACAGGGAACCAACAAACCCACTTTTTCTTAAATTAAAAGCTCTCAAGTTGAAAGATCTGGTTGACTTTAAAACTGCAGTAATTATGTTTAAAGTAAAGAATCTATCACTGCCCACAAATATCCAAAAGTTGTTCCAAATAAGGGAGAAACAATATCATTTCAGAGGAACATGTATATTTCAAAAACCCTCAGTGAGAACTACCACCAAGCAACACTGTATTTCTGTGCAAGGAGTCATATTGTGGAACACTTTTGGACCTGAATTAAAATCATGTGCAACGCTTGGACAATTTAAACAAAAACTAAAGGAAGAAATACTCCAAACATATATACAAGATGACATGTACAATCACATAAGGATTGTCATATCCAGTTCTGTGTTGTGTTGTTGCTTAGTTTTTTTTTGTCACGTTTTGTCTTCGCTTTGTTCTGAATTGTAATCGCTCTTGTTTTGTTTCTCTTTTGGATTCTTGGATGGAATATGGGTGGGCAATATAAGCTGCGGCTTCAGCCATCACCCATTTCGGATAACTTATGTTGAACTGTATAAACAGAGGAGTTATTGTTTGATTTGACCTTGTTGGATTTTTTTCCCCCCTTTGTTATATTGTTCTGTTTCTTTTTTTTAATCTTTACTTTTAATCTATCCAAAATAAAGATTCATTCATTCATTCATTATTCATTCATTCATTCATTCATTTATTCATTTCCATATCCTTAGCCACTGCCTGACCAGCAGCTGTTAGTCAGCATTGAGACCTACTTTCTCCCACGCTACTGACAGTCTGTCGGTCCGGCCACACCCCCTCACTCTCCCTTGACTCCATCAGCTGTTTCCTATCCTGGTAATCATCTCCCCCGCTCTCGCCCAGGTGTACCTCATTTGCCACGCCAGCGGCATCTGTAGAAAAGCAGCCCTTTGCTAGACAGACGTCGCTGGTTCATTGTATGTGTTAGATGGCTGCGCTTCACCGTCTAACCATCACGTCATTGAAGGACTGCTTGGAGCTTGCTCGCTGCTTCACTGGAGGACCCGGATTGCTAGGCTGTAAATTATTGTAGTGTTTCTCTGTGCAGTTGTGTTGCTACGCTGGTAGCGTTTCCCTTTGTGGTACAACTGCTACGCTTTCCCCTGCACAGCCTAGCATCTCTACTGGACTCTGTATTAGCCCGAGCTGCTCAGCCTTCTTGTATGATTACCAGGCACTGAACTGTTCAATAAACGTGCGTGTGTTAACCCCAGCATGTAAATCCTCATTTCTCCTTCTCTCCTCCGTGCGCAAATGGAAGAGTGCTCAAAGGGTTCGTGACAGAATGAACCAGCCCGTTAGGCGGTTTAGCGGTGTCACCCACACATTACCTTTTTTTTTCCTAACAAACTATCTTTTTACTCACCTGTTGTGGAGTGCATGATGCCCCGGGATTGTCGCCCTCGTCGCCGCAAGGGAGAAACTGCAGCGGGCATCCATCCCCACGCTGGAGGAAGATTGGGCAGCAGAGTTTATCCAGGACTTTGTGGAGGAGGCTCTCGCGTCCCGTGGTCCCAAGAAAAAATGAGAGTGTTTGCTCGGTGCTATGGGCGTCCTGGAAGTGCATCCCGGTCTCTGGAGGTGTCCACAATACCCCGAGCTGCTCTCCACGGTCTGCGCGCTCGAGCGCTCATTCCCTAGGTTATCTGCGAGGACACTTCCCGCCGAGCCGAAACGGAGTTGTTCCCCTCGTCGGTCATCCGCTTCCTCTCCAGCTCAGCCCGAAGAGCCAGCCTCAGCCCGTGCATCTCCAGCTCCACCACGGCAGCGTCATCCCACAGCGAACTGTGAGGAGAGGCCCTCTCCTCCGTCAGCTGCCATTATTCCTCCGGCAGCGGTGAGGTCCGCTGAGGTCATCCCGGGAACACCCACCTCCATTGCCATGGAGACGGCTCCTCCTCCAATCGTTGAAGAGGACTGAATCACCGTGGACACAGAGAGGGATGACAGCCTGCCAGCTGCAGCAGTTAACATCAAAGGCTGGAGTGACAGGCAAGTGTTTTTTCTTTCAACTTAGCTTGATAATAATGCACTTTGTCTGTCTCCCAGGAGAGGGGCCCAGTCACAGCAGTCCGTTGGGCTCCCTCTACCGGCTGCAGCTAAAAACTCTTTTTCTACCCTCTCTGTGTCTCCTCCTTTAATTCCTGAGTGTCTGCCGGTCCAAGAACCGAGCTGCCAGACGGGGGAGGAGCTGGTGGGTTCAGACGATTCCTTCCAGGATCCAGTACGGAGAGGTCCCCCTGCAGCCACGCCGGATGAATCCCCAGCATTGGAGCCGCTACAGGAGGATAATTGGACTGCTGTCACCATCTTGCCAGCTGCGGAGGTGTCTGCAGCGGACTAGGAGCCTGAGCTGGACCTCTTGGAGGCCGGACCCGAGTGTTCATCGCCGGGATCGACGGAGTCCTGGATCGCGGTGGAGCTTGAGCTCAGGCAAGTAATCTCTCTTGTTTTTCTTAGGATGGTTCTTGAGAGATCTTGCCTGGCTCTTGGTGAGGAGAGTCAGATGCAGCTCGCAGCTGCATCTGAACTTCCTTCGCCGGGCTCCGCCGCTGCCGGCGACCCTAACCATCTTTCTTCTCCTGCTTCTTCTGAGCCACTTTCTAGGGTCGCCGGAGTAGAACCACCATCTCTAGGGGTCCTCATGGAGCCGGCCTCACTGCCCGATAACGTTGCGGGTCCAGCTCCCCGGAGGTCTGAGGTCGTCGTGTGGTCTCCTCCGCAGGCCACGTTGCCCTGGGTCCAGCAAACTGGCTTTGGACCCTCATGGGGGCTGCGTCCCAGGATTAGCCCAACGTGGGTGCTGCGCTCCTGCCCAGACCCATCATGGACACCACGCTCTGGGTCGGGGTCCACCGTGGGTGCAGCTGAACCTCAGCCGGAGGCCACTGTGGGTGCAGCTAGGCTCCTGCTGGAGTCCACCATGGGTGCAGTAGAGCCGGCCCGGTCTGGGGCCACTGTGGGCACGGCAGAGCCTCAGCCGGAGGTCACCGCGGGGGCAGCTAGGCTCCCACTGGAGTCCATCATGGGCGCTGCGGAGCCAGCCCGGTCAGGGGCCACTGTGGGCGCAGTCAGTATCCCACTGGAGCCCATCGTGGGTGCAGTGGAGCCGGCCCGGTCAGGGGCCACCGTGGGCAGAGTTAGGCTCCCGCTGGAGTCAATCGTGGGTGCAGTGAAGCCGGCCCAGTCAGGGGCCACCACGGGTGCCACCGCAGACCACCTGAGGGACGCCATGGAGATTCCGGTCCGGGCATCCATCGGTCAGCCTTCCGGTGGGCAGGCCACCTCCTGCTTCACCCCTTCAGTCCTGGTGGATGAGCAACATTGGCCGGTCGCTAGAAGGATCGACTTCCCGGGTCAGGTGGCCAACGTTTCCCGGCAGGCTGCCGGACGGCGTCCACCAGACCTTCTGCCTGGCCTGGGACTCTGGGCGGCCTCCTGAGCCCCAGCGCCCATGGACTTGGGGGGGCTAACCTTGGACGGGGTATTGTGTTTTCTCCTTCCTGTTCCCCCTACCTCCCACCTGAGTTTGGGTTGTTTGTTGTTGTTGCTCCTGTTGGGGGGGTTGATGTTACCTGGGGTGTCTGAAAATCCACCCCTTAAAGGGTGGGCTCCGACCGAGTCAGCTTGGCTTTCCCCGGCTCGGTCTCAATCTTTTGGGTTTTTTTTGTTTTACTGGTTATGTGCATTTTTGGTGTACTTGTACAATACTTCCACATCCTTAGCCACTGCCTGACCGGCAGCTGTTAGTCAGCATTGTGACCAACTTTCTCCCACGCTACTGACAGTCTGTCGGTCCGGCCACACACCCCCGCTCTCCCTTGAATCCATCAGCTGTTTCCTATCCTGGTAATCATCTCCCCCGAGTCTGGCCCAGGTGTACCGCATTTGCCATGCCAGCGGCGTCTGTAGAAAAGCAGCCCTTTGCTAGACAGACGTCGCTGGTTCATTGTATGTGTTGGATGGTTGTCAACCCTGTCTAACCGTCACGTCACTAAGGACTGCTTCCATGTGCTCGCTGATAATCGCTGTGACTACTCTGACTGCCCCCGCACTGTGAGTAACTGCCTGTGTTCTGTTCACCGCTGTAATCCTCCAGTGTGAGCGTTGGGCGTCCTAGAGGACTCTAAGTGTATCAGAGCTGTTTTGTGTCTGTATGTTTAGCTTTGTGTTAATAAATGTTTGTGTGGTGTAACCCAGCGTTTAAATCCATTTGTCCTTTTTCTCCCCTCGCCGTGCGCCATGGAGAGGTGCATGGGGAGCTTATGACAGACTGTGTCTTAGACAGAAGATGGGTTTGGGGCTAGTGAAAGGATGTGAGCAAAAGAAAATGCATGCAGACTTTATCTAGGTGGGTTGCTTAGGACTAAGTGAGGCATTAATTGCAGTTAATGCCTAGACAGCTATTTTATGGAGGAGGAGAAAGGTGAGGAGGATTTGGCATATGGATGGGAAATACCACAATGTTTGCAATGGACGTGGGCACACAGGCACAGATGACATCACCATGCCACGGGTATAAAGGGGGTCCAATGACGTGAGTCATCCTCTTTGGCGCTCTGCCTTCAAACCTGTAACCTGCCTGTACCACACCTCTGCTAGCTTGTTACACGTGTGTTAGCCAGTTCAATAAAGCTAACCCTCAGCACAGAGAACGTGTGCACTGGTCTCATTACCCAGATATAACAGAGAACATGACTGCACAGTTGAGGGGAATTTAACATTGATTTAGGTTGAATGTAGTGCACATGGATGCACCTCTGACTTGTTCTGCTTCATTGTGCAACACGCAGAAATAAATGCATTTTAAGTTTCAGTACAAAGAGGAGGCTCTGCTGAATACTTTTGTGGACCCACAAACTGTTTTCTTTTTTTCAGCACAATGAACAACTCTGTCTACCGTTTCTTTAAATGACTTGAAATGTATTACAGGGTACATGCAGATAGTTTGTATTTAATGTTTCTCAGATTGACAACAACTGAAGGCATTTTTTTTCCATTAACTGGGACAGGACACGTGCAAGCGAACGGACACAGAAGATCAAAGGAGATGATTATGAACACAATCAAGATAGATTATGTCAGCACATGGACAACATACTTTGTCACCATGGAGAGGCTGAAAGTTTGAAATTCTCATATTTACACTTCCATCCTGCTGCTGGTTTGGATATTACCTCACTGGATGTCCATTACTTTTTTATATTTCTCTTAAATGTTTTCATCCGTTAACCATTTTCAGATATTTAAACTTGGCGGTGTATACCTTATACCAGGGGTCAGCAATCCGCGGCCCTTCAGCCCCCATGCTGAGGCTCCCTGCAGTTCTAAATCAAAAGACATGGAAATTAATGAAGCTCATTTTAATTATTTTATTTTTTAAATTATTGTTTATTGCAATTGGATACATTTCTCAATGGAAACACATACTTTTATGAAAGTAAAATATATATATTTTAAATTATTTATTATGTTGTCAGCCATGTTTGACTGTATCACATCTGATGGCGGCTGCACAGAGAGCCGCTCAGCCGCTCCTCAGTGTGTGTGAAGAGAGAGCACAGATAGCAGCAGCTTCCTGCCACTCTCGGTAAGACATGAACAAATCCAGAGAAAGTAAAAGCACAAAGGAAAATTGAGAGTCTAATTCTGTGTGGACACATTAATTTGCGTTTATGGTTGTTGTGGACATAATTTCTCCAGAAGAACACAAACAACAAAAAACAGCTGCCTCGTTAGAGTTTACAAGTCCATAAAAAGTCTTAAATGTGATTATCTAAAATCAACACCTTAATTATCCTTAAAAATGAAAAACAATCCTTGAATTCTTGCTCAATAACCTTAGAGTCGCCTACACTATAAATGTTGGATTTGTGGAGCGTGTAAATAACGGAGGCAGCCTCTACAGATTTACCAGACATGACCGAAGTCTGAATTAGTGAAAATTAATTTTCACCATTGCGGCTCAATATATCCTGAGTTATGTAAAAATAAAAGCCCTCTACAGCAATTCACTTTTCAGAATGGTTGTTTTTGTTATCTCCTTTTATTCTGAAATGCTGTCAAGGTTTTGAGGTTTGAACAGTGAATTATAATGAGGGGGGGTGAAAAGTTCATAGGCTGACAATGATGCAGGGGTCAAATTTGACCAGATGTGGTTTATTTTTCAACATAGTCTCCAGTGTCAGTGTATCTGAAAAGAAACAGTGCAGTTAGTATCAGAAAAGGTTTAATTCAATGCATGACTAGTTTCGTTGCTGTAGCATAACTCCTTCTTAGTCAGCCTATGAACTTTTCAGCTCCCCCTCCCCGTATGTGCAGATTCTCTATTAGTGCCACGTATTAAAAAAAAAAAAAATTATACGAGATTATTTGTGGGTCTTTACCTTCATAATGTGCAGATATGTAGGTTGAAAAATGTTGCTCGAAGATAAGCCTGCTTCTTCATGTTCCTCTTGAAGTTCTTCACTAGTGATCGTCGCTTCTGGCTTTTTTGTCAGTAGTTCTGAGACTTCCTAAATGAAATAATTAATTGTAATATTACACACTCTTAAGCAGGGACAAAAGCCCGAAATATTTCACCCAGAAAACAAACTCATATATGTATATATATATATATATATATATATATATATATATATATATATATATATATGTATATACAGTGGAGGAAAAAAGTATTTAGTCAGCCACCAATTGTGCAAGTTCTCCCACTTAAAAGATGAGAGAGGTCTCCAATTTTCATCATAGGTATACCTCAACTATGAGAGACAAAATGAGAAAAAAAAAATCCAGAAAATCACATTGAAGGATTTTTATTGAATTAATTGGTAAATCCCTCGGTAAAATAAGTATTTGGTCAATAACAAAAGTTCATCTCAGTACTTTGTTATATACCCTTTGTTGGCAATGACAGAGGTCAAACGTTTTCTGTAAGTCTTCAAAAGGTTTTCACACACTGTTGCTGGTATTTTGGCCCATTCCTCCATGCAGATCTCCTCTAGAGCAGTGATGTTTTGGGGCTGTCACTGGGCAACACGGACTTTCAACTCCCTCCAAAGATTTTCTATGGGGTTGAGATCTGGAGACTGGCTAGGCCACTCCAGGACCTTGAAATGCTTCTTACGAAGCCACTCCTTCATTGCTCGGTCAGTGTGTTTGGGATCATTGTCATGCTGAAAGACCCAGCCATGTTTCATCTTCAATGCCCTTGCTGACGGAAGGAGGTTTTCACTCAAAATCTAACGATACATGGCCCCATTCATTCTTTCCTTTACACGGCTCAGTCGTCCTGGTCCCTTTGCAGAAAAACAGCCCCAAAGCATAATGTTTTCACCCCCATGCTTCACAGTAGGTATGGTGTTCTTTCTCCTCCAAACACGAGAAGTTTAGTTTTCACCAAAAAGTTCTATTTTGGTTTCATCTGACCATATGACATTCTCCCAGTCCTCTTCTGGATCATCCAAATGCTCTCTAGCAAACTTCAGACGGGCCTGGACATGTACTGGCTTAAGCAGGGGGACACGTCTGGCACTGCAGGATTTGAGTCCCTGGCGGCGTAGTGTGTTACTGATGTAGCCTTTGTTACTTTGGTCCCAGCTCTCTGCAGGTCATTCACTAGGTCCCCCCGTGTGGTTCTGGGATTTTTGCTCACCGTTCTCGTGATCATTTTGACCTCATGGGGTGAGATCTTGCGTGGAGCCCCAGATCAAGGGAGATTGTCAGTGGTCTTGTATGTCTTCCATTTTTTAATCATTGCTCCCAGAGTTGATTTCTTCACACCAAGCTGCTTACCTATTGCAGATTCAGTCTTCCCAGCCTGGTGCAGGTCTACAATTTTGTTTCTGGTGTCCTTTGACAGCTCTTTGGTCTTGGCCATAGTGGAGTTTGGAGTCTGACTGTTTGAGGTCCCCAGCAACATTGCTGTTGTGGACAGGTAAGTGTTATAAGCTAAATTATTGTTTATCCCTGAAAATTGTAACGCAAATGACTTTTGACCGATCGGTAAATTACAACTGTGCGTTATCGCAACATGACGGACCCGGACCGGAGCGGTCCGGGTCCGTCATGTTGCAAACGGCACCCCCGTCATGTTGTGAACGCCCCCCCCCCCGCTACTCTTCTGTAGCGGATTGCAGATATATTGCAGATATTTTAGTGCAACTGTGCGTAGTAGACTGCGGCGCACCGTCACCGCTTTCCGTCATGTAGCGATGGGCGATGTCCGTCCTCTGTAGCGGGGTGGGGGGAGTTGTTATCTTCTACATTACAGATATTCTAGTATAATTTTTAGTGCACTGTAGGTTATTTTTTCTTGTAAAAAAAAAGCCACACATTTTTTACGTGGCATGCTTCTTTGTGTGTGGGGGCTTGTTTGTTCATTCATTCATTCATTCATGAATGAATAAACAACCCCCCCCCCCCCCACACACACAGCCTTTCATCTTTCATTAGAGCCCAAGATGAAGCTTCTATATTGAATCATTCAAAAGTTACAGACGTTTTTCCAAACTGTGCCATTTGGCACAATTTGACACAGTTCAAAAACGCCTGGGAACAACCTAAGAAAAAAGCTGTGTAATATATTCATTTTTTGTGGTATTGTTACAAAATTTTGACCTCAGTTGGATAACACTTGGTTCTACATTTCTGTTGCATTTTTCAGCCAGTATCTGAAGCTGTGTGTTATTTGCAAGCATTTGTATCAAAAAAACACCCAGGTGAAATTTATTTTCTTCAAGTTCAGTATGTTTAGATGACTGTTACTCAGTGGCAGGAGCACTTAGAGAGATTATGACTGTTTAGCCAAAAAAATTAAAGTGTTTTCTTTTAAATGAGACCAACCCCATGAAGATGCTGCAAAGGGGTGAAGAACAGCTTTTGATTTACTTTGGGCACATTATTTTTTGGCGTTTTTAGGGAAATTGACCAGAGTGCAAGGGGTTAATTTTTTTGAGCAGTATATATATATATATACAGTGGGGCAAAAAAGTATTTAGTCAGCCACCAATTGGTCAAGTTCTCCCACTTAAAAGATGAATTAATTGGACTTCCGGTCTGGACGCCATGGTGATAGCAACCTAACGCTGAAACTCCCAGATTCAATCCAAGGAAAACATCCTCAAAATCAGACCTAATGGATTTTTGGAAGATTAAAAATCAAAAGACAATAACACCATGCCTAACCACAAGCAGAGGAAACTGACATTCCCCAGGTCAGGACGCACAGCGGCTGCAGAATCTGAACCGGAGGACCTCCGTTCAGAAGACGAGGACCTGGGCCTAGCTAACAAAAGGATTAGCTTGAAATCGCTATTTGACGAAATACGACGATTTCGGGCCGAATTTCTTGAATTCAGAGAGGATCTAAAAAAGGCGAACAGCAGAATGGACCAGGCCGAAAACCGAATCTTGGAAGCTGAAGAAAGAGTAAAAGTGCTTGAAGATTCTGTGCTGGATTTACACAGAAAACAGTCATGGCTGGAGGCTAAGCTAACCGACCAAGAAGGAAGACAGAGATGAGATAACATCAGAATTCACGGTCTGAAAGAAGGAGCTGAAGATGGTTTCAACACAGTGGCGGAATGCGTGGAATCCTTATTGAGAGAGAAGTTGGATATTCCACAAACCACCGATTTGAAGATAGAAAAAGCCCATCGTACATTAGCCGCAAAGCCAGCCCCGGAGGCGCCCCCACGTTCTGTGGTGGTAAGATTCGCCAATTTCAAAATAAAACAAGAGGTTGTAAGACGGGCTTGGCAGAAAAAAGGATTTATGCATCATGAGAGAAAAGTCTTCGTGGAGCACGATTACGCCCCTGAGGTTCTTAAAAAACGACGGGAATATAACGACGCCAAAAAGGTTTTACGGGAACAGAATCTACGCTTTCAGACGCCATTTCCGGCGAAGCTAAAGGTCTTTTACGGTGAAGAGTCATGTCTCTATAATTCAGCGGAAGAAGCAACAACTGACATGGCAAGGAGAGGACTCCCGGTAACGGTGGTTAAACCCGCAGCGGATCTGAGCGAGAAAATCAGAGCTCAAACGTGGTCCACTCAGAGACCTTCAAAATCCACGGGCCAGCAGCGGGAAACCCAGCCCCAGAGCTACAAAGATAAGCTTTCCAGGTCCAGGAAGGAATAGCGACCTTTTTGTTTGTTTTTTTTCTCTTTTCAGTCACTCTGCACTTCCACACCCCCCCCTCCTACAAGGGGGGGGGGTGTTTTAACAAACATTAAAGGAGATGCAGAATCAGCATGTGGTAAAACCTTTCATGGAGCAGTTATAGCATTAGAAACAAATGTCTTCTTAATTTAAAGGGGGAAAAAAAAATCATGTTAAAATAGAAATGTAACAATGACCCACATGTTCTCTCCATACTAACAAATACTGTATTAGAGTGAATGTTTGCTGTGATGGGGGTGGGAGGGTGCACACAATCTCATAGGTTATAGGCATAAAAAAAAAAAAAAATCATTACAAATTCGGATTGGGATCTGAAATTCACGTTAAAAACATGGGACAACTTACAGGGGTAAGAGAGGGCCCTCAACACGTAACAGAGTTTGAGGAATTTCCCTCAGAGCCTACACTCCATCAGGGCTCTTACAGGGTCTTTAAAGAGACCCCAGCTCAGGAAGTTTTTTTTGACAGTTTTTTGTTTTAAAGTTTCGTACACTATGTTCTTAATGTTTTTTATGTTCTTAATGTTCTTTCAGTTTCTGAGTAGCAAAAAAGAGGGCCACCACACTGTTATACTAAATAAGAAAATACAATGGAGAAACAGGGTGTAACCAAAATAGCCTCATATAATGTAAAAGGGATCCTGAATCCAGTTAAAAGATCCAAGATTCTACGCAAAATGAAAAAAGACAAAGCAGAAATAATATTTTTACAAGAAACCCACCTAACAGACGTGGAACACACTAAACTCAATAGACAAGGGTTTAAAATGATCTCTTCATCTTCATATAAATCAGGGAGGAGGAGGGGAGTAGCGACATTGATATCAGCCAAAATTACATTTGAAAAAAAATCAGAACACAAAGATAAAGAAGGGAGGTACAGTTTGGTAACTGGGCGGCTAGAGGGAGAAGATATCACCCTGCTGAATGTATATGCACCACCAGGGGCTAACTGGAAATTGTATAAAAATGTATTCGACCTAATGATAACTAAAGCCCAAGGTTTAGTGATATGTGGTGGAGACTTCAATCTAAGACTGAATCCATACTGGGATGCGACAGGTAATTCTTCACATCAAAATAACACCCAAAGTAAGAATACTCGGATGCTACTAAAAGAAATGGGAATCTGTGACGTTTGGAGGGAATTCAACCCCAATGTAAAAGATTATACTTTTTATTCAACGCCACATTCATCTTACTCAAGGATTGATTACTTTTTTATGTTTAATAGAGACATTGGAAGAGTAAAAACATGTAAAATAGGACTGATGGATCTCTCCGACCACAGTCCGATCTATATGGACTTAAACATCCAAAAATACACAAATAATACATTTTCCTGGAGGTTGAATTCAAGTGTCCTGAAAGGACCACTGAAAGATGAATTGGAATCAGATATTCTCAGATATTTGGAAGAAAACGATAATGGAGAAGTATCTCCTTTAATACTGTGGGATGCGTGCAAAGCTGTAATAAGGGGAAAAATTATTGCAAAACTGGCAACCCAAAAGAAACTGAGACAAGAAAAACTAATCACACTAGAGTCAGAACTCAAGAACCTAGAAAAAGAACACAAAGACAACACTCAGTCTAATGGCTCGCTCAAGATTAAAGAAATTAAAAATCAAATAAATGAGATCTACACAATAGAAATCCAGAAGAAACTTACATTTCTGAAACAAAAACACTAAGAAGCAGGCAGTAAATCGGCAAAATTACTAGCCTATAAATTGAGGAAACAACAAACGGAAAGAGCAATCTACAAAATCAGAGACCCAGTATCAAAGGAAATAAAATTCAGAATTCAGGATATTCTTAAAAGCTTCGAGAATTACTACAAGAACTTATACTCCCACAAAAAACATAAAAACGCATCCGAGACATTACTAAACACATTAAACCTTCCCCAACTTACGGATTCACAAAATAAAACCCTACTGTCAGAAATACAACCTAAAGAATTGGAAAAAGCAATTATGAAACTTAAAGCTAACAAATCCCCAGGAGCAGATGGCTATACAGCAGAATGGTACAAAACCTTTAAACAGCAACTATCTCCTCTCCTCCTGAAAACATTTAACTACGTCCTCCACACAGGGGAAATCCCCCCCTCCTGGAGAGAAGGGGTCATTGCAGTTATACCTAAACCTGAAAAGGATAAACTAGAATGCTCCAACTACAGACCAATCAGTGTATTAAATCAGGACTATAAGCTTTTTACCACTATCCTTGCCAAAAGGTTAGAAAACATACTGACAGACTTAGTTCACTTAGACCAAACAGGTTTTATAAGACAAAGACAGACACAAGACAACATTCGACGCACTTTACACATAATTCATCATATAAAAAAATATAACTTAATGCAGTCATATTGGGATTAGATGCTGAAAAAGCATTCGATTTGGTTGACTGGTCTTTCCTATATAGAATCTTATCCAGTTTCAATTTTCATAACAACTTCATTAGAACTATACAGGCATTATATAAAAAACCAACAGCTAAAATAAGGATTAACGGTAATTTATCATCATCTTTTGAGCTGGAAAGAGGATGTCGTCAGGGCTGCCCCCTGTCTCCACTGCTCTTTGCAATCTTCATAGAACCTCTGAGCCAATGGATAAGACAAAATCAAGAAATTCAAGGTATTACACTTGGTCAGAAGGAACATAAAATAGCACTCTTTGCTGATGACATTTTAATATACCAAGGGCAGCCAGACACTTCTCTACCAGAATTAATCTCAGTTTTTTCAGACTATGGAGATTTATCGGGGTACAAATTAAACATGCATAAAACCCAAGTCTTAACATTCAACTATGACCCAAATCATTTTTCACTAAATGAACTCAAAACTAACTGGGAGTTGGAATCTATGAAATATCTGGGGGTCAATATCCCGAAACAACTCGACAAAATTATAACACTAAACTATGATCCACTGGTGACTAAAATAAAATCTGACCTAGCAAGATGGAATATGATACCATTCTTAGGTACTGCACAAAGAATTGAAGCAGTCAAAATGAATATACTTCCACGTCTTCTATACCTTTTCCAAACAATACCGGTAGAACCTCCCAAAAAAACATGGCGGGAGCTGGACAGAAGGATCTCAAGATTCATATGGCAGGGTAAGAGACCTAGAATCAGATATAGAACCCTACAGCTAAACAAAGACAAAGGTGGGCTTGCGCTGCCAAATATCAGGGACTATTTTATAGCTGCACAAATTAAAACTTTAGTAGAGATATGTAACCCAGTCTACACTGCACAATGGAAGGAGATGGAATGCCAAATAACAAGTGACATCCCCCTACAGGCAATAATAGGGAACAGTGCCTTAACTAAACTCTTGAATAACACCAACCCGTGGATAGAGACCCCGCTAAAAATTTGGTTTAAGATAGTCAGAGAGAATCAAGCTAAAGAGCCCTATCGACTTCTGCAATGGATTGCCTATGATCAAGACTTTACCCCCAATAAAACAGACACTAGATTTAAAGAGTGGAAAGAGAAAGGGCTGATAAAATATTACGATTTTTTTAAGGGGCAAACTTTAAGAAGTTTTGAAGATTTGAAAAAACAAGGTCTAATAAATCAAGATCTTTACAGGTTCTTTCAGCTTAGACACCACATAAACAATATACTTAAAAAGGAGGATTTGGAAAGGGCCCAGTCAGGTGTTCTGAAGGTCTTCTTAATGGCATATAAAGGGATCCCAGGGATCAGATACATTTCTAAAATATATCAAGGTCTTCAAGACTTAAAAGGAGACAACACATCATATATAAAAGAGAGATGGGAACAAGAGGGGAATTTCACTTTACAATTGGAAATATGGGAAAAGCTAAATAAACAGCAATGGAAAAGTACCTCTTCCCTGCAGTGGAGAGAATTTGGATGGAAAAACTTGGTAAGATTTTTCAGAACACCTGCACAAAACAAATTTACCCATAAGGGGTTGAACTGTTGGCGCTTGTGTGGTGAAAAGACTGCAAATCATTTTCATGTGTTTTGGTCATGCCCAATTATCCACCAATATTGGACCAACGTACAGACAATATTGGGGAAAATATTCAAAATAACAGTTCCCTTTTCTTTTGTAACTTTGTATTTGGGTTTACTACCGGACTCACTGGAAAGACGAGGAGATAAATACTTATTCAATGTTTTAATATTGGCAAGTAAAAAAGCCCTAACTAAAAAATGGATGCTGAAGGACTGTCCTACACCTGAAGATTGGATTAATGTGATTCAAGACATTTACTCGATGGAAAAGTTGACATTCGCACTGAGACAGGACATGGATGGGTTCATGAACTTTTGGCAACCCTGGATCGCATATGTGTCTTCCATTAGATCTAATCTTTGACAAATACCATTTCAATAATGGTCCCGCTCTTTGTTCCAATGCTACTCAGATGCTCTTTTACTTTTATTTACTTAATTTTCTGTTTGTTTGTTTTTTGCTGTTCTGTTTGTTTGTTTATTCGTTTTTTTTGTTTTGTTTTTATTTAATTCTCCTTAATTTCACTTTTTCTTTCACTTTAAAAAAAGGGGGGTGTTGTAATAACTATCCTACCAATGTTGTCAAATAGCAAAAAATAAGGGAACGTGATGAAAATGTAAACAATACAATGCTGTAATGACCTGTATACCCTTTACAAAAACTTAAATAAAAAAAAAAAAGATGAATTAATTGGTAAATTCCTCGGTAAAATAAGTATTTGGTCAATAACAAAAGTTCATCTCAATACTTTGTTACTGTATATACCCTTTGTTGGCAATGACAGAGGTCAAACGTTTTCTGTAAGTCTTCACAAGGTTTTCACACACTGTTGCTGGTATTTTGGCCCATTCCTCCATGCAGATCTCCTCTAGAGCAGTGATGTTTTGGGGCTGTCACTGGGCAACACGGACTTTCAACTCCCTCCAAAGATTTTCTATGGGGTTGAGATCTGAAGACTTGCTAGGCCACTCCAGGACCTTGAAATGCTTCTTACAAAGCCACTCCTTCGTTGCCCGGGCGGTGTGTTTGGGATCATTGTCATGCTGAAAGACCCAGCCACGTTTCATCTTCAATGCCCTTGCTGATGGAAGGAGTTTTTCACTCAAAATCTCACGATATATGGCCCCATTCATTCTTTCCGTTACACGGCTCAGTCGTCCTGGTCCCTTTGCAGAAAAACAGCCCCAAAGCATGATGTTTCCACCCCCATGCTTCACAGTAGGTATGGTGTTCTTTGGATGCAACTCAGCATTCTTTCTCCTCCAAACACGACAAGTTGAGTTGTTACCAAAAAGTTCTATTTTGGTTTCATCTGACCATATGACATTCTCCCAATCCTCTTCTGGATTATCCAAATGCTCTCTAGCAAACTTCAGACGGGCCTGGACATGTACTGGCTTAAGCAGGGGGACACGTCTGGCACTGCAGGATTTGAGTCCCTGGCGGCATAGTGTGTTACTGATGGTAGCCTTTGTTACTTTGGTCCCAGCTCTCTGCAGGTCATTCACTAGGTCCCCCCGTGTGGTTCTGGGATTTTTGTTCACTGTTCTCGTGATCATTTTGACCCCACAGGGTGAGATCTTGCGTGGAGCCCCAGATCGAGGGAGATTATCAGTGGTGTTGTATGTCTTGCATTTTCTAATAATTGCTCCCAAAGTTGATTTCTTCACACCAAGCTGCTTACCTATTGCAGATTCAGTCTTCCCAGCCTGGTGCAGGTCTACAATTTTGTTTCTGGTGTCCTTTGACAGCTCTTTGGTCTTGGCCATAGTGGAGTTTGGAGTCTGACTGTTTGAGGTTGTAGACAGGTGTCTTTTATACTGATAACGAGTTCAAACAGGTGCCATTAATACAGGTAACGAGTGGAGGACAGAGAAGCCTCTTAAAGAAGAAGTTACAGGTCTGTGAGAGCCAGAAATCTTGCTTGTTTGTAGGTGACCAAATACTTATTTTCCACCATAATTTGCAAATAAATTCTTTAAACATCAGACAATGTGGACTTCCGGGAAGATGGCGGAGAGACATAACACTTAAACAAAGAGCTCTCCCTAGCCGGATTAAAAATCATCGGTAAATGGCCAACTCGACATAAATGAATCAATAAACTAAGGGATGAAAACACGAAGGAACCGGGCACAAGGACAAAAACAGGGTAAAATTGAAGAATTCCTCTCCAACAACGCAGGAAAAACCGCTGTACGCAAAGCCCAAAAAAACGAGATGTCCATAGCAGAGAAAATGGAGGACACCAGACTCGACAACATGAACGCTGGCATCGCCAGTTTGGGTGAAGAGTTAAGAGAATTCAAGCGACAGCTACAACAGGATTTAGCGGCTCTTAAGGGGGAACTGAAAAAAGAAATTAAGGAGGAAATCATGGACCTCCGAAGAGAAATGGAGCGTAAATTAACGGAAAACATGGAGGAGCTGCGCTCCCAGCGGGCGTGTATGACAGAAGCGCAGACCCGAATTTCGGAACTAGAAGATTGGAAAAGTGAGGCAAACGAACAACTACAGACCCTGACGACGCAAACGCAGAGGATGCAGGAGAAAATAAACGACTTGGAGAGCAGATCCCGACGAAGCAATATGCGCATTTTTGGAATTCCGGAGGGCATTGAAGGCAACTCGATGACAAAATTCATGGATCAGTTCTTAAAAAAAGAACTGGAAATACCCGGAGAAACGGATCTGCAGATTCAACGGGCGCACAGGACACCGGCACAGAACCCGAAAACAAACTCTCCACCCAGGTCAGTTGTGGTAAACTTTGTGAAATATGACATAAAGGAAAGAATCCTGACGCAAGCATGGAAAAAAAAGATACGAATCGGCGACAAACAGGTATTTTTTGACCATGACTACCCGACAGAAATCGTGCAGCAGCGGAAGAAATATGCCAATATTAAAAAAATGCTGAAAGAGAAAAAAATTAGATTCCAAACGCCGCTAACGAAAATGAGGATTCATTGGGAGGAAGGCACAAGAACCTACAACACGGCCGAAGAGGCAGCGCGGGATATGATGGAGCGGGGCCTTGAGGTGAGCGTGCCGAAGGAGACGGCTGGAGCAGCGGCGGCCCTGAACGCACCACGACAGACGGAGTGGAGACGAGTGAACGGCGGAAGAAGGGGGAGAGACGTAGAGCAGCGGGCCCAGGACAAACTACAAGGCTTTCAACTGAAAGCCTAGATCATAACAAAGATTAAGAAAGGCACAGAAGAAATGAAGGCCAAGAAGACAAGGTAAAAGAGAAACAGACGGCTAGGAGAGGTTTAAGTGATATTTGTTGGACATTTCTAGACTTATGACTATTACTTTGATAGTAATTAGAAGTCTAGGGAGGGCCCTTCACTCTGTGAAGACAAACCCCCCACCCACCAAAAGGGACCAGTGGGCAGAAGAAAGGCCCAAAGTACGGAGGTCGAGTTTTTTTAATGTGTTTTTATATAAATATGTGTTATTTTTGTTGTTAAAGAGGCTAGGAGCACAAGTTAAAAAAATGGAAAAACATGAATATGGGTAAAAATCTTAAGATAATGACACTAAACGTGAATGGTCTGAACTCACCTGTTAAATGGGAAAGAATAATAAGAAAATTCAAGAAGGAAAAAGCTGAAATTATATTTATGCAAGAGACACATTTGAGCAAGGCAGAACATGTGAAACTAAAGAGATTTGGCTATAAGAACTCCTACTACAGTTCATTTAAGGGAGGAGCAAAAAGGGGGGTTATGATACTAATCTCAAACAAAATACAATTTGAAAGTGAACAGGAAATCCAGGATAAAGAAGGCAGGTATGTAATAATAAAGGGAAGAATAGATGGTATGCAGATCACATTAGTGAACATCTATGCCCCACCAGAAAGTGACAAGGGTTTTTTTCAACATCTGTTTGATCTCATAGCAACACACAGTGAAGGAGTCCTAATTTGTGGAGGAGACTTAAATGCTGTCATGGATCATGAAGTTGACACAACAAGTGTTAAGAAGACAAAAAAACATGTAACAAAGTTCATAAGAACCTCACTGGCAGAAATGGGTATGGTAGACATATGGAGGGACCTACACCCACTCGAAAAAGACTATACACATTATTCAGCAGCCCATAAAGTACACTCTAGAATAGATTACTTCCTTATGAATGAAGGTGACAGACACAGGGTGAGAAATTGTTGGATTGGAGGGGCAGAAATATCAGATCATAATCCTATATACATGGAAATATATTTAAACAATAGAAAACGACAAACAACATGGAAACTTAACGTAGGACTGTTAAATGATGAGAAAATGAAAGAAAGAATAAAAATAAACATAAACGAATATATCCAAGAGAATGACAATGAAGAAGTGGACCCAACAATACTATGGGACGCACTAAAAGCCGTGTTAAGGGGTAAATTAATTGTTGAAACAGGAAAAGCAAATAAGACTAAACTGGAAGCGTATGAACAAAGATGTGAGAGACTGAGGGAATTAGAACGTAAACATCAAAGCACAAATGATCCAAAAATATATCAAGAAATTAAAGAAGAAAAAACAAAGATAAAAGAAACACAAATGGATGAAATTGAAAGGAAAAATAGATATCTAAAGCAAAAATATTATGAAACGGGGCCAAAAGCCACAAAACTGCTGGCAAAACGGTTAAGAAAACAACAAACAATGAATAATGTATACAAGATTAAAGACCCCACCACAAATAAAACCACAGTTAACCCAGAAAACATCGAAGAAATTTTCCATAATTTCTACCAAGAACTATACTCACAACCTGAAGAAACAAATACTAAAGATATCAAAAAATTTCTAGACACATTGGACTTGCCATCAATAGGAAATCAACAAAATGAAAAACTAACAGCAGAAATAACAACACAAGAGATCAGAGATGTGATTAAGTCACTTAAAAATGGTAAATCACCAGGTAGTGATGGATACCCCTCTGAGTTTTATAAACTGTTTATAGAAGAACTCACGCCACAACTCCTAAAGTCATTTAATTGGACGCTGAACAACAACAAAATACCTCCATCATGGAACGAAGCAATCATTTCAGTTATTTTAAAACCAGGGAAAGATAAAGAACAATGCGGAAACTATAGACCAATCTCTTTATTAAATGTAGATTATAAAATATACACAACAATTATATGTAAACGAATAAAGACATTCTTGACGGAATTGATAGAAGATGATCAAACTGGATTCATAGAGGGACGCCAAACACATGACAATATCAGGAGAACAATACATATAATTAACCAAATACATAAAGAAAAGAAAAGCGCAGTAATAATGAGTTTAGACGCAGAAAAAGCATTTGACAGGGTTAACTGGAAATTCCTATATAGTGTACTGGAGCGCTTTGGATTTAACGAAAAATCAGTACAATGCATAAGGACGCTATATCAAGAACCTGTGGCAAGAATCAAGATAAACGGTAGCTTAACAGACAAAGTAAATATACAAAGATCAACTAGGCAGGGATGCTGCTTATCGCCCACCTTGTTTGCTCTGTTCATAGAACCATTGGCTCAAGCGATACGACAAAATAAGAAATTAAAAGGTGTAACAATAAAGGGGGCGGAACACAAGATTGGGCTATTTGCAGACGATATTATAGTTTACCTTGAACAACCAGATAAATCAATAATGGAAATGATGAACTTGATAGAAAATTTTGGAAAATTATCAGGATACAAGATAAACATAACAAAAACACAAATACTGACATTCCACTATAACCCTCTAAACCAGATAACTGATAAGATCAAACTAAACTGGAACCAAAAAGAAATAAAATACCTTGGAGTGAACATACCTAAAGACCTAAGCAAAATATATAAAGCAAACTATGATAGGTTGGAACAAGAAATAAAAAAAGATATTGATAGATGGTCAATCTTAAATATGGATCTGAATTCAAAAATTGAGACAATCAAAATCAGCATACAACCTAGATTACTTTACCTCTTCCAGGCTATACCAACAGAGATTCCAGATGCCCATTTCTCAAAGTGGGACAGGATGATATCGAGATTTGTTTGGGGAGGTAAAAAACCAAGAGTGAAATATAAAACCCTCCAATTACCAAAAGAGAAAGGAGGCATGGGCCTACTGAGTCTAAAGGAATATTACTACTCAGCACAAATAAGATATATCATATGTTGGTGCGACGAGGGATATGAGGCAAAATGGAAAGAAATGGAAAAGGAAATTGAGGGACTCCCAGTACAAAGCATAATAGGGGATAAAGATACATATAAGCAAATCAAACAAATAGACCCAATCACTAAATTTACTTTAGAACTGTGGTATAAAATAGTACAAAAATATAATATAAGGGAAGACATAAAACTATTGAAATGGGTAGCATTTGACAGTCAGTTTGAACCGGCAAAACAAGATAGGGGATACAAAAATCTGGTGAACAAGGAAATCACAGCATGGGGCAATATCGGAAAAAAAGATCTCGGGAGCTTTGTAAATATCAGGAGAAAATTTAAATTAGAAAGATCGGAATTTTTCAGATATCTGCAGATGAGAGATTACTATATGAAGAAGATTAGGCATAACCTCCAAACAGATGTGAACGAGATTATACAACTTATTTTAAGCCCATATGCAGGAAATAAAATAAGAATTATTTCAAAACTATATCAGAAACTTATGACAAACAATCATACAAGTAACTATATAAAGGAGAAATGGGAGAAAGAGCTCAATTTAAACATAACAGAAGAAAGCTGGCAGGAAATATGGAAAACACAACACACATCAACAAATTCAAGGGCATGGAGGGAATTTGGATGGAAAAACCTGATTCGCTTTTTCATTACACCACAGATTCAAGGAAAATATACAAATACCCAATCTTTATGCTGGAGGGGATGTGGGGCTCAAAATGCAGACCACTCACATATGTTTTGGAAATGCTACAAAATATCATCATTTTGGAAATCTATGCATGTGACAATACAGAGGATATTAGGATATAATATACCAATGAACTGTAACCTGATGTACTTATGTGATCTTAAAAAAGACAATGTTATACAGGCTGAGGACAGATATCTAGTTAAAATCTTGTTGATTGCATGTAAAAAAACTATCACAAAAAAATGGCGATCAGAAGTTCTTCCTGACCAAGAACAATGGACTGACATTGTTGAGGACATACGTATGATGGAAAAACTAACATATCGACGAAGAATGCAAGAAGGAATATGGGAGAAAAAATGGCGGAAATGGACACACTACAAAGTGCAACAACGAGGCAGAAATTGAAAGAATAACCAAAGACACTGAAAAAACCAGAAGAATTAAGAGATGGAAACTAAAAACTTGATGCTCCAACATTTGTCCCCCCCCCCTTTTATTTGTTTTTTTTTATTTTTTATTTTTTATTTTTTATTTTTTATTTTTATTTTTTTTATTTTTTTTTATTTTTCCCTACCCTAACCCCTTTGTTTTTTAAATGTAGAATGTGATCTGAATGCATTATATATGATGAAAAATGAATAAAAATCTAAGTTACAAAAAAAACATCAGACAATGTGATTTTCTGGATTTTTTTTTTTCTCATTTTGTCTCTCATAGTTGAGGTATACCTATGATGAAAATCGAAGACCTCTCTCATCTTTTAAGTGGGAGAACTTGCACAATTGGTGGCTGACTAAATACTTTTTTGCCCCACTGTGTATATATATATATATATATATATATCCACTTATGTGGGTTTACAGGTTAAAGAAATAACGATACTTATGACAAAACACCCCAACTGTTTTGCCTATCTGATGTGTACACACACCTCTATCACACTTTTAATCATAAAGAAAGGGACTTACTCTTTTCCGGTCGAGTTTTGACACTGTTGCTTCTCTGCACTGTTTTGATATGTTGATATTGTCTTGAGCTGTGGGTTTTCGTTTGAAAACCGTAGGTATGGCAGTTAGTTTTAGAACCCGTTTGTAACAAACTTTCAAGCCTAAAGATTCCTGTATAGATTCCTGTAAAGATTCCTTGCAAACACTAAGGAGGCGTACACCTCATCACCACTCCCCCCACTCGGGAGATCAGATCACAGCTTGGTTCATCTCCTGCCGGTGTACAAACCCCTAGTACACAGACAACCTCCGGTCATGCGCACGGTGAAGTTATGGTCTGAGGAGGCAATGGATGCTCTTAAGGACTGTTTTGAAACCACTGCCTGGGAGCAGCTCTGCGACCCACATGGTGAGGACATCGATGGCATCACTCACACCATCACGGACTACATCAACTTCTGTGTGGACAACACCATACCCACCAAGACCATACGGTGTTGCTCGATCAACAAACCCTGGATCAACCCTGAGATTAAAACACTTCTGAGAGAGAAGAAGAGGATCTTCAGGTCGGGGAACAGGGAGATGCTGAAGTCCGTACAGAGGGAGCTGAGGAGGAAGATCAGAGAAAGCAAGGACAGCTTCAGGAAGAAGATGGAGGACAAGCTGCGACAGAGCGACATCGGCGGCGTCTGGAGAAACCTTAAAACCATCTCTGAGCTCCAGAATACCTTCTTCCAGGCCACGGGAGGCAGGGAGTGGGCGAATAATCTGAAGCTGTTTTGTTTAATAGGTTTGACCAACCGCCCTCCCTCCCGACTGCACAACAACCACTGCTGCCTCTAAAGTCATCGAGACCTGCTGTCCACACCCCACTCCACCAACACCCCCCCACTCCCAGCACACAGTCCCCCAACCTGACCCTCACTAAGACCCAGGTGAGGACGGAGCTGAGGAAGATCAAGGTGAGGAAGGCCTCGGGACCGGACGGCATCAGTGCAAAGCTCCTCAAGTCCTGTGCAGACCAGCTGTGTGGGATTGTGGAGCTCATCTTCAACCTGAGCCTGAAGCCGGGGAGGGTACCACAGTTGTGCCAAACATCTTGTGTGGTACCTGTACCAAAGACTTCCCACCCCAAAGACCTGAACAGCTACAGACCAGTGGCCCTGATGTCTCACATGATGAAGACCCTGGAGAGACTGCTCCTTGCTTACTTCCGCCCCCTGGTGGGACCAGCGATGGATCCACTCCAGTTTGCCTACGAGCATGGCATTGGGGTGGAGGATGCAGTGATCTTCCTCCTTCACCGTTCCCTGTCCCACCTGGAGAAGCCTGGGAACGCAGTGAGGATCATGGTCTTTGACTTCTCCATTGCTTTCAACACCATCCAACCGATGATCCTGAAGGACAAGCTGCTGTGCGCAGGGGTGGACCAGCACCTGTCATCATGGATCCTGGACTACCTCACTAACTGGCCACAGTTTGTGAGAACCCGGGATTGTGTCTCCGACATGATCATCGGTAGCACGGGGGCCCCCCAGGGAACAGTTTTGGCTCCCTTCCTGTTCACCCTTTATACTGCGGACTTCTCACACAACACAACACACTGCCATCTACAGAAGTTCTCTGACGACTCTGCGATCGTCGGCCTCATCTCCAACGGAGATGAAGCTGAGTACAGAGGACTTATCCAGGACTTCATGGACTGGTGCCATCGGAACTGCCTCCAGATCAATGCGCGGAAAACTAAGGAGCTGGTGGTGGACTGCCACAGGCAAGGACAACCCCTCACAGCACCAGTAAACATCCAGGGAACAGACATTGTGATGGTGACATCCTACAAGTACCTGGGTGTTCATCTGAACAATAAACTAGACTGGTCACACAATACCGACGCACTCTACAAGAAGGGACAGTGCAGGCTGTTCCTACTGAGGAGGCTCAGGTCTTTTGGTGTACAAGGGATGCTCTTGAAGACATTCTACGACACGGTGGTGGCATCAGGTATCACTCTTGGAGTGGTCTGCTGGGGCAACGGCATTACATCAGCTGATAGGAAGGGACTGAACAAACTAATCAAGAAAGCTAGCTCTGTCCTGGGGCAACGCCTTGACCCAGTGGAGGAGATAGGAGATAGAAGGATGGTGGCTAAACTGTCAACTCTGCTGGAGTCCGAGTCCCACCCCATGCAGGACATACTGAACGCACTGAGGAGCTCATTTAGCAGTAGACTACATCATCCTAGGTGCTCAACCGAGAGGTTTTGCAGGTCCTTCCTACCTATGGCTGTCAGACTGTATAACCTAAGCAGGGCTGCTCGCAGAGATAGCAAAAAACGTGACGACCTAATAGTATTGAATGCAAAAGATGCAACAGACTTACGTCTGGTGAGGTAGTCCAGGATGTGAGGACGTGAGGTAGTCCAGGATCCATGATGACAGGTGTTGGTCCACCCCTGCGCACAGCAGCTTTTCCTTCAGGATCATCGGTTGGATGGTGTTGAAAGCACTGGAGAAGTCAAAGAAGCATGATCCTCACCACATTCCCGGGCTTCTCCAGGTGGGACAGAGAACGGTGAAGGAGGAAGATCACTGCATCCTCCACCCCAATGCCATGCTCGTAGGCAAACTGGAGTGGATCCATCGCTGGTCCCACCAGGGGGCGGATGTGAGCAAGGAGCAGTCTCTCCAGGGTCTTCATCATGTGAGACGTCAGGGCCACTTGTCTGTAGCTGTTCAGATCTTTGGGGTGGGAAGTCTTTGGTACAGGTACCACACAAGATGTTTTGCACAACTGTGGGTACCCTCCCCAGCTTCAGGCTCAGGTTGAAGATTTGCTCCACAATCCCACACAGCTGGTCTGCACAGGACTTGAGGAGCTTTGCGCTGATGCCGTCTGGTCCCGAGGCCTTCCTCACCTTGATCTTCCTCAGCTCCATCCTCACCTGGGTCTTAGTGAGGGTCAGGTTGGGGGGCTGTGTGCTGGGAGTGGGGGGTTGTTGGTGGAGTGGGGAGTGGACGGCAGGTCTCGATGACTTTATTATAAGCTTTTTGAAACTGTAATCAATCAAATTGATAACAGAAGTACTGGCTGCAGCTGGCATGTCAGCGGTGCCCATTCATCAGCAAATATTAAAATAAAAATGATTTAAGTCTTTATTTTCTGTTCATTTTCTATGTAAACTAGCCATTTAATGTGCTCAGTGCCCTCAGTGCAAAAGTGCTGTCAGCTGTGTGCTGTTTTGTTGTTGAAAGTTTAAAGAAGTTTAAGTTTTGGAGCTCATCAGCAGCACACCTCACTAATCAGCCGATCAGAATCAGGCTGAAAAGTAGTGATGTTACGCTCGACACTGATTCAATCAAAATAAAGCGGAAGTGTCATGAGCTGACATTGAGTGCTGTTTCAGCATGCCCACAGTCATGTGACCATAGCAAGCGAGGCCTCGTTATGTCGGTCCCATCACGTGATTTGAGGGCTCGCAGGAAATTTGAGAGGGTTCTATTGGATTTAGTTTTTCTTTGTTTGCTTTGTATTGTTTGTTCCTGCCATCCAATTTTGAATCGACCTTGGATGGCCAAATGCGCAAAAAAAAAAAAGGTATTGAGATTTTTTTAGGTTTTCCACCCAGATGCAGTTCTGACACTCAGTCAGCAGATGGCAGTCTTTATTAAATGTTTCATAACACTGTGTTGATCATGAAGCAATTGTCTCAAACTTGTTCATTGTTTCATAAGGCCTCAATGTCACCATCACTACTGAAAGAATACCATGATCAATATTTAACAACAAAATCTTGAAGTAATGCATATTTTCTTACCTATTTGATACTGTTTAATGCATTTAATGCAGAACTTTGGGGCAAGCTGTGAACTGGAAGGCAAGCTTTGATTGACAGGTCAGTCCGTCGCTAGGCTACGGTCCCGAGACCTTTTTATAAAGAGGGCCAGTGAAACGCCCAGAACAGGTTTAGAGCAATTTCATGCACTCTGTGGACAAACAGCCTAAATAAAGTTCCCAAACAACTCCTGTAGCGTGATACCCAAAATGGTGAATGAACAAAGTCATGTGAGGGGGACATCATGTGAATATGGTCCATATACTCACATTTTTTCCTCCTGTAATTGTGCCATTCTTTCAGATTAGAGCAGGTGTAACCCAGTGTTAAAAACACAAATAAAATTGTAAATATCAATGAAGTTTTTAAAAAAAAACAAACAAACACTCTTTTCACAATGGGAAGGGATATTTTGGAGATAAATATATAGATAAATATAAGTTCATAAATATATGTTTATAAATAGTTAGGAACATTCTTTGGAAAGTTTTGATAATGTTCCCAATAGTTTTATTTGGCGCTTTGGGTGACCAATGGCTGCATTGTTAGCTGGGCAGCAACAGCCAATGGGGTTCCGCCAGCCAACGAGGTCACGCACTTTCTCGCTCGGTTTTGGTGTGATCTGCAGAACGATTTCAGTCACGGCAGAGACACCAACAAGGAAGTGTGACTCCTTACTAGACGGAGAGCTACCGTGCTAGTAGCAGCCTTTGCCCAGATAAAACCCTTGGAATTGGTAAGCCTAAACCAAAATGAGAAATGAGACATTGCGGCATTGCCAAATTCTAATACCTCTTTTGTAAATTTTAAGATTGGAATACAAAGGCTGTCGACGGCGTTGAGCGCGGGAATCCCATTGACGCACGTGTCACCTAGCGTGGTAAGTGCCATCGTTGTGTATGGGAATGCTAATCACTAGCTTAGCATGCTAACCACCGATGCTAATTTTCGGCTACTTTTATTTATCAGAAAAATACATTTTTCTGAGCTGTGGCGGTTAGCAAAGGTCCCAATTCCCCTGCCATTAAATGTATTTAATGGTGAAGGTTATACCTGTGATTTATAGGTGTTTAAAAAAATATATTTGTTGTACCATTAGAAATATTTTGTAATAGCTATACATAATAGCTTATTTGCTGTGTTCTGACCTATCCTATAGGTCAGGTTTTTTTTTTGTTTGGACTGGTTGGACCAGAAGAGAGTGATTCTCCAGATCTGGATGGCGAGCCAAAGCCCGAATCAGCTTGACCACTAGAAGTGGTCTAATTGATCACCTGGAAAGGACTCTAGAAACTGTAAATATTGTAATGTGGAGAATGTGGAAATGACGAGGCTGGGTTTATTTCTCAAGTCAGGTTTATTCCATTCTCCAACATCATCAAAAACAGAAAGAGGAAGAATCCCCCAACATCTGTCCCTTTTATACCCCAGGACATCAAAGCACACAGTCACATTGTCTTTTTAATTCCAAATCACAATGCGTCCTCTTCCAGGTCTTCTCACCTCCACCTAAAGTCACTGGTGGTCAGGAAATCCCTCAAGGTCATCTCTTTGCATACAAAAGGCCACATTTCACATCCTCCTGTTATTTCCTAGGAGGCTCAGTCCTTTTGTTCCTCTGAGACGTGAAGCATACAGTAAGCATACAGTAATATACATGTGAAGCATATGAAACCCACATATGTGTCCCACATGACCCCCCCCCCCCAAACGTCTAAGATGGAACAACGTAATAACAGTTTGCATGTCATAATAAAATCACTACACATCAGTCCACATGCTGCTTGGGCCTCAGTCTTCTCCCGTATTTGCTGTAAGCAGGCTTTACCACCTCCGCGGCGCCCTCCTGCTGGGGAGCTGCTATCTGAGGATGAGAACTGTTAGTCAATCTCTGTGGGTGTTCTGGGTAATGCTCTCTAGGGGGTCTGCCGTGTTGAGGAGCCTTGGCCAACTGCACACCTTCGTCGGCCACCACAAAAGCGGGTTTGAGCCTGTTTATGCCAATCATTTCTTTTCTGCCCCCCAAATCTAGCAAAAAATGCTTATCCCCTGTTTCCAGCACTCTATATGGTCCATCATAAGGTGGTCGTAACATTGGGCGATGGGCATCGTATCTGACAAAAACAAACTCCGCATTTTTTAAAGCCTTAGGCACAAAAACGTGCGGAAAACTGTGGTGAACGTGGCCAGGTAGCGTGCTCGAGTCCGTGCTACTCTGTAACCGCTGAGCTGGGGAGCACTCTGGCGCAGGATTATCTGGGAGAAAATCCCCGGGCATCCGAAGTGGCTGTGCGAAAACTAGCTCAGCTGGGGAGGCTTCTAAATCCTCTTTAGGTGCAGAACACAACCCCAATAAAACCCATGGTAGCCTGTCCACCCAATTTGCATCCGTAAGCGACGCTCTGAGGGCCGCCTTCAATGACCTGTGAAAACGTTCGCATAACCCTTTAGCCTGCGGGTTGTACGCGGTCGTGCGGTGGATCGTTGCCCCCAGGCTGCAGGCCATCGCTGACCAAAGTTCGGAGACAAATTGAGGGTCTCTGTCGGACGTAATGTCCAACGGGACTCCAAAACGCGCTACCCATGCCGTTAAAAATGCGCGCGCCACCTCCTCGGCTGTGGTTGATGACAGTGGGACCACTTCCAGGCAGCGCGTGGTGCGGTCGACCATTGTCAGAAGATGTGTGCACCCCTGTGAGGGCGGGAGGGGGCCTACGAGGTCCACGTGAACATGATCAAGCCTCTTAGCCGGAATGTGAAATGGCTCCAAGGGAGCTCTCGCGTGTCTGTGTACCTTGGCTCGTTGACAAGCCATGCAGGCTGCCGCCCACTCTCTAACTTGTTTGCGCAGGCTCAGCCATACAAATTTCTCTACCACCATTTTGACCGACGCGCGCACTCCCGGGTGCGCCAAAGAATGGATCGAGTCAAAAACGCGGCGGCGCCACGCGGCCGGTACCACAGAACGCGGTCGCCCAGTGGAGACATCGCAGATTAGGGGGGGCATACCGTCTTGCAGCACCCTGTTCTCCAGCCTTAACCCTGTTGGTCCAGACTGGAGCGCACGCACGTCCGCATCGCTAACCTGATCCGCGGCCATGGCTGCATAATCTATCCCTACGCGGACTGGGGCCGCGCACACTTATGCGTCGCTAACCCGATCCGCGGCCATGGCTGCAAAATCTACCCCTAAGCGGGCTGGAGCCACGACGGTGCGCGAGAGGCAGTCTGCCACTACATTAAGTTTACCCGCCACATGCTGGATATCGGTAGTAAACTCTGAGATTGCAGCCAGCTGCCTCTGCTGCCGGCCTGACCACGGTTCTGAAACCTTGGCCATCACGAAAGTCAGCGGCTTGTGGTCAATGAACGCGGTGAAACGGCGTCCCTCCAGCCAGAACTGGAAGTGGCGAATGGCCAAGTGGAGAGCTAACAACTCCTTGTCGAATGCGCTGTATTTTCGTTCACTATCGCGCAAGGTCCTGCTGAAAAAGGTGAGCGGTTGCCAAGCTCCAGCTACATGCTGCTCCACGACCGCCCCTATGGCCACATCTGACGCGTCAGTAGTGAGCGCTATGCGGGCCGTTGGGACTGGATGTGCTAACAACGCAGCGTTTGCCAGGGCTGTTTTGACTTCAGAGAATGCACGCTCTCGCTCCGGAGACCATTTGATTTTATTTGTGGGTTTTTGTTTTTTTAGTGCAGCATACAATGGTTGCATGAGCTGCGCTGCGCGGGGGAGGAAACGGTTATAAAAATTCACCATTCCCAAAAACTC
Organism: Pholidichthys leucotaenia; assembly: GCA_020510985.1. Classification (NCBI taxonomy): domain Eukaryota; kingdom Metazoa; phylum Chordata; class Actinopteri; order Cichliformes; family Pholidichthyidae; genus Pholidichthys; species Pholidichthys leucotaenia. The sequence continues at coordinate 89,707,562 of CM035847.1, forward strand.
CTGTAACGGTTTGACCGTTTGTGGCTGGGGAAAATTTGTTACTGCGCGCACTTTGTCAGGCAGAGGAACCGCTCTTTCTGGAGAGACGCGATGCCCCAAAAAATCAATCTGCGTCACCCCGAACTGACACTTCGCTGGGTTGATTATTAACCCGTGCTCTGCCAACCTCCGGAAAACTGCCATGAGGTGGTTTTCATGTTCATCTTCGGATGCGCTGGCTACCAATATGTCGTCCAGGTAGACGAACACGAAGGGGAGATCGCGCAACACCGCGTCCATCATGCGTTGGAACGTCTGCGCCGCGCCTTTAAGCCCAAACGGCATGCACAAAAACTCGAATAGCCCGAACGGAGTTATTACCGCTGTTTTGGGTATGTCCTGAGCACGCACTGGGACCTGGTGGTAACCGGGTACCAAGTCTATCTTAGAAAAAACGCACGCCCCCGCCAAATGAACTGAAAAATCTTGGATGTGCGGGATCGGGTAGCGGTCGTGCGCTGTAGCGTTGTTCAACCTGCGGAATTCACCGCAAGGTCGCCACGAGCCATCAGCTTTCGGGACCATGTGAAGCGGTGAAGCCCATGGGCTTTTCGAACGCCTGATGATGCCCAACTTTTCCAGGTTGGCGAACTCCTCGCGCGCTATGGTCAGTTTAGCTGAATCCAAGCACCAAGCTTTTGCAAAAACGGGCGGTCTGGTGGTAGTAATAAAATGTTCCACCCCGTGTTTAGCCACGGTTGCCGAAAACGTTGGGACCGTGAGTGTTGGGAACTGAGTGAGGAGTGTGTGGAACTTACCACTTGCAGCTGTGACGTTGGCTTGTGCTGTTGGCGGGGCCACTCGAGCTGTACAGGGAATAGAATAAAAAGAGAGTGCATTAACCAGGCGTCTTTTAGCAAGATCAACAAACCATGTGAGCACAAAAATCAGCCCCTAACATGTTGAACTTGACTGCAGCTATGACGAAAGTCCACTCAAATGTACGGCCGTGTAGGGACAGAAGCAGAGTCCTTTCACCAAAGGTCTTAATCACCGAGCTGTTCGCTGCTGACACCCCGGGACCACTGGAAGGCGCCAGCCGGTCAGTGGGGGAAGGTGTGATGAAACTCAGCTGGGAGCCTGTGTCCATGAGGAAATGCCTCCCCGAGCACGCATCTTTCAAGTAGAGCAGCTTGTTCTCCTCCCCGAGGGCCGCAGCTGCTACTGACCCCCGGTCTTGGCGTTTCCCGAGCGCTTGAAATGGCACGGCGGTATACATTTGCGTGCCCTCTCTGCGAAGCGGCGATGGTAGAAACAAAGGACGTCGTCTGCTCCGTGTTTCTTGGCCCCTGCTGCCGCCGTCGTCGGTGAGTCTGGTACTGCAGCCTCTGGACCCCTGCCATCTCCGGACGTTGCGCCGAGCTCTGCTGCCACGGCCGTGGCCGCGCACCGCTTATTGGCGTTGACGAGTCGCTGCACCTCCTGGCCCAGCTCGCGGTAGTCTCGTCGGGCCAACAGTGGCGAACTGGCCAGGGTCACTCTCACCGCTGACGGTAGGGTCCTGAGGAAAAGGTGGGTGAAGATGAAGTGATCATCGTCAGAGTCTTTCAACCTCAACAGCTTCTCCATAAGGTCCGCAGGCCTGTCGCTTTCAAATTCAGTCAGCGCCAGGAGCCGCTCTGCTCGCTCCTCCACCGAGGGGGTGAAGTACCGGATGAGTGCAGCCCTCAGCGCGCCGTACATGTCGCTGTCCGGCGGCTGGTTGATCAGGCTCTCCACCCGCTGGGCTGTGTGGTTGTCCAGCTTTGCAACCACATGGTAGAACTTTGTGTCGTCTACCGAAATCCTCCGGAGGTTGAACTGCGCCTCGACCGCGTTAAACCAGGAGCGCGGATTGTTCTGCCAGAAGTCCGGTAGCTGAACTGTGGCTGCATTCGTTTGGCTGGCTCCTGTCGAGTCTGGCTTGGGAGAATTTCTTCCACTCATGAAGCGTCTTAGGGTCACCAGTGTGGAGAATGTGGAAATGACGAGGCTGGGTTTATTTCTCAAGTCAGGTTTATTCCATTCTCCAACATCATCAAAAACAGAAAGCGGAAGAATCCCCCAACATCTGTCCCTTTTATACCCCAGGACATCAAAGCACACAGTCACATTGTCTTTTAATCCCAAATCACAATGCGTCTTCTTCCAGGTCTTCTCACCTCCACCTAAAGTCACTGGTGGTCAGGAAATCCCTCAAGGTCATCTCTTTGCATACAAAAGGCCACATTTCACATCCTCCTGTTATTTCCTAGGAGGCTCAGTCCTTTTGTTCCTCTGAGACGTGAAGCATACAGTAAGCATACAGTAATATACATGTGAAGCATATGAAACCCTCATATGTGTCCCACAGTAAATACATTTTGGGTATTTCATTTTTAATTTTTTATTGTGACAAGGGCTGTATTTTTTTTGTTTATGTTGTGGAGTGTGTAAATGAAGAGGCAGATTCATTTCAGACGATTTATTACACACTCACAACTCACAAGCAAAGAACAGACTGAACATTTAAGCAGGCACTCTCCTCTTAAGTTTCATGGCATCTCTCCACACACAACATGACATTTGCATCACACTGCATTCAACCCCCTTCGTCCTTGACTCCTTCCTGCTATCTCACCAGGAACCTCCTGCCCATTGTTCTCCCATGTTTATCCACTGTCTCTTGTCTGAGATGCTAAATCATCTGGCTCTCTCAAGGTGCTAAACCCCCCCCCCCCCCAGCATCTTAGATAGAACAATAGAATAACAGTCCACATGCTGTGATAGAACAATAGAATATCAGTCCACATGCTGTTTGGGCTTCCGTCTCCTCCCATATCTGCTGTAACTGGGGTTTACCACCTCCGTGGCGCTGCTGTGCCAGTGGGGGGCTGCTGGGAGTGTGTCTGACTGCGGGTGGGCTGTGGCTGGGGGGGGGCACTTTGGTCTGTCCGTGTGGCTGCTCTGATAAATCGTTTACCTGGGGCTCTCTCCGTTGGGGTCTTCCCCGCCGAGGGGCCCTAGCCAACAGCACTTGCTCGTCCGCCACAACGAAAGCGGGTTTTAGTCTGTCTATGCCAATCTTTTCCCACCTACCCCCCAAGTCTAGCAAAAAATGCTTATCCCCTGTTTCCAACACTCTGAACGGTCCATCATAGGGTGGGCGCAATGGAGGGCAGTGGGCGTCGTGTCTGACAAACACGAACTCCACACTCTTCAAAGTTTTAGGCACAAAAACACGCGGAAAACTGTGGTGGGCAGGGCCCGGCAGCGTGCCTGTGTTTGCGCTATGCTGCAAAAGCTGAGACGGGGAGCTGTCCGGCGCGGGATTATCTGGCAGAAATTCCCCGGGTAGCCGTAGGGGCTGCGAAAAAATGAGCTCTGCCGGGGAAGCTTCCAGATCCTCTTTCGGCGTGGAGCGCAACCCCAGTAAAGCCCACGGCAGCCTGTCTACCCAATTTGCATCCGTCAATGAAGCCCTGAGTGCTGCTTTCAGTGATCTATGAAAACGCTCGCATAACCCATTGGCCTGTGGGTTGTACACGGTTGTGCGGTGAATTGTAACACCCAGGCTGCGGGCCATCGCGGACCAGAGTTCGGAAACAAATTGAGGGCCCCTGTCGGACGTAATGTCCGACGGGACTCCAAAACGCTGCACCCATGCTGTTAAAAAAGCGCGTGCTACATCTGCGGATGTGGTTGCCGCCAGCGGGACTGCTTCTGGCCAGCGCGTGGTGCGGTCCACCACTGTCAAGAGGTGCGTGCACCCCTGAGATGGCGGGAGGGGGCCCACGCGGTCCACGTGAACATGGTTGAACCTCTTAGCCGGGATACGAAATGGCTCCAAGGGAGCCTTTGTGTGTCTGTGTACCTTGGCTCGTTGGCATGCCACGCAGGCTGCAGCCCACTCTTTCACGTGCTTGCGTAGGCTCGGCCACACAAACTTCTCTCCCACCATTTTGACCGATGCGCGCACTCCTGGGTGCGCCAGAGTGTGAACCGACTCAAACACACGGCCGCGCCACGCGACCGGGACCACCGGACACTGGTGACCCGTGGAGACATCGCAGATTGGGGGGGGGGGGGCACGCCATCTTGCAGCACCCTGCTCTCCAGCCTTAACCCTGTTGGTCCAGACTGGAGCGCGCGCACGTCTGCATCGCTAATCTGCTCCGCGGCCATGGCTGCGTAATCTATCCCCATGCAGACCAGGGCCACCACGGCGTGCGAGAGGCAGTCCGCCACCACATTCAGTTTACCCGACACATGTTGAATATTGGTAGTAAACTCTGAGATCACGGCCAGCTGTCTCTGCTGCCGGCCCGACCACGGTTCTGAAACCTTGGCCATCGCGAATGTTAGTGGCTTGTGGTCCTCGAACGCGGTGAAGCTACGCCCTTCCAGCCAGAACTGGAAGTGGCATATGGCCAGGTGGAGAGCCAACAACTCTCTGTCAAACGCGTTGTATTTACGTTCGCTGTCGCGCAAAGTTTTGCTGAAAAAGGCGAGCGGCTGCCAAGCCCCAGCGATGCGCTGCTCCACGACAGCCCCTATGGCCACGTCTGAAGACACCTAATACACCTAATACACCTAAAGTGAGTAGGTGTTAGTGAGGGTTACACAGGGGTGTCAAATCATTTGCCCTGGAGGGCCAGGACCCTGCAGGATTTCCCTCCAACCAGTGTCTTCAGCAGCAGAATTCACTGAATTTTTTCCCTTCTGATTGCTGATCAGTGAAACCACCTGCTGAAGAGACTGGGTAGAAGAGAAAACCTGCAGGGTAGTGATGGCCAGATGAGGCTTTCTGGAGGACTTGAGGCCTTTCATCAAAATGGCTCATATTGACGAGGCCTTATGTGAAACTTCATTTTCTCTACCAGGCCATCTAGTGGACAAAACGTATACAGCATTGAGATTTTTACAAGGGTATTATTGGTTTAATGTGTATTGTATTCAATACATTAAATGTACTGTCTTTTAAGAAATAGCAATGATCATAAGGGAAAAAAGAAATAATAAAACTGAGGTGACTACAGTGAATGTGCTTGTGCTACTTATCCATTTTTTTAAAAGAAATAATAACTTTTCAACTGTCTTTCCCAGTACATTCATCTCTGCCCTTATTGTCATGCAGGGCAGAATAGTGCTTCAGCATAATGATGCGTTATTGTTGTATCCAAGCTTTTTGTAACACAACAGACACTTCACCTTGCAATTAAAATAAATTATAAGAATAATCCCACTGGGACTTGAACCCCAGCTTTTCCAGATGCAAAACAGATATTTCACCTCAAGGGTACCACTTAGTGATGACCAGGTAAGGCTTTCTTGAAGACTTGAACCTTTCCATCAAAATGGTTCATATAGACGAAGCCTCATGTGAAACTTCATTTGCTCTACTAGGCCATGTAATTGACAAAAAGTATACAGCATGCAGATTTTTGCAAAGGCATTATTGGCTTAATGTGTATTTTTTCAATTTCAATAAATGTGGTGTCTTTTAAGAAATACTGTATCAAGAATCATCAAGGAAAAAGAAGTAATAAAACTGGGGTGACTACAGTGAATCTGTCTGTGTTACTTAGTGTGTTTGTTCTACTTATCCATTTTTATTAAGAAATAATAACTTTTCAACAGTGTTATACTGGCATTCCCAGTATATTCACCTCTGTCCTAATTCTCATGCAATGCACAATACCAATAGTGCCTCAGCATAACGATACGTAATGATGATCCAAGCTCTTTGAAAAACATCAGACACTTCACCTAGGAAAAAAAAAAAAGAAGAACCCAGATGGGATTTGAACCCCAGCCTCCCACTTATAGAGCAGATGGTTTATCACTAAGCCATCACCTCAATTATACTTGTCCACTATTTGTAGAAAATACATCAATGGGAGAAAGGCACTCAAAATGTTCCCAAACAGGAGAAGTCCATGTTTTTGGTGCTGGCTCCATCTGAAAATTGGCTGTGACAAATCACTTACACAGTCAAACATTGACAACACAAAACGTGAGGGACGGGGATTTCCATTGTGTATCACTGCTTACTTTATTTCATGTTGCGTGCCAAATCATGAATGGCTTCCTGACCCAGTCACGTGGTACGACGTCAACACATACATCAGCAATACACGCTTCACTAAATATTTCCTGGATAAGCTCGGAGCACTCTAAAGCTCCGGAGCCTGCCGTCCCATCACTACTGCAGGGTCTTGGCCCTCCATGGCACATGATTGGACACCCCTGTGTTAGAGCAACACTCCTCAAAATGTCTGTACACATTCATCTTCACCATAAAGTCAAACACACAAAAAAAAAATAAGCATTTTAAACCTCTTAAAATTCCAGTGTCCTTTCGGGTGTTTTTTCTACTGCCACTCAGCGAAGAATTAATTTGATTTACTTTGTGTATGTTATTTTTAGCAGGGCAGTTCTAGGATCAGAGCTTTAGTGGTGCTGAGCACCTAATGAGCTCCACCACACACACGTTATTTTGTTAGAGTTATCATCTTTCATACATCGCCTCCCTGGCTTCTAGCTAGTGAACATGGTACCTGATGATACATAAAAACAGTGGCTGCTTAGATTTAATGTTTTGCTTCTAAAAAAAAATGACAACAGCTTATCTCTCTCAAATTCAAACAGTGCACAGTGGTTGATTGACAATGCAACCGTTAATTAAAGAAAAATGTCTGCTTCTAGTTGTCTTAGCCAGGGCTGGACTGGGACAAAAAATCAGCCCTGGAATTTTTGGTCTAATTAGTAATTTTAAGTAGCAACATTCAACCATCACACTTAATGGCCTAACACAAGGGTGTCAAATCATGGGCCATGGAGGGCCAAGACCCTGAAGCTTTTCTCTTCTACCCAGTCTCTTCAGCAGGTGTTTTCACTGATCAGCGGGAAGAAGTTCTGAAATCTGAAATCTGCTGTTGAAGACACTGGTTGGAGGTAAACCCTGCAGGATCTTGGCCCCACATGGCTCATGATTGGACACCCCTGGTCTAACAGAGGTCAGAATTATCCCACTTTTGCCCTTAACAAGGGCTGCACGGTGGTGCAGTGGTTAGCACTGCGGCAGCACAGTTTACCCTTGGCCGGGGGATCGTGGGTTCGATCCCAGCCCCCGACCAACAGTGATCTGTGTGGAGTTTGCATGTTCTCCCCATGTATGCGTGGGTTTACCCCGGGATTTCTCCGGTTTCCTCCCACATGCCAAAACCATGCAGGTTAGGTTAATTGGAGACTCTAAAGTGGCCCTAGGTGTGAATGTGTGTGTGAATGGTTAAGGGATAGCGCCGTATCGTGGCTGCTTCATCCATCCAGGTGGTGGATGACCCTCAGTTTCCCCTCTGGGGATCAATAAAGTATACTAAATCTAAAATCTAAACAAGTGAATTCCTGTGGTTTGAAAGAAAGAAAGTTACTTTATTATTTATTTTGCATAAATATTTTGTCATAATTTTGTCATAAGTCTCAAAATTTTCCAAGGGTGCAAAACTTAGAGAAAAGGCTACACAATCACAAGGAAAAAATCCCCCATCACAACCATATATACAATGAAAGCTTCAAATTTACTAGAATAATGTCACCATTGTATAGGGACAAATGCCCATTTATTTAAAATATGTATTAAATTCATGAGGGAAAAAAAGCTAAATTACAAGAAAAACAATATTGAATTTAAAAGAAAAAAGCTACAAATTCATGGCAAAAGTTGCAAATTTATGAGCAAAAATTCACATATGTACAGTTACAGTCATTGAAAATGTAAACACAGGAAGTTATTTAAAAGATTTAATAAATTCATTAAGAAAAAGAAAATTATAAATTGTTGAGACAAAGGTTAGAAAATCACAAGAGAAATTTTGCTCATTTGCAATAATGTAAAAAAAAAATTAAGGAAAAAATTCAATGGAAAGATGAAGGAAAATTATTGAGGCAAAAATACAAAGACGGACAAAAAAAAGATTCCAGTTTATGACGCAAAAGTCACAAATTCAAGAAAAAATGTCAATCCATGAGTAAAAATTTTTCACAAACTTTCAAATTTCATAAAGTTTCTTATAGTCTATAATTAAAAATAAATAAAAATAACCATAAGAACAAGTGGGTAATTTATGAGAAATCTCCAAATTCACATAAAAAATTTCCACATTTTCAATTAAAAAAAATCTCTAATTTAGGTGGTAGTGTTGTCTGAATCTGTACACAAGTAAATGTAAGTTATCTCTGTATATTATCATTCAAATCTACATAAGAATAGTTACTCCCAGAATAGTTAAGAAGTTACTGAGATGTGACTTTAGTCTGGACAGTTTTTCTCCTGAATTTAAGGAAGCTTTATTCTAAATTTATTACTTTTTCCTTGCAAATTTGAAAGATTTTTTCCAACTTAAATCAACTTTTGCCTCATAATTTGTGTGAAACTTAGTTTTTTTTTCTTGTACATTTGAGACTTTACTGTCATAAATTTGTGAGGTTTTTATGAGGTTTTCCTCATAAATTAAAAATCAAAACTAAAATGAGCAAAGATGCAGTATTTTCTGTTATATTATAGGCTATTTATAGCCTATTAATAGCCTATTTTCTACCCCACCCCACCCAGATGAAAACCTCACATATTCTGAAACCTAAATGTCTGCAGGTATCCATTATATTCTTACTGAATAAATTCAGACAGACCCAAAAACTATTCATAACATTACAGAATATTCCAGCGAAGGCTGGCGTCATACATCATTATAAGTTTGTTACCCTAAGAAAAGCTGCAGCAGCCTCCACAGTTGGGATAGGGAGGGACCTCTCTGTGTGTGCGTGCCTGGGCTGCAGCGCACCACATGCAGGTTCAGGGGAGAGAATGTCTGTGAGAGGAGGGATCATGCCATTTGCGTGGCGTGGGGAGGGTGTTTTCATTTTTAAAAAGTTTAATTGACAAACTATTGAATATGTTTTGAATGTTATTTCAGCTTGTCAAAGACGAACTAATAATTTATAATCACAACTTTTCTCACTCCAATTTTTAGGGGTCCTGAGGTTAAATTTAAGGGTGCTACAGCACCCCTAAAAAGGTCCAATGCCGCCCATTATTTTTAGGCATTTTGATTGAAATTGGCTGGAATGCTAAGGGTGTAGAGAAAGGAGGCAGACGAGGAAACAAGCTGGATGACACAGAAACTTTATTCCTTCTCCAACATAATTTACAGCAAAAAAAGAATCCCGGGTCTCTGTGCATTCCTCTTTTATCTCTTTATTCCTATGCATTGAGAACTGGAACTTCTGACCATAACACATTGTTATTTGCACAGAGAACTGTGTGGCACATCAACATTTTTTGTCTTTCATATGAACAAAAGATAAATAAATGACATAGTGCCGGTGCTGCTATCACACCCTTCTTCCCCCAGAAGCTCCGGTATTTACTCCTCTCTCCTGGGGGTGCATAGTCCTTACTGTCCCGTCTGATACCCCCCAGTGACACCTCCTCTTTTGGTCCCTTGTTCCCTGGGTGGAGAAGTCCAACACCATGCCCCCACACAGCCCCCCCCCCCCGCCGAACACCCAGAAAGGGCACTAACCCCACCGTCCTTTGGGCTTGAGCTGGCGGCCATAGCAGCGTTAGCGGGGGGACACCAATCCAGTCGAACCGCCCTGCTGGTGGGGTGTACAGGAGGGCACATCAGTCTGTGGAGGAAAAAAGGGGAGAAAACACATCAGCTTCGCGAGCGCAGGTCCCTGCCGAGGGATCACCACTTTGCAGAGCCACCAACAATGGGCGTCCACGCCAGGGAGCTTGGGCCAACACCACCTGCTCGTTTGCCAACACAAAAGCAGACTTCAGCCTGTTGATGCAGATGGTCTCCCTATGCCCCCCCCCCAAGTCTAACACAAAATGCTTCTCCCCAGGTTCCAACACCCTGAACGATCCATCGTACAGTGGGCGCAGCGGGGTCTGGTGCACATCGTGCCTGACAAAAACAAAACTGGCATTCTGCAAGGTTTTTGGGCGAATGTGCGGGGAAAACAATGGTGGGCCAGGCCCAATACGGTCACAGCCTCTGTGCTATGTAAAAATTGCGCGGGCGGATCAGCCTCGGGTATGGGGTTTTCCGGTAAAAACTCTCCGGAGAAACGCAGCGGCTGAGAAAAAACGAGTTCTGCTGGGGAGGCTGCCAAATCCTCCTTAGGTGCGGAGCGCAACCCTAAAAGAACCCAGGGCAGATGGTCAACCCAATTTGTGTCTGTGAGCAAAGCTCTGAGCACTGCTTTAAACAACCTATGAAAACACTTGCATAACCCGTTAGCCTGGGGGCTTTACGCAGTAGTGCGGTGAATTTTGACCCCCAGGCTCTGGGCCATAGCGGACCAGAGTTCTGGTCTACGAATTGTGGACTCCTGTCGGACGTGATGTCCGATGGAGATCCGAAACGTGCAACCCAAGCCGACAAAAAGGCGCGAGCCACTTCTGCGGACGTGGTAGAAGCCAGCGGGACCACTTCAGGCGAGCACGTGGTGCGTTCCACGATTATTAAGAGGTGCGTAAAACATTGCGATGGTGGGAGGGGTCCCACCAAATCCACGTGGACGTGGTCAGGCCTCCTGGCCGGGATTTGGAACGGCTTGAGGGGGGCTCTGGTGTGCTTGTGCACTTTGGCCCACTGGCACACAGCACAAGCTGGAGCCCACTCTTTCACGTCTTTGCACAAGTGCGGCCAAACAAATTTCCCCCCCACTACCTTCACCGAAGCGCGCATTCCTGGATGCGAAAGGGAGTGGACCGATTCAAAAAATGCGACAAGAGCTCAGAACCACCGGGTGTGGGCGGCTGGTGGAGACGTCGCAGAGCAAGGGAAGGCACCCTTCTTGCACCACCATGTTTTCCAGCCTTAACCCAGTTAGGGCAGACTGGAGCGCGCAAATGTCCACGTCCCCGGCTTGTTCCGTGGCCATGGCGGGGAAATCTATTCCCATGTAGACTGGGGTGATTAACGCGCATGACAAGCAATTGGCCATGACGTTGAGTTTACTGGCAACGTGTCGGTAGTAAACTCTGAAATTGCGGCCAAATGCCGTTGCTGCCGGGCCAACCACGGTTCCGAGACCTTGGACATCGCGTACGTCAGCGGCTTATGGTTAACGAACGCGGTGAACTCACACTCCTCCAGCCAGAACTGGAAATGGCGTGTTGCCAGGTGGAGAGCCAGCAATTCTCTGTCGAATGTGCTGTACTTGCATTCGTTGTCGCACAAAGTCTGGCTAAAAAATGCAAGCGGCTGCCACAAACCTGAGGCGCACTGTTCCACCACTGCCCCTATGGCAACATCAGACACATCCGTCGTGAGCGCTATTTGTGCAGACGGATTCGGCTGGGCTAACAACGCGGCATCCATAAGCACTGTTTTGGCGTTAGTAAAAGCCTGGACTCGCTCGGGAGTCCAGTTGATGGCTTCCACAGGCTTCTTTTTTTAAGAGTGGCATACAATGGCTGCATCAGCTGGGCTGCCCTGGGAAAAAAACGGTTATAAAAATTAACCATTCCCAAAAACTCCTGTAGGGCTTTCATGGTCTGCGGGCGCGGAAATTCCGCCACAGCATGCACCGTATCCGGTAACGGAATCGCACCCTCCGGCAAAATGCGGTGGCCCAAAAAATCAATCTCTGGCATGCCGAACTGGCACTTCACCGGGTTAACTATCAGCCCGTGCGCCTCCAACCTCTGGAAAACCATCTTGAGATGAGCGATGTGCTCCTCCCCGGATGCGCTAGCTACCAGAATGTCATCTAAGTAGACAAAAACGAAAGACAAGTCATGAAGCACTGCGTCCATCATCCTCTGGAAAGTCTGCACCGCGCCTTTTAATCCGATCGGCATACGTAAAAACTTGAAAAGGCCGAAAGGAGTTATTACCGCTGTTTTTTTTGGAACGTCTTCCACGCGCACCGGGACCTGATGGTATCCGCAGACCAGATCCACTTTCAAAAAAACACACGCAACAGCCAAGTGCACGGAAAAATCCTGGATTTGCAGAATGGGATAACGATTGTGTTCCATGGCGCTATTCAGGCGCTGGAAATCGCCACACGGTCACCACAACCCGTTGGCTTTAGGCACCATGTGTAGTGGGGATGCCCATGGGCTGTTGGAGTGCCTGACGATGCCCAACTGCTCTAAGTTGGCAAACTCCTCTTGCGCGCTGGCCAGTTTAGCTGTGTCCAAATGCCTAGGACACGCGAACACTGGTGGACCTTTTATCGTTATAAAGTGCTTGACCTCGTGCTTCATTACCATGGCCGAAAAAGTAGGGACCGTGAGTGCTAGGAACAGTGCGAGCAAATGTTGGTACGTACCCCCAGGAGCTATAATGTTAGCCAGTGTTGTTGACCCAGCTCCCCGAGCTGTTCAGGGCAGTGAGGGAAAAGAGACAGCGCCCACTAATCTCCTATTAGCAACATCGACTAACAACCCATAAGCACATAAAAAATCTGCACCTAAAATGGGGGCGGAACATGCAGCTACCACAAAGTCCCACTGAAAGTTACATCCGGGTAAGCATATCGTCAGTGTCCACTCACCAAAAGTCCTGATAGTGGAGCCGTTGGTGGCCGTGAGCTTGGGACCACCCTGTCTGCATTGACCGGCAGGATGAGACTCTTCTGGGAGCCGGAGTCCACCAAAAACTCTCTGTCCGAACGTGTGTCCATGACATAAAGCAGTCTGTTCCTGTGGCCATCAGTTGCAGCTGCCACTGAATTCCAAACATGCCGTCTTCCCGGCTTCTTGAATTGGCATGGCGACAGGCAGCGTAGGGCATTTGAGCCGAAACGGCGATGATAAAAACAGATCGCCCCATTACTTCATCTTCTGGTGTCCGTCCTGGCTACCACGAACGGCTCCTCAACCTCGTTGGAGTCCCTCGTGGATGCCGGTGCCATTGTCTGCACACTGGGAGCTCTGGTCGGCAAGATGATGTGGTCCGCTTCCTGCGCCAGGGCGCGGTAGTCCTTGGCAACCAGCCGTGGCAAGTGTGCCAGGATCACCCTCGCTGTAGCCGGTAGGTTCCTGAGGAACAAGTGGGCAAACAGGAAAGATTTGTCGTCCTTCCCCCTCAACGCCAATATGCTTTCCATAAGCTCCACTGCTGACTTGTCCCCTAACTCCGAACGCGTTAGGAGCCTCTCTGCCCTCTGACTGTCAGAAAGGGTATAGCGCTGGAGAAGCAGCATCTTGAGCGCTTCATACTTTCCTTGGGCCGGCGGCTCCTGGAGCAGGTTTGTCACCTGTTGTGTGGCATGTACATCCAGCACAGCGACCATGTAGTAATATCTGGTATCATCTGTTGTTATCCCGCGGAGTGCAAACTGGGCTTCTATGTGCAAGAACCACATGGTCGGGTTGTGAAGCCAGAAGTCTGGGAGCTCGACTGAGACCACGCACGCGGCGCTTTTGCTGTCTTTCCAGGCAGTCTCCAGGATGGTGCTCGGCTCGCTTTTCATGGCACGTCTTTGGGTTACCAATGTGGAGAAAGGAGGCATGTGAGACAACGAGCTGGACAACACAATTACTTTATTCCTTCTCCAACATAATTTGCAGCAAAAAAAGAATCCCGGCTCTCTGTGCATTCCTCTTTTATCTCTTTATTCCCATGCATCGAGACCCAGACTTCCGACCATAACACATTGATATTTGCACAAAGAACTGTGTGGCACACTAACATGACATAACGCCAGTGCCGCTATCACACCCTTCTTCCCCTAGCGGCTCCCGCATTTACTCCTCTCTCCGGTGGGCGCATAGTCCTTACCATCCCGTCTGATACCCCCGGGTGACACCTCCTCTTTCGGTCCCTTGTTCCCTGGGTGGAGAAGTCCAGCACCATGCCCCCACAAGGGGTTAATTTGAAGGTACTGGCCTGTGGCATTATGGTAAGTTACTGCTGTGGGGCAGGTGTAGTGTGAGCGACTACTGATTGCAGTCTGCATGTTGAAGTGTCCTTGAGCAAGACACCGAACCTCCAGGTGGGTCAGGCCAGCGCCTGTGAATGGCAGCTCTGCTGCCATCAGTGTGTGAATGGGTGGATAGCAGCATCTGTAAAGTGCTTTGGTCATCTGGAGATGAGAAAAAGTGCTATATAAGTGATCAGGTGCCTTGCATGGCTGCCGCGTCATTGGATGCGCCTAACGTGCGCGCCCAATGTCAAGTCAAATTCCTCGTATGTTTACTTGTAAATAAACTTGGCAATAAAGCTGATTCTGATTCTGATTCTGATCACCATTGTATGGAAGTTTTTTTTTTTTTTTTTTACAGGACATGTGTGTTTCATACATTTATTGCAGATGGATAGCGTTTTCAAGGGCAGCGCGGTGGCGGAGTGGTTAGCACTGCGGCAGCACAGCAACTCACCCTTGGCCGGGGGATCCTGAGTTCGATCCCAGCCCCCGACTAACAGTGATCTGTGTGGAGTTTGCATGTTCTCCCCGTGTCTGCGTGGGTTTACTCTGAGATTTCTCCAGTTTCCTCCCACATGCCAAAAACATGCAAGTTAGGTTAATTGGCATCAAAATGGGGATTCTAAATTGTCCTTAGGTATGACTGTGAGAGTGAATGGTTGTCTGTCTGTCTGTGTTGGCCCTGTGATGGACTGGCTCCAGCACCCCTCCCCCCGCGACCCGAAAAGGATTAAGCAGAAGAAGATGGATGGATAGCGTTTTCAATCTATTTTTCATTCAATGTACTATTTTCAACATTAAGGTCAACTACCGTTGCTTTTTCATAGTTTTCATTCTAAATTTCAAATTTTTGCTGTTTAAGAGTTTATTTTTTTTAGCTTTATAAAGTGGAGGCAGAAAACCTGTTTATCTGTTTATGTGAACATTTCCTCATTTTCATGTTCGCATTCACTTTAAAAACAACTGATTTTTTTTTTCTCTGTGAGACGCTATAATTGACTTAAGGATGAAAATATGTTAAAAACAGTTTTAAGAGCTGTGTGTCTATGCGTATGCATGTGTGTGTGTGTGTGTGCGCCTGCCCGCGCGCGTGTGTGTCATTCCAATTAAAAAACATGGGCTGGGAAGAGGAATGTGCAGGTTTTTTTTTTTTTTTTTTTCCCCTCTGAGACCAGAGTCAATACAAACACTGAAT
The DNA here is from genome assembly GCA_020510985.1 of Pholidichthys leucotaenia. Lineage (NCBI taxonomy): Eukaryota > Metazoa > Chordata > Actinopteri > Cichliformes > Pholidichthyidae > Pholidichthys > Pholidichthys leucotaenia. Next base: position 89,722,707 of record CM035847.1, read on the forward strand.
GACACACTGATGCAGGCGCGAACCTCTGTGCACGGATGCACTTGCAGCCACACGCAAACGAACGCGCGCGCGCACACACACACACACACACACACACACACGAATTCACACACAAACAAACCAGTCAGCAAAACAAGTTGAAACCACCCCCAGACAGAATCTCTCTGTCAATATAGCACAAAAAAAGCAGGAAACAATAAAAAGAAAAGCTGCAAGACCGCGTTCTGTGTTCAGAGTTTTTTCTTTCCTCTTTTGTGGTTCATCTTGTCTTGTGCATCTCGTGACCAGCCTAATAGAGTTGTAAATCTCACACGCACGCACGCACGCACGCACACACACACACACACACACACACACAAACCCAAATTGCATGCACACTGTGATATCAGAATGTTTCTTGACAAAAAGGCAAAGAAAGGCGTAATTACAAAGGAAATTAAAATTAAAAACGCAAAAGAAACAAACATATTACATACCCCCTGAAGGCTACACCAGCACTAACTGTACAGTAATGCTGGCTGCATTTAATAATAACACATTTAATTAGCTATTCCATTCTTCACTGGCTTCTTTAAATGACTTAAGAGATGGTTTAATTAGAGAAGAATATCAAAATACATTTAAAATGTCATTTAAAAAAAAAAATCCCCCCTTTCATGTCAGTGTCAGTATTGATGGGGACAGATGGTATCAGCAAGCTGGACTGAGTCAGCGGCAGGTGGTGCGTGCATGCGTACGACTGCCCGTGCATGTGGCAGGGCTGTGTTTGCATTCATATGTGGCCCCACACCTTTGATAGTCAAGTGGATTACACCTTGTGTTCAAACAGAAAAAAAAGGAAGGAAAAGAACACAAAATGGAATTAGAAGGTCGCTCCTGGGCCTGGATTCCTTTTATTGTTAACTCCTTCCAGTTCATTAAGCCTAATCCCCGTTAGGATGGCAGGGAGTGCGGGGCCTGAATGGGTCCGGGGACCTGGCTAGCAAGTCAGGGTTTGGAGGGGGTGATGTGGGGGAGGCATGTGTGCCTATTGTGGACATCTCAAGGGGGGTTAATCCTAGACCCTGTGGTGTGTCTGGGTGAGCCCTTTTCTTCTTGCTGGGTGGCTTGGTGCTTGGCTTGCAGCCCCAGCCTACCACCCGGGGTAGTAGGGTGGGACTGCAAGCCACCCCACCCCATCTACACTGGAGTCCCTGTGACAAGCATGAAGCAACCCCTTTCCTTTTGTGAATCAATCTGGTGGGGGCCCTTCGCGCCTCGTCTGGCGCCACACACAGGGAGGGTCACTGATGGCTGTGTTAATACAGATGTACATGCCAATAAGGCCTCTTAATCAGTACACAAGAGGGAGAGATTGACTTTTAAAGAAGACATACGGCCCTGCTTTCTTTCACCCCACCCCCACCCCCAGCAGAGCGGCCCGCTCCGCACCGCGCTGATTCCTTTAATTTTCCCCCGTGCGGCTGACCCCCGTTCCACCTTAACACAGACGGCGAGGGAGAGAGAAGAGAAACACCAGCAGAGACAACAGAAACATTTATAGTGCAACATGGTGGCTCACGGAAACTGAGTTAAAAAATTCACCAGACTGTACAATAACAATTTAAAATGTGCAATCAAAAATATTGTATATAGGCTGTAAGATATACTATTGCATCTAAAACAAACAAACAAAAAACTATAGTATCATGATTTATAATTTAGTTCCAAAAGCTATATTATAATAATTCTAATTATTAAAAGGCCTTAAATGGCTAATTTTAGGTGTAATGAATGTAGAAAATATGGACATTTAACATTCTGGATTCTAATTATTAAGGCAAATTAAAGCATTTTGAGATGCACTAGTGCAGTGGTTTCCAACTGCTTTGAGGTTATGAAAATTATATTTGTTCTTGTTAAATAAATAAAAAAATATAACAATAGATAATCAAAGTCAACTGAAAACATAAACCCACTTAAAAATAGAACTGCCCTAAATCTGAGTTTTGGGACTCCTAATATTCTGTACATTTGATTTACGTTTTTTTTCTTTTAGGATTCCTGTAGTTTTTTCTCTCATACACGTCATGTTTTTCTAATAAATTTGTGACTTTTCTTAAAACAACTTTTCATAAATGTGTATCCTTTTCCTTGTGAATCTTTTCATTGTTAACTTGCTCATTGTTTTTCTTCCCCGATAAACTGCATCAGCACCGCTTTTCAAAAATGTGACTTTCCTTTGAATATGCAACGTTTTATGCATCTGCAAAATTTTTTTGCAGTTTTTATTATATTTTTAAATATACATTTAACTATACATTTTGTGCATACAAATTGTATTTTTTCCCAAAATTTGCAGTTTCTGTCATAAATCTAGCCTTTTTTCTCATAAGTTTGCATCTTTTGTCATGCATATTTGAGGTTTCTTTTATTGTATGTTTGCAGACTTATTAAATGGTGACTGGTGCTGACTCATATAGCATTTTTCTCATTTCTGGATGACCAAAGTGGTTTACAGATTCTGCCATCTACCCATTCACATACACATTCACATACTGATGGTGGCGGAGCCGGCATGCAAGGCGCTGGCCTGACCCACCAGGAGCAACTCCGAGTTCAATGTCTTGCTCAAGGACACTTTGACATGCAGACTGCAGAGGGAGCAGGAATCGAACCACCAACTCTCCAATAAGAGGTCAACCAACCTCTACACCGGAGCGACAAACGCCCCCCTTAATTAAAAACCGAAGGCTTGGCGGTTCGAATCCCGCTCTCCCCAGCCATCTTGCCATTGTCCCCCTGGGCAAGACACTTTACCTACCTTGCCTCCAGTGTCCATGACACTGGGTATGAATGTGTATCAGTGTGCGGTAGTAGTCTGAGAGGCCATTGGCTCAGATTGGCAGCCATGTGTCCGTCAGTTGCCCCAGGGCAGCTGTGGTTACAGTAGTAGCTCACGACTATCAGTGTCTGTCTGTGGAGTGAATGAATAATGGATCCATTGTAAAGTGTCTGTGAGTGTCCATGAAAAGTGCTATATAAATCCAGTGTATTATTATTATTATTATTATTATTATTATTATTATTTACATTTCTAAAATTTTTCTTACTTTTGGGACATTATCATCATGTTATTACATTTTTCTTATGAATTTATAAGAATTTTTCCTGAATTTAAAGGTTTTTTGGCAAATTTTTAAATTAAAATTTATTAAAATTAAATAGTTAGAGGTGGAAAAGCAAATACCAAATGTGAAAACTGGATACCAGTGTAACCAACAAATATTTGGATAATTGAATGTTTGAGTACAGCCCTACTTAAAACATATTAAAACATTTTTAGTTTGCATAGAAAGATTTTTACTGAATCACTTTATTTTTTGGGTGCATGTAGGAGGGCCTGCTTATCTTGGACACAGGACAGGGGGGCTCCATGGAAAAAGGTTAGGAACCACTGCACTAGTAGACACAAACATTTTACAGCTGCATGCAAAAAAATGGCCACCCCCAGAGAAACTGCACATTTTGGTGATTTTTTGTAATTAAATGGGTAGAGAACCCAGAATTTTGGACATAATAAATGTTTATGTAAGTACACATTAACATTTGCTAGTAATATATTTTTTGAAAATCTTTTCAATTACAACAAATAAGCTATTTGATAAGGGTTGGCAAAATTTCTGCATGACCTTCTAAGTTCTACAGAATGTTAGGTATTGTGAAATATAAAAAGTAATAAAAATAAAACTGATGAAAAAAAGGAAATAAAGATCATAGGAAAATAAAGAACAAATAACTAAACTTAATACTATATTGATATACAAATGATCTCCCACCACATTAGAAAAGAAGCTACAATGATTTAAAAGTCATTAAAATCAAGTCAAATGTTATTATTTGATCACAGAAATGACAGTTGTTCAGCCAAAATAAATATTTTTTTTTTTCCTCTCTGTACAAGTTAGAATTATAAACAAAATAAGGAACTTAATATAATACAGCATACAAAATATGCTGTATGGGTACATATTCATACTAGGTGGGGTAACTGAATAGACGGTTATGCTGTTTATTCCATCTAGCTACAACACTCCCCGCTGTAATTATGTGTACATATGTATATTCATTGCTGTTTTCATTTTATCAGCTAAATTATTGCTCTGAGTGTTGCTATCCCTGTGCTGTTGCAATCCTGGAATTTCCCCACTGTGGGACTAATAAAGGCTTATCTTATCTTATCTTAATAAGCATGGAAATATCAAATTACCTAGTACAGCCACAGTAAATCTGACTAATGTACAGGTAAGGTGGTACTGATTAAGTTCCAGTTCAGTGATATATGCGCCTCAGAAAATTGAAATACCGTGATTGGTAATTTTATTTCAAAAAGCCACAAGAAATAATCAATAAAATTAAAGATAAAAAGAAATACTTAGAATATTCAAGTTTACGTATAACAAATATGGAATAGTGTATAAGAATTTACCTTTTTGCATTAAATGATATTTTAAAAATCCTTCTTTTACCTCATTCTGTTTTTTTCTCTTATTGTAGTCAGTCACAAAAAGCAGCAAATTTACAATAAAAAGGTGCAAATTTCCGAAAGATCAAATTTTGTTGAGAAAAGTTGCAAATTTATGAGAAAAAGACTGCAAATTTACAAGGAAAAAAGTTGTACATTTATTAATAAATATTAATAAATGTATTAAATTAATGAGAAAAAGACACAGATTTATGAGAAAAACTACAGATTTATGCTTATCATTGGTGCTTTAAATGCATTTTGTTCAGTTGTGTAACATGATATGTAGGGGTTTGCATAGGGGTAAGTTTATTTATTTATTTCGGATAGTACATTACAGGTTAAAAGAAACTGTATAATATAACAACAAGGTCAAATTAGACAAAGACTCCTTCTACTACACAATTCCACGTGAGTTATCTGAAATGGGTGATGGCTGAAGCCGCAGCTTATATTGCCCACCCATATTCCATCCAAGAATTCAAAGGAGAAAAAAGAGAAAACAAGACAAGAGCGATTACAATTTAAAACAAGGCTAAGACAAAATGTGACTGAGAGAAAAAGAAAACTGAGCTAGTCTAAGTTAAGCGGTTACTATTCAAAAACAAATCTAAGACATAGTATCACAGCAAGTTCAGCAGCAAGATGATAAAATGGCCAAAACGCAGGCAACTTTACTAAATCTCTTTATTTAACATTTATTTTTATCTTTTTTCCAACAAGCTCATCAACATAATAAAACAAACCAAGACAAGATGGGTCCAGATAAAACACCACAGACATACAAACAACAACAACAACTTTACAGCACTTACATTCCATAAAAAAATAACTAAATACATTTTTTTTTAAATTATTGTATGCATCCTTCTGACTTTGACAGAACCGGATGAATGATTACCAACAGATTAAAATGTATAAAAGATTTTGGATTAATATCTGATATCAAGCAAATTTTGATAAATCTGAAATAATGTCCTTGGGTAACAGCAGAAATATTGAACCTGCATATGTTAAACCCTTTCATTGGACTCCATTAGGATTTATATATTTAGGAATTAAAATCACTCCTCATGTTGGTCAGCGATGCACAAACTATTTTTAGTTTAATAAAAGATCTCAAAGAAAGTTTAACAAGATGGTGAAATCTTCTGTCATTTTCTAGGCAGAATTAATCTTATTAAGGTGACAGTTCTCTCAAGAGCTAAGATATCCAATGTCCATGTTGTTTGCAATTCTGGAGTCTGAGGATTTGAAAGTCATTAATAAAACAATGTCTGATTTTACTTGGGCTGTTAGGAAGCCTAAAGTGAAATTAGAAATACTACAATTACCAAAAGAACAAGGTGGTGTATGTGTGTGTGTACGTGCGGTGATGGTGGGTTACTTCATATAGAGAACTACATTCTGTGCCTACAAGCCAGAATTCTTTTTTTCCTAGGTTAATAAACCATTACATTGTCACTGGCTTGAGACTGAATCAGTGATATATAGACATTTTCCTCGTTAATTTGTTGGATAAACAGTTAAATAAATTACCACACATTGTTAAGACTAACCCTTTAAATAAATACTGGACTGGGGGTATAGAATAAACTAAGAAACTTTTTTGAATGTAACCACCCGCTTAATGCTCTTATGACACCGACAGATAATCCAGAACTTTCTTTGTCAAGTATTGGACCACAGTTCACATGTTTGCAAAAAATGTGTATATGTAGAATCTATGATCTTTTTGAAACGTGAAGGTTTAAAACATCTTGATTCTCTGAAAGCAGAATATTATAGCAAATGATTTCTTTAAATTTTCAACAACAACAACACCTGTTCCGCAACCACCCCCAGCTGTGGCACAGGTGTAGTGTGGCTGACTACTGATCAGCTGCATCAGTGGTTCAATTCCTGCTCTGGCTGCATGCTGAAGTGCCCTTGAGCAAGCCACTGAACCCCTAGTGGTGTCAGTGGATAGCAGGATCTGTGAAGTCCTTTGGTCATCTAGAGATGAGGAAAAAGTGCTATATTCTGTAAGTGAATGTTAAATATGTTTTTTTGTTTTTTTTTAAAAAGTGAATTCACTGGACTGTGCAGTTAACTTTACTGGAGAAGATCTTTTTGAAATGCAGAGAACACAAGCACTTTGCTTCAAAATTCTAGAGATTTATAGTTTGAAACCTGACAAACTTGCATGGTTAAGAAAATATTGTAGTACACAACTTAAATGTGTGATTGAGAATGATGTGTGGGATAAGGTTGTGCCATTGCTCTTGTCTCTATATTTAACATATTTAGGGAATTACAGTATAATATTTACATTTCACTACGTTTAAAATAAGTACAATAAAGGTAGTTCACAAAATTGTCCCAAATGTCATTCACTTATATAACAGTTTTTCTCATCTTTAGATGACTAAAGTGCTTTACCGATCCTGTTATCCACCCATTCACACACTGATGGCAGAGCCACCATGCACAGGCGCTGGCCTGGCCCACCAGGAGCAACTGGAAGTTTCAGTGTCTTGCTTAAGGACACTTTGACATGCAGACTGCAGACAGAGTGGGAATCAAACCCCTGACCCTCTAATGAGTAGTCAGCCACACTACACCTGCATCACAGCCACCAGTAGGTAGCTGGCTTCATTGTTTGTGGGACTGTGACATAATTCAGACTGTCTGGAGGGCAGTATGCTCAAATATAGATAGATAGATAGATAGATAGATAGATAGATAGATAGATAGATAGATAGATAGATAGATAGATAGATAGATAGATAGATGTACTTTATTGATCCCAAACTGGGAAATCACAGTGTAACGCCACCATGACACAGTAGACGACCCAAAACCAACAGAAATACACACAGCATAATAGAAAAGGAGTTACCAAGGGAAGTACAAATGCTTAGATAACTTTATATACTACATAGGCTACTACTAGGTTAAATTGATGATGATCCTTATGAATCTATTGCTAGTACCAACTGTACAAAGAAGGTTTATAAGGTGCAGGGTGAAATGTGAGGTACTAATTAGACTGTATACGTTAAGGAGCTGCTGTTACTGGCTGCCTATCATCCGGCACTGGGAGTAAAAATAAAGCTGTAGGTAAACAGGTGTCTATGGATCCTGTGATATGTTTGCTTGGAAATATCTTGGAATCACTGAAACAATCTGAAGAGGTTCTTCAATCACTTCTGATGCTGGCAAGAAAGCTATTATGGTGAAATGGGTTGGAGTTGATCAACCTTCTATCTCCACTCCAAAGTCACTGATTTCTGAGGTTGTGACTCTAGTGAGACTGAAATGTTACATCGATGACTTTTAGGTGTAAAACCTAACCTGGATCTTATTGGACAATAAATGCTTCCCTCCTTTCCTTTTTTTTTCTTTGAAGGTTCAAATATGGGCCACCACACTGAAACACACTGCCAGTCAGGGGGCTGTCCAGAGTTCATGGCCCACCTAACTGGGACATCAAGGGTATCAGGCAGCCGGCCAAAATCCATGGCCCACCCAGCCAAGGAGCTGAATCTCCCAGGAGACCGACCAAAGTCATAAACCGGCCGGGCTGCTGCAGAAGACCCCTTAGGACACCCACAAAGTGATGTCCCAGGAGACAGCTGGAGAGTGTTGAGGTCAGGCGACGAAGGCTGAGGAGTGTCAAGCTCAGACAATGAAGCTGGAGCATGGAGCTCGGGAGCGTGGAAACCAGGAGCGTGGGTCTAAGGTGACCTCTCCCCCGATTTAGCCACCTCAGACAAGGGAGAAGAGCAGGCGGTAAGTGGCATGACACTATGATAATCAACAGCAGGGACTGGTGGAGAGGACCCAGAGGTAGGTGGGAGTTGCACTTGGGTCCCCCCGCCAGGAGAAAGGGGAGATCTTACCAATATAGATGTTAAAAATACAAAGAAAAGAACTTGCCTTAGCTCCTGGTCCACTGCTGCAGAGATGACTACCTCGGGAGGAGTTGAGCAGCTGACGAAGTCTGGAGAGAAGCTGCTGGAGTGGCGACCTTGGGAGAAGCTGACAGAACAGCAGGAGAGGTCAGGAGAGGAGAAACAGCAACAATGTTGGTCTGGAAAACAGCAAATGAGGAGATCTGAGGAGCTGGTGGAACAGCTGATGAGGAGAGCAGGAGAGGAGCTGGTGGATCAGCTGATGAGGCAGTCTGAAGCTGAGCAGTGGGCGCTGATGGTGTTGAGACGAAGGAGCTGACGGGCCAGCAGATGAAGAGCTAGGGAAAGAAGAGGCTGCTGCTGGAACTCTCCAGAGAGGTGAAGGAGCAGCTGCTGGAGGAGGAGAGCTTAATTCCAGCTCTTCTGCTGTTGAGGTTGCTGCTGCCACTGAAGCTACCGCTGGAGAACTAGGCGTATCCGTGTGGCTGCGGAACTCGCCTGGTGGAGAGCAACTGGGAAGTGGCAAGGAGCTGCGACTGGAGCTGGAGAACAGTGTAAGGAGGGTTCCAGGGCTGGAGAGTGAGGAAAGGTAGATGTCAGAGCCAGGGGATGGTTCATCATCGGTAAAGTCTCCAGCATAAAAGGTAAGTCATTTCTCAGCCCACCGAGTGGCATAGGCACTGATGAGCAGTGAGAAGCTCCGGATGTGGGAACCCGAGGATGCTTTATGTTTAGCGCAGGTTCCACAGAGGGGAAAGAGCCTCTCACCAGCCTGGAAAATAGCCTCCTCAGGTTGGGAAAGGAGATGAGTAGACCCCCGAGTCCAGGATAGCTCCACAGGCTGGGGTATGCCTTGACTACCTGAGCTGTGCCGCCCAGAAATTTGAGAGCTGCCTCGGGAGTGTGGGAGGTGCAAGTGTCTGAAATTAAGTCCTCTATTAATTTAGCTGCCCAACACTCATCTTCATCCAGACTGTAAGTGCTAAAGTCCGTGCCCGCAGAGTCCGTTGATGGCAACATTCTTTCAGATACAACCTCCAGCAGGACAGGAATAATTAAGTCCTTCAGGCAGGCAGGACTTTGATGCAAGGACAATTTATTTACAAAGAACAAAATATAGCTCGGGGGCTGTGAACGTAACGAGAGCCCATAGGCTAAACACTCACAGAGAGAATGAGGATACACAAGAGGATGATTAACCAGAGGGATAAACTACAATGTTGCCGTACAGGAGTGCAGACAACCACGGCTAATAAAGGAAAACTGATGATTACAAAACACAAGACAGCTAAGGGTGATTATGAAACAAAGTGAAGCAGAAGATCATAATGCAAAACAGGAAATGAAAGTACAACAATAAAACTGGGCAGAAATACAAACCAGGAAATACTTCAAAATAAGAGCAAATATAAGAACTAAGAACAGACAAGGAATGAAATCAGAACATAAAAAATAAACAAAAGACTGGGAGAATACTTTATGAAGAAGAAACCAACTTTATTGTCATTCAGTCCATACAGCCAACCATGTACAGTAGAGCAAAATTATGTTTCTCCTATCTACAATGTTAATCACATCCAGAATCAGAGGGGCCACTGCCATGCAAGGCGTCACCACTAACAACGTTTCCTTCCCCCATTCTATTATGCTGAGCACCAACCTAGAAGGCGGGAAGTACTATTTTTATATAGTGTTTGGTAAGACCTGGCCAGGGCTTGAACCCATGACCTCCCGGTTATAGGGCAGATGCTCTATCAACTAGGCTACCACTCAAGAAATAGTAATATATGATAAAAAAAAAAAAATGCAACTTAAAGGGTGGGACACGTTCACAGAACAGGCTAATTTTCTGTTGTGATTCATTAAATCATGATAAGAATCAGACAAGAACCCCTTCCCCCCCAAAATGAAAAAAAAAAAATATTATTGGAAAAAATATTGATCTTTCATAATGTTATTACATTTTAAAGTTTAAAATACAGATCTTGTAGCTAACTGTTCTAGTGTAACAATTTTATTAAATTTGACATTATACAAAAAGTAAAAATGCGAGAATTTCAATCTTCTCACTGATTATTTTGATGGGTCAGCCACAGTGTTGGGAGTAACGCGTTACACACAAGTTACATACAAACGTTACTTGTTACACGTTACTTGTTACAAAGTAATGCGTTACAAAGTAATGCGTTACAAAGTAATGCGTTGCTGTAACACCACTACTTTTGCAGGAACGTGCTGTGTAACAAAATTACTGTTTAAAAATTCAGTAATGTGTTAGTTACTGAAATTTGATACTCGTTACTCATTTTATTAATATGGATAGATGTTTTTTAGTGCAAATAAATGAATATCAGTGAGTTGGAAGCTGAATCCACTGAGCAACAGGTGGCAGCCTTCCTGCAGTCCAAAGGAATACAGCTGGACTGTAACACTATTGAGGCCTGCCACCCTCTACCCAGGAAAAGCAACAGTGACAAACCAGCTGTCATCATGAGGTTTGTCAACAGAAAACACAAGACTGCACTGCTAAAACAAGGTAGGAAACTGAAAGGAACTGACATTTACATAAATGAGCACCTTACAGAAGAAAACGCAGATATAGCTAGAAAAGCAAGATACCTGAGAAAGCAAAAAGATTCAAAACACCTGGACAAAAAACTGTAAAATATACATCAAATTAAATGGCTCACCTGAAGAAGCCAACGTCATTAACATCAGAAATATTATGGAACTGGACAAATGTCAATGAACATCATGAACTGGAGTCGACAGCAACAAGAGACAACTGTAGGACACTGAAGGATCACACTCATCTCCATCAGGACATATATGTAACTAAATGAAACAAAAGATCAACGAACAGGAACTGAAAACTTTTGAATATACCGATCACAACCCCCAGGATGTGGAATATGGCATAGACCCTGACAGTAATCTATTTACGTCCATTAATAATAACTGTAGTTACTACACAGATGAACAATTTAACACAATGGTCATATCTGATTTCAAGATATCAATGATCCACTTCAGCAGAAGTCGTTATGCCAACTTTAGTAATATTAAAGAGTATTTACATCAGTTTAAAGAGCCGTTCAATATAGTGGCAATATCAGAGACGTGGCTCAGTGAAGAGAAAGGAGTGGACTTTACAATGGATGTCTACAAATTAAATCATATGAATAGAAAAGCAAAAAAAGGAGGAGGAGTTGTAATTTATGTTGACAAGTGCTTGCAATACAAGGTTATTGAAAATTTCACAGTAACTGTGGATGATTTATCTGAATGTATTACAATAAAAATCTGTTTGGATAATATGAAGAATACAGTAGTGAGCTGTGTATATAGAGTGAGCTGTGTATATATAGAACACCTGGATCAAATATTGACTTATTTAAGGACTAGATGGAAAAAATGTATGCAAAACTTGCTCATAAAAGGCGGTGCGGTGGTGCAGTGGTTAGCACTGTGGCAGCACCGCAACTCACCCTTGGCCATGGGATCCCGGGTTCGATCCCAGCCCCTGACCAACAGTGGTCTGTGTGGAGTTTGCATGTTCTCCCCGTGTTTGCGTGGATTTACTCCGGGATTTCTCTGGTTTCCTCTCACAGGCCAAAAACATGCAGGTTAGGTTAATTGGAGACTCTAAAGTGGCCCCATGTGTGAATGGTGAAGGGATAGCACCGTACTGTGGCTTCTTCATCCATCAGGTGGATGCCCTGAATTTCCCCTCTAGGGATCAATAAAGTACACAAAAATCAAAAACTAAAGTTATGTTCATCTGTGGGGATTTCAATTTAGAGCTTATGAATTCAAACAACATCACAGAAGAATTTATCAACACAATGTACAGTATGGGCTTACATCCAGCAATCACCAGACCTACCAGAAGTACGCCACACTAATAGATAACATATTCACAAACATTATGGAAAATAATATTATGAGCGGGCTTTTATTAAATGATATCAGTGACCACCTACCAATTTTTGTTGTCTATCACTGTGATTACAGGAAGAATAAGTATACCAAAAATATTAAATATGAAAGAACAAGAACTGAAGAATCTATGCATTTACAGGCAAATGAATTATTAACACAAGGCTGGAAGATAGTTTGTGATGAAAAGGATATAAATAAAGCTCTTACGACCCAGTTTCTGGGCCAAGGCCAGAATTGCCTATATATTTTCCTGGGATTTCAAAGTCTGTTTGGACCCTGGCGTCAAGGTGGACTGACCTGTCACTTCCACCCTCAGGCAAGGTAGACCACACCTCCCAAGTCACTTTCACCATTAGGTAAGGTAGACCACACCTCATGTCCTAGGCATTCATATGATGAATTTTTACAAATATTCCAATCATTGTACAATAAAAACTGTCCTATACAACAATAACAGTGACAGACAACAAAACAAAAATATTCCATGGGTCACCAAGGGGTTACTAGATGCATGTAAAAAGAAGAATACATTATATATATATTTCATTAAGTGTATAATTGTAGAAGCTGAAATCAAATATAAAAATATATAAAAACAAGCTAACTAATATAATGAGGACTTCTAAGAATGAAAGCTACAACAGATTATTAGAGGATAATAAAAATAGCTTAAGAGGAATATGGCAAGTGCTAAATGGGATTGTTAGAAACAGATCAAAGAATGCAAATTATCCAGAATATTTAATTGAAAATGACAATTTGATAAATAATATGGAGGATGCGGTTAGTGGTTTTAATAAATTCTTTGTAAACGTTGGTCCTGAATTAGCAAAAACAGTAGTGACACCAGAAACAAACGATGGTGGGTCTTTAAATGAAATTGAAGATAGAAATCCAAACGCAATCTTTTTGGGTGCAGTAACTGAAAAGGAAGTTATCAAGACTGTAAGTAAATTTTAGAACAAAAAATCAACTGACTGGAATGAAATTGAGATGACAATAGTGAAGAATGTAATTGAAGGAATTGTTAAACCACTCACCCACATCTGAAACCTATCATTTCAAACTGGTAAATTTCTAAACAAAATGAAAATAGCAAATGTAATACCACTATACACAAAACAGGAGACAGTCATCTTTTTACAAATTACAGGCTGGTCTCTTTACTCTCACAATTCTCCAAAATACTTGAAAAATTTTCACCAAAAGTTTGAATAATTTCATTGAAAAACACAACCTCCTCACAGACAGTCAGTATGGTTTTAGAGCGGATAAATCTACATCTTTGGTACTGATCAAACTAGCAAAAGAAATCACAAGATGTATAGATAAAAAAAAAGTTTGCTGTAGGAGTATTTATAGATTTAAAGAAAGCTTTTGACACCATTGACCAGAAAATTCTACTGAGGAAATTGGAAAGGTATGAGATAAGAGGGGTCGGACTGAGTTGGGTGGAAAGCTATTTAAGTAACAGACAACAATTTGTACAAATAGGTGAGCACAAATCACCATTCATGGACATCACTTGTGGTGTGCCCCAGGGGTTAGTTTTAAGACCCAAACTCTTCATTTTATACATAAATGACATGTGCCAAGTATCAAAAATTCTGAAATTTATTTTGTTTGCGGATGGCACAAATATCCTTTGCACCGATGAGAATTTACAGCAGGTTTTAGAGAAATGAAACGGTTAAAGTAGTGGTTCAACAAAAATAAATTATCTCTAAATCTGAAAAAAAACAAAAAAACAAAAAAACAAAGATTATGTTATTTGGAAATCATAAAATAAATTATGAAATAATGGTAACGATAGATGATACCAGAATTGAAATAGTACAGGAAAATAAGTTTCTGGGGGTGATGCTAGACAATAAAATCTGCTGGAAACCTCACATCAGTCACATCCGGGCCAAGTTAACAAAATGTATAAGGACACTGGGGAAGACAAGACATATTTTGGACTATAAATCATTATACTTATTGTGCAATTCACTGTTTTTACCATATCTTAACTACTGTGTAGAGGTCTGGGGAAACACCTACAAAACCAACCTACAGCCAATATGCATATTACAAAAAAGCTATAAGGATAATAAATAATGTAGGATATACAGACCACACAAACTCACTGTTTTTTAAAGTCTCATGCTATAAAGTTCATGGATTTAGTGAAATTTAAGACAGCACAAATAATGTATAGAACAAAAACACTAAGGAGGCATACACCTCATCACCACTCCCCCCACTCGGGAGATCAGATCACAACTTGGTTCATCTCCTGCCAGTGTACAAACCCCTAGTACACAGACAACCTCCGGTCACGAACACGGTGAAGTTACGGCCTGAGGAGGCAATGGATGCTCCAAAGGACTGTTTTGAAACCACTGCCTGGGAGCAGCTCTGCGATCCACATGGTGAGGACATCGATGGCCTCACTCACACCATCACGGACTACATCAACTTCTGTGTGGACAACACCATACCCACCAAGACCATACGGTGTTGCTCGAACAGCAAACCCTGGATCAACCCTGAGATAAAAACACTTCTGAGAGAGAAGAAGAGGATCTTCAGGTCGGGGAACAGGGAGATGCTGAAGTCCGTACAGAGGGAGCTGAGGAGAAAGATCAAAGAAAGCAAGGACAGCTTCAGGAAGAAGATGGAGGACAATCTGCAACAGAGCGACATTGGCGGGGTCTGGAGAAACCTTAAAACCATCTCTGGGCTCCAGAATACCTCCTCCCAGGCCACGGGGGGCAGGGAGTGGGCGAACAATCTGAAGCTGTTTTGTTTAATAGGTTTGACCAACCGCCCTCCCCCCCGACTGCACAACAACCACTGTTGCCTCTAAAGTCATCGAGACCTGCTGTCCACACCTCACTCCACCAACACCCCCCACTCCCAGCACACAGCCCCCCAACCTGACCCTCACCAAGACCCAGATGAGGACGGAGCTGAAGAAGATCAAGGCGAGGAAGGCCTTGGGACCGGACGGCATCAGCGCGAAGCTCCTCAAGTCCTGCACAGACCAGCTGTGTGGGATTGTGGAGCACATCTTCAACCTGAGCCTGAAGCTGGGGAGGGTACCACAGTTGTGGAAAACATCTTGTGTGGTACCTGTACCAAAGACTTCCCACCCCAAAGACATGAACAGCTACAGACCAGTGGCCCTGACATCTCACATGATGAAGACCCTGGAGATACTGCCCCTTGCTCACCTCCGCCCCCTGGTGGGACCAGCGATGGATCCACTCCAGTTCATCTACCAGCATGGCATTGGCATTGGGGTGGAGGATGCAGTGATCTTTCTCCTTCACCGTTCCCTGTCCCACCTGGAGAAGCCCAGGAATGCGGTGAGGATCATGTTCTTTGACTTCTCCAGTGCTTTCAACACCATCCAACCAATGATCCTGAAGGACAAGCTGCTGTGCGCAGGGGTGGACCAGCACCTGTCATCATGGGTCCTGGACTACCTCACTAACCGGCCACAGTTTGTGAGAACCCGGGATTGTGTGTCCGACACGATCATTGGTAGCACGGGGGCCCCCCAGGGAACGGTTTTGGCTCCCTTCCTGTTCACCCTTTATACTGCGGACTTCTCACACAACACAACACACTGCCATCTACAGAAGTTCTCTGATGACTCTGTGATTGTCGGCCTCATCTCCAACGGAGATGAAGCTGAGTACAGAGGACTTATCCAGGACTTTGTGGACTGGTGCCATCGGAACTGCCTCCAGATCAACGCGAGGAAAACTACGGAGCTGGTGGTGGACTGCCGCAGGCAAGGACAACCCCTCACAGCACCAGTAAACATACAGGGAACAGACATTGAGATGGTGACATCCTACAAGTACCTGGGTGTTCATCTGAACAATAAACTAGACTGGTCATACAATACCGACGCACTCTACAAGAAGGGACAATGCAGGCTGTTCCTACTGAGGAGGCTCAGGTCTTTTGGTGTACAAAGGGCACTGCTGAAGACATTCTACGGCACAGTGGTGGCATCAGCCATTACTTTTGGAGTGGTCTGCTGGGGCAGTGGCATTACAGCAGCTGATAGGAAGAGACTGAACAAACTAATCAAGAAATCTAGCTCTGTCCTGGGGCAACGCCTTGACCCAGTGGAGGAGATAGGAGAGAGAAGGATGGTGGCTAAACTGTCAACTCTGCTGGAGTCCAAGTCCCATCCTATGCAGGACATACTGAACGCACTGAGGAGCTCATTTAGCAGTAGACTACATCATCCTAGGTGCGCAACCGAGAAGTTTCGCAGGTCCTTCCTACCTACGGCTGTCAGACTGTATAACCTAAGCAGGGCTGCTCGCAGAGATAGCAAAAAAACGTGACGACCTAATAGTATTGAAAGCAAAAGACGCAACACACTTACACAAATGGTACCCTCCAGTATACAACTAGGACAATATCAGTCGCTACGGAGGGTGACAATATGTATGGGTACATATTCATACCATGTAGGGTAACTAAATAGACGGTTATGCTGTTTATTCCATCTAGCTACAATGCTCCGCTCTGTGTATATATATATTTATATATATTATGTGTACATATGTATATTCACTGCTCTTATTTTCTTATCTCCTTAATTATTGCTCTGAGTGTTGCTATCCCTGTGCTGTTGCAATCCTGGAATTTCCCCATTGTGGAACTAATAAAGGCTTATCTTATCTATCTAATCTTATCTTAATTAATAATCAACTTCCAACCAATATACAAAAAATATTCAAAGAAAGAGACAATGATTACAATTTGAGAGGGGACTTAAACTTTACAAATCCTAAGGTTCAAACAACAAAGAAAAGTATGTGCATATCTGTTTGTGGTGTCGATTTGTGGAACATTCTGGACCTGGAACTGAAACTATGTATAAACAGAAATCAATTCAAAAAGAGGTATAAACATTATTTGCTAAAGGGATATATGTTACAGGTGTAGTATTAATATGTAAGATGCATTAAACTCACTCTGGGACACTGGCTGAATACTTGTATGGTAGGTGGGATACTACTGTGTATATCTATGTATGTTGTTTTGGGCTGGGTTTATATGTATGCATACTGTATGTATGGACTGTATGTATGTAAGGATAGATGGGTATAAATGTTGATATGTATAAAAATATATTTAATAATGTCTACTTTGGGTTCTTAATAGAGGTAATATGTATATATTTTACATGGGTTGTATTTAGGGAAAAGAGGAGTTGGAGTAAATAAGTATTAACTTCTTCCTTCTCCTTTTTGAACACTGTACACTCACTTTTTATTAGTTATGATTTGTTTTGTTTTTTGTTCAAAATAAAGTACTGTATTTCATCATCATCATCATCAATATACAAACTGACCCTACCGTAGCTGAGACGTAGCCATCAGCCGACATAACCTGTTGCAGAGAGCCGAATGTTCACTACTGAGTGGAGGAGAGGGATTCTTGTCTGACTCATATCATGATTTAATGAATCACCATAAAAAATTAACCCTTTAGATGCCAGTTTTGATCATATACCACTGACTGTTTTTATTTATTTTTTTTTTGAAAAATACACGATAATTCAATATTCTCAAAACAAATCTGACTTTGATTATTATTAGTAAGACCGACTGACCAGGCTGGCAAGTCACTAAAAAAGAGTAACTAATTACAGTTACTAGTTACTTCTTTTCAAAAGTAATTGAGCTACTTTACCAATTACTGCATGATTAAAGTAACTAGCTCCTTGGAAACGTAACTTTCACATTACTTTTAAATGCGTACTTAAATCATCTTGCATACATAGCAAGATAATTTAATTAATGGATTACGTTATGGGCTTATTAATGTCAGACTGAAAATAAAGTATATCTATCTATCTATCTATCTATCTATCTATCTATCTATCTATCTATCTATCTATCTATCTATCTATCTATCTATCTATCTATCCCGAAGAGTTATTGTTTCAATTTGACCTTGTTGGATTTTTTTCCTTGTATACTGTTCTGTTCCTTTCTTTTTAAACTTTAATCTAATATAATCTATCTGAAATAAAGATTTCATTCATTCATTCATTCATGCATTCATTCAATGGTGAAGGGATCGGCGCTGTACCGTGGCTGCCTCATCCATCCAGGTGGATGCCCTGAATTCCCCTCTGGGAATCAATAAATGGTAACACAATAAATAAATAAATAAATAAATGAATAAATGCATGCCTTCATTCAAACATAAATTAAAAATATGGCACAGGAGTTTCGTTATAATCCTGGTGGACATCTATATTAATTTACTGTCCATATTATCATAACCACAAGGTTTACCACATTTCAGTGAAAGAAGAAGCTTCTACCTTTTCTTGAACATTTATATTAATAAAATAATGTTCACACCTTTTTCCATTTATAATAATATATAATGGCAATAATGAAACTCAAGGATGTTATATACAACTTGGGTGAGAGTCTGAAGGGAAAGTGAAGCCAGTTATGAGTGAAGGGTTTGGTGAGTAAGTGCTGTTTGAACAGTTTGTGGTTTTTTTTTTTGTTTTTTTTTTTAAACCATATCCATAGATGAAGAGTTGCAAATATCTGCAGGAAGAAAAGTCAAGAAGTTCAGACCTGCAACACTAAAAGCTCAAAGTTTGCTGTCTGGTGTGGGGGAATGGAGAGTAAGGAAGGGTGTCAGGGTGGAAAAGGTACTTGGGGAGCAAGGGGATGGGGAGATTTGTAAGTGAGGAGATGGATTTTGTAATTTATGTGGAGCTTAACTGTGAGCCAGTGGAGATGGATGAGGGTTGGAGAGATGTACTGCCAGGGCTTAGAATGGGTGAGAACTCTGGCGGCTGAGTTTTCGATGTACTGGAGTCTGTTCAGGGCTTTGTTAGGAAACCCAAACATTGCTCCAATGCTGTAATCTACCAAGACCAAGACAAGGTGCTTTTCTGTTTTACAATGGCCCTAGAGTTGATACGTTCTTCATAATGGTACCTGGGGAGTTTCCTACAGCATACTTAGTGCCATCTTATGAAAATTGTTGTGCAACTCATGGCACTCTCAAGTCAATGATAGAAATATCTTATGGCTTCTGGCACATTTTGTCAACACAAATGTTGCACGAATATACACATACTTCCACCTTATGAGTACCTCACTGCCTCACTACTGCCTTATGCACACTATATGAATCTCCATACGAACAGGGATTTGTATGGTGTTTCCTACGACCGCTGTAAGGGGCCCTCAAGAACAACTTAAGGTGTTCTTGAGGCATACTTATGCACAAATACACTGAATTGAGAGTATGGCAGCGCGGTGGAGGAGTGGTTAGCACTGCGGTAGCAACTCACCCTTGGCTGGGAGATCCTGGGTTCGATCCCAACCCCTGACCAACAGTGATCTGTATGGAGTTTGCATGTTCTCCTCCAGTCAGCGGCGTGTGCCCCCTCGGTTCCGATGCCTCCACCCTCAACGCCTCCCCCGGACCTGTCCAAGGTACCTGACGTCTATCACGACCTAGGTCCGGTTTTCAGCAAGTCACGGGCGCTGTCCCTTCCCCCCCATCGTCCGTATGACTGCGCAATTAATCTCAAGGCTGGGGCCTCTCTCCCGGCGAGCCGCCTATACAGCCTGTCTGCCCCGGAGCGCGAGGCTATGGATACATATATTAAGGAGTCTCTGGCATCCGGTATCATTCGTCCCTCATCCTCGGCCGTGGGTGCGGGGTTCTTCTTCGTGGGGAAGAAGGACGGCTCGCTGCGTCCCTGCATCGACTTTCGGGGCCTCAATGAGATTACAGTTAAGGACAAATACACACTTCCTCTGATGAACACTGCCTTCGACTCCCTCCAGGGGGCGTCCTGGTTTACCAAATTGGACCTGCGGAACGCCTATCACCTGGTGTGAATTCGAGAGGGCGATGAGTGGAAGACCGCTTTCCGGACCCCAAACAGCCACTTAGAGTATCTGGTGATGCCGTTTGGGTTAACCAACGCTCCGGCGGTGTTCCAGCGCCTAATCAACGACATCCTCCGGGATTTTTCGCTGGAGTGAGGAGGCTGCCATGGCGTTCGGGAGACTGAAGGAGGAGTTCACTTCGGCCAGTGTGTTGACCCAGGTGGACCCGGAGCTGCAGTGTCTGCTGGAGGTGGACGCCTCGGATTCAGGGGTTGGGGCCGTACTCTCCCAGCGCTCACCGACGGATGGTAAGATCCGGCCCTGCGCATACTTTTCCCATCGCCTGACGCCCGCTGAGAGAAACTACAGCATTGGAGACAGGGAGCTGCTGGCAGTGAAACTCGCCCTGGAAGAATGGAGGCACTGGCTGGAGGGGGCTGCCCAGCCATTTGTCGTTTGGACTGACCATCGCAACCTTGAGTACCTCAGGACGGCCAAGCGGTTGAATGCACGTCAGGCCCGCTGGTCTCTTTTCTTCGGCCGGTTCAACTTTACCATCACATACCGGCCGGGAAGCAAGAATGGTAAGCCTGATGCCCTTTCAAGGCAGTTTGACGTGCCATCCTCTGATGAGCAGGAGGAGACCATCCTGCCGTCCTCCTGTGTGGTGGGTGCGTTGTCCTGGGAAATCTGCGATAAGGTCAGAAGAGCGCAGGAGGTGGAGCCTGATCCGGGTGGGGGGCCCCCGGGTTGCCTGTTCGTTCCTCGCTCTGTCAGAGGCCAGGTAATTGAGTGGGGCCACGCGTCTAAACTAGCGTGTCATCCAGGTGTGGGTCGAACCACCGATCTCCTCCAGAGGACCTTTTGGTGGCCAGGTTTGAGGAAGGACGTTAACAACTATGTCCGGGCCTGCGCACAGTGCGCCACTGGGAAGACATCATCACCGGCCCCGGCGGGCCTTCTGCACCCTCTGCCCGTTCCCTCCCGCCCCTGGTCTCATGTAGCCATGGACTTCGTGACTGGTTTGCCCCCCTCTGCCCATTTCACGACGGTTTTGACGATAGTGGACCGCTTTTCTAAAGCTGCCCACTTTGTGCCATCGGTGCGGGAGACGGCGGACCTTCTCATCCTTCATGTGGTTCGTCTTCACGGGATCCCTGCTGACATCGTTTCGGATCGAGGCCCACCATTTGTTTCTCAAGTCTGGAAGGCGTTCTGCACGGTACTGGGGGCCACAGCCAGTCTCTTCTCTGGATACCACCCACAGAGCAACGGCCAGTGTGAGCGGGCCAATCAGGAGCTGGAGGCCGCGCTGCACTGCGTCATCTCCTCCTGCTCCTCTTCTTGGAGCACGTATCTGCCGTGGATAGAGTACGCCCACAACACCACGGTGTCCTCTGCCACAGGAATGTCCCCTTTTAAGGCATCTTTGGGGTTCGAGCCACCATTGTTCCCTGAGGAAGAGAAGGAGGTAGCGGTTCCATCAGTGCAGGCTCACGCCAGGCGTTGTCGGCGGATTTGGTCCATCACCCGCAGAGCCCTCCTGAGAACCACGGAACATAACATCCAGGTGGCCAACCGCCACAGGAGACCTGTCCCGGACTATAAGGTGGGTCAGAAGGTCTGGTTGTCCACAAAAAACATCAGTGTGCCGGCCGAAAAGAGCAAGCTGACCAAGCGCTTCATCGGTACTTTTGTCATTGCCCGCATTGTCAACCCTGTGTCTGTGCATCTTGCTCTCCCCTCTCACATGCCCATCTGCCCCACCTTTCACGTCTCCCAGGTCAAGCCCTTCATCGCCGACCCGCTGTGCCCGCCCCCCGCGGCTCCTGCCCCCCCTAGGATGATCGATGGCCATCCCGCCTGGGGGGTGACGGCGATCTTGGATGTCCGCAGGAGGGGTCGGGGCCTTCAGTATTTGGTGGACTGGGAGGGTTTTGGCCATGAGCATCGCTCCTGGATTCGCCCTGCGTTGATCCTCGACAAGCAATTGATCCGCAATTTCCATCGGGCGCATCCAGGTAGGATTGGGCAGGTGCCTGGAGGCACCTCTAGAGGGGGGAGTACTGTCATGATGGCCGCTAGGACGTCATCATTATCATCATCCTCAGCTGCGCTCACTCCAGCAGGTGGCAATCAGCGGGCTTTAAAGGCTCGACCCGCGGACTCCTCGGCACGGAGTCATCTGTCATCCTTACCACGTAATGCGCCGAGATCTCGACCACAAGTCAAGAAGCGCACGCCAAGCCAAGCCAAGCCAAGTAATCAATCCCAGCACTCAACCTCTGCTAGTTCTCTCCCCTGTGCACAGGTGGACCTCCCAGGCGGCGGACAATCCTCATCAGCTGACGGGGCACTATCCCCTCCACCTCGGAGTTTCTCCTCACCCCCGCTACGCCGGGCACCACGAGCACCACAACTCACGGGCACCAGGAGCCAGCAAAACTTACACTGCGGGACCTGCAAGTAAGCATCACCAGCACAAAGTCTCTAACGCTAATGAGCAGCAGTAATCATTTGTGCTTGTATGTTCCAGGGTTGCCAGGTTGCCACAAGACGTGCTCAGTTCCAGTGACCAGATGACCACACACTCATCCATTCACACACTACACTCACACTTTATTAATAAAAGATAATTGTCTGTTATCAACTCGTGTCAACGTCTGTCTCCTGGGTCACTAACCATGTCAGTTTTCTCAGAAAGTAAGAAATTCTACCCATTATCTCCACCATACGTTGGACCTTGTTCTGACATATGGCATAGAAATAGAAAATCTGGTAGTGTCTCCTCATAACCCTGTACTGTCAGACCATTGTCTGTTAACCTTTGATTTTACTATTTCTGACTATTTGGCTCCTAAGGAAAAGTATTGCTACAGTCGATGCCTCTCAGATGATATTGTTACCAAATTTATGCAGATTGTTTCCTCTATGCCATGTGTCAACACAACGGAAATAAGCTATAGACAGCTTACTCCTTCTGTAATTGATAGCATGGTAGATAGTGTTACAGCTTCTCTGCATTAGTGTTACAGGTTCTCTGCATCAGACTCTAGACATGGTAGCCAATTTAAAAAAGAAAAAGTCTAATCAGAGATTTCTAACTCCTTGGTTCAACACAGAAACTCGTAGCTTAAAACAGAAGACTCGTCAATTAGAAAGAAAATGGCACTCCACTAATTTAGATGAAATCTATTTAGCTTGGAGAAATCATCTTTTAATTTATAAAAAATCTCTGAGAAAAGCTAGAACGAGTTATTATTCTGCATCCATAGAAGAGAACAAGAATAATCCCAGGTTTCTTTTCAGCGCTGTACCCAGGCTGACAAAGAGTCAGGACTCTGTCAATCCTAGCATTCCCTTAGAGCTTACTGGTCAGGACTTTATGAACTTTTTCAATAATAAAATTTCATCTATCAGAGATAAAATCAGTCAGATTCTTCCCACCATCAACTTAAATACACTAACTACTACAACTCCTTCAATTGACATCTGTTTGGATCAGCTTACTCCAATTGACCTTTTAGAGTTAGACAAAATAGTTTCCTCATCCAAGCCTTCAACTTATCTTTTAGACCCTATTCCTACCAGGTTATTTAAAGAAGTCTTCCCATTTATTGATAGCTTTATTCTTCAAATAATCAATTCTTCATTTACTTTAGGCCATGTACCGCAGGCTTTTAAAACAGCTGTAACTAAACCCTTACTCAAAAAGCCAACGCTGGATCCAGGAGTTTTACCTAACTATAGACCATTCTCTAATCTCCCTTTCATTTCAAAAATCTTAGAAAAAGTTGTTGCTACGCAATTATTTGACCACTTGCAGGGAACTAGTTTATTTGAAGAGTTTCAATCTGGGTTTAGAATCCATCACAGTATGGCGCGCATTTAGGGCACATATATGGTATGCATGTATGGTACGCATTTTCCCTCACATGTATTTAGTGGACATGATGGTGCATACTCTGGAGACTTCAAACGTCCAAAAGGACCTGACCCGGCAGAGACTTCGGGAGGTGTGAAGTGGCCAGAGAGAATGTCCCAGCAGGAGCCCCCGAGGCGGAAGAGACAATAGAGACGCCAACGAGCCTCGGAGACTATGTGAGTTTACTGAAGGACTGTGGGTTGAAGGTGTGATATTTGATGTTGGGGGTTTTGTGTCTCTGGGGGTATAAGAGCTGTGAGAAAAGATTGTTCTGTCTCTTTTGCTGAGATACACTTCTTGTTAGAGGATGTAAATGCTGAATAAACCTCACCTGAGAAATAAACTCAGTCTCGTCTGTGAAGGCATCCTCTACACTGGTGACCTATGACAAACCATGGCTGGTGACGGCGAGCTTTCCGCACCGGACTCTTCAGGAGCCAATCGGGTTAACGTAGCTACCACCCTACAGCTGCCCGATTTCTGGCAACATAACCCGCGCTCCTGGTTTACCACTGTGGAGGCGCAGTTCCACCTTCGGGGAATCTCAGCGGACGCAACGAGGTTCTACCATGTCGTCGCGAAGTTGGACAGCCTCACAGTGCAGCGGGTGGAGAGCCTGACCAACCACCCGCCCCAAGACGACAAGTATGGCGCACTGAAAGCCGCCCTCATTCGATCCTTCACTCCCTCGCTGGGGGAGCGAGCAGAGAAGCTCCTGGCGCTGACAGAAGGGGAAGCGGACAGGCCGGCAGATCTGATGGCGAAGATGATGAGCCTGAGGGGCGAGGATGACAACGGCTTTATCTTTGCCCACCTCTTCCTCAGAACGCTACCGCCAGCAGTGAAAGTCACCCTGGCCAGCTCGCAGCCACTCAACAACCGGGACTACCACGAGCTGGGCCAGGAGGCGCAGCGGCTTGTCGACGCCCATGGACGGCACGCAGCCACGATGGCAGAGGCAGAGCTGAACGCACCCCCGCTAGACGAGGGGGGACCAGAGGCTGCGGCACCGGATCCACTGACATCAGCAGCGGCAGAGGCCAGGAGAAGCGGAGCTCACAACACCCTCTGTTCCTACCATCGACGCTTCGCCGAGAGATCGCGCAGATGCGTCCCACCGTGCCGGTACCAGCGCCAGGGGAAACGCCAAGACCGAGAGCCGGTAGCAGCTGCGACTCTCGGCACGAAGAACAAGCTGCTTTTCGTGACAGACGCGAATTCAGGGAAAGAATTCCTGGTGGACACAGGCTCCCAGCTAAGTTTTGTCAAGCCTGCCTACGCGGACACGCTGACGCCTGCCAGCGGACCCCTGGTGTTAGCGGCGAATGGCTCCATGATCAAAACCTATGGGGAGAAGACGCTCCTCCTGTCCCTCCACGGGCGCACCTTCGAGTGGACCTGCGTTGTAGCTGCAGTTAACAACAACATGCTAGGTGCTGACTTTTTATGCTCAAACAGTTTGTTAGTTGATCTTCCTAATAGACGTATTGTAAATGCACTGTCTTTCTACTTTATCTCCTGCACAGCTCGGGTGGCCCTGCCTTCTGCACATCCCAATGTCACAGCTGCGGGTGGTAAGTTTCATGCATTACTCAACCAGTTCCCAACACTCACGGTCCCAACATTTTCAGCGTCAGTTGCCAAACACGGGGTCGAGCATTTCATAACTACCTCTGGCCCCCCTGTTTTTGCAAAAGCTCTGCGCTTGGACCCAGCTAAACTGGCCATCGCGCGCGAGGAATTCGCCAACTTGGAAAAACTGGGCATTGTTAGACGCTCAAACAGCTCTTGGTCATCACCCCTGCACATGGTGCCCAAGGCTGACGGCTCGTGGCGCCCTTGCGGTGATTTCCGCAGATTAAATAATGCTTCAGCACACGACCGCTACCCGATTCCACACATCCAGGATTTTTCGGCACATTTGGCGGGGGCGCGCATCTTTTCCAAAATAGATTTGGTGCGCGGTTATCACCAAGTTCCAGTCCGCGCGCAAGACATACCCAAAACGGCAGTTATAACCCCTTTCGGGCTTTTCGAGTTTTTGCGCATGCCTTTCGGCCTCAAAGGCGCCGCGCAGACGTTCTAACGCATGATGGATGCAGTGCTGCGCGGCCTCCCTTTCGTGTTCGCTTATTTGGATGATATTTTGGTAGCCAGTGCATCCGAAGCCGAGCACGAATGCCACCTCACAGCCGTTTTTCAGAGGCTGACAGAGCACGGGCTGATCATTAACCCAGCGAAATGCCAATTCGGGGTAGCGCAAATCGATTTTTTGGGACACCGCGTGTCTCCAGAGGGCGCGGTCCCGCTGCCGGATAAAGTGCGCGCGATAACGGATTTCCCCCAACTGCAGACAGTTAAGGCATTGCAAGAATTTTTGGGGATGGTCAATTTTTATAACCGTTTCCTCCCCAACGCGGCACGGCTCATGCACCCATTGTTACGCGGCATTAAAGAAACAAAAACCTACAGCTAAGGTCAAGTGGTCCCCGGACCGGGAGCGCGCTTTCTCACAGGTCAAATCGGCCCTCGCGAACGCTGCGTTATTGGCACACCCGGTGCCAGCAGCTCGCATGGTGCTAACCACGGACGCTTCCGACGTGGCAGTGGGAGCGGTTGTCGAGCAACTGGTAGCAGGGAGCTGGCAACCACTTGCGTTTTTCAGCAAAACATTGCGCGATAACGAGCGGAAATACAGCGCGTTTGATAGGGAGCTTTTAGCCCTGCATTTGGCCATCCGCCACTTCCAGTTCTGGCTGGAAGGGCGCCGTTTCACCGCGTTTGTGGACCATAAACCTTTAACTTTTGCAATGGCTAAAATTTCAGAGTCTTGGTCGGGCCGACAACAGAGACAGCTGGCCGCAATTTCGGAGTTTACCACTGACATTCAACACGTGGCGGGTAAACACAATGTAGTAGCAGATTGTCTCTCGCGCGCAGTTGCACTGCCAGGCCCCCAGGGGGCAGACTCGGCGGCTGTAGACTCGGGCCAGGCTTGCGGCGCGGAAGCGCTCACAGCCCCGGTCTGCGCTGGGTTAGATTATGCAGCCATGGCTGCCGAGCAGGTTAACGATGCGGACGTGCGTGCGCTCCAGTCTGGGCCAACAGGGCTAAGGCTGGAGCACAGGGTGCACCAAAGAGGTATGCCCCCCCTAATCTGCGATATCTCCACGGGGCGCCCCCGCCCCGTGGTCCCGGCTGCGTGGCGTCGCCGTGTTTTTGACTTAATACATTCGCTGGCACATCCGGGCGTCCGCGCTTCGATCAAAATGGTGGGAGAGAAGTTTGTTTGGCCGGGGCTGCGTAAACAGGTC
Organism: Pholidichthys leucotaenia; assembly: GCA_020510985.1. Taxonomy (NCBI): domain Eukaryota; kingdom Metazoa; phylum Chordata; class Actinopteri; order Cichliformes; family Pholidichthyidae; genus Pholidichthys; species Pholidichthys leucotaenia. The sequence continues at coordinate 89,750,180 of CM035847.1, forward strand.
AAAGAACGAGCTGCAGCCTGCGCAGCGTGTCAAAGAGCAAAGGTACACAAGCACACGCGGGCCCCTCTAGAACCTTTTCACATCCCAGCCAAATGCTTCGACCACGTGCATGTCGACTTGGTGGGACCCCTCCCGCTGTCACAGGGGTTCACACACCTTCTAACTATGGTGGACCGCACTACGCGCTGGCCAGAGGTGATTCCCCTGGCGTCAACCACAGCAGCAGATGTTGCGCGTGCTTTTTTAACGGCTTGGGTCGCGCGCTTTGGAGTCCCGTCAGACATAACGTCTGACAGAGGACCCCAATTTGTTTCCGAGCTCTGGTCATCCATGGCACTCAGTCTGGGGGTGAAAATTCATCGCACAACTGCGTATAACCCCCAGGCCAACGGTTTGTGCGAACGCTTTCACCGGTCATTGAAAGCAGCCCTCAGAGCGGCTCTCACGGACACAAATTGGGTTGATAAGCTTCCATGGGTTTTATTAGGGTTGCGTTCAGCACCTAAAGAAGATTTGCAGGCCTCTCCGGCCGAACTGGTCTTCGCCCAACCTCTCCGGTTACCGGGAGAATTCCTTCCTGAGAACCCCGCACCAGATCGCCCCCCTGCTCAGCTGCTGCAGAGCGACGCGGGACCAAACACCCTCCCCGGTCCAGTTCATCACAGTTTCCCACGTGTTTTTGTGCCTAAAGCCTTAAAGAATGCAGAATTCGTCTTTGTTAGACACGACGCACAGAGGTTAGGTTTAAGACCGCCTTATGATGGACTGTTCAGAGTGTTAGAAACTGGGGAAAAGCATTTTTTGCTCGATTTGAGAGACAGGAGGGAATTAGTCTGCATTAACAGACTCAAACCCGCTTTTGTGTTAGCTGATGAACAAGTCAGGGCCCCCCGCCGCGGCAGGCCACCGGGGAGACATTCTGCTAAGCTTTCACAACGATGTGCTCATGACTCTGATCCACAGATGCAAGAGACAGCCACAGGCAGAGCGAGACCTGCTCACAGCAGATATGGCAGGAGGTTGAAACCCAAACAGTTGGATGTGTGATCTGTTGTGTCAATTTTTTCCTCGTTCTGTGTGATATGTCATGGTTCTATGCATCTGGGGTGTAACTTGTCCTTATGTAGACGTTTGGGGGCGGGGTTATATGGTGCACATTTAGGGCGCATATATGGTATGCATGTATGGTACGCATTTTCCCTCACATGTATTTAGTGGACATGACGGTGCATACTCTGGAGACTTCAAACGTCCAAAAGGACCTGACCCGGCAGAGACTTCGGGAGGTGTGAAGTGGCCAGAGAGAATGTCCCAGCAGGAGCCCCTGAGGCGGAAGAGACAATAGAGACGCCAACGAGCCTCGGAGGCTATGTGTGTTTACTGAAGGACTGTGGGTTGAAGGTGTGATATTTGATGTTGGGGGTTTTGTGTCTCTGGGGGTATAAGAGCTGTGAGAAAAGATTGTTCTGTCTCTTTTGCTGAGATACACTTCTTGTTAGAGGATGTAAACGCTGAATAAACCTCACCTGAGAAATAAACTCAGTCTCGTCAGTGAAGGCATCCTCTACAACAGTACTGAAACAGCCTTAGTGAAGGTCACTAATGACCTCCTGATTGCCTCTGATAATGGACTTGTTTCTGTACTTGTCCTTTTAGACCTTAGTGCAGCTTTTGATACTATTGATCATAATATTCTACTTCATAGATTAGAACACTATGTTGGACTTAATGGAACTTCGTTGCAGTGGTTTAGATCTTATTTATCTGAAAGGTTCCAGTTTGTTCATGTCAATAATGAGTTTTCTTTCAACTCAAAGCTCAGTCATGGAGTTCCACAGGGATCTGTGCTTGGCCCTACTCTTTTTAGTTTATATATGCTTCCGTTAGGCAACATTATTAGGAAGCACTGTATACATTTTCATTGTTATGCAGATGACACACAATTATACCTGTCAGTGAAGCCAGATGATAGTAATCAATTAGCCAAGTTAGAAGCCTGTCTTAAGGAAATCAAAGCTTGAATGACTTCTAACTTCCTGCTATTAAATTCAGACAAGACTGAAGTCATTCTTGTTGGTCCAAAAAACCTTAGAAATACCTTTCACAAATCAAACTTTTAGTTTGGATGCAGTTACTCTTTCTCTTAATAGCTCTGTGAGGAACCTTGGAGTTATTTTTGATCAAGATCTGTTTTTCAATTCACATATTAAATTCGTTTCTAAGACTGCCTTCTATCATTTGCATAATATTGCCTAGATTAGGAGCATCTTGTCTCAGAGTGATGCTGAGAAACTGATCTACGCTTTTATTGTAACTCTTTATTATCAGGTTGTCCTAAAACATCTTTAAAAAGTCTTCAATTGATCCAAAATGCTGCTGCAAGAGTTTTAACAGGTACTAGAAAGAGAGATCATATCTCTTCGGTTCTGGCCTCCCTTCATTGGCTTCCTATAGAGTTTAGAATTAAGTTTAAAATCCTTCTTCTCACTTTTAAAGCCATGCCCCTTTTTATTTAAAAGATTTGATATTACCCTATTATCCTAACAGAGCACTACGCTCCCAAAATGCTGGATTACTTGTAATACCTAGAATCTCCAAAAGTACAATGGGGGCAGAGCCTTCAGTTATCAAGCTCCTCTCTTGTGGAACCAGCTGCCAATCTGGATTTGGGAGTCAGATTCAATCTCTGTTTTTAAGAATAGGGTTAAAACCTTTGTTTTTGATACAGCCTACAATTAGGGAGGGATCATGTGTTTCTGAACCCTCCCTTAGTTATGCTGCTACTAGGTTTAGACAGCCGGGGGACCCCCAATAATTGCACTGGGCTTTACTCCTTTCTTCACTCTCAATTAAATATTTTTTTTTTTTTGCTGGTCATTAACATCTGTTTGTTCTCTCCCATAGATTGAGTCCCCATCGTGCTGTTTGCTCTCTACATGTCTGTTCTTTTCATCTTCTCTATCTCCTCACCCCCCAGCCAGTCGCAGCAGATGACTGCCCCTCCCTGAGCCTGGTTCTGCTAGAGGTTTCTTCCTGTTAAAAGGGAGTTTTTCCTCTCCACCGTCGCCATGCGCTTGCTCATAGGGGATTGCCCAGTTGCTGGGGTCTTCCTGCAATTGTGGGGGTTTCCCCTACAGTTGAAAGTGCTATGAGATGACTGTTGTTGTGAAATGGCACTATATAAATAAAGTTGAACTGAATCGAATTGAACTGAACATACACCTTCCAAAAAGTTCAACTTTTGTCTTTGTCTCGTCAGTCAACAGAGTATTTTCCCAAAAGTCTTGGGGATCATCAAGATGTTTTCTGGCAAAACTGAGACGAGCCTTTATATTCTTTTTGCTCAGCAGTGGTTTTCGTCTTGGAACTCTGCAATGCAGGCTATTTTTGGCCAGTCTCTTTGTTATGGTGGAGTCATGAACACCGACCTTAACTGAGGCAAGTGAGGCCTGCAGTTCTTTGGATGTTGTTGTGGGGTCTTTTGTGGCCTCTTGGATGAGTCATGCTGCGCTCTTGGGATAGTTTTGGTTGGCTGGCCACTCCTGGGAAGGTTTACCACTGTTCCATGTTTTCGCCATTTGTGGATAATGGCTCTCACTGTTGTTTGCTGGAGTCCCAAAGCTTTAGAAATGGCTAGAAAATTGAACTCAGCTTTCCAAAGATGTGATAAACCACAGTTAATTTATGTTTAAACAGGGGGGAATCACTTTTTCACACAGGGCCCTTAGGTTTGGATTTGTTTTTACCCTTAATAATAAACACCTTCAATTAAAAACTGCATTCTGTGTTTACTTGCGTTATCTTTGTCTAATATTTAAATTTGTTTGATGATCTGAAACATTTAAGTGTGACAAACATAAAAAATGAGAAATCAGGAAGTGGGCAAACATTTTTTCACACCACTGTATGTATACCACACAAAATTAAACATAGATGCACCTCGTTAATAATGACTACAAAAACCTAAACTTATAACACAGGGTTACAAATTTTTTTTTTTTGTAAGTTGTCTGTGTTTTTTCAACTGATTTAAGACAAGTTTGCACCGCTGAATCCGAAAATGACATCCGTTTCTCTCGATCAGGTGCTAAGTAAAAAGCTTTACTTATTTAGTACTTACTTAGTACTGTGCATGTACTTACCTTTATATAAAGTAAGTACATATAAACTGAATGTTATGTCATCATTGTTCAAACTTCAGAGAATTTCAAGACTTAAAAAAGAATTTTGTATCATATAAAGCGAAAATACCCGTACATGTAAACAAAAACGTATAAAACAACATATGGCCATAATTCAAAAAGTTGACCTGATTGAGCAAAACCAATGTGATTTTTGGATTCAGCACATCAAAACTCTCCTAAATCAGTTAAAAAAATGTAGACAATAAACTTGGTGTTGACCAGTGTAATTATACAATGACAATCAGTTAAAATAGACACAGTCCATCTCTAAGTGAGTAGACAAGTATTTTTTTAAACAAATCAAAATACGTTATTGCACGAATATGAGATGGGAGACTATTCCAATCAGATGGGGTTTTAAACATAAAAGCTCTTTTACCAATTGACTTTTTTACAGCAGGAATAACAAAATAAGGCTGAGAGGAGTCTCTGAAATTATAATTTGATGAAAACAGTATAAGATGTTTCTTCAAGTCGATAGGATAATTAAAATAAAAACATTTAAAAATAAAAAGGAGCCAATCTCTGGGCCTGGGAGTCAGACTCGGTCTCTGTTTTTAAGAACAGGGTAAAATCCCTCCTTTTTAATATAGCTTTCGTTTAAGGAGGGTTTTTGTGTCTTTTAACCCCACTCTTGTTCTATTGTTATGTGATCCATACTGCTGGTTGACCTCCAGTATTGTACTTGGCATTTTACTGCTATGTTCTTTATGTCTGTCCTCTCCATCCTCCCTATCCCCTCATCCCCAGCCAGTCGCAGCAGACGACTGCCCCTCCTTGAGCCTGGTTCTGCTAGAGGTTTCTTCCTTTCAAATGGGAGTTTTTCCTCTCCACTGTCGCTTAGTGCTTGCTCATAGGGGATCGTCTGATTGCTGGGTCTTTCTGTGACTGTGTGTTTTGTTTTGTTTTTTTCTGCACTGTGGCGCCACGAGACGGCTTTTGTTGTGATGTGGCGCATTATAAATAAAGCTGAATTGAAAATTGAATTCAATGGATTTGGTCCAAAGATTTGCAAATAATTTGTCATTGTTGTGCATGTGTTCTGTAGGCACCCTTGCACCCATGCACAACAAAAGCAAATTACTTGCAAATCTTTGGGCCAATTAAGAAGTGAAATTTGAAAATTTCCCACAGAAACCTGAATGTTCCAGGAGCCCCAGGTTGGGCACCCCTGAGCTAGAAGGTTCCAGGTTCGAATCCCCAGGCTGGCAGGGGTGGGAACCTTTCTGTGTGGCTTTTGCATGTTCTGTGTGTGCTGTGTGGGTTTCCTCCCACAATCCAAAGACAGGCATGTTTGGTTAATTAGTGATTCTCAATTGTCCCTAGTTATCATCTCTGATAGGCCCGTAGAATACAGGGTTAGCACTATTCAGCTTTATTTATTTCAATTCAGCTTTATTTATAATGCGCCACATCACAACAAAAGCCATCTCGTGGCGCCACAGTGCAGATAAAAAAAATCACACAGTCACAGAAAGACCCAGCAATCAGACGATCCCCTATGAGCAAGCACTAGGCGACAGTGGAGAGGAAAAACTCCCATTTGGAAGGAAGAAACCTCTAGCAGAACCAGGCTCAGGGAGGGGCAGTCGTCTGCTGCGACTGGCTGGGGATGAGGGGATAGGGACGATGGAAAGGACAGACATAAAGAACATAGCAGTAAGATGCCAAGTACAATATTGGAGATCAACCAGCAGTATGGATCAGATAACAATAGAACAAGAGTAGGGTTAAAAGACACAAATACCCTCCTTAAACGAAAGCTATAATTAAAAGGAATGATTTTACCCTGTTCTTAAAGAGAGAGACGGAGTCTGACTCCCAGACCCAGAGTGGTAACTGGTTCCAGAGAGAAGGGGCTTGGTAGCAGAAGGCTCTGCCTCCCACCGTACTTTTGGAGATTCTGGGCACCACAAGTAAACCAGCATTTTGGGAGCATAATGCTCTGTTAGGATGGTAAGGTAATATCAGATCTTTTATATATTGGGGGGCCAGATTGTTAAGAGCTTTGAAAGTAAGAAGAAGGATTTTAAACTTGATTCTGAATTCAATGGGAAGCCAATGGAGGGAGGACAGAACCGGGGAAATATGATCTCTTTTTCTAGAACCAGTTAAAACTCTAGCAGCAGCATTTTGAATCAATTGAAGACTTTTAAAAGATACTCTAGGACAACAAGATAATAGCGAATTACAATAATCTAATTGCGAACTGACAAAGGCGTGAATCAGTTTCTCAGCATCACCCAGAGACAAGATGCTCCTGATCTTAGCAATATTGTGCAGATGATATAAGGCGGTCCTAGAAACAGTTTTAATATGTGAATTAAAGGACAAATCCTGGTCAAAAATCACTCCAAGGTTCCTCACACAACTGTTCAGAGTGAGAGTGGCAGCATCTAAATTAAGGGCATAATCTGAAAAGGAATTTCTAAGATGTTTTGGGCCAACAACAATGACTTCAGTCTTATCAGAGTTCAATAGTAAAAAATTACAAGTCATCCAAGCTTTGATGTCCTTAAGACAGGCATCTAGCTTGGCCAACTGATCACAATCATCAGGCTTCATTGGCAGGTATAGTTGTGTGTCATCAGCGTAACAATGAAAATGTATACAGTGCTTTCTGATGATATTGCCCAGCGGGAGCATATATAGACTAAAAAGAGTAGGGCCCAACACAGATCCCTGTGGAACTCCGTGAGTGAGCCTAGAGCTGTAAGAAAATCCATCATTGACATGGACAAACTGAAATCTATCAGACAAATAAGATCTAAACCACTGCAACGGAGTTCCACTGAGTCCAACAAAGTGTTCCAATCTATCAAGTAGAATGGCATGATCGATAGTGTCATAGGCTGCTCTGAGATCTAAAAGAACAAGAACAGAGACAAGTCCATTATCAGATGCAGTCAGGAGGTCATTAGAGACCTTCACTAAGGCAGTTTCAGTGCTGTGATGAGCTCTGAACCCAGATTGAAACACCTCAAACAAACCAACAACCTGCAAATGGTCAGATAATTGCACAGCAACAACTCTCTCCAGGATTTTTGAAATGAAAGGCAAATTGGAGATTGGTCGATAATTGGCCAAAACTGCAGGATTGAGCGTCGGTTTTTTAAGTAAAGGTTTAATTACAGCAGTTTTAAAAGCCAGTGGAACATAACCCAGAGTTAAAGAAGAATTAATGATAAGAAGAATATGGCTACTAATAATTGGGAAAATAATTTTAAATAACCTGGAAGGAATAGGGTCCAGAAGACAAGATGAAGGCTTAGAAGAGGAAACTACCCTATCCAACTCCAAGAGGTCGATTGGAGTAAATCTATCCAAGCAGATATCAATTGAGGGAGCTGCAGTAGTTAATGTACTAGAGTTTATGGTAGGAAGAATCTGACTAATTTCATCTCTAATAGATAAAATACTAATAGATAAAATACTATAGTATAGTTTAGCTATTAGATACTATCTAATAGATAAAATACATTAGTGATGCGCTTTGAGTGGTCTTTGAGACTAGAAAAAGTGCTATATAAGTACAGGTACTTACTTACTTATTTTCACTTTGTGAATGACCCCACATTGTCCTTAGCGCAAAATGGACCCCCCCCCCCATTTAAATGTTGTCATATTAATATTAAGCGTTTAATCTTGCACCTGTGGTTTATTAAAGGAAATGAGAGCAAAGACAGTGATTGAATAATTTTACATTATGCCCCAAACACACCTCTGAATAATTAAGAGCATTAGGATAGTCTCTTTGCACTTTGCGTCCAGTGCAAAATTTGCTTTTGTGTTGCTGAAAGAGTGAAATGAACTTACAAAACACCCATAAATGTGCCCCGCACCTGACAACTGACTGTGGATTGTGCTGCTGTAATACGGCCGTTTGTGTCTGTTACTTGCATCTTTTTCTTTTAGTATTCGATAGATAAAAACCAATTAAGAATAAGATTCATTTTGGAGGAGAATGTGGACTTAGACAATCTTAATACAATAAATTACATGCGGCAACAAGCACTGCAAACTACAGCCATTTCTTTTTCTATTTAAAATACATCATCACAAACATGATTCTAAGTGAGTGCATAAATCTGTAAGAAAAGAATGAGATTACATTTATACTTTTGTAATGTTGCAGGCTTTAATGAGACTTTAATGGCATTTCTGGTGTTAAAATAGGTCGGTAAAATAAATTTATGTTCCATAGCTATCAGAGTATAATTGGCTTTTCATTATGCTGTCGGCGTAGTTAAAACACACTTTATAAACAGTGTGCTTATTGGAAACCCTGTGGGTTATTCGTCAAAGCAAGGTTGTGACCAAAATGTTTCCATTTGAAGCACATCTTCAGCAGTGCTGTGCTCTTATTTGCAGTCTACATTTATATACTTGAACTGTATTATTTTTCATTTAAAAATTCATCCCATTCAGTCTCACTATGGAATAATATGATTAATTGAGTTTACTGTGACAAAGCTACAATGTATGTTCACATATTGTTGCTGTATTTTCAGTACTGTTTGGACATGTTCCAAGAATTTTTTAGCCTTTGTCTCAATTATATCTCAAAGGCTATAGGAAGCAGATAAATTTTGATAGATTGCAACTCATTTTTTACATTCACTGCTTTGCAATAATCTGATGAAATCAGTGTAAGGAATCAATTTGTCACATTTTTACATCACAGTCTCTCAGCAGTTTGTGAAATAGTGACAAAATGTGTTTCATGGGGAGGGGTCACATGATGTGCAAAAAAGTATAATTTTGTAGGTTGTTTAATAATGTCTAAATGGCACAAGCAGAAAAAGTAGAATCATTACACAGTCTGGGCAAAAACACCTGAAAACCAATGGGTTTTATGCTATAGGACTTGATTATCCACTCTTTATGCTTCAAAAGAGAGCTATTAGAATAATCAACAAAGCAGCTTACAGGGAACCAACAAACCCACTTTTTCTTAAACAAAAAACTCTCAAGTTGAAAGATCTGATCGACTTTAAAACCGCAATAATAATGTTCAAAGTGAAGAATCTATCACTGCCCGCAAATATCCAAAAGTTGTTCCAAGCAAGGGAGAAACGATATCACTTCAGAGGAACATGTATATTTCAAAAGCCTACAGTGAGAACAACTACCAAGCAACACTGTATTTCAGTGCAAGGTGTCAGATTATGGAACGATTTTGGACCTGAATTAAAATCATGTACAAAGCTTGGACAATTTAAACAAAAACTAAAGGAAGAAATACTCCAAACATATTTACAAGACGACATGTAAACTCACATAAGGATTGACATTTCCAGCCTGTGTTGTGTTATAGCTTAGTTTTTCTTTTTTCTCTGTGACACTATGTCTTAGATTTGTTTTTGAATAGTAACCGCTTAACTTAGACTAGCTCAGTTTTCTTTTTCTCTCAGTCATATTTTGTCTTAGCCTTGTTTTAAATTGTAATCGCTCTTGTCTTGTTTTCTCTTTTTTCTCCTTTGAATTCTTGGATGGAATATGGGTGGGCAATATAAGCTGCGGCTTCAGCCATCACCCATTTCGGATAACTCACGTGGAATTGTATAGTAGAAGGAGTCTTTGTCTAATTTGACCTTGTTGTTATATTATACAGTTTCTTTTAACCTGTAATGTACTATCCGAAATAAATTCATTCATTCATTCATTCATTCATTCATTCATTCATTCATTCATTCATTAAATCAAGGGCACTGAAATCAAAACAACTATCTTTAACTGACTCACACATCCTCACACATCTGTAGTTAACACAAACATGAAATGTTCTCAACAGTCCCATCAACAGAAAAAATGTTTAAATGACAGTTTGTTTGCAACTGGTGGTAGTGTTGCAGGAGGTAGAGTGGGACGTCCAATAAACGGAGGGCTGGCGGTTTGAATCCTGCTCCCACCCTGCTGTTGTGTGCTTGGGCAAGACCCTACTTGCCTCCACTGTCTGTGACACTGGTGTATAAATGTGAATAAATGTCTGGTGGTCTTCAGAGAGGTCGATGGTGTGGATTGGAAGCCACGTTTCTGTCAATCTGCCCCAGGACAGCTGTGTCTGCAGACGTAGTTTGCCTCTGTCTGTGACGTGAATGAATAATGGACTCATTGAAAAGCATTTTGGGTGTCATTAAATGTTCTGTATAAATGTAATCTATTATTAACTCTCCCTTCCTCTTTGTTTCCTCTCATCTTCTACCGCTTATGTAAAGTGGCTGGGGTTGTGATTGTTAGTGGTGATATAATATTAAAACTGCAAATAATTGTATTGTTACATTTAAGGGAATATTTCTTTGTGGTCAAAGTAATTGTGCAGTTATGTGGACAAATAAGTCCTTGGTATTGAATGGTATTGATTTAAAGATTTAAAATCCATTTTGTCTAAGACTGAGACAAGACAGAGTAAAAATGACTTTGATTGACCAAGACCGATCTTGAGTACTGCAAGACTACTTAATTATAACATGACAGATTGGAACTAAGGTGCATGGCAAACTTGAAAAGCACTCAGAGAGTGCATACCTCTGCCAAGGCTCCTTTGGTCCATCATGGATCACCTCCACAATGTAACGGGTTCGTGTGTAGGCCACGAGCCAGTTCTGGTGAAAATTGCAGCAAAGTCTATCTAGTAGTTTTGGAGGATTCTTGCTAACACACTGTGAGAAGAGAAGAGCTTGGCAGAGGAATGCATTCTTGGATCATCACCAAAGTGTTAAGGGTTCCTGTCTAGGCCAACAACCACCTCTGGTAGAAATTTCATTCAAATCCATGTAGTAATTTTGGAATATTCTTGCAAACACTCTGAAAGGAGATAAGAGCCTTGGTGGAGGTATGTATTCTCGGATCATCACCAAAATGTAATGGGTTCCTCTCTAGGCCAAGGACCACCTCAGGTGAAAATTTCACCCAAATCCATCAAAGTAGTTTTGGAGGATTCTTGCTAACACTCTCTGAGAAGATAAGAGCCTTGGTGGAGGTATACATTCTCTGATCATCACCAAAATGTTATGGGATCTTGTCTAGGCCAAGAACCACCTCTGGTGAAAATTTCATCCAAATCCATCCAGTAGTTTTTATGTAATCCCCCTGCACAAATACAAACAAGGTCCTTGGTGGAGGTATGCAGTCTTAGATCATCACCAAAATTTAATAAATTCATCCTTGGTCCAAGGGCTATGTCTGGTGAAAATTTCATCAAAATCCATCAAGTAGTTTTTGCATAATCCTGCCAACAAACAGACGAACAAACAAACAGACAGACAAACAGAAAAACCACCCCGATTACATTACCTGCTTGGCGGATGTAAAAAGAAAAAAGTTTAATCTTTCATCTTAATATAAGAGCAGTTTTTGTTTCTGTGTTTTTAGTCTTATGGGATGAGGTGCACCATTCACATCTTTTTTTTGTTCATTTAAAGCAGGGGTGTCCAATCATGTGCCATGGAGGGCCAAGACCCTGCAGGCTTTACCTCCAACCAGTGTCTTCAACAGCAGATTTCACTGAACTTCTTCCCACTGATTGCTGATAAGTGAAAACACCTGCTGAAGAGACTGGGTAGAAGAGAAAACCTGCAGGGTCTTGGCCCTCCATGGCACATGATTGGACACCCCTGATTTAAAGTCATAGTATTCAGTTACAGTAAGGTTTTGATTGTGTGTGCTAACCTGTTGGATTAGCTAACCTTTTTAGGGTTTCAAATGTTAAATTTGCTGGACTGTCTTGACTTTGAATATTTAACAGATTGCTGCAAGTTCATTTAACTTGAGTTTTAAAATAATCAGTTGCAAAAAAAAAAAGTTTTGACATGAGGGCATGGAGATTTTTATAAAGGTTTTTACCACAAATTTTGAAACTGACAAAAACTTCCTTGTGTGAATTATAGTGAGGAAGAAAGATGATTATGAAATAAGTCAATTTATATCCATATATCTGAATCAGCTGTACATAAAATATACCACTTGTATTCATATTCCAAATTCAGTCTGGATGGTGTGTGCTAAATAATATAAGTAATAAATGACTGAGGTAGCCCAGTTAGGCTCCAGACCAGTTGGTTGCCCAATGCTGCGCTACAAGGATGTGTGTAAGAGAGACATGAAGTTAGCTGAGATCAACCCTGGCTCATGGGAAGCAGCTGCAGACGATCGCAGCAATTGGCGCCACGCAGTACAAATAGGAGTAAAGAGAGCCGAGGCCCTGCGGAAACAGCAGTGGCTCGACAGAAAGGAGCGACAAAGAGCAAGAGCAGCTACAGGACCCTCGCTGCCAACACCCTACACCTGCAGCTACAGTGACAAAGACTGCCACTCCAGAATTGGACTCTATAGTCACAGTCGACGCTGCCCCACAGCGAACGGACATCTGCCGGCGCAGTCCATTGTCTCACAACACAAGGAGACAATGAGCCCAGTTAGTCAGGAGAGGATGAATCTTTCAGCCTATGGTCCAAATGTCCACATGGCATGAAAACGTTTCTACAGCAAACTAGGGTGGGAATTATGAGGGAGCCCACAATTTCATTTGGATCGCGATACTTGGGTCACGATTTGATCCTATCACAATTCAATGATAATCACAACATCACGATATTGAGTATCATCAAACCATATATTTCAATTTTTTTTATACCTTATTCAACCTCAGATCATGTGCCATAGTAAAACTGTTGACATCTCTTTCATATAATAAAGTATTCAGTCCAAATGGGCAGCAATCAGACAATTTCACAGAAAATTATTTTTAAATTAAATGGTAAATGGCGTTTGCTTATATAACACTTTTTTACTCGTCTCTGGATGACCAAAGCACTGTTACAGATCACCCATTCATGCACACATTCACACACTGATGGCAGTAGCTGCTAAAACAAATGCTCTTAAAATAAATATTCAACTGATAATAAAATATAGTCTTAAATTAAATAATAATCAGTGAAGTAACAGCCAGATGAAATCACATACCTGGGCTCCAGCATTTAAATACATGACCAAAACCCTCCTTGCAAACTGAATGTGTCCTATCCATGTCGTTCATCCCGTCTTTGTTACAAAATCCCAGAAAGTCCAGACATTTAATTTAAACTTTGACGCTGCAATTCTCAGTTTTGTTTTGTTTGTTTTTTTTCCTCCCTGGTGCTGCTTGTACAAGTTCATAGGGGTCAAATTTGACCAAATGTAGTTTATTTTTCAATATCGTCTCCCCTTCAGTCCACACACTTCTTCCATCGGTGTTGCTGCGCTTGGATCCCTGCAGTTGAAAAATAAACCACATTTGACCACTGTGAACTTTTCAGCACCCCCCCAATAGGTGCTGCTCCCTCCACCATCTTAAATTGTGCCAGGGCTGGGCTGCAGGTAAATCTCGCCAGACACCTTTGCAGCGATGACTTTGCCCCATCTAGTGGACTGAAAACTCAGTTGATTGACTGACACCAGTTTGAGTGTGCTTTTAAAAAAAAAAAATAAACGAATGATCCGTGCATTGTCGCGAGTGCCAAGTATCGCATTTCATTACTCAACTGATCTTTTTTCCCACCCATACAGCAAACTGATCTGAACACCCAGTCTGTACAGATGTTGTATATATACACACACATACAGTGGGGGAAATAATTATTTGATCCCCTGCTGAATTTATAAGTTTACCCCCTTACAAAGAACAGTTGATAATTTTTATGGTAGGTTTAACAAAGGGAAAGAAGATCAAGAAAAAAATCAAGAAAAAAATAAATAAGGGTTATAAATTAATTTGCATTTGATTGACAGAAATAAGTATTTGATCCCCCTACCACCCAGCAAGAATTCTGACCCACAGAGACCGGCCATGCATCCATGAGGAACATAAATTACCCCTCGGCCACCAGAGGGGTGGCTTAGAGGTAGAGCATCCACCCCACAACTGGGAGGTCGGGGTTCAAGTCCCAGCCAGGTCATGTCAAAGACCATATAAAAATGGAACTTTCTGCTGTTCAGCTTGGTGCTCAGCAAAAATGGAACGGAGAAATGAAATGTGGGTGGCAGTGGCTCAGGAGGTACAGCAGGTTGTCCAATAACCAGAGGGTTGGCGATTCGAATCCCGCTCTCCCCAGCCATCCTGGCATTGTGTCCCTGGGCAAGACACTTTACCCACCTTGCCTCCACTGTCCATGACACTGGGTATAAATGTTTGGTAATGGTCGGAGAGGCCGTTGGTGCGGATTGGCAGCCACGTTTCTGTCAGTCTGCCCCAGGGCAGCTGTGGCCATTGTAGTAGCTTACCACTATCAATGTATGTCTGGAGTGAATGAATAATGGACTCACTGTAAGTGCTTTGAGATGGCACTTGACATGTAAAAGCACCATATAAATCTAATCCATTATTATAAATTAGTCCTGTCCCTTTAGGAAAGTACTCCTAATCTCAACTCGTTATGCTTATAAAAGACTCCTGTCACAGAATCATTCTCTTCAATTCAAACTTCTCCCCCACCATGGGCAAGACCAAAAAGCTTTGAAAGGATGTTGGAAACAAGATTATAGCCCAGCACAAGGCTGGAATGAGCTACAAAACCATCAGTAACAAACCTGGTGAGAAAAAGACCACTGTTGGTGCGATAATTCGAAAATGGAAGAAATATAAGATAACAGTCAATCACCCTTGTGCTGGAGCTCCATGCAAGATCACACCTCATAGGGTAAGTATGATTCTGAGAAAGGTGAGGGATCAGCTCAGAATTACATGGGAGGAGCTTGTTATTGATCTCAAGGGAGTTGGGACCACAATCACGAAACGCACCATTGGTAACACAGTTTGTCTAATGGATTGAGATCCTGCAGTACTTGCAAGGTCCCCCTGCTCAAGAAAGTACAAGTACAGACTCGTCTGACGTTTGTCAATGAATACCTGTGTCATGAAGCGGAGCATAGGGGAGCACCGGGTGCACGCTTCAGTTAGTTCTAATTATGATCTGTACTTTTTCATCTCAGTTTATTTTGTATTGAGTATGGTTTGGTGTATTTTGTTATCTGAGTTTGTCCTTTTGTTTCTGTTCTTAGTTTCCTGTAATTTTATCTTAGTTTGGTTATTTCATATGTTTCTGTATTATCGTGTATTCCAATTTATTTTCCTGTGTTTATATTTGTTCTTGTCTTTAGATCTCCTTTTGCAGTCTCAGTATTTATTAGTGTTGTATTATTAGCCTTCCTCAGTTTTGTATCCTCACCCTCTCCTCAGTTCTCTCCTTAAGTGTATTTTTAGTTTATTTCTTGTTTCTGTCCGGTCCGTGCTTAGTTATTAGTGTATTCTTGTTCATGCATTTGTTTCTTGATTTTCATTCATCACGGTTTGTGCTTTTATTTTAACAGTCACCACTGTTTACTTCCTTCTGTCAAACTCTGTTCGCGGGCTGTCACATCTGTCTATTATTTGACCTGATTATCCTCACTCATGTTACCCACACCTGTTCCTCATTTGGTTTGTCACTATTTAAGGACTGCTGCATGGATTACTTATCGCAGCATCCTTCTCGTATCCAGACGTTTATTCTACGTCTCGCACTCGTGTGCAAAGCCATCTGTCCCTTTGTATTCAAGGGTATCCCCTGTCTCACCGGTGTTCCTATACGCCTCAGCGTCCGTGCTGTTTTTTCCTTTTTGTCTCCCGATTTTCCTGCCTGTGTCTGTAAGTGTCGTGTTTCATTATTTTGTGTTTTTCTGCATTAAATGTGCAAACTCACAGCTGGCGATTGGTGTCTTTCATCTGCCCTTGCCAGGGCGATTTATGACAACCTGAATGATTCAGAAAAGACTTGGGAGACTGTGGTGTGGTCAGATGAGACCAAAATTGAGCCCTTTGACATCATCTCAACTTGCTGTGTTTGGAGGCAAAGAAATGCTGAATATGACCCCAAGAACACCATTCCCACTGTCAAACATGGAGGTGGAATCATTCTGCTTTGGGGCTGTTTCTCTGCTAAGGGTACAGGAAAACTTCACCACATTGAGGAACCGATGAACGGAGTCATGTACTGTAGAATCTTGGATGAGAACCTCTTCGCCTCAGCCATGACTGGCTGGGGGGGATGGTGGATGGGCTTGTGGGGGGGGGCACTTTGGGATATCGCTTGACATGTGGATCGCCGTATTATTATTATATATGTTAGTGTGTGCATATAGAGTGTGTACAAGATGTGTGAGAGTGAGTGTGAGTTTGACTGCTCCATCGTGCCTGTGGTGCTGGAGAGTGCTGGGGTGCGACATTGGTGGGTCCTGGGTTGCACAGCCTGGCGCCCCTCGCCCTGGGATGGGATCTGGGGGTGGTGGGTGGCTTCCAGAGCCAGTTTGGGAGCTGGCTTCTGGAATGAGGGGTGTGGGCTGTCTCTGGGACCAACCCCTTCCCAATCTTATCCCCCCCCAAAAAATTTGGGTAGATCATACATCTTATTGGATACTTAGGGTTTTGGGGTGGGGGTGTGCTGTACAGTGTTGGTGAAGAGGATCCCTCTGTCTATACTGCACCGTGGGGCCGCCCTCACCTCAATTTTAATTGTACTGTAGACATTGAAGGCTTGGGGGGATGGGAACTCTGCCGCCGATAGCAATGGCTATTACACTAGCACACCAGTTTTAACTGCATTTTGGTAGGTTGTACACCTGTACCCAATGACACCACACAAATAACACTCACCCATTACGATTTGTGCATGGGGAGTGTGTGTGGGGGGTCTTCCTCCACTCCTGCTGCCCTCTTTCTGCCGGGGGCTTGTGGCCTGGCTGGTGACCTGGGGCCCGCCATGATGTCGTCATCCCAAGGTGCTACTGCGAGTGAATAGGTGCGAGCAAGGGAGTAAGCGAGAGAGTGAGTGAGCAAGTGAGAGCAAGTAAGTGAGAGTGAGGAAGTGATGGGTAGTGAAAGTGGTGGTGGGTCAGATTTGTGTGCTGCTTTGCATGTCAGGTGGCATCTCTAGGTGCTTGTGGTGGGTCCATTGGTCATCCGGGATGGGGGGAGGGGCATTGGTGGGCTGCTTCTGTGGCCGCAGCTGCCCTGGGGCAGGTTAGCAGGAGCATGACTGCTGGTCCATGCTGGCGGCCTCCCCAGCCACTGCCGGGCATTGGTGCACATTTGTGCCCACTGCATCTGCACCGTGGCTGCCCTAAGTGTTAAGGGTGAATAAATGTGAGTGTGTGAGTGTATAAAAGTAAATGTGAGGGAGTCAGACCACAAATGACAGAGTATATATGAGTGAGTATGAGTGTGAGCGACTCTGTGGGTGATTGGGAATGGGAGGGAGACTGAACAAGTATGGGAGTGGGTGAGAGTGAATGAGTCTGAGTGTGGGAGTGCAAGATTGTGTGAGAGGATGAGTGAGAGTGAGTGAGTGAGCAAGTGTGTGTAAGTATGAGTGAGAGCGTGTGAGACCATGAAGGTGTGAGTGCATCAGAGTGAGTTTATGTGCTGGTGGGGGGTGCTGGAATGAGGGGATGGTGCCTCCTGATACCTCCTGGCAACATGGACTCCCTTGAATTGGGGAGCTGCCCCCCCGTGGGGCTCCCCGCACCTTTGTGCCACCTTTCCTGTGCGTGGGGGCCTGGGGCCTCCCGGGGCTCTGGGATGGGCGCGGTCCCACTGTTGGGGGGGTGTCCGGTGTCTGGCTTGGGGGGGGGGGGTAGCTGGGGGGGGGGTGTTGGCTGGGCGGGCTGAGGCACACCGTGCCGGTCTCCTTCGGCCATCCTTCCTGGGGTGGGTGCATGGCTGTCCTAGGGCTTGCTGGCTTCAAGACATTTGTGCTCTGTGGGGGTTGGTGGCGCTGTCTTGCTTGCTCAACGTTTCTGGGGGGAAGGGGGTGTTGCTGTGACCTGCGCCCTCTAGCTTGTCTAGCTTGCACCCTCTTTCCTTAGCGCCCTCCTAACCACAATACAACCATCAGTCAGGGGTGTTGGCAAAGAGACCTGCCTTCCATGCCTGCTGCTATTTATAGTCACGGTGTAGTGGCGGAATCGGAAGTGGGTGCCACTACACCGTACTTCACAAATAAAAGCATCTTGAATTATACAACCGCCCCCCCCCCCCCGTAGAAAAGTCCAAAACACACACCATTGAGGCCCTCCCCAATTTAGAACCAGAATCACGCACTAAAACTAAACTGTGATAACTAAAGGGCCTACCACATTCATACAACAAGCTAAAACTAGGGGGCCGGGTGGACTACCTTCCAGCCCCCCGCATGGCGAGGTGGATTATTCTGCCACCTTTATAATGAATAATTATAGTCCAATAATGACACAAAATCACAACCGTGTTTCCTAAACTAAACAAAACTCAAAAATAATCCCCAGAACTACATACAGTTACATGCACAACAAAACACTCTCTTTTTTTTAAACACATGCACACATATGAACATTGCTTCAACACAACTCCAAACCCACTAATATGTCAACATTAGAACTCCGGATTTCCAATCATTATTATTTCTATGTCACCTCAAATCCCTTATCTAAAAACCCCCCACACTATTACAACTCTTTTCACGCAGTCATATATATACAGACTCACAGTTCACACGGCTAGGTATGGGAGGAACAGGCCAGTGGGGCCCCTGGACCATCTCTCCGTAAGTCCGTCCCTGGAGGCGGCATGTCTCCTGGGCCGCAGCTGAGTGCATAAACAAGGATGTGTCTCTTCTTCCTCACTGTCGGGCATCCCTCTCGTTGGGGCCCGCCACTCGGAGTCTCCTCCTGGGCATGCTGCAGCTCATTGGCATGCCTCCATGAACCGTCCGACAGTTGAAAATAGGCAGCGCCTCATTTAGCCATGATGTGCAGCCACCCCTGGTGATCTTCAGACTGTTGCTTGGTCCATACTCGCTGTGGTTGTCCCTCCTCACGAGCCCGAACCAGAACCGTGACTCCCAGAGGGGTCTTGCTCGGCTGTCAGTGTTGCTGCTTGACACACGGTTTCTCCGTGCCTAATGGTCTGGCACTGACCACTTTTAAAGCCCCTGCAGCTGTCGCTGTTGTAGCCCCAGATTCTCTGGCCCACTGTGGCCAAGCTCCAGGGTAAACTGGAGCTAGCTTGTCGGCATCGCTTGACGACGCAGGTGCCTCGCCGTTACACACAGTACTCTCATCCAGGGCGTCTTGAGCTCTGGCACTGAGACCCTCCTGTGTGGCCCCTGAGAAAGGCTGGTCCTGTTCGACCTCTGGGATGCCCGGTAAATCTTCATCCCACACTGCATCGTCCTCCAATCTCAGAACCGGCCGGTTCCACTGTCCACAACCAGACCACTCCTCCCCAGCGTCGTTCTTAATGGCGAACCCCAGACCATAAAATAGTTCACAGTCCATGATGTTGTCGCCTCAGGCCGTCATGATGAATTTGAAGTCAGCCATCTCCGCTGACTTGGACCGTACCATCAGCATCAGCGCTCCCACTGTGCACAGCCGTCCACATCCATAACCATAAAGTGGCGCTGGGTCTCCTGCAATCCAATAGTGGAGAAAGAATTTTCTCACCGTAGCCCAATTCAGCAGAGAATCCTCCGCCGCCATGTCGATCAGCAGCAGCACCGCCACACCATCCAGCTTGACTATGCAGAACGTGTACCCGTTGGTACTCAGAGACACCGCATGAACAATTGTTGGGGTGGGGGGGGTCGATTTCCTTTGTGGGCTCCCTTGCTCTGACATATGGCACACCCTGGCATAGTAGTTCAAGTGTCGACACTTGCCGCAGCGCTTTCCTCTCGCCAGGCAGTCCCTGACCTTGAAACGGTGCTTCATGGACCCACAACCCATACATGCGGGTTTTCCCGGGGCAGACCTAAATTTTGCAGTGTTGGCCTCTGTGGTGTTGTCCTCCATGCTACCATCGCTGTCTGGGTTTGCTGCTTGGGTCGTGGCGGGAAACTTCAGGTGCCATTGTGACAGACGCTCCCTTAGCTCTGAAGGCAGCTTGTCCGCTGTTTCCAGCTGGAGAGCTAACTCGACAGCTCTGGCCAGCGTCAAGCCACCTGGTACCATGAGCAGTTTCGTCCATATTGCAGCATTATTGGTGTGCTCCGCCAGCTGGTTGTGAACCATCTCTTCCTCCAACAGACCAAAACGACACTCACTAGCCAGCAGTTTCAGGTCGGCGACCAACCACTGGATAGGTTCCCCCACCCGTTGGTGGCGCTGCCGAAAGTTGATCCTCCGGACATTGATGCTGTCTGGGGAACGAAAATGGTGCATCATCAGCTCAACCACATCCTCAAATCTGTCTGAATCACCAAGTGTGCTTAGTATTCACCGGCCCTCGATTCCCAAACTGCGCACCAGGAGTGCGTGTGCCCTCAGCTTGTCCATCTCACCCAGATTGAGCGCCACGATGTATGTTTCAAAGGCTGCATAACATCTCGGCCAGGGGACAGGTGGCTCACCCGGTAGCTCCAGTAAGGGCTGAATTGGAAACACACACACTGCCATGCTTTATCCTCGTCGCCAAAATGTTATGTCTGCAAATACTCTCGATGATGGGGGCAGGTACACGACTGAACTCAGCTTTATTGATGCTGCAATAACTACAATACAACTGTCAGATAGGGACGTTGGCAAAGAGGCCTGCCTTCCCTGCCTGCTGCTATTTATAGGCACGGTGTAGTGGCGGAAATGGAAGTGGGCGCCACTACACCGTACTTCACAAATAACAGCATCTTGAATGATACAACAGAGGTAACAGTAAAAAATGATTTTAAATGTAGCCCAGCCCTTGTAAAATCTACTTTACTGAAGCTTTACTACATGAAAATTGTGGTTAAATACAACAATGAAGTACTTTTTTGTCACATTCCACCACTGGCTTTTAGCAACAAGTGTATTTCCCAAATATGTTTTAAACTTGCTTTGATTAACCACCACCCATTTCTGTCTTTCCTCTAGGCAAGAGGAAAACGATCCACCTCAAACCGGACCTTGCGTCACTATTTACAGAGATGCAGGCTGAAGATCTGCTGAACCGGGACCAGTGTGAGCGGCACATCCAGTTGCTTCTCAGTGAGGCAGCGTGGCCGGCGTGTGTGACCCATTCTAAGTTGTTTTTTGTTGATGTTGTTGTTGTTGTTTTTAACAGTTTAGAGTTTGAATTTTCCACATTCTAAATAATCTGAATTTTGCTGCTGATTGCAAGAAACAATTTAGTGGCTTATGTGTTTGCATCATCCATCCATCCATCCATCCATCTTCTACCGCTTTTCCAGAGGTCCGGGTCGCGGAGGCAGCAGTTCAAGCAGAGAAGCCCAGACTTCCCTCTCCCCAGCCACCTGCTCCAGCTCTTCAGAGGGAATACCAAGGCGTTCCCAGACCAGCTGGGAGACATAGTCTCTCCACCGAGTCCTGGGTCTGCCCCGGGGTCTCCTCCCAGTGGGACGTGCCTGAAACACCTCAAGTGGGAGGCGTCCAGGAGGCATCCTAATCAGATGCCCATACCACCTCAACTGACTCCTTTCAATGTGGAGGAGCAGCGGTTCTACTCTGAGCCTCTCCCGGATAACTGAGCTCCTCACCCTATCTCTGAGGGTGAGTCCAGCAATCCTACGGAGAAAGCTCATTTCAGCCGCTTGTATCCGGGATCTCGTTCTTTCGGTCATTACCCAAAGCTCGTGACCATAGGTGAGAGTAGGAACATAGATTGACTGGTAAATCGACAGCTTTGCCTTAGAACTAAGCTCCCTCTTCACCACAACAGACCGGTACAACGTCCGCATCACTGCAGATGCTGCTCCAATCCGTCTGTCGATCTCTCGCTCCATTTTCCCCTCACTCGTGAACAAGACCCCAAGATACTTAAACTCCTCCACTTGGGGCAGTAGCCTGTCCCCAACCCGGAGAGGACAATCCACCTTTTTCTGGCTGAGGACCATGGACTCGGACTTGGAGGTGCTGATTCTCATTCCAGCCGCTTCACACTCAGCGGCAAACCGTCCCAGCAAGAGCTGTAGGTCATTGCTGGATGAAGCCAACAGGACAACATCATCTGCAAACAACAGAGATGAGATCCTGTGGTCACCAAGCATGACACCCTCCATTCTCTGGCTGCACCTAGAAATCCTGTCCATAAAAATTATGAACAGGATCGGTGACAAAGGGCAGCCCTGGCGGAGTCCAACTCTCACTGGGAATGACTCCGACCGAGAGTTGGCAATACGAACCAAACTCTCACAACGGTCATACAGAGACCGAATAGCTCGTAACAACAAGCCCGATACCCCATACACCCGAAGCACCCCCCACAAAAATCCACGAGTGACGCGGTCAAACGCCTTCTCCAAGTCCACAAAACACATGTAAACTGGTTGGGCAAACTCCCACGAACCCTCAAGAATTCTCGAGAGGGTAAAGAGCTGGTCCGATGTGCCACGGCCAGGACGAAAACCACATTGCTCCTCCTGAATCCGAGGTTTGACCAACGGCCGGACTCTCCTCTCCAGTACCTTGGCATAGACCTTCCCAGGGAGGCTGAGGAGTGTGATCTCTCTAAAGTTGGAGCACACCCTCCGGTCCCCTTTTTTGAAGAGAGGAAACACCACCCCGGTTTGCCATGCCAAAGGCACTGCCCCCGACCTCCACGCAATGTTGCAGAGGCGTGTCAACCATGACAACCCAACAACATCCAGGGCCTTGAGGTACTCAGGGCGAATCTCGTCCACCCCCGGGGCCCGGCCACCAAGGAGATTTTTAACCACCTTGGCGACCTCAGCCCCTGTGATAGGCGAGTCATCCCCCTCGTCCCCAAACCCTGCTTCCTCTGTGGAAGGCGTATCAGTGGGATTGAGGAGATCCTCGAAGTATTCCTTCCACCGCCCAATGATATCCCCAGTTGAAGTCAACAGTGTCCCATCCGCACCATACACAGTGTGGACGGGGAGCTGCTTTCCCCTCCTGAGCCGCCGAACAGTTTGCCAGAATCTCTTTGAAGCCGACCGAAAGTCTTGTTCCATGGCCTCACCGAACTCCTCCCATATCCGGGTTTTTGCTTCAGCAACCACCCGAGCTGCACTCCGCTTGGCCTGCCGGTACACCTCAGCTGCTTCGGGAGTCCCGCAAGCCAACCAAGCTTGATAGGACTCCTTTCTTCAGTTTGTTTGCATCATGATTTTCTATTTTGTCTGTTAAGACACCAGTGGGAGAAGAGTCAACAGTAGAAACTATTTATCAGTGACACTGAAAATAATGGCTCCTTTTTAAGAAAAAGTAACCAAAAACAATAATTTTATTTACTGAAGACTATATTGTTGGATGTGCCTGTTGTGTGTGAGTTTGGCCCTTGGGACTTGCCATAGCCAGCCTGCAGGATGATGTCAGGTGGGCTGCGGCTGCTGTATTTATTCTGTGCCTGTCCCAATAAAGTTTAGTTCATTGTTTGGCATAAGTCGACTCCTGTCTCACTGATTTCATACATAACATCTTGGTGATGAGGATAAACTATGGAGGCGTACTGGGCACCTCTACTACCATTTCTACAGCATCCGAGAGAACCAGCAATCCTGTGGCCTAACTGGTTGGCCATGTTTGAGGGGTATATTGCAGCATTGGGCCTGAGTAAACTCAACGGAGTGCGGAGGCAAGCACTTCTGGTTCACCATCTTGGCATAGAAGGTCAGAAAATTTTCCACACGGTGGGGGAGACGGAGTCTATGTGGATGCTGTCAAGCGGCTTGCTGACTACTTTGCCAAGCACACAAGGAGCACGAAGCTGTGGGTACAAAGGCTGTTGGTGCCAAAAGAAGCTAAGCCAGCTAGCTTGGGGGAGCCAACAGCCCAGCTAGTGGCAATGGCGAAATTAGCCACGGAGCTAGGTGGGCGCCAAATACAAGCTACCAGCTACAAGCTAGATATCATGGTGGAGTCAGAGCCACAAGTGAGGGAGCCCGTGTCCACCGAGAACAACAAACCAGACGAACAACACAGCATGGTGAGTGACTGCAGCACTGGAGGTGAACACATCACTGGGAGCAAAGATGGCTCGGTGACCAAACTCAGCTCGGTTTTCCCCACAGCTAGAGTCGGAGGAGCGGGAGGGGGAATGCGAGCATGCTGAGAACCCCGGAAAACAGCAGTGACAGCCAGGCATGGAGACAGCACAGCAGATTACCTTGGAAGAGGGTACCAAGCGTAACGGCAAGGCGCCTGCGTCGACGAGTGATGCCGACAAGGTAGCTCCAGTTTTCTGCGGAGCTCAGCCGCAGTGGGCTGTAGGATCTGGGGCTACAACGGCAACCGCTGCAGCAGCTTTAAAAGAGGTCGGGGTCAGGCCGACAGGCACGGAGGGATCGTGTGCCAATCAGCAACACTGCAGACCGAGCAGAGCCCCTCTGAGAGTTACAGATCCAGTCCGGGTTCGTGGGGGGAAATGTCCACGGTGGATGTGGACCAAACGGCAGCCAGAGGAATACCAGGAGCGACTGTGCATCGTGGCTGTGCGAGGCACAGCCTACTTTCAGCTGTTGGATGGCTTGCGGAGGCATGCCAATGAGCTGCGGTGTGCCCGAGAGAAAGCTTCAGGTGGCGGGTCCGGACGAAAGAGGTTGTCGATGGGAAAGAGAAGAGGCCCTCTCGTCTATGACGTCAGCTACGATCCTGGGGGCATGCCACTTAAAGGGGCGGGTCTACTGAGGGGATGCCCTGGGCCCCCCACAAGCCGGTTCTACCCTTTTCTGCCAGAAGGACAGTAGTGTGGTTTGAAAAAAATAATAATAATGATAAAACTTTTCCAAGGTTCTAATGTTCATATGTTTGCATGTGCTTTTAAAAAAAAAGGAAGAGTAAACTGTTATTGTTCTGGGATTATTTTATGTATTGTTTATTAGTTGGGACATGGCAGTATCTTAGTTTATTGATGGACTCTTTTCCTTTTAGTTAATTATGGGTGGCAGAATAAATCCACCTTGCCGTGTGGTGTAGAACGGTAGTCCACCCGGCCCCCCAGCTTAGGCTTGTGGTGTGAATGTGATAGGCCATTTAGTTATTTCAGTTCTAGTTTTTTTTAGTGCATGATTTGGGTCCTAAATTGGGGAGGGTCTTAATTGTGTTCATGTTTTTGGACTTTAAGGGGGGGGGTGTTGTCTGTGAGTTTGGCCCGTGGGGCTCACCGTAGCCACCCTGCGGGATGACATCAGGTGGGCTGCGGCTGCTGTATTTATTCTGTGACAGTCCCAATAAAGTTCAGTTCATTGCTTGGCATAAGTCGACTTCTGTCTCGCTGACTTCATACATAACAGTGCCAGTGCAGAAGACACTACACACTTTAGTGATAGTACCACTATAGTACCAGTATATGAGCCATGACGGCATCTGGCAAAGGAGAGGGGGCCCCGACGCCCCCAGACTGATCAGCAGCACCCTCGGTGGTCCCGGATTGAGACAAGGTAGCACCCGTGGAGGCTCCAGACTGGAGCGAAGCAGCACCCATGGTGGCTCTAGGCTGGAACAAAGCAGCACCCGCGATGGCTCTCGGCTGGAGTGAAGCAGCACCCGCGGTGGCTCTGGGCTGGAGTGAAGCAGCACCCGCAGTGGCTCTGGGCTGGAGCGAAGCAGCACCAGTGGTGGCTCTGGGCTGGAGCAAAGCAGCACCCGTGGTGACTCCGGGCTGGAGCAATGCTGCACCCGCGGTGGTCCCAGACTGGGACATAGCTTCACCCCTGGTGGGCCTGGACTGGACCAAAGCTGCACCCTCGGTGGGCCCAGACCGGACCAAGGTTGCACTCCCAGTGAGCCTGTACTGGGCAAAAGCTGCACCAATGGTGGCCCATGGGCTGGGGCATAACACCCATGGTGGGCCAGCACTGGAGCGCAGCACTCAAGTTGGTCTTGGCTGGGGCGCAGCACCCATGACAGTCCCCGACTGGGACACAACACCCACGGAGGACCTGGACTGAGGTGGAGCTGCACCCACGGAAGTCCCGGGCTGGATAAAGCACCAGCGACAACCTCAACCGAAGGGGGAGCAGCACCCATGGAGGTCCCGGCAGGGACAGAGCACCCATGACGACCTTAACTGGAGGGGGAGCATCACCTGCGGAATACCCGGACTGGGCCGAAGCTGCACCCACAGAGGTTGGGACGGAGCATCCTCGACGACCTTGGCAGGGGAGCTGGACCCATGGCGATCTCGGGCGGTGAGCCTGGACCCATGGACACATCTGGCAAGGGTGAAATTTCCTCGGTGATCCTGGGGGAAGACTCGGGCAGAACATGCAGAGAGACAGGGTCAGGGTCACTCGCAGCAGTGGAGCCCGGCGAGGTAAGCTCAGGTGCAGCTGACAGCTGCTCACCAAGAGCCAGGCAAGATTTCTCCAAAATAGGCACAAGAAAAACAAAGGAGAGCACTTGCCTGAGCTCAAGCTCCACCGCCATCCAGGACTCCATCGATCCAGACGATGGTTGTTTGGACCCAGTCCTCTGGAGGTCCAATTCCAACTCTGCTGTGGTGGCCCCTGCAGCAGGCATGGTGTTCGGTGCAGTCCTGGGACCCTTCAACGATGTGGCTCACACAGGAGGTCTACTCCCTGCTGGTGCTGCTTCCTGCTTAGCTGAAGCCTGGGGACTCTCCTTAGTCAGCACAGGTGTCAGCTTGGGTTTAGCACTCTCCCGCCATCCATAGCATGGCTGCAGGGCTGGAATCAGGTCCTCCAGAGCCGCAGGCTCCTCCATCATCCGGCGGACACTCAGGGGTGATAGGAGGAGACACAGAGAGAGCAGGTAAAGGGTGTATAGCTGCAGCAGACAGTGAGGGCTCAGGGGACTGCACAGCCTGAGCCTCTCCTCCAGGAATCAGACAAGGTAATTCATGTTTAAACGATAGAGAATGAAAAAACACTTGCTTATGTTCCCGGGGCGTGATGTTTTCTGCTGCAGCTGGTTTGCAGTCATCCCTCTCTGTGGCTACGGTGGACATGGGCCCCTCAGATGATCATGGAGGAGCCACCCCTGCAGGCACGGAGATGGGTGGAGCCGGGGAAGAAACGGCCAAACCTTCAACAGCGAGAAAGAACGCCGAGGAGAAGGGGGAGGCAGCAGCTGTGGGAAAAGATGACGTTGACGAGGCAGCCGGAGGGGAAAATAGCACAGAAGGCACTACTGCAGAGGTCTTCTCCCTCGGTGAAGGAGGGGCTGCTGACAGGGAGGCAGAGGTGTTCTTCCGGCAGCCTGAAGCTGGATGAAGGCATCTCAGAGCCGGCGACGTGGGAGCTGGACCTGAAGCTGGCGAACAGGAAGGGCAGAAGGATGTCTGCCATGGAAAGCGCTTTCGTGTTGGCTTTGCTCCCGCTGGAGGCGGCCCCATCGTCAGCATGGGGAACAACCGCTAAAGCGAGGAGACTGTGGACAACAGTTCTGCATATTGGGAACATGTAGCAGCCGGCTGCATATTTCCAATTCCCAGCCACGTATCCTCCACACCAGTGTGGAGGATACGAATAAGGGTCAACAGTGTGGAGGCAAGGATCAAATAAGTGCAGGCGGACACGGCGAACTGAAGTTTAATAGGGTGCTTTATTCATCCTCCATCACGAGGCTCACTCAGCGCTATGGCAGCGCGCTGGAGTGAGCCCTCCATCTCTAAGTCAGCAACAAGCACTTGAGAGAGCTCTCATATACTCAGCCACAGACAATGCATGCATGGCATATTAGCATCACAGTACAGCAGGAATGCATGGGACATTTACATGAGAGTCACACATATCAATAGCAGGATTACTGGCGCCGGAATTCCTCTCTGCTCCGGGGCTGTAGGACAAAGGAGGCTGCAAGGCACATCTACATATTGATATCGGTCCATACATCTCATTGTTCTGTTAATTGCTCAAGCTGAGCGCTCTGCCTGTCCCGTAGGTTGTGGTGGGTCACCACACTGCTCTGGCCTCCACTCCGGAGTCCGAAGTGTGCCTCCAGTGTGCCTCCAGATGCCTCCAGGATCATCACCGCTCCATTCATGCACTCCCAGGTTTTATTTGGTCCGCAGACGCTGAGAGCTTCAACCACAAAGCTCTGGATGAAGTTGGCAGCCCACACCTCTTCCAGGCTCAGGGACACCGGTGCTGATCTCCCTTTAATTGGTGGAGGCCGGCGTGCCGGGGACATAATGAGCTCCTGGTGAGTGAAACACAAAAACAAAAAAGGCAAAATCGACTAACTGCAGCAGCTGGGTCTCAACTGGCGGCAGTCTTCCGTCATAAATTGCCTCTCAGGGCAGAGAAACGAGACCCACGCGCTGAACTGCAGTTAGTAGAATTTATTACACACGCAAAAAAACAACACAAGTCCCAAGAGGTGCACGAAAACAAAGTCCAAGAACAGACACTGAGGAAAAACTTACAGGCAAAGATGATTCCAGATAAACTCATCAGAGCGGAATTGGGCTTTGGTGGCGATGAGGAAGAGAGTAAAACAAGACTGCAGCAGTGAGAGAACAAACAGACAGTCTTTAAATAGTTGTGGAACAGGATGAAACAATGGGCGGCAAGCGCGGGCTGCATGAGCGGGCAGGTGTCCTAATTAAACAACAAGTCACAGCTGAGACAACTAGGGAACAGGCAGTGAGACGATGCCAGGGTGGGAGTGTCTGGAAGAGGAGGTAAGGCAGTCATGTCATATAGAAACAAAATATAAATCCTGAACGACAGGAACTGACAAAATAATACTAATATGAAAGACATAAATAACTAACAGAACGAAAAACCACTAAGGAGACATGATAACTCAATACACAGGAAAACGACACAAAGCTGGACAAATACAGAAAATATTCAGAAATAAATTAAGAGCCTGAGCCCGGTGAAACACTGTGCTCAGCCTCATGACAATAATTGTTAAATATATCTTATTATGCCTAACTCAGTACTGTTTACTTGTCGAAATATATATTTTAAGGCTAATATAACCACATAACTATAATATGGCATCTGGTGATCAGTTTTTGACAGCTGATCACTTTTTGCCACGACACCACCACAGACTCAGTGGTGCTGGAGCAAGTACATCCCATGATGTCTGTCATGTTCTAAGCGCGGGGGGTTCTGCCACACTCAGACTCATTGTCTTTTTCTGTATTTGTATATTTGTTGTATTTTGGGGTTTCTAGTTTCCTGTCATGTTATGACATGACAGGAAACTAGAAAAAGATATATTTTCTTATATCTTGTATTATCTATTCTATGTACGTTCATCGTGGTCTTGTCATTTATATATTTGGTATTATCTGTATTCATCCTTCAGTTTATTATTTGCCCTTATTTTAGTTCTCGCTTTATATTTGTATTTTTGTCGGTAACCTTTTGTTCTGTGCTCTCTCGCTCTCTCTCTCTCTCTCAGGGGCACTTCCGGGTTTGCTCTGGTATGGGCGGTGCTACTGTCAAGCTGTCAGTCCTGTCTCCTCTCCTCATGACTCACAGCTGATTCTCATTATGCAATCTCTCTCTCCACCTATTTAAGCCTTGATCCTCTGTTTGTTAATTGTTGGGTCATTTGCTCATCTGTGCTTTTCCTGAGATGGTGTTCCCGTCTCCATTATCCTCTTCAACCATATGTCCAGCTCTGCTAGGATCCATAGCTTTATTCCCCATTTTTCATATGTCTAACCCAGCTGGGATTTCGTAGTTACTTATCTGTTCTGTTGTGAGTGTTTTTGTGTGCATGTGTTTATTAAATATGCAAACATACTGCTTGCGTTTGGCGTCATCTGTTTGCCCCGTGAACAGGCAGTTCATGAGAGAATGACCCAGCCAGACTGATGCCAGCAGCAGTGAAATTTGCTTTTCCCGTTTTTCTTTAAATTCTCTCCCGTGTATTTTTGTATTAGACCAGGGCTTTTTTGGAATGTCCGTCACCCTGGACTTCCATGTTTTTGGACTGAGCGAGGAGGAGTGTGAGGCTCTGGGACATTTGGACAGCACGGCTCTTGTAGTCGAGGCATTTCACTCACTTCACGGTGACTACAGATCAGGTGGAGAAACAGCTGGAGAGACTCCGCTTCGGGCCCGGATGGCATCTCCGCTAGGATCCTGAGGACCTGTGCCAACCAACTAGCTCCAGTACTGAAAAACCTGTACAACCTGAGCCTGAGTCTGGAGAGAGTACCGGTGCTGTGGAAGACATCCTGCCTGGTTCCTGTCCCCAAGAAGTCATCTCCATCGGATCTGAATGACTACCGACCAGTTGCCCTCACATCTCATGTGATAAAGGTCCTGGAGAGACTGGTCTTAGCCCACCTGAGGCCGCAGGTGAAGACGTGGCTGGACCCTCTGCAGTTTGCTTATCAGCCCCATTTAGAAGTTGAAGATGCTGTCATCTACCTGCTGCAACAAGCCCATCTGCACCTGGATGGTGGAGGAGATACTGTGAGAATAACTTTTTTTGATTTCTCCAGTGCCTTTAACACCATCCAGCCACTGCTGCTGGGTGAGAAGCTGCGGGTGATGGGGGTTGACAGCTCTGTGATCTCCTGGATTACCGACTACCTGACAGGCAGACCACAGTTTGTCAGGCTGGGCAGTGTCTTGTCTGGAGTGGTGGCTAGTGATACGGGAGCGCCACAGGGGACTGTGCTCTCTCCTTTTCTTTTTACCTTATGCACCACGGACTTTCAGTACAACACTGAATCATGTCACCTGCAAAAATTCTCTGATGACTCAGCTGTTGTGGGATGTACAAGAGGAGGAGAGGAGGGGGAGTACAGGGCACTGGTAGGCAGATTTGTGGAGTGGACGGAAAAGAATCACCTGAGGTTGAATGTCAGCAAGACCAGGGAGATGGTGATTGACTTCAGGAAGAGGAAGGCTCCTTCTCAGCCACTGCAGATTAGGGGGGAGGATGTGAGAGTGGTTGAAGACTACAAATATCTGGGTGTCAGGATCAGCAGCGGGTTGGACTGGAGATCCAACACCGATGCTGCGCACAAGAAGGGGACGAGCAGACTCTACTTCCTGAGAAAGCTGAGATCCTTCAACGTGTGCAGCAGGATGCTGGAGCTTTTCTACCAGACTGTTGTCGCCAGCACCATCTTCTTTGCTGCGGTCTGTTGGGGTAGCAGTATCAGGGCCAGAGATACCAACAGACTTGACAAGATTATCAAGAGGGCTGGCTCTGTAATTAGTCTCAGACCGGAGACCTTTGAGACAGTGGTGGAGAGGAGAACACTAAATAAACTGCGATCCATCATGAACAATCCTGATCACCCCCTCCACCACACACTAGATAGGCAGCGAAGCACTTTCTCCAGTAGACTACTACAGCTTCGTTGTCGAACGGCCAGGTACAGGAAATCTTTCCTGCCACATGCAATTTCACTGTACAATAACTCACTATGATGTTGTATTCTGGTCATAGCTATGCTGCCACACTGCACCTTACAGACTAACTGGTACCTCACATTTCACTCTGCTCCTGATAGTCTTTCTTGTGCAATGGGATGATTCATGTGTTTATACGGGTCATCATATATTAAGCTATGATGTATATAGGCTCTATAGTCATGTTAGTTTTTTTACTTTCCATGGGTAATCCCTTTGTCTGTCGTGCGTGTTTCTGTTGTTTGGCTGTCAACTGTCATGCTGCTGTTACACTGTAATTTCCCAGTTTGGGATCAATAAAGTACATCTATCTATCTATCTATCTATCTATCTATCTATCTATCTATCTATCTATCTATCTATCTATCTATCTATCTATCTATCTATCTATCTATCTATCTATTTCCCAGCCTCTGGGGCTACCCGGGTCTCACAGTGCTCCTCACCACCATGTTGGAGTCACAAGACCAGTTTGGGTGAGAAATGCCTCTCCTGCGTTACCTGCAGCGACAAAGAAGTGTCCCAGGGTACGGAAGGCTCACTCATCCCATCAGGAACCGGTGCCCCCGCCCATCCACCGGACAACCCCCATTGATCCCGGAGAGACATCATCTGGTCCTGCCACAGCTGCTACCATCACTCCACGGGAACACAGGGAAGTGTTTTTTCATTCTTCATCACATAAAAATAAATTATCTTGCCTAGTTCCCAGTGGCAAGGCTCAGCAGCAACTCCATTCTGCTGAGTCTTTATCAGCAGCTGTTAGCACATTTTCCTCACCTGCTTCTCCTCTGTTTCTTGGGTGTCTGTCAGTCCTGAGAGGGAGCCGCCGGATGACAGAGGAGTCCGTGGATCCCGGGGGCCTTGGTCCGGTCCTGCAACCACACCTGGTGAAGGAGAAGAGCGCCTCTGGTGTCCCAAAGCCGGCATCAATGAGTGAGCGGCCCCTAGTTTCGGTGACGCGGGGCTTGGCGCCATTGGTGAGCCGTTCCTTGGCTCTGCCTCTCGGGGCTAGGGACTTATCTGCATTGACATCTGCGCCGACAATCCAGCGTCCCCAGACTCTGACGCCGTGCCAGATGATCTCCGTTGCTCCAGAGGGAACATCATCTGTTTCAGCAGCTGCCAACATCATCACTCCCCGGGAATTCAGGCAAGTACTTCTCCATTCTCTTTCACTCACTACTGAACATTCTTGCCTGATTCCCAGTAGTGAGGCTCAACTACAGCAGCCCATTGAGTCCTCACCATAAGCTGCTGTTATGTCTACCTCACCTGCTACCCTCGTGTCTCCTCTTATTTCTCCTGGGTATTCGTCGGTTCCGGGACAGAGCTGCCGGACAATGGAAGAGCCTGCAGCCCTGGAGCACTTGATTCCAGCCCTGCAGCCACGATCTGGACAGTGGGAGAGCGTTACCTGTTACCTGAAGCCTGAGCCAACAGCAGTGTGTCCCCTGGGTTCAGCTGCGCATAAGTCTGCGCCAGCAGTGAAGCAACCTCCGGCGGTTACATCTGATGAGTTATCTGCGTCGGCTGTTTCGCCCGGAGGCCCTGGGGCTGCATTTACGATCTCGCCTGCTGCCGAGGTCACCGTAACAGGTTCTCCGGAGTCTTGGACGGCAGTGGAGCTCGAGTCCAGGAAAGTGCTCTGTTCTGTTTCTTCTTCTGCAGATTCACAGGATTCTTGTCTGGCTCAGGGTGGGGAGGATCAGTTGCAGATGTCCTCTGCTCCTGAATCTTCCTTGCTGGGCTCCACTGCTGTCGGTGATTGCTCTCCGGTGTTTTCCTTGTGTTTCCCTGCTAAGGTGACCGTGCAGGAAGACAGCGCCCACATGGAGGAACTCGAGACGTGCCTGCCTGGTTCGCCAGAGTCCTGGACAGCGGTGGAGCTTGAGTCCAGGCAAGTGCTCTGTTCTGTTTGTCCTTTCACAGATTCAGAGAAATCTTGTCTGGCTCATGGTGGGGAGGACTAGCTGCAGATGTCCTCTGATCCTGAGTTCTCCTCGCCGGACTCCGCTGCTGCCAGTGATTCTTCTCCAGTTTCTTTTTCCTGTCCTTCTCCCAAGGTGACCAGGTCAAGAGAGAGCACCCAGATGGAGAGACTCAAGACACCCCTGTCGGGATTGCCAGAGTCCTGGACAGCGGTGGAGTCCAAGACAAAGCAAGTGCTCTGCTCTGTTTACACATCATCAGATCTAGAGATTTCTTGTCCTGTTCGTGGGGGGGGGGAGAGCCAGTCACAGCTGCTAGCTGCCTAAGAGCTCTCCTTACCAGGCCCCACTGCTGCTGGTGGTCGTAACCCAGTGTTTGTTCCTTCTTGCTTGCTTGAGTCACAGCCTGGATCCTCAGATGATCATCCTTCTCCTTCGCCTGAGGTCATCGTGGGTCCTCATCTTCCGTCCAAGGTCACCATGGGTCCTCATTTTCTGTCTGAGGTTGCCGTGGGTCCTCATGTCCTATCCGAGGTTGCCGTGGATCCTGACCTTCTGTCTGAGGGTGCCGTGGGTCCTGATCCTCCGTCCAAAGGTACCGTGGGTCCTCACCCTCTATCTGAGGTCACCATGGGTCCCCTTCCTCCATCCGAGGTCGCCACATGTCCTAATCCCCCGTCTGGGACCAACATGGGTGCAGCTCTGGCTCAGTCCGGGTCCTCCGTGGGTGCAGCCATGATCCAGTCCAGGTTCACCATGGGTGTAGCTGTGCTCCAGCCCAGAGCCACCGTGGGTGCAGCTCTGCTCCAGCCCGGAGCCACCGCAGGTGCAGCTCTGCTCCAGTCCAGAGCCACCGTAGGTGCTGCTTTGCTTCAGCCCGGAGCCACCGCGGGTGCTGCTTTGCTCTAGCCCGGAGCCTCTGTGGGTGCAGCTCTGCCCCAGCCTGGAGCCACCGCGGGTGCTGCTATTTCCCAATGTGGGGCCACCGAAGGTGCTGCAAGCTGGTCCAAAAGCGTTGGGGTTCCCTCACCTCTGTTGGAAGCCA
This sequence comes from Pholidichthys leucotaenia, assembly GCA_020510985.1. Taxonomy (NCBI): domain Eukaryota; kingdom Metazoa; phylum Chordata; class Actinopteri; order Cichliformes; family Pholidichthyidae; genus Pholidichthys; species Pholidichthys leucotaenia. The sequence goes on from CM035847.1 coordinate 89,784,645, forward strand.
TCGTGGTCCCCTTTCCTTTGCTGGACACCGTCGTGGTCCCCTCTCGTCTGCCTGATGCCACCGTGGTCCTCTCTCCTCTGCCTGAGATTGTAGAGGGTTCCCCGTCAAGTTTACCCGTTGGTCAGCCATCTCCCTCGCTGGGCCCCCATCTCTTAGCCCCCCTTGTCCGCAGTATGTACTGGTTCCAACGTCCGGACCCAGGAGGGGGTGGGTTGTGCTCTGCAGCCCGTTGGCTTGGAGATGCTGGAAGGCCACCTGGTGATCTCTTCCTGCTGTTTTGGTGGCTCTGGGAGACCACCAAACAAACTCTTTTGTTTACGTGAGTGGATAAGGGACTCAGGAAGACCACCCGAACTAGACATTTAATCTTCCTAACATCATTTGTATTCTGTACCTCTTATTCTGGGTGTGAGTCATGAGTGTTTTTCTTATTTTCTCTGGGTTGTTTCGGTCCCTCCGTGCCTGGGTCCCCCTCCTCCCACCCGGGGTGGGTTTTGCTTCCTTGTTTTTTGTATGGTGGGTCCTCTATGTGGGTGAGTTCTTTTTCTTTGATGTTACCCTGGGTGTCTGGAATCCACCCCTGTGAGGGGTCTCTGTCATAATTTGAGTGGAGGGGGTTCCGCCACGCTCAGTCTCATTGTCTTTTTCTGTATTTGTATATTTGTTGTATTTTTGGGTTCCTAGTTTCCTCTCATGTTATCCTTGGTTGAGTTTCTTATATCTTGTATTATCTCTTCTGTGTATGTTCACCGCGGTCTTGTCATTTATATATTTGGTATTATCTGTATTCATCCTTCAGTTTATTTGCCCTTTATTTTGGTTCTCGCTTTATATTTTTATTTTTGTCTGTAACCTTTTGTTCTGTGTTCTCTCTCTCTCTCTTTGGAGTGGCTGCTCTCAGGGGCACTTCCAGGTTTGCTCTGGTATGGGCGGTGCTCCTGTCAAGCTGTCAGTCCCATCTCCTCTCCTCATGACTCACAGCTAATTCTCATTGTGCAATCTCTCTCTCCACCTATTTAAGCCTTGACCCTCTGTTTGCTAATTGCTGAGTCATTTGCTCATCTGTGCTTCTGCTGAGACAGCATTCTCGTCTCCATTATTCTCTTCAAGCGTAAGTCCAGCTCTGCTGGGATCCATAGCTTTATTCCCCTTTTTTCATATGTCCAGCCCAGCTGGGATTTTGTAGTTACTTATCTGTTCTGTTGTGAGTGTTTTTGTGTGCATGTGTTTGTTAAATATGCGAACTTACTGCTTGCCTTTGGCGTCATCAGTTCATGACAATGTCTCAACAGTCTCTCTGTGATTTTCACACAGATCAGAGCAATTTGTTACACGGGAAGCTAAACATTTCTACAGACATTTTGAAGTTCTGTTACCACTGCGTGTTTGTGAAGCTGGTGGCTTCATCACTGGGAGGCTCGGTTGAATGCCCAGACCCATGGTTTGAAGTGATAATTTTGCCACAAGAGAGCCATCTGAAACACACACAGCATACATTACATATTTTAGTACCTAATAGCGATAACTTGCTGACATTACAATGTAGTACGGTGGACTTAAAGCAAATTAGCATTAGCAATCATTAACTTACCTTCACATGTGATCTAGTTTGTATTCTCATGTCTTAGGCTTTATAATGCTCTACAGCTTCCTAAATGTTCCAGTAGTGTGGCGGGTTGATTCAACCCCCCCACAACACACAGAGACAGTCAGCTCGTTACTCCTGGGTTTTTTCCGCTGCATGCTGAGTTTACAGCTGTGAGGTTAAAGTGTCATCCATGCATTGTGTTCATGCATCCTGTCTGTACCTCTGATATGCAAATGCCCAGATCGACTGCTGTGAATGTCTTTGATGTATTGTCTGAGTTGGGTATATATGCTGCACTGTTCTGTAAATCTGCCTCTCATTCACTGACTCCTTCAACTGCTGCAGACACGCACTTTGTGTCTCCTCTCTGAGAGCCTGAGGACATCACCTCAGCCCGCAGCACGAAGGCTGGGGAGGTGTTCCGATAAAGGCGGTATGATTCAATAAACCAACTTAAAACCCCAACGCTGCCTTTATTTTATCATGCCGCTTCACTGGTGACCCCGAACATGCACACGCTTTGTGCAACGCAACCTTCTGGTCTGGACAGCCACGCTGGCGACCTGACGCTGAAGAAAACGAGCTGCCAGCGAACGCAGCACCGGGCAGTGATGCTCCGCCGACGAGCGAATGCAGCAGCCTGACTGATCTGCCCCCCCTGCGGCTTCAGGGAGGCCTCAACGCAGAGCCCACGGCAGGCGAGTTACTCTCCGGACATTGCCCAAGACCGGGTAAATGGCAGTAAACGTCATGGCGCGACCCTCGCCGAGATCGGGGCATCCATGCGTGACAGCCTGAGGGACAAAGATCGTCTATCTCCCCTCAACGCTCCAACGCACCATGACTAATCTGCAGCCACGGCTCATCATAGATGTTTTTCGGCGCCGACTGCACCGATCTCCACCAAGTTTCCGACCCTGGTTCCTCTCCAGCGGGCCCACCCACGCAAGGAGCCCCGGCACATGCACCGGGGGTGACGAGGACGGCGCAACACGCACGGAACAAGAATGGCTCCAGAGACCGCCATCGTCCTGCGCAGCTGCACGCAGAACCTTCAGGGCTGCGCGCTCATCTGAAGCAAGCACGCACGCAGTGCGCTCACAGGATTCACTGATGGTTTCAGCCACGGCGCACAAAGGATCCAGCCGTCTGCTTTTCCCAAGGGCTTTAAGGCTGCGCACGCACCTAAAGTCAACACGCCAAGTTCCTCTGCTTTTGTTTACGCAACCTCACCGCTCCTGTTTTTCTTCATGGCCACGAGAGGAGTCAGAGACTAATTTTTCTTCTGGTGATCTCCACAAGTTCAACGGGACAGCCCCTCGACATCGCGGAGCAGCAAATAATTTTTGGAGCGCCCGGTCAGCACTTACTACCCCCCTTCCCCCTCCCCCTCCACCTGCACAGAGCTTTTCCCTGCTCGCTGCCCAAACTGCAACATCGAGGTCTCGGCCCCCTGCCGTGCCCTCTGGGGGGGAGCGTGTGGCGGGTTGATTCAACCCCCCCACAACACACAGAGACAGTCAGCTCGTTACTCCTGGGTTTTTCCGCTGCATGCTGAGTTTACAGCTGTGAGGTTAAAGTGTCATCCATGCACTGTGTTCATGCATCCTGTCTGTACCTCTGATATGCAAATGCCCAGATCGACTGCTGTGAATGTCTTTGATGTATTGTCTGAGTTGGGTATATATGCTGCACTGTTCTGTAAATCTGCCTCTCATTCACTGACTCCTTCAACTGCTGCAGACACGCACTTTGTGTCTCCTCTCTGAGAGCCTGAGGACATCACCTCAGCCCGCCGCACGAAGGCTGGGGAGGTGTTCCGATAAAGGCGGTATGATTCAATAAACCAACTTAAAACCCCAACGCTGCCTTTATTTTATCATGCCGCTTCACCAGTACTTTTCCAGAGTTTTTTGTCTCGCTGCCTGTAGCCTTCTCTGGCTCTCCTTTTTTGCCTTTACTCTGAAAAAAAGCCAGAGACCAAGAAGTTGCCTCGTAATCCACCATCTTGTGGATCAATACTTATTTCCCCCACTGTATGTTTTTTTTTTTCATAAATAGGCAATCCTGAGTTAACAAAGCATGGTGAAAGGAAAAACAAAGAAACAAAACAAATTGCAATGTATTGTGTTTTGTACTTCATGCAAAATGCAATGAAAAAACCTTCTAATGCATTTATAGATTCATTTGTTGTGGAAATGTAACTAGGACATGGGGGGGCCTGCCATAGCATCATAAGATGCTGGGTGCTAAAGCAGGGCACAATAGAACTAGACAACTGAGGAAAAGAACACTGGTTCTGTAATCAAAAGTCTTAAATTATTACTTTGCTGGAGAGAATGCAATTGGAATAGACACTGAGAGAGAAAAAGTGTACTGAGGCAAACCAATCAAGCCCAGAACTATGGTAGCACACTGATACAAACACCTCTGAATCACAATGAATCAAGTTGGACAATAGGGCCACAATGGCCTGTAGATTAGCGTCTATTACCCGGATACATTAGTGCCTCACGCCAATATTAAGAGTTCTCGTTTAACATCGTTCAAGGGGTGGACCAGAAATCCCCAAGTTTCTAAATTGGAATTTCATTCCCCCAGGTACTTCTGCTCATATGAGAAAAGTTGGAATGCATTTGATCTGTCCTAATTTCAATTAATTAGTGACAATGGTTGCTCGGGGAGTCCCACAGGGCAGAGGGAAAAATGGGCTGAAGGGAAGCGAGCTTCAGAAAAGTGATGAGAGAAGTGGCATCAATAAACTGTTAGAGACTCATTAGCAGGCTAAATGGCTCTCCGAAAGTCACGACACTTTAACACGGGACCTGGCGCCTAATTACTGGCCACAGTATCCATTACAGGCCCCTCCTCTGCCCCCCTCCCTACATTCCTCTTTCTTTTTATTCCACATCTCAGCCACAATGGAATCAGCCTGTTAATGATTGCTCTACAGAGCAAGATTAGAGGGCCATTGTGGTGGGGGTGAGCATTAGAGTGGGCAGCCAACAGGAGGAAGTGAACTTGTAAGTTGGTGTCTGTGTTGATTAAAGTATTCTAGCTTGTAGAAGTACCAAAATTGCCTTCTTGAGTTAACCTCTTCAACCGTGCCAGACCCACCTGTGGTCCAACAGTGCAAAGACATGCACGGGCAACCATTGCTCAAATGCACAAAAGGTTATACATATAAGATTCAAAGAACAACTAGAATTGGTTTAAAAGCAAATGATGAAAAGTTGTCATTTTTAGTTTGTTGAGAAGACCACAATTTTTTGGTTAAATAGGGTCTATATTAGGCACAACCTAATTTTCAATGACTATTTTTGAGTTAAATTAAGTCTTGGACGGACGGAACTGATTTAGTCCAAAACCTGTCTAAATTATGGCTCGTGGGTTTACTTCTAAAATTAAATGATGAAAAATAAATTAAAAATGTTCATGATATCCAGGTTGCTTTTTTTTTTTAGATGCACTAGTATTTCCCTCGTTTCACTTCTTTAAAAAAATAAATAGCCAGATCATGATCCAAATAACTGCCAAAATATTGAGGATTGTTCTTCCATGTCTACTGTGATGGACATTAGCCAAATTATTATGTATGTGCTGTTTTTGTTTATTTTTCCTAAACTGTCAATACAAGGGATTTTTCAATCCTCAAAAATATGATGTTGACAATATTTAAAGCTGTCACGCCTCGCCGCTCATCAGCGGCGCCAGCTGCACGCACACCTGCGCCTCGTCAGCGGCGAGGGATTTAAGCCGCCTCGCCCTGGGCTTCGGCCTGAAGCCGTCTGATCACATCGGCTACTCTTGCTGCAAGGAACCTCCTTCAACCAAGCAAGATCGCAAGTAAGCATCCTTACTTTTTTCTTCCAGTTCTCCTCCCCTGTGCACAGGTGGATTCCCCGGCGGCGGACAACATTCTCCAGCCGTCATCTACTCGTTGTTGCATCAGGAGCACCAGGTCGCTGTCTACCGGGCTACGCCCTTGCTACGCCAGCCACCTGCCCAAACCAAGTAAGCCAGCTGTTATTTCTACAATCTCCTGTATTGGTGTGGTGCCCGTTACCCTTCTCCCTCTGCTTCTCCCATAGGGTTGTCCGGCTGAATGGCTTCCTGCCCCCGTGCCTGACGCAGACGCCACCACCAATACATCCACATATCACAGACACGCAACCACACACACACTTGTTGTTCAATAAACTGTTAAACCTATTCTGAGCCTGCGTGTGTGTCTCCTGAGCCGTGCATTATGTCAGTACGGCTTCAGCAGAGCGGCTCGGCGGACAGCGGGCTCACACGCCGTCTCATCACTCTCGAGGCTCAAATAGATTTGATAGTTTATCAGCAACAGGTGATGCTGAATCAATTGGTTAAGATCACTCACCGGTTAGATCGCCTGGATCTCCCGCAGCCGTTCCCCCCGGCTCGTCAGGGAGGTGCAGCTCCTACCTCTCCGGTGGCCGGTCAGACTGATCCCGGGTCGCCAACCCGACTCACACCTATTCCGACCCCCGCCCACTTTTGCGGACAGCTCGGCGGAGCGCGGGGGCTCATCATGCAGTGTGAGTCAGTGTTCTCCCGCGTCCCTGGGGATTTTCCCTCAGACCACAGCCGAATTGGCTATATAGGAAACCTCCTGGAGGGGCGGGCACTCACCTGGGCTTACGCCGTCATGGCGAAGCCCAGCTATGCCATCCTCTCCTACGGCCAATTTGTGCAACAGTTCCTCGACGTGTTTGATCATAGCCGGCGAGATAGTGTGTTAGTTGATTGTCTTCTCTGTCTTCAGCAGGGAGGTCGGTCAGCTGCAGACTACTCGATCGACTTCCGGGTCATCGCGGAGGAGGTTGGCTGGGATGAGCCCTTGCTCTGCGGCATCTTCCTCCGCAGTCTGAACTCTGGTCTGAGGGATGAGCTGGCTGGTCGCGATATTCCGGGGAGGCTTTCAGGGCTGATATCACTAGCGATTAGTTTGGATAACAGGCTTCGCGAGCGGTCTTCAGAGCGGAAGTCTGCTTCTTGCTCGTGGGGAGGCTCGTCTCGCCTGTCCCAAGCTCGCCCCCTGGCGTCGCCACCGCCAGTCTCCTCCGAGAAGTCGGAGGCGAAGGCGGTGGTCCGGTCAAAGCTCCATCTAGCGGAGAAACAACGCCGCCGGGAGTTGGGCCTCTGCATGAATTGCGGAGGCAGTCAACACTCTGTGGAGCATTGTCCAGAGAGGCCGGTTAGGGGTCCGCGAATCACTGTAGGGGGCCTTGCAGATTCTAACCGGTCGAGTTCCCTCACTCAATTGACGCTGCCCATTCGTTTCTGTCATAAACTCCACTGGGCACCTCACTCATGCACTGGTGGATTCAGGCACGGAGGAAAGCTTTATTTCACAGAGCCTGGCAACCCGATTGGGCATCCGTTGCCATACCCTCAAGACTCTTCTCGCCCTAGTAAATCTCTCCCGTGTTTCCCTGGGAAAAGTAACACACCAGACCATCCCCGTCCCTGTTATTATTTCTGGAAATCATCGGGAGGAGATCACCTTTTACGTCCTACCTAACTCAGTATCTCCCGTCATCCTCGGATACCCATGGCTCCACCTCCACAGCCCTGTCCTGGACTGGAGGTCTGGCGGAGTGTCCGCCTGGAGCTCCTTCTGTATGAGCACCTGCCTCCAATCTGCTGCCTGCGCCCCGTCCTCGCCTTCAACTCCCAAGGACGCCGCGCCTCCGGATCTCACCCTGGTGCCATCGGAGTTTCACGACCTGGGTATGGTATTCAGCAAATCCAAGGCGATGTCTCTTCCCCCGCACAGGCCCTATGACTGTGCTATAAACATCCGCCAGGGGGCACCCTTACCCTCGGGGCGACTCTACAGCCTGTCTGCGCCGGAGAAGGAGGCTATGAATTCATATCTTAAGGAATCGCTGAGTGCTGGTATCATCCGTCCCTTGTCATCACCATTAGGCGCTGGGTTCTTCTTCGTGGGCAAGAAGGACGGTTCCCTCCGTCCTTGTATTGACTATCGCGCCCTGAATGACATCACGGAGAAGGACCGCTACACCTTGCCCCTAATGGACACCGCTTTCCACTCCCTCCAGGGGGCGACTTGGTTCACCAAGCTGGATCTTCGCAGTGCATACCACCTCGTCCGGATCCGGGAGGGAGACGAGTGGAAGACAACCTTCCGTACCCCGAACGGCCATTTCGAGTACCTGGTTATGCCATTCGGGTTGACCAGCGCTCCAGCCGTCTTTCAGCGCCTTATAAATGACGTCCTCCGGGACTTCATCGGCCTGTTTGTGTTTGTCTGCCTGGATGACATCCTCATCTTCTCCAGATCCAGGGACGAGCACCGGGTCCATGTGAGGCTGGTCCTCCAGAGGCTGCTGGAGAACCGGTTGTATGTCAAGGCTGAGAAGTGTGAGTTTTACTCTAAGACTACGTCCTTCCTCGGGTTCGTCATCTCCCACGACCAGGTGCTCCCAGACCCAGCTAAAGTGAAAGCGGTGGTGGAATGGCCCACTCCTACGTCTAGGAAACAGGTACAACAGTTTATTGGGTTTGCCAACTTCTACCGCCGCTTTGTCCCGAACTTTGGTACCATCGTCGGTCCTCTGATCCGCCTCACGTCTCCTAAGGTCCCATTCCGGTGGGCTGAAGAGGCCGCAGCTGCTTTCCAGGCGCTGAAGGTGGAGTTCTCCTCCTCCCGGGTCCTCAGCCAAGTCGATCCCTCGCTGCAATGCATCGTGGAGGTGGACGCTTCGGACACGGGGGTGGGGGCGGTGTTATCTCAGCGGTCACCTGACGACGGGATCAAACGGCCCTGCGCCTTCTTCTCTCGGCGCTTGTCTCCGGCGGAACGGAATTACGACGTGGGGGACAGAGAGCTCCTCGCCATCAAGCTTGCGCTGCAGGAGTGGCGTCACTGGCTAGAGGGGGCGGCCCTGCCGTTCGTGGTTCTCACCGACCACAAGAACTTGGAGTATTTAAGATCTGCCAAGCGTCTGAACGCCCGCCAGGCGCGTTGGTCCTTGTTCTTTGCCAGGTTCTGCTTCAACATCACCTTCAGGCCCGGCTCCAAGAACGGCCTGCCTGACGCCCTCTCTAGGCAATTTGCCCCTGAGGCGTCTGAGGACGCAGCCCACACCATCTTGCCCAGGTCGTGCAACGTGGGAGCCGTCACTTGGGACATCGAGAGTAAGATTCGGAAGGCGCAGGAATCGGAACCAGACCCTGGCGGCGGACCAGAGGGGAGGCTTTTTGTGCCGTCCACGGTCCGGAGGGAGGTTATCCACTGGCTGCACACATCAAAGCTCACCTGCCACCCTGGGTCCTCCCGGATGATTGACCTTCTTCAACGATCCTTCTGGTGGCCGGGCCTGCGGAAGGACGCTGCCCGCTATGTCCGGGCCTGCCCCGTCTGCGCCACCAGTAAATCAGGTAATGCCCCTCCAGCGGGTTTGCTCCAGCCTCTGCCCATCCCTGGCAGTCCCTGGTCGCATATCGCCCTGGATTTTGTCACCGGTCTCCCGGTCTCTAACACCTTCGACACAGTCCTGACCATTGTAGATCGTTTCTCCAAGGCCGCTCAGTTCATCCCATTACGAGGGCTTCCATCTGCCTTGGAGATGGCGGACCTCCTTATCCAGCACGTGGTCAGACTGCACGGGATTCCGGTGGACGTGGTCTCGGACCGGGGCCCCCAGTTTTCCTCAGAGGTTTGGAGATCCTTCTGCAACGCCCTGGGAGCCAAGGTAAGCCTCTCCTCCGGCCATCACCCCCAAACCAACGGGCAGTGTGAGCGGACCAATCAGGAGCTGGAGGCTGCGCTCCGCTGCGTCACAACATCCAAGCCTGCGTCCTGGAGCACCCACCTCGCCTGGGTTGAGTACACCCATAACACCACCCGCTCTTCTGCCACGGGGATGTCCCCATTTAAGGCGTCCCTAGGCTACGACCCCCCTCTGTTCCCTACGCAGGAGAGTGGGGTGACTGTTCCCTCAGTTCGGGCGCACCTCAGGCGGTGCCGCTCCATCTGGGCGTCGGCGCGCAATGCGCTTTTACGCACGGCGGAGCGCAATAAGCCTACGGCGGACCGGCACAGAAGACCTGCTCCAGCCTACCAGGTAGGCCAATGTGTCTACGTTTCTACCCAGGACGTCGCTTTAAAGGGTGAGAGGAGGAAGTTGGCACAGTGTTTCATGGGTCCATACCCCATTTCCAGGATTATCAACCCGGTGGCTGTGCGTGTGGCTATTCCCCCCTCCCTCCGCATCCATCCCACCTTCCACGTTTCCAAGGTGAAGCTGGCAGTCTCCGACCCCCTTTGCCCTCCTCCTGCTGCGCAGCCCACGCCCCGGATGATTGATGGTCATCCGGCCTGGCCTGTCTCTTCCATCCTGGACTCCCGGCGCCGGGGTCGCGGGTTGCAGTACTTGGTGGACTGGGAGGGCTATGGACCTGAACATAGGCAATGGGTACCCTCATCGTTTGTGTTGGATCCATCTCTCATCACTGAGTTCCACCGAGCGCACCCGGAGAGACCATCGCCTGGAGGCGCTGCTAGAGGGGGAAGTACTGTCATGCCTCGCCGCTCATCAGCGGCGCCAGCTGCATGCACACCTGCGCCTCGTCAGCGGCGAGGGATTTAAGCCGCCTTGCCCTGGGCTTCGGCCTGAAGCCGTCTGATCACATCGGCTACTCTTGCTGCAAGGAACTCCCTTCAACCAAGCAAGATCGCAAGTAAGCATCCTTACCTTTTTCTTCCAGTTCTCCTCCCCTGTGCACAGGTGGATTCCCCGGCGGCGGACAACATTCTCCAGCCGTCATCTCCTCGCTGTTGCATCAGGCGCACCAGGTCGCTGTCCACCGGGCTACGCCCTTGCTACGCCAGCCACCTGCCCAAACCAAGTAAGCCAGCTGTTATTTCTACAATCTCCTGTATTGGTGTGGTGCCCGTTATCCTTCTCCCTCTGCTTCTCCCATAGGGTTGTCCGGCTGAACGGCTTCCTGCCCCCGTGCCTGATGCAGACGCCACAACCAATACATCCACATATCACAGACACGCAACCACACACACACTTCAACACACTGTTCAATAAACTGTTAAACCTATTCTGAGCCTGTGTGTGTGTCTCCTGAGCCGTGCATTATGTCAAAAGCATAATTACTAATGATGACAATGGTTGTTTTTTGTTTTTTACACTTGAAAACATCTTAAAAATACATTTTACAGCTGGGTCTGAAAACATTCAGAAGGTTAAAAAAAATTCAAAAGAGAAATCTGTTGTATTTATAGCATGAAAACATCAATTTGAAAAAATGCAGTTTAAATTAAAAAAAAATTAACAGATGAAGTTACAGTGGTGTGAAAAAGTGTTTGCCCCCTTCCTGATTTCTCATTTTTTTGTATGTTTGTCACACTTAAAAGTTTCAGATCATCAAACAAATTTAACTATTAGACAAAGACAACACAAGTAAACACAAAATGCAGTTTTGAAATGAAGGTGTTTTTTAATTAAGGGAAAAAAACTCCAAATCTACATGGCCCTGTGTGAAAAAGTGATTACCCCCCCCCCCCATTAAAACATAAATTAATTATAGTTTATCACATCTTTGAAAAGTTGAGTTCAATTTCTCTAGCCACACCCAGGCCTGATTACTGCCACACCTGTTCTCAATCAAGAAATCACTTAAATAGAACCTGCTTGACAAAGTAAAGTTGACCAAAAGATTCTCAAAAGCTAGACATCATGGTGCGATCCAAAGAAATTCATGAACAAATGAGAAACAAAGTAATTGAGATCTACAAGTCATGTGAAAAAATTAGGACACCCAATTAAATATTCAGTTCTTTATTAAGAAATGTTCTCATATCTATGTCTAACCTTGTTTTTGTATTTATTTGCATGTTTTAACATTTATTTCAGCCATTGTAAGTGGGAATGAATGAGGGGGGTGTCCTAAAAAAGATGGGCGGGTGTCCTAATTTATTCCTCACTATTTGTTTAGAATTACATTTTACAGACAATTTGAAAAAATTCTAATTCATTTTTAATTGTTTAGTTGTATTACATGAATCTCCCAGTATTTTTAACATTGATATTAAATATCCATATATCCAAATATGTAAAAAAAAAAAAAAAAAAAAACCCAACAACACACACATAGGCTTATACACGGTGTTCTATTTTTTTTCACATGACTGTATCAGTCTGGATAAGGTTATAAAGCCATTTCTAAAGCTTTGGGACTCCAGCGAACAACAGTGAGAGCCATTATCCACAAATGGCGAAAACATGGAACAATGGTGAACATTCCCAGGAGTGGCCGGCCAACCAAAATTGCCCCAAGACCGCAGTGACGACTCATCCCACCATCATCATCATCATCATGATAGCAGTCTGTTGGGGGCGACAATGATTGTTTCATTTAGGTCTGATCAGATTCCTTCACGCAGCTCTGTCCTTCGCCTTCCGCTGCAAGGAACTTCTGCCCTTGTTAACCAGGGCGATGTCTGAGCCGGTATAAGTTGCTTTCTTACTGACCATTTCGTGAAACTGCTTGCAAAGTATTTGAGTACCACTAGCTTTTGCTGGACTAGCAGCACATTCTTGGCAGATAGAGGTATTATCAGTGGCAAGGACAGGCCAAGACAAACTGACACCAGTATCTGTTGCAGTGACTGACCAGATGATCTGTTTGTTTATTTCTGCTCTGTGTAGTGCATGTCACGATGCACCAACTGGCAAAAGTCCACCACAAACCTTGTGACAGATGTGCTTATCTGCCAGGATGTCCAGTCTCACCCCATGTAACTGGGAGTGGTCCACCACAGACCTGTGACAGATATTGTTTTTAGGTCTGCCAGGATGCCCAGTTTCACGCTCCACGCCCTGGGAAGGGCGGGGTTGCCGATTGAATCGCCGGCGGCCCGACCCATGAGACAGGTAGTACCGGTTTCGTAGTTATCTGGTAGCGAGCAAACCAGTGCCTGACCCGACACTGGTTGGACGACTCATCCAAGAGGTCACAAAAGACCCCACAACAACATCCAAAGAACTGTCGGCCTCACTTGCCTCAGTTAAGGTCAGTGTTCATGACACCACCATAAGAAAGAGATTGGGCAAAAATGGCCTGCATGGCAGAGTTCCAAGACGAAAACCACTGCTGAGCAAAAAGAACATAAAGGCTCATCTCAGTTTTGCCAGAAAACATCTTGATGATCCCCAAGACTTTTGGGAAAATACTCTGTGGACTGACGAGACAAAAGTTGAACTTCTTTGAAGGTGTGTGTCCCATTACATCTGGCGTAAAAGTAACACAGCATTTCTGAAAAGGAACATCATACCAACAGTAAAATATGGTGGTGGTAGTGTGATGGTCTGCGGCTGTTTTCCTGCTTCAGGACCTGGAAGACTTGCTGTGGTCAATGGAACCATGAATTCTGCTGTCTACCAAAACATCCTGAAGGAGAATGTCCGGCCATCTGTTAGTGATCTCAAGCTGAAGCACACTTGGGTTCTGCAGCAGGACAATGATCCAAAACACACCAGCAAGTCCACCTCTGAATGGCTTAAGAAAAACAAAATGAAGACTTTGCAGTGGCCTAGTCAAAGTCCTGACCTGAATCCAATTGAGATGCTGTGGCATGACCTTAAAAAGGTGGTTCATGCTTGAACACCCAATTCTGCCCAATTCAAACAATTCAGCAAAGATGAGTGGGCCAAAATTCCTTCACAGCGCTGTAAAAACTCAATGCCAGTTATTGCAAATGCTTGATTGCAGTTGTTGCTGCTCAGGGTGGCCCAACCAGTTATTAGGTTTAGGGGGCAATCACTTTACAGGGCCATGTATAGGTTTGGATTTTTTTCCCCTTAATAATAAACACCTTAATTTAAAAACTGCATTTTGTGTTTACTTGTGTTATCTTTAATACTTTTTTTTTTGATAATGTGAAACATTTAAGTGTGACAAACATGCAAAACAATGAGAAATCAGGAAGGGGCAAACACTTTTTCACACCACTGTAAATATACACTTTTTATTACCGCCTGCCTAATATTGTGTTGGCCCCCCTTTTGCTGCCAAAACAGCCCTGACCCAAGGACCCAGTGAGGCATGGGCTCCACTAGACCCCTGAAGGTGTGCTGTGACATCCAGCACCAAGGTGTTAGCAGCAGATCTTTTAAATCCTGTAACTTGTGATGTGGGGCCTCCATAGATTTGTTTGTTCAGCAAATCCCACAGGTGCTTAATCAAACTGAGATCGGGGGAATGTAGAATCCAAGCCAACACCTCAAACTTCTCAGTGTGCTCCTCAAACCATTCCTGAACCTTTTGTGTTTCGTTTTGTTTTGTTTTGCTTTGTGGCACAGCAGACTTATACTGCTGAAAGAGGCCACAGCCATCAGGGAATACTGTTTCCATGAAAGGGTGTACAGTACACCCCTGCTAACATCTTAGTGCCAGATACAACAGCACACCTTCAGGGGTCTAGTAGAGTCCATGCCTGGAAAGGTCAGGGCTGTTTTGGCAGCAAGAGGGAGTCCGACACAATATTACAGGCAGGTGGTCAAAATGTTAATCTTGATTGGTGTATATGCCATTCTTTGATATAATGTTACCAACTCTTTCATCTGTTGAACTTGTAAGTCCATGTGCGTATACTGTCACCTTCCATCATAGAGCTTCCTTTAAAGACCTCGGACAGACGAAAATTCAATATCGCTAATTCATATCTCAAATTGTTGTCTGAGACGAGCTAAGGCGAACCGCACATGTTTTGGTGTCAACGAATGTCGCATAAGGTGACAATGCGCTCTTGAAGTATGCTGTCGTCGAGAGCGGGCGGACCCAGCCAAGCGATCAGCGGCTAAGTAGGCCACTGACTGTGTGACGTCACCCCAGGCAAACACGCGCACATGGTCGGCGGCCATTGCTGTGTTTTGCTTCATGCAACACTTGATGTTTACGTCTTAAAATCGGCGATTACGGATATTTCTCGGAATACTTGTGGATTACAAATAGATTATTTATGAAGATTAGGATTTCAACCCACTTATGGGAGTAGTGTCACTATGTACAAGCCAGAGTTACCGCCACATTGAGCGCCAAATTTCAGCGTCCCATCAAAGCTGATGCTGTTGAGCAACATGTATCTAGATTTTCAAAATCAAACATGTCAAAGTAGAAGAAATTACCAATTACCAATGACAGTTCAGCTTCCAATTTTTAGGGAAGCAACATATTTGCTAAGAAAAACAAATATAAGCCTAAGATTGTAAGAGAAATGTGCTTTTAAAAATGGAACCCCAATTTTCTACCATAAAATGGTTCCCATTATAACTGTGAAATGTTATTTAGTGGAATATAATAATTGCTATATCTGGAAACTAGTTATTTTCTTAATCTGTAGTGATACTCCATTGATTTTTGTATTTCTTTGTATATTTCTGCTGTTTTCAAACATTCATACAAAGGTGGTATAGTATGTAATATTTCGTTTCAAATTGAGAAGAATTTAGTGTGTTCTAACTATTCAAATGTATATGAAATGCGACTTTGATGAATGCTGAACTATGAGAATTATAACATTGGCATGAACATTAATAAACTCAATATATGATTTTACCAAACTTTATTTACATATCATTGTTCACAAATCTAATCTTGGTAGGCAAAATCCCTTGTATCGATCAGATGGGAATGTTTCTCTGATGAGGCTCACCGCACAGGCAGGCAACATAACCCTCACTTCTTTCCCAAGAAATCCCCAACACCACCGTACCAGTTGCCTGTAGGCTATGTATCTGTATCGCCTGAAAAATATGGGGTTTCATTATTAAATTTATCATTTGCATTGATTATTGAATGTATTGAATGATTTGTTCATAATTCATCTAGAAAAGTAAATCACATGAATAAATATTGTTTATAAACTCACTCGTGTTGACTTGCGTCTTGATCACCATATTGCTGTCTGTAGGCCAGATAAGCTGTCTGTAAAACCCAGATGTCAAGACAGACATAACGAAAACCTGGGTGATCAGTGATACACTTTGGTAGTTTATCATTGGTGTATCCACAGCCCTTCAGTTCTTCTATTTTCTCCTTCACCTTCAATATCTCCTGGCAGCACCGACATTCACTTGATTTTGGCATAACCGTACATTTCCCACAAGTGCACCTGTGCAAAAAAATGGTATAATCAGATGCTTATAATAAACTAATGGCTCGTGGGAGTGCTATGTAAATTGGTCTATTAAGTTTGATTAGAAAAAATTAAAAGCATGTAAAAAATTTTGACTGGAAAGAAAACTTATAGTAAAACAATAATGAATCACAATAATTCTTAAACATGATCAATCATTCTCTTAGAGAATTCTGTAGCTTTTGAGACAAGTATTAACATGATGATGATTAACAACATGTCATGAGAAACTCGTAAAGTACACCTATTATCGCTCACATAGATTATCCATTTATTTCGAATGAAAATGTTTCTAAGTCGCCAAATAAGGCAGCGAGTGACCAATTGGTAGTTTTAGTTTGAAAATTAAGTGTGTGACCATGCATGTCGCCAAAAAAAAATATTTCTAAGCATCTTTCACTAAGATAAATCTTCGAGCCGATCGTCGTCAACTTGGTCTGTTCCCGTCTCTGTTTCGTCTTCCTCCTCTCCCTCTGACTCGAACAAATAAGGCTGAATACCCCCCTCAGTACCACCGAAAACTTCTTCATCATCCGATTCTTCATTTTCAATCTCATCATTTATATTGAGGTCGTCAAACTCGACAAAATAATCACTGTCTGAATCACTTTGCTCTCGTTCTGCCATTTTCTTTGTAATCCTGGGGTGACGTCACTAATGCCCGCACCAATCGAGAGATGGCGCTAGTGCAGCCTCACTAAGTGAAGGCTGGGCTATGACCAAATAAGGTCATTTATGGAGGCTGGTGACACATATTAAATCGCGGGAATCGGCAGAATTGAATATTTTCATATAATCAGTTGATTGGTTCAATAAAAAAATGTGACTGTCCGAGGTCTTTAAAGGATACTCCACAGATTCTCGGTAGGGTTGAAGTTAGGAGATGATGGCGGTACATTTGGTGCCATCATCATGTCGACATACTTAAGGGGGGAGCCGGCCATGTTATGCTCTCTTCTGCCAGCTCTCTCAATGGGCACAACTAGGAGCAGAGTGTTCATTGGCATGTACTGTATTATCAAGCATTTATGTAATAAAGTTCAGTTCCACCACAGCCCTCTTATCCGTCTTCATTAACAAGTTTGTGGACATAACATTTGGCGACAAGAATTAGCGAACCATGGAAGCATGCCTAAGACCGCTGAGGCCTTTCCTCAAGCTCCCAGGTGAACCGCCTGTCCCATGGCCATGTTGGCTGGATGCGTTTGAGACCGACGTTGCAGCATTGGACCTGGGAAAATTGGATAAAGGAAGGAAGCGGGCACTGCTTGTCCACAACCTGGGCATAGAAGATCAGAGGATTTTTCACACGCTTGGTCCGACGGACTCGTATGGAGATGTTGTGGAACTGCTTGCTAGCTACTTTGCTACACCGGATAACGTGTTGGTGCAGCATTTCAGATTCCGTCAATGGCAGCAGAGAAATGGTGAGTCCACCCAACATTCCACTGCAGACCTAAGACATCTGGCTAGCATGTGCAGATTTGGACTTTTAGAAGACAAAATGTGTGACACCAATTGGCTGCACACACAAACAACCTGAGGCTAAGGGCTAAGATGCTAACGGCGCCAAACGACATGACACTGGCTAACACCATCAAGCTAGCGTTCCAGCTGGAGTCAGCAGACGAGTAAGCATCAGAGCTAGGTGTGTACCAACAACAGAGACAACTAGGACAGATGACGTTAGCCAACGCGGTAGGCATGGAGGAACACAAAGATACGGCAGTAGAGTTCAAGTGGAATGCTGTGAACTGGAGGATCGCTCCTAGAGGCCCCGCATGTGGTAACTGTGGATCTCTGATGCACCATAAGAGAACACGTTTTTGCCCGGCAAGAGAACAACAGTGTAATAAGTGTGGAAGGCACGATCATTTCGCCAAAGTGTGCCGGTCACTGATGCCGTGGAGCCTGCCAAACAAGCAAAGCCGCCCGCCAGTGACCACCATCCACGAGGTAAGCCCTGAAATTGATTCCTACACATATGGCATGGTTGAATTGGATGGCATGGCTGTACCATGCCATCCAATTCCGTTAGCTCGATGCTAAACTGGGCCATGGTGAAGAAATTTTTCCCCAACTACCCAATTAGAAAAAACCCAGCGGAGTTGTATGGATATAGTGGTCACAGAGTTAGCAATGTGGGTACCATCATGCTAACAGTCTTCTAGAAGTCAAGGATTGTTTATGACCTTGAGTTTCAAGTGACTATGCATGGCAAAAACATTATGGGATGTTACCTGTTCTACCAATTGGGTTTCACCATCTGTGACAACACCGAGTTCACTTTGTCTGGCTACGGTAATTGGGACACAAAGGACATTGATGATGATGACGTGGTGTGGGATGAGTTTACAAAGGGCGACACTACACCAAACAAGCCGTCCTGAGTGCACAGGAGGAGAGCTGCCCGGAGGGGGGCAGTGACCGGACTCGCCTCAGATCCTCGCTCAGCCAGAGACAACAGAGTCCACTGCGGATTTGCAGGAGAGGGAGCCTGTGTGCGCAGAGAACCTCGGGGATCAACAAACGGGCATTAACATTATCCACAACATGGAACAACAACAACAAAGCACATCAGGCAAAGGAGAAGAGGAGCTGGACCGCTTTAGTATCCTCGCTCAGCACCAGTTTGCAGGAGCCATGGCTGAGCTGACGGGTGAAGGGTCCGTGACGATAAGCAACACAGAAGAGACGCCGGACATCTTCAGTACCCATGACCAGCTCTGGTCCCCAGAGACTGCTGCGGGGGCTTTGGGTGAAGAGTCTGTGACCAACACGATAACGATGGATGGACAAGCAGCGCCACCGCAATTGCAATGGCATATGAGGCCGAGCAAGACGCCTCTCAAAGTCATGGACTGGGTTCGAGTTCACACCGATGAGAAACCGAGACAACGGCAGGCCAAGGCACATTCAACGAGACCGCGGACACTGTTGAGGATCATGGTGCAGCGGGGACTAGCGTGCTTCAGGCTGATAAATGATTCGGCATGCAAACCATGGTTCGGCATGCAAACCATCTCTGGTGTGTCCAAGTGATGGCTCCAGACGGTGAGGCTTCGTGGGAGTCAGTGGATGCAGTATGGCACTCGGGGCCCCAACATTATGAAGATCGGTCCTTGTCTCAGAGACCCAGTATCTCTAGGGCCGTGTCCACCACAAGCACGCTACAAGTCCCCTCCAGCAGAACTGCCTTCCCCATAGAAGACTGTCAAAAAAAAAAAATTAAAAAAAATAAAAATGAATGACTGTTTAAGTAGGAGCACGGCTGACAAAGTGGCAGAATAGCCCACTCAGCCACATCGGGTTCAGCGGCGGTCCACCCGCTGACCCTAGTCCAGGAAGTTCTTGTGTATACCAAATTGGGGAGGGTCCAAATAAGAAGTGTTCTGTGTTTTTTCCAAAGGGGGGGATGAATCTTATAAAGGGATTTTATAACAGAGTGGTGTGATGACAGAGTCGGTTGGTGTCGTCATCACACCGACATACTTAAGGGAGGAGCCAGCCATGTTATGCTCTCTTCTGCCGGCTTTCTCAATAGGCACAACTAGAAGCCGAGTGCTCATTGGCATGTACTGTATTATTTACACTACCGTTCAAAAGTTTGGGGTCACCCAGACAATTATTTTGTGTTTTCCATGAAAAGTCACACTTATTTACCACCATGAGTTGTAAAATGATTAGAAAATATAGTCAAGACATTGACAAGGTTAGAAATAATGATTTGTATTTGAAATAATAATTTTTTCCAGATACTCAACCTGCTCAAAGGAAGGTCAGTTTTATAGCTTCTCTAACCAGCTAAACTGTTTTCAGCTGTGCTAACATGATTGCGCAAGGGTTTTCTAATCATCCATTAGCCTTCTGACGCAATGAGCAAACACATTGTACCATTAGAACACTGGAGTGATAGCTGCTGGAAATGGGCCTTGATACACCTATGTAGATATTGCACCAAAAACCAGACATTTGCAGCTAGAATAGTCATTTACCACATTAGCAATGTATATTAGATATCAGAGTGTATTTCTGATTAGTTTAAAGTTATCTTCATTGAAAAAAACAGTGCTTTTCTTTCAAAAATAAGGAAATTTCTAAGTGACCCCAAACTTTTGAACAGTAGTGTATGTAATAAAGTTCAGTTCCAGCACAGCCCTCTTGTTCGTCTTCATTACCAGGTTTGTGGACATAACAAGCCCCCTTCTTCTTCGGGTTCCGTCCTCATGATGAGGATTGGATGCATTGAGGTGCCACTTCATCCTATCCTGTGCACTTCTAACAGCCTCATGGTATTTCAGGCCAGTACACTCAATGATGTTTATAGTCCATGTTGTTCCTGGACATCCTCTACATCTTTTGCTATTGACACAGCCATCCATAAGTGTGCGGTGTAGCCCACAATGTCTCATTACATGACCAAAGCTACACAGCTTCCTCTGTTTCACTCTATCAGTCAATGTTCTTTTTGCCTAACACTTTCTCATTCGAGACCATGTCTGTCCAGTTTATTTTTATCAATCTTCTGTAGAATTACATTTCAAAACTTGTAGTTTTTTTCATCATTTTCTTATTTATTGTCCAGGTCTCTGCATGATATAGAAGGGTTCACCATGCATAGCACTTAACAACCCATTTTCTTGTCTCCAAGGTTAACTGTGTTGATGTTAACAATGACTTCATCTGGTAGAAGCTGCTTCTAGCTAGTTCTATCCTTCTTACTATCCCAGTATAACACTTGCCATCATCATTAAGTGTTATGACTCGCTGCTCATCAGCGGCGCCAGCCGCGCGCACACCTGCTCCTCGTCAGCGGCGAGGTATTTAATCCACTCTGCCCTGGGCTTCGGCCTGAAGCCGTCTCTCTACTTCGGCCCCTTTGCTACTACGGATCTCAAACCTACTAGCGAAGAAATCCTGGGTAAGCTCCCCTTACCTCTCTCCTCTAGCTTTCCCCTGTGCACAGGTGGACATTCCCGGCGGCAGACTTCATCAACTCGCCGTTGGCTCTACGCTGCTGCCACAGGTACCACAGGTCGCTGTCTCCCGGGCTCCGCCCTTGTCGACGCCAGCCACCTGTCACAACCAAGTAAGCCAGCTACCATCATTATTCCCTGTATTGGTGTGGTGCCCGTTACCCTTCTCCCTCTGCTCTCTCCCACAGGGTTGTCCGGCTGTACGGCCTCCTGCCCCCGTGCCTGACACAGACGCCACCACCAATACATTCTTATTCCACAGACACGCAGCCATACACTTCCTTGTTGCTAATAAAGCTGTTAAATCTATCCTGAGCCTGCGTGTGTGTCTCCTGGGCCGTGCATTATGTCAGTACGGCTTCAACAGAGCGGCTCGGCAGACAGCGGGCTCGCACGCCGTCTTTCCACCCTCGAGGCTCGGGTGGATTTAATAGCCCATCAGCAACAGGTGATATTGAATCAATTAATCATCATTACTAACCAATTAGACCGCTTGGACCCCCAGCAGCCGTTCCCTTCGGCTCGTCCGGGTGGCGCGGCTCCTGCGGCTCCGGTGGCCGTTCAGCCTGCTCCGGGTGCGCCAACACGGCTCACACCAATCCCCACTCCTGCTCGCTTCAGCGGTAAGCTGGGTGGAGCTCGGGGTTTTATTATGCAGTGTGAGTCCGTGTTTCTTCGCGTTCCCGGAGATTTTCCCTCAGACCATAGCAGAATTGGCTATATAGGTAATCTCCTTGAGGGTCGTGCGCTTACCTGGGCTTACGCCATTATGGTGAAGCCCAGTTACGCCACCCTCACCTATGGCCAGTTCGTGCGACAGTTTCTGGAAGTGTTCGATCATTCGCGTTTGGACAGTGTCCAGGTCGACCGCCTTCTCGGACTCCAACAGGGGAGCCAATCGGCGGCCAACTACGCGATCGACTTCCGGGTTACCGCGGAGGAAGTTGGCTGGGAAGAGCGTGCGCTCTGCGGCATCTTCCTCCGCAGTCTAAATTCCGGTCTGAGAGATGAGTTGGCTGGACGGGATACCCCGGATACGCTGGCGGAGCTGATTTCTCTCACCATCAGTTTGGATAACAGGCTGTGCGAGCGCGCCTCCGAGGGGAAGCAGTCTTCTCGCTCGCGGGGCGCCTCTGCACGTCTGCCCCAAGCTCGCCCCGTGGCGTTGCCGCCGCCGGAGGTCTCCGAGGAGTCGGAACCAATGGTGACGGGCCGGACAAAGCTCCCCCTGGCGGAGAAACAGCGCCGTCGTGACCTGGGCCTCTGCATGTATTGCGGAGGTAGCCAGCACACGGTGGAGCACTGTCCGGAGAAGCCAAAAGAGGTGGTCCGCGAGTCACTGTAGGGGGCCTCGCGGATGCTAATCGGTTAAGTCCCCTCACACATTTGACGCTGCCCATCCGCTTCTGCCACAACCTCACTGGGCACCTCACACATGCACTGGTGGATTCAGGTGCGGAGGGTAGCTTTATTTCACAAAGCCTGGCAACCCGACTGGGCATCCACTGTCACCCCCTCGATACTCCTCTCGCCCTGGTTAATCTCTCCCGAGTTTCCCTGGGAAAAGTAACTCACCAAACATCCCCTGTTCCAGTGATCATCTCTGGAAACCATCGGGAGGATATCTCCTTTTACATCCTGCCCACCTCAGTAACACCTGTCATCCTCGGTTATCCCTGGCTCCGCCTCCACAACCCCACCTTGGACTGGAAGACTGGGAAGGTTTCAGCGTGGAGCACTTTCTGCATGGGTACCTGCCTCCAATCCGCGGCCTGCGCCCTGTCCTCGCCTCCCACAGCTCAGGACACCGCGCCCCCGGATCTCACCCTAGTGCCCTCAGAGTTCCACGACCTGGGTGCCATTTTCAGTAAGTCCAAGGCGATGTCTCTGCCTCCTCACCAGCCCTACGACTGCGCCATTAACATCCGCCAGGGGGCGCCCTTACCCTCAGGACGCCTCTACAGTCTGTCAGCGCCGGAGAAGGAGGCAATGAACAGCTACCTGAAGGAGTCGCTCAGTGCTGGGATCATCCGACCGTCCTCCTCTCCAGTAGGTGCAGGGTTCTTCTTTGTTGGAAAGAAGGACGGATCTCTTCGTCCTTGTATCGACTATCGAGCTCTCAACGATATCACGGAGAAGGACCGGTACACCCTGCCCCTTATGGACACTGCCTTCCACTCCCTCCAGGGGGCGGCCTGGTTTACTAAGCTGGATCTCCGCAGCGCTTACCACCTCGTCCGGATCTGGGAGGGAGATGAGTGGAAAACCGCCTTCCGAACCCCAAACGGGCACTTTGAATATCTCGTGATGCCGTTTGGGTTGACCAACGCTCCAGCCGTCTTTCAGCGCCTCATCAATGACGTCCTCCGGGACTTCATCGGCCTGTTCATATTCGTCTACCTGGATGACATTCTCATCTTCTCCAGGTCCAGGGACGAACACCGGGTCCACGTGAGGCGGGTCCTGCAGAGACTGCTGGAGAACCGTCTGTACGTCAAGGCGGAAAAATGTGAATTCTACGCCAAAACAACTTCCTTCCTGGGGTTCGTCATCTCCCATGACCAGGTGCTTCCGGACCCAGCGAAGATCAAAGCAGTGGTGGATTGGCCCACACCAACTTCTCGTAAGCAAGTTCAGCAGTTCATCGGGTTCGCCAATTTCTACCGCCGCTTTGTCCCGAACTTTGGAGCCATCGTCGGGCCCCTGACCCGCCTCACCTCTCCTAAGACCCCATTCCGGTGGACTGAAGAGGCCGCTTCGGCCTTCCAGGCGCTGAAGACGGAGTTCTCCTCCTCCCGGGTCCTCAGCCAGGTCGATCCCGCGCTGCACTGCATTGTGGAGGTGGACGTTTCGGACACGGGGGTGGGGGCGGTGTTGTCCCAGCGGTCCCCAGCCAATGGAGTCAAGCGACCCTGCGCCTTCTTCTCTCGGCGCCTGTCCCCAGCGGAACGAAATTACGACGTGGGGGACAGAGAGCTTCTTGCCATCAAGCTTGCCCTTCAAGAATGGCGTCACTGGCTGGAGGGGGCAGCCTTGCCTTTTGTGGTCCTCACTGACCACAAGAACCTGGAGTACCTGAGATCTGCCAAGCATCTGAACGCCCGCCAGGTGCGTTGGTCCCTGTTCTTTGCAAGGTTCAAGTTCAGCATCACATATAGGCCTGGCTCCAAGAACGGCCTGCCCGACGCCCTCTCCAGGCAATTTGCCCCGGAGGCCGCAGAAGACGTTGCTCACACCATCTTGCCCAGGTCGTGCGTCGTGGGAGCTGTTACATGGGACATAGAAGACAAGATCCGGAGGGCGCAGGAGTCGGAACCGGACCCTGGCGGCGGACCGGAGGGGAGGCTCTTCGTGCCATCTGCCGTCCGGGGGGACGTTATACACTGGCTCCATACCTCCAAGCTCACTTGCCATCCTGGAGCTTCGCGGATGATTGACCTTCTCCAGCGATCCTTTTGGTGGCCAGGCCTGCGGAAGGATGCCGCCCGTTACGCCCGGGCCTGCCCCGTCTGTGCTGCCAATAAGTCAGGTAACGCTCCCCCTGCGGGTCTGCTCCAGCCCCTGCCCATCCCTGGCAGGCCCTGGTCGCACATCGCTCTGGACTTCGTCACCGGGTTCCCTGTCTCCAACAACTTTGACACAGTTCTGACCATTGTAGACCGTTTTTCCAAGGCCGCCCACTTCGTGCCCCTACGTGGACTTCCCTCAGCCTTGGAGACGGCGGACCTCCTCATCCAGCACGTGGTCAGACTGCATGGAATCCCGGTCGACGTGGTCTCCGACCACGGCCCCCAGTTTTCTTCGGACGTCTGGAGGTCATTTTGCAACGCCCTGGGAGCTAAGGTAAGCCTCTCCTCCGGCCATCACCCCCAGTCAAACGGGCAGTGTGAGCGGACTAACCAGGAGCTGGAGGCTCCGCTCCGCTGCGTTACGTCATCCAAACCCACGTCCTGGAGTTCTCACCTCGCCTGGGTGGAGTACGCCCACAACACCTCTCGCTCTACGGCCATCGGGATGTCGCCCTTTAAAGCATCCTTGGGCTATGATCCACCCCTGTTCCCCGCGCAGGAGGGCGAGTTGGCTGTTCCCTCTGTCCAGGCACATCTGAGGCGGTGCCGTTCCCTTTGGTCCACGGCGCGTAATGTGCTTTTACGCACGGCGGAGCGCAATAAGTCTACGGTGGACCGACATAGGAGACCTGCACCTGCCTACCAGGTGGGACAGCAAGTTTGGGTATCCACACAGGACGTAAACCTAAAGGGTGAGAGGAGAAAGCTGGCCCAACGGTTCATCGGCCCTTATCCCATAACCAGAATCATCAACCCGGTGGCTGTGCGTGTGGCTATTCCCTCCTCCCTCCGCATCCATCCCACCTTCCACGTCTCCAAAATCAAACCGGTGGTCTCTGACCCCCTCTGCCCTCCACCTGCGGCGCACCCTGCTCCCCGGATGATTGGTGGCCATCCGGCCTGGACCGTCGCTGACATCTTGGACGCCCGACGCCGGGGTCGCGGATTGCAGTACCTTGTGGATTGGGAGGGCTATGGACCCGAGTGGAGACAGTGGGTGCCTTCCTCGCTGGTGTTGGAACGGTCACTCATTTCTGAGTTTCACCCGGAAAAACCATCGCCAGGAGGCGCTGCTAGAGGGGGGAGTACTGTTATGACTCGCCGCTCATCAGCGGCGCCAGCCGCGCGCACACCTGCTCCTCGTCAGCGGCAAGGTATTTAATCCACTCTGCCCTGGGCTTCGGCCTGAAGCCGTCTCTCTACTTCGGCCCCTTTGCTACTACGGATCTCAAACCTACTAGCGAAGAAATCCTGGGTAAGCTCCCCTTACCTCTCTCCTCTAGCTTTCCCCTGTGCACAGGTGGACATTCCCGGCAGCGGACTTCATCAGCTCGCCGTTGGCTCTACGCTGCTGCCACAGGTACCGCAGGTCGCTGTCTCCCGGGCTCCGCCCTTGTCGACGCCAGCCACCTGTCACAACCAAGTAAGCCAGCTACCATCATTATTCCCTGTATTGGTGTGGTGCCCGTTACCCTTCTCCCTCTGCTCTCTCCCACAGGGTTGTCCGGCTGTACGGCCTCCTGCCCCCGTGCCTGACGCAGACGCCACCACCAATACATTCTTATTCCACAGACACGCAGCCATACACTTCCTTGCTGCTAATAAAGCTGTTAAATCTATCCTGAGCCTGTGTGTGTGTCTCCTGGGCCGTGCATTATGTCATTAAGCACTTGTCCCATGGAGATGAACTGAGACACCTGCTCTATCTCTGTTCTCTCAATGGTTATATGGGCTCTAGGTTTGTCCTCTTTCCTGCTTATTACCATGGTCTTTGTTTTTTTTGTTTTTTTTGCATTCATCTTCATGCCATATGCTTTCCTGGTTTCATTCACCTGGTAAAGTATCTTCTGAAGCAGTTCTTCACTTTCTGCTAGAAGAACAGTGTCATCTGCATATCTGAGGTTGTTGATGTCTTTGCTAATTATTGTGTGTCCAGTGTATTCATCGATACTTCTGAAGATGATTTCTGTGTAGTGACTGAATAGGCATGGTCACAGGGCACAGCCTTTTCTCACCCCCTCTTGATTTTGATTTCCTTGGAGAGACTAGTGGCCATCTTGATAGATGCCCTCTGTTTCCAATATAGATTCCTTATTAATCAAACATTATCTCACAAAAGTGAGTACACCCCTCACATTTTTGTAAATATTTTATTATATCTTTTCATGGGACAACACTGAAGATATGACACTTTGATACAATGTAAAGTAGTCACTGTACAGCTTGTATAACAGTGTAAATTTGCTGTCCCCTCAAAATAACTCAACACACAGCCATTAATATCTAAACCGCTGGCAACAAAAGTGAGTACACCCCTAGTGAAAATGTCCAAATTGTGCCCAATTAGCCATTTTTCCTTCCCTGGCATCATGTGACTCGTTGGTGTTACAAGGTCTCAGGTGTAAATGGGTAGCAGGTGTGTTAAATTTGGTGTTATTGCTCTCACACTCTGTTATACTGGTCACTGGAAGTTCAACATGGCACCT
Source organism: Pholidichthys leucotaenia (assembly GCA_020510985.1). NCBI lineage: Eukaryota > Metazoa > Chordata > Actinopteri > Cichliformes > Pholidichthyidae > Pholidichthys > Pholidichthys leucotaenia. The sequence continues at coordinate 89,811,467 of CM035847.1, forward strand.
CATGGCAAAGAACTCTCTGAGGATCTGATAAAAAGAATTGTTGCTCTACATAAAGATGGCCTAGGCTATAAGAAGATTGCCAACACCCTGAAACTGAGCTGCAGCACGGTGGCCAAGACCATACAGAGGTTTAACAGGACAGGTTCCACTCAGAACAGGCCCACCATGATCGACCAAAGAAGTTGAGTGCACGTGCTCAGCATCATATCCAGAGGTTGTCTTTTGAAAATAGACGTATGAGTACTGCCAGCATTGCTGCACAGGTTGAAGCAGTGGGGGGTCAGCCTGTCAGTGCTCAGACCATACGCCACACACTGCATCAAATTGGTCTGCATGGCTGTCGTCCCAGAAGGAAGCCCTTTTAAAGATGACGCACAAGAAAGCCTGCAAACAGTTTGCTGAAGACAAGCAGAGTAAGGACATGGATTATTGGAACCATGTCCTGTGGTCTGATGGGACCAAGATAAACTTATTTGGTTCAAATAAGTGTCAAGCATGTGTGGCAGCAACCAGGTGAGGAGTACAAAGACAAGTGTGTCTTGCCTACAGTCAAGCATGGTGGTGGGAGTGTCATGGTTTGTGGCTGCATGAGTGCTGCCGGCACTGGGGAGCTACATTTCATTGAGGGACCCATGAATGCCAACATGTAATGTGACATACTGAAGCAGTGCATGATTGGAAACCGGGCCGCAGGGCCGCAGGGCAGTATTCCAACATGATACTGACCCCAAACACACCTCCAAGACGACCAGTGCCTTGCTAAAGAAACTGAGGGTAAAGGTAACGGATTAGCCAAGCACGTCTCCAGAACTAAACCCTATTGAGCATCTGTGGGGCATCCTCAGATGGAAGGTGGAGAAGCACAAGGTCTCTAACACCATGATGTCGTCATGGAGGAGTGGAAGAGGATTTCAGTGGCAACCTGTGAAACTGTAGTGAACTCCATGCTCAAGAGCGTTAAGGCAGTGCTGGAAAATAACGGTGGCAACACAAAATATTGATCCTTTGGGCACAATTTGGACATTTTCACTAGGGGTGTACTCACTTTTGTTGCCAGCGGTTTACACATTTGTTATGATTCTCCATGTGCTTTTACGCAGCGCACGGAGGAAGGAATTAAAACCCATTTGCAGGAGACAGTTGTGCGTATTTAATGGCAGGATGTGATTAAACAGTACAAAATAGGAAATGAGTTTATACAGGAAATACAAGGACGTCCTCCAGGATGCTCTACAGACACTGGTGAGTAGACACAGGGAAAATTGTTCCATGGCAGACAGGACTGCAGAGGGGGAACGGAAAAAGTGCCCGGGAAAGGAGCCGCCAGGCAGAACTGGATGGCAGGGGTGAAACAGTCTATACTCACGCAGGCTGGAACAGTTCGAGTAGGTCCAAGTGATAATCCAGACGAAACCACAACGACCAGTTACAGATAAATGCAACCTGCAATAAATGCAGGTTTGGACAATGATCCGGCAATCTGTTCCCGCAGGCACAGGGCTTAAGTAATGCCAAACCTAATCAGGGGAGAGATTGCCGGGGTGTGTAATGACAGTGTGAGTGTGGGAATGAGTAACCAGGATAAAGTGGAAACAGGTGTGTGTATGTGTGCAAGAATGTGCATGAGAGGAAATGTACGTGTGTGTGTGTGTGTGTGTGTGTGTGTGTGTGTGTGTGTGTGTGTGTGCGTGATAGTGAAACCCACTAATAAGGCACAGCTGACACCACTGACAGGAGAGGGAGGCATGGCAGAGCTGTCAGGGAGCTGAGCAGACCCCAGAGGCTCCTTGAAAGCGCCTGATGGAAAATAGGGAAAAATACACAGAAGACCATGTAGCCACAGCGTCATAGAACTGGGTTTGAACCCATCAACCCCAGTTCATGACAATATTAATGGTTGTGTGTTGAGTTATTTTGAGTGGACAGCAAATTTACACTGTTGCACAAGCTGTACACTGACTACTTTACATTGTATCAAAGTGTCATATCTTCAGTGTTAGCCCTTGAAAAGATATAATAAAATATTTACAAAAATGTGAGGGGTCTACTCACTTTTGTGAGATACTGTATATCCTTTCCAGCTGTTTCTATTTTCTTCAGATAATATATCATTTTTGCATGGTTAACTCTATCAAAAGTTTCTTCATAGTCTATGAAACAGGCATGTAGATATACACTACCGTTCAAAAGTTTGGGGTCACTTAGAAATTTCCTTATTTTTGAAAGAAAAGCACTTTTTTTCGATGAAGATAACTTTAAACTAATCAGAAATACACTCTATACATTGCTAATGTGGTAAATGACTATTCTAGCTGCAAATGTCTGGTTTTTGGTGCAATATCTAAATAGGTGTATAGAGGCCCATTTCCAGCAACTATCACTCCAGAGTTCTAATGGTACAATGTGTTTGCTTATTGCGTCAGAAGGCTAATGGATGATTAGAAAACCCTTGTGCAATCATGTTAGGTCTGCAATGCTGTAATTGCTGCAAATGGAGGATTCTTTGACGAAAGCAAAGTTTGAAGTAAAACATTATTATTTCAAATACAAATCATTATTTCTAACCTTGTCAATGTCTTGACTATATTTTCTATTCATTTTACAACTCATTGTGGTAAATAAGTGTGACTTTTCATGGAAAACACAAAATAATTGTCTGGGTGACCCCAAACTTTTGAACGGTAGTGTATATGAAATAGGCATATTTGTTCATCACCAGGTATCTTTCACATATGGTTCTCATTAGGGGTGGTGGAAAAAAAATCGATTCACAAAAGAATCTAGGTTCTCATTTTACATGATGCAGAACTGATTCACAAAAATTAAGAATCAACTTATTATTATTATTTTTTTTCTGTGTTGGTGCCGGCGTCCCATCACGTGATACGTATCGCAGCTCCGTAACAGACAATTACACACTGATGCTGCCGACGCAGGAGAACAATGCAGAGTAGCTTACTAAGCTAGCAGCAGGATGAAACAGTCGGAATAAAGTAAAAATGGAGCAGCAAGAAATTCGAGACAGGTCCTTCTGCAGCTCGCAGACTCCGTCAACACCCCTTCAGCTATTTACGCTCCCTCAGCAAGTTACACCCCCACATTATGACACTCTACAAAATGGCTGGTCGTAGCCGACTGTGCAAATATGGCTGAACCAGCACTGGGCTGATCATACACAAGTTCAGGTGTTGTAGCCTTGTAGACGGGCCGACGGTGGCCACACATTTCGAAGGACAAATGTAAAATAATCTAAAAATGAGAGTTTAGGCCATAGACAGTAAAAAAAAAAAGTTTATGGTCTAGTCTTTGGATGATGTTTGTTTGCGTGACCAAACTCTACCCCGTTGCCCAGCAACCCTAACAGCCACAGTAGAGGTGTTTTGTTTTTTTTTCTAACATTTTTTGACAGCGATGGAACCTGTGTTCTTTTCACTGAATAAAAAACAAATCATGTTATAGACTAAAAGTAGACAAAAACTATTGATAATGAACCAACTAAAATAAAACTATGAAATTAAAATCATCACAATAAATCTGGACTCAAATTAGGTGTCAAAAGTAAAATGCATAAATGGTAATTTTAGTTTAATTTCTAGCTTTAATGAATGAAAAAAAAAGATATAGTTTTAGCTGATGAAATTAACACTGGATGAAAGTTTATTTTTGTTTGTTTTAAATTACTGCATTTACTTTACCTTTCACTGGAGAAGCTTCACCAGGCAAAGGACCATGACCAGATAATCAACCAGAGTTGAAAAAAGTGGAAAAAGTGGTAAATCCTCCAGCTGACCAACGCACACTGCACCACTTTAACAAACTTCCAGCAAATTCTGAACGGGCAAAGAACAAAAATCATGAATTCTTGTAACAGCACTTTATTTTGTTTTATAACTTTAATTTTTTTTTAAGTCTCCAAAGAATTTAGATACTTAAGTTTATATTTGTGCAGGTTTAAAATTAATGTTGCTTATCTTATGCATCAATTGCATTCGGTTCTTATTGAATTTGTTCATTGCATTAAGTTACTGTATAGGTAACTGTACACTGACTGCATACAGTCAGGTAGCACTACTATTTAAATGGATGTTCAAAGTATTTATGATAGAATTTATTTTTGTTCTTAAATGAATAGCCTATATTTCTAGAATTTGAATTTGAATTAGAATTTGGTTCAAATTCCATTCTGGAATGTAGGTGTTGGTCTGCATGGCTGTGAGCAAAAGACACCATGTAAGTGTTAGTCTCCCATGATAGTGGATATGTCCACCTTGACTGAGGGTCAAAATGAATGTTGTGATCCCAGCCTGAAGTAGGCAATTCTGGCCTTAGCCCAGAAAGTGGGTTGTAACATACACTCTGTGTAAAAGTTGGGAATATGCTGCAAAGGAAACTTTTCGAAAATTATTTCACTTGTGTACAATTTCATTTTTGAAACTCACAAGTTTTCAAGAAATAAAAAAACAGTTACTAACCTACACCTACTTTTTTCATTTAAGCGTATTTTATAGTAAATCGGCTGATGTATTTTTTAAAAAATATATACCCCCCCCCCCCAAACATCAACACACTGTACCCTGCTTTCAAGCTTACCTCAGCATTTTTTGCAGTGCAGTGGACTTTTTTCCCTGAGATTAATGGGTTTTGGAATCAAATCGAATTGTGTGACTTCTAAAGATTCACAGCCTTAGTTCTCATATTGAATATGCCTTCTCTTGTACCTTTGCCAGATATACAGTTGAAACCATAAGTTTACATACACTGTATAAAAAGGCACAAAACCTTTTTTTTCCTCACTGTCTGACATTAAATTAGGCTAAACTTTTTCTGTTTTAGGTCAGTTAGGCTTACCAAAATTATTTCTAAATTTGCTAAATAATTTTTTATATTTGCTAAATGATTTATTGGAGATTTTTTTTTATTACATTCTTCAAAGTCAGAAGTACACATACATTTCCTTAGTATATGGTAGCATTGCCTTAAAACTGTATGACTTGGGTCAAATGTTTGGGGTATCCTTCTACACGCTTCTCACAATAGTTTGCTGGAATTTTTGCCCACTCCTCTGGACAGAACTGGCGTAACTGAGTCAAGTTTGTAGGCCACCTTGCTCACTGACATCTTTTAAATTCTGCCCACAAATTTTCTGCAGGATTGAAATCAGGGCTTTGTGATGGCCACTCCAAAACATTGACTTTGTTCTCCTTAATTCACTTTGTAACTAGTTTGGTGGTATGCTAAGGGTCATTCTCCAGTTGGAAGACACATTTACCCAAGCTTTAGCTTCTTGGCTGATGTCTTGAGATGTTGCTTCAATATTTCCACATAATGTTCTTTCCTCATGGTGCCATCTATTTTGTGATGTGCACCTGTCCCACCTGCAGCAAAACACCCCCACAACATGATGCTGCCACCTGGTGCTTCACAGTTGGGATGGTGTTCTCAGGTTTGCAAGCTTCCCCCTTTTTCCTCCAAATGTACCAATGGTCATTATGGCCATACAGTTAAATTTTAGTTTAATTAAACCAGATGACATGTCTCCAACAAATAAGGTCTTTGTCCCTTTGTGCATTTGTAAACTGTAATCTGTTTTTATTTTTATGTTGCTTTTGGAGTAATGGCTTCTTCCTCACAGAAACCATGTTGGTACAGAACTCGTTTCACTGTGGATAATGACACTCTTTTACCAGCTTCAGCCAGTACCTTCACAAGGTCTTTATCTTTTGTTCTGGGGCTGATATGCACATTTCACACCAAAACATATTAATCTCTGAGACACAGAACCCGTCTCCGTCCTGAAAAGTATCATGGCTGGGTATTCCCATTCTATTTTTACTTGCATATAATTGTCTGAACAGATGAACGTGGCACCTTCAGGCATCTGGAAATTCTATCCAAGGATGAACCATACTTTTGGAGGCCCACAACATCTTGATTTCTTTTGATTTTTCCATGATGTCACACAAGAAAGTAGTGTGTTTGAGGTGTGTCTGAAAGGGAATACTCATTGCGAATCCTAAAATAAGCATATTATACCTCTACCAAAAGCTGAGAACATAACATGAATATCATACTTTTGTAGCCTTAATTTCATCTAGAAAGAAAAGAAATGGAATTTTTTCCATTGATTCTGTGCACTCATGTTGAGGCTCTGATTTCCGTATTTGCCGATTGACTTTGGTGACGTCACTGATTGAACAAACTAAAAGGTCAATGGCTCCAGCAGATAGAACCCACACTCTTGATTATGCATGTAACTTGTAAAAATAAAACAATATTGCAGACAATAGACCTTGTGAAGATTTTCATCACTCAGCTACTCGGTGGTGAGATTACTATTCTCACTGCAACCATCCAACTTGCATGAAGCAAAAATGATGATCAAGACTTGTCTAAAAATCATCCTGGTCAGTAAAGCACATATATTTGAAGAATAAGGTCTACCCTTGCTAAAAACATAATTTGGTATTAAAATAAGAAACACTCTAGCTTCTGTAAAATCTGATGAATAATTTCAGCTGAGTTGCCACTCGCTCAGGGACAACTTTTACACATATTTGTTGTTTCTTTTTTTGTTTGTTTTTTTTAATTTAGAGAAAAGACAATTGCAAAGTGGATTTCTAAATTTTCTATAATATAAAAGTAAGACAAGAAACATCAATAAATACATTTACACATACCAGTTCACAGTGTTGTTAGGGTTAAGCCACGACTCGTCTTCATTTCTCCTCGGTTCATCACCACCATCACGGAGGTTCAGCCCGGAGGAGGTGCATGACCCTGCTCACACAGAACCGAATGGCTGCCCCGAGGCTCACGTCTCCAGGGCTCGGAAATGAAGAAGGGGCCGCGGGTGGACTCGGACATCGGTTTGGTGGAAGTTTAAAATCCGCTTCAGCCACCACTGGTGGTAGAACAATGAGGGAGGAGCAGCTGGGCAGGAGGACCAGAGCTAACGGCTAACATGGAGCACCTGGATAGTGACAAAAAAAACCCTCCGGGACGGATTAAAGAGGAACTCACCGTCCGGCTGTCTTGGACCCAGTTCTTGCAGGTAAGATGCAGGGACTGCGGCTGCAGTGTTAGCACTAGCTTGTTTTTCAGCGGCGGCTTCAGGGTCAAAATCTGCCAAATCTCTGTCATCATTATCACTGTCTGCTAAATCACTCTTTTGACCTTCTCTTCCTCTTCATTGATATCCACTTTGAAACTCAGATCGAGAATGCTTTCTTCCATTTTCCTCAAAATATGAACTGGACTTGTCATTCTCAGATTGTAACAAGACCAGTAATTAACTCATTGTTCAACTGGTGACGTCACACATTTCAGGCCGACATTTCCAGCGAATTTTGGTCATCTGAAACCATCACTTTCACTGACTTTTTTTCTCTCTCCGGATCACAATTTATTTGAAAAAATGGTGACATTCGAGGAAATTATATCATTTCCTGCATAAACATACCAAATTCGTCCAAATTAAAAATCAATAACTTTCCCCTTTAAAATAGATGCACAGGAGTTCCTCCAGTTAACTCAGATGTTGTCAATTAACCTATCAGAAGCTTTCAAAGCTATGACATCATCATCTGGACTTTTCAAATTGTTTAAAGGCATAATAATCTTAGTGTACGTAAACTTCTGACTTGGAAGAAAGTAATAAAAAATTCTCTAAAAAATATTTTTCAAATAGAAATAATTTTGAGAATCCTAACTGAACTAAAAAAAAAAATAAAGGTTTAGTCTAATTTAATGTCAAAAAGTGTGTGTGTGTGTGTGTGGGGGGGGTATGTCAGTGTGATTTCTGGTTTCAATGGTAAAATCCACTCTGTGTTTCACCAGTTTCTTCTGTTTCTGTAGAGTATTATTAAGATTGCTTTCAGCATATGACTTCTATTATTGTTCTGTACTCAGAACAGTTGATAGCTTTTAGGTTTCTTTGGGAGTCTGATGAAGATTGAATCATTCATGTCCACATAAATAGTTCTGGAACACTAAAATGGGTGGGGTATACTGGATCCTTGTTGAAATTTCTTCATTGGGGTCAACTGGACCGATCTTGGTCTGGCCTTTCACCCAAGACCAATTTGCTTGGGAGAGCTTTACAGGAGTATACTGGAAAATATAGCCCTTGGATCATCCATCCATCCATCCATCTTCTACCGCTTTTCTGGAGGTCCGGGTCACGGAGGCAGCAGTTCAAGCAGAGAAACCCAGACTTCCCTCTCCCCAGCCACCTGCTCTAGCCCTTCAGAGGGGATACCAAGGTGTTCTCAGACCATCTGGGAGACGTAGTCGCTCCAGAGAGTCCTGGGTCTGTCCCGGGGCCTCCTCCCAGTGGGACGTGCCCGGAACACAAGTGGGAGGCATCCAGGAGGCATCCTGATCCTCTGGATCTTTAGAACAGAAAAGCCCCTCCACCAAGCTAAGGTAACAAGTAATGTGAGGATATCTTCTAGCAATGTCACATAGGGAGCATATAAATGTGTAAATATTCTGTATAGTGTACTATTTACAAATACAGATAAAAAAAATATTATTTACTATTCAAGTGCTCAAATGACTCCTTTCTTTCTCCTTCATGGAGTATGGCTCACTCGTCCAAACAGTCTTCCAGACAAAACTAGACATCTCTATTCCTCCATATACAGTAAGAAAGGAAAACTGGTTTGTAAATTAGAAACCCATCTGTTTGAGATACTTTCTACATATTAATTCACTAGTATTGCTAGACTGCAATATACTCTTTAATGCAAAGCCAGGGTAAAGTCTGTTGTATCTGTTTACTTTTTTTTCCATGAAAATGCTTACACTAAAATACATTTGATGTTAGAATTCACTGCACCATTTTCAATTGAAAAATATCCCTCTTAGTATCAGGTGTCAGAAACCATTATTGATCAAACCCCACAAGAAATGAGGCTTGTAAAAGAAAGTGCTGATGGCAGGAGATAAAAAGGAAAGAGGAGGTAAGTCGGTGAAAGAGAGTTTTTAGAATAAGACCACAGCTACAGTTAGAGGGGTTGCACAGAGGCAGACGCATTGGTGGAAGGGGGGAAACCGATCTTGTCTTGTGTCCTCTCTCATGCTCGCTGAATGGGGTCCTAATTGGGAGGGCTGTGTGAATAGACAGCTGGCCAGGGAGTGCCTGTACAAAAGAACAAACAGTGAGACAGTGCTGGAGATGCGACCTTCTCTATTCACAACCTCTACCCCCAAACTAGAAAAAGAAATGAGAGCAAGAGAGAGAGAGAGAGAGAGGAAGGGGGAAGAGTTTAGGGGTTGGGGTGGTGGGGGTGTGAGACATGTAACAACAGAGCTGAGTGGAGTGGAAATCGACAAAACAGAGAAGGAGAGGAAAAGAGATGGAGTGAGCAGATGAGAAAGAGAAGGTAATCACAGAAGATTATCTTCTTGTGATGGAGGCAGAGCTGTGAGGATAAGTAGCCCATCCAGAGGAGGACGATCCCCCAACCAGTCAACAAACCCCCATGTCTGCAGCCCTGATATGGGTGGATGGCTTGGGGTGGTGTGGTTCTTGAGTGGCAGTTAGGGCAGTAAGGGGCCAAAAGTGGCCATCATGATGTAGGTGGAAGGCAACGACTGAGCGGGCTGGGGGTAGGGTGCGCAGACTTCACTGCGTGTGTTCCAGTTCACAAAGAAACACACAAGCGGAAAGCAGCACGCAAGTGTTTCCTAATATGTGCATCCTTGAGGAAAATGAAAAAGAAAATTCAGCTTCAGTTGTTCCTGAAAAAATTCCCAACATGTTTTCATTTGTATAAACTATTTATTATTGCTATTTTGTCAAAGCTGCCAGAATCATAAATAAGAAATCAAGTGAGGCATGCAGTGACACTAGACATTCTGAGGAAGCCTGATAAAATGGGTTGATATCCATCCATCCATCCATTTTCTACCTCTTTTCTGGGGGTCTGGGTCACAGATGATATACGTTGTGGCGGACACACTCATGGAGATTCTGTGACTCACATTTTAGGTGAGAACAAAGGCAGGAAGCTGCAGGAATATTAAGCTTTGGTATGCAAGGACTGAGACTGTGGGGGTGCAATTAAAGGATTAAGGAAAGGATGCATGGAGACAGTGGAAGTGTTATCATGGAGAGAAATGCATTGTGACTGTCTTTAAAATGCAATGTGGTCTGTGTGACATGTGATCTACAAAGTGTGTAGTCCCTGATATTTAAGGACGAGAGTTTACTGTTTCATTCTCTTTTTTTTCTCTCTCTGCCGTGAGATGATGGTGGTGTGAATAAAGTTGACTTTGAGAGAGAACTCTGTCTCGTCATTATCACATCACCACACTGGTGACCCGAGACGTATCATGGAAGAAGAAAATTCTTCTTCTCCCTCGGCGGACGAGCGAGCAGAGAGGCTCTTGGCGCTGACGGAGGGGGAAAACGACATGTCCGCGAGCCTGATGGAGAAGTTGTTGAGGTTGAAAGACTCTTGACGATGATCATTTCATTTTCACCCACCTCTTCCTCAGGACTCTACCGTCAGCAGCGAGAGCGACCCTGGCCAGTTCGCCACTGTTGGCCCTACGGGACTACCGCACGCTGGGCCGGGAGGCGCAGTGGATTGTCAACGCCACCAAGCGGCGCGCAGCCACGGCCGCTGCAGCGGAAGGCGGCGCGACGACCGGAGACGACAGGGGGCCAGGGGCAGCGGTGCCAGACTCACCGACGACGGCGGCGGCAAGGGCCAGAGAACGTGGACCGGACGGCCTTTGTTTCTACCATCGCTGCTTTGCAGAGAGGGCACGCAAGTGTGTACCACCGTGCCAGTTCGGGCGTTCAGGAAACGCCAAGACCGGGGGTCAGTAGCAGCCGCGGCCCTCGGGGAAGAGAACAAGCTGCTCTACTTGTCGGACGCACGCTCGGGGAGGCAGTTCCTCATCGACACAGGCTCCCAGTTGAGCTTCATCACACCTTCCTACGCGGACAGACTGGCTGGTTCCGGAGGTCCCCGGGTGACGGCAGCATACGGCTCGGAGATTAAGACCTTTGGTGAGAAGACTCTGCTCCTGTCTCTACACGGCCGTACATTTGAGTGGACTTTTGTTGTAGCAGCAGTAAATTTCAGTATGTTGGGGGCTGATTTTTTGTGCTCACATGGTTTGTTGGTTGATCTCGCTAACAGGCGCCTGGTTAATGCACTTTCTTTTGATTCTGTCCCCTGTACAGCGCGAGTGGCCCCACCAACAGCACAAGCCAACGTCACAGCAGCAGGCAGTAAGTTCCACACACTGCTCACTCAGTTCCCAGCACTCATGGTCCCCACATTTTCGGCAACAGTCGCTAAGCACGGGGTGGAGCATTTTATTACCACTACCGGACCGCCCGTTTTTGCAAAAGCTCGGCACTTGGATGCAGTTAAGCTGGCCATAGCGCGTGAGGAGTTCGCCAACCTGGAGAGGTTGGGCATTATCCGACGTTCAAACAGTCCGTGGGCTTCCCCCCTACACATGGTCCCGAAAGCTGATGGATCATGGCGTCCTTGCGGGGATTTCCGCAGGTTAAACAACGCTACAGCGCACGACCGCTACCCAATCCCACATATCCAAGATTTTTCCATTCATTTGGCAGGGGCGCGCATTTTTTCTAAAATAGACTTGGTCCGCGGTTACCACCAAGTCCCAGTGCGCGCTGAAGACATACCCAAAACAGTGGTAATAACTCTGTTTGGCCTATTCGAGTTTTTACGCATGCCATTCGGACTTAAAGGGGCTGCTCAGACGTTCCAACGCATGATGGACGCGGTGCTTCGCGATCTCCCTTTTGTGTTTGTCTACCTGGACGATATTTTAGTAGCCAGCGCGCCCGAAGACGAACACGAAAAACACCTGGCCACAGTTTTCCGAAGGTTGGGAGATCATGGGTTAATAATCAACCCAGCGAAGTGTCAGTTCGGGGTGGTGCAGATCGATTTTTTGGGACACCGCGTCTCCCCCGAAGGAGCGGTTCCGCTGCCTGACAAGGTGCGCGCGGTGGCAGATTTTCCCCGGCCGCAGACGGTCAGGGCGTTGCAGGAGTTTTTGGGAATGGTGAATTTTTATAACCGTTTTCTCCCCCGCGCGGGGCAACTCATGCAGCCGTTTTATGCCGTGCTCAAAAAAAAAACCAACCTGCGGATAAGATCGAGTGGCCCCCGGAGCGGGACCAAGCGTTCTCGGAGGTGAAAGCAGCCTTGGCAAAGGCTGCGTTGTTGGCACACCCAGACCCAACGGCCCGCATAGCGCTCACCACTGACGCATCAGAGGTGGCCATAGGGGCGGTCGTGGAGCAACATGTAGCCGGGGTTTGGCAGCCCCTCGCATTTTTCAGCAGGACCTTGCGCGATAGCGAATGTAAATACAGCGCGTTCGACAGGGAGCTGCTCGCTCTCCATTTGGCCATCCGCCCATTTCAGTTCTGGCTGGAAGGACGCGCTTTCACCACGTTTGTTGACCACAAACCGCTAACATTCGCGATGGCCAAGGTCTCTGAACCGTGGTCAGGCCGGCAGCAGAGACAGCTGGCCGCGATATCAGAGTTTACCACTGATATTCAGCACGTGGTGGGCAGACTCAATGTAGTGGCAGATTGCCTCTCGCGCGCCGTGGCGGCCCCAGTCAGCGTAGGGGTAGATTACGCAGCCATGGCCGCGGAGCAGGCTAATGACGCGGACGTGCACGCGCTCCAGTCTGGACCAACAGGGTTAAGGCTGGAGAGCAGGGTGCTGCAAGACGGTATGCCCCCCCTAATCTGCGATGTCTCCACTGGACGACCACGTCCAGTAGTACCGGCCGCGTGGCGCCGCCGCGTCTTTGACTCGGTTCATTCTTTGGCGCACCCTGGAGTACGCGTGTCTATCAAAATGGTGGGAGAGAAATTTGTGTGGCCGAGCCTCCGCAAACAAGTCATAGAGTGGGCAGCAGCCTGCACGGCATGTCAACGAGCCAAAGTACACAGGCACACGAGGGCTCCTTTGGAACCGTTTCACATTCCGGCCAAGAGGTTCGATCACGTTCATGTGGACCTCGTGGGTCCCCTCCCACCATCACAGGGGTGCACACACCTTCTGACAATGGTGGACCGTACCACGTGCTGGCCTTAAGTGGTCCCGCTGGCATCAACCACAGCCAAGGAGGTGGCGCGCGCGTTTTTAACAGCTTGGGTGGCGCGCTTCGGCGTTCCGTCGGACATTACGTCCGACAGAGGCCCTCAATTTGTGTCCGAGCTTTGGTCGACATTGGCCCGCAGCCTGGGTGTCACAATTCACCGCACAACCGCGTACAATCTGCAGGCTAACAGGTTATGCGAACGTTTTCATAGGTCATTGAAAGCGGCTCTCAGAGCGTCACTGACGGATTCAAATTGGGTTGACAAGTTACCATGGGTGTTATTGGGGTTACATTCTGCGCCTAAAGAGGATCTAGAAGCCTCCCCAGCAGAGCTAGTGTTTGCGCAGCCACTCCGGCTGCCTGGGGAGTTTCTCCCAGATAACCCTGTGCCAGATGCCTCCCCGTCTCAGCTGTTGCGGAGTAACATAGAATCAAGCACGCTGCCCGGTCCCGCGCACCACAGTTTTCCGCGCATTTTTGTGCCTAAAACTTTGAAGAACGCAGAGTTTGTTTTTGTTAGACACGATGCACATCGAACCCCGTTGCGACCGCCTTATGACAGACCATTCAGAGTGCTAGAAACGGGGGACAAGCAGTTTTTGCTAGATTTGGGGGGTAGGAAAGAGAAAATTGGCATAAACAGACTTAAACCCGCTTTTGTGGTGGCAGATGAGCAAGTGCTGTTGGTAAGGGCCCCGCGGAGAGGTAGACCACCTCGTAGGGCTTCACACAGTAATGTTTCCCACAAGAATGTTTCCCCAGAACACCCGCAGAGACTGACAAAGGGTTTTCGCCCCCAGACGGCAAACCCCCAGCATGACAGCGCCGCAGAGACATTGAACCCCAACTTCAGCAGATACGGCAGGAGGCTGAAGCCTATACAGCATGTGGACTGATGTGTATTCTCTTGTTCTGTTGTCTAAAATGCTGGGGGGGCTTGGTGTGGCGGACACACTCATGGAATTTCTGTGACTCACATTTTAGGTCAGAACAAAGGCAGGAAGCTGCAGGAATATTAGCTTTGGTATGCAAGGCCTGAGACTGTGGGGGTGCAATTAAAGGATTAAGGAAAGGATGCATGGGAGACAGTGGAAGTGATATCATGGAAAGAAATGCATTGTGACTGTCTTTATAATGCAATGTGGTCTGTGTGACATGTGATCTACGAAGTGTGAAGTCCCTGATATTTAAGGACAAGAGTTTACTGTTTCATTCTCTTTTTTTTTTATCTCTGCTGTGAGATGATGGTGTTGTGAATAAAGTTGACTTTGAGAGAGAACTCTGTCTCGTCATTATCACATCACCACAACGTAGTCCAAATAGAGATAACCAGACCTCCCCCTCCCTAACTACTTGCTCCAGCTCTTCAGAGAAGTACTAAGGTGTTCCCAGGCAAGCTGGGAGACAGTCTATCCAGCATGTCCTGGTATGCCCCGAGTTCTCCTCCCAATGGGACATGCCTGAAACACTTTAAGTGGGAGGTGCCAAGGAGGCATCCTGATCAGATGCCCAAACCACCTCAACTGGTTGCTTTCAATGTGAAGGAGTAGCAGTTCTACTCTGAGCCTCTCCAGGATGACTGAGCTCCTCACCCTATCTCTAAGGATGAGTCCAGCAATCCTACAAAGCTCACTTCAGCTGCTTGTATCTGTGAATCTGTCATTACCCAAAGTTACCCAAAAGTTATTGACCATAGGTGAAGATAGGAACATAGACTGACCAGTAAGTCGACAGCTTTGCTTGAAAGCTCAGCTCCAAGTACAGACCGATACAATGTTTGCATCACTACCGATGCTGCTCATATCCATCTATCAATCTCTTGCTCCATTCTTTCCACACTTATGAATAAAACCCCACGATACTTGAACTCCTTGGAGCAGGACCTTGCCTCTTACCTGTAGAGGACAATCCACTTTTTTCTGGCTGAAGAAAATGGTGGATTGTATACATTGTATGTACAATCAAGGATTCAGTGTACCCCGCCCTGGATACTGAGGCCCCACCCTGGAGCGAGACTCAGGGGAGGGGCTCAATGGCTAGTGCCTGGGAGCCAGGTTTCTGCCCATGGGACCTGGCCAGGATTATCCGGAAGAAGCCGTGTGAGTCCACCCTCCTGCAGGACAGCTCACAGGGCTCCAGTACTAGGTGGATCATGTAGCAGTCAAAGGCAGAGACCTCGGCAGTCTGATCCCCGGCTTTCTAAACTGGCTTTTAGGAAAAATGAGACTGATGTATTTTTACCAAAGCATGGCACAGACATTTCATTAAAATCACTAGGAAAGGTGTCAGTATGTTGGGGGAAGACTAGTGGTGGCCTAGTGGTAGCGGCCCACAGCTCCAGCCAGAATCATAACAAATACCATGTAAAAATGTTATTTCCCACCTTCTAGCCTGGTGCTTAGCATAGTAGAATGGGAGAAGAGAAAGTCGAAACATAATTTCATTCTACTGTATGAACTTAGCTGTAGGGATTGAATGCCAATAAAACTGACATTTTATTTTCTTTCTAAAAGGACATGTTTTCCTTGTCATCCGCCATAGTCAGAGGCATAGCAAGCTTTTTAAAGTGTGGGTGTTGTGGTTCAGGGAGGAGGGGTATTTAATATACAATAATTTTTTTACAAAAACCATGGTCTTCATCATTAGTTAGGTATTTACAAGACAAAGGGTCAATGACAAAAAAGAATAGGCGGTTTCCACTGAAAAATAAATCTGTTGAAAATACACTGGTGTGAAAAAGTGTTTGCCCCTTCCTGATTTCTCATTTTTTTTGTGTTTGTCACAATTAAATGTTTCAGATCATCAAACACATTTAAATACTAGAAAAAGATAACACAAGAAAACACAAAATGCAGTTTTCAGATGAAGGTGTTTATTATTAAGGGTAAAAAAAATCCAAACGTACATGGTCCTTTGTGAAAAAGTGATGCCCCCCCCCCCAGCTTAAAACATAAATTAGCTGTGGTTTATCACATCTTTGGAAAGCTGAGTTCAATTTCTCTAGCCACACCCAGGCCCGATTGCTGCCACACCTGTTCTCAATAAAGAAATCACTTAAATAGGACCTATCTGACAAAGTGAAGTAAACCAAAAGATCCTCAAAAGCTAAACATCATGCTGTGATCCAAAGAAATTCAGGAACAAATGAGAAACAAAGTAATTGAGATCTATCACTCTGGAAAAGGTTATAATGTGGTGATATTAGTTGTTGGTCTCACACACAAAATTGGATCTTTTAAGGTGAAGGTGGAGTTTTAATATGAAGGCAGAGTTTTTCCGTTTTGGACGGAGATAAAAGCAGGAAGTACAAAAATGTAAATAAAGTTTTTCCAGACAGACTTATGCGTATCCTGTCTGTTTTTCTGTAACTTCTACATTGGTGACCCCAACGTTTGAAGAATGTTCGATCAAGCGACCTCTTCTGATATCGCTGCCACGGCGTCTGTATCCGCTGCGGCTCCCGCACCGGCTGTTTTTGCGGCTACTGTTAAATTACCGGACTTTTGGCAGCACGACCCGGAGCCCTGGTTTCAGCATGTCGAGGCTCAGTTTCGTCTGCGCGGAATAACCACAGATGACACGAAGTATTTCCATGTTGTCGCAGCTTTGGATTCTGCCACTACTCGCCGTTTGATGGGACTGCTCCGGGACCTGCCTCATGCTGACAGGTATGTCACTCTGAAGAGGGCTCTTCTGCAGCTGTACCAATTCTCTGATATAGAGCGCGCTGATCGTCTTCTGTCTATGACTGGTTTGGGGGACAGCAAACCTTCGGAGCTGATGGAGAATATGTTGGCACTTCTTGGGTCAGGATCGGATTTCGGTGGATCGTTTGAAGCCTGCGCATGTTCTTTGTGACGATGAGGTTGAGTTAGCCCGCCCGGCTCGGCGGGGGCGCCCTCCCAACCCTGCGCCTGAGGTTGTTTCTGCTCCAGTTACAGTTGTGCCCCCTAGGACTGTGCAGTGCAGTCGTCGGGGCAGGGTAATTAGGTTGCCTAAGAGGTTCTCTTGAGTTATTTTCTTTTGGATTTTTGTTCATGCTGTTTGTTTGTTTTTTGTCAGCATGTTTATTTATGTTGTTATTTGTGTGTTCTGGGGGGGCCTGTGTGGTGATATTAGTTGTTGGTCTCACACACAAAATTGGATCTTTTAAGGTGAAGGTGGAGTTTTAATATGAAGGCGGAGTTTTTCCGTTTTGGACGGAGATAAAAGCAGGAAGTACAAAAATGTAAATAAAGTTTTTCCAGACAGACTTATGCATATCCTGTCTGTTTTTCTGTAACTTCTACAATAAAGCCATTTCTAAAGCTTTGGAGCTCCAACAAATCACAGTGAGAGCCATTATCCACAAATGGCGAAAGCATGGAACAGTGGCGAACTTTCCCAGGAGTTGCTGATCGACCAAAATTACCCTAAAAGCACAGCAACAACTCATCCAAGCGGTCACAAAAGACCCCACAACAACATCCAAAGAACTGCCGGCCTCACTTGCCTCAGTTAACATCAGTGTTCATGACTCCACCATAAAAAAGAGACTGGGCAAAAATAGCCTGCATGGCCAAGTTCCAAGACGAAAATGGTGGTGGTAGTGTGATGGTCTGGGGCTGTTTTGCTGTTTCAGGACCTGGAAGTTGTAAATGGAACCATGAATTCTGCTGTCTACCAAAAAATCCTTAAGGAGAATGTCCGGCCATCTGTTCGTGACCTCAAGCTAAAGCGCACTTGGGTTCTGCAGCAGGACAATGATCCAAAACACACCAGCAAGTCCACCTCTGAATGGCTTAAGAAAAACAAAATGAATACTTTGCAGTGGCCTAGTCAAAGTCCTGATCTGAATCCGATTGAGATGCTGTGGCATGACCTTAAAAAGGCAGTTCATGCTCGAAAACCCTCCAATGTGGCTGAATTACAACAATTCTGCAAAGGTAAGTGGGCCAAAATTCCTCCACAGCGCTGTAAAAGACTCATTGCCAGTTATCGCAAACGCTTAATTGCAGTTGTTGCTGCTAAGAGTGGCCCAACCAGTTCTTAGGTTTGGATCTTTTTTTACCCTTAATAATAAACACCTTCATTTAAAAACTGCATTTTGTGTTTACTTGTGTTATCTTCGTGTAATATTTAAATTTGTTTGGTGATCTGAAACATTTAAGTGTGACAAACGTATAAAAAAATGAGAAATCAGGAAGGGGAGAAACACTTTTCACACCACTGTACATCTTTGCAAAAATCTGAAAAAAGCTTTTCTTTCAATAAATAAAATATTAAATCTCCATTTATATAAGTAAATTCTTTCAAAAAAAGAAAAAAAGGCCACTATTTTTGTCAGCAAAATGAGTCATAATCCTCCCCTCCTTTAACCTGCCACCCTCCATCCTCATAAAGACTACAAGGATAGTTTATACAGGACAACTTAGTTTATCAGTGACAGGACATGAGCAAATGTAAAAGTAAAATCATGAAAATATGAGGCAAATTTTATAGGAAAAAAGTTGCAAATTTTGTAGAAAAAGTTGTAATTTTATGATTATATTGTTGTAAATCTATGCGGGGGAAGATAACAATTTTATCACAAAACACAGCAAATTTAGAGGAAAAAAGTACTAAATTTATTACAAAATTAATAAGTATGCCAAGAAAAATTTGCACATTTATTAAAAAAAGTTATAACTACAAGAACAGTGTTAGTTTACAAGAAAAACCTAACTAATTAGTGAGAAAATTGGACAATTATGAGAGAAAAAGGTAAAAAAAAAAAAGTGAAAAATGCTCTACAAAATTTGCATTTTTTTGTTGTAAATATGCCACTTCATTGTTGTAACGCTATGGGGCAGCAGTGGTTCAGAAGGTAGAGCAGGTCATCCAATAACTGGAGGGTTGGCGGTTTGAATCCCACTCTCCTCAGCCATCCTGTAGTTGTGTTCCTGGGCTAGCCATTTTGCCTCCAGTATCCATGACACTGGGTATAAGTGGTCAGAGAGGCTGTTGGTGTTGACTGGCAGCCACATTTCCATCAGTATGCCCCAGGGCAGCTGTGACTACAGCAGTAGCTTATCAAAATCTGTCTGGAGCAAATGAATAATGGACTCACTGCAAGTGCTTCGAGATGTCACTTGACATGTAAAGTGCCATACGAATCTAGTCCATTACTGTTAAATTTATAACTTTTTTCTTGGAAATGTGGGAGTTTTTTTTAGCATTTCGAAGTTGAGTATTTTCCTCACAAATGTAACTGTTTTTCTAGTAAATTTAGGACTTGCTTATGGTAAATATGGAACTTTTTAAATTGCACATTAGCATCTTTTATCATATGTTTGCACCTTTATTCTTGCAAATTTGTACTGAAATTACATTTACACCATATACTACATTTATGAAGATCCCCTTATTGCTATGATTCAGGCAAGTGAGGCTCAAACGCTGTGCTACCAGAATGAACACTCAGACTCAGAAGTAAAAGCACACCAGTTTATTACAAAAATGAATGTAAATACACTACAGTAAATAAAGGTGCGGAACTTAAGGAAAACGAGGTGTGTCCAATTCTCCAGAGCCGAACAGAGAGACAGGAGTGGAGGGGGAGCACGCTCGCCCGACCATCACAGTCCCTCCCCCTCAAGGGACGCTGATGTCCCACTGGACTTACGTTGCTGGGCCCGGAGAAACGCCCGCACCAACTGCTTGTCCAAGATATGAGAGCCGGGGACCCAGGACCTCTCCTCCGGACCGTAACCCTCCCAATGGACAAGGTATTGGTACCGCGACCCCGTCGATGGACATTCAAGATCCTCTCCACTGTGTACGCCGTCTGACCGTCGATGATCCGGGGGGGCGGGGGGATCCAGAGGAGGGCAGTGGCAGGTCCAACTGAATGGTCACGTCGTTGATCAGCTGCTTGACGGTAAATGGTCCCAGATAGCGGGGAGAGAGTTTCCGGGACTCCGTCTTCAGCAGTACCTGATCAGTGGAAAGCCACACCTTCTGACCCACCGTGTACTTGGGCGCTGATGCGCGTCTGTGATTGGTGTACCATTGATGGCGCGCCACAGAGTGGAAGAGGGCAGCTGTAGTGGCCCTCCACAGACGGCGGCACCGGTGTGCATGGAGCTCCACAGACGGAATGGCAAGCCCCTTCTCCACCATGCGCAGCAGTGGCGGCGTGTATCTCATGGAGGCCTCGAATGGTGTAAGTCCAGTGGAAGCAGACACAGCGGAGTTCAGGGAATGCTCCGCACAGGTCAGGTGTGAACTCCAGGTGGATGGATTCTGGGATGCTACGTACCTGAGGGAGGCCTCCAGAGACTGATTAGCACACTCAGCCTGACCATTACTTTGAGGATGGTAGCCGGACATCAAGCTGGCAGAAGCATCCAGGAAGCAGCAGAAAGCCCTCCATACCTGGGATGTGAAGTGAGGTCCCCAGTCCGAGACGATGTCCACAGGGATACCATGCAGCTGGATAACATGCTGTGTCAGTAGGTCGGCCGTCTCCATAGCAGATGGCGACTTGCACAGTGGGACCAAATGGACGGACTTGGAGAACCGGTTGACCACGGTGACGATGGCAGTATTGCCTTGGGATGGAGGGAGGCCCGTGACGAAATCCAACACTATGTGCGACCAAGGTCGGCTTGGCACCGGGAGGGGATGGAGGAGGCCAGCAGGAGGAGAAGAGTCCGACTTGTTGGCCGCACAGACACGGCAAGCTGTAACAAACTCCCTCACATCCTTCCCGAGCGCGGGCCACCAAAACACTCGCCGGAGTAGTTCAGCAGTCCAAGAGATTCTGGGATGGAAGGCAGAAATCCTGGTGTGGCCCCACTTGATGTCTTCACCCCGTAGCGCCGAGGGGAAATACAGCGGGTCCGGAGGGCCCCCCTCCGGGATATGCTCAGATGACTGTGCTAGCTAGACCCTCTGCTTAATCTCCCATGAGAGTGCCCCGAGAAAGCAGGAGGGGGGGGGGGGGAATAGTCTCTGGGGAAGACGCAGCAGCTGCAGAGGAGGAGCTGGAGGAGGAGGAGTTGGGAGAAAACTGGAGTGAGAGAGCGTTAGCCTTGGCATTACAGGACTCTGGTCGATATGAGATGGAAATATTGAACCTATGAAAGAACAGGGCCCACCGAGCCTGCAGAGAATTTAACCGTCTGGCCGATCGAAGGTATTCTAAATTTTTATGATCGGTCCAGACAATGACCGGTTGGCTAGCTCCATCCAGCCAGTGTCTCCACTCCTCCAACGCCAGCTTTATGGCCAACAGTTTGTGATCCCCAACATCGTAATTCCTCTCGGCTGGCATGAGCTGCTGGGATAAATACACGCACGGATGGAGCTTCTGGTTGGAGCTTCTGGTTGGAGGAGGAGTGCTGGGAGAGGACAGTGCCCACCCCCGAGTCGGAACCATCCACCTCGACCACGAACTGTGCCGTGGGGTCCACTTGCACGAGGACACGTGAAGAGGCCTCTCAGGGTTGCAAAAGCTCGTTCAGTGGCCTCGGACTACTTGAACGGGCTTTTGGTTGACGTCAACTGTGTGAGCGGTTGCACCACCTTACTATAGTCACGGATAAATCAGCGGTAGAAGTTGGCGAAGCCCAGGAAGTGTTGGAGATCCTTCCTGGACTTGGGAGTTGGCCAGTCTACTACTGTCTTAACCTTGGCATTTACTG
This sequence comes from Pholidichthys leucotaenia, assembly GCA_020510985.1. Taxonomy (NCBI): domain Eukaryota; kingdom Metazoa; phylum Chordata; class Actinopteri; order Cichliformes; family Pholidichthyidae; genus Pholidichthys; species Pholidichthys leucotaenia. Next base: position 89,833,252 of record CM035847.1, read on the forward strand.
TGCCCTCAGCGATAATGAACCCCAGGAACGAAGTGGAGCGAGTGGAAAATTTGTACTTCTCTGCTTTGACGAAAAGCTGATTCTCCATCAAGCGCTGAAGGATGGAATGAACGTGGACAATGTGCTCCTCCAGCGTGCGGGAAAAAAATCATAATGTCATCCAAATATACAAAAACAAACTGGTTCACCATGTCGCGCAAGACGTCATTGATTAACCGCTGGAAGACGGCAGGGGCATTGGTCAGCCCGAATGGCATGACCAAGTACTCAAAATGGCCAAGCAGAGTTTTAAACGCCTTCTTCCACTTGTCTCCCTCACGACTGCGAACCAAATGGTACGCATTATGGAGGTCAAGCTTGGTGAAAGAACGCGCCCATTGAAGTAGCTCAAACGCCGAGTTAATAAAGGGCAGTGGATATTTATCCTTGCAGGTAATCGCGTTAAGTTCTCGGTAATCAATGCACGGCCGCAACGACCTGTCCTTCTTCCCTACAAAAAAAAACCCAGTGCTGAGAGGGGCGGACGACGGGCGAACAATGCTGGCACTGAGGGAGTCTTTTATGTAGTTCTCCATCGCCTCCTTCTCCGGCCAAGATAAACTGTAGAACCAGCTGGATGGCAGCTGCGCACCCGGGAGGAGGTCGGAAGTGCAGTCATAGCCCCGGTGAGGTGGCAAAGATAGGGCCCTGGACTTGCTAAAGACCTCCCTTAAGTCATGATAGACCTCGGGCACAGAGCTGAGATCCGCCAGCTTAGCCGGAGGGGAGGAGATCGGGAGCGACAGCGAGCATGCGGCCTATCAGAGACACAATGACAAACAAAAGGGACTCCAAGAAGAAATGGAGCCCTGATTCCAGTTAATAATAGGGTTGTGTAAACAGAGCCACGGATACCCCAGGATCATGGTGGTGGTAGAATGAGGCAGGATGTAAAGCTGAATAGTCTCGTGATGATTACTGGACAGAATGACTGAATTGGGCTCAGTCTGTTCAGTAATCACTGCAAAACTACTGCCTGAGACCGCCCAGACCATTAAAGGTGTCAGAACTTTCCTGGTGGGTAGCTGTAATTTGCGGACCATGGCCTGTTGGATGAAATTTTGCTCCGCTCCGGAATCAACCAGAGCAGAGGTTTTGAACTTGGCCCCCAGCAATTGGATGAGGGCCAGAAGTTCAAAACGGTTGGGAGGATTTTGAGAGGACCCTCCCACCAGACCCCCCATGGTTGCTGATGGGCCGGGCCCTTTTAACTTCTCAGGACATTTCAAAGCAGCATGACCTGGGCCCCCACAATATAAACATGCCCCTTCTCTCGCTCGACAATGGCGCTCCTCTGGAGACAGACAGAACCTGCCAAGGGCCATCGGCTCGGAGGAGGTTGACGGAGCCACATGAGAGGGTTGGGCAGCCGGCCGGAGAGTGAACAGAGAAACAGTGGCTCTCCGCTCCCTCACACGCTCCCTAAACCGGTTGTGAAGGGCCACAATCTGCGCGATAAGCTCATCCAAAGAGGAGGGGGACGCGTAAATAACCAGCTCGTCGCAGAGATGTAAATTCAGACCCAGAAGGAAGGCACTTCAAAGCGAAACATCATTCCACCCGGAGTCTGCCGCAACGACCCGGAGCTCGACAAAGAAACCGGCCACCGACCAGTCTCCCTGCCGTAGCCCCATCAGCTGGCTAACTATGTTCCCCTCGCTCTCTGAATGGTCGGAAGCCTCAGAGAACTCTCGCACAAACCGCTCATAAGAATAGAGGGGCCCATCCGGACCGCTCAAGGTGGATTGGGCCCACTTGAGCGCCCGGTCCCGCAACAACAAGGTCATGAGATGGCTTTTGTCTGAATCTTCCCTATATTCCTCCCTCACCTGCTGAAAATACATCCGGCAGTGCAGCAGGAACCCCTTACAGCCCCCACCTCCCCTCATAGGGGGCAGGCATGGGAATGGAGATGTTCCTATGGATGGCATGCTCTGCCGGGGCAGCAGGTGCGGGAGGAGGCGCCGCATCAGGAAGGTGACACAGGTGGTTGGTTATGGTAGCCAGTTGTTGGGTAATAGTTTCAAACTGTTCAGACAAATACATGACCTGATGTTCCGTGGCATTCAAGCGCGAGAGTGCTGACTGTCGGTCTGACTGAGCGCCCGCTGAGCCCAATCCTGGCTGGATCGTTCTGTCATAATTCAGGCAAGTGAGGCTCAAACGCTGGGCTGCCAGAACGAACACTCAGACTCAGAAGTAAAAGTATACCAGTTTATTAGAAAAAATGAAAATAAATACACTACAGTAAATAAAGGTGTGGAACTTAAGGAAAAAGAAACACAAAAACGCACAACGAAATTTCACACAAACTGGCGCACGCTGGAGCAAACGCTGCCTACAGGGGAAAGAGCAGAGAGATTATTAGGGACAGGTTCTCCCAAATAAGGAAAGAATGTGAGAAGCGCACTTACTCAAGAGCAGAGGAGCCCGGCATGGAACTCCTATGCGGACCGGGAAAACAGGGGAAAGGCATTGACCTGGGTGGATATGCCCAGCGACTTCAATGGCAAGGCGAGCGTGATCAGCTCCAGAAGACATACCATGGAGGTGGGCAGCAAATCTGGAAAGACAGGAGGACAAACGGGTAGCAAAGGTACAGAAAAATAACAGGCTAAGAACAGTTTGTGTGGTTATAGCAAAACTAACGATCCAGCGGTGGCTGCTCCACATGCTGGCTCTTAAATACGCTGGTCATCAGGACGCAGCAGCTGTGTAATCATGCAGGTGTGCCCAATTCTCTGGAGCCGAACAGACAGACAGCAGGGGAGGGGGAGCACACTCACTCAACCATCACAGTTCTTAAAAAATATATCACCAATTGCGTGTGAAACCTCTCCAGGAGGACACTTCAGGGTGCAAAGGGGCAGTCGACAAGCATCACAACACATCACAACATGAAATGGGGAATTTTATATTCACAAACACACACTCCAGACATGAGTGCACCTTAGGCAGAAATAAGCACCACCCATGACACACACACACACGGCCGTTCTTCCTTTAGTGGACCTCTTTCACAGACTGTAACTAAAAAAAAACCCTGCATGTAGTTGTTTTAATCCCACATTTATTTCACTGATCACCTGTGAAGCTTTCAACTTTACAGGAATGCAAATCAGGCAGTCACACTCAGCCGGTCAACTGTGTCATGTTTCAAGGAAGAGGAGAGGGAGGGGAAGCAGTGCACACAGAGACCAGAGAAACTGAACGGCGTTTATGGAAAACTGGAAAAACTGTGGGTGCTCGACAATGTCCCCTTGAAAACTGTGGCTGTTAAAACACTGAAAAACACCCGTGACCCACAGCGCCCATGGCCATGTTGATCTTTAGGCAGCATACTCTCCCAATCATTTAAGGCACCCCCCCCCCCCCCCACCCCCCCCCCTCCCCTTATCATCAGTGAGCAGGATGTGCTCAAGCAGTTCTCCAGACTGAACCCGCGCAAGGCCCCCGGCCCAGACGGCGTGTCTCCCTCCACCCTGAGACTCTGTGCGAAACAGCTGGCTCCTGTATTCACAGACATTTTTAACACCTCCCTTAAGTTATGCCACGTGCCGTCCTGCCTCAAATCCTCCACCATCATCCCTGTCCCCAAGAAGCCACGGATCACTGGACTTAATGACTACAGACCTGTAGCGCTCACCTCTGTAGTCATGAAGTCCTTTGAGCGCCTGGTCCTGTCCCACCTCAAGTCCATCACCACCCCTCTCCTGGACCCGCTGCAGTTTGCCTACCGAGCCAACAGGTCTGTAGACGATGCAGTCAACCTGGCCCTCCACTCCATCCTGCAGCACCTGGACTCCCCGGGAACCTACGCCAGGATCCTGTTTGTGGACTTCAGCTCCGCATTCAACACCATCCGCCCCGCTCTGCTCCGGGACAAGCTGTCCCTGCTCAACGTGCCTGACTCCCTCTGCAGGTGGATCATCGACTTCCTGACGGACCGGAGGCAGCATGTGCGGCTGGGAAAGACTGTCTCAGACTATACTAGCATCAGCACCGGATCACCCCAGGGCTGTGTACTTTCCCCCCTACTCTTCTCCCTTTACACCAACTCCTGCACCTCCAGCCACCAGTCTGTCAAGTTGATCAAGTTTGCGGACGACACCACCCTCATCGGGCTCATCTCCAACGGCGACGAGTCCGCCTACAGGAGAGAGGTGGCCCAGCTGGCGTCCTGGTGCAGCAATAACAACCTGCAGCTGAACGCTCTGAAGACAGTGGAGATGATTGTAGACTTCAGGAAAGTCACTACTCCTCTGCCCCCCCTCACCCTCTCAGGCTCTCCCATCACCACTGCTGATTCCTTCCGCTTCCTAGGCACTACCATCACCAGGGACCTCAAATGGGAGCTGACCATCAGCTCACTCATCAAAAAAGCCCAGCAGAGGATGTTCTTCCTGCGGCAGCTGAGGAAGCTCAAGCTACCCACCAAGATGTTAGTGCAGTTCTACACAGCCATCATCGAGTCCATCCTCACCACCTCCATAACCGTGTGGTACGCAGGAGCCACTGCCAGGGACAGACTAAGGCTGCAGCGCGTCGTGCGCACTGCTGAGAAGGTGATCGGCTGCAAGCTCCCATCTCTCCAGGATCTGTACATCTCCAGGACCCGGAGGCGTGCTGGCCGGATCATAGCCGATCCCTCACACCCTGGTCATGTACTGTTTGCCCCCCTCCCCTCTGGTAGAAGACTTCGGTCCATCCAGACTAAAACCTCCCGTCACATGAACAGCTTCTTCCCCTCTGCCATTAGACTGCTGAACACTAAGTGACTCTCGTGCACCATGTACAGCAGCTCAACCAGACTCATGTCAATCATCACTGTTTTCTTCCTGCATTACCGACTGCACTATATAGTTCTCCACAGTATCTGCTGCTGGCTAATATATATTTTAACTGTTGACCAGTATCACTTAATCTTATCCTACACTTTATTACATGTATAGTTTATTTCTCTTATCTTATCATGTTTAATGTTGCAGCATTGTACCGAGACAAATTCCTAGTTTGTGTACTACATGAACAATGGCAATAAACCTGATTCTGATTCTGATTCTGATTCAATCTTTCACATAATCCTCTTCCAAAAAAATCTGTGAACTGTCCTGTGATCATTCCAGCCAATCACCTGTTGATTCAGGGTATATAAGGCATTCAAGCAATGTTGACATGGCCCAAATAAACTGGTTAAGTTGGCAAATAGGCAAGCTGTGAAGTTTTCAGTACTCCTAAACCGGAGTGGTGGCTCAGTTTGCAGAGCATCTGGGAGGCTGGGGTTCAAATCCTGGCCAGATCACGCCAAAGATCATTTAAAGTAGAACTTCCTGCCATCCAGCTTGAGTGCTCAGCAATAATGGAACATGACTAACATTGTAGATTCTTTTTTTTTTTAAAAAAAAAAGGAAATTTTGTTCTGCTGTATGGATTTAATGACAATAAAGTTGGCTTTACCATTCTGTGTGTGCTGCCTTCACCTTTGGGCTAAATTGTCTGTTTAACACCGCAAGTTTATTTGGGGAAGTGCCTCCGTCTGAGGAAGTCAAAAAATATACTATTCTCACTATTAAGCCATCTTTTGCAAGATGAAAATTGCACTTTGATATTAATGCCAATCAGCAGTTGCTTTCATAATTACCCTATACTTCACGTGGATTAAATAAAAATGCTACATCTTTCTTTTTTAACTGAATTAACTCATACTAGACAGTCCCTCCAGGATTTCATGATGCTGTGATTGTACCAATTCCCACAAATTTAGCAGGTCCTGCATAATTTGAATTTTGTCCAGTCACTGCAATTTTCCCACAATTTCGGCCAACTGTCGTCAACTTCTGCCAATTTCGCCAGTCAAATTTGTCCCTGAGTAACGCGCAAATGTGTACGTCATCATTCTGACCAGTCAAATGCGGTGCTGCACCGTGCTGACTTCCTTATTTACAGTGAGTATATACAGAACACATCAGAAAAAAAAAACAGAGTGTGTGAGATTTAAAAAAAAAAAACACTTGCGAGTTTTCCCACATCGTTCCTTCTTCCATCTCCCCTGGCCCACTGGTGAATGTCTCCTCGAGTCTCCGTAATGACAGCGTGTATGAAGTGTCGGGTTTGTGTTGAAAAATGTTCGCCTGCCCCAAAGCACCCCCCACCTCCCGTCTCAGGAACTTGCGTGAGGAGATATGCCAAAAAAACACAAACAAATGAGTGAATCTAATACTATAGCTAGTGCTGTAACACTTTATACTGTATATCTTTAGAGGTAAACGTCACTACTACATCTTGTCAATGAGTTTTAAAGCTGTGAATCCCCGGTCTGGACAAGGGCCAGTGCGTGATTCAGGCAAATCCCCAAGGAGAGCCCCACAATTTACTGAAAAAAAAAAAATCCTGCAAAATCCTGGAGGGACTGATTAGAGGATAGTAGCACCATGCTTATGCACAGCATGTATCTACAGGAGACTGTATGTATAGATCTATATGTGGTTGTCTGATCATTGCAGTTTAAACTATGCAGAGGCAGTAAATCTGTGTTTCAGCTGGCTTATTTCCACCACCTGAATATCACGTTACAGTGGTAAAAATGTGCCATTTGTTAGAAATAATGCATTTTGGATGAGGCAGGTTAGGGCGAAATGGCATCCAATATGACCTCCATTTTACAGAATGGTCAGAGACATAATGGAAACACCAGGTGGTAGGGAGGCAAAAGGATAAAGCCATAGTACTCCAAAGCATGCACACTTGCAAAGGTGCTAGAGATCCATCTGCACGAAAAAATGCACTTTTGAGTATGTTTTGAAACATAATAGTAAAAGAAGGAAATGAAATAGAAAAGCACTGCTCTTTCTCTGTGATAGACCTTTCAAAATAAAGCCTTATCATGTTTGCATATCATTAAAAAAATAAGCACAGTATGTACTTTAAGTTTGTCATAAAGTAGAGAATGGTGTAAATGAATACCGATGTTTCCCAGCATTGAACTTTCAGAAACGTGTGTGCTCAAAAATATAACCTGTTGATCATTGAGTATTTCATTCTGTGCAAGGAATACAATTTGTAGCAATTGTTCTGTCTTGAAACCTAGACCTGAACTCTGTGGTACAATACTTGAACCTACTACACACTGCTTTGCGTTAGGGTGACCAGGGCCCAATCATTACAAATGTGTGACAAAGATCATGTTTGACTGTGACAACATGTGACATGTTGTAAGCTCTCAAGGTTTTATAAAATTCTGATCTACCTAGATTAAAATAAATAAATACATAGAATAGGCTATCCCCTTCTTGGATCACCCCCTTACCATGGCAGAGGGATTTGTATGCTCGAATGACCCCAGGAGCTATGTAGTGGGAGGCAACTTGCCCCTGATAAGATGTCCCAAGACAAATTGGTCCTGGGTGAAGGGTGGTACCAAGACCGGTCCAATAGGTCCCTATGAAAAAAGTTACAACAAGGACCCTGTTTCCCCAGTGAGCCACATGGGTCCATCCTCCTTTGAACTCACCACCTGCAGGAGGAATCATGGGGATCATGGTGCTGTGTGAACTGGGGGGCAGTCTTGGGTTCTCTACTTACACTGCTGCCCCCATGAACCGGACCCGGATAAGTGGTCGAGGATGGATGGATGGATAATAAGCTATACAAATATGATCTTCATTTTTATTAACTCCCACCAACTGAGTAATTCTATTTATGATTTGTCACATTATTCTAAATACTTTTCTTTTTATGGAAAATAAATCTGACCCAGAGTCCAGCGCTCTACTTATGTCACTAAGAGGCTTGATCATTTTGCAAAACAAAAAACTCACTTCATGCAGTATACAGTATATCTTTGGTTGATGTTGCCATTTTTTCTTCTTGACTGTGCTTTTTTTCCCCCCCCACTCCTCATATGCCTCAAAGAGGGCTTGTAACTCTTCCTCAGAGAAATAATTATGTCTCTTTTCCTCCACTGCTTGTGGTTACTGTGATCAACACATGCTGTCTTAGTAGGTTTGCCATGAATGTGCACGTCTCGAGGTCAATCAGCTCTGAGTTGATCAAACAGAGTCATAAATGGCGGTTGGTGGCTAAAATCGTGCCCTGTGATATGCTACTGGTACCGAGGCCACATCTGCTGCCCCCCCAGTAATCACACCAAAAAAAAAGGAGCTATGAGGCAGTGTGGATCCACTCAGGCTATGGAGGAAGTGACATTCACTTGGTCAAATGTTGGTGTCACATTAAAGTAATTTTGCAAGCATTATTTTGAGGTGAAAATCTTACATAGTGTATCAATAGTACAGGAGAGGCAGGCTGTACTTCAGAAGAACAGGACCTCCCTGGCAGAACTCAAACCTGAGACCTCATGCATTCCACTCACCTAAACCACACAACTGCTTTGGCATGCACTCTAACTTTCTCAAATGATAAATGTTCAACTGAATTTCCCAGCAGCAGTACAGCACACGTTGTTTACAAATGCACAGAAGAGCTATGTTACACTTTAGAAGAGCGGCATGTTACCAGAAAGATTTGAACCCAGGGCTCCTGCATGATAGATGAGCAAACTAACCCATACACCACACTCATACTTGCTCACACAATAACAAAATGATCCACTGGCAAGACAAAATGGTTGACAGACATTTCATAAACATGATTTTTTTTAACATTAGCAGAATTGGATGAAACTTACTGGCTAGCTGAAGAATACTGTTGTGATTGTGAGTCAGAAGTTTCATCAAATTTGAATCAGTATACAGTGCATCCGGAAAGTATTTACAGCAATTCACTTTTTCCACATTTTATGTTACAGCCTTATTCCAAAATGGATTACATTCATTTTTTTCCTCAAAATTCTACACACAACACCCTACAATGACAATGTGAAAAAAGTTTTTTTGAGATTTTTGCAAATTTATTAAAAATTAAAAAAAAAAACCTGAGAAATCACATGTACATAAGTGTGCACATCCTTTGCCATGAAGCACAAAATTGAGCTCAGGTGCATCCTGTTTCCACTGATCATCCTTGAGATGTTTCTACAGCTTAATTGGAGTCCACCTGTGGTAATTTCAGTTGATTGGACATGATTTGGAAAGGCACACACCTGTCTATATAAGGTCCCACAGTTGTCAGTACATGTCAGAGCACAAACCAAGCATGAAGTCAAAGGATTTGTCTGTAGACCTCTGAGACAGGATTGTCTCGAGGCACAAATCTAGGATAGTGATGGCCAAATGAGGGTTTCTGGAGGACTTGAGGCCTTTCATCAAAATGGTTCATATTGACAAGGCCTCATGTGGGACTTCATTTTCTCTACCAGGCCATCTAGTGGACAAGACGTATACAACATGCTGATTTTTACAAGGGTATTGTTGGTTTAATGTGTATTTTTTTTCATTTCAATAAATGCACTGTCTTTTAAGAAATATCAATGATCATAAGGCAAAAAAAGAAATAATAAAACTGGAGTGACTCCAGTGAATGTGTCTGTGTTACTTCATGTGTTTGTACTATTTATCCAGTTTTTTAAAGAAATAATAAATTTTCAACAGTCTCATACTGTCCCAGTATATTCATCTCTGGCCTTATTCTCATGCAGGGCACAATAGCAATAGTGCCTCAGCATAATGATACATAATAATGAGCCAACCTCTTTGAAGCACAACAGAAACTCCACCTTGCAAATAAAAATAAAATGACAAGAATAACACAGCTGGGATTCGAACCCAGGCCTCCCACTTGTAGTGCAAAAGCTTTACCACTAAGCCATCATCGCAGTGACATAAAAAAAAAAAAAACAACACTATTTGTGAAAAATACATTAATGGGAGAGATGCGCTTAAAATGTTCCCAAACGGGAGAAGTCAGAATCAGAATCAGAATCAGAATAAACTTTATTGCCAAGCATGTAAAAAAACACACGAGGAACTTGACTTGACATTGGTGCGCATGCGCGCGACACAACGACACGGCAGCCATAAAGGCGCCTCATCAAACAGAGATAGATAAGAAAGGGAGGGGAAGGGAGGGAACGACACAAGGGGGGAGGAGAAAAAAAACTTCGTTATCAAAATACAGCTTATTTTTAAGCAGATTGTGATTACAATGAAAAAAAATCTCTCAATAGCACAGAGCAACAACTCAGAATTCACGAGACACAAGAGAGCAGTGTACAGTATATCTTTAATCAGTTCATGAATCAATGTGTGTGCGGTGTTGAGCAGTGTTGATGATAATAAGAGAGACCCAAGGACCCTTGGCAGAAGATGTTTTGTCTGTCTGGCGCCCAGTCTTATCTGGCGCTGCAGCTGGCTGTCCAAGGCCTTGTGCTCATGATTTTGAAAAAAAACAGTCTGCAGACAGCCAGGAGGAATTTTCATGGGGAATAATAATGCCAAATAGGACTGATCACAGAGAAGACTTGTATTTCTTCTGTAGATTCAGTACATTAATCCTTCATTGCGCAGCTTTGAACTCGTCGTGGAAAGACCTGAGCGAACCCATGATGTAATCCACCTTACGAGACAGTTCTCCAGTAGTCGCTATCAGGGTCTTCTCCAGTTTCTCAATTTGTTGGATGCACCTCGCCTGGCCAGCATTTTGATAGGTTGAATCCATCTTCAGCAATTTGCGGTAAACCAAGACAATTCCCGTCCCAATCAGAATTATCCCAATCACCAAGATTACGAAGATAAACAAATCTTCAATATCTTCGATAGAGAGATTAGAGAGACACAGCATTTTCCAAATACCTGTGTCACATAGATAGCCCACTGGAGCCATTCCAGCGGGGCAAACAGCTTCCCCCGGAGCACTTTTCCTTGTTGAAAAAATAGTGTCAATTGTGTTCAAAGCCCAGCTTATTAACTCCATAATTTCTTTTCGGCGGTCGCAGTCAGACGCAGACAAACAACAGCAAGCTGGGATCCAGTAGGAGGGGAGGAAAAAATCAGCAGGAGAGAAGAAAAAAGCGTCTGCTCTCTTGGGAGGGCGGAAGTCCGTCTTTTTGCTGCTGCCTCCATGTGAAAATTGGTTGTGACAAATCCCTTACACAGTCAAACATGACAACACAAAATGTGAGGGACGGGGATTTCCATTGGGTATCACTGCTCACTTTTATTTCATGTTGTGTGCAAAATCATGAACGGCTTCCTGACCCAGTCACGTGATCCGACGTCAACACATAATGTCACGATGCACGCCTTGAAATGCGCCTCACCAAATATTTCCTGGATAAGCTCGGAGCACCCTTTGGCGCTCTGGAGCCTGCCTTCCCATCACTAATCTGGGGAAGGTAACAGAAGAATTTCTACTGCTTTGAAGGTCCCAATGAGCACAGTGGCATCCATCATCCGTAAATGAAAGAAGTTCTTCCTAGAGCTGGCTGACCGTCTAAACTGAGCGATCGGGGGAGAAGGGCCTTAGTCAAGGAGATGACCAAGAACCCGATGGCCACTCTGTCAGAGCTCCAGCATTTCTCTGTAGAGAGAGGAGAACCTTCCAGAAGGACAACCATCTCTGCAACAATTGTTCACCGGAGCTGAGAGGAAAAGTTTCAGTCAGGTTTTAGGAAACACCACAGCACAGAGACAGCCTTAGTGAAAGTTACTGATGACCTCTTTATGGCATTTGACAAAGGACTTGTCTCCATCCTTGTCTTATTGGACCTTAGTGCTGCCTTTGACACCATTGACCACCATATTCTGCTAGAGAGACTTGAACAGTGAATCGATCTGAAAGGAACAACGCTAAGATGGTTCCAGTCTTATCTATCAGACCATTCCCAGTTTGTTCATGTCCATAACAAGTCCTCTACCCAGACCACAGTTAGCCATGGAGTTCCGCAGGGATCGGTACTCGGACCAGTACTGTTTACATTATACATGCTGCCTTTGGGAGACATTGTGAGGAAGCATTCTATTCATTTCCGTTGTTACGCTGACAACACTCAATTATATTTATCCATCAATCCAGATGATCCCAGCCATTTGGGTTCACTCCAGAAGTGTCTAAAGGATATTAAAACCTGGATGAACAACAACTTTCTATTGCTGAATACAGATAAAACTGAAGTCATTGTTCTTGGCCCCAAACATGCTAGAAGTATTCTTTCTAGTAAGATAACAACACTAGATGGCATTGTACTGGCTTCCACGTTTTCTGTTAAGAATCTTGGAGTTGTCTTTGACCAAGATATGTCTTTCAACTCTCATATACAGCAAACTACAGTGGTACCTCTACTTACGAATTTAATTCGTTCCGGAAGAATTCTCGTAACGTGAAAAATTCGTAAGTAGAGGCGCGTTTTACATGTAAATGCCGTAATCCGTTCCAAGCCCCCAAAATTCGGGCATACATTTTTTATAAATCGTAAAAACGCATCAAAACATGTAACAAATACATGTTACAATTAGATTACTGCACAATAAACATAAAATGAGAGAAAGAATAATAAAAGAGAATAATAAAAGAGAAAGAATAATAAAAATTATGTTCATTTACCCTTTAACTGCTATCGTCGTCGACGTCGTCACCGTTTGCCTTCGGCGGTTCATGTTCTGATCCAAGGACGTTTGCTTTTGTCGGCTTGTAAGTGCTTCATTTTGTTTTAATACCATGCTGATCGTTGATGTATTACAGCCATATTCTTTGGCGAGATCAACCAAACGCATAAAGTTTTGGAAAAAAAACCCAACTTCGTGGCCAATGGGATACCAGGAAGATGCTAGGCGATAGCCAATGGCAGAGCAGCTACAGGTATGTTTACGTTCGGTAAACTACGGAAGCTGCGAGGAGCGCATACTTTTTTGCCTTTCGTATCCTGAAATTTCGTTCGTAACTAGAGGCAATATTTTCCCGTTGAGGTGTCTCGTAACCTGAAAATTCCGTATGTAGAGACGTTCGTAAGTAGAGGTACCACTGTATTAAGACTGCCTTCTTCCATCTGTGCAATACTTCCAAAATTAGGTCCATCCTGTCTCATAAAGATGCAGAGAAACTTGTACATGCCTTTATCACCTCTAGGTTCGACTATTGTAATTCACTTTTATCAGGTTGTCCTAATAAGTCCATAAAGTTTCTCCAACTCATTCAGAATGCAGCTGCACAAATCCTAATGAGAACAGGGAGAAGTGATCACATTACCCCAGTTTTAGCTTCTTTACATCGGCTCCCAATAAAATATAGAACTGAATTCAAGATATTGCTCCTAACTTATAAAGCCCTTAATGGTATGGCTCCTTCTTATCTGCAAGAACTCATAGTTCCTTATCATCCAGCCAGAGCTCTGCACTCCCAAAAATCCAAGCTACTGGTGGTCCCCAAGGTCTCCAGAAGTAGATTGGGAGGTAGAGCTTTCAGTTATCAAGCTCCTCTCCTGTGGAACCATTTTCCCAGTTCACTTCAGGGGGGCAGACACTCTCTCTTTATTCAAGAGTAAGTTGAAATCTTTTCTCTTTGATAAGGCCTATAGTTAAAAATGTTGCCGCTGCCAGGCCTTCACTCGCATGTGCAGCCCAACCAGGCTTGATACTGGAATATATGGCTTTGAATATTGTATTTGTTATGTTTGTTTTGAATGTAGCTACTGCCAGGCCTCCTACTTTTTAGTCTCTTTTTTTTTCAACCCAGCCGATCCAGGTGGATGGCCGTCCTCTATGAGCTATGGTTCCGCTCAAGGTTTCTGCCCGTTAAAGGGAAGTTTTTCCTCGCCTGTGTCGCCGCAGTGCTTGCTCTTAGGGGTCTCTGCTGGGTTCTATAAATTTGAGAGCATGGCCTAAACCCACTCTTTTCTGTAAAGTGCCTTGAGATGACATGTGTTGTGATTTGGCGCTATATAAATAAAATTGAATTGAAAAACAGCCTACCATCTCCCGTACACTACTGTTTATTTACACTCGTTCATCCTGGTAATCCCGACATTTCGTTTCAACTCTACAAAGCTTCGGTCCATTTGTAAGCAGGTGAATGTTAGTCTTATTTTTAAACTAGTTTAATTGCAGTGTTAATATGTTTTCTGAGGTTGATAAACAGCTCAAATTGAAATTAATACTTCTACCGAGCCAATGCATTTCTATGTTAATGCTATTCTAGCTATTAACTCCCTCTGATGCAAATTTGGGTGTTTTTCACATGTTTACATTAACTTTAAGTGTAGGCAAGTTACTTTTAATGAAAAATAAGAGTAATAGTTTGGTAAACAGGCATACCTGCAGTAGGAGCAAGCTCCATTTATGGCCAGACAGAGACGTGGGTCTTATCATCCCTCAGCCAGCTAACTTATATGAAAAGGCAGCCCACAAAATCCTCCTTTGCTAATCTCTGCTGGCCGATATGAATCTAAAAAACTTGTATCCTGATTGCTATCACCATCTTTCATAAGGTGGTGATAGCTACATGAGCCAGTTGCACATCATTTCAACATTTTCTTTGTTTAAATTTAGCTAACATTGGCATAGAAATCCATTGAAATTGTCATTTTTTGATACCTCGGCACGTTGTTCTGTGCATTCATGAGATCGGTAACATAAGCCTAGACAGCCCTATTTAACAGATCGCTGAACATGTGTGGCCCAGTTACATGTCTTGATTTCAAATTGTGGCCCAACTGATTTTATAATTGAATAGCCCTGGCCTAGGAGGCGTTCATTTTGACTTCACTTGTACATTTCTGAAAATAAAAAATGATGCAGAAAACTTCATTTTTTCCAGAATTTACCACCATTGAAGAAAAGATGATGGTTTCAGTGAACATAATGATGAATGAATTTTTAGTCTAGGTCCAGCTGTTCTTGAGATTTTTGCAAAAACATAAAAGTGTTTATTATAGCGCCACCTGTGTACGTGGTGCCTTGATATTTTTTTTTTTTTTTTTTTGTCTCCGAGTAGTGGGGAGTGTTTCTAGTCAGACTAAAATTTCAAGTTTCCATGTATTGTGGTTTTTGCTCCCCATGCACTAAGAAGAGGCAGCACGGTGGTGCAGTGGTTAGCACTGTGGCAGCACAGCAAGAAGGTCATGGGATCGATTCCTCTCCTGACCATCGTGGGTTCGATCCCACCCCCAGACCATCGGTGACCCTTCCGTGTGGAGTTTGCATGCTTTCCTCATGTCTGCATGGGTTTACTCTGGGACTCTGGTTTCCGGCCAAGGTCAGGTTAATTGGCATAAACTGGGGATTTTAAATTGTCCTTAGGCATGAATGTGAGAGTGAATGGTTGTCCGTTTCTCTGTGATGGACTGGCGATCTGTCCAGGGTGTACTCTGCTTCTTGCCCAAAGATGCTAGGATAGGGTCCAGTCCCCATTCACCCAAACATTTGCTTTCAAATTCTGATCATGGTATCCTTTTATTATCACTATACATACAGAGTACCGGATTGACTGATACAGTGAGGATCAGGGCCACCATCATACCGTTCTCGTCTTCCTGTACTGGCATCCTATGCCCCACCCTTCCTTAATTCTGATTGGTTGGTTAGAAAGGTTTGCCATTGATGAGTGCAGCTGTACTCTAAAAAGTTAAACTTTTTTCAGCTTTCAGCACCCTGAGCGCCGTGACAAAAGTCACAGCTGAGAGCCTTTTAGCGCAGAGGGTGCTCAGCGCTTTACTGCATAGAGAACAAAAATAGTCACCCACAGCAAAAAAAAGAAAAAAAAGAAAAAAAAGTGTTTTGTGCACACACAGCCTAATTCAGCTCACAGTCTGTAGTCCACCAAAGTACAGTGACTGCTGCCAGGCCCACACAGGTTTCTCACTTCAGCACCATGGGAAGCCGGTGGCTGAAACACAAGATCAGCACCTGTCTGGTATTAAAATCTAGAATCATACATACTGTGGGCCCACAATATTCAATTCTATATTTAATACAAAAGCAGCTGCTTATGTGCAGCCACATGATAGTCTTGAAAATGGTAATGTTAAAAAAAACCAAAAAACTTCTTTGAGTGTGAGCGAGGCCTCCGCTGCTTCTGTGGTGGTCCCAGGATGCTCTGCCCTGGCCTTGATCCCCTCAGACGGGATTTCAAATCGGCTGTAACTTGCAGTCCCGGGCCGCCAGCTCCTGCACGTGCGGGGCAGACTAGCATGGCGAGCCCATCGGGGGTGGGGGAGCAATGCTCAAACTCTCTGGAAAGCAAAAATAGGTGATCACACAATGGTCGGCAGACCAGACAGAAGGCCCAAACCAGCCAGCCAGGCAACTGGGTTCAACTCTGGCATCACAGCCAAGAGACAGGTGATCGCCCCTGCACAGACAAGACTCAAGGCATGGGAAGAGAGCAAACATCTGGCAATTTTTCAAAATAAAACACCCAGTAGTCATTACAGAGGAACAGTATATTGTTTTTAATTGTCGGCACCAAGTGGTCTGCAACCTGATACTGGGTCATATTTCCACTTCATGCATGAGCACATAGATTTCTTCAGCGGACGACCGATATCCCCCCCCCCCCAAGTAAATATGCCATTATAATAGCAATCTACCATAGATCATGCACACCTGCCTTTTAAAAGTGAGGTGCCAAGCCATTCTGATCTGTTTATTGTATGTTACACCCAAAACGCAATTATTAAGAGAGTTATAACGACCTCTTTTTGCACATTTTGCCATTGAAAAATCTGTTTTTTTCCCACTATCATAACAGCAAACTTGACTTGAAAAAAGTTCCTTCAGTATTGACAGTCTGAGAGATTTTTCTGACAGTTTTCTTTTAAATGTACTACTTTTCCCTCATAAACTGTATTAAAAAACATGTTTTCCTATTTTTTTTTTAAACTTTGTCATAATTTGTGTTTTTCATCCAGTAAATTTAGAACAAATTTTTCATGCATAAATGTCAATTTTTTTTTTCTTGTAAATGTATTACTTTTTCTCATCAATTTGTGGACTTTATTTTGCCAACAGCTGGCCTGTCCCCTCACACTCACCTCTGCCCACACTGCATTTACTTACACTGGGAAATCTGTTGGAACTTTTCAACAGCATAAATCAATTAGTAAAACACAAAGTTTAACACCAAATTCTTGGTCTGGGGATTTGTAAGGGAACATTTTATTTTGGGGGGAATAACCTGTGAATGGCCACCCACGGTGCCAACACCACCATGCAGTGTCCCTCACTTTGAAAGTGTTGGAATTTTCAAGTGTCAGTGACCGTTGAAGCATTTTATTTTTTTCACAACTGTTCACATTCATCCCATATTCTGTTGGCAAAAGAGAAGCAAAACTATACAACCAATTTCAAATCACCAATTAACCTTACAAGAATGTCTCTGGAGGAAACTGGAGTAACCCAAGACAAGCACATGGGAAACCGCACAGAAAGACAAGTACCGAGCAGTGGGTATGTACCAGGAACCCTTGTATCCCTGAGACAACAGTGTGGATTCATGTCAGGTCCTCATAAACCAATGTTTGACTGCAGTAAATTTCTAAATAGTTCAGTACTCTCCACATCTGGGTCCTTGTGCTAAAGCTTTACAGTAAAATCTATGAGAGTTGTAAAACACTGTTTCTCCTTTAGCAATGTCGCTCTTCTCTGACGGTCATAAAGACGTGATAAATGCCACAAAATAAACCATCTGTTTCCACCACAAACTGTCAATTGGTAGAATCCCACCTTATCCATCACAGCGGTGCTATACCCTCTCTGGGAACTATCAAGCAGCTGCAGGCCTCATCTGTGCACTTGCTGCTGCTGTCGGCAGTATGGCAGGATACCTGCGACTATGACCCAACAGATGTTTATGGCTGTGTGCATGTGTGTGTGTGCGCGCACATGTGTGTGTTGAGCATTTGTGTGTGCAAGTGAAACAAAGTGTGCCGTCTCCTTTTCAACCGACGCTTCTTTATGTGCGTGAATGGCCAACGCCAGCCGCCACTCCACTTCTCCTGCCATCTGGATAATTGATAGTTTGCTATTATAAAGAAAAAAAATAAAAAGGATAGAAAATGTGTTATAATGAGCCACTTCTTAAACACCCAGCTTTCTTTTTTTTCCTCCTTCTTTATTTGTGTGGGGGGATGCGGTTGTCATGATGATTATGAAGAGGGCTTTACAAGCAGGGATTATGTGTCGCTGTGCAATGCTTGACGACGATCAGTGACCCCGGGCTTTTAGTTGGTGTTAAAGAGCTCAGCACTACCTACTGCTCTTTGAGTGCTATGTCATAATTTGATGAGTCATGCATTAAAGACATTATGAGGAAGAGGGGCGAGGAACACCTGGCAGTTTCCCAAAGGCTGACATGTGTCCCATATTTCTGATGATATTTCATGTAGGCCTAAATAACTGCAGATGTTCATATTAGTTATTTAATATTGGAACAATTTAAGAGTTATCAGCCATCACCACTGTTAATAAATACTCAATAGACAAAATATGATTTAATTAAGCGCTAATTTGTAATTGACTAAACTTAATCAGTAGTATAATGGAACCATACAAGGGATGTTCATTAAAGATTTCCCCTGACTCATTTCCCGTGGACTGAGAGAAGCCAAACTTGTCACAGTGATTTATACCAACTTATACATATTTATACCAACTTTTTATACGTTCTCTACATAAGCACCAAGGGTCACACACTTCTCCCTTCCATCACTTGTGTAGCTGTGGAGACCTCACCTGTTAAAGTCTGCAGGTTGAGTCAGAAGCAGCGACTTGACCTTGGAAATCAGCGTTTCATCATCTTGAAAGTTCTTGCCCTTCAAAAATGAAAGAGGTGGAAGTCAGATGGTGCAAGGTCAGGAGAGTAAGGGGTGAGGGGGGGGTGAGGAAGGATATTACAGCCTAGGATCTGCTTCCATCTGGGCAACACGTGAATTGTGAACCTGGGCTTTGTCTTGCAGGAGGTGGCTGTTTAGTCAGCTTGTTACACCTCTCGGTTTTGATGGCCTTTCCACAATTTCTGCAGCAGTGAAGTGTAGTAAGTCTCAGTAATCACGGTACTCTTTGCCAGGAAATCATCATCAATACTCCATGCTTTTTCCAGAAGACCCTGAGAATGTTATGATCGGGGTAGGCTACACCATCTCATCTCATCACTCTGCAATCTCTCCCTCCCCATTCAGGAACAGCTGTGCTGATGGCATCACCTGTGTCTAATTGCTGCTATGTACCACTGCAGTAGTGTGGGATTGTTAGACTCTGCTGTATCATGTTCCTGCAACCCCTGCCCCTGGGTACGCTTGCCCCACGCTGATGTTGCCTCTCTGCCTTGGCTCCCCTCCATCATGTAAGGACTGCAAAATTAAAACCTCACCCCTTCTCTTCACTTGTGCAGAGGCTTCCATCTAGATCTTTCCTGGTGGGATAAGGACTCCTTGGCTAGCAGATCCTGGACAACGTCAAACAAAGGACATTACAAGTGAGAAATCAAGACCTTTACTCACCGTAAATCTCTCCATAGGCAGGGTCTGGGCTGGACCCTTCATCCCAGCCTCTCCATTTTCTCCAAGCCTACCTGCTTTCACCTCCACCCTCCTCTTTAGGTTGCTTCTGATGGCTGGTTTCAATCCTTGCTTCCTCTCACATCTACAACAGTAAGAATTTACATTATCATCAACTTTGAATGTTCACCAGCTAGTTCTTGTTACTCATCCTCTCCCCTTTCCATCTACAGGGCTGCCAGCGCAACTTCTCTGTTCTAACGTTTATTATTGCAATAAATATTCAACCTACATCTGCCTCTTGTGTGGTTTCTATGCTAGTATTTGGATCCATAGAATTAGAAATCACGTCAGAGCATGACCTTGCCCAGTGTTGGACAGATGCCGTCTTCAGAGGTGGTCAGTCATAATGTTTGCATTGCTTTGACTGGGCTTTAGTTTCTGGATCATAGTGCTGGACCCATGTTTCATCCTGCATGATTTGTCTGTCAAAGAAGTCCTCTTGGATTTTTTTGGCAGATGGCCAAAAGAACCTGGGAGCTTGTGACTGGTTCTTGCTTCTGGAAAGGTATGAGCAACAAGGGAATCCATCGTGCAGACAACTTCCACCTCTGCAAATGGTCATGGATGTTTTTTCCACAGACCCCACGCTGATTTTGACTTCTGGGGTGAGTTGGTGAACTGTTGGCTTGTTGGCAGTTCTCCAAAATTGTGACCTCCACTTGCTGGATAGAGTCTTCATCAATGGTGCACTGTAGCTACCCGGGAATGGGTGCCATTTCCACTGATGTTTGACCACACTTGAGCTGTCGATGCCAGTGCTTGACTACATCATATGATGAGACATCCTCCCCCTAAGTTTCTTTGACCTCATCGAACATCTCCCACGGTGTGCAACCTCTCAAGTACAGGAACCTGATGACTGCTCTGCATTTAACTGGCTTCATTATCACACTTTACTCCATCTTAGCACCTGTAAAAGAGAAACTCTGAGGAGTTCAGGGTTACAAATTACCACATGACCTATAGTGATGTGTATTATTACATGTGCAATTTCAGTCTGGTTGGAGCAGTGGTTAGCACCGTGGCAGCACAGCAAGAAGGTTGTGGGTTTGATCCCACTCCTGGCCACCGATGACCTTTCTGTCTGGAGTTTGCATGCTTTCCCCATGTCTGTGTGAGTTTTCACTGGGTACTCTTGTTCCCTCCCACAGCCTCTCACTGACATGCACATTACAAATGCATCCAGAAAGTATTTACAGTGCTTTACTTTTTCCACATTTTGTTATGTTACAGCCTTATTCCAAAATGGATTAAATTCATTTTTTCCTCAAAATTCTACACACAATACCCCATAATGACAAGATGAAAAAAAGGTTTTTAGAGATTTTTGTAAATTTATTAAAAAAAAAAAAAAAAAACAAGAAATCACATGCACATAAGTATTCACAGCCTTTGCCCAATTAAAAAAAAAAAAAAGTTGGGGCTCTGGCTGGGCCTCTCAAGAACATTCAGAGTTGTCCTGAAGCCACTCCTTTGATATCTTGGCCGTGTGCTTAGGGTTGTTGTCCTGCTGAAAGATGAACCTTCATCTTAGTCTGAGGTCAAGAGTGCTCTCGAGCAGGTTTTCATCCAGGATGTCTTTGAACATTGCTGCATTCATCTTTCCCTATCCTGATTAGTCTCCCAGTTCTTGCTGCTGAACACCACAGCATGATGCTGCCACCACCATGCTTCACTGTAGGGATGGTATTGGCCTGGTAATGAGCAGTGCCTTGTTTCCTCCAACCATGACACCTGGCATTCATGCCAGAGTTCAAGCTTTGTCTCATCAAACCAGAGAATTTTGTTTTTCATGGTCTGAGAGTCCTTTGGGTGCCTTTTTGCAAACTCCAGGTGTGCTGCCATGTGTCTTTTACGAAGGAGTGGTTTCCATTTTGCCACTCTATCACACGGGCCTGATTAGTGGATTGCTGCAGAAATGGTTGTCCTTCTGGAAGGTTGTCCTCTCTCCACAGAGGAATGCTGGAGCTCTGGCAGAGTGACCATCGGATTCTTGGTTATCTCCTTGACTAAATCCCTTCTTCCCTCGCTCAGTTTAGATGGCTGGCAAACTCTAGGAAGAGTCCTAGTGGTTCTGAACTTCTTCTATTTATGGATGATGTCAGCCACTGAGCTCATTGGGACCTTCAAAGCAGCAGAATTTTTTCTGTACTTTTCCCCAGATTTGTGCCTCAAGACAATCCTGTCTTGGAGGTCTACAGACAATTCCTTTGACTTCATGCTTGGTTTGTGCTTTGACATGCACTGTCAATTGTGGGACCTTATATCAACAGGTGTGTGATTTTCCAAATCATGTCCAATCAACTGAATTTACCACAGGTGGACTCCAATTAAGCTGTAAATATATTTCAAGGATGATCATTGGAAACGGGATGCACCTGAGCTCAATTTTGAGGTTTATGGCAAAGGTTGTGAATACTTATGTACATGTGATTTCTTAGTTTTTCATTTTTAATAAATTTGCAGAAATCTAAAATAAAAACTTATTCACATTGTCATTATGTGGTATTGTGTGTAGAATTTTGAAGAAAAAATGAATTTTATCCATTTTAGAATCAGGTTGTAA
Organism: Pholidichthys leucotaenia; assembly: GCA_020510985.1. NCBI lineage: Eukaryota > Metazoa > Chordata > Actinopteri > Cichliformes > Pholidichthyidae > Pholidichthys > Pholidichthys leucotaenia. The sequence goes on from CM035847.1 coordinate 89,855,304, forward strand.
CATAACAAAATGTGGAAAAAGTGAAGTGGTGTGAATACTTTCCAGATGAACTGTAGGTTAATTGGCATCAACTGGGCATAAATTATCCTTAGGTATGAATGTAAGAGTGTATGGTTGCCTTTCTGTCTTTGTTGGCCCTGCGATGGACTGGAGATCTGTTCAGGGCGTACCATGCCTCTCACCCAAAGATGCTGGGATAGGCTCCACCCCCCCTCCCCTGACTCAAAAATTTCAACATACTACAAGAACCGGAAGTGGGTCAGGGGAAGTCTTTAATGAGCAGCACTTGTAGGTCTTATTTTCATTCAGTAAAAAAAAGTTTGCAATGTGACTGTAGACCTTTATTTTCCTCCACCATCACCAACATCATCAGTAGCAGACAGACTGGCTCTGCCATCACGCCCCAAAACTTTGGATTGAACTGAACTAATTTTAGCCTTCCTCTAGGGTGACTGCACATGCTTTGCCATGGGGAGTATTTATTGTATGTGTGCTAACTATTAGGACCAGACTGGCTCTTTGGAACAGCTTGCTGACTGGCTAAGCACAAGCTGCTGAGAAAATGTCCCTGACTCTGCATGCATGTGTTCCTGTTTCTGTGCAGATATGTATATTTAGTGAGACAATAACTCATTGAAGTTCCCTGTCCCACGCCTGCAAGAACAAAATGATGTCATTTTGTTCTTGCAGCCCTGGTTTGGACGTTCTTGCAGTTTGCTCTTGACACATCATCTGGGAAGAACTTTTTTCTTGCGTGGGGTCCGAGAACTGCTGTATGATTGGTCAGAAATTTGAATTTCCAATTAGTTCAGCCCTTGAGTTTCTTGTGAAGTATGAAATATCCTGGATTGAAATAACTTGTTAGCTTAATTGGTTGTTCTAAATTGTCCCTAGATAACTGTCTCCTATAAGCCCTTGGAATAGATGGTTATTACTAGTGAAGCGCTTTGAGTGGTCTTTGAGACTAGAAAAGCGCTATATAAGTGTAGGTCCTTATCCCCTTATCCCTTAACTTTGTTCCACCTCAAGAAAAAGTAAAAAAAAATTATTTTCTTGCGGTGTATGCCAAGGCCATTATGACAGTCAGGTCCAAGTGTATCCACCACCTGACATGCAGTGGGGAAAATAAGTACTGAAAATGTTAACATTTTCTCATTAAACATATTTCTGATGGAGCCATTGACCTGAGATTTTCACTAGACATCAGTAACAACCCAAGTAATCCATACATACAAAGAAATCAAGGCAACTGTGTTCACAAGACAAGTTATATTTAATAAAGTGGAATGACACAGGGAATAGCATCCCTGAATAACATCTAGCAACAATGCTCTGCACTGTGTGTGTTTATATATTTACATATTTATTCCATCTAGCTACAATGCTCAGCACTGGGTGTGTTTATATATTTATATATCTACATATTATTCCATCTAGCTACATTGCTCCGCACTGTGTGTGTTTATATACTTGCATATTTATTCCACCTAGCTGCAATGCTCCGTACTGTGGGTGTTTATATATTTACATATTTATTCCATCTAGCTACAATGCTCTGCACTGTGTGTTCATATATTCATATATTTATTCCATCCAGCTACAATGCTCTGCACTGTGTGTCTGTGTGTGTGTGTGTATATATATATATATTTTATAGTAATACGTACATATGTATATTAGCTGCTCTTGCTTGCTTGTTTTGTTTTTTTTTTCTTGCCTTCTGATTGTTGCTCTGAGTGTTGCTATCCCTGTGCTGTTGCAATCCTGGAATTTCCCCGTTGTGGGACTAATAAAGGCTTATCTTATCTTATCTTATCTTAATAAGTATTGATCATGATTGGTGAAATTCATTTAATATTTAGTAGAAAAGCCTTTGTTGGTAATAACAATTTCCAGACGCCTTCTGTATAGAGAAACTAGCTGCTGGCATTGCTCAGGAGGAATTTTAGCCCATTCTTCAACACAAACTGTCATCAGATCTTAAAGGTTCCGAGAGGTGTCTTCTCTGAACTCTGATCTTCAGTTCATTCCATAGATTTTCAATTGGAGTCAGGTCAGGTGACTGACTGGGCTATTATAGTAGCTTTACTTTCCTTCTCTGGAGGAAGTTGAGTTTCCCTGGCTGTGTGTTTGGGATCATTGTCTTGCTGAAATGTCTATCCTCGTTTCATCTTCAGCATCTTGGCAGATGGCAACAGGTTCTTATCAAGGATGTCTCTGTACCTTTGTCCATTCATCTTTCCTTCAATTATATGAAGTCTGCCTGTAACATGTGCTGAAAAACACCCCCACACCATGAAGGTGTGGGGGTGTTTGGGTGCAGTGCCATTTCTCCTCCAAACATGCTGTGTGTTGTCGCATCCAAAAAATTCAATTTTGGTCTCATCTGACCAAACTATATTCTCCCAGTATTTTACTGGCTTTCCCAAATGTTGTGCAGCAAACTTTAAATGAGCTTCACCATGCATTTTCTTCAGCAATGGAGTCTTGCGAGGTGATCGGGTATAGAGCCTATGTCGGTTGGGTGCATTACTTATTGTTTTCTTTGAAACAGCAGTACCTGCTAACTCCAGATCTTTCCGGAACTCTCCACAAGTGATCTTTGGCTCTTGGATAATTCTTCTGATAATTCTTTTGACTCCTCTGTCAGAAATCTTTTGAGGAGGTCCTGGTTGTGGCCAGTTTATGGTAAATTGATGTTCTTTCGACTTCCAAATGATGGCTCCAACAGTGCTTACTGGAACATTCAGCAGTTTAGAAATGTGCCTGTAACTATTGCCATCATTATGTTTTGCAACAATAAGGTTGCAAAGGTCTAGAGAGAGCTCTTTGCTTCCACCCTCCTTGGGTGGCTGTGGCAAAGGTGTAGTGTGGCCGACTACTGATCAGAGGGTTAGCAGTTTGGTTCCCGCTCTGTCTGCAGTCTGCATGTCAAAGTGTCCTTGAGCAAAACACTGAACCCCCAGTTGCTCCTGGTGGGTCAGGCCAGCACCTGTGCATGGCAGCTCTGTCGACATCAGACTGTGAATGTGTGCATGAATGGGTGGATAGCAGGATCTGTAATTGATCTCTTCATACTACAAATATAACAGATTTCTGTGTTGAATTTATTATAACCTATTGAATATTTTCAAACGCAGCTCTGCAGAATCATTTGGAACAATGTATTATGTTTGAGACAAATCTTAGGTTCCATCTATTTAAATAAATGGAACCTACGATTTCAGTCATCGGTCTCCATAAAAAAGTATACCATTGCACATACAAAAACACACATAACCCAATGACACACACCATGAGTCTCTTTAGCCTTTTCATGACTTCCAGTAAATTGCAACATTTGCCCCATGCCGTCATTTCACCTAACACTATTGTCTATCCAATCCAAGTGTCTTCTGAGCAACATCTTTTCATCCAGCCTTTCTCTCTTCCTCTCCCCCTTCGTCCCGCTCTTTACACGCTCCTCACCCTCCTCTCTTGTTCTCAGATGGCTTCCTCCACCTTTCTCCCTGTGCATTATGTAGATAACCCGGGGACGCCATATATCCCCAGCAGGTCAAACAGAGGTCGCAATCACACACTGTGACAGTGGGAGCCAATCCTAGTCCATCATGGAGGAGGGGAGGGAATTGTTGTTCTCCCACTCAATGTCTTAAGTATAGGATGTGGTTGTGTTTGTGGTTCATGTTTATGCAGCGGTGGTTTGACAGACATGTTCGTAGAAACTGTAAAACAATAAGTCTGCTGGGTTGGGTCTGGAGTTTTTCCCTTTAAAAGGATGTGAAACTTTTTTTTTTTTTTTTTGTTACTTGTTTTGTACCCATAGGTAGATTTGTTTTGCAGTGTGGTGACAAGCCACCAGCTGCTGGTCGCTGCGTGCGCAAGCGCCCCGTATCCCTAGCCTGCATGTTTTTGGCATGTGGGAGGAAGCCGGAGAAATCCCGGAGTAAACCCATGCAACACGGGGAGAACATGCAAACTCCACACAGATCACTGTTGGTCGGGGGCAGGGATCAAACCCACGATCTCACGATCCCCACGGTTCCCCGGCCGAGGGTAAACTGTGCTGCCACAGTGCTAACCACTGCGCCACCGTGCAGCCCTTTGATCATTGTTGGGAGGGAAGAGAGGGGAAGTTGGGCAGTGCAAGCTGGAGGAGTGATGAGAACATGGAGGTAATACAGGACTGGGCAGTGGTGAGGATGTTTTTTTGAGGAATCTGATGCTGAAGCATTCATCAACCACACAAACGGTGTGCAGTCCCAACAAAGTAGTAATAAGTAGTAATAGTAAGATGAAAGAAACTTTCAAAACTCAGTGCTAAAGCTGTAGAAGAAACATGAAAAATCAGGAAATGAAAAGTGAGGAAAGTCTTCAAAACTACAAAAAAGTGTAATGTAGATTCAAGCTGCAGGCTCTGAGGTCAAGAAAACCGATTCAGTGAAAGGCTGATAACCTTTCTCTTAAGGTGCCTTCAGACCAAAAGCGAATGGGCGGCGCAAATACATACAAAGTCAGTGGAAAGAGGCGAGCACATGCAAATCTGGTGCATTCACGCTCTCACATCCGAGGGATAGCACCAGCTTGCAATGGCCTACAGATTCTGCCATCACTGGAATAAAAGTATCAACACTGGAGAGTAAACTAATTTGAAAATTAGACTGACACTCACCTGGAGACAGAAAGACTGGGAGCGCTGCAGCTGAATTGGACTGTCACAGTTTTTTTACCCACGGATTCCTGCCACAGATGTGCTAACAAGGCTAGCAGGCTAGCAGTGTAAACAACCCATCATCCAGGTGAAATTTTGGAGGCAGGGATAACATTTTCAGGTGAGACCCTGTCGGATAATGCAGACCTAAGCATGACGGTGTTTTGGGAATTTCCACAGCAGGTTGAACACAGTTGCAGAAGTTATAAAGGCAACTTCGCCTGTCTGCAACTCACTTAGATGGTGAATTCATATCTATTTGCATGTTTACATTGAGTTAAAATGTAATCCAGCCCTTCAAAAAATTCGCCTGTTCACGTTTGGTCTGAACACACCTTTAAAGGATACCTATTTAATAATTGTTGATAATCTAACCAAATCTCTCATTTTTGTGTTAAAAGTATTTTTTGTTTGTTTTTTTCTTAAAAATGACTGTACTTATGGACTCTCCATAACTCGAGGTAGACATGACACAGAAATTATTGCTTTGAGATGGAGACTAACACGAGTAAACAACAGTAAGGCTGCGTCTCCACCAAATGCGTTTTTTGTCGCCTGACCGCCCTGAGCGTTTTTTTTTTTTTTAGCGTTTGTGCATTGCGCTGTGGGAAAAAAAAAGTCTTTGCCCTGTATTCCAGCAACAGCTTGTCACTCTCAGCTCAGCACTTCCGCTTTTCCTATGGTCAGACTTTCTACTGATTTTTTTAATAGCAGTCTCTAAATAACAATGGCCAGGAAACGGATTCTAGCAGCTCTGAATGCAAAATATGATGACATGGAAAACAGGAGTCTGAGTAGAGACTGTATCGGCATCCTATGTCCCGCCCTTCCTTATTCTGATTGGCTGCTTAGAAAGGTCTGACTGACAAGCTCAACCGGAGTCTGAAAAGTTGAACTTTTTTCAACGCTAAGCACCCTGAGCGCCATAACAAAAAACGGCCACTGCTCAGAGCGTTTCAGTACCTAGGGCACTCAGCGCTGTAAACGCTGGACTACATAGAGAATGAATAGAAAATCGTCACCCAAAGCGGAAAAAACACGTTTGGTGGACACGCAGCCTAAGTCTCCTGCAACTATAAACCCTGGATGACTGCAGAGGTGCGCTTGCTGCTCACAGCCAGAGATGCAGCCTTTAGAGCGAAGGACAGGATTGCCCTCCGCTCAGCCAGGTCTGCGCTCGCAAAGGGAATTAAGACGGCGAAACATGCCTACGCGGAGAAAATCCATGGACATTTCTGTAACACAGGGAACACTAAACAGATGTGGCAGGGAGTACGGGCGTTGATGGATTATAAGTCTAGGCAGGGGGTCGATGATGATGACGCTTTGCTTCCAGACAGGCTCAACAACTTCTTTGCACATTTTGAAGCATCAAACCTGACAATCAGAGAGAGGGCTGGCCCATCTTCACCATCTGTGGGACCAGCTATCACCATCAACGCAGTGGACACACGGAGGACCCTAACCAGGGTCAACCCACGTAAAGCTGCAGGTCCGGATAACATCCCGGGACGTGTGCTCCGAGTCTGCGCGAGTGAGTTGGCGGATGTCTTGACTGACATATATAACATTTCCCTGAGTCAGGCCATTGTCCCTAGATGCTTTAAGACCTCTATCATAGTACCAGTGGCAAAGAAAGTGGTTGTGTCCTGTCTGAATGACTATCGTCCTGTCGCACTGACACCAATTGTGATGAAGTGTTTTGAACGGCTTGTTAAACCACACATCACAGCCTGCCTCCCTGCATCATATGACCCGCTCCAGTTTGCATATCGTTCAAATCGCTCCACAGAGGACGCTATAGTCACCACTCTGCACTCTGTCATTACCCACCTGGATCAGAAAGACACCTATGCCAGACTCCTGTACATTGATTTCAGTTCAGCATTTAACACCATTATTCCCCAGAGACTGATGGAGAAATTATTTCTTCTCGGTCTGAACACCACCACATGTCTCTGGATCCTGGATTTCCTGACCGAGAGACCTCAGTCTGTCCGGGTTGGAAACAACATCTCCAACTCCATCACGCTGAGCACTGAGTCCCCTCAAGGCTGTGTACTCAGTCCACTGTTGTTTACACTTTTAACACATGACTGTGTGTCCAGACACAAGGGGAACCAGATTATTAAGTTTGCGGAGGACACCACAGTGGTGGGACTTATTCAGAGGGATGAGGAATCGATGTACAGGGAAGAAGTTAGAGACCTGGAGGGCTGGTGAAGGGACAACAATCTGGTGCTCAACGTGGACAAAATGAAGGAGATGATTATCGACTTACGGCGGTCATGGCCTGAACACGTCCCTTTCTGCATCATTGGCCGTTCAGTGGAGAGAGTGGAGAACATTAAGTTCCTCGGAATGCAGGTCTCGCAGGACCTGACCTGGAGCAAGAATTCCTTGGGGATCAGGAAGTGGGCCCAGCAGAGACTGCACTTTTTGAGGAAACTCAAACAGGCCTCTCTCCCCATCTGCATCCTCAGGACCTTCTACATAGGTGTGGTGGAGAGTGTTCTGACGTACTGCATTGCAACATGGTACTCCAGTTGCAGTATGTCAGACAAAAAAGCTCTGCAGAGAATAGTTCTAATCTGAGCCTCTCCTGGATGACTGAGCTCCTCACCCTATCTCTGAGGGTGAGTCCAGCAATCCTACGGAGAAAGCTCATTTCTGCCGCTTGTATCCGCGATCTCATTCTTTCGGTCATTACTCAAAGCTCGAGACCATAGGTGAGAGTAGGAACGTAGATTGACTAGTAAATCGACAGCTTTGCCTTAGAACTCAGCTCCCTCTTCACCACAACAGACCAGTACAACGTCCGCATCACTGCAGATGCTGCTCCAATCCGTCTGTCAATCTCTCGCTCCATTTCCCCCTCACTCGTGAATAAAACCCAAAGATACTTAAACTCCTTCACTTGGGGCAGGAGCCTGTCCCCAACCCAGAGAGGACAATCCACCTTTTTGCGGATGAGGACCATGGACTCGGACTTGGAGGTGCTGATTCTCATCCCAGCCACTTCACACTCAGCGGCAAGCCGTCCCAGCAAGAGCTGTAGGTCATTGCTGGATGAAGCCAACAGGACAACATCATCTGCAAACAACAGAGATGAGATCCTGTGGTCACTAAGCATGACACCCTCCATTCCCTGGCTGTGCCTAGAAATCCTGTCCATAAAAATTATGAACAGGATCGGTGACAAAGGGCAGCCCTGGCGGAGTCATGCCACTGAGGTGCCACGGCCAGGATGAAAACCACATTGTTCCTCCTGAATCCGAGATTCGACCAACGGCCGGACTCTCCTCTCCAGTACCTTGGCATAGACCTTCCCAGGGAGGCTGAGGACTGTGATCCCTCTAAAGTTGAAGCACACCCTCCAGTCCCCTTTTTTGAAAAGAGGAACCACCACCCCGGTTTGCCATGCCAAAGGCACTGCCCCCGACCTCCATGCATTGTTGCAGAGGCTTGTCAACCATGAGAGCCCAACAACATCCAGGGCCTTGAGGTACTCAGGGTGAATCTCGTCCACCTCCGGGGCCCAGTCACCAAGGAGATTTTTAACCACCTTGGCGACCTCAGTCCCTGTGATAGGCGAGTCGTTCTCCTCATCCACAAACCCTACTTCCTCTGTGGAAGGCGTATCAGTGGGATTGAGGAGATCCTTGAGGTATTCCTTTCACCGCCCGACGATATACCCAGTTGAAGTCAACAGTGCCCCATCCGCACCATACACAGTGTGGACAGGGAGCTGCTTTCCCCTCCTGAGCCTCCAGACAGTTTGCCAGAATCTCTTCGAGGCCGACCGAAAGTCTTGTTCCATGGCCTCACCGAACTCCTCCCATACCCGGGTTTTTGCTTCAGCAACCACCCGAGCTGCACTCCGCTTGGCCTGCCGGTACACCTTAGCTGCTTCGGGAGTCCCACAAGCCAACCAAGCATGATAGGACTCCTTCTTCAGCTTAATGGCCCCCCTCACCATTGGTCTCCACCACTTGGATCGGGGGTTGCCACCTCGAGATGCACCGACCACCTTGTGGCCGCAGCTCTGGGCTGCCGCTTCAACAACAGAGGTGGAGAACACGGCCCATTCAAACTCCATGTCTCCAGACTCCCTCAGAATGTGGTTGAAGTTCTTCCGGAAGTTCTTCCGGAAGTTCTTCACTATACATTTGGGTCTACCAGGTCTGAATGGCTTCCTCCCCTGCCATCGGATCCAACTCACCACCAGGTGGTGATCAGTTGACAGCTCTGCACCTCTCTTTACCCGAGTGTCCAAGACATACGGTCGCAGGTCTGATGACACAATAACAAAATCGATCATCAACCTGCGACCTAGGGTGTCCTGGTGCCAGGTGCACATATGGACACCCTTATGCTGAACATGGTGTTTGTTATGGACAAACTGTGGTTAGCACAGAAGTCCAATAACTGAATACCACTCGGGTTCAGATTGGGCAGGCCGTTCCTCCCAATCACCCCCCTCCAGGTTTCACTGTCATTGCCTATATGCGCATTGAAGTTCCCCAGTAGGACAATGGAGTCTCCAAGAGGAGCACCCTCCAGCACCCCAGTCACACACTCCAAAAAGGGTGGGTACTCTGAAACATCATTTGGTGCATAGGCACAAATGATGGTCAGGACCCGTTTCCCAACCCGAAGGCACAGGGAAGCAACCCTTTCATCCACCGGCGAAAACTCCAATATAGAGGCAGCAAGGTGGGGAGATACAAGAATACCCACCCCTGCTCATCGCCTCTCTCCCGGGGCAACTCCAGAAAAGGCCAAGCTCCAGCCCCTCTCCAGGAGACTGGTTCCGGAACTGGAGCTGTGTGTTCAGGTGAGGCCGACTATATCTAGCTGGTATCTCTCAACCTCGTACACAAGCTCAGGCTCCTTCCCCACCAGAGAGGTGACATTCCACGTACCAAAAGCCAGTTTAGAAAGCTTGGGATCAGTCCGCCAAGGTCTCTGCCTTTGACCGCCACCTAATCCACATAGCACCGGACCCCCATGATCCCTCCTGCAGGTGGTGAGCCCACTGGAGGGCGGATCCATGTAATTCCTTTGGGCTGAGCCCGGCCGGGTCCCATGGGTGGGAACCCGGCCACCAGATGCTAGCCATCGAGCCCCTCCCCAAGGCCTGGCTCCAGGGTGGGGCCACGGTAACCCCATACCGAGCGGGGTACACTGAATCCTTGATATAGAATTTATCACAAGAGTCTGCTGGATCGTTCTTAGTCTGGCCCTTCACCCAGGACCAGTTTGTCTTGGGTGACCCTATCAGAGGCAAATTGCCCCGGACAACATAGCTCCTGGGATCACTGGGGCATGCAAACCCCCCACCACCACCACGATAAGGTGACGATCCATGAGGGGGCTTAACTGCAACTGTAATAAATTAACATTACTGTGATATCCAAATGTGTCTCAGCGATGTGTGAATGGCTGTCGGGGTGGGGGGTGAGGGGGGCGGTGAGCGTGTTTTTAAATTATGTTCTTTTTACAATTCGGATGCCTAGAGAAATGCAATTTCATCTTGCTTGCACTACAGTTGTATGCATAACATCATGACAATAAAGGTTGATTGATTGATTGATTGAACATAAATGCAGCAAAACAATGAAAACTGAAGAATATGCTGCTGTTTCACATTGCTGCAATGCAAATAAAGTGCATCAGTATGGAAAAATCTGCTTTTACTTTCACGACAGATATTCACACTATTCTGCTATAAATTTTCCAGCACGTGGAGTCCAGTTTTTGTCTGGCTTTAGCCTCTTCTTCTGCAATATTTTCAGCTGACAGTGGAGCAATATAAGCATGCTAGACCCAAGCCTATTTTTACATTTAGTTTGTGTTTCAAGTTGCCTGTCAATATCAGATGTTGTGGTGGCACTATGTAATCAGGGCAAGTTTCCTAAGATTCTGCTTGATCCCCCAATCTCCCCCCACACCCTTGTTTGCGAGTATAGATTTGAAGACAGCACATATACTGTACATCAACTATATTTTGCATAATACAAAAAAGTGAACAGAATATAAGATATAAAAATGATTAAACATATTATGAAAAACATGGAAAAAAAATAAATAAAATAAATTAGGCAGCCTAAAGTGTTAAATTTTCCAACTAAATAAACCTAAATAAATAGCTGTTAACAGCTTACAGTGTTTTGTTGCGTCTGTCTTTTTTTCCCTTCTGCCAGATTTCTACAAATGAAAAATGGAAACTAAAGAACTATGGCCAAATTTTCTTTTGACAGCAAGGAAAACATCCTCCATTCAGTTTGTGGGGTTTACAGCAGCTACACTAAAATATATACGTACACTCTCACACACACTATACAACAGAATATATGGCAATAACTATAGCCAGCTTCAAATTAATGATTTAGTTTAGTATAGTTTAGTTTAGTTTCTTTTTGTGCATCAGTCAAAAATTAAAATAATCTAAATAGCATCATTTACAAAAGTAAACATCAAACTTTAAGTCAAAGAAAAAAAACATTTCAAAGCACAAAATGAAAAGGGTGTAGACTGAAACTTATTTATGCCTATCTCTTTTGGTCAAAATAAACTGATTACTGGCAATAAACTGATAATGCCAGTAATCAGTTTTCTCTTGTTTACATGCACTGAATAAACAGATTATTGGAGGGTAAACCACTTGAGTTAATGACCCCAGTTACATGGCCTTTATCAGATTATTCTGTTTACATGGCCACTTGAATAATCAGATAACTGGAGAAATCCAATCATAACCGGTTTATTAGTGTACATGTAAACATGATCAGTGATAACCACAAAACATAAAAAATGAAAAAGAAGTCATCGATATAAAAATTTAAACAATAAAAGTTAATCTTTATAAATTAAGCAGATTTATACAAGAAGGAAAGCTTTGATCAGCTCAGACAGCAGAGAAAAAAGGTAAAATTTCCTCTTATCTTCGTGCTTATTTGTCCATACTGTCCACTTATTACTTCCGGCGCCATACAAGTCGGCTGCCTTTTGCAACAGCGGCTCAATTCTGAGTCTTTTTTTTTCCCCTTCCTCTCTCTTTTTGATCCGGTTTTGACTCCATTTATATCACGGACACACAGATCGTCCCAAATGTCTCCTGAGCCAGTGGACGGAGCCACTGTTTATAGCAGGAGACGGTACAGCAGGGAAGAGCTGCTAGCACTCAACCGCCACCCGGTGCTAATGGAAAAACTCGACATACCGGGAGAACTGAGGCGAAAACGCTGTGGTTGCTGGGCTGGAGTAAGGCGGAAGACAAAAAATGTAAGGTACAGACCCTCCCTTCCATCCATTGTCATGGGGAATGTACGGTCGTCACTGGGAAAGGTAGATGAGCTAGCGGCTATCTCCCGCTACGATAGCATATACCGGGAATGCTCTCTCCCTTTGTTTACAGAGACGTGGCTATCTGAACTAGCAGCAGATGCTAACATTGAGCTGGAGGGTTTCCACGCGATACGGGCAGACCGAACACCAGACAGTGGTAAAGCAAGGGGCGGTGGAGTGATAATGTATGTTAACAACAACTGGTGCAGACCGGGACATATCACTGTTAAACAATGACACTGCAGCAAAGACATTGAGTTGCTAGCTGTTAGCATGCGGCCTACATATCTCCCGAGGGAATACTCACACGTGATCTGCATTGTTGTTTATACAAATCCGACGGCGAACAATGGGACAGCGCGTGACGTCATCCATTCAGTAACCGGCAGGCTGCTGACAGAACACCCAGATGCTCTTCTCCTCATCTCAGACGATTTCAACCATGTTTCACTGTCTCCCATTCTACCCACGTTTACCCAGTATGTCACATGCCACACTAGAGACAATAAAACACTGGACTTATTCTATGCAAAAACTAAGGAGGCGTACACCTCATTACAACTCCCCCCACTCAGGAGATTGGATCACAACTTGGTTCATCTCCGGCCGGTGTACAAACCCCTAGTGCACAGACAACCTCCGGCCATGCGCACAGTGAAGTTATGGTCTGAGGAGGCAATGGACACTCTAAAGGGCTGTTTTGAAACCACCGCCTGGGAGCAGCTCTGCGATCCACATGGTGAGGACATCGATGGCCTCACTCACACCATCACAGACTACATCAGCTTCTGTGTGGACAAAACCGTTCCCACCAAGACCATACGGTGTTGCTCAAACAACAAACCCTGAATCAGCCCTGAGATAAAAACACTTCTGAGAGAGAAGAAGAGGATCTTCAGGTCGGGGAACAGGGAGATGCTGAAGTCCATACAGAGAAAGCTGAGGAGGAAGATCAGAGAAGGCAAGGACAGCTTCAGGAAGAAGATGGAGGACAAGCTGCAACAGAGCGACATCAGCGGGGTCTGGAGAAACCTTAAAACCATCTCTGGGCTCCAGAATACCTCACCCCAGGCCACGGGGGGCAGGGAGTGGGTGAACAATCTGAATCTGTTTTTCAATAGGTTTGACCAACCGCCCTCCCCCCTGACTGCACAACAACCACTGCTGCCTCTAAAGACATCAAGTCCTGCTGCCCACTCCCCACTCCACCAACACCCCCCCACTCCCAACACACAGCTCCCCAACCTGACCCTGACTAAGACCCAGGTGAGGACGGAGCTGAGGAAGATCAAGGCGAGGAAGGCGTCGGGACCGGATGGCATCAGCGCAAAGCTCATCAAGTCCTGTGCAGACCAGCTGTGTGGGATTGTGGCGTACATCTTCAACCTGAGCCTGAAGCTGGGGAGGGTACCACAGCTGTGGAAAACAGCTTGTGTGGTACCTGTAGCAAAAACTTCCCACCCCAAAGACCTGAACAGCTACAGACCAGTGGCCTTGACGTCCCACATGATGAAGACCCTGGAGAGACTGCTCCTTGCTCACCTCCGCCCCCTGGTGGGACCAGCGATGGATCCACTCCAGTTCACCTACCAGCATGGCATTGGGGTGGAGGATGCGGTGATCTTCCTCCTTCACCGTTTTCTGTCCCACCTGGAGAAGCCCGGGAATGCGGTGAGGATCATGTTCTTTGACTTCTCCAGTGCTTTCAACACCATCCAACCGGTGATCCTGAAGGACAAGCTGCTGTGCGCAGGGGTGGACCAGCACCTGTCATCATGGATCCTGGACGACCTCACTAACCGGCCTCAGTTTGTGAGAACCCGGGACTGTGTGTCCGACACGATCATTGGTAGCACGGGGGCCCCCCAGGGAACGGTTTTGGCTCCCTTCCTGTTCACCCTTTATACTGTGGACTTCTCACACAACACAACACACTGCCATCTACAGAAGTTCTCTGATGACTCTGCGATCGTTGGCCTCATCTCCAATGGAGATGAAGCTGAGTATAGAGGGCTTATCCAGGACTTCGTGGACTAGTGCCATCGGAACTGCCTCCACATCAACGCGAGGAAAACTAAGGAGCTGGTGGTGGACTACCGCAGGCAAGGACAACCCCTCACAGCACCATTAAATATACAGGGAACAGACATCGAGATGGTGACATCCTACAAGTACCTGGGTGTTCATCTGAACAATAAACTAGACTGGTCACACAATACTGACGCACTCTACAAGAAGGGACAGCGCAGGCTGTTCCTACTGAGGAGACTCAGGTCTTTTGGTGTACAAGGGGTGCTGCTGAAGACATTCTATGACACGGTGGTGGCATCAGCCATCACTTTTGGAGTGGTATGCTGGAGCATTGGCATTACAGCAGCCGATAGGAAGAGACTGAGCAAACTGATCAAGAAAGCTAGTTCTGTCCTGGGGCAGCGCCTTGACCCAGTGGAGGAGATAAGAGAGAGAAGGACGGTGGCTAAACTGTCATCTCTGCTGGAGTCTGAGTTCCACCCTATGCAGGACATACTGAATGCACTGAGGAGCTCATTTAGCAGCAGACTACATCATCCTAGGTGCACAACCGAGAGGTTTCGCAGGTTCTTCCTACCAACGGCTGTCAGACTGTACAGCCTAAGCAGGGCTGCTTGCAGAGATAGCAAAAAGACGTGACAACCTAATAGTTTTGAATGCAAAAGACGCAATAGACTTATACAATGGTCCCCTCCGGTATACAACTAGGAAAATACCGGTCGCTATGGAGGGTGAGAATATGTATGGGTACATACAGTAATCATACCATGTAGGATAACTAAGTAGACGGTTGTGCTGTTTCATCCCATCTAGCAACAATGCTCTGCACTGTGTGTGTTTATATATCTACATATTTATTCCATCTAGCTACAATGCTCCGCACTGTGTTTATATATCTACATATTATTCCATCTAGCTACAATGCTCCGCACTGTGTGTGTTTATCTATTTACATATTTATTCCATCTAGCTGCAATGCTCCGTACTGTGTGTTTATATATCTACATATTTATTCCATCTAAATAAAACTGTGTTTATATAGTCATATATTTATTCCATCCAGCTACAATGCTCTGCACTGTGTCTATATATATATATATATATATATATATATATATATGTATACTTGCTGCTCTTGTTTCTTTTTTTTCTCTTGCCTTCTGATTGTTGCTCTGAGTGTTGCTATCCCTGTGGTGTTGCAATCCTGGAATTTCCCCATTGTGGGACTAATAAAGGCTTATCTTATCTTATACTGTGATGGCCTTGGCGCTGAGTCTGTCCACGCTTGGGTTGTCCAGTATTTTCCCTGTTCTTCTGTGTTTTGCATATGGCCGTTTCAGGGCTTTTATTCTGACAGCATCACAACGGGGCTTCCGGCTGTCAAAACCGAGCCACGTTGTGACAGCTGTTCGGTATTTTTCCTGATTACCATTTCTCCTTTAATGATTGGGTTGTTATTGGTATTTAAGGAAGCAGCTGAGGCATACTCCTCACTGCGACCTCGTCAAACTTCCGTCAAACCCTTGTCTAACGTTCGTTTTCATCGTCTCACAGTAGGTGTACTTCCTCATAGTCTGTGTTCTACTATCGAAGTGTATATTTCCTCTTAGCCTGAGATTTAGTGTCTGAGTGTATATTGGTGTTTTTCCCCTTGTGGCTATTTATTTGTCATTTTTACCTTTTGTAATAAAACATGCAAACTCATCGGCTGGCCTTCGGCGTCTTAGTGATGGCCATCCATGACACATACGTATATCATCCCCTAATTATCCGCAGAGCCCTCAACTTAGTTTCACCTGTTTTTTTTTTTATTTGTTTTGTTTTTCTTCTGTTTCTGAAATTTGAGCTTACCAAAGCTCTCTGCATATATTAAATTGATTATCCTCACAAAGCTTCTTTATCATTGCAGGTTAGTTTTGTTTAGATTTTACATTAAATTTTTAAGTTTAACATATGAAGAGCTTAGGTGATACAGCTATTTTTAATTCTCTCAGAAATATTGTTTCTAGATGAAATATTGTTTCTAGATGAATTCAGCCACAAGTTCTGATGGGAAATGTTAGAAAATAAGCATGTTTTCCTGAATTAGACTGTTAGTTTCCCTTGGGAAAAGGGTTTAGAGACAAGTTAGACCATCAGTTTATTTTGCGTTACTGTTGTGCATATGTCAAAGCTGTTTCTGTTGGGATATTTGTAACTTTTATCTTTGCCACCACCATTAGCGTATATGCTAGGAGAGACCCCCTTCTTTGTAGTGCTCTCCAAGATGAACATTGTCCCTATAGATAGATAAATGTACTTTATTGATCCCAAACTGGGAAATTACAGTGTAACAGCAACATGACAGTAGACGACCAAAATGACAGGTGAAACAATAAGTGAATGCAAGTTTAGAAATATTATTAAGTTGTGGGGGCATGGTGTTGGGATTCTCCACCCAGAGAAGGCAGCTGGGATAAGGGGAACAATGGACCGGAGGAGGAAGTGCCACCGGGGGGGTCTCAAATGGGACAGTAGGGACTATGCACCCCCCGGGGAGAGGAGGAACTGCCAGAGCTGCTGGAAGAGAGAATGGTGTGAGAGCGGCGCCGGTGTTATGATGTTAATGTGCCAAACAGGTCTTTGTTCTAAATAACAATATATTATGGTCAGAAGTTCTAGGTCTCCATGCATGGTATTAATGATATAAAAGAGGAATGCACAGAGACCCGGGAGCTCTTTTGCTGTACTGATTTGTTGGAGAAAGAATAAAGTTTGTGTCCTTCAGCTCGTTGCCTCGCCTGCTTCCTTTCCCCACACTGGTGACCCCAAGACATGCCATGGAAAGTGAGCCGAGCACAGCCCCGGAGACTACCTGGAGGGAGAGCACCAGCGCCACATGTGCTGGCTCAGTGAAGCTCCCAGATTTAAGGCTTTACAACCCGACCGTGTGGTTTTTGCACATAGAAGCCCAGTTCACACTCCGTGGGATAACAATGGATGATACCAAGTATTACTACGTGGTTGCTGCGCTAGAGACGCGAACCATGCAACAGGTGATGAGCCTGCTCCAGGAGCCTACAGCCCTGGGGAAATATGAAGCACTCAAGAGGATGCTACCCCAGCGCTATAGCCTTTCTGACAGTGAGAGGGCAGAGAGACTCCTAACGCGTTCGGAGTTAGGTGACAGATCAGCAGTGGAGCTCATGGAGAGCATGTTGGCACTGAGGGGGAAGGATGATGAATCTTTCCCGTTCGCTCACTTGTTCCTCAAGAACCTACCGGCTAAGGTGAAGGCGATCCTGGCCAACTCGCTGTGGCTGGTTGACAATGACTACCGCACCCTGGCGCAGAAAGCGGATTGCATCATTTTGGCGACCAGAACTCTCAGCGCACAGGCAGTGACACCGGCATCCATGAGGGACTCCAGCGAGGTCGAGGAGCCATTGGTGGTAGCCGGGACGGACACCAGGAGACGAAGGAACGGGGCAATCTCTTTTTATCATGGCCGTTTTGGCTCGAATGCCCAACGCTGCCTGTCGCCATGCCAATTGAAGAAGCCGGGAAGACGGCATGTTTGGCATTCAGTAACAGCTGCAACTGTTGGCGACAGGAACAAACTGCTTTATATCACAGACACACATTTGGGGAGATGGCTTTTGGTGGACTTCGGCTCCCAGAAGAGCCTCATCCTGCCGGTCAATGCAGACAGAGTAGGAGGAGGCAGCGGTCCCGAGCTCACGGCTGCCACCGGATCCACCATCAGGACATTTGATGAGCGGATGCTCACGATATGCTTGCACGGACCGCGCTCACTACAGACACGTCGGATGTTGCCATAGGGGCAGTGGTGGAGCAGTATGTCTCAGGATCGTGGCACCCGCTTGCATTTTTCAGTCGAACTTTGTGCGACAACGAATGCAAATACAGCACGTTCGGCAAAGAATTGCTGGCTCTCCACCTGGTGATGCACCATTTCCAGTTTTAGCTGGAGGGGCGCGAATTCACCGCATTTGTCGACCATAAGCCGCTGACGTACGCGATGTCCAAGGTCTCGGAACCGTGGTTGGCCCGGCAGCAACGGCATTTGGCCGCGATTTCGGAGTTTACTACTGACATTCATCACATTACCGGTAAGCTCAACATTGTGGCTGATTGCCTGTCACGCGTTAGTCTCCCCTGTCTACATGGGAATAGATTTCCCTGCCATTGCCGCGGAGCAAGCCAGGGACGCAGACATTTGCGTGATCCAGTTGGCCCCTACTGGGTTAAGGCTGGAGAGCAGAGTGGTGCAAGAAGGGTGCCCCCCTTGCTCTGCAACATCTCCACCGGCCGCCCATGCCCAGTGGTTCCGAGCTCTTGGCACTGCTGCATTTTTGAGTTGGTCCACTCCCTTTCGCGCCCAGTCATGTGCGCTTCGGTGAAGCTTGTGGGAGCAAAATTCATTTGGCCACGTTTGCGCAAGGACGTGAAAGAGTGGGCTGCAGCTTGCATCGCGTGCCAGCGGGCTAAAGTGCACAAGAACACCAGAGCCCCCCTTGAGCCGTTCCAAATCCCGGCTAGGAGGTTTGACCACATCCATGTGGATTTGGTGGGACCCCTCTCGCCGTGGCAAGGTTTCACGCACCTTTTGACAGTCGTGGACCGCACCACACACTCTCCTGAAGTGGTCCTACTGGTTTCAACTACATCCGCCGAAGTGGCTGGCGCTTTTTTGTCGACTTGGGTTGCACATTTCGGATCCCCATCAGACATCACTTCCAACAGGGGTCCACAATTCGTTTCTGAACTCTGGTCCGCGATGGCTCAGAGCCTGGGGGTCAAAATTCACTCTACTACCGCGTGCAACCCCTAGGCTAACGGGTTATGCAAGTGTTTTCATAGGTCACTTAAAGCAGCACTCAGAGCTTTGCTCACGAACACAAATTGGGTCAACCGTCTGCCCTGGGTTCTTTTAGGGTTGTGCTCCACACCTAAGGAGGATTTTGCAGCCTCCCCGGCAGAACTCATTTTTTCTCAGCCACTGCGGATTCCCGGAGAGTTTTTACCAGAAAACCCCGCGCCCGAGGCTTATCCACCCACACGATTTTTTCACAGTATGGAGGCTTTTAACGTACCGGGCCCGGCCCACCATTGTTTTCCCCACACCTTCATCCTAAAAAGCTTGCAGAACGCCAGTTTTGCTTTTGTCAAGCACAATGTGCACTGGACCCCGCTGTGCCCATCGTATGACGGACCGTTCAGGGTGTTGGAACCTGGGGCGAAGCATTTTGTGTTAGACTTGGGGGGGCATAGGGAGACCGTCTGCATTGATAGACTGAAGCCCACTTTTGTATTGGCAGATGAGCAGGTGGTGTTGGCCCAAGCTCCCCGGCGCGGGTGCCCACCGTTGTTGGCTCTACAAGTTGGTGATCCCTTGGCAGGGACCTGCGCTCGTGAAACTGCACCCCCCTTTTTCCCTCCACAGACTGACGTGCCCTCCTGTACACCTCGCCAGCAGGGCAGTTCGACCCTGTTACAACCCTTGCGCCGGCTCAAGCCCAAAGGTATTGGGGGGGGGGGGGGGGTTAGTGCCCTTTCTTGGTGTTGTGGGGGGGCTGTGTGGGGGCATGGTGTGGGGATTCTCCACCCAGAGAAGGCAGCTGGGATAAGTGGGTACAATGGACGGGAGGAGGAAGTGCCACTGGGGTGTCTCAAACGGGATAGTATGGACTATGCAACCCCCGGGGAGAGGAGGAACTGCCGGAGCCACTGGAAGAGAGAAGGGTGTGAGAGCGGCGCCGGTGTTATGATGTTACTGTGCCAAACAGGTCTTTGTTCTAAATAACAATGTACTATGGTCGGAAGTTCCGGGTCTCAATGCACGGTATTAAAGATATAAAAGAGGAATGCACAGAGACCCGGGAGCTCTTTTGCTGTGCTGATATGTTGGAAAAAGAATAAAGTTTATGTGTCGTCTAGCTCGTTGCCTTGCCTGCTTCTTTTCTCCACAAAGTCAGTGATTACAGTGCTTAATTTTATGATGTTGATATTGACCTTGTTGCTTGAGGGCTCCCAGCATTTGTGTGCATTTTCCCAAGAAGGAAACAACTATGGATGTAATGCTTATGCTAGTTGTTGTTGTTGTAGTGGTTGTTTTTTGTTTGTTCATCTTCATTTTAACTTGGACTGGACTTCATTTGAAATATAGAATCTCATTGCTCCAACATGTGTTTCTGCAGCCAAAGTCCACAAAGATTTAAGTAGTGTGGGTATTTCCTAACTTTCAAAAATGATCTATGGAGGTGTGTACATGCTAATTACTGATTTGCTCAGAGGACTCTGCAACAGTCCCCTTCACTAACACACACACACAAGTAAAGGTGTGCATGACTAATGTTTAGATGTTGTTTTTATGCTGATCTCTGCTCCTGTGTTGCAGTGATCGGCCCCCATCTGAGTGGATGTGACAGGTCCCCACAGTGTTTACCCACAACTCTGTGCGTGTGTGTGTGTGGGGGGGTGCTACTGTGAGGAATATTCATGGGCGCAAAGCAAAGCTGATAACGTGGGTATCGCAGAGACCCCTCTGTCTACAACTGACTGCATTCTCAATTATATTTTTGAAGAACCCCCATCAAAATAGGTTACATTGTGCATATCAGTATCACTGGTTTTGTGGGTGTGTGTATATATAAATATTTATCATATCTTTTTCTCCTTTCTATGATCAGTATTATGAGCAGTGTGTTTTCTTTGCGTGTTTGTTGTCTTTGTGTTTGTCAGTCTTCTTTATATTTGTCTTATTTTCTATTCCAAGCTTCTTCCCTCTGTTTTCTTTTTCATCATTTGTTTGTTCTTTTTTCCCCTCTCCCATGTTCCTTCTTTTGCCTCACAATTTTCTGCTGGCTTGTTACATCTGCTTAGTGCTGTCATTCGTTGTATTGTTTTTTGTATGCCTTTCTTTCTGGTCTACCGGCTTAAAGTGATCTGAAAAGCAGCAGGTACTATGTTTTGCCATGTGCCTCTGCTGCCCCTTGTGGTGTCACAGCAGTGTTCAGTCTGTCCTGCACTTCAGTCTTATAAAGGGGAGGAGGAGGAGATTGGGAGATGAATGACGGAAAGAAAAAGCAGCAGGGAAAGCAGAAGGCAGTCCTACTACACACCAGGGGTGGGAAGGAACTAGTTACATTTGCTGAGTACCTGTACTCAGGTAACATATTCACTGCATGTATTAACAAGTACTTTAAATGAGTAGTTTTGTTGCAGGATACTTTTTACTTTTACTTGAGTATACTGTATGAAAACTCATTCAAGTCAACTGGATTCAAGTGTTTTTTTTTTTCTCTGAAACGTTTGACCAGTCACCCAAATGGCTTTGTCATTCAGGAAGTGTCTTTGAATCCAGGTGACTTAACTGAGCTCTCATATACCCACCTGGATGACTGAGAAGCTTCATCAAAGTGTACTTGATATACTTGAGCATATTTTTGAAACAAAGCCCATATGCTTACTCAAGTACATGTGGTAGTACTCTGAGTTACTTTGTAGGGCTGTGAATCTTTAGAAGTCACACAATTCAGTTTGATTTTGATTTTTGGGGTCATGATTTGATCCAGAATCGATTTTTGAATCCAAACGATTTCCCCTTTGCATTTGGCTGTCAGTTCAGTACAAAACCCCACTAATCTCAGAAAAACAGTTCACAGCACTGCGAAAAATGCTGAGGTAAGCTTGAAAGCAGAGTACAGTGTGTTGATGTTTTGGGGGTTATATTTTTAAAAATTTACACCAACTGATTTGCAATAAAATACTGTTGCATGAAAAAAGTAGGCTTGGGTTAGTAACTGCTTTTTTATTTCTTGAAAACTTGAGTTTCAAAAATGAAATTGTACACAAGTGAGATAAATTTTGAAAATTTTCCTTTGCAGCGTATCACAATTCTGAACAGCTTTTACACAGTGTGTAGGTTCAGTCGCCCTCCAGCATTCTAGAAATATAGGGTGTTCATAAAAAAACAAAAGAAAATTCTACCACAAATACTTTGAACATCCATTTAAATAGTAGTGCAACCTGATTGTATGCAGTCAATGTACAGTTACCTGCACAGTATCTTAATGCAGTGAACAAATTCAACAAGAACTCAATGCATTTGATGCATAATATACTGTAAGTAACATTAATTTTAAACCAGCACAAATATAAACTTAAGTATCTAAATTCTTTGGAGACTTAAAAAACAAATTAAAGTCATGCAGTGTGTGCTGTTCAGCAGGAGGGCTTGCAACTTTTTCCACTTCTTTCAACTCTGGGTGATGACGGTTAATGTGAGCCCAGGCATTTGTGGTGTTACCAAAGTACCTGACTTTCGTTTTGTAAACTTTACATATTACTTGTGTCATGTCTAGCGCTTTCTTTTCTGGAATGTTGTAGAAACAAAAATGTGTCCACACACTTGCCTTCATTGAAGATAGGACTGGCTGAATTTCTTGCTGCTCCATTTTTTTCTTTATTCCGACTGTTTCATCCAGCTGCTAGTTAGTAGTAGTTAGTCCTGCGTCTGAAGCGTCAATGTGTAATTGCATATCAGGAAGCGGCGATACGTGTCACGTGACGGGACCCACAGCACCACCACAAAAAAAATAAAATAAATAATAATAATAATAATAATAGATTCTTAATTTTTGTGAATCGATTCTGGATCTTGTGAAATGAGAATCTCGATTCTTATGTGAATCGATTTTTTTCCAACACCCCTATTATTTTGGATTTTGCTGAACTGAATGGAGTCTCATTTCTATTCTCTTATTAGTTTTCTTCACATCAGAAGTAGAAATCTGTTTTTACCCATCTGCCTCAGCTGAAGGGGTATTGTCATCACCATGCCGGGAGGATGGGCAACAGTAGAGGCATCAACACCTACCTTGGGATAAGTATACAATGGAATCGTATAGGCATTTGAAATTGATGTCAGAATTGTAGCTAAGAAAAGTTTTGAACAAGTTTGACTGTGGATGACCTCTGACCTTCAAGTCAAGGTCAGGTCAGTTTTTCCCTAAATCTTGCAAATGTGATAAGAAGAAAAGTCAGAAGAAATGTTAAAAGAAGAAAAATGTTAGATGAAAATGATGTACGTTTTTGATATTGATCCATAGATCTATCAGAAATCTAAGATGAGTTTAAATTTGGGTGACCTTGACTTTAAGGTCAGAGGTCAGATTTCCTATAATTCAGTTAAACATAAAAATAAGAAGAAAATGAAAGAGGCTTTTGAAATTGATATCATAATTGTATCTATGAGACATTTCAGAGGAGTTTGAGTGACCTTAACTCAATGTCAAGGTCAGAGGTCAATTTTTCCCTCAGCGTCAATGTCAGTTCCTATCTTGTAAATGCAATAACTAAAGAAAGAAATGATTTAGACATTTAAAATCAATACTATAGTTGTCCATCCATCCATTTTCTACTGCTTTTCTGGGGATCTGGGTCACGGAGGCAGCAGTCCAAGTAGAGCTCAGACTTCTCAGACTTCCCTCTCCCGAGGCATCTTCTATAGCTCTTCAGAAGGGACACCAAGCCGTTCCCAGGCCAGCTGGGAGACGTAGTCTCTCCAGCATGTAACTGAATCTGCCCCGGAGTCTCCTCCCAGTAGGACATTCCCAAAACACCTCAAATGGGAGGTATCCCATACACATGCTCCGCATTGTGTATATATATTTATATATTTATGTGTACATATGTATATTCACTGCTCTTATTTTCTTATCTTCTAAATTATTCCTCTGAGTGTTGCTGTCCCTGTGCTGTTGCAATCCTGGAATTTCCCCATTGTGGGACTAATAAAGGCTTATCTTACCTTATCTTATCTTATCTTATCTTATTTTATCTTATCCAGGAGGCATCCTAATTAGATGCCCAAACCACCTCAACTGGTTCCTTTTGATGTAGAGGAGCAGAGGCTCTACTCCATACTCCTGAAGCACCCCTACAAGAAACCACAAGGGACATGGTTGATTGTAGGGCTGTCGCGATAACCGCAATTATGTAATACTGCGGTATGGACACGCCTACCATGGAGGAAAACGACCAACTGCAACAACTGCGGTGTTCACTTTTTTTGTGGCTATATCTTGTTATGTGCCCCTATTAATTATTAAATGAATTGCTAAATGTAGTGTATTTTTATTACCAACAACATGTTTGCACCCGGTACTCTAGAAGCTTCCACAGCACACGGTGCTGCCGCATGTGAGGCACTCTGTCCAGACGGAGTCCAGCAGGCAGTTAGTGGTGAAAACGTTTGGACTCCTTGTTAAATACATCCGTAACAGTGAGCATTGAAATGGCACAAAGCGTGTTATTTCCTTCTGAGCGGAGTGTGTATGATCCTGACTGTGTATGCCCCGTGTTTGAGCTCCGAGAGCAGCTTTTTTGAATGAGATTTTTCAGACAGTGGAAAAAATCACAACAGCAAAAATCACAGAGACAAGAGCCACGCAGGGTTCTGTACGGAGACTGTCCTGCTTTTAAGCTGAATGTCGCTGCAGTCTCCAGTCCACACACCCCTTAGTTACCGCCACTGCTTTATGAAAATGATTTTTTTTTTAACAAAATCAGCAGTTCATGCCTGTATAAAGAGCAGAGCTCCACACAGTTGAGAAGCACGCATAAAACTGAGAGTGAGCTGCAGCGAAACTATCACAGCTTCCCTCATTTGCCACACAAGTTATAAACCCTGTTTAAATTATGAATCCATAGGGTCCTAAAAACATTTGCAATAATACCGCATACCGTGGTATTGAGCTGTCCACCATCACCACAGTTGAAATTCCTCTACCGCAACAGCCCTAGTTGAATGCTTTCTCCAAGTCCACAAAAGACATGTAGACTAGTTGGGCAAACTTCCACGAATCCTTAAGGATTCTTGAAAAGGTAAAGAGTTGATTCGAGGTGCCACAACCAGGACAAAAAGCATATTGTCCGAATCCGAGGTTTGACTAACACGTGGACTCTTCTCTACAGTACCTTGGCATAGACCTTCCCAGGAAGGCTGGGGAGAGTAATCCCTCTAAAATTGGAACACACCCTTCAGTCCCTCTTCTTGAAGAGGGGAACCATCACCTGAGTTTGCCATGCTACAGACACTGTCTCCAACTTCCATGCAATGTTGCAGAGGTGTGTCAATCAGGACAGCCCCACTACATCCAGAGCCTTGAGGTGCTCGGGTTGAACCTCATTCACCGAAGAGTTTTTTAACCACTTTAGCAATCTCATCTCCTGTGATTGGCAAGTCATCCCCCTCATCCTCAGGCTGTGCTTCCACTGTGAAAGATGTGTCAGTGGGACTGAGGACATTTTTTGAAGCATTCCTTCTACTGTTCAACAATATTCCAGGCCAAAGTTGATGGACCATATGTCAGAATCTCTTTGAGGTCAACTGAATGTCTTGCTCCATGGCCAAGACAGAACTCATTCAACACCTGAGTTTTAGCCTCAACAAATGCTCAAGCTGCACTCCGCTTGGTCTGCTAGTGCACCTCAGCTGCTTCAGGAATCCCACAAGCCAACCAAGCTTGGTAGGACTTTTTCTTCAGCATGATGGCCCCCCTCACCACTGACATCCACCATTTGGTTCGGGGGTTTCCACCACGAGAGGAATGACAACCTTGCGGTAAGTGCTGAGCAGCCGCATTAGCAATGGAGGCCCATTCAGATTCAATGTCTCCAGTCTCCCTTAGAATGTGGTTGAAGTTCTTCTGGAGGTGGGAGTTGAAGACCTCTCAGACAGAGGCCTCAGGCTGACATTCCCAGCACACCCTCACTACACGTTTGTGTCTGCTGGGTCTGAATGGCATCCACCCCTGCCATGGACCAAACTCACCACCAGGTGGTGATCAGTTGACCGCTCTGCACCTCTCTTCACCCAATTCTCCAAGACATGGTCACAGATCTGATGACGCAATAACAAAATCAATCATTGACCTGTGACCAAGTGTGTCCTGGTGCCAAGAGCACATATGGACACCCTTATGCTTGAACATGTTGCTCATTATGGACAAACTATGATTAACACAGAAGTTCAGAACCTGAACACCCCTTGAGTTCAAATTGGCTAGGCCATTCCTCCTAATCATACCCCTCCAAGTTTCGCTGTCATTGCCCATATGTGCATTGAAGTCTCCCGAGAGGAACACTTTCCGGCACAGACTCCAAAGAGGGTGAGTACTCTGAAACATAATTTGGCACATATAGGCACAAATGATGGTCAGGACCTGTTTCCCAACCCAAAGGTGCAGGGAAACAACCTTTTTGTCCTCCAAGGAGAACCCCAATGTCAAAGAGGCCAGACAGGGGGATACAAGAATACCCACACCTGCTCACTGCCTCTCAGGTGGGACAACTCCAGAAAAGGCCAAGGTCCAACCCCTTTGTCGGAGACTGGCTCCAGAACCCAAGCTGTGTGTTGAAGTGAGCCTGACTACAGTATATCTAGCTGGCAGTGGTAGGCTGGGACAAATATTCAGGCCAGGAATGTGACTTCATCCAAGGATACCCTGTTATTGAAAACCAGAAACCACCATGATTTTGGTTGGCCAACAATTTAACAATGCTGTAGTGTTCCAGACAGGGCTGCAGCCGTTGTCCATGCTTTGCATTCCAGTGTTACCTATTTATCATGTATGGTGTACTATATTCCCTCTGTGTTTGTACAGTCCCACCCGTCCTGTGCCACTAGATGGCCTTGATGGTGCTCACCTGTTCTGTTTCGTCTTGATTGTTCTGCTCTCTCTATATGTGCATTTTTAGTCTGTGTCCTTTGCTACTTCATTATGTTACTCTATGTATTTGTATCACGCTGTTTGCAATTATTATTTGTCTCCCCATGTTCTGTCACTTCTGCCCTCGTGCAGTGTTTATTTTCCTGTGTGCGCAATAAGTCATGGTTTACCAGAGATGCCTAGCGATTGGGTCCTCCTCTCCTTCTTTGCCCTGGAGGAGCAAACGCTCCCATGACAGAAGGATGCAGCCAGTAATGGACCTAGCGGGTGAGTGGGGTAAGAAGAAGAAGAAGTGGAGTTGGGAGGAGCAGTGGCTCATTGGAGCAATTGAGGACTTAGCGGTTTCAGCTCAGAGCAGCTTCTCCCAGGAAGATGAGATGGATTGCTGGAGGGGAGTTGCTAATCTGTTGGAAGCCAGACCAAGCGTGCACTCCCATCCCCAGGTGATGAATCTCTCTCTTCCACTGCTACCACCATTACCATCTGCCTCCTCCTCGCCTGAGTCAGTCGACTGCCCACCTGTGTTTACTACTGCGGAGGGGAGGGAGTTTTTTTTTTTTTTTACTGAAGTTGGTTGGCGTGCTGGGGACCCGGGCGGAAGGAAGACTCTGGGAGATGCTGTTTCACTTGATGCCACGTACCACTACCTGCTCCAGCTCCTCTTCAGATTGCTCCAGCTGTTCGCGAGGTGTGCGTCACAGCTCCAGCCATGCCAAAAGTGTGCACTCCCATTTCTGTTGCCCCGGAGATGCGCGCAATGACTCCCGCTGTTCTCGAGGTGCATGTCACACTGCCAGCTCTCTTCTCGGCACACACATCAGCTTGTGCTCCACCTGCTTCACTTGTCATCACGTCTGCAGTGCCGGCTCCAACATCTCCAGTGCTGGTGCCCACCCCCGCTGCTGTGCTTCTGACTGTCTCGTCTGCTGTTCCTTCAGCATCTCCAGTGATGGTCATCGCCTCTCCAGCAGCAGAGTCACCGGGGTCCTTGCCAGTGGAAAAGCAGGAGTTAAGGAAAGTCCTTTTTTTTGTTTTGTTAATATCTGTATTAAAGAGGTATTGTCCTGCTCCCAGTGGGGAGACCCAGTTGCAGCCTCCACCTGCTTCTGAGCCCTCCCCTCCGAGCTCTTCTGCTGACTGGTTTGGTGTGGCTTCTGCTCCAACTTGTACCTTTTCTCCCCTGCCCGAGGTGGCTGCTTCACAGAGGTATTCCTGGGCATCTGGACTGGATGCACCTCAGCCATCTCATCCTGAGGTCGGTGCACCCCAGCTGTCTCATTCGGGACCCAGTGTGCTCAAACCATCAGTGCATGAGGTCAGCATGCTCCAGCAATCTCATCCGGGGGTCAGCGCATCCCAGCCATCTCATCCTGAGGTCAGTATTCTCCACCCATCTCATTCAGGGGTCAGTGCTCCACGGTGCCTCCCAGCTCCAGTACCTGCACTACAGCACCTTCCGGCTCCTGTACCTGCTCCACGGTACCTTCCAGCTCCTGATCATGAAGTGGTCACCCCAACAGCAGGAGACCAGGAGTTAAGACAAGTACCCTTTCATTTATATTCAAACACAATTTTTGAAAAGACTTGTCTTGCTTCTGGTGGGGGGACCCAAGCGCCCATCCCACCAACTGGTGAGTCCTCCCCACCAGTCTCTGTTGCTAATGATTGTAGTGTCACCTCACTGACCTCCTGTTTCCCTCAATCGTCCAAGGTGGCTGTGTCGAGGATGGGGTCACAGGAGGACCACGCTCCAGCCATTGTCATTGAGGTTGGGAGACCTTCAGCCTCAGCTTCAGGGGTCAGGAGACCTTCAGCCGATATCCTGGAAGTCAGGAGACCACCCGGCTGATTATGCGTTGAGATCTGGTGGTCCATAGACTGGGGTAGACCCCCCAGCCCACATCGTTTTCTGATTCGAGGGCGTTTGGATTTTGGTAGACCCCCTGACCCATCTTTTGTTCCAGTCAGTTGGTCCATGGACCTGGGTAGACCACCCGACCTGCTTTGTTTTGGGTCTTGAACTTTATTTGGCCCATGAACAGTGTTGGCTTTGGACTTTGCTGTGTGTGTGGGGGGGGGGAGGGGCAGTTTTTTCGGCCCGCCAGGCCTTTTCCCCCACCACCCACCCTGTGAGGGTTTTTGGGTTTTCTTTTTGTTTTTTTCTCTTGTGGGTGTTACTTTAGGGTCGTCTGGGACTAACCCTTAAAAGGGGGCTACTATAGTGTTCCGGACAGGGCTGCAGCCCCTGTCCACGCTTTGTATTCCAGTGTTACCCATTTATCATGTTTGTGTATATCCCCTCTGTGTTTGTATAGCCCCACCCGTACTGTGCCACCTGATGGCTTTGATGGTGCTCACCTGTTCTGTTTTAAAGTAAATAAAAATATAATACATAAGCATCCCAAAGTGATTAAACAAAAAGTTGGTAAAACTCAAATTAAACATAATGCCTCTAAATCAAATGATTTGGCCTTTGTTCCTCCTCATAATTTAAAAATTAAATGTGGTTTGTCAAATATTAAGTCTCTAACTCCCAAGTCTCTGCTAGTCCATGATATGTTAATTACCTCCGCCAAAGGGGGAGGTTATGTGATCATCGCCGTTGGTTTGTCTGTCTGTTTGTTTGTTTGTTTGTTTGTTTGTTTGTTTGTCTGTTTGTCTGTTGGTTTGTCTGTTACCAAGATAACTCAAGAAGTTATGGACGGATTTTCATGAAATTTTCACAGATTGTCAGAAATGGGGTATCCTACAGATGATTAGATTTTGGTGGTGATCCCGATCACCGTCCACAAGAAAACCGCCATTACGCAAAATGCCATTTACGTGAATAACTACTGAACCACTAATCCTATCATTGTCAATCCAATTGCTAGTCATATGTTTTCATGGTCAAGGAATCTGAAAATGTACACACAAACACTGTATGGGGGGGAACTGTGGCCGCCATTACCGAAAAGGCCATTTTCAAGAATAACTACTGAACCACTAATCCTATCATTGTCAATCCAATTGCTAGTCATATGTTTTCATGGTCAAGGAATCTGAAAACGTACACACAAACACTGTATGGGGGGAACTGTAGCGCTAAACCGCCATTACGCAAAATGCCATTTTCGGGAATAACTACTGAACCACTAATCTTATCATTGTCAATCCAATTGCTTGTCATATGTTTTCATGGTCAAGGAATCTCAAAACGTAAACACAAACACTGTATGGGGGGAACTGTAGCGCTAAACCAGCATTATGGAAAATGCCATTTTCCTCAATAACTACTCAACCATTAATCCTGTCATTGTGAATCCAATTGCTTGTCATATGTTTTCATGGTCAAGGAATCTGAAAACGTACACACAAACACTGTATGGGCGGAACTGTGGCCGCCATTACGGAAAATGCCATTTTCGTGAATAACTACTGAACCACTGCTTCTCATATGTTTTCATGATCAAGGAATCTCAAGACTGTATGGGCGGAACTGCGGCGCTTGGCGGAGGTCTGCGCTCTCCGAGTGCTTTTCTAGTTGATTATCTGATTGATTTAATATCCCTTACAGAGACTTGATTAGGGCTAGAGGATTATGTTGGTTTAAATGAATCAACTCCCTCTGGTTATTTAAACTGTCAAAATCCCAGAAGTTCTGGTCGTGGAGGAGGAGTAGCAACAATTTACCATTCCAAATTACTAGTTAATGTAAAGCAAAAAACACGTTATAATTCCTTTGAGGGTCTGGTCCTCAGTATTGGGCATTTTAGCAATTTTAGGCTAAATCCAATTTTCTTTGCCATAATTTATCGCCCTCCATCAACCTACTCAGAGTTTTTATCCAAATTTGCCAAATTCTTAGCTGATTTAGTGCTGAAATCAGATAGAATAATTATAGTAGGGGACTTTAATATACATATAGATGTAGATAGTGATTGCCTTAATTTGGCATTTAATTCAATATTAGACTCGATGGGGTTTCCTCAGAAAGTAGGAAATTCTACCCATTATCTCCACCATACGTTGGACCTTGTTCTGACATATGGCATAGAAATAGAAAATCTGGTAGTGTGACCTCATCACCCTGTACTGTCAGACCATTGTCTGTTCACCTTTGATTTTAATATTTCTGACTATTTCCGACTTCCGGCGCCACACAAGTAGGCTGCTTTTTTGCAACAGCGGATCAATTTCTTCCTATTTCTATTTACTATCTGGCTTCTCTTGCTAATCTTTCTGAGCCGATGACACCTTATCCATCAAGGACAGACACAGATTGCCCAAATGTCTCCTGAGCCGGCAGACGAAGCCACTGTTTTTAGCAGGATACGTTACAGCAGAGACCAGCTGTTAGCACTTAACCGGACCAAGATGCTAGTACAAGACTTCGACATACCGGGTGAAATAAGACAGAAACAACATGGATGCCGTTCTGGAGCAAGACGACGGGCGAGAAATATAAGGTACAGACCTATCCTTCCATCCGTTATTATGGGGAATGTACGATTGCTACTCAATAAGACTGACGAGCTAGCGGCTTTCTCCCGCTATGAGAGCATCTTCAGAGAGATTAGCATGATGTTGTTTACTAAGACGTGGCTAACAGAACTAGCAACAGAGGTTAACATCGAACTGGAGGGTTTCCACGCAATACGGGCAGACCGGACACCAGACAGTGAGAAGGCAAGGGGCGGAGGAGTGATAATGTATGTCAATAAAAGCTGGTGCAGACTGGGACATATCACGGTTAAGGAACAACACTGCAACAAAGACATTGAGTTGCTAGCTGTTAGCATGCGGCCTACCTATCTACCGAGGGAATACTCACACGTGATCTGCATTGTTATTTATGCAAATCCGATGGCAAACGTGGAGACAGCGCGTGACGCCATTCACTCAGTAACTGACAGGCTGCTGACAGAACATCCAGATGCTCTTCTCCTCATCTCAGGTGATTTCAACCATATTTCACTGTCCCCCATTCTGCCCACATTCACCCAGTATGTCACATGCCACACTAGAGACAATAAAACACTGGACTTCTTCTATGCAAACACTAAGGAGGCGTACACCTCATCACCACTCCCCCCACTCGGGAAATCGGATCACAACTTGGTTCATCTCCTGCCAGTGTACAAACCCCAGTACACAGACAACCTCCGGTTATGCGCACCGTGAAGTTATGGTCTGAGGAGGCAATGGATGCTCTAAAGGACTGTTTTGAAACCACTGCCTGGGAGCAGCTCTGCAATCCACATGGTGAGGACATCGGTGGCCTCACTCACACCATCACGGACTACATCAACTTCTGTGTGGACAACACCATACCCTACCCGCCATACCCCATACAGCATACATATGCTCAAACAACAAACCTTGGATCAACCCTGAGATTAAAACACTTCTGAGAGAGAAGAAGAGGATCTTCAGGTCGGGGAACAGGGAGATGCTGAAGTCAGTACAGAGGAAGCTGAGGAGGAAGATCTGAGAAGTCAAGGACAGCTTCAGGAAGAAGATGGAGGACAAGCTGCAACAGAGCGACATCGGCGGGGTCTGGAGAAACCTTAAAACCATCTCTGGGCTCCAGAATACCTCCTCCCAGGCCACGGGGTGGGGTGGGGGGTGGGTGGGGGGCAGGGAGTGGGTGAACAATCTGAACCTGTTTTTTAATAGGTTTGACCAACCGCCCTCCCCCCCAACTGCACACCAACCACTGCTGCCTCTAAAGTCATTGAGACCTGCTGTCCACACCCCACTCCACCAACAGCCCCCCACTCCCAGCACACAGCCCCCCAAACTGACCTTCACTAAGACCCAGGTGAGGACGGAGATGAGGAAGATCAAGGCGAGGAAGGCCTAGGGACCGGACGGAATCAGCGCGAAGCTCCTCAAGTTCTGCGCAGACCAGCTGTGTGGGATTGTGGAGCACATCTTCAACCTGAGCCTGAAGCTGGTGAGGGTACCACAGTTGTGGAAAACATCTTGTGTGGTACCTGTACCAAAAACTTCCCACCCCAAAGACCTGAACAGCTACAGACCAGTGGCCCTGACATCTCACATGATGAAGACCCTGGAGAGACTGCTCCTTGCTCACCTCCGCCCCATGGCGGGACCAGCGATGGATCCACTCCAGTTCGCCTACCAGCATGGCATTGGGGTGGAGGATGCAGTGATCTTTCTCCTTCACCATTCCCTGTCCAACCTTGAGAAGCCCGGGAACGCAGTGAGGATCATGTTCTTTGACTTCTCCAGTGCTTTCATCACCATCCAACCGATGATCCTGAAGGACAAGCTGCTGTGCGCAGGGGTGGACCAGCACCTGTCATGATGGATCCACGACTACCTCACTAACTGGCCACAGTTTGTGAGAATCTGGGATTGTGTGTCCAACACGATCATCGTTAGCACGGGGGCCCCCTAGGGAACAGTTTTGTCTCCCTTCTTGTTCACCCTTTATACTGCGGACTTCTCACACAACACAACACACTGCCATCTACAGAAGTTCTCTGACAACTCTCCGATCGTCGGCCTCATCTCCAACGGAAATGAAGCTGAGTACAGAGGACTTATCCAGGACTTTGTGGACTGGTGCCATCGGAACTGCCTCCAGATCAACGCGAAGAAAACTAAGGAGCTGGTGGTGGATTGCTGCAGGCAAGGACAACCCCTCACAACACCAGTAAACATCCAGGGAACAGACACTGAGATGGTGACATCCTACAAGTACCTGGGTGTTCATCTGAACAATAAACTAGACTTGTCACAGAATACCGACGCACTCTACAAGAAGGGACAACGCAGGCTGTTCCTACTGAGGAGGCTCAGGTCTTTTGGTGTACAAGGCATGCTCTTGAAGACATTCTACGACACGGTGGCGGCATCAGCCATCACTTTTGGAGTGGTCTGCTGGGGCAACGGCATTACAGCAGCCGATAGGAAGAGACTGAACAAACTAATCAAGAAAGCTAGCTCTGTCCTGGGGCAACACCTTGACCCAGTGAAGGAGATGGGGAGAGAAGGATGGTGGCTAAACGGCCATCTCTGTTGGAGTCCGAGTCCCATCCCATGCAGGACATACTGAACGCACTGAGGAGCTCATTTAGCAGTAGACTACATCATCCTTGGTGCGTGAACGAGAGGTTTTGCAGGTCCTTCCTACCTACGGCTGTCAGACTGTATAACCTAAGCAGGGCTGCTCGCAGAGATAGCAAAAAAAACGTGACGACCTAATAGTATTGAATGCAAAAGACGCAACAGACTTACACAAATGGTCCCCTCCAGTATACAACTAGGACAATATCAGTCGTTATGGAGGGTGACAATATGTATGGGTACATATTCATATCATGTAGGGTAACTAAATAGACGGTTATGCTGTTTATTCCATCTAGCTACAATGCTCCGCACTGTGTGTATATATATATATTTATATATTTATGTGTACATATATTCACTGGTCTTATTTTCTTATCTTCTAAATTATTGCTCTGAGTGTTGCTATCCCTGTGCTGTTGCAATCCTGGAATTTCCCCATTGTGGGACTAATAAAGGCTTATCTTATCTTATCTTATCTTATCTTATTTGGCTCCTAAGGAAAACTATTACTACAGTAAATGCCTCTCAGATGATGTTGTTACCAAATTTGTGCAGATTGTTTCCTCTATGCCATGTGTCAACACAACGGAAAGAAGCTATAGACAGCTTGCTCCTTTTGTAATTGATAGCATGGTAGATAGTGTTACAGCTTCTCTGCATCAGACTCTAGACATGGTGGCCCCTTTAAAAAAGAAAAGGTCTAATCAGAGATTTCTAACTCCTTGGTTCAACACAGAAACTCATAGCTTAAAGCAGAAGACTTGTCAATTAGAAAGAAAATGGCGCTCCACTAATTTAGATGAAATCTGTTTAGCTTGGAGAAATCATCTTTTAATTTGTAAAAAAAAAAAAAAAAATCTCTTAGACAAGCTAGAACGAGTTATTATTATGCATTAATAGAAGAGAACAAGAATAATCCCAGGTTTCTTTTCAGCACTGTAGCCAGGCTGACAAAGAATCAGAACTCTGTCAATCCTAGCATTCCCTTAGAGCGTACTAGTCAGGACTTTATAAACTTTTTCAATAATAAAATTTCATCTATCAGAGATAAAATCAATCAGATTCTTCACACCATTAACTTTTTTCCGGTTCCGGTTCCGCCGGACCGGCGGCGCCACACGAGTCGGCTGCCTGTTGCAACAGCCTTTTTTTTATCTTCCTTCTTCTTTCTACACCTTTCACTCTGTATATATATATCACGGACGCACGGATCGCCCCGGGGGTCTCCCGGGTCGGCGGACGGAGCCACGGTTTGCAGCGGGAGACGTTACAGCGGGGAGGAGCTAGTGCTAGCTAGCACTTGGCCGCCGCCCGGTGCTAATGGGAAACTCGACATACCGGGAGCTGTAGAGAAAAGGACGCAGGTGCCGGGCTGGAGTTTAGGCGGCGTGAAAGAAATATAAGACAGAATAATAAAGAGCGATGGCAAGAACCAAGCAGACCGCCCGTAAAATCTACTGGAGGAAGAAGCCCCCCAGGAGACAGCTAGCCACCAGGGCTGCTCGGAGAGGCGCTCTGGCCACCGGCAGAGTGAAGAGGCCTCGCCATCACAGGCCCGTGGCTCTGAGAGAGATCCGTCGCTACCAGAAATCCACGGAGCTGCTCATCCGTAAGCTGCCTGTCCAGCGCCTGGTGAGGGAGATCGCTGGACTTCAAGACCGTCCTGCGTTTCCTGAGCTTCGCCGTCATGGCTCTGCAGGAGACCAGCGAGGCCCACCTGGTGGGTCTCTTCTTCGCTAAGGGGGTCACCATCATGCCCAAAGACTTCCAGCTGGCTCGCTGCATCCGCGGAGAGAGAGCTTAGACTTTCTGCTGCACATTCACCAACCAACCATAATGCTCTGCACTGTGTGTCTATATATATACATTTATAGTAATATGGACATATGTTTACTAGATGTTGTTTTTTCTTGCCTTCTGATTGTTGCTCTGAGTGTTGCTATCCCTGTGCTGTTGCAATCCTGGAATTTCTCCATTGTGGGACTAATAAAGGCTTATCTTATCTTATCTTATCTTATCTTAAATACAGTAACTACTACAACTCCTTCAACTGACATCTGATTGGATCAGTTTATTCCAATTGACCTTTTAGACTTAAACAAAATAATTTCCTCATCCAAGCCTTCAACTTGTCTTTTAGACCCTATTCCTACCAAATTATTTAAAGAAGTCTTCCCAGTTATTGGTAGCTTTATTCTTCAAATAATCAATTCTTCATTAACTTTAGGCGATGTACCGCAGGCTTTTAAAACTGCTGTAATTAAACCCTTACTCAAAAAGCCAACGCTGGATCCAGGAGTTTTAGCTAACTATAGACCAATCTCTAATTTCCCTTTCATTTCAAAAAATCTTAGAAAGAGTTGTTGCTACGCAATTATTTGACCACTTGCAGGGAAATGGTTTATTTGAAGAGTTTCAATCTGGGTTCAGAATCCATCATAGTACTGAAACAGCCTTAGTGAAGGTCACTAATGACCTCCTGATCACATCTAATAATGGACTTGTTTCTGCACTTGTCCTTTTAGACCTTAGTACATCTTTTGCTACTCATCATCATCATAGCAGTCTGTCGCGGGTGACAATAACTGTTTCATTTAGGTCTGATCAGGTTCCTCTATGCAGCTCTGTCCCCCGCCATCTGCTGCCAGGAACTCCTGACCCTGCAAACCCGGGCAGCGTCTGAGCCAGTATGAGTTGCTTTCTGACTGACCATTTCATGAATCTGCTTGCAAAGTATTTGAGTACCACTAGCTTTTGCTGGACTAGTGGCACATTCTTGGCAGATAGAGGTATCATCAGTAGCAAGGACAGGCCAAGACAAACTGACTCCAGTATCTGTTGCAGTGACTGACCAGATGATAGGTTTGTTGATCTCTGCTGTTTGTGTAGTGCATGTCACAATGCACCGACTGGCAAAAGTCCACCATAGACCTTGCAACAGATGTGCTTATCTGCCAGGATTTCCAGTCTCACCCTGTCTAACTGGGAGTTGTTCAGCACAGACCTGTGACAGAAATTGTTTTTAGTTCTGCCAGGATGCCCAATCGATCATAATATTCTACTTGATAGAGTAGAACAGTATGTTGGACTTAATGGAACTTCATTGCAGTGGTTTAGATCTTTTTTTATCTGATAGGTTCCAGTTTGTTCATGTCAATAATGAGTTTTCTTTCAACTCAAAGCTCAGTCATGGAGTTCCACAGGGATCTCTGCTAGGCCCTACTCTTTTTAGTTTATACTCTTTTTAGTTTATATATGTTTCCGTTAGGCAACATTATTAGAAAGCACTATATACATTTTCATTGTTATGCAGATGACACACAATTATACCTGTCAATGAAGCCAGATGATAGTAATCAGTTAGCCAAGTTAGAAGCCTGTCTTAAGGAAATCAAAACTTGGATGACTTGTAATTTCCTGCTATTAAATTCAGATAAGACTGAAGTCATTCTTGTTGGTCAAAAAAACCTTAGAAATACCTTTCCAAATCAAACTTTTAGTTTGGATGCAGTTACTCTTTCTTCTTAATAGCTCTGTGAGGAACCTTGGAGTTATTTTTGATCAAGATCTGTTTCTCAATTCACATATTAAATTCATTTCTAAGACTGCCTTCTATCATTTGCGTAATATTGCCAAGATTAGGAGCATCTTTTCTCAGAATGATGCTGAGAAAATGATCCACACTTTTGTTAGCTCTAGATTAGATTATTGTAACTCTTTATTATCAGTTTGTCCTAAAACATCTCTAAAAAGTCTCCAGTTCATCCAAAATGCTGCAGCAAGAGTTTTAACAGGTACTAGAAAGAGAGATCATATCTCTCCAGTTCTGACCTCCCTTCATTGGCTTCCCATAGAGTTTAGAATTAAGTTTAAAATCCTTCTTCTCACTTTCAAAGCTCTAAACAATCAGGCCCCTTTTTATTTAAAAGATCTGATATTACCCTATTATCCTAACAGAGCACTACGCTCGCAAAATGCTGGATTACTTGTAATACCTAGAATCTCCAATAGGACAATGGGAGGCAGAGCCTTCAGTTATCAAGCTTCTCTCTTGTGGAACCAGTTGCCAATCTGGATTTGGGAGTCAGACTCGATCTCTGTTTTTAAGAATAGGGTTAAAACCTTTGTTTTTGATATAGCTTACAATTAGGGAGGGATCATTTGTCTCTGAACCCTCCCTTAGTTATGCTGCTAATAGATTTAGACAGCTGGGGGACCTCCAATAATTGCACTGGGCTTCACTCCTTTCTTCACTCTCAATGAAATATTTTTTTTTTTTGCTGGTCATTAACATCTGTTTGTTCTCTCCCATAGATTGAATCCCCATCGCGCTGTTTGTTCTCTACATGTCTGCTCTTTTCATCTTCTCTATCCCCTCACCCCCCAGCCAGTCGCAGCAGATGACTGCCCCTCCCTGAGCCTGGTTCTGCTGGAGGTTTCTTCCTTTTAAAAGGGAGTTTTTCCTCTCCACCGTCGCCAAGCGCTTGCTCACAGGGGATTGCCTGATTGCTGGGGTCTTTCCGCAATTGTGGGGGTCCCCCCTACAGTTGAAAGTGCTATGAGATGACTGTTGTTGTGAAATGGTGCTATATAAATAAAGTTGAATTGGAATTTAATTGAATTATTTTGTCTTGATTGTTCCCCTCTCTACATACTGTATGTGTGTTTTCAGTCTGTGTCCTTTGCTTCTCCTTCTTTGCCTTGGAAGGGCAAACATTTCCATGACAAAAGCAGATATCAAACTTGTTATAAATGTGGTTACAATCATCAGCTATGAGGAAAATTATCCAAATTGTAGGGCTGTAACTAATTACTGTTTTGACACTCAATCTATCCATTATTGAAATGATTGATCGACTATTCTGATTATAAATCGGATGCTCTGATGCTTTCTTCAGCTTCACAAAAAGCAATAGGACAAGCTATATAGTTTAGTTACTGTGTTGCTATTAATACACAGTGTGTGCGCTTTTGATGTTTTAAATAGAGCATATCAATTGTTAGTCTACAATTTTAATTTTTTTAAAAAGTTGCAAATTTATAGGAAAAAAGTTGCAAACTGTCCTTGATTTTTGCCTGCCAAAGTCTGCTTTTTTATGTTCTGGGGTGTGAGAGGGTTTTGGCCTTGTGGGTATACTGTACTAAATTATTTAGTCTAGGAGTGTGATTTCACTGGTCAGAACCTATCTGGCAATCTAAATAAAAACGTAGAGGGATTTGGGTCATTTAAAACTTCCTTGAAGTTTTAAACAGACCTCCAAACCTCAATAACCACATCCTGATCATCATGCCTCAGCAACTGGTGAGAGTAAAGAACAGACCTATGTCAGAGGATCATTACTGATGTTTGGTGCTGCATGTTCAGGCCACTTTACTGCTTATGGCATCCCAGGCCACTGGGACATGTCCTGGTGAAAACAATGGCCAGTCCACCCCTGCTAGCCAGAATCTAGTGAGCAGGGGATCAGACCGCAAAGGTCTCTGCTTTTGACTGCCACCCAGTCCACATAGCACTGTACCCTCCTGATCCCTCCTGCAGGTGATGAGCCAACTTTAGGGCACTTGCCTCTGAGGCCCTCCCACAGGCCTGGCTCCAGGGTTGGGCTCCGGTAGCCCCATACCGGGAATGGTACACTGAATCCTTGATTAAACATGCATCATGAGTCAATAGTTGTATCTAAGAATGAGGTGAGATGAGTTTCTATTTCAGTGTCCTTGGTCAAGGTCAGAGGGCAGGTTTCCTAAATCCTGTAAATGAGATAATTTGAGAAGCATATTATGTAGACTTTTTATACTCGTACATAGAGATATCTCGAAAAAATCCTGGATGTCTTTGAATTTGGATGACCTTGACCTTGACCTTAAGGTTAGAGGTCAGCTCTTTTATATATATCTATATCTACGTATATATATATATATATATAAGAGTTATATATATATATATATATATATATATATATATATATATATATATATATATATATATATATATATATATATATATATATACACTACCGTTCAAAAGTTTGGGGTCACCCAGACAACTATTTTGTGTTTTCCATGAAAAGTCACACTTATTTACCACCATGAGTTGTAAAATGAATAGAAAATATAGTCAAGACATTGACAAGGTTAGAAATAATGATTTATATTTGAAATAATAATTTTTTCCAGATACTCAACCTGCTCAAAGGAAGGTCAGTTTTATAGCTTCTCTAACCAGCTAAACTGTTTTCAGCTGTGCTAACATGATTGCACGAGGGTTTTCTAATCATCCATTAGCCTTCTGACGCAATGAGCAAACACATTGTACCATTTGAACACTGGAGTAATAGTTGCTTGAAATGGGCCTCTATACACCTATGTACATATTGCACCAAAAACCAGACATTTGCAGCTAGAATAGTCATTTACCACATTAGCAATGTATATTAGATATTAGAGTGTATTTCTGATTAGTTTAAAGTTATCTTTGTAGAAGAGCTTGGAAATGAAGAGGCAATTTGATTTATAAACCAAGTTTAATAATCAGCATAATCAGCTCTTCTAACAAGTCTCATCTGGTGCAGAGAGTGGCAGAAGGGAAAAAAGAGACAGAATGTCTCCAGCTCACTGACTTTATACTGGCACACAATAAAAGACATGCATAACAAAGGCTGACATCCCTCATTATCTTAATCCCCCCATTGTCTTGGTATTTCCTCTCCTCGCCTTGGGGGGTGAGGGTGGCTCCTCCGGTCTCCTCCGCCGCGTCCGGGAACGTCTTTGTTCTTCACTCGGTGGTTGAGAGCCCTTTGTCCTTTCAGAGGTGTGAAGTCCTTTACATATGTATTACCAAACATTTCCATATGCTTCAACATATGTAGGTTATGGAATATATGGTTAATATAGACCACAGGCCCCCCAAACAACTAAGAAAAGACAACAGGAAGGTTCACAGTCTAAGATAGTTATTATGACATACTAAGTGTTACATCTGTTGCCACAGAAGAAACTTTCCAGCAGCCATGCTCCTAAGAGAGTTCAGTGGTAATCATAACAGCATAGTAAAATCATAAGTCAGTCCTAAACTGTTGCAGCACAATTAGTGAATAATTGTGGAGTGGTTGTATCAGTCCCTGTGCTGTCTGGGTTTTAATCTTCTCCCAAAGCTGCTGTAGGTTGGTTTCGGCGCCCTGCTGGGACTTTCTTGTGAGGACTCTGCAGTGTGGGAAGGAGAGAGGTTAACTGTTCCCTGCTGGGGGGCTGAGTCTTTTCTCTTGGGGGGTCTACCCCGCCGAGGTGCTCTCGCCAACTGTGCAGGCTCGTCTTTCAACAAGAAGGCAGGTTTAAGTCTGTCAATGCTGACTGTTTCTTTTCTATCCCCAAAATCAAGCACAAAGTGTTTATCACCATGTTCCAGCACTCTGTATGGCCCATCGTATGCTGGGCGAAAGGTAGGTTTTAAAGCTTCATGCTTAACAAAAACGAACTCAGCGTTTTTTAAAGCCTGAGGGACAAAAACCCGTGGGAAGGAGTGATGAGCTGGACCGGGGAGAGAGTTTGGTCGATTGTTGCCTAAAAACCTTGGGACTGGAAGGCGCCCTGGCTCTGGGTTCTCTGGTAAAAATTCACCTGGGAGCCTAAGAGGTTGTGCAAAGACTAATTCTGCGGGAGAGGCGTCTAGATCCTCTTTAGGTGCAGCACGCAACCCCAATAAAACCCAGGGAAGTTTATTTACCCAATTTGTGTCCGTTAGTGAGGCTCTGAGGGCGGCCTTTAAAGACCTGTGAAAACGCTCGTATAACCCATTAGCCTGAGGGTGATAAGCGGTGGTGCGATGAATTGTTGCCCCTAAGCTGTTGGACATGGCTGACCAGAGCTCTGAGACAAATTGAGGCCCCCTATCGGACGTGATGTCCGATGGGACGCCGAAACGTGCCACCCAGTTTGTCAAAAAGACGCGAGCGACTTCCTCCGCTGTGGTTGCCGCTAGAGGGACTGCCTCTGGCCAGCGTGTGGTGCGGTCTATCATTGTTAACAGGTGTGTGAAACCTTGGGAGGAAGGTAGTGGCCCCACGAGGTCGACATGAACGTGGTCGAACCTTCTAGCAGGGATTGGAAAAGGCTCCAGAGGGGCTTTTGTGTGTCTGTGTATTTTGGCGCGTTGACAAGAAATGCAAGTTTTTGCCCATTCTTTTACGTTTTTGCGCAGGCCTGGCCACACAAACTTTTCGGTGACCATTTTAACCGAGGCGCGCACACCTGGGTGCGCGAGGGAGTGAATTGCGTCGAAAATACGGCGGCGCCATGTAGCTGGTACTAACGGGCGAGGTCGGCCGGTTGAGACATCACATATTAGGGGGGGCACGCCGTCGTGTAAACCCTTTTTCTCCAGCCTTAACCCTGTTGGTCCAGACAGGAGTGTGCGCACGTCCGCGTCACTGCTTTGTTCCTCTGCCATGGCTGCATAATCTATCCCTGCATGGATAGGTGCTGCGTATGTGTCTGCGTTAGTGAAGAGTTCTGCTGCTGAGGCAGTATAATCTGTCTCCCCGTGCTCTGGTGGTGTCACAGCACGAGAGAGACAGTCCGCTACTACGTTAAGTTTGCCTGCCACGTGTCGAATGTCTGTGGTGAACTCTGAAATCACAGCTAGCTGTCTTTGTTGCCTGCCTGACCATGGTTCTGAAATTTTAGCCATAGCAAAGGTGAGCGGTTTATGGTCTACAAAAGCCATGAAACTCCGCCCTTCTAACCAGAACTGGAAGTGGCGGATGGATAAATGAAGCGCCAGCAGCTCTCTGTCAAAAGTGCTGTATTTACGTTCAGTTTGGTTTAGCGATTTGCTAAAGAATGCTAAAGGTTGCCAGACCCCGCTGATCAGCTGTTCTACAACTGCCCCTATAGCCAGGTCTGAAGCATCTGTGGTTAGTGCGATGCGGGCCAAGGGATCTGGGTGAACTAACAATGTGGCGTTAGCTAGGGCGCTTTTTACTTCCGCGAAAGCACGTTCGCGCTCCTGGGTCCATTCGACCGCGTTGGAAGCTTTCTTTTTTTTGAGCGCGTCATATAGGGGCTGCATGAGCTGAGCTGCGTGGGGGAGGAAGCGGTTGTAAAAATTAACCATCCCTAAAAATTCCTGTAGCGATTTGACCGTTTGTGGCCGTGGGAAACTTTCCATCGCGTGAACTTTGTCTGGAAGTGGAACTGCCCCCTTCGGAGAGACTTTGTGTCCTAAAAAATCAATTTGTGACACGCCAAATTTGCATTTGGCTGGATTGATTATTAGCCCGTGCTCTTCTAGCCTCTGAAAAACCGTAGTGAGGTGCTGCTCGTGTTCTACCTCAGACAAGCTGGCTACCAGCATGTCGTCGAGGTAGACGAAGACAAAAGGAAGGTCGCGTAAGACCGCGGCCATCATTCGTTGAAAAGTTTGAGCAGCGCCTTTGAGGCCGAAAGGCATTCGCAGGAATTCAAAAAGGCCGAAAGGGGTTATTACCGCTGTTTTAGGAATGTCTTCTGCTCGGACTGGGACTTGGTGATAACCGCGGACTAAGTCTAATTTTGAAAAAATGCGCGCACCCGCCAGATGTAGTGAAAAATCTTGAATGTGAGGGATTGGGTAACGGTCATGCGCTGTAGCGTTGTTTAATCTGTGGTAATCTCCGCACGGTCTTCAAGAACCGTCGGATTTCGGAACCATGTGAAGTGGTGAGGCCCAGGGGCTCTTCGAGCGTCTAAGAATGCCCAATTTTTCAAGAGTTGTAAACTCGTCCCGTGCTATGTTGAGCTTGGCCGCGTCTAAGCGGCGAGCTTTGGCAAAAACGGGAGGTCCCGTTGTGGGAATGAAGTGTTCAACCCCGTGTTTAGCCACAGTGGCTGAGAATTTGGGAATTGTGAGTGCTGGAAATTGGGTGAGGAGTTGCTCAAACTTACCTTCTGCCGTGGTGACGTTGGCCTGCACAGGTGGTGGAGAAACTTGGGCTGAGCAGGGAATAGAAGCAAAGGACAGTGCATTAACCAGGCGCCTATTTGCTAGATCCACTAATAACCCATGTGCACACAAAAAATCTGCGCCTAATAAGTTAAAACTCACCGCCACTACAACAAATGTCCATCTGTAGCTGCGGCCGTGGATGTGGAGGTGCAGGCTCTTTTCGCCGAACGTGTCGATGCTAGAGCCGTTGGCTGCCACGGCTCCGTTGCCCCGGGTGCCCGTGGCTCGATCTGCGTGGGAGGGCATGACGAAACTCAGCTGGGCTCTTGTGTCGATGAGGAACTGCTTGCCTGTGTGTCCATCCGTCACGTACAACAGCTTATTCTTCTCGCCGAGAACCGCTGCCGTTAACGGCTCTCGGCTTTGG
The DNA here is from genome assembly GCA_020510985.1 of Pholidichthys leucotaenia. Lineage (NCBI taxonomy): Eukaryota > Metazoa > Chordata > Actinopteri > Cichliformes > Pholidichthyidae > Pholidichthys > Pholidichthys leucotaenia. Next base: position 89,899,559 of record CM035847.1, read on the forward strand.
CGTTTTCCCGAAATCGCAAATTTGCAGGGGGGAACGCATTTGTGGGCCTTCTCGGCGAAGCGGTGGTGATAATAACAGGCGTCGCTCTGTCTGCTAAGTTTGGGCCGTGTCGCTGTCACCGTGGGCTGGGTCTGCTCAGTGGTTTGTGGCTCCCCGTGGCTCGGGGCGTCAGCTTTGAGGTCTGCGGATGCTGCTGTGGGTGTCTGCTCCTTGCAGGCGTTGACGAGCCGATGAGCTTCGTTGGCCAGTGCGCGGAAGTCTTGGTGGTTGTTGCATTTCGTGCTGGCGAGTGTCCCTCTCATGTGTGGCGGCAGCGTGCTGAGGAATATAAACTGGAAGAGGAAGTTGTCATTGTCCTCTTCTTTGAGCTGTAGCAAATCCTCCATGAGGGCCTTCGGTTTGCACCCTCTGTGGCCGTAGACCGCCAGGATCTTCTCGGCTCTCTCTTCCGCTGATGGGACGTAGTTCGCCACGATGGTTGCTTTGAGCGTCTCATATTTGTCCCGAGCCGGTGGCCACCGGATCATGCTCCGCATACACTTTGAAGTGGCGGCGTCGAGTTTGGAGACGATATGGTAAAATTTGGTATCGTCAGCCGTGATGCCCGCCAGAGTAAACTGGGCTTCAGCCTGCTGAAACCAAGAGGCGTGGTCTTCTTGCCAGAAGTCTGGCAGCTGGACAGCGACGGCATTCGTGCATACCATCACTGCTGTGCCCGCCGGGTGAGAGTGCCTTGCCTCGGCTCTCACGGCGGTGCTGGTGCTCGGTTGAGCCCTCTCAATCTCTTCTGCCGGGGGGAACAGTTGTCCATCTGTTCCCTCGTCTGCGTAGGTCGCCACGGATGAGTCGATTGCGGGGGTATGCCTCAGGACCATACTTGCGTCAGGGGTCACCAGTGTAGAAGAGCTTGGAAATGAAGAGGCGATTTGATTTATAAACCAAGTTTAATAATCAGCATAATCAGCTCTTCTAACAAGTCTCATCTGGTGCAGAGAGTGGCAGAAGGGAAAAAAGAGACAGAATGTCTCCAGCTAACTGACTTTATTCTGGCACACAATAAAAGACATGCATAACAAAGGCTGACATCCCTCATTATCTTAATCCCCCCATTGTCTTGGTATTTCCTCTCCTTGCCTTGGGGGGTGAGGGTGGCTCCTCCGGTCTCCTCCGCCGCGTCCGGGAACGTCTTTGTTCTTCACTCGGCGGTTGAGAGCCCTTTGTCCTTTCAGAGGTGTGAAGTCCTTTACATATGTATTACCAAACATTTCCACATGCTTCAACATATGTAAGTTATGGAATATATGGTTAATATAGACCACAATCTTCATTGAAAAAAACAGTGCTTTTCTTTCAAAAATAAGGAAATTTCTAAGTGACCCCAAACTTTTGAACGGTAGTATATATATATATACAGTATACTGTATATATACAGTATATATATATATATATATATATATATATATATATATATATATATAGTATATATACAGTATATATAAAACAGAAGAAAATAAGGGAGCCTTTTGATATTGATTCCACAGCTGTATCTATGAGAAATCTTAAACAACTTTGAATTTGGGTGACCTTGAACTGAAGGTCAAGGTCAGAGGTCAGTTTTAAAAAAAATGTAAACATGATAACACAGAAAAGAAAAGATGTACATGTTTACGCACACACACACATGCACACGCATACAAGCACGCGTGCACACACACACAGCTACTATAGTTCTGTCTTTGAAAAGACTTATTTGCTAAAGCTGATTTAGCCAGTCTTTCATGAATCGCCCGTTTCACAGGCAGAACAAGACACCAAGCACTGCCTCTGAGCTTGTAACATTTATTAAAGGAAAGATGAACAAGACATGCAACAAAACATAAATAAGGAGGGGAAAACTCGTGCCGGAGGAGAGCGGAGCTCATGACCAGGCAGAACAGCCCTTGGAAAATAATGGCTGAGGCTCTTGGGGACGCCAGGGAATAGAAACAATTGCAGCCAGAGCACACCCGAGGAACAGCGGGGCTCACCGCTGAAGGAATGAAGGGAAAAGGACTAATTACCTGGTCGGAGCTCAACGCGATCTCCTCAACGGCTATGGCCGACAACACTCTCAGATTCTGGACATACATCTGAGGATATCACAGTAGGACACGACAATGGGGAAGGTTGTCATGCCCTTAAATACCATCCCCTGATGGATAGCAGGTGTGGATGCATGAGTGGAGAAAGAAATACAATCAATGACAGCTGCGCAGTCTGCGAACCAGTTTGACAGCCGGGAGCTGCGCAGCGCTGTCAAAATAAAGCACAAACCAGAAACCATAATGACAAGAAAAACACAACCCCAAAATGTAAAAAATTACTCTACCAGTACAAAATGATAATAATTAAACAGGAACCAAACACAACAAACAGGAAAAACAATGATACAAACAGACAGAAAAGACTAACTTAAACTTGACACAGTCAGTACTTTTAATGCCAACAGGCTGAGCAGGAGCACCGGTGGCCAGTGGTATTTTTATACTTTAGCTTCAGAAATATCCCATTTGTTTATTATTTACTGATGGTGGGAATCCCCAGAGGGCCCCTGGATATGATATTATCCTAATACTTGGGCAATGATACTGTACCATCATGCGCTCATGATACTGCAGGTTCTCTCTGATTTTAAGGCCATATTGGGGGGGGGGGCTATAAAGTTCATAGGCTGACCATGATGCAGTGGCCAAATTTGACCAAATGTGGTTTATTATACCCATACTCTTGACAGTTCTCTCACTCTTGAACAAGGTTCTCGTATTGATGACCTAGTTATAAGTGGACTAGACATCAGATATCAGTCATATGCCCATGCTGCAACAGGACTGAATGGTGAAGATGCACCCATGAGTGAGTCATTGTCCTTAGAAAATCAAGTGCTTCAGTTCCTTAATAATAAAGACATTAAGGTAGAAGCCAATGCAATCTCAGCCTGTTATGCTCTACTGAAGAAAGATAACAAAACAAAGAAATCAATTGTGATGTGCTTTGTGAACAGAAGGGTAAAGAATAACATACTGAGGCAGGCCAAAAAGCTAAAGGAAACTCAAGTTTACCTAAATGAATACCTGACAAAAAAAAAATATGCTGAATTAGCACGACAGGCATGGATGCTAAAAAAACAAAATAAGATACAAGCAACCTGGACAAGAAATAGTAGAATTTGGATTAAACTAAATGGATCACCTGAGCAAGCAAAGAGTATAATGATCAGAGATGCTACTGACTTAGATAAATACAGATGAACACTGATTAAGAAAATTATGAGCCAATGATAATCCATATTCATACACACGATAAGAATAGTTCTTTTGACACACCATGCCAAAGTACTTTAAAAAAAATAAGCAAAATAAACAAAAACTTATGACCGACTCGAGTAGACATCAATTATCCCCAGTTGGAGGAAGTCATTTGACACAGAATGAGGAAACTCAAACTCTGAAAATATACCATTATGCTGAACATAAACCACAAGAGATGGAGAATGATATTGATCCTGATAACCACTTTTTCAATAATATTCATAACCACTGTGAATATTACACTGAAAAACAATTCAAAAGTCAAGTGCAATTAGATGGTAAACTGTCAATAATACACTTCAATAGCAGAAGTCTTAACAAAAACTTTCCACAGATTCAGGACTATTTAAAACAGCTAGACAGAAAATTCACAGCTATTGCAGTCTCTGAAACCTGGCTTAATGAAGAACTGGCTCCCCTGATGGCAATAGAGGGATATCAGATGTTTTATATTAACAGATCTCAAAAAAAGGGTGGTGGTGTTGCACTGTATATTGATTACCTGTACAGGTGTAAGCTTGTAAATGAAATGTCCTCAGCACTACCAGGGATTTTGGAATGTGTTACTGTTGAGATTGACCTAGACAAAACAAACAATCTAATCATAAGCTGCATATATAGAACGCCGGGAACTTGCATTGAGACATTCAGAGATAAATTAGTCGAGCTGTACAATAATATTACTAGTAAGAGAATGGTAGCAATTTGTGGAGATTTCAATATTGATTTACTGAATCCACATCAACAAAATGTAATTACAGAGTTCATGAACTCTATGTACAGCATGAGTCTATATCCCACAATAACACATCCTAGTAGAATCACAGTTCACTCTGCTACACTTATTGACAACCTGTTTGTCAATGTTTTCGATAAGAAAATAGAAAGTGGATTATTGATAAATGATATAAGTGACCACTTGCCAACCTTTGCACTTATCCATGGCCACACGGGGCCCAACGCAGAAATAATTTCAAAATCGTTCAGACACAAATCACCAAATGCAATCAGTTCTCTTAAAGAGGACTTGCTGAAACAAGACTGGACAGAAGTCTATGTATCAGACGTAAATGAAGCCTATGACACATTTATAAACATTGTAACCACTCTTTATGAAAAAAAACTGCCCATTAGTAAAAAAAAAAAAGCTTAAACACAAATTTGCTGATAAGCCATGGTTAACCAAAGGACTACAAAAGGCGTGTAAAAAGAAAAATTTATTATATAAAGCTTTCCTAAAGAAAAGAACAAAAGAAGCAGAGCAGCGGTATAAAACATACAAAAATAAGTTAACATATATAATAAGATGCAGTAAAAGAGACTATTACAGTAAAGAACTGGCGAAAAACAAAGACAATATTAAAAATACATGGACAATACTCAACAGTATCCTTGGAAATAAAAGCAGAAATACAAGCTACCCAACTAATATTCCAAAAAATAATAAAACGACTCAGAGTCTCAATATAGCTTCACCTGCAGATGAATTTAATAATTTTTTTGTTAACATTGGACCTAAACTGGCCCGAGAAATACCCACTACGGTGCCTACAGGTAATACAATATGCAATAACACTGCTGTAAAAGATTCCATCTTCATAAAGAACACAGACGAAAGAGAGGTCATTGAAATTGTTAAATCATTCAAAAGTAAAACATCTACTGACTGTGATGGTATCGACATGCTACTAGTCAAAACTGTTATCGAATGCATAGTAAAACCACTGACGTATATCTGTAACCTGTCTCTCCAATCAGGTATATTTCCCAATGCAATGAAAATAGCTAAAGTAATTCCGATATACAAGATGGGCGACAGAGGGAAACTCTCAAACTATAGACCAATTTCACTATTACCGCAATTTTCCAAGATACTTGAAAAAATATTCTATGAGAGAATTGACAACTTCATACTGAAGAATGATTTATTATGTGAGCAGCAATATGGGTTCAGACACAAGAGGACAACTGCATATGCCCTAATGGAATTTACAGAAAAAATATCAACAGCCATTGAAAATAAAGAGTATTCAGTTGGAGTATTCCTAGATCTTAAAAAAGCATTTGATACAGTAGATCATAATTTATTATTAAAGAAACTACAAAATTATGGTATTAGAGGGGTAGCACTATAGATATCAGTATGTATGTGTTAGCAACAAAAACTCAGAGTTGCTGAAGGTCACCTGTGGAGTCCCACAGGGTTCAGTTTTGGGACCATTATTATTCAATATGTATATAAACGATATATGTAAAGTTTCAGAAAAAATGGACTTAATATTGTTTGCCGATGACACTAATCTGCTATGCAGTGGAAACAATTTGGAACAACTTGTGGATACACTCGGAAAGGAATTAGGAAAGCTTAAACTGTGGTTTGATTCAAACAAATTAACGCTCAATTTAAGTAAGACAAAATTTATAGTCTTTAACAACCATCACAACAACCCAGTACCCAAACTCAATGTAAATGGTGTAGAGATTGAAAGGGTATCTGAAACTAAATTCCTTGGAGTAATAATTGATAACAAACTGTGTTGGAAGTCACATATTAATTATATTAAAGGTAAAGTATCCAAATCAATTGCAATATTACACAGAGTGAAATATTTGCTGAATCAACCCACACTATACACCTTGTATCATTCATTAATACTCCCATACATGAAATATTGTAATGAAGTATGGGGAAATACATATAAAACAAACATATATCCACTCTTTATGCTTCAAAAGAGAGCTATTAGAATAATAAACAAAGCAGCTTACAGGGAACCAACAAACCCACTTTTTCTCAAACAAAAAACTCTCAAGTTGAAAGATCTGGTTGACTTTAAAACCGCAATAATAATGTTCAAAGTGAAGAATTTATCACTGCCCGCAAATATCCAAAAGTTGTTCCAAACAAGGGAGAAACGATATCACTTCAGAGGAACATGTATATTTCAAAAGCCTACAGTGAGAACAACCACCAAGCAACACTGTATTTCAGTGCAAGGAGTCAGATTATGGAACGATTTTGGACCTGAATTAAAATCATGTACAACGCTTGGACAATTTAAACAAAAACTAAAGGAAGAAATACTCCAAACATATTTACAAGACGACATGTAAACTCACATAAGGATTGACATATCCAGCCTGTATTGTGTTGTAGCTTAGTTTTTTTTTTTTTTTTTTTTTTTTTCTCTGTGACATTTTGTCTTAGATTTGTTTTGAATAGTAACCGCTTAACTTAGCTTAGTTTTCTTTTTTTTTTCTCTCAGTCACATTTTGTCTTAGCTTTGTTTTAAATTGTAATCGCTCTTGTCTTGTTTTCTCTTTTTTCTCTTTTGAATTCTTGGATGGAATATGGGTGGGCAATATAAGCTGCGGCTTCAGCCATCACCCATTTCGGATAACTCACGTGGAATTGTATAGAAGAAGGAGTCTTTGTCTAATTTGACCTTGTTGTTATATTATACAGTTTCTTTTAACCTGTACTGTACTATCCGAAATAAATTCATTCATTCATTCATATACTCTCAGCTCTGCTCTGCCCTCTTGTTCCTTGGCCACTGAAGCACAAAAACTACTGGCTCAGCACCTACGAGCAAAACTCCTTCTTAGTCAGCCTATGAAGTTTTCAGCGCACCCCACCCAAAAAAAAAAAAAAAAAAAAACTCCAGACAGTCCTAGAGAAAATCCTGGTCATCTTGATAGTTGCATAGATTATCTTGTCAGATTTTGCTGGTGTGAGGTTGGTTAAAGGTGATTCAATATTCTTGGAAGAATGCCGGGGTCTTACTGATCTTAAATCATAAATATTCAACATGATTTTTTTTTTTTTGTCATCAGAAATCTTGTTGTTGTCATTATGTCATTTTTTTAAATTTTTTTTTTATTTATTTTTTTTTTTTCTCTCGGCGCCACACGAGTAGGCTGCCTTTTGCAACAGCGGCTCGATTCCGAGTCTTTTTCCCTTCCTCTCTCTTTTGATCCGTCTTTTTTTTTTCACCCCACTTATATCACGGACACACAGATCGTCCTAAATGTCTCCTGAGCCGGTGGACGGAGCCACTGTTTATAGCAGGATACGATACAGCAGAGAACAGCTGCTAGCATTCAACCGCCACCCGGTCCCATTGGAAAAACTCGACATACCGAGAGAACTGAGGCGAAAACGCCGCGGCTGCCGGGCTGGAGTAAGGCGGAGGACAAAAAATATAAGGTACAGACCCTCCCTTCCATCTGTTGTCATGGGAAATGTACGGTCGATACTGGGAAAGTTAGATGAGCTAGCGGCTATCTCCCGTTATGATAGCACATACCGGGAGTGCTCTCTCCTTTTGTTTACTGAGACGTGGCTAACTGAACTAGCAGCAGATGCTAACATTGAGCTGGAGGGTTTTCACATGATACGAGCTGACCGAACACCAGACAGTGGCAAGGCTAGGGGCGGTGGAGTGATAATGTATGTTAACAACAACTGGTGCAGACCGGGACATATCACTGTTAAACAACGACACTGCAGCAAAGACATTGAGTTGCTAGCTGTTAGCACGAGGCCTACATATCTCCCGAGAGAACACTCACACGTGATCTGCATTGTTGTTTATGCAAATCCGACGGCGAACGCTGGGACAGCACGTGACGTCATCCATTCAGTAACCAGCAGGCTGCAGACAGAACACCCAGATGCTCTTCTCCTCATCTCAGGCGATTTCAACCATGTTTCACTGTCTCCCATTCTACCCACGTTCACCCAGTATGTCACATGCCACACTAGAGACAATAAAACACTGGATTTATTCTACGCAAACACTAAGGAGGCGTACACCTCATCACAACTCCCCCCACTCGGGAGATCGGATCACAACTTGGTTCATCTCCGGCCGGTGTACAAACCCCTAGTGCACAGACAACCTCCGGCCATGCACACTGTGGAGTTATGGTCTGAGGAGACAATGGACACCCTAAAGGGCTGTTTTGAAGCCACCGCCTGGAAGCAGCTCTGCGATCCACATGGTGAGGACATCGATGGCCTCATTCACACCTTCACGGGCTACCTCAGCTTCTGTGTGGACAAATCCGTTCCCACCAAGACCATACGGCGTCACTCAAACAACAAACCCTGGATCAACCCTGAGATAAAAACACTTCTGAGAGAGAAGAAGAGGATCTTCAGGTCAGGGAACAGGGAGATGCTGAAGTCCGTACAGAGGGAGCTGAGGAGAAAGATCAGAGAAGGCAAAGACAGCTTCAGGAAGAAGATGGAGGACAAGCTGCAACAGAGCGACATCAGCGGGGTCTGGAGAAACCTCAAAACCATCTCGGGGCTCCAGAATACCTCCCCCCAGGCCACAGGGGGCAGGGAGTGGGCGAACAACCTGAATCTGTTTTTCAATAGATTTGACCAACCGCCCTCCCCCCTGACTGCACAACAACCACTGCTGCCTCTAAAGAAATCAAGTCCTGCTGCCCACTCCCCACTCCACCAACACCCCCCCCACTCCCAACACACAGCCCCCCATCCTGACCCTGACCAGGACCCAGGTGAGGACGGAGCTGAGGAAGATCAAGGCGAGGAAGGCGCCGGGACCGGACGGCATCAGCACAAAGCTCCTCAAGTCCTGTGCAGACCAGCTGTGTGGGATTGTGACGTATATCTTCAACATGAGCCTGAAACTGGGGAGGGTACCACAGCTGTGGAAAACATCTTGTGTGGTACCTGTACCAAAAACTTCCCACCCCAAAGACCTGAACAGCTACAGACCGGTGGCCTTGACGTCCCACTTGATGAAGACCCTGGAGAGACTGCTCCTTGCTCACCTCCGCCCCCTGGTGGAACCAGCGATGGATCCACTCCAGTTCGCCTACCAGCATGGCATTGGGGTGGAGGATGCGGTGATCTTCCTCCTTCACCGTTCTCTGTCCCACCTGGAGAAGCCCGGGAATATGGTGAGGATCATGTTCTTTGACTTCTCCAGTGCTTTCAACACCATCCAACCGATGATCCTGAAGGACAAGCTGCTGCGCGCAGGGGTGGACCAGCACCTGTCATCATGGATCCTGGACTACCTCACGAACCGGCCTCAGTTTGTGAGAACCCGGGACTGTGTGTCCGACACGATCATCAGTAGCACGGGGGCCCCCCAGGGAACGGTGCTGGCTCCCTTCCTGTTCACTCTTTATACTGCGGACTTCTCACACAACACAACACACTGCCATCTACAGAAGTTCTCTGATGACTCTGCGATCGTTGGCCTCATCTCCAATGGAGATGAAGCTGAGTACAGAGGGCTTATCCAGGACTTCGTGGACTGGTGCCATCGGAACTGCCTCCAGATCAACGCGAGGAAAACTAAGGAGCTGGTGGTGGACTGCCGCAGGCATGGGCAGCCCCTCACAGTACCAGTAAATATACAGGGAACAGACATCGAGATGGTGACATCCTATAAGTACCTGGGTATTCATCTGAACAATAAACTAGACTGGTCACACAATACTGATGCACTCTACAAGAAGGGACAGCGCAGGCTGTTCCTGCTGAGGAGACTCAGGTCTTTTGGTGTACAAGGGGCGCTGCTGAAGTCATTCTATGACACGGTGGTGGCATCAGCCATCACTTTTGGAGTGGTCTGCTGGGGCAGTGGCATTACTGCAGCCGATAGGAAGAGACTGAACAAACTGATTAAGAAAGCTAGCTCTGTCCTGGGGCAGCGCCTTGATCCGATGGAGGAGATAGGAGAGAGAAGGACGGTGGCTAAACTGTCATCTCTGCTGGAGTCCGAGTTCCACCCTATGCAGGACATACTGAATGCACTGAGGAGCTCATTTAGCAGCAGACTACATCATCCCAGGTGCACAACCGAGAGGTTTCGTAGGTCCTTCCTACCAACGGCTGTCAGACTGTACAACCTAAGCAGGGCTGCTCGCAGAGATAGCAAAAAGACGTAACAAACTAATAGTTTTTTGAATGCAAAAGATGCAATAGACTTACACAATGGTCCCCTCCGGCATACAACTAGGAACATACCGGTCGCTATGGAGGGTGAGAATATGTATGGGCACATAATCATACCATGTAGGATAACTAAGTAGACGGTTATGCTGTTTCATTCCATCTAGCAACAATGCTCTGCACTGTGTGTGTTTATATATTTACATATTTATTCCATCTAGCTACAATGCTCAGCACTGGGTGTGTTTATATATTTATATATCTACATATTATTCCATCTAGCTACATTGCTCCGCACTGTGTGTGTTTATATACTTGCATATTTATTCCACCTAGCTGCAATGCTCCGTACTGTGGGTGTTTATATATTTACATATTTATTCCATCTAGCTACAATGCTCTGCACTGTGTGTTCATATATTCATATATTTATTCCATCCAGCTACAATGCTCTGCACTGTGTGTCTGTGTGTGTGTGTATATATATATATTTTATAGTAATACGTACATATGTATATTAGCTGCTCTTGCTTGCTTGTTTTTTTCTTGCCTTCTGATTGTTGCTCTGAGTGTTGCTATCCCTGTGCTGTTGCAATCCTGGAATTTCCCCGTTGTGGGACTAATAAAGGCTTATCTTATCTTATCTTATCTTATGCGTTGCATGAGGGAGGGATAAGAAACCCAATAGCAAGAGTAGAATGTGCATTTTTATTAACAAAACATATGAAAATAACAAGTCCAGTTATGACCACAAATACAGAGAGTTGTACTGATGAGAAAATGGTCACCAGACACACAGGGCATCTCCCGGATGCTCTACAGCCCAGCGAAGGGAAAGTCTAGTGCCGCAAAGCAGCTGTCAACACAGGGAGAAAGGCAATTTACTTATGGAACTGGAGCGATCCGGAGCTTCCCGTGTAGTCTGGCGGATGAGGGAGACAAGCTGGGTCAGCCGCTAACATCCAGGGATAGATCATCTGAAGATGTCAGGCTGAATGCGCAAGGTAATAATACAACATTCATGGAGAAATCGCTGCCACGAATGAGGGTGAATGCTGAGACGATCTCTTCCTACTAACTCCTCGATAAATAATAATAAACTTAACGAAGGAAGAGATTGCCGGTGTGGGAATGGGTGGGCTGGACAAAATGAACCCCAGGTGTGCATGAGTGAGTAGCTGCGCATGTGAATGAGAATGAATGGAGTGTGTGTATATGTGTTCAGGTTCAGGTTCAGGTTACTTTATTTTTACCCGTAGGTAGATTTGTTTTGCAGTCTGGTGACATCCATATTTACAAGCCACTAATTACATTCAATATAGACACAAACACAGGCACACAGGTGTGTGGAACACCCAATAACAGAACACAGCTCATGGCACTAGACAGGAGAAGGGGGCGTGCCCGAGCTGTCAGGAAGAGAAGGCCAAAAGCTCCCTGATGCGCCTGATGTAAAATAGGGCAAATAAATAATAAGTCAGAACTGGGTTTGGAACAGACAAACCCCCCCCCCCCCCCGTGGTGAATTCCAGAGACCCCAGTACCATCAGCTGAAAACAATTACCCAGAGCGGGAGGTGGGGGGAAACTGGTTAGGAGGGAAGCAACCTGTGGAAAAAACAACAAATGATAAGCACATAATGAGCAGTGACCCTCCTAACGAGCCCCCACCAAGGACACTAACCCCGCCCCCAGGAGTCCAAAGTTCAAGGGGTCGGCCAAAGTCCCAGGCCCCCAGCATGGCGAGGCGTGACTGATTGGGCGGCCTGCCCAAGTTCCATGTCCAGTAGACGACCCGCAGAATAACTTCCGTCGGCCTGCCCGGCCCGAAATCCAAGTCCTTCAGGTGGCCGACCAACATGGTGGAGCCACCAAAACCGGAGGGGAAGGTGGAGAGGCAGCCTACCTACTCAAGAACTTCGGCGGCCAAACCAAGGAACAGGAGCCCCCCTGCCATCCAAGGCTTGGTGCACGGGGACCATAGCACCAGTGGTGGTCCTGGTCTGGGACATGGCTGCGCCCGCGATGGTCCCAATCTGGGACGTAGCTGCACCCGTGATGGTCCCGACCTGGGACGTGGCTGCACCGGCAGTGGACTCCAGCTGGAACTCTGCTGCACCGTTGGTGGACTCCGGCTGGAGTTCTGCTGCACCCGCGGTGGGCTCCGGCTGGAGCACCGTTGCACCTGCGGTGGTCCCCATCGGGGGCCTCATTGCTCCTGCGGTGGCCTCCCCAGCGAAGGAGGTGATGCTCCTCACGACTCCTGGCGCTGGGCCCCAATCCTTGGTGACCTCCGATGAGATCAGCAGCTCTCCGGCAACCCTAGCCGGGGGCTCCGAACCCAAAGGGAGAGAAAGAAAAACCGGGACAGGGTCGCCGGCAGCGGCAGAGCCTGGTGAGGCGGCCCCAAGGGCTACTACGAGCTGCCCTGGGCCCTCCTCACCATGAGACGGGCAGTGTGACATCAATATTGACATTACTGGCATAATCGAGTACACTTGCCTGAACTTGAGCTCCACTGCCATCCAGGACTCCGGCGATGTAGGGTGCGTGGGTTCCACCGGTCCGTCGTGTCCTACCCATTCGTCAACCTCCTCTGGAACAACTGGACCCACGTCGTTGTGCGTGGGCAACCCAGGTAGTAGCAGCTCCTCTCTGGCGACCCTAGGAAGGAGCTCGAAGGGGATAGGAGAGGAGGAGTGGTTAGGGTCACTGGCAGCGGCAGAGCCTGGCGAGGGGAGTCCGGATGTGGCTGAGGCCCGCACCCGACTCTCCTCCCCAAGAGCCAGACAAGATCTCTCAGTCATCGACAAATGAACTACAGGAGAGATTACTTGCCTGTGCTCAAGCTCTTACCGCCATCCAGGACTCTGACGACGCCGTTCCAGGTCCCGTCGACTGGAGATCTGGTCCGGGGAGTGACTCTGTGGCGGCGGTCCCCACAGCAGGCGTGGTGGTGATTGCAGTTGTGGTACTCCATGTGCCGTCCTCCACGCCTCCGGCTCTTCTGGCGTGGTGGCTGGGAACGACCTCTCTACTGGCCCATGGGCAGGACCCTCCTGGGCCTCCAGCTCCTCTCCCCCTGAGCGACCTGGATCCATAACCCGTGGGTTCGTCGGGGCATACAAAAAGGATTTGGTGAGGTCAAGTACGGGAGCACTATTTGCCGCTGAGGTGGAGCACTCAGGGGACTGCACACCCCGAGCCCCCTCACCAGGAGGCAGGCAAAATTGTTCATCAGACATGAAAGTTAAATGAAAAATCACTTGTCTGTCCTCCTGGCACGGAACGTCCTCAGTGGCCTTCAAGACGTCCCCCCTCCTCTCCAGGCGTTCCTCCTCTTGCTGTGCCGGCGGGACTGGAAGCCTCTTCCAGCAGGAGTTCCTCCTCCTCTTCCCCCCGGACGGCTCAGGAACCAGGTAGTCCAGAACGCGAAGCGTCGTGCTGGACCGTGAGTCCACCATGCCGAGAAGCTCCGTCTTCTCAGGTGAGGGAGGTGGAGTGGCTGCGGGGAGCTCGAGCACTGGGGAATCCTCATCTGGCTTCTCCTCCATCCGGCAGTTGAGCCGGGCAAGTCTCTGCTCTTCCTTCACCCGGCGCTCCTCCTTAACCCAGCAGTCTAGCTGAGCGAGCAGGGCTAACCACTCCTCCTCCGTTGACAAGCCCATGGATTGGATTGGGTCGGCACGGGGGTGGAACCCTCACAGCCGGAGAAGCGCGTCCTCGAGCCTCTCTCTCGTGGTGCTCCTTCTCAACCCGATGGTATACTATGGCCAGCAACCCCAGTCTCTCCTCCTCCATCATCACGTCCGAGGACTGGGTGGGTGCTGGCCCGGGAGATGAAAGAGATCCGTGGGGAGGGGAGGTCTTCCTCCAACAGGAGCATCTCTTCTGCCAGGTGGTTGGCTCCGATGGCGGAGAGGCACCCTCTGGCCCCACATCTGGAAGGGCAAGGATCGCGGAGAGGAAGGCGTCCACCCTAGGAATTACCAGGAGGATAGGATAGTGCCACTAAATGTCCTCCGCGACGAGATGTGCCCATGCCCGGTCCTCGGGAAACTGAGGCCACTGAAAGGCAAAGATCGCCTCTTCCAGCAGATCCTGGGCTCTGAGTTCCTCTTCCGTCCAGATCATTATACCAACAACTCGAGGAGGAAAGGGAAAAGAAGGTGAAAGGGGAAGAAAAAACACAAATCTACTCCACTGGATTTTTTCTATGGTTGCAGCATTCTTTCATAATTCCTCGTATGCCATTATGCGGCGCACGAGGGAGGGAATAAGAAACCCAACAGCGAAAGTAGAATGTGCACTTTTATTAACAAAACCCATGAAAATAACAAGTCCAGTTATGACCACAAATACAGAGAGTTGTACTGATGAGAAAATGGCTACCAGACATACAGGGTGCCTCCCGGATGCTCTATAGCCTGGCGACAGGAAAGCCTAGTGCTGCAGAGCAGCTGTCGACACAGAGAGAAAGGCAATTTACTTACGGAACTGGAGCGATCCGGAGCTTCCCTTGTAGTCTGGCAGATGAGGGAGACAAGCTGGGTCTGCCGCTAACATCCAGGGATAGATCATCTGAAGATGTCAGGCTGAATGTGTGAAGGTAATAATACAACATTCATGGAGAACTCGCTGCCAAAAATGAGGGCGAATGCTGCTATGATCTCTTCCTACTAACTCCTTGCTTAAATAATAATAAACTTAAAGAGGGAAGAGATCGCCGGTGTGGGAATGCGTGGGCTGGACAAAATGAACCCCAGGTGTGCATGAGTGAGTATCTGTGTGTGTGAAAGAGAATGAATGGAGTGTGTGTGTATGTGTGTGAAACACCCAATAACAGAACACAGCTCATGGCACTAGACAGGAGAAGGAGGAGTGCCCGAGCTGTCAGGAAGAGAAGGCCAAAAGCTCCCTGACACGCCTAATGTAAAATAGGGCAAATAACTAATAAGTCAGAACTGGGTTTGGAACAGCCAAACCCAAATTCATGACAGTTGTGTTTGGGGATCCCTCAGGTTTGTCTGTGGCATGCACATATACAGCTCTGGGAAAAAATAAGAGATCACTGCAAAATCTTTTCTAATTTAGCATCTCTACATGTATGGCAGCCGTTCAGTTTGAGTATTTGTTGAATTCCAACACAAGGACGCCTCAGTCAACTTAAGGAGGAACTGATTAGGTGATCATCTAACCATGGAAAGGCACATGAAAGCTGTGAATAAAAATCATAGCTATTAAATAAATACAGATTTCGGAGTTCTTCCTAAGCTAAGACATAAGTATTGTAGTGTTTAAAAATTAACTTGTTTTCTTTGTTTTATCTGATCTAAAAGCAACTTCTTTTTTGTTGTTTTGGCCAGTTGTCATTTTCTGTAAATAAATGCTCTAAATGATGATATTTTGACTTGGAATTTGAGTGAGTTGTTTTTAGTACATTAGAGAATAAAACAAAATTGTTCATTTTACTCAAACACATAAGTATAAATAGTACAAACAGATAATTGCTCTGTTAATTTTTGCAGAGCTGTATATTATGACACTAAATACACTGGTCAACACCAAATTTATTGTCTCAGTTTTTTTTAACTGTTTTTGGACAATTTTGATGTGCTGAATCCAAAAATCACATTGGTTTTGCTCAATCAGGTCAACTTTTTGAATTATGGCCACATGTGGTTTTATATGTTTTGTTTACATGTATGGGTATTTTCATTTTTTATGACGCAAAATTCTTTTTTATGCCTTAAAATTCTCTGAATTTTGAACAATGATGACGTAAAATTCAATTTACATGTACTTACCTTTATATAAAGGTAAGTACATGCACAGTACTAAGTAAGTACTAAGTAAGTACAGGTTTTTACTTAGCACCTGACCAAGAGAAATTGATGTCATTTTCAGATTCAGTGGTGCAAAATTATCTTAAATCAGTTGAAAAAACACAGACAACTTACAAAACAATTATTTTTGTAACCCTGTGTTATCGGAGCGCCATTGGACTGCTATACCCAACCAAACAATTTAGGTGTAGCAATGACGAACAAAAGGCAGCTTGTTCACTGAAAAAAAAATGTACATCTCATCACCATACAGTTTTTTCTCTGATGTGCCAGTGATGTGGATGTTGTCAGCACATAGGTAGAAGGGAACAGCCTTGATATGGTTTACCTAGAGAGGGGCAGCGTTGGACCTTATGTCAACTCTCCTGTGATTGGAGCCATTTCAGCCATGCATAGATTAATATTGAATGTTGTGGAGAGAGAGAGAGAGAGAGAGAGAGAGAGAAAGAGAGAGAGAGAGAGAGAGAGAGAGAGAGAGAGAGAGAGAGAGAGAGAGAGAGAGAGAGAGATGTTTATTTAGGATATTGTAAAAATATGATGGGAAATTTGCAATTTTATTGGTTTTCTGCATCTGTAAGTGCTGTGCAAAAGCTTTGTATGTTTGTGTGAGAGTGAACAGCTTTGGCAGTGTGTGTGTGTGTGTGTGGGGGGGGGGTGGCTGATTGTGGCTAAGACGGTCACTGAGGAGAGTTTCCATACAGGGAAAGAAGGTTGAAGGTTACCAGAGCCATTGAGCGGGCGCACGTGCACCCCCCCACCCCCGCACACACACATAACCTGCCCAGTTGTTGCAATCTGTGCTATTGTGAGTCGTTTAAAAAAATTATGAGCTTTAGCAATGTTTGTGATGACTAAATAACAATTATTTTAACACCATTTAAAATCCAAAACCATATCTCGAATTGAAATATATGAATGTTCAAGGAAGAGCTGCCGTGATGAAAGCTTCCATCTGCTTCTGTCTGCTTCTGGATCTTGTCATCATGTGAAATTTGCAATGTTAAAAATTAGAATTAGCATTTCCCACACAGCATGACTACGCTTGTGGAAGTGCACTTAATGCACTCATAAGTAAATAAAAAACATGCAAGCTCTATGACTAAGATAATAGACTGATTCTGCAGTGAGTGTGTTATAACCTTGTAGAACTGTGACATCTGGAACTCCTGCTTGTAGAGAAAATCTTCATCCGGTCTGCTGCTTCTGTGGGCTCCATATAGCCATAGACGAGTCGCTTACAGAGCATATTCAGAGCAGAATTAGAAAAATATCATGTACTGTGAGAGAGAAAAATATCCAAGCACTTCCACAAATACACTGTCACTGTGATCTATAGGACAAATTTTTACCACACTTTGCACAGTCCAAGGTCTTGGTAATTTCTGAGGACCTATTACCAATTTTTATACTTTCCTCCCTCATCATAGATATAACCAGTGATTTTGTGTTTTGCACTTGTAGGAATTGTGCCTTTTAAGAGGGCTGTAACTGGGTGTAATGTTGCTAGTTTAAAGCAGGACAGTCATACTCCTTTTTTTTTTTTTACCAGAAAACCTATGAGTAAAATCAATGGCACATTGTCAGTCACTATTTAAGCAAGGACCTGCCGCTACTTCATCCCTTTCCTGCTTCACCTTGCAAAGGCTTCGGTGAAACAGTGGCGCTTCAGTGATGTTGCACATTTTCACTTTGCACACAAACACATCCTTTTCTGGGGGAAAACCAATCCGTTGCCCTAGGTAAACACAACAATTTGCCATAGATCATGTTCCCCTGCCTATTAAAACTGAGGTGACAAGCAATTTTGATTAATGTTTTGACCAAAACACACTTCTGAATAATATAAGGAATTTAAAAGACACATATTTTTTGCACATTTCACTGGAATAAAATCAGCTTTTTCTGTCTTCATAGTTGCAAAATGGACTTTCACATGCCCATAAAAGATCTCAGTGTTTGCAAAGCACTCTACAGAACTGCTCTTTAATGATTTCCCCTGACTCATTTGAAACTTGGCAGTGGCTCAGTCATTAGTTTTTCTCTACATAGGTTCAGGTTCAGGTTACTTTATTTGTACCCGTAGGTAGATTTGTTTTGTAGTAAGGTGACATCCTTTTAGATGCATATTTACAAACCACAATTACATTCAACATGAACACAAACACAGGCACACATGATGCTGACTATAAACACGATAAAAGTACTCAAGGCTCCACCAATCAGGACATAAGACAAAGAGATAAGAGAAAAAAAACAAAGAGATAAGAGAGAAGAGTCATATTAAAAAAGTTAAAAACTAAATCAAATAGATTAAAAACTCAATACAAGTCTAAAACCCAATAAAAGATTTGAAACCCAAATAAAAAACCTACAAAAATAAATAAATATAAAATAAAAATTGATAAATAGATAACTAAAAAGCCTGGGATCAGTCCGCCAAGGTCTCTTCCTTTGACCGCCACCTAATCCACATAGCACCGGACCTCCATGAGCCCTCCTGCAGGTGGTGAGCCCACTGGAGGGTGGACCCATTTAACTCCTTCGGGCTGAGCCCGGCCGGGTCCCGTGGGCGGAAACGTATAGTGAGGGTGTGCTGGGAACATCTGGCTGAGGCCCCTGTCCGGGAGGTCTTCAACTCCCACCTCCGGAAGAACTTCAACCACATTCCGAGGGAGTCTGGAGACATAGAGTCTGAATGGGCCATGTTCTCCATCTCTGTTGTTGAAGCGGCGGCCCAGAGCTGCAGCCGCAAGGTGGTCGGTGCATCTCGTGGTGGCAACCCCCAAACCAAATGGTGGACACCAGTGGTGAGGGGGGCCATTAAGCTGAAGAAGGAGTCCTATCAAGCTTGGTTGGCTTGTGGGACTCTCGAAGCAGCTGAAATGTACCGACAGGCCAAGCGGAGTGCAGCTCGGGTGGCCTGTCGGTGGTTATCTGTCGGTGGTTATCTGAAGCAAAAACCTGGGTATGGGAGGAGTTCGGTGAGGCCATGGAACAAGACTTTCAGTCGGTCTTGAAGAAATTCTGGCAAACTGTCTGGCGGCTCAGGAGGGGAAAGCAGCTCCCTGTCCACACTGTGTATGGTGCGGATGGGACTTCGACTGGGGATATCGTCGGGCGGTGGAAGTAATACTTCGAGGATCTCCTCAATCCCACTGATACGCCTTCCACAGAGGAAGCAGGGTTTGGGGACGAGGGGGATGACTCGCCTATCACAGGAGCTGAGGTCGCCAAGGTGGTTAAAAATCTCCTTGGTGGCCGGGCCCCGGAGGTGGACGAGATTCGCCCTGAGTACCTCAAGGCCCTGGATGTTGTTGGGCTGTCATGGTTGACACACCTCTGCAACATTGCGTGGAGGTCAGGGGCAGTGCCTTTGGCATGGCAAACCGGGGTGGTGGTTCCTCTCTTCAAAAAAGGGGACTGGAGGGTGTGCTCCAACTTTAGAGGGATCACAGTCCTCAGCCTCCCTGGGAAGGTCTATGCCAAGGTATTGGAGAGGAGAGTCCGGCCGTTGATCGAACCTCCGATTCAGGAGGAGCAATATGGTTTTCGTCCTGGCTGTGGCACATTGGACCAGCTCTTTACCCTCTCGAGAATTCTTGAGGGTTCGTGGGAGTTTGCCCAACCAGTTTACATGTGTTTTGTGGACTTGGAGAAGGCATTTGACCTTGTCCCTCGTGGTTTTTTGTGGGGGGTGCTTCGGGAGTATGTGGTATCGGGCTTGTTGTTACGAGCTATTCGGTCTCTGTACGACTGTTGTGAGAGTTTGGTTCTTATTGCCAACACTCGGTCGGAGTCATTCCCAGTGAGAGTTGGACTCGGCCAGGGCTGCCCTTTGTCACTGATGCAGTGCATAATTTTTATGGACAGGATTTCTAGGCGCAGCCAGGAAATGGAGGGTGTCATGCTTGGTGACCACAGGATCTCATCTCTGTTGTTTGCAGATGATGTTGTCCTGTTGGCTTCATCCAGCAATGACCTACAGCTCTTGCTGGGATGGTTTGCCGCTGAGTGTGAAGTAGCTGGGATGAGAATCAGCACCTCCAAGTCCGAGTCCATGGTCCTCAGCCGGAAAAAGGTGGATTGTCCTCTCTGGGTTGGGGACAGGCTCCTGCCCCAAGTGGAGGAGTTTAAGTATCTTGGGGTCTTGTTCACGAGTGAGGGGAAAATGGAGCGAGAGATTGACATACGGATTGGAGCAGCATCTGCAGTGATGCAGACATTGTACCAGTCTGTTGTGGTGAAGAGGGAGCTGAGTTCTAAGGCAAAGCTGTCGATTTACCATTCAATCTACGTTCCTACTCTCACCTATGGCAACGAGCTTTGGGTAATGACCGAAAGAACAAGATTGCAGATACAAGCGGCTGAAATGAGCTTTCTCCGTAGGATTGCTGGACTCACCCTCAGAGATAGGGTGAGGAGCTCAGTCATCCGGGAGAGGCTCAGAGTAGAACCGCTGCTCCTCCACATTGAAAGGAGTCAGTTGAGGTGGTATGGGCATCTGATTAGGATGCCTCCTGGACGCCTCCCACTTGAGGTGTTTCAGGCATGTCCCACTGGGAGGAGACCCCGGGGCAGACCCAGGACTCGGTGGAGAGACTATGTCTCCCAGCTGGTCTGGGAACGCCTTGAGCTCTGAAGAGCTGGAGCAGGTGGCTGGGGAGAGGGAAGTCTGGGTTTCTCTGCTTGAACTGCTGCCTCCGCAACCCGGACCTCCGGAAAAGCGGTAGAAGATGGATGGATGGATGGATGGATGGATAGAAATAGATAACTAAATTATGTGTAATATATTGCTGCATCTTGATTGATTTTATTTATTTGAACATTCAGACAAAAAGAAAAAAATAATTTAAAACAAAAATCAAAACCGAAAAAAATAAAATGTTCAAAAGGAGTGGGAAGAAGCCAGTGCTTATATAGTCCCACCCTTTTTACATACCCAATAAATTATAATATTCTAGTCATTATTCATCCCACAATTACATTCATTATACAATACCATAATATATAGTACATCTTGTTCAACTCTTTGACAGCAGCAGAAACAAAGCTGTTTTTGTAGCGCTGGGTTTTACATTTTGGGACAACAAACCTCCGTCTGGAGGGAAGAAGCTGAAAGTGGCAGTGCAAAGAGTGGGAGTCATCATTTAAAATGGAGGTAGCAATCGTCTGTACCTGTCTGGTGTACAGGGATGTCAGGCTCAGCTGTGACTCACCAAGCAGACGACTGGACCATCTAATTACCTGGTCTAAGGATTTCCTCTGTTTCAGTTTTATCTGACCAAACCATGACACTAAAGAAAAGGATAAAACAGATTCAATAAAAGCCCGATAAAACATTGTCATTATGGTTCGGTCAATTTGGAAGTGTGCGAGTTTCCTTAAACAATGCAAATGTTGCTTACCCTTTTTGCACACCCTTTCACAGTTCTCTTCAAAGTTTAAATTACTATCAATAATCATCCCAAGATATTTGTAAGATTGCCCACATTCAATGGTCCGGCCTTTTAGTACAGTGACTTTGTGCCTGGGAGTTTTCCTTCTAAAGTCAATAATCATATATTTAGTTTTTGTCGTATTCAGCTGCAGGTAGGAATCCTCACACCAGTGAACAAAATCATCAGCTACAGGGCCGTGGCCACTCTCACCATCCTGGAGGAGACTAACAATAACTGAATCATCAGCATACTTTATAATGTGTCTGTTGTCATGTCTGCTCTGACACATGTTTGTGTACAGGATGAAGAGTAGTGGTGACAACACACACCCCTGAGGAGAGCCAGTAGAAGAACACTTTTGGTCAGACAATGTACCATTGACCTTTACTTTCTGTGTTCTGTTGGTTAAAAAATCCAGAATCCAACCCACCAGATTATTACTCAAATCAAATTGTTGCAGGAGCCTTTCAACTAAAATATGAGGTTGGATTGTATTAAAAGCAGAAGAAAAGTCCACACAAAAAAGCTTGGCGTGTGTCCCATTAAAATCCAGGTGTTTAAAAAGCATGTTAAGCAGAGTGACAGTGGCATCCTCCACTCCTCTGTGAGGCCTATAGGCAAACTGCAAAGGATCCAATGCATGCTCAGTCTGCTTTAGGACCTCAAATCTGACCAGTTTTTCAAAAAATTTCAATTAAAATTGAAGTCAAGGCTTCAATCTAAGACTGAATCCATACTGGGATGCAACAGGTAATTCTTCACATCAAAATAACACTCAAAGTAGGAAAACTCGGATGCTATTAAAAGAAATGGGAATCTGTGACGTGTGGAGGGAATTCAACCCCAATGTAAAAGATTATACTTTTTATTCAATGCCACATTCATCTTACTCAAGGATTGATTACTTTTTTATGTTTAATAGAGACATTGGAAGAGTAAAAACATGTAAAATAGGACTGATGGATCTCTCTGACCACAGTCCGATCTATATGGACTTAAACATCCAAAAATACACAAATAATACATTTTCCTGGAGGTTGAATTCAAATGTCCTGAAAGGACCACTGAAAGATGAATTGGAATCAGATATTCTCAGATATTTGGAAGAAAACGATAATGGAAAAGTATCCCCTTTAATACTGTGGGATGCGTGCAAAGCTGTAATAAGGGGAAAGATTATTGCAAAACTGGCAACCCAAAAGAAACTGAGACAAGAAAAAATAATCACATTAGAGTCAGAACTCAAGAACCTAGAAAAAGAACACAAAGGCAACACTCATTCTAATGACTCGCTCAAGATTAAATAAATTAAAAATCAATTAAATGAGATCTACACAATAGAAATCCAGAAGAAACTTACATTTCTGAAACAAAAACACAATGAAGCAGGCAGTAAATCGGCAAAATTACTAGCCTATAAAGTGAGGAAACAACAAACAGAAAGAGCAATCTACAAAATCAGAGACCCAGTATCAAAGGAAATAAATTTCAGAATTCAGGATATTCTTAAAAGCTTCGAGAATTACTATAAGAACTTATACTCCCACAAAAAACATAAAAACGCATCCGAGACATTCCTAAACACATTAAACCTTCCCCAACTCACGGAGTCACAAAATAAAACACTACTGTCAGAAATACAACCTAAAGAATTGGAAAAAGCAATTATGAAACTTAAAGCTAACAAATCCCCAGGAGCAGATGGCTATACAGCAGAGTGGTACAAAACCTTTAAACAGCAACTATCTCCTCTCCTCCTGAAAACATTTAACTATGTCCTCCACACAGGGGAAATCCCCCCCCCCTCCTGGAGAGAAGGGGCCATTGCAGTTATACCTAAACCTGAAAAGGATAAACTAGAATGCTCCAACTACAGACCAATCAGTGTATTAAATCAGGACTATAAGCTTTTTACCATTATCCTTGCCAAAAGGTTAGAAAACATACTGACAGACTTAATTCACGTAGACCAAACAGGTTTTATAAGACAAAGACAGACACAAGACAACATTAGACGCACTTTACACATAATTCATCATATAAAAAAATATAACTTAAATGCAGTCATATTGGGATTAGATGCTGAAAAAGCATTCGATTCGGTTGACTGGTCTTTCCTATATAGAATCTTATCCAGTTTCAATTTTCATAACAACTTCATTAGAACTATACAGGCATTATATAAAAAACCAACAGCTAAAATAAGGATTCACGGCAATTTATCATCATCTTTTGAACTGGAAAGAGGATGTCGTCAGGGCTGCCCCCTGTCTCCACTGCTCTTTGCAATCTTCATAGAACCTCTGAGCCAATGGATAAGACAAAATCAAGAAATTCAAGGTATTACACTTGGTCAGAAGGAACATAAAATAGCACTCTTTGCTGATGACATTTTAATATACCTAGGGCAGCCGGACACTTTACCAGAACTAATCTCAGTTTTTTCAGACTATGGAGATTTATCGGGGTACAAATTAAACATGCATAAAACCCAAGTTTTAACATTCAACTATGACCCAAATCATTATTCACTAAGTGAACTCAAAACTAACTGGGAGATGGAATCTATGAAATATCTGGGGGTCAATATCCCGAAACAACTCAACAAAATTATATTACTAAACTATGATCCACTGGTGACAAAAATAAAATCTGACCTAGCAAGATGGAATATGATACCATTCTTAGGTACTGCACAAAGAATTGAAGCAGTCAAAATGAATATACTTCCACGTCTTCTGTACCTTTTCCAAACAATACCGGTAGAACCTCCCAAAAAAACATGGCAGGAGCTGGACAGAAGGATCTCAAGATTCATATGGCAGGGCAAGAGGCCTAGAATCAGATATAGAACCTTACAGCTAAACAAAAACAAAGGTGGGCTCGCGCTGCCAAATATCAGGGACTATTTTAAAGCCGCACAAATTAAAACTTTAATAGAGATATGTAACCCAGTCTACACTGCACAATGGAAGGAGATCGAATGCCAAATAACAAGTGACATCCCCCTACAGGCGATAATAGGGAACAATGCCTTACCTAAACTCTTGAATAACACTAACCCGTGGATAGAGACCCCACTAAAAATTTGGTTTAAGATAGTCAGAGAGAATCAAGCTAAAGAGCCCTATCGACTTCTGCAATGGATTGCCTATGATCAAGACTTTACCCCCAATAAAACAGACACTAGATTTAAAGAGTGGAAAGAGAAAGGGCTGATAAAATATTACGATTTTTTTAAGAGGCAAACTTTAAGAAGTTTTGAAGATTTGAAAAAACAAGGTCTAATAAATCAAGATCTTTACAGGTTCTTTCAACTTAGACACCGCATAAACAATATATTTAAAAAGGAGGATTTGGAAAGGGCCCAGTCAGGTGTTCTGAAGGTCTTCTTAATGGCATATAAAGGGATCCCAGGGATCAGATACATTTCTAAAATATACCAAGGTCTTCAAGACTTAAAAGGAGACAACACATCATATATAAAAGAGAGATGGGAAAAAGAGGGGGATTTCACTTTACAACTGGAAATATGGGAAAAGCTAAATAAACAGCAATGGAAAAGTACCTCATCCCTGCAGTGGAGAGAATTTGGATGGAAAAATTTGGTAAGATTTTTCAGAACACCTGCACAAAACAAATTTACCCATAAGGGATTGATCTGTTGGCGCTTGTGTGGTGAAAAGACTGCAAATCATTTTCATGTGTTTTGGTCATGCCCAGTTATCCACCAATATTGGACCAATGTACAGACAATATTGGGGAAAATATTCAAAATAACAGTTCCCTTTTCTTTTGTAACTTTGTATTTGGGTTTACTACCGGACTCACTGGAAAGACGAGGAGATAAATACTTATTCAATGTTTTAATATTGGCAAATAAAAAAGCCCTAACTAAAAAATGGATGCTGAAGGACTGTCCTACACCTGAAGATTGGATTAACGTGATTCAAGACATTTACTCGATGGAAAAGTTGACATTCGCACTGAGACAGGACATGGATGGGTTCATGAACTTTTGGCAACCCTGGATCGCATATGTGTCTTCCATTAGATCTAATCTTTGACAAATACCATTTCAATAATGGTCCCGCTCTTTGTTCCAACGCTACTCAGATGCTCTTTTACTTTTAATTACTTAATTTTCTGTTTATTTGTTTTTTGCTGTTCTGTTTGTTTGTTTTTTTTATTTTATTCTCTTTAATTTCACTTTTTCTTTCACTTAAAAAAAAAAAGGGTGTTGTAATAATTATTCTACCAATGTTGTCAAATAGCAAAAAATAAGGGAACATGTGATGAAAATGTAAACAATGCAGTGTTGTAATGACCTGTATACCCTTTACAAAAACTTAAATAAAAAAAAAAAATTGAAGTCAAGGCAACTGGTCTAAAATCATTTACCGTTTTAGGACAGCTGGATTTTGGAACAGGGACAACCACAGCATCTTTCCAGTCCTTAGGCACATGTTGTGTCTGTAAGGACTTATTAAAAATGTAGTGAAACACAGGACTCAGTTCTGAGGGGTCACACACTTCTCCCATCATTTTATGCAGCTGTGGAGACCTCACCTGTAGAAGTCTGCAGGTTGCATCAGGAGCCAAGACTTGACCTTAGAAATCAGAGTTTCATCATCGTGGAAGTGCTTTCCATTCAAAAATGAAGTCAGATGGTGTGAGGTCAGGAGAGTAAGCAGGTTGAGTAAGGATTTCATAGCAACAGGACTGTGCTTGCATCTGGACAACATGCAAGTTGCGAAAGCGGGCTTTGTCTCACATTGTGGTTCATATTTTCCTGCTATGTTCAACACTTAAAAAAAATAGCTTGTGGAGAAAGGAAGCAGGCAAGGCAACAAGCTGGACAACACACAAACTTTATTCCTTCTCCATCATTCAGTACAGCAAAATCTGCTGGGTCTCTGTGCATCCTCTTTTCATAATCTTTAATTCCATGCATTGAAACCGAGGAATCCCGACCATAATCATTGTGTGGAACAAAGACATGCATGGCACATTAACATAACATAATGCCAGTACCGTATTCTCACACCCATCTCTCCTTAAGTGGTTCTGGCACTTCATCCTCTCCCCGGGGGGTGAATAGTCCTTACTGTCCTGTCTAAGACTCCCCGGTGA
This sequence comes from Pholidichthys leucotaenia, assembly GCA_020510985.1. Taxonomy (NCBI): domain Eukaryota; kingdom Metazoa; phylum Chordata; class Actinopteri; order Cichliformes; family Pholidichthyidae; genus Pholidichthys; species Pholidichthys leucotaenia. Next base: position 89,926,265 of record CM035847.1, read on the forward strand.
CACTTCCTCCTTCAGCACCTTGCTCTCTCTTTACCCCAGCTGCCGTCTCTGGGTGGGGAATCCCCCACCTGTACCACCACAAGCTAGGGTTATTTAAAGGTCCTTTTTGGGATCAGAACAAGCCATTTTACGATGGTAACTCTGCTCATTGTAAGGTGTTCTGAGTGTCATCCTTATGTTGTAGCCCAGTGCATCCTAGAATGCAGCCAATGGACACATCATCATCATCATCATCATCATCATCATCATCATCATCATCATCATCATCATCATAGCAGTCTGTCGTGGGCCACAATGACTGTTTCATTTAGGTCTGATCAGATTCCTCCACACAGCTCTGTCCTTAGCCTTCCGCTGCCAGGAACTCCTGTCTATGTCCAGCTTCTTCAAGTTTCTTTTTACAGTGTCTTTAAATCTGAGCCTTGGTCTACCCTGATTGCGTTTGCCCTCGCATAACTGTGAGTAGAGTAACTGCTGAGGGAGACGCTGGTGGTCCATCCTCTCAACATGTCCGAGCCATCTCAGGTTCATCTGTATTAGCATGTCCTCCATTGATGGTAGACCAGCTCGTTTCAACACTTCTATGTTGGTTATCTTGTCTTTCCATGAGATGTTCATTATAGCTCGAAGGTGTCTCATCATGTACATGTGGCGTTTCTTCACCTGCACTCTGTAGACAGTCCAAGTTTCAGCACCATATAATAGAGTAGCCAGTACTGTCGCTCTGTACACTTTGCATTTCACATGGATAGACACATGTTGATTGTTCCACAGTCTCTCCCTCAAATTTCCAAACACAGCGCTCACTCTTCCCATTCTGAGAGATAGTTCATCCTCCAGCCTAGCATTCTCTGAAACAGTACTCCCTAGGTACTTGAAAGTCTTGCACTTGACTAGTGGCTCTGTACCAATGCTGATCTCTTCTGGTAGTGATGTTGATAACTGGAACTTTGGTGGTTGATAAAGGCACTCTGTCTTCTTGATGTTGATTTGGAGGCTGAATTGGCTAGCTGTTCTTGCAAATTTCTCCACTAAAGATTGCATATCTTCCACGCTGTGTGCAACTAGAGCACTGTCATCGGCAAAGAGCATTTCTCTTACTACCTTTATCGATGTCTTACTCTTGGCTTTAAACTGTGCCACATTGAACAAGTCTGCTTCTTTCCTTGTTTGAATGTATACTCCTTCTGAAGTGTCTTTGAAGGCCACCTCAAGCATGGCTGCCTGACATAATGCACGGCCCAGGAGACACACACGCAGGCTCAGGATAGATTTAACAGCTTTATTAGCAACAAGGAAGTGTATGGCTGCGTGTCTGTGGAATAAGAATGTATTGGTGGTGGCGTCTGCGTCAGGCACGGGGGCAGGAGGCCGTACAGCCGGACAACCCTGTGGGAGAGAGCAGAGGGAGAAGGGTAACGGGCACCACACCGATACAGGGAATAATGATGGTAGCTGGCTTACTTGGTTATGACAGGTGGCTGGCATCGACAAGGGCGAAGCCCGGGAGACAGCGACCTGTGGTACCTGTGGCAGCAGCGTAGAGCCAACGGCGAGGTGATGAAGTCCGCCGCCGGGAATGTCCACCTGTGCACAGGGGAAGGCTAGAGGAGAGAGGTAAGGGGAGCTTACCCAAGATATCTTCACTAGTCAGTTTGAGATCCGTAGTAGCAAAGGGGCCGAAGTAGAGAGACGGCTTCAGGCCGAAGCCCAGGGCAGAGTGGATTAAATACCTAGCCACTGATGAGGAGCAGGTGTGCGCGCGGCTGGCGCCGCTGATGAGCGGCGAGTCATAACAGTACTCCCCCCTCTAGCAGCGCCTCCTGGCGATGGTTTTTCCGGGTGCGCTCGATGAAACTCAGGAATGAGTGACCGGTCCAACACCAGCGAGGAAGGCACCCACTGTCTCCACTCGGGTCGATAGCCCTCCCAATCCACCAGGTACTGCAATCCGTGACCCCGGCATCGGGCATCCAAGATGTCAGCGACGGTCCAGGCCGGATGGCCACCAATCATCCGGGGAGCGGGGTGCGCCGCAGGTGGAGGGCAGAGGGGGTCAGAGACCACCGGTTTGATTTTGGAGACGTGGAAGGTGGGATGGATGCGGAGGGAGGAGGGAATAGCCACACACACAGCCACCGGGTTGATGATTCTGGTTATGGGATAAGGGCCGATGAACCGTTGGGCCAGCTTTCTCCTCTCACCCTTTAGGTTAACGTCCTGTGTGGATACCCAAACTTGCTGTCCCACCTGGTAGGCAGGTGCAGGTCTCCTATGTCGGTCTGCCGTAGACTTGTTGCGCGCCGCCGTGAGTAAAAGCGCATTACGCGCCGTGGACCAAAGGGAGCGGCACCGCCTCAGATGTGCCTGGACAGAGGGGACAGCCAACTCGCCCTCCTGTGCGGGGAACAGGGGTGGATCATAGCCCAAGGATGCTTTAAAGGGCGACATCCCGATGGCCGTAGAGCGAGAGGTGTTGTGGGCGTACTCCACCCAGGCGAGGTGAGAACTCCAGGACGTGGGTTTGGATGAAGTAACGCAGCGGAGCGTAGCCTCCAGCTCCTGGTTAGTCCGCTCACACTGCCCGTTAGACTGGGCGTGATGGCCGGAGGAGAGGCTTACCTTGGCTTCCAGGGTGTTGCAAAATGACCTCCAGACGTCCGAAGAAAACTGGGGGCCGCGGTCGGAGACCACGTCGACCGGGATTCCATGCAGTCTGATCACGTGCTGGATGAGGAGGTCCGCCGTCTCCAAGGCTGAGGGAAGTCCACGTAGGGGCACAAAGTGGGTGGCCTTGGAAAAATGGTCAACAGTGGTCAGAACTGTGTCAAAGCTGTTGGAGACAGGGAGCCCGGTGACGAAGTCCAGAGCGATGTGCGACCAGGGCCTGCCAGGGACGGGCAGGGGCTGGAGCAGACCCGCAGGGGGAGCGTTACCTGACTTATTGGTAGCACAGACGGGGCAGGCCCGGGCGTAACGGGCGGCGTCCTTCCGCAGGCCTGGCCACCAAAAGGATCGCTGGAGAAGGTCAATCATCCGCGAAGCTCCAGGATGGCAGGTGAGCTTGGAGGTATGGAGCCAGTGTATAACGTCCCCCCGGACGGCAGATGGCACGAAGAGCCTCCCCTCCGGTCCACCACCAGGGTCTGGTTCCGACTCCTGCGCCCTCCGGATCTTGTCTTCTATGTCCCATGTAACAGCCCCCATGACGCACGACCTGGGCAAGATGGTGTGAGCAACGTCTTCTGCGGCCTCCGGGGCAAATTGCCTGGAGAGGGCGTCGGGCAGGCCGTTCTTGGAGCCATGCCTATATGTGATGCTGAACTTGAACCTTGCAAAGAACAGGGACCAACGCACCTGGCGGGCATTCAGACGCTTGGCAGATCTCAGGTACTCCAGGTTCTTGTGGTCAGTGAGGACCACAAAAGGCAAGGCTGCCCCCTCCAGCCAGTGACGCCATTCTTGAAGGGCAAGCTTGATGGCAAGAAGCTCTCTGTCCCCCACATCATAGTTTCGTTCCGCCGGGGACAGGCGCCGAGAGAAGAAGGCGCAGGGTCGCTTGACTCCATTGGCTGGGGACCTCTGGGACAACACCGCCCCCACCCCCGTGTCCGAAGCGTCCACCTCCACAATGCACTGCAGCGCGGGATCGACCTGGCTGAGGACCCGGGAGGAGGAGAACTCCGTCTTCAGCGCCTGGAAGGCCGAAGCGGCCTCTTCAGTCCACCGGAACGGGGTCTTAGGAGAGGTGAGGCGGGTCAGGGGCCCGACGATGGCTCTAAAGTTCGGGACAAAGCGGCGGTAGAAATTGGCGAACCCGATGAATTGCTGAACCTGTTTCCGAGAAGTTGGTGTGGGCCAATCCACCACTGCTTTGATCTTCGCTGGGTCCGGAAGCACCTGGTCATGGGAGATGACGAACCCCAGGAAGGAAGTCGTTTTGGCGTAGAATTCACATTTTTCCGCCTTGACGTACAGACGGTTCTCCAGCAGTCTCTGCAGGACCCGCCTCACGTGGACCCGGTGTTCATCCCTGGACCTGGAGAAGATGAGAATGTCGTCCAGGTAGACGAATACAAACAGGCCGATGAAGTCCCGGAGGACGTCATTGATGAGGCGCTGAAAGACGGCTGGAGCATTGGTCAACCCAAACGGCATCACGAGATATTCAAAATGCCCGTTTGGGGTACGGAAGGCGGTTTTCCACTCATCTCCCTCCCGGATCCAGACGAGGTGGTAAGCGCTGCGAAGATCCAGCTTAGTAAACCAGGTCACCCCCTGGAGGGAGTGGAAGGCAGTGTCCATAAGGGGCAGGGTGTACCGGTCCTTCTCCGTGATATCGTTGAGAGCTTGATAGTCGATACAAGGACGAAGAGATCCGTCCTTCTTTCCCACGAAGAAGAACCCTGCACCTACTGGAGAGGAGGACGGTCGGATGATCCCAGCACTGAGCGACTCCTTCAGATAGCTGTTCATTGCCTCCTTCTCCGGCGCTGACAGACTATAGAGGCGTCCTGAGGGTAAGGGCGCCCCCTGGTGGATGTTAATGGCGCAGTCGTAGGGCCGGTGAGGAGGCAGAGACATCACCTTGGACTTACTGAAAACGGCACCCAGGTCGTGGAACTCTGAGGGCACTAGGGTGAGATCCGGGGGCGCGGTGTCCTGAGCTGCGGGAGGCGAGGACGGGGCGCAGGCCGCGGATTGGAGGCAGGTACCCATGCAGAAAGTGCTCCACGCTGACACCTTCCCAGTCTTCCAGTCCAAGGCGGGGTTGTGGAGGCGGAGCCAGGGATAACCGAGGATGACAGGAGTTACTGAGGTGGGCAGGATGTAAAAGGAGATATCCTCCCGATGGTTTCCAGAGATGATCACGGGAACGGGGGATGTTTGGTGAGTTACTTTTCCCAGGGAAACTCGGGAGAGATTAACCAGGGCGAGAGGAGTGTCGAGGGAGTGACAATGGATGCCCAGTCGGGTTGCCAGGCTTTGTGAAATAAAGCTACCCTCCGCGCCTGAATCCACCAGTGCATGTGTGAGGTGCCCAGTGAGGTTGTGACAGAAGCGGATGGGCAGTGTCAAATGTGTGAGGGGATTTAACCGATTAGCATCCGCGAGGCCCCCTACAGTGACTCGCAGACCACCTCGTTTGGCTTCTCCGGACAATGCTCCACCGTGTGCTGGCTACCTCCGCAATACATGCAGAGGCCCAGGTCACGATGGCGCTGTTTCTCCACCAGGGGGAGCTTTGTCCGGCCCGTCACCATTGGTTCTGACTCCTCGGAGACCTCCGGCGGCGGCAACGCCAGGTGGCGAGCTTGGGGCAGACGTGCAGAGGCGCCCCGCGAGCGAGAAGACTGCTTCCGCTCGGAGGCGCGCTCGCGCAGCCTGTTATCCAAACTGATGGTGAGAGAAATCAGCTCCGCCAGCGTCTCCGGGGTATCCCGTCCAGCCAGCTCATCCCTCAGACCGGAATTTAGGCTGCGGAGGAAGATGCCGCAGAGCGCGCGCTCTTCCCAGCCAACCTCCTCCGCGGTAACCCGGAAGTCGATCGCGTAGTCGGCCGCCGCTCGGCTCCCCTGTTGGAGTCCGAGAAGGCGGTCGACCTGGACACTGTCCAAACGCGAATGATCGAACACTGGCCATAGGTGAGGGTGGCGTAGCTGGGCTTCACCATAATGGCGTAAGCCCAGGTAAGCGCACGACCCTCAAGGAGATTACCTATATAGCCAATTCTGCTATGGTCTGAGGGAAAATCTCCGGGAACGCGAAGACACACGGACTCACACTGCATTATAAAACCCCGAGCTCCACCCAGCTTACCGCTGAAGCGAGCAGGAGTGGGGATTGGTGTGAGCCGTGTTGGCGCACCCAGAGCGGGCTGCTCGGCCACCGGAGCCGCAGGAGCCACGCCACCCGGACGAGCCGAGGGGAACGGCTGCTGGGGGTCTAACCGGTCTAATCGGTTAGTAATGATAATTAATTGATTTAATATCACCTGTTGCTGATGGGCTATTAAATCCACCCGAGCCTCGAGGGTGGAAAGACGGCGTGCGAGCCCGCTGTCTGCCGAGCCGCTCTGCTGAAGCCGTACTGACATAATGCACGGCCCAGGAGACACACACGCAGGCTCAGGATAGATTTAACAGCTTTATTAGCAACAAGGAAGTGTATGGCTGCGTGTCTGTGGAATAAGAATGTATTGGTGGTGGCATCTGCATCAGGCACAGGGGCAGGAGGCCGTACAGCCGGACAACCCTGTGGGAGAGAGCAGAGGGAGAAGGGTAACGGGCACCACACCGATACAGGGAATAATGATGGTAGCTGGCTTACTTGGTTATGACAGGTGGCTGGCGTCGACAAGGGCGGAGCCCGGGAGACAGCGACCTGCGGTACCTGTGGCAACAGCGTAGAGCCAACGGCGAGGTGATGAAGTCCGCCGCCGGGAATGTCCACCTGTGCACAGGGGAAGGCTAGAGGAGAGAGGTAAGGGGAGCTTACCCAAGATATCTTCACTAGTCGGTTTGAGATCCGTAGTAGCAAAGGGGCTGAAGTAGAGAGACGGCTTCAGGCCGAAGCCCAGGGCAGAGTGGATTAAATACCTCGCCGCTGACGAGGTCAGGTGTGCGCGCGGCTGGCGCCGCTGATGAGCGGCAAGTCATAACACTGCCAGATATAGCGAGAAGAGTGTAGGTGCCAGCACACACCCTTGCACCCACCCAGGGTAGCCTAATACATCACTCTCAGTCTGATACACCGTATCCTTCAGTGTTGCTCATTTCTCTTCTATGTCATTCTCTGAGTTGTTGCTGTCCCAGTCTTTCAAGTTTTCATCCATTTCCTGTGTAAGTTCTTCCTGCTTCTTTTGGCCTTTCAGTGCACTAGTGTTTAGCTTCCGTGGTGGCTTCGCACCCATCCTGCAGTGCTGTTTTCGTCTGCAAATCCTTAATCTAGACCTCAGCATAACATGATCAGTACCACAGTCCGTGCCTCTCATTGCTCTGGTGTCCAATACATCCCTTATGTCTCTCTGCCTGACTATGATGTAGTCTAATAAGTGCCAGTGCTTGGATCTTGGGTGCATCCATGTCTTCTTGTGTGTGTCCTTGTGCTTAAATAGAGTGTTGGTTATCACAAGGTTAGCCAATGGACACAGGCTGCATAGAAAAGGCATGACAGGAGGAGACAACTGACAGAATAGTATGAAATGAGAGCTGCTGATGGTATTCTAATCATAAGATTTTGATAGATTTTAATAGTTTTTTCACTCTTTATTAACCATATCAACTGATATTCTAGTATGTATATATGTTTGCAGATGGATGCTAAAAATAGCGATCAATTTGCATGTAATATTCAGAAGAAGCTACAGCCAAAAATATCACCCATGCATTTAGATGGTTTTAAATAATGAAATTCCTGCTACAGCAGTGATTTGTGTCAACCAGGCATACAAATCAGGATTTTGCTGTGCTACTTTCCCATGGTGTCTGTGTCACTGTGGGATAACTTGACCTGTAACCTCTGAGTTTGTTGCCTCCGCAGCTTGAGACGAAATCGTTCAGTGAACCTGAGGTGCACAGAAGTCACTGGCATTTTCTATCCACTCACCGGGGTGAAAACAACCCTCATGTGCCTCAGAAGCTGAATGAGACAAGAGAGGAAAAGAAGCAGCTAGTAAGAGATGTCGAGCTAGCCTGTGAGACGAGGAGCAAAGGATGGTAGGAATCAAGCACAGCGAGGGCAGGGGGAAGCAATTTCACCAACTCTAAGTTCCTCGTCAAAATTACCGCTAAATGGAAAAATAATGGAAGTGGCATCATTGGCCTCCTAGCATGGCACTATTAGCATGCCGGTGACATGGAGCGGAGAGACCGACAGCAGTTATGTATTTTTGCAAGTATGCATATAATTTATTGTCGGGAATACAATTTACATGGGTAGTCAATGCCTGTTTTATAGGCTCACAAATAGATGTATGAATTGAAGCATATAATGGTGGGGAGCAGCAGGCACAAATGCAGTCTAAATCTTCCAAATGTGTTCAATGGAAAATGTAGCCAAGGAATATAAAACACATTAATTCTTGCATGTTGTATGTATTGTTTGTTTTTTTGTTTTTTTAATTTACAAATCCAATCAAGAAAAAATGTCCCTTTCTATGTGGTCCTATAAGTACAATAAATAACATGTATAACTAAAACAAAAACTGTAACAATTAACAGGATTTTCTAACAACTGCTGGTAGAATTAACTGATCCATAATCCTGTCACGCAAGTGTCCTGGTTATCAAAAAATAGCTGCTTTTCCACATGGGTTTGTGCGTGTACATTTACAACACCAGCTGTAAAAGTAGCGTCAAAGCTGAGTGTAACAGCCGTGGCTAAAAATTAGAAACAACTATAGCATATAGAGGGTTTAGCTCTACTATATATCAACCATGCCTAAAATTGCTGAACCATCCACAAATGCCTAAAGACACATTATGCACACCAGTATTCTTACAAACAAATGAGTGGCTATTGGTACATACAAATTGGGAAGTTATGGGCATATCTGATATTCAGTATCATTTGTTTGCCAACTAGTTTGCGGTTCACAAACGTGAAACACTTTCCCTGCAGCCGCCCCCATGTTTGTTTTACTCTTGCATCACTAGCCATAATCCTGCAGGCTGTAACTGTCAGTAACAGGGATGTCAGAATTGTCAGGATAGAATGGGCAGTGAGTTATGGACATACTCCGGTTTTGAAAATTGGAATATGCTGTTTAAATACACAATCACAATAAAAGGGATACTTTGGAATCATAACCAGGATACCAGTGCTCATTTCTATGCAATGGATGAATGCCCTGTGAATGTGAGAACTTCACAGATTACTGTCACCAACTCTGCACCATGGATGGATAACTGCAATACAAGCTAGGAGTGGTAAGGGCTCTGGTTCTGAGACTTATTGTAGTTCCATATTATCCAAAAGGAACACTTGGTTCTCAAAATGCATTATTAGTTGCAATATATTGAGTATCTAACTGATCTGAGTATCCCCCTTCACATTGGATGGAGACCCCGCTACGCTCTCCATGACTTCCACAACCAATTAGAACCTTGCTGGATATCGGAAAACTTTGAAAGCCTCCTTCAGTTTAAAAAGAAAGATGATGCTGCTATGCTTTTTCTCTGCTATTTTCACAATTTTCCACATCCCTGAGACACTCTCCTGCAGCCCCCACAGTGCTCTACACATCAGCAGCACATTCAATTCAAGTTGTGTGGATAGCCAAACCTCCAGTTTTAGGGCGTTTTCAGGCCTGCCTTAGCCTCCCTGAGAACTGGCATCACTGTGAGCTGGTGTCTTCTGAGAAGCATCTTCTGGCCTCCAGTGTTCTCTTTTTGAAGGTTCACTCATAAGATAATCAGCAGGTCACAGGTCATGTGATGGTGATGACTTTTTTACAGTTACAAAATAGTAAAACAATGAGGAATGACGATGATGGATATAAACAGCCACAAGCCACAAAACCTATTGGCAGCTCTAAAACAGCTCCATACACAGCACTTCACTTGTGTAACATTTGAATATTTTGTTTTGTAACACCTTAACTCTTGCATTTTATCATATCCACTTTGTACAGTTTCATTGCAGTTGCTCGGCTCGTGTATAATTGTTTGTTTATGTGTTTTTGTGACCTGCCAGGGAACTACAGATGCAAATTAGCAGTTTTGCTAAATCTGGCATACTTACATTTGTATTAATGTTCATTGGTACGTAATGTCCCTTTCAAATAAACATTAAACTTAGACTAAAACTTAAACTCCCTATTCGGGGTTGCCACAGCGGATCATTGTCATGTGCGGCCCTCCGGGGCGGATAGAGGGACTCAAGTGCAGTGTGATCATTGAACATAATTTATTGTAGAACACAAAATAAATAGGAATAACAGTGGTGTGGAGAGTGGTGAAGAATGACAGAGAATGCCGTACTGAAGGTATGGTATGAGCAGTATATACAGTGGTGTGGAAAAGTGTTTCCCTCTGCCTGTGCCTGTGTTTGCCTTCCTGATTTCTCAAAAAAATCCAAACCTACATGGCCCTGTGTGAATAAGTGTCCCCCCCCCCACGTTAAAACATAAATTAACTGTGGTTTATCACATTTTTGGAAAGCTGCGTTCAATTTCTCTAGCCACACCCAGGTGTGATTACTGCCACACATGTTCTCAATCAAGAAATCACTTAAATAGGACCTGCCTGACAAAGTGAAGTAGACCAAAAGATCCTCAAAAGCTAGACATCATGCTGCTAGCCAAAGAGATTCAGAAACAAATGAGAAAAAAAGAAACTGAGATATATCAGTCTGGAAAAGGTTATAAAGCCATTTCTAAAGCTTTGGGACTCCAGCAAACCACAGTGAGAGCCATTATCCTCAAATGGCGAAAACATGGAACAGCTGTGAACCTTTCCAGGAGTGGCTGGCAGACCAAAATTACCCCAAGAGTGCAGCGACAACTCATCCAAAAGGTCACAAGAGACCCCACAACAACATCCAATGAAGTGCAGGCCTCACGTGTCTCAATTAAGGTCAGTGTTCATGACTCCACCATAAGAAGGAGACTGGGCAAAATTGGCTTGTATCACAAAGTTCCAAGACGAACACTGCTGCTGAGCAAAACGAACATAAAGGCTTGTCTCAGTTTTGCCAGAAAACATCTTGATGATCCCCAAGACTTTTGAGAAAATACTCTGTGGACTGACGAGACAAAAGTAGAACCTTTTGGAAGGTGTGTGTCCCATTACTTCTGGCATAAAAGTAACAGCATTTCAGAAAAGGAACATCATACCAACAGTAAAATATGGTGGTGGTAGTGTGATGGTCTGGGGCTGTTTTGTTGCTTCAGGACCTGGAAGACTTGCTGTGGTAAATTGAACCATGAATTCTGCTGTCTACTACAAATCCTTAAGGTGAATATCCGGCCATCTATTTGTGACCTCAAGCTGAAGCGCACTTGGGTTCTGCAGCAGGACAGTGATCCAAAACACACCAGTAAGTCCACCTCTGAATGGCTTAAGAAAAACAAAATGAAGACTTTGGCGTGGCCTAGTCAAAGTCCTGACCTGAATCCGAATGAGATGCTGTGGCCTGACCTTAACCCTTTAATTGCCCTAACCACTGTGTGGTGCCTGGGGAAATGCTTGGGGAAATGCAAGGCCCCTAGTGGTCAAGAGTGGTAAAAAATAATTTGTCAATAAAATAGTTCAGATTTCCAAAGCTATAACTTGAAAGTTACAAGAGATAATGGCTTACTGTCAATTAGAAAGATGTTGAATATGATCCAAAGTTTCAAATAGGAATAAATTTATGCATCTAATTTGCATAATGTCACAGCAGCTATATAAATTACATAATTTAGTCAAAAGTGGCCTATGGACACATTTACACAAAAAATAGTCTGTTTTTTTACGCCAATTTGTCTACAGGGGTATGTTTTTATCTATTCTTCAAAGTATATGAACCAGAAAATCAATAAAATGTCAAAAAACATATATTTCTCTTACCTGTTGCCGGGAGGGGGGCTCCCTCGCCCATGTGACCGGTCTATTTTCGTCCATCATTGCCGATGTTTCGCATTTACTCAGTAATTTACACCCGCATACACATCTACAAACCCTTATGATTATCCCATATGAATTTCGTTTGCATTACGTGGCAATTTTTTCTGTTTGGTGCATTTTTCCTGTGGGAATCCAGCCGCTCGCCGGCGCCGCCATCTTGGTAATGGGAGATCAGTTTTTCGTCCATCATGGCCAATGTATCGTGTTTACTTTTTACTGACTGGGAATGGGCCCACGAACCGGGGGGTGAGCTTACGAGCCTCAGCCTTCAGTGGGACCTGATCCGTGTACACCCAGACCTGCTGCCCAGTCTTGTAGTCCGGCGCCGGAACCCTCTTATGATCAGCATAAAGCTGGTTGCACTCCATAGTGGAGGAGCGCCGCCTGGGTAGACCTCCAGGCCCGGCGACAACGACGAAATTGGGCCCCCATGGACGGCACCGCCACCTGTCTCTCAGTCATGGATAACGGGGGGATTGTAGCCCATGGAGGCTTCAAATGGAGAAAGCCCCGTGGCCGAAGAGACAGTAGAATTTAATGAATACTCCACCCAGGTCAGATGGAAGCTCCATGAAGTAGGGTCATCGGCTGCTATGCAACAAAGGGCGGCCTCCAGGGACTGGTTGGCACGGTCCGCCTGCCCATTGCTCTGTGGGTGGTAACCGGAGGTGAGGCTGACGGTGGCGCCAAGGCAGTGACAGAAGGACTTCCACATCCATGAGATAAACTGTGGACCCCGGTCAGACACATTGTTCATAGGGATGCCGTGCAGTCTGATGACATGAAGGGATGGCAATTTGGCAGTCTTGGAGGTAGATGGCAGCTTGGGGAGAGGGACCAGATGAACAGCCTTGGAAAACCGGTCCACAGTAGTCAAAATGATGGTGTTGCCATGACAGGGGAGAAGACCAGTAACAAAATCCATGGCTATGGGGTGGGGGAGGATTTGTTGTGGGCACAAATTTGGCAAGCCTTCACGTACTCCTGCATGTCCCGCCACAGCATGAGCCACCAGAACGTTTGCCTGATAATGTCAACAGTGTGCACCACACCAGGATGGCAGGCGAAACGTCCGGTGTGCCCCCACTGGATGACTTCGCTGCGGAGGGTGGCAGGGACATAAAGGTGGTTAGGGGGGCAACCCACTGGTTCGGGCTCGGAGGACTGGGCCTGGTGGACTCTCTTCTCAATCTCCCAGGTGAGGGTTCCCAGGATGCACAAAGGCGGGAGAATGGGCTGGGAGCGGGAAGGGGGGTCAGCCGGGTCCTTGCTGAACTGCCTGGAGAGAGCGTCAGGCTTAACATTATGGGAGCCGGGCCTATAAGTGACAGTGAAATTGAAACAGTTGAAAAATAGGGCCCAGCGAGCCTGCCTAGAATTCAGCCGGCAGGCTGACCGCAGATACTTGAGGTTCTTGTGGCTGGTCCACACGACTACAGGGTGAACAGCTCCCTCCAGCCAATGTCTCCATTCCTCCAAAGCTAACTTAATAGCCAACAGCTCTCGATCCCCAGCGTCGTAATTCCTCTCGGCTGAGGTGAGCCGCAGAGAGAAATACGCACAAGGACGGAGCTTCAAGTCCGAGGCAGAGCGCTGGGACAAGATCGCGCCCACCCCTGTTTCTGAAGCGTCCCCCTCCAGGGTAAATTGGAGCTGGGGGTCGACCTGAGCCAAGATGGGTTTGTCAGAGAGCATGCCCTTTAATTTCACAAAGGCATGTTCAGCTGCCTCTGTCCATAAAAATGATACCTTAATAGAGGTCAGCTTAGTTAAAGGCTGTGATATCCCACTATAGTTCCGAATGAACCTGCAAAAGAAATTTGCAGACCCCAAGAAGTGTTGCAGCTCCTTGCAGTTGTAGGGTGTTGGCCAATCAAGCACAGCCTTTGCCTTGGCCGGGTCAGCTCTCAGCTCCCCCTCTGCTACGATAAAGCCAAGGAAAGAAGTGGAATTGGTGGAAAACTCACACCTTTCTGCCTTGACATATAGTTGGTTCTCTAAGAGCAGTTGAAACACAGCTCTAACATGAGTCTGGTGCTCCTCTGGCGTGCGAGAAAAAATCAGGATGTCATCTAGATAGACAAAAACAAATTGATTTAACATATTGCAGAGGACGTCATTAATTAAACGTTGGAAAACCACTGTAGCGTTAGTTAATCCAAAAGGCATAACTAGGTATTCAAATTGCCCAGGTGTGTTTTAAACACCGTTTTCCATTCGTTCCCCTCGTGTATTCTAACAAGATGGTAAGCGTTACCTAAATCGAGTTTAGAGAATACGCGCAAGCACTGCGGAAGCTTGAAAGCGGAGTTTATCAGCGGCAGAGGGTATTTATCTTTGATGGTTATAGCATTGAGCTCCCGGTAGTCAATGCACGGACGCATGGACCCGTCCTTCTTACCCACAAAGAAAAATCCCACCCCGAGGGAAACCGAGGATGGCAGAATGAGGCCGGCGTTCAGAGAGTCCTTTATGTACCTCTCCATCACCTCTCTCTCAGATCTGGAAATATTATAAAGCCTGCTGGACGGCAACCTCGCACCCGGGAGGAGGTCGATAGCACAGTCATACGAGCGATGCGGGGGGAGTGCTAGTGCTCGTGACTTGCTAAAGACCTCCCCGAGGTCGTAGTAAACCTCGGACACAAGGCTGAGGTCCGGCGGTTCAACCTGAGGAGAGGATATGGGGAGGGATAGAGAACACTCGGCCAAACTTAGACATGTTTCCAAAGAGTTAGGACTCCACGAGTTGATGGAATTTTGTACCCAACTGAGAATAGGATTGTGCCTCTGGAGCCACCAGTACCCTAGAACCACAGCGTGAGAGGCCCGTGGAAACACGTAAAAAGTGAGCCTCGTGGTTACCAGACAGCAGAACGGATAGCTGCACCGAGCAATGAGTAACGGACGCCACCGTCTGGCCAGAAAGGGTATGCACGGAGCAAGGAGCCGGCAATTTAACTGTCGGAATCCCCATCTCGCGCACCAATTTGGAGAAGATGAAATTTCACTCGGCCCCGGAATCAATAAGGGCAGAGACTCTCCTCTCGACCCCCGGCAACTGAACCAAGGCCGAAATAGAAAAATTACCGGAGAGATCAGGTTAAGTACCGCCCGCAAGACCCCCCACGGCTACTGATGGGCCATGTCTTTTTGGCCATAGGTGGCATGTGTCCCACTTGTGCTTCAAAGAACAACAGTATGCACACGCCCTGATCTCAGCCTCTGTCCGCAGAAGGCGAGCAGAGCTGAGCTCCATGGCTTCGGTGAAGGTATTGGATTCACCTACGTCAGTAGGTGCCAGGAGCGCGCATGAGGCGAACGGGCGAGAGGAGGTGCTGCGCTTCCTAGCACGCTCACGGTACCGGTTATCTAAACCGACCGCCTGATCAATAAGGCCGTCCAAGGTGGCAGGAACGGCATGAACCGCCAGGTCGTTGCGGAGCTGAGGATTTAACCCATGGATGAACGCGTTGTGCAGTGCAACCTCGTTCCACCCCGAATCTGCTGCCTCGACCTGGAACTCCACCGAGAAGTCGGCCACCGACCGGCTGCCCTGGCGGAGCGACAACAGGTGACTCATGATGTTCCCCTCACTCTCAGTTCAGTCAAAAGTGCAAGAAAACTCAGTCACAAATTGGTCAAACGTTGGTGGCGCGTCCCTTTGGCTATCGATTACAGACCGTGCCCAACTAAGAGCCCGGCCCCAAAGCAGAAGGGTGAACTGATGGATTTTAGAGCTGTCATCCAGAAACTCCCTTCCCACCTGCTCAAAATAAAGCTGAATATGACTAAGAAAATCCTTACATTTCCCCACCTCCCCCGCATATGGGGCAGGAGTGGAAATGGAAAGGGTTCGGTGGACGATGGAAGAAGTCGAAGGAGCAGGTGGGTGTGGAGTCACCGGAGCAGACATGCTGGCCATTTGATCAGAAATTACACTCAGCTGCTGCGTAATAGCCTGCAGCAGCTGAGAGTATTCAGCCACCTGCCTCTCTGTAACGTCGAGGCGGTGGAGCGCAGTGTGCTCTGCTGCTGTGGCACCTACTAGGCTGTGACCCAGGCTGGCTCGTTCTGTCATATTGACTGGACAATCAGCCTAAGTGCAAGATGCAACGCCAACAGAATACACACAAGAACATTTGACCCTTTATTTAATTTCAAAAGACACAAACTTGGAGAAAACCAGTCACTCGCCAGAGGAGCAGCAAACCTGCAGAGGTAGAGACGAGGCTGATTAATAGAGGAATGAAGGGGGAGATGGAAATCCAAAATAATACCACTCACATGGGAGAAGAAGAGAGCCTGGCACAGAACCCAGCGAAGGAGATGAACCAGCAGGTCAGGACTGCTGGTGGGGGAATGAGGAGCGGAGTCTGACTGGGTGGAGAGGATGACTGTGATGGGCAAGAGCAACAGGCTGGCAAGCGCACCAATGCCCCTGAAGACGCATCGCTTTGTCGGCAGCAACCTGTGGAGAAGAAGGAGGAAAAAGTGTGTCAGGTAAGGTTAAACACAACACAAGTAGCTACTTATTTAGATAGTTCTGCTCGAGGCAGTATATCCAAATGAGCCAGTGTTGAATCACTGAAGAGTGCTTCCTTATAAAGACTGGCTCAGCAGGAACAGCAGGTGGGTCAAATGACTTCATTAGGAGTACAGGATGAAACAGAAAGGAGGGGGCGAGCGCTCGCCGGAACATGACACATTGCCAGTTATTGCAAATGCTTGATTGCAGTTGTTGCTGATAAGGGTGGCCCAACCAGTTATTAGGTTTAGAGGACGATCACTTTTTCACACAGGGCCATGAAGGTTTGAATTTTTTTCCCCTTGATTGAGAACAGGTGTGGCAGTAATCAAGCCTGAGTGTGGCTGGGTGTTGCTAGAGAAACTGAACTCAGCTTTCCAGAGATATGATAAACCACAGTTAATTTATGTTTTAACGTGGGGGGGTGTCACTTTTTCACACAGGGCCATGTAGGTTTGGATTTTTTTTCCCCTTAATAATAAACACCTTCATTTAAAAACTGCATTTTGTGTTTACTTGTATTATCTTTGTCTAATATTTAAATTTGTTTGATGATCTCAAACATTTAAGTGTGACAAACATACAAAAAAATGAGAAATCAGGAAAGGGGCTGATTAACGAGATGAGGAACAGCCATGAATGATTAACAACAAAGACCCAATAAACAAAGGAGCAGAATAAACTGAGAACGCTACGACAAAATAAACACAATAGGAAGAGCAGGAGAGGATAAAGGCAATGATAATAATAATGCAAAGGATAACATACGGTAACTAAGAGTGGATTTAAGAGGGGTGAGAATGAGAATACCAATGATAATAATAATAATAATAATAATAATAATAATAATAATAATAATAATAATAATGAGTCCAACCAAGAATGTAAAGGATAATGATAACGGTAATGATAATACTAACTCCAAAAAGAGAACATAAAGTGTGGACAGGGTCTCACCCTGTCCAGATCATGACAATTATGGGTCCCCATATTTGATTTGTCAAGGATTTTAGAGTACACTTCAATATTCAGTGCCATTTGGCCTATGGCTTTTACTTGTTTACTTTTGACCAACCAATCGTCCTGACCAACCAATCACTGGCGATGCAAAATGACACCCCTATTCAACTTACCGTAACTCCTTGACCGTCCATGCTAGCGACACCATTCCAGCTGATAAGTGGGGCTTTACGGTAATCCCGGAAATGACATCATAGGTAATGCCCAACGTTTACATATCAGGAAGAAAGAGAGATAACGGACCAGCATGGAGTACTGTGGAATAAGTGAAATTTTTGACTAGTTTTGTGGTGTTTATAGTGTAAATAATAGTTTTAGTTTCTGTAAATAGTAGTTTTAGTATTGTTTGTGAAAGTTTTGGAGTGTTTTTATTGTTTTTGTTACGTGTTTTGTTGAGTTTCTGGAGCAGTTTTTTTTTTTCATATTGTTCGTCTTTTTCTGCTTTAGTTCTTGTTTTTATAGATTTCATAGATTTTGTAATAATTTGTCCTCATTGTGATTATTGTTATTATCATGGCGTTTGTTCCTAGTGTTTATATTATGTTTTCTTTGTGATATGAGCTCTCCACCTCATTTTCCAGACACTCCTACCTTATGATCATCTTGTTTCAGTTCACAAGGTGTCACAGCTGTGAGGTGTCAAATAATTAGGTAATCTTCCCCGCTCATGTGATTCACACCTGCAATCATTTGTTATCTCTAATTTCATGCCCTATTTAAGTCTGCCGTCTTATCCACTCATTGCTGGACTCTCAAGTTTATTCCCCATCAGAACCCCTTCCTGTTCTGACCCCCTACCTGACTACTTCTGTTTTGCCTTATTGTAAGTTTTTTCTCGTGCACCGTTTGAACTTGTGTTTTTTCATTAAATACCACAAACTAACAGTCCAGCGTCTGGGTCTTCCTCTCTGCCCTGGGGGGCGATTCATGACATCTTCAGCTGAAGAGCCATCCACCAGGACCAGCAGTGGGGCAGCTTGAGAGGAACTGATTCCTGGACTACCACAGAGTTAAGAAAACACCTAGACATGGACACACAAATCCACCTGTAAATTGGACCCTGTGAGTTCTGGGCAAACACAGATATTAGAGAAGATGTATGAGGGTTCAGTTTCATTTTTTGCTGTCTCAAAACTTTTGTTTGTGTACATCTGACATATTTAGAAAGAGAAAACTAATTAAAATTCAAATCCATATGTTTTTATTTTTTGTTTTTACACACTGTTTTAAGTGTTTAAAACATGTAATATTGACACATACGTACGTTCCAGATTTTGAAATGTGTGCTTCTCCTGAAAAACAGCACTAAATATTTTCAACAAAGGACATTTTCTGACATATTTATTGACAAAAAAGATAAAAAGCACCAGGAGAATTATTATACTGCAATTATAGAAACCACGACTTGTGCATGCTAAAAAAAAATTGGCCAAAGACAAAGCTCCACATTTACAGTGCCTCGATGCATTCCGTTCTCCTCTATGGAGCGGAAACGTGGCCCTTTACAAAAACCCTGACAAAGAGGATCCACAGCTTCAATAATAGATCAGATCTATTCATATGGCACCACCATGTCTCCAATGAAAGCTGGGGGACGGCCCGTGGAAGGCCCTCCTCCAGATGGATTGACGTGATTGCAAAAGGCCTCCAGAAGCTGAACACCACTGAGGAGGACCCAGAAGGGCTGGCACAAGACTGCCAGTGGCGGAGAGCACTGGTGCACGTGGTGGGCTCTATGCACGATGACGTACCTGAGGCCCACAACCAGCATGACCCCACACACGCAAGAGTGATAACTCACTAAAATTGGTGCATGGTTACCTAAATGTGCAACGATTTCTACACACTTTTGATAAATGTGGGCCACTGTGTATGACCAAAGTCACAGAAAATTGTTTTTGTTAACACTCCTATCTTTCCTCCACAATAAAAGCCTCCTCTAGGGGTTATGGCTGTCCATCAGTGCCTGAGGAGCAGCTGAGAGCCTGATGAATCTGAGATAAGACACCTTTAAGCCCTCACTCCTGAACACCAAAGGAAGGGTGAGGCCATCAAAAGCTTCTCAACACTGCAAGAGAGGAAGGTGGGGGTGCGGTGGCAAAGGAGCTGTAGAAAGGGTCACAATTTCTTTCTCAAAATAATGTTGGGTGTGAGGTGCTTGAACTATCTGCAAGGAAGGCTAGAATTTTAAAACCAATATTGTTAATGCTTTAGCCTCTTATGGGTTTACACAACTCATAAAAAAGCAGCGCAGCACAGAAGCACAAAGCATAAAGCCTGCTCAGCAGTAATATTTTGAGATAAGATATGATTGCATTTGCCCTTTTGTGGGAGAGAGGGAATGTTTTTGGTGGTCAGTGGATATTTTACCATAATAAGCAATGACTGAAAGTATATGTATTTAAAAATAAAATAAGCTAAATTAACCTGGTTTGCCTTTGGTCATATTATATGACCTTTCAAAGGACTGTAGAATATTTCTTAACCTGAAGCAGCAATGAATAATGATCTTGAGAATGAATTGTATAATAATAATTTTTATGTTTCTGTTTGACTGTTCACGCCAGTGTAAATGGTGCCAACCTGAGTGATTCTCAGAATACAGTCTTTTCCTTATCCAAAGTGGGGAGTTGTCCCTCAAGGAGGGCTCAACGATCTCCCAATTATATCTCAGTGATCTTTCAGTGAACTTCAAATTTTTATATTCCAAAGGATGGCTGAGAGATCAATGATGAGGGATCGCTGAGTGTTTGATTAAAAAATACAATAAGGTTCATTGAAAGACCATAGCAGAGATAGCTGAGAGATCACTGGGCGACTGATGGGATAGCTGATTGCTCCTTGAGAGTTTGTTGAGAGATCACTTTCCTTTGGTGGTCATTGAGAGACTGGTTTGGACTGACTCAAAACTTTCAGGGGACATTGAGAAATCATTGAAAGATCTTGGTGATCACAAAGAAATCTTTGAAAGGTCACTGAGAGAGCTGGCCATTCATTCTTCACTCAACAATCTCTCAACGATCTCTCAACAGTTTTCATCCCAATGTAAAGGGGGTTGAAGAGCACCAGAACCCTCTCAAATGCTCAGCAACTTCCTTGGTCACACAAGAAACTCTCAGTGATTCCTCAGCAATCTCCCTGGTCTTTCAATGATCCCTCAAGGAGCTTTCAAAGATATTTATAGATTACCATGAAAGTTTCCAAAAATTGAATTTTTGATCGTACTACAATCTCCCAAAGATTTACATAGAAATAGCTTTTCCGAGGGTTCAGGAGATCGTTGAGAGATCGGGACAATTTTTGATCTCTCAATGGTTACCAACAGTCTCCATGCTGTGTAAAGGGACTCTAATGAACAACAAAGTGTCGTATTAAAGAAATCAACCAGTTAATTTAAATACAGTGAAATAATGCCACTGTTGTTACTTCCTCTTGATGACAAGTGAGTGCTGACCAGCTTCTCCTGTTTCCTAGTTCTCCTACCTTTTCCTAGGGAACCCAGTTTGTTGTAAAATACAGTAATCCTCATGTTTATGTCTACAACAAAAAACACAATTTCAACACACAAAATAAACAAGAAGTGTGTAAGTGCCTTTTTAACCTTTTTGTCTTATTTACATGACCACCAAGCAGCTAAATGTCTCAGTGAAGTTATGCAGCTCTTGACATGTGTTGTCAGTGCAACTCTTTTTCTTTTTAGATTTCACTCTGTCTGTCTACTGCATGCCCTCCCATTTCACCTCCCATCCTTCATTAGGGTCAGCTCAGTCAGCTGTGCCCTCCTCCTCCACTCCTCCAGATCCGTCTTCTTCTTTTCCCCTGTTTCTTGCATGGGTGATCTCGTTCTTTTACCGCCGTCTCTCCTCAGGCGGACACCTGGCCGGGCTGAGACGATCGATACAAGGCAGGGCCCGGCAGGAGAGCTTTGTCAGCTGCGACTCCGGATCCATGCCATTCCGGCCACCGCCACACCATCAGTCAAACTGATAGTACATGCACAAAGATGGATAGACTGACATACACATGGGTTGCATAAGTGCAAACACAGAGAAAGAAAGAAAATAGAATTGATGTCAAGGAAGTTTTGAGTTGATCCTGCATCTGAGGCCATTAAGGTTTCATGTTCATCACAAGGAATGTTTTCTTCTATTTCACATATCAATTTTTAAATGCTGAATGTGTAATGTTCAGCTTTTATTTTGCCTGCAGTTGTTTTCTGTGGTTGATTATTCTGTACTCTGGTTTACTAGTAAACTAAAACTACAACCAGTAGGTGATCTGGGGGGCGGGGGGGTATCCCCCTTGTTAATGAGCAGGTGGATGGCATTCACATAAAAGGCTTGATTTACAAATATACGAGACACGTAAGAGAAAAGGCTTAATTCATGCCAAGTTCAGTTTTATTTGAATGACACCAGGTTTTAACAGCAGTCATTTCAAGGCCCATTGTGGAAAGGAAAAAAACAACAACAACAACAACAAAAAAAAAAACAATACCCAGTAAGACCCCAGCAGACAACAGCAGACTTCAGAAAATGCTGTTACAAGTTACAAGTGTGACTGTCATTGTGCGTGTGTGGGTGTGCGTGTATGTGTATGTGTATGTGCATATCCTATGACTCTTCCCATGTTCTAAACAGTGAATACCAACTTCTTCCCTCAAACAGACGATTCAGAATCCCTACACTTAAACACAATAAACCCCAAAATTCATTTATCCACCAATCTATTCTGTTGCTGAAACAGAATCAGTGAATGGCTGAATACCATCAAGCCCATGGTCTAACCATGTGCTGTTATGCCTGTCCTCACTGTCTTATTTTTATTTGTATGGTGTGTTCAAGTGGTATGTTTTGTGTAACCTGTATGTTTGTCCAGTCTATATATTTTTGTGTTTGAAAACAGTGTCCTATGAACTGCAGAACAAATTTCAGTAATAACTGACAATAAAGTTGTATCGTATCATATTGTATATATTTCACAAACGTGACATTATTCAAGTTTAATCACAGCATGCTCTTCCCACAATGGCAAAACAAAAGCCATTGCTGTCAGTTTGGGTGCAGTGGCTCTTGATTCTGTCATTAAACCTTTATCTACATCCTTATTTTTCAACCAAGTGTTCCTTGGACACCAGGGGTCCTTTAGAGAATGTTCAGGGATCCTCAGGAAATTATCTAATTTCACTTCTTAATTGATCCAAAAAATTGCAAATAATTTGCTGTTGTTGTACAAGGGTGGCTGTATTGATTCTTCCATGTCAGTAGGTGGCAGTATGAACACAATAATGGCTACCTTCTTCTTCCTTTTCTTCATCACATATTTTACTGAGGTTACTGACCCTGCTAATCTACTACTGCATGTCCACTGCTGCACTGCTGGTTTGTGTGCATAGTGTTTGGGTAATGCATCACTAGGTCCAGCTACACATGCATCTGTTTGTAGTGCGACCTGTGAGACGTCAGTTAGCCATTAGTTGACTAGCTTCTAGCCTTTACCTTTTAGCCTTCCTCCTTCCACGGTGGTTCACAGATCTACAGTCGATGGTGTATCTCTGTCACTCCGGCCAATCTCACAGTAATTTTGCCATGATTCCACTACAAATTGCTAGCACCACACGGCCCCCTGACCTGGCCCAGGACCCAAGGCTGCTGGCCGAGCTGATGTGAAGCTTGCAAAGCTGAGCTGTCGAGCCTCCTGGTATCAGTGTTAGCTTGGGGGCTAATAGCTCAGAGGTTAATAGGCTACCTTTAGCACCCCTTACATCTACATGACAAACAGCTAGGTGGGCCATTAACAGAGCAGTGGGCGGATGTCAAGGACGGCAGTGGGTTGACTTTTTCAAATCTTGATGTACACAGTTTACCTGGGAGAGTCAAAAATGTTTCTCGGAGAGAAAAACAAGATAAAGGCTGTGTGTGTGTGTGTGTGTGTGTGTGTTTAAGAGAACTAACTGTTATGACTTTTTTTGATAATTGCGTGACCAATAGACAGTTAAAACCTACAAACACACCATTTTTCAGTTAATGGCCCCGTTAAGACGAGCTAGAGGTCGCAGTGACTAGATGGAAAAACAGCGATGGGTGAATATTTGAAGAGGAAAGATTCAGACTCTGAACTGGGCCCTTTACTAATAGAGCACCCTCCATGATCAGATGCACCAACACCTTCATTAGTAGAGTGACCGAGAGACACTCAGATGTTGCTGTTATGCACTGTCTTTTCCTTTGTGAAGCACTCATTGCAGAGACTTTACCAGCAGACCTAGGTTCCTGTGTTGGATGATGTCATATGGATGGTAAACTCTGTGAAGACAAGACCTCTGAAAAGCCACATATTTGCGTCTTTATGTGTGGAAATGGGAGTGGAGCATAAAACCTTACTGCTCTATACGACGGTCCAATGGTTGTCATGAGGCAAAGTCCTGGACTGTGTGCATGAACTCCAGGAAGAACTACTGTTTTTGACTGAGGTGCAATGACACAAAACTGCTTGCAAGTGATGCGTGGTGTGCAAGGCTGACATACCTGGCAGATATATTTTAGCATCTGAATGAACTGAACACAAGACAAACACTGATCTACACAACACTACACTAAGACTATGGTCACACTGCAGCTTTTAATGCTCAGTTCCGATTTTTTTGCACAAATGTGACCCATATCTGATTTTTTAATGACTGTCTGAACAGCACATATCTGATTTTTTCACACCAGACCCAGGCCACTTTCATATGTGGTCCTAATTTGGATACGTATCTGATATTTTCCAAAGTGATCTCAGTCTGAATGGTCATGTTGCATTTCATCCGACTTTTTCCTCATTGAAGTGAGACACGCTACAATTCTGCTGTGGAGGATGCAGCAAGCACGGCAGACATAGTTGATTTGTGCTCTCTTTTTAATCAGTCTTCTTTCCTTTATCACTGGATTGTAATTTTGTCAGCTCCAACTGCACAATAACTTCAAAATTTCAGGGGGGGCTGACCCCGCCAGACAAGCAAGCGCACTAACGGCACATGTACTGGACGCTGCAAATTTCTTTTTCCTTGTAAACGGCACACTGTGAGTCCTGGCTCCTGTAATATCTAAAATGTAAAGTTAACATGGACATGACTGTGGAGCAGAATGGCCAGGTAGTGGGACACACAGGAGAGGGGAGTCTAATGGCTCCTCCTTCCTGCAGTAGGACGGGTGTTACGCTGCTGGTATGAGCTGTGTAGTTTATTATTAACCTTATTTATATAGGTAATCTCATTGAGACACGGGATCTAATTTTAAAGAGATTTGTTTAATTGATCATTTCTGTTAAAGCAGAGCTGACCACAGCGGTCATCTGGTGCGTAGAGGAAGGGAGTTGGCCTCATATTTATGGTTTTAGCAGTTTATTTTGCTGCGCTGCAACAGGGTGAAGAAGTTCTGTCCCCTAAACTCAACGCTGTATGTGACGCTATGTTTTCTTCTGCGCATGCACGTCACTTCATAGCTGTAGATCGTTCACACTGGAGTCTGATGGGGGTCTCATTTAAATAATAATGTGAACACCCACACAAAAAAATTTGATCTCGGCAAAAAATCAGAATTGAGCATCAAGACCTGCAGTGTGACTGTAGCCTAAGACAGAAGACATCCCGTTAACAGTTATATGGTCCAGGGCAACAGGTTTCTGAGTTTGCTGTTTATACAAGGAAAATTCTATGGCTGGGATATAAAGAAAACAAAATGAAAGCTGACGGAGAATCTTGATGACTGCTGCTTTTAATAGCGGATGGTGGAGAGGCTGCTGCTCATTTTCGGCTTCATGCCACCACTGACGCCACTACTGAAGCCACCACTGACGCCACTACTGAAGCCACCACCGAAGCCACCACTGACGCCACTACTGATGCCACTACTGAGGCCACTACTGAGGCCACCGGAGCCACTGCCACTAAATGAACCCCCTGGTAAAAAAGAATAAGACATTTTCAGAAGAGACGCCAGAAGTACCTTCCCTCTGTTGATGTCACTCATTTCTGCTTCTAAATGTCTGGGAGACTGTATTGTTGACCATGCTTGTTATCTACTGTAACTCAGCAACATTTGACACAAAGGTCACCAGATGTGGCAGACAGACTAATCTTGGTACTACTAGCTTTGGTTGTAATTGTTGGTTTGCATAGAAGAAGTTTTAGACAACAGCCTCATTAATATCTCCTGACTGAATACTAACCTTGATCTAGACTTTGACTTTACAGATCGGTGGAGTTTGAAGTTAAGATATACTGTTAGCCCATACTACATTAGCTTAAGAGAACTTGGCTTAAAGAAACAATATAATTTGGGAATTGACCTTTTTTTTTAACTACGTATCAAATTCCCATATATGGAAGATTCTGATTCGATATATAAATATCAAAGAATACATTTTTAAATGTCCAGAGACCAGCAGTACCCCATGTTTGCTTATGCCAGAGCTGAACAGGAACTAACCAGGTACTGTAGTATCTCTGGTGGCATACAGTACTTAAATGTAACATTACAGTTGACTTGTCACATCTATAATATACATCTACCTTCTATTTTCTAATCATGAAAGATATTGGAAATACATAAATAATGGGTTATTACAGATGCACTTCTTAGAAAGTATCATGTCACAGTGAGGAAAAAAGAAATCCTGAATGGAAAAAAGATGCATTGAGATGCACCGATAATATGTTTTATCATCGTATTGCAGCCCTGAATCATAATCAGATTGCATTGTGAGGTGGTTAGAGATTCCCAGTCACTACTAGTTTATTTTAATGATACCATAGTCCTTGAAATTTACAGGGTTTACAGTCCAGGAAACAAGATTTATTTGGTCTTCAGAAAATTAAGATGCTATGGCCACAGTGCTTTTGCTGAACTATTAAACAAGTGGATTTGTATTATATTGGTGGTTGATACGTACCAAAGCTACTGCTTGAGGTCTGAATGTGGATGGTTGCAGCTCCACCACCTGTGGAAATTCTGCAAATAAAAAAGCATTCTTAGTTGATGTAATTTTTTATTGTTTTTCATAAGATTTTAAGTAGCTTATCCAATACCTTGACTCTTCCCCTTCGAGAAGCTTCTTGTAAGTAGCTATCTCAATGTCCAGAGCTAGCTTGACATTCATGAGCTCGTGGTACTCGCGGACCTGGCGGGCCATGTCCTGTTTTGCTCTCTGTAAGGCCTCTTCCAGGTCCTTGATGCGCTGCTTGGCATCCTTCACAGCTGCCTCACCACGCTCCTCAGCCTCAGCAATCTGGGCCTCCAGACTGGCACGCTAAGAGGTTGAAAAGTTCAGAGAAGATTCAGACATCTTTTGCAATCAAAATATTGTCTCCTGTATGTTTGAAGCATAGTGTAAGATACTGAAGATGTCAGTCACATCAGCAAATCCCTAAATGGAGGTACCTGTCCCTTGATTGCGTCAATGTCATGCTGTAGGCGGTTAATCAGGCGGGTGAGCTCCGCAATCTCATTCTTGGTATTGCGCAGGTCATCTCCTGCCTGGCTTGCATTGGTCTTCATCTCATTGAACTGAATGAAATATGAGTGAAAATATTTTTTTTATGATACTATCTACTAATCTGTCATTGGACAGTAGAGATTCAGTCTACCTACCTTCTGTTGATACCATTTCTCAGCATCAGCTCTGCTGTTGTTAGCTATTTCCTCATACTGAGCCTTGACTTCAGCCACAATGGAATCCATGTCCAGGTTACGCCTGTTGTCCATCTCCACGATCACTGAAGTGTCCTTGATCTGTCCCATAAGCTCTTGTAGTTCCTGCACACAATGTTTTTTTGTTTTTTTTTAATAAATCAACTTCCTTGTTTTTAAAAATGAGATGTAACATTTATGAAAGGGTGCATTGTACAATTTTAGGACATTTGATGTAGTTTTATTACCCCCTCATAGACTGCTTTGAGGAATTTGAGCTCATCTTGAAGGGCATCAACCTTGGCCTCCATCTCAACTTTGCTCATGTATGCACCATCTACATCCTGGAAAAGAAGCAGAAAGTTCTTGCATTGATTGTTGGCCACATTAAAAATAACATGTTATTCATTAGTGCTTAATAATTAATGCATGATTTATAAACTGGCATTTTTTCCACCTTCTTTAGTAGCACAAAGTCATTCTCCAAACCAGCTCGCTTGTTGATTTCATCTTCATATCTGACACAAAGAGTGCAACAATGAACCAACAGATCTGCAGACCAGCTTTAGTGTTCACTGACAGGGAATGGTTGAACTCACTTATTCTTGAATTCCTCTACCATCCCCTGCATGTTCTTCAGATCCCCCTCAAGTTTTAACTTCTCGTTGTCAAGCCCATCCAGCTGTCTGCGGAGGTTGGCTATGTAGACCTCGTACAAGCTGTCAATGTTGGAGTGGGTGGTGGTCTGCTCCTGCAGCAGGTGCCACTTGGTCTCCAACATCTTGTTCTGCTGCTCCAGCTCACGGACCTGCACAGCAAAATCTGTTCCTGTCAGGACTTGGAGTTATTTTACATGGTGAATTTTGGAATGATAGCTAATCATATCTAGGGCAAAATTATGTAACTTTAGCAAAATATTACTGTATCTGAGGTCATTGTAAATTTTTTTTTAATACTTTGGCAATGATTTACTGGTACTTTACTTTTTGCAAAGTCATGGACAATCTGGATAATCTGGAGGACTTTGTTGAAAAGTAGTGTGCTGATGATATACTTTTTTTTTTTTTCTGCTGCTGAAGCAGTGTTGATTTTCAGTACCACATTA
The DNA here is from genome assembly GCA_020510985.1 of Pholidichthys leucotaenia. Taxonomy (NCBI): domain Eukaryota; kingdom Metazoa; phylum Chordata; class Actinopteri; order Cichliformes; family Pholidichthyidae; genus Pholidichthys; species Pholidichthys leucotaenia. The sequence goes on from CM035847.1 coordinate 89,954,197, forward strand.
AAGTGAAAATTGTCCTAGCCTAAATTACACTACTCACAAAAAGTTAGGGACATTTGGTTTTCAGGTGAAATTTATAGAAAATGTAAAAAGTTCATGTTACAGTGATATTATATGATGAAAGTTGGGCACTGAAGTAGAAGCATGCAATGATTTCCTCATCGCAAATGATTTATTGAAGCAAAAGCCAACAACAGTGGTGGGTGTACCACAACAAAAAATGTCAGTATCTCAATCACCTGTCATGTGCCCTTGAGCATCAATTACAGCTTGACAATGACGTCACATGCTGTTCACAAGTCCACTTGTTGTCTGCTAAGGCATGGCATTCCATTCTTAATAAGTTAATAATAATAAGTTTATTTATAGAGCACTTTTCACAGACAGAGTCACAAAGTGCTTAACATGGTAAAAAACAAAGCAAATAAAAATACAGGCACAAAAAGCAGTAAAAGAACAAAGTAAACAGTAAAAGCACATAAAAATACAATCAACACATAGTTAATTAAAAAGCCAGGCTAAAAAGGTGGGTATTTAGTAGCTTCTTAAAAACATCAGTGGAAGGTGCAGATCTAAGTTCAAAAGGTAAGGAGTTCCAAAGTCTGGGAGCAACAGCAGGAAAGGCTCTATCGCCTTTGGTTCTGAGCCTAGTACTAGGGACTACCAGTAGATTCTGATTAGAAGACCTGAGAGACCTGCTGGGATGGTGTAGATGGAGCAGGTCACTGATGTAAAAAGGCGCCTCTTTCATGAATTCTTCTTGACGGGCGGCCCTCAGGTCATTGAAGCTGTGGGGTGCAGGGTTACGAGCCTCTATGTGGTGACTCAGCTAATCCTATAGGTTCTCTGTGGGATTCAGGTCCGGAGAAAGTGCAGGCCACTCGATTTGAGCTACCCCAGCCTCCAGCAGCCGTTCTCTAATGATACAAGTTCGTTGAGCTTGAGCATTGTAGTCCATGAAGATGAAATTAGGCCTGTGTTGTTCATACAGAGGCACAATGATTGGATTAATGATGTTTTTCAGGTAGTATCAGCTTGTCACTGTACCATTCACAAGGTATAGGGCAGTTCTGTATTGACTAGACACACCTGCCCAGACTGTAACACCAGCACCACCAAAGGCTCGTCTGGTGACAACAGTAGCTGATGCATAGCACTCTCCTTGATGTCTCTAACATCGTAGGCGGCCATCATTTCTGCTCAATATGAATCAACTTTCATCAGAAAACAGCACTGAAGGCCACTGGTCCCATGTCCAGTATAAATGCTCCCTGGCCTATGCAAAACGATGACGCCTGTGCCTGGTGGTGTGGTCAGGTAACCTTGCAGGTCTTCTAGCACGCAGACCATGCCCATGTAAATGGTTTTGAATAGTCTGACATGACACTTGGGTGCCTCTCACCTCCCTTAAATGTGCCTGGAGTTGAATAGCATTCATCATCCGGTTCTGCAGGGCACTGTTCGTAATGAAGTGGTCATCAGTGTGGGATGTGGCCAAAGGACATCATCCACTTCTATGCCTTTCTGTGACTCTTCCAGTTCTTTGTTGCAACCTGCTGATGACACTCTGTAACACTCTAAGCTTAGTGGCCACTTCCCTCCGAGAACATCCCGTTTGAAGCCTCGCAGTAGCAAGGTACGATCAATTGTTAGGTGTTGTCTTGGTCTTATGATGTCAAAATGTGAACAGCATGATGAAGAGAACTGTTTAAATACCAATTCTAATTGAACCAGAAAATTTATTGTTTGATTCATGGATCAAACATCTGTTGTGAATTTTGCCATTAAGCACCTTATTAGAGAATAGCAAGTTATGCAAAAAGTATTGAAACTTTGAACAGCTGGACATGTGCATTCAAAAGGTTAGAGAAGGTCAAATTAAGTTCACCTGTATAGGTTACAGTGCATTTTAGGTGTATCCTGAAATTTCACCTGAAAGCTGAATATCCCTAACTACTTGTGAGTAGCGATTGTAACTTGGATTGGTGTGAATAGTTGTAAATAAAGTTACCCATAAATTTAAATCTCTCTTTCTCCCTCTCAACTTGTGTGTGTTGGGGTGGAGGAAATAATTTTCCCGATGCATCACGATGCAAACATGAATGATTCTACATCGATGCACAAATGTCAAATTTTGATTCTTAAACATTAATTAATACCTCAATTACTTTTGACGGAATGAAAAAAGTGGCCATGGAAGCATGGATTCTGTACAGTCTGGACTGTTTATGGTGCAACACAAAACAGAAACATGTGACTATTGTCACGTTTCTATTTTTTTTTCTTTTATATGAACAAAAGATAAATAATTAAAAGAAGACAAAATGAACCTATTTGACGGACTATTGTCACAGTAGAGCAGGACCCGCCAAGAAGCCAAAGGTAAAAAAGACCTAGACAAGACCCACAATGCATGCAAGCTCTCCCAAAGCAAACCAAAATACCCTGGAAAAATGTGAAACCAATTTGCACACCTACACCTGGAGGAAAAAAATGGCCACCAACCAGAGGACCATCGAGCAAGTGACACCAAGGCCAATCTGGAAAGGGTGCCCGTGTCACGGTGGCCCTCGCGAGCCACCATAAGACGCCAGCAGTCACCGGTGAGTTGCAGTGATGTTTTATTGAAGGGGTGAAGGAACAGAGGATAATACACACGACAGTGCGGGTAGGATAATCACAGGATAACTTACAGGGCAGATGTGACGTTCTGTCAGGAAGTATCACAGGTAGCATAACAGACGGTAGAATAACAGGAGGTATAACAGAGACTGCTGCATCGGGGCGCATTCAGCGTCCGCTTTTAACACCGGTCACTAATGACCCCGAATGCAGCACAGCTGTGGACTTTGACAGCAGGGAGCTCCACCGGGCGCTGTCACAATAAGAGCCCGGGGAGCTAGAAGGAACCCACTGCTGTCAAAGCCTGGAAAAGATAATGCATGACCCGAGTGCGAACGAGACCGGCACTCAGGTCATGACAGCCCGCACTAAGCCGCAAAGAACCATGACCCGCATGCCACACACTGGACCAGAGCCTCGACACAGTGCACCATCACAGAGAATCCCTACTGACACAGTTATCCCCACACTCTACGAGACAAAAAGTGAAGTCATCGAATCACTTAAGAAAGGAAGGATTGCTTCTAATTTTGATTAGAAGTCTAATATCTATTATGTTGTATGAGTATATTTGACTGAAGGACTGTGTTTACTTAGTGTTTTTCAACCACTGGGTCCCTGGAACATTCAGATTTCCATGGGAAATTTTCTAATTTCACTTCTTTTTTCTTCGTTCTCTTTTGGCTGTTCCCTTTCAGGGTTGCCACAGTGTATCATTACCCGATATTGTGATGTCAATTTGGCAAGGATTATTACACCGGATGCCTTTCCTGATGCAACTGTGCCCATTTATCTGGGCTTAGGACCAGCACAGGGAGGAACCTTGTGGCTGGGTAACCAACTGTCCTTCCTCCATTCTATTATGCTGAGCACCAAGCTAGAATGCAGGAAGTACCCTTTTTATATGGTCTTTAGTAAGACCTGGCTGGGACTTAAACCCACAATGGATGCTCTACCAACTAGGATTTAATTAGGATCTAATTTCACTTCTTAATTGGTCCAAAAAAAATGAAGATAATTTGCCATTGTTGTGCATGGGTGCATACAGAAGATAACAGGAGAATGTTCATTAGAAATCTATTATTTGTTAAAATTCACAATGCTCTGAATTCTGTATTACAACAAAGATCCTACTACAGGTGTTCTTTTTATATATATTCTGGCAAATGCAACTATCCATGTGACTTACCATTTATATTTGTTTATAAAAAGTTATTGGAAGTAATGTCAAGGGTCCTTGCAAGTAATTTGTTTTAAAAATACCAAATTATCACACATTGGAAGAAAAAAAATCCTAAATAAAAAAATTAAAAAAGATGCATCGCGAATCATTTTAGAATTGAATCTGAGCCCCATGAATCCTAATCGGCTCAAAACGTGAGGTACCTAAAGATTCCCACTCATATCGTGTGTGTGTATGTGTGCATGTGTGTGCATGCGTGTCTGCATGTGTACATGCTTAGGTCTCCTTACTTTGTGTTACTTTAGGAAAATTACAATTAAGAAAGACAAATGTGAGCATGATAAGCATCTCCCTTTGTATTAGTTACACCTGTTATGCTTGTCTTGTGTGTGTGTGTGTGTGTGTGTGTGTGTGTGTGTGTGTGTGTGTGTGTGTTGTTTTTTTAACCTTTCCTCAGGTGATCCACTCAGCCACACCCGTGCACAACTTTCCCACACATTAATGTGTTATGTGTGCAAAATATTACCGTGAGCAGCATGTGGCCTCAGGGTGACGATGTTCCAGACTTTGTCAGGCTCTTTACAGTAGGTGATGCTGAACTTTAGCCAGTTCCATTAAATTAACACAATAATCCTGAAGGAATAAATGCAGTTGTCCTTTGTAATAAATAGGAGGTGGGGTGTTGCGTTATCTGGGATTCAACCTTTGTTTTATTAAGGCAGGGCAGGGTATACACTGGCACAACTAAGTCAACGTGCAACCTTCCACCTGACAGTAAGTGCCCCATCTCCCCCAAGACCCATGTTTTTACTAAAGCCCATATCTTAGTGGGCTGTGACAGTTTGCAACTAGTTCTAGAACGACATTCGTGTGGGAGTTTCCAAAATCTCTCCAAATGCTTGGGAGGTGTCACAATTTCCTCTCATGAGTCAAAGGGCCTTGCTTTTGTGTCACAGGAAAGATTCATGCTCAAAATGTTCAAAAACATTTACGCAACAGATTTTCTCTCAAAATAGTTACAGAGTCATTGTGGGTGTCTCAAACCCTTCTCAAACCCTTCTCAATTTAGTTTCTGTGAGTCAGGAAGTGAGAGAAAGATTAGACAGCTTTGCAAGCAGTTGGGGACCTATGAAAATAAGTTGTGATTGATAGGAGACAAAAGGAACAAGACATTCTGCAGGTGAGACAGATGTGAACGGCCCGGTCATTTTCTAGTGTACAATGACACAGCTGTGACCGACGGTGTCACCATGGCACCCAAGGGCAAGAAAGACAAGGCTAGAGATTGGGGAGCTGCTGTAAAATGACTGCTGGGATCAAATCTCGCAATTGTAACAGATAACTGCCATGCGAGTGTTGCACGGGATTTGTGCAGCTGTCACAAGACAGTCATAAGTGTAAGAAAATGCACAATTTTGTTGTGCACACGTTATGGGAAAGTCATTCAATTAGCCCCTGGCATGTGTGCATGTATGCAAACTCCTGGCATTTGTTCAATATTTGTGTAACATACCTAAATGTGCCAATTCAGTGTGATTCCATGTGAACATCATCACTAATTTACATATTTGTCACAAGTCATTTTTTATCTCCAACTAGTAGCGGACTGTCACAGCCCAGTAAAATGCTACCTTAAATAAGTAAAAAGCACCTAAGTGTATTACCTTTGGTTGTAGATCTTTAAAATCATTGGGTAAAACAGTGTTGATTTCTATTACAGCCAATAAACACCTGAGGTATCCTCACACTATCCTAATACTATTGCTTGTGTATATACAGATGAGGTGTGGTTTGTACACACTGTTTTAAATAAACCGCTGAGAACATTTTTGCATAAGATGTGTGGTTAGTTTGCCTTGTGATATCTCCCCCAAGACAAATAATCCATCGTCATTATGTGTTCTTTAATGATACATCATAGATCACATTTAAATTATCATAAGACAATGATGGTATTATCACTTTGTATATGAACTCAATAACAAAAGCTAATGGAAAAACACTTGTACATTAGCTTAACATGACACAAGTGTAGTTGATATGCTGTACATACAATAAACATTTTGCAGAATCAGCAAAAGTTTAAACTCATGGGAAAAGGTAACCTGATCCTTATTCTGCTAACAGAGAAAACCTAGTCGCTGAATGTGCCAACAGCTGGTGTGCCAGTTACAGGTGAAGTTTAAGGAGCTGTCCTGTGGAGCACATGAGATATTTGCTGTCTGGCTTGAGGCATATTTATATTAACAGTAATGCAGTTAGTAGCCTTCATTTTCATAATTAAATAACGATATACGTGATATTTAATTTCCTATATCAGAAACTAAAGTTATCTTATATGGAGAGAGTCCACCCTGGCATTGTTTTTTAATATTTTTCATGCTTTATAGCATTAATTTCATCATCGATTGTAAAATCAAATGCCTTTGGAGTTTTTCAAATTTGCAATACAATGTGGAAGAATTGGTTTTCATTAAAAAAGGGACCCTTACCTTGCTAATGAAGCCGGCAAACCGGTTGTTGAGAGACTTGATCTGCTCCTTCTCCTGGGTGCGGACGGTCTGGATGTTAGGGTCAATCGCAACATTCATAGGAGCCAACAGGTTCTTGTTGACTTGGACACTTGTGATTGAAGCACCAGAACCATAACCAGCACCGGGAAAGCCACTACCCATCATAACACCTGACTGACTAATTAAACCATGACCAAAACCAAATGAACCACTGCCAAATGAACCACCGCCAAATGAACCACCGCCAAATGAGCCACCGCCAAATGAGCCACCGCCAAATACACTGCTCATACTTGATTTGAGCATTGGACCACTGGATGATGCCACTGAGAAGGATGGTGTGATGGAAATGGCAGATCTTGAGGAAAATCCTCCAGTTCTTCCAGGAATCTGGCCACCACTGCCATACCTGGAACGTGAAACATTAAACTGGGTTGCCATGGCTGGTTTTGTTTCCTGTAATAAATTAGAAGATTTGTAGAGAAAACAAAGAAAAGAGAGAGAGCTTTGCCAGCTTTGTCAAGGACAGTAAGAGAAAAGGTTCTCTCTGTATCTTCTCCTTCCCTGTGATGGATTTTTATTGGCCTCTAAATGCTGATGAGTCCCAAACAAGCCCAGCCTCCTTTGTACCTCCCCCTCAACCCTCCTTCAACTACCTGGATCCTGAAGGGTGTAGTTAACAGGTGCAGCTCAGTCTGTCAGACAGGAATCAGTTTGCACAGCAATCCACTATGACATACCCAGATGTTAAAAAACTGATGAGAGGGATGAGAGTACAAGATGCCTACAGAAAAGTAGTCAGGATAACCTAAGAAGAGGTGCGGAAGGGTGGGGACCTTAGTACTCTGAGATGCAATACCTTTTTCTGTTCTTAGAGCAAAATTAAATTTATTGTTTAAAAAGTTTAAATTGCAATGTTCAGTCTGTGAAATCCCAATTAATTCTTACCATGCATATGTCTAAATGTGAACAGATAATATGACACATTCTATGGTTATGCATGATGCCTCAATCCAACAACACTGCAGTGGCATTCGACTAATTCATATTGGACAAGTTAGTTCAGACTTGATTAGGCAATAGCCAGTCCAGGAGTATGCATATTTTACAATAATCATACTTAAATGTGGCGAGCTTGGTGGAGCAGTTGTTAGTGCTATTGCTTCACAGCAAAAACTCTTTTGGGTTCAAACCCAAGAGCTAGCCAGCTGGGGATCAATCTGTGTGTGGTTTGCACGTTCTCCACGTCTGCATGGGTTTTCACCAGGTACTTCAGTTTCCTTCCACAGTCCAAAGACATGCATGTTAGGTTAACTGGAATTAACTTGAGTGAATGGTTGGCTGTCTCTCTGTGTTAGCCCTAACAAAGTGACAGGGTTGTGTATTTTATTCCTTTGACAACAACTCTAGATACCAAAGTAGATGTGCAAAAGCACTAAAAAAGTGAAATTTACATCTAATGTCTCCTTTATGCATCACTCTGTTTCACAGGGTTTCTAATAACTGCTGATTACATTAACTTATCTTCATGTCTTTTGATGTGAAAAGTATAACGTGCAACTTATTTTCTACAGTAAGGTGCTGTTTAAAAAGAGAGCCACTAACTCAGTTAGCTGCATTTTTTTTTCATTATTTTCCCAAAAATTTAATTCCATTTCAATTCAATTCAATTTTATTCATATAGTGCCATTTCACAACAACAGTCATCTCATAGCACTTTCAAACTGTAGGGGAAAACCCCACAATTGCAGAAAGGCCCCAGCAATCAGACAATCACTGTGAGCAAGCACTTGGCGACAGTGAAGAGGAAAAATGCTCTTTTAGCAGGAAGAAACCTCCCAGCAGAACCAGGCTCAGGGAGGGACAGTCATCTGCTGTGACTGGCTGTGGGACGAGGGGATAGAAAAGAAGAAGAAGAAGAAAAGAACAGCCATGTAGAGGGTAAACAGCATGGCAGGCAGTGGCGGTGGATGATTTTTTTTTTGGGGGGGGGGCACACTTGGATGTGATGGGTGATATCATCTAAGGATCCTCACAGACCAGAGCAAAACACACAGATATAAAATCAAAAGGCTTAGAACAGAATAAATTCAGAAAATAGAAATGAAAGCTTTAATAGATAGATAGATAGATAGATAGATAGATAGATAGATAGATAGATAGATGTACTTTATTGATCCCAAACTGGGAAATTACAGTGTAACAGCAGCATGACAGTTGACAACCAAACAACAGAAACACACACATGACAGACAAAGGGATTACCTATGGAAAGTAAAAACTAACACGACTATAAAACCTACAGTTAGGCCCAAAAATATTTGGACAGTGACACAAGTTTTGTTATTTTAGCTGTTTACGAAAACATATTCAGGATACAATTATGTAATCAATACGGGCTTAAAGGTGCAGACTCTCAGCTATAATTTGAGAGTATTCACATCCAAATTGGAGCAAGGGTTTAGGAATTATGGCTCTTTAATGCGTAGCCGCCTCTTTTTCAAGGGACCAAAAGTAATTGGACAATTGACTCAGAAGGCTGCAAAAAAAAAAATAAAAAAAATAACAAGGCTGCATGGGCTCTTCCCTCGTTAACCTGTCATCAATTAAGCAGTTAAAAGGTCTGGAGTTGATTCCAGGTGTGGCGTTTGCATTTGGAAACTGTTGCTGTGAACACACAACATGCGGTCAAAGTAGCTCTCAATGGAGGTGAAACAGACCATCCTGAGGCTGAAAAAAAGGAAGAAATCCATCAGAGAGATAGCAGAAATGTTAGGAGTGGCCAAATCAACAGTTTGGTACATTCTGAGAAAAAAGAGTGCACTGGTGAGCTTGGGAACTCAAAAAGGTCTGGACGTCCACGGAAGACAACAGTGGTGGATGATCACAGAATCCTTTCCATGGTGAAGAACAACCCCTTCACAACATCCACTCAAGTGAAGAACACTCTCCAGGAAGTAGGTGCATCAGTATCTAAGTCTATCATAAAGAGAAGACTTCATGAGAGTAAATACAAAGGATTACCACAAGGTGCAAACCATGAATCAGCCTCAAAAATAGAAAGGCCAGAATTGACTTTGCCAAAAAACACCTGAAGAAGCCAGCCCAGTTCTGGAACAGCATTCTTTGGACAGATGAGACTAAGATCAACCTGTACCAGAATGATGGGAAGAAGAAACTTTGGAGAAGAACTGGAACAGCTCATGATCCAAAGCACTACATCTTCTGTAAAACATGGTGGAGGCAGTGTGATGGCATGGGAATGCATGGCTTCCAATGGCACTGGGTCACTTGTGTTTATTGATGATGTGACAAAAGACAGAAGCAGCCCTATGAATTCTGAAGTGTATAGGGATATACTTTCTGCTCAGATTCAGCCAAATGCAGCAAAGTTGATTGGACAGTGCTTCACCAGTGATCCAAAACATACTGCAAAAGAAACCCAGGAGTTTTTTAAAGCAAAGAAGTGGAATATTCTGCAATGGCCGAGTCAATCACCAGATCTCAACCCAATCGAGCATGCATTTCACTTGCTCAAGACAAAACTTAAGGCAGAAAGACCCACAAACAAGCAACAACTGAAGACAACTGCAGTAAAGGCCTGGCAAAGCATCACAAAAGAGGAAACCCAGCGTTTGGTGATGTCCATGGATTCCAGACTTCAGGCAGTCATTGCCTGCAAACAATTCTCACCAAAATATAGAAAAGTAACATTTTACTTAGGGTTATGTTTATTTGTCCAATTACTTTTGAGCCCCTGAAATGAGGAGCGTTTGTATAAAAATAGCTACAATTCCTACATGTTTAATCATACATTTTTGTTCAACCCCTTGAATTAAACCTTAAAGTCTGCACTTCAATTTCGTTGTAGTTGTTTCATTTCAAATCCAATGTGGTGGCATGCAGAGCCCAAATCATGAAGATTGTGTCACTGTCCAAATATTTCTGGGCCTAACTGTATATACATCATAGCAGAACAGAGCACTTGCCTGGACTCAAGCTCCACCGCTGTCCAGGACTCTGGCGAACCAGGCAGGCACGTCTCGAGTTCCTCCATGTGGGCGCTGTCTTCCTGCACGGTCACCTTAGCAGGGAAACACAAGGAAAACACCGGAGAGCAATCACCGACAGCAGTGGAGCCCAGCGAGGAAGATTCAGGAGCAGAGGACATCTGCAACTGATCCTCCCCACCCTGAGCCAGACAAGAATCCTGTGAATCTGCAGAAGAAGAAACAGAACAGAGCACTTTCCTGGACTCGAGCTCCACTGCCGTCCAAGACTCCGGAGAACCTGTTACGGTGACCTCGGCAGCAGGCGAGATCGTAAATGCAGCCCCAGGGCCTCCGGGCGAAACAGCCGACGCAGATAACTCATCAGATGTAACCGCCGGAGGTTGCTTCACTGCTGGCGCAGACTTATGCGCAGCTGAACCCAGGGGACACACTGCTGTTGGCTCAGGCTTCAGGTAACAGGTAACGCTCTCCCACTGTCCAGATCGTGGCTGCAGGGCTGGAATCAAGTGCTCCAGGGCTGCAGGCTCTTCCATTGTCCGGCAGCTCTGTCCCGGAACCGACGAATACCCAGGAGAAATAAGAGGAGACACGAGGGTAGCAGGTGAGGTAGACATAACAGCAGCTTATGGTGAGGACTCAATGGGCTGCTGTGGTTGAGCCTCACTACTGGGAATCAGGCAAGAATGTTCAGTAGTGAGTGAAAGAGAATGGAGAAGTACTTGCCTGAATTCCCGGGGAGTGATGATGTTGGCAGCTGCTGAAACAGATGATGTTCCCTCTGGAGCAACGGAGATCATCTGGCACGGCGTCAGAGTCTGGGGACGCTGGATTGTCGGCGCAGATGTCAATGCAGATAAGTCCCTAGCCCCGAGAGGCAGAGCCAAGGAACGGCTCACCAATGGCGCCAAGCCCCGCGTCACCGAAACTAGGGGCCGCTCACTCATTGATGCCGGCTTTGGGACACCAGAGGCGCTCTTCTCCTTCACCAGGTGTGGTTGCAGGACCGGACCAAGGCCCCCGGGATCCACGGACTCCTCTGTCATCCGGCGGCTCCCTCTCAGGACTGACAGACACCCAAGAAACAGAGGAGAAGCAGGTGAGGAAAATGTGCTAACAGCTGCTGATAAAGACTCAGCAGAATGGAGTTGCTGCTGAGCCTTGCCACTGGGAACTAGGCAAGATAATTTATTTTTATGTGATGAAGAATGAAAAAACACTTCCCTGTGTTCCCGTGGAGTGATGGTAGCAGCTGTGGCAGGACCAGATGATGTCTCTCCGGGATCAATGGGGGTTGTCCGGTGGATGGGCGGGGGCACCGGTTCCTGATGGGATGAGTGAGCCTTCCGTACCCTGGGACACTTCTTTGTCGCTGCAGGTAACGCAGGAGAGGCATTTCTCACCCAAACTGGTCTTGTGACTCCAACATGGTGGTGAGGAGCACTGTGAGACCCGGGTAGCCCCAGAGGCTGGGAAATAGATAGATAGATAGATAGATAGATAGATAGATAGATAGATAGATAGATAGATAGATAGATAGATAGATAGATAGATAGATAGATAGATAGATAGATAGATAGATAGATAGATAGATAGATAGATGTACTTTATTGATCCCAAACTGGGAAATTACAGTGTAACAGCAGCATGACAGTTGACAGCCAAACAACAGAAACACGCACAACAGACAAAGGGATTACCCATGGAAAGTAAAAAAACTAACATGACTATAGAGCCTATATACATCATAGCTTAATATATGATGACCCGTATAAACACATTAATCATCCCATTGCACAAGAAAGACTATCAGGAGCAGAGTGAAATGTGAGGTACCAGTTAGTCTGTAAGGTGCAGTGTGGCAGCATAGCTATGACCAGAATACAACATCATAGTGAGTTATTGTACAGTGAAATTGCATGTGGCAGGAAAGATTTCCTGTACATGGCTGTTCAACAACAAAGCTGTAGCAGTCTGCTGGAGAAAGTGCTTCGCTGTCTATCTAGTGTGTGGCGGAGGGGGTGATCAGGATTGTTCATAATGGATCGCAGTTTATTTAGTGTTCTCCTCTCCACCACTGTCTCAAAGGGCTCTGGTCTGAGACCATTTACAGAGCCAGCCCTCTTGATAATCTTTTCAAGTCTGTTGGTATCTCTGGCCCTGATACTGCTACCCCAACAGACAGCAGCAAAGAAGATGGCACTGGCGACAACGGTCTGATAGAAAAGCTCCAGCATCCTGCAGCACACGTTGAAGGATCTCAGCTTTCTCAGGAAGTAGAGTCTGCTCATCCCCTTCTTGTGCGCAGCATCGGTGTTGGATCTCCAGTCCAACCCGCTGCTGATCCTGACTCCCAGATATTTGTAGTCCTCAACCGGACATTCTCCCCCCTAATCTGCAGTGGCTGAGAAGGAGTCTTCCTTTTCCTGAAGTCAATCACCATCTCTCTGGTTTTGCTGACATTCAACCTCAGGTGATTCTGCTCCATCCACTCCACAAATCTGTCTACCAGTGCCCTGTACTCTCCCTCCTCTCCTCCTCTTATACACCCCACAACAAATGAAGCTTTAATGAAAGTTAAAGTACTTTGCTGTCAGATGTGTTAAAGAAGTTGAAAAATTTAACAAGAACAATTCCATATCATCAGACGTATTGGGCCTCATGCAAGAACGTGTTAGTATGTGAAAATCCCACATACCTTTGTTAGTAAGCCACATTAGTATAAACAAAGCACTTCAAATTCAACAAGCACTACAGAGGTGTGTATACAGTCCAGGTAAATATGATGAATCACACCCCTGTATAAGTGAACGCGTGTTCACTTGTACCGAAGACTTGTATAATTGAGGTCCTAAAGCTACCGTATAAGGTCCTGCTTCCCATCGTCTGGCCAGAAGTTTCATTCACAAAAATGGTTTCAAAGTGTATGAAAAAAAAATCTTGAAGAAAACTGAAGTTCTCCTGTCTGAGATCCAAAAGGTAAAAAAAAAAAAACAAAAAAAAACAAAACAAACAAATGTAGTATCAGCAGTGCAATCAAATTACTGGCAAAAATGAAGAGTCCATTACATTACAGGAGATATTTCAGATGGTCCTGTTAGTCAGATGGTCTTGTTAGACCCTTCTGTGTGGAGTTTGCATGTTCTCCCCGTGTCTGCGTGGGTTTACTCCGGGCACTCCGGTTTCCTCCCACATGCCAAAAACATGCAAGTTAGGTTAATCGGCATCAAAACTGGGGATTCTAAATTGTCCTTAGGTATGGATGCGAGAGTGAATGGTTGTCTGTCTCTCTGTGTTGGCCCTGCGATGGACTGGCGATCTGTCCAGGGTGTACCCTGCCTCTCGCCCAAAGATGCTGGGATAGGCTCCAGCCCCCCCGCGACCCGAAAGGATTAAGCGGTAGAAGATGGATGGATGGATGGACATAAAATTAATTAAAAATGATGGACATAAAATTAATTTTAAAAACTAGTTTTTTAATAGAAATGTTAGCCTACTGAAAAGAATGTCCATGTACACACTCAATATTTGGTTGGGGTTCCTTTTGGATTAATTACTTTCTTCTTCCGGCTATCAGAGAGAGCAGATGCATTTCTTCTCCTCTCCCCTCTCCTCCTCCCTTCACTGATCCCAGCTTGCTATGTCCTGTCTGTGTGTCGCTCTTCTTCTCGCTGCATCTCGAACCAAACGGAAAATTATGGAATTGGTGAGCTGGGCTTTAAATGCAAACTTTTTCAAACAGAAAATCGGGCCCGGGGGAACCCAAGTGTCCTGCAGGCACTTCTGCTGCGGGTTATGTGAGAGACTCATGGGACAATTGGAAACTCATGTGTCTGTGTGATCTTTCGATTGAAGATGTAGAAGACATCTACCTGTTTGGCTTCATGATCACAGGATTTCTGCTGTTTGGCTTTGGAGTTTTCCTGGTGTATCAGAAATTAAAGAAGTTGGAAAGAGCTGGTCAAAATGCGGACCCGGCGAAGCTCCTTCAACAATTCGACCAGTTGGGGAGGGCTCTGATAGCGGCTAATGGCGAACTGAATCGGAAGGTGGGAAACATCTCAGAGTCGCTGGGTGCTCTCCAGGGAATGATTTTAAAGCCTGGGAATGTAAATGTAAATTGCTGCACAGAATCGCATGAGAGGTGAAAATTCTATGCCCTAAGTGAACTGTGCTTATCAGGCCTTGATTCGGCGTCCTTGGGAGAACTCATTCCTCCAGGAGAAAAGATAAGGCAGAAGGGAGTTTTGGCTTTTCTCTAACCCAAACATTCTGATGTGCAGCAATCTGAACTCTCTATGGACAGCGTCATCATGTGACTAGCATGGAATTTTACCATCTGACATGCACTGAAGAGAGATGAACTCTGTGGACATGTTATCTATGTTTAGAATACCATGGACATGCTCACTTGAGCTCTATTTTGATAACTATGCTTTTTTCTCTCTGCCCAATGTGTCACCCCCTCCTCCTCCCCCTCTTTACCCCCACTGTATGAGGCGCCTGTTGGCTGCCGCATCATTAGGGAGTGCTTAACATGAGCGCACCTTAATGTCAAGTAAAATTCCTCGTATGTGTAAAAACATGCCTGGCAATAAAGTTCATTCTGATTCTGATTCTGATTCTGAATTACTGTATCAATGTGGCGTGGCATGGAGGTGATCAGCCTGTGGCACTGCTGAGGTGTTGTGAAGGCCCAGGTTGCTTTTGATAGTGACCTTCAGCTCGTCGGCATTGTTGGGTCTAGTGTCTCTCATCTTCCTCTTGACAATACTCCATAGATTCTCTATGGGGTTTAGGTCAGGAGAGTTTGCTGGCGAATCAAACACAGTGATGCCATGGTCATTAAAGCAGGTTTTGATACTTCTGACAGAGTGGGCAGGTGACAAATCCTGCTGGAAAATTAAATCAGCTTCTCCATAAAGCTTGTCAGCAGAGGGAAGCATGAAGTGCTCTAAAATTTCCTGGTAGATGACTGCGCTGACTTTGGTCTTGATAAAACATGGTGGACCAACACCAGCAGCCCTCAGGAGACCCAGTTCGGGCTCCCACTCTGCTGCGGCAGCCCCCGCAGCAGTCATGATGGTCGTAGCAGTCCATATCCCCCCAGGTGACGTGACCCACACCGGTGGTACTTCCGACAAGGCGACTGGGGTTCGGCTCACCGTTGGCGCTGGACTTGGCATGGCAGGCTTGGGTTCAGCGCTTTCCCTCTGTCCATAGGGAGACTGCGGGGCTGTGACAGAGTCCTCCAGTGCTGCGGGCTCTTCCATCGTCCAACGGTTGGGTTTTGGGGCCGGCGAACACTCAGGGGCGAGAGGAGGAGACACGGAGAGGGCAAGTGAGGAATCATTATTTGCAGCAGGTGAAGAGAATTCAGGAGACTGCACAACCTGAATCTCTTTACCAGGGATCAGGCAAAACAAATCATCAAAATTTGAAATGGAATGTGCCTGTCCTCCTGGTGTGTGGTGTTGCCTGCTGGGTCCAATGCATATTCATCCCTCTCCATGTCCATGGCGGGCCTGAACCCCTCTGAGGATTGTGGAGGAGCCATCTCCGCAGGTTTGGAGGTGAGTGGAGCCGGGGAAATAACGGCCAACCCTTCAACAGCAGATGAACACACGGAGGAGAAGGAGGAGACAGCAGCTGTGAAGGGAATTGGTACTGGCAAGGCAGCTAGAAGAGCAAATTGTGGAAGAGGTTCTGCTGCAGAATTTTCCTCCCAAAGTAAAGGAGGGGTTGCTGGCTGAAAGGTGGTGATGTTTTTCTGCTGAGACCTCCAGGAATGGCGGCAACGAGTGGGGGACGAAGGCGTGGGCTCGTCATGGAGGTGCGGAGGCTCCGAGGTGTCGGAACACTCAACCTTTGGCACAAACTCAGGTTCCCTCGGAGAAAACTCCTCCAATTCCAGGGCCAATTCTAGGAGGAGCCACTGCTTCACCTCCAGGAGGAGGTCAGTTTCAGCCAACAAAACCTGTCTCCGTTCCTCCAGCTCCTCGGTCGATGGAGTGGGCCAGGACTCAGGAAGAGGAAGCGGAGCTGCTGCGGGAGAACTGCGAGAGGCTGAAAGCTTCTTATGGCACGAACGCTTACTCTTCATTGGAGACAGCTCAGGTGTCGGAGCTTCTTTCCCTGGCTCCTCATACGGCAAGGAATATATGGAGAGGATTACGTCCGTTGCCTCCGGGTGATTCCACAGACTGGTGAATGATTCCGTTACCCACGCTGCGCCATCCTGACCCTCCCAGATTGTTACTGGCCGCTTCGTACTGTCATGTTCGCCCCTTCGGGGCGGGAGAGACAAGCCTACATGTTGGATGATAGTTGCAACATTTATTGTGACAAGTAACTAAGTCCAAAAATAATACAAAAACACAAAGTGCAAAAACTAGATTAACTTACAGAGATGTGCTCCTGAGCCGTAGCCCAGGAGGAGACGAGGATTAAATGTTCTAAGGAGCACTCAGTAGAAGATGTACGACAAAGCAGCAAAGACGGCGTGAGCAAACACAACTAAAATAGCGGATGAGCTGACAACAGAAGTGATCATAGGTGTGAGTGGCCTGAGCAGGAGAAAGGAGCAAAAACTAATCATTCGAATCAGCTGGTGGGAATGACAGGTGAGGGAGGGGAAGCTGACAGCTTGACAGGCGGCGCCAACACAGACCTGGAATGCCCCCTGCCTGCTGTCAACTCAGGGACTGAATACAAACACAACCAAATACAGACTAGACCATAATTACAAATGAAACAACACAGAGCCAGAACAAAATAAAACATAAACAGACAAATGGAAAGCAGTGAAAACTCAAAAGAATACCAATAATACCACAGATAAGTAAATATAAATACAGAGAAGGCGCCACGAGACTGAGTCCGGCAGAACATTGGACTCAGCTCATGACAGTAAATTTTTGTCTGTCTGTTGTTAAACCTGTTTTTCGAGCTATTTTAAGAAGCTGATCTCTGGTCTTCATTATTTGTAGACATTCGGAGTTGAGCCATGGTAAACTGATTCTTAAGATAAGATAAGATAAGCCTTTATTAGTCCCACAACGGGGAAATTCCAGGATTGCAACAGCACAGGGATAGCAACACTCAGAGCAACAATCAGAAGGCAAGAAAAAAAAAACAAGCAAGCAAGAGCAGCTAATATACATATGTACATATTACTATAAAATATATATATACACACACACACACAGACACACAGTGCAGAGCATTGTAGCTGGATGGAATAAATATATGAATATATGAACACACAGTGCAGAGCATTGTAGCTAGATGGAATAAATATGTAAATATATAAACACCCACAGTACGGAGCATTGCAGCTAGGTGGAATAAATATGCAAGTATATAAACACACACAGTGCGGAGCAATGTAGCTAGATGGAATAATATGTAGATATATAAAAACACAGTGCGGAGCATTGTAGCTAGATGGAATAAATATATAGATATATAAATATAAACACACCCAGTGCTGAGCATTGTAGCTAGATGGAATAAATATGTAAATATATAAACACACACAGTGCAGAGCATTGTTGCTAGGTGGGATGAAACAGCATAACCGTCTACTTAGTTATCCTACATGGTATGATTATGTGCCCATACATATTCTCACCCTCCATAGCGACCGGTATGTTCCTAGTTGTATGCCGGAGAGGACCATTGTGTAAGTCTATTGCATCTTTTGCATTCAAAAAAAAACTATTAGTTTGTTACGTCTTTTTGCTATCTCTGCGAGCAGCCCTGCTTAGGTTGTACAGTCTGACAGCCGTTGGTAGGAAGGACCTATGAAACCTCTCGGTTGTGCACCTGGGATGATGTAGTCTGCTGCTAAATGAGCTCCTCAGTGCATCCAGTATGTCCTGCATAGGGTGGAACTCGGACTCCAGCAGAGATGACAGTTTAGCCACCGTCCTTCTCTCTCCTATCTCCTCCATCGGATCAAGGCGCTGCCCCAGGACAGAGCTAGCTTTCTTAATCAGTTTGTTCAGTCTCTTCCTATCGGCTGCAGTAATGCCACTGCCCCAGCAGACCACTCCAAAAGTGATGGCTGATGCCACCACCGTGTCATAGAATGACTTCAGCAGCGCCCCTTGTACACCAAAAGACCTGAGTCTCCTCAGCAGGAACAGCCTGCGCTGTCCCTTCTTGTAGAGTGCGTCAGTATTGTGTGACCAGTCTAGTTTATTGTTCAGATGAATACCCAGGTACTTATAGGATGTCACCATCTCGATGTCTGTTCCCTGTATATTTACTGGTGCTATGAGGGGCTGCCCATGCCTGCGGCAGTCCACCACCAGCTCCTTAGTTTTCCTCGCGTTGATCTGGAGGCAGTTCCGATGGCACCAGTCCACAAAGTCCTGGATAAGCCCTCTGTACTCAGCTTCATCTCCGTTGGAGATGAGACCAACGATCGCAGAGTCATCAGAGAACTTCTGTAGATGGCAATGTGTTGTGTTGTGTGAGAAGTCCGCAGTATAAAGAGTGAACAGGAAGGGAGCCAGCACCGTTCCCTGGGGGGCCCCCGTGCTACTGATGATCGTGTCGGAAACACAGTCCCGGGTTCTCACAAACTGAGGCCGGTTTGTGAGGTAGTCCAGGATCCATGATGACAGGTGCTGGTCCACCCCTGCGCGCAGCAGCTTGTCCTTCAGGATCATCGGTTGGATGGTGTTGAAAGCACTGGAGAAGTCAAAGAACATGATCCTCACCATATTCCCGGGCTTCTCCAGGTGGGACAGAGAACGGTGAAGGAGGAAGATCACCGCATCCTCCACCCCAATGCCATGCTGGTAGGCGAACTGGAGTGGATCCCTCGCTGGTTCCACCAGGGGGCGGAGATGAGAAAGGAGCAGTCTCTCCAGGGTCTTCATCAAGTGGGACGTCAAGGCCACCGGTCTGTAGCTGTTCAGGTCTTTGGGGTGGGAAGTTTTTGGTACAGGTACCACACAAGATGTTTTCCACAGCTGTGGTACCCTCCCCAGTTTCAGGCTCATGTTGAAGATATACGTTACAATCCCACACAGCTGGTCTGCACAGGACTTGAGGAGCTTTGCGCTGATGCCGTCCGGTCCCGACGCCTTCCTCGCCTTGATCTTCCTCAGCTCCGTCCTCACCTGGGTCTTGGTCAGGGTCAGGATGGGGAGCTGTGTGTTGGGAGTGGGGGGGGGGGTGTCGGTGGAGTGGGGAGTGGGCAGCAGGACTTGATTTCTTAGAGGCAGCAGTGGTTGTTGTGCAGACAGGGGGGAGGGCGGTTGGTCAAATCTATTGAAAAACAGATTCAGGTTGTTCGCCCACTCCCTGCCCCCCGTGGCCTGGGGGGAGGTATTCTGGAGCCCCGAGATGGTTTTGAGGTTTCTCCAGACCCCGCTGATGTCGCTCTGTTGCAGCTTGTTGCATCTTCTTCCTGAAGCTTTCCTTGCCTTCTCTGATCTTTCTCCTCAGCTCCCTCTGTACGGACTTCAGCATCTCCCTGTTCCCCGACCTGAAGATCCTCTTCTTCTCTCTCAGTAGTGTTTTTATCTCAGGGTTGATCCAGGGTTTGTTGTTTGAGTGACGCCGTATGGTCTTGGTGGGAACGGATTTGTCCACACAGAAGCTGAGGTAGCCCGTGAAGGTGTGAATGAGGCCATCGATGTCCTCACCATGTGGATCGCAGAGCTGCTTCCAGGCAGTGGCTTCAAAACAGTCCTTTAGAGTGTCCATTGTATCCTCAGACCATAACTCCACAGTGTGCATGGCCGGAGGTTGTCTGTGCACTAGGGGTTTGTACACCGGCCGGAGATGAACCAAGTTGTGATCCGATCTCCCAAGTGGGGGGAGTTGTGATGAGGTGTACGCCTCCTTAGTGTTTGCGTAGAACAAATCCAGTGTTTTATTGTCTCTAGTGTGGCATGTGACATACTGGGTGAAAGTGGGCAGAATGGGAGACAGTGAAACGTGGTTGAAATCGCCTGAGATGAGGAGAAGAGCATCTGGGTGTTCTGTCTGTCTGTTCTGTCTGCAGCCTGCTGGTTACTGAATGGATGACGTCACGCGCTGTGTTATGTGTGTTATGTGTTCTTCTTGTGTTATGTGCTTTTTTGAAAATGCCGCAATAACCACTTTGATTTTTGTTATAAAAAATTCATTGCTGTAGTTTATGTCATTTGAGGAGTTGATTTCCTTCCATTCAAGTTCATTTATTACCATCATTATACTTTGTTGTTGTTTTTTTTGGGATTACAGAATCTACTGTATTACCTGATGATTTCTTAAATGGATTTCAAAGCTGTTTCCATGGAAATTTTCTTGTTGCTAGTATTATATTATGGTCAGACAGTCCTGTTAATAGGTTATAAGTCTGGAAGATTCTTTCAGGTCTATTTGTAAAAAGTAAATTAATTTTGTTTTTTGACTGGCTTGTTACTGTGGTTGGTTTCTCTATTAACTGAGCTGAGTTATAGTGATCTGTCTTTTTTGTTATCCCAGTAAATTATCCAACAAGATTAATTCCTTTTTAGGATTACTCTGATTAAGAAGCGCTTTGAATTGGTCATAGAAATCTGCTTTAGAGGAGGGTTTACAGTATAAACAAATAACAGAGAAGGTCATATTGGTCATATTCGACACGACTAACACCAAGCCCACTACCAAGCTCAAAAGAGCCACCAAGACCCACCATCCATGCAGTGGGCTCCAGAAGGGCAACATACAAGCGGTGCACGGTGAGGTTAGATGACGTCAGCTTACCATTGCTGCTGGACACTGCCACTGTGAGGTCAGTGATAAACTGTATTACAGTTAAAAAAATTTTCCCTAACCATCTTATCGGGAAGACTACAGTGCAGATGTACGGCAATGGGCACACACACATCAGCCTCGTAGGGACCATATCACTGACAGTTAACTACAGGTCAAGAGTCCTCCTAGTGTTCATCTTCCAGGTAGCCACACACAGGGACAACTTCCTGGGGTGTGACTTTTTCTATGAATTGGGCTATTCAATACATGATAATCAGGGAATCTGTTTGACCGCTGATGATGGGAGCGCAACACACCCGGATCAGGGTACAGCCACTCCAAGCTCGACACTGCAGAGAGAGCACAACACAGAGAGAGGGCATAAACTGGACTCACCTCTGATCCTTGCCTGGCATAAGCCTCAAGGACCTGCTGTGATGCTGTAGGAGAGCGAGTTTGTGGCCAAATTGGACACCGGTGAATGACGACAATGTCATGGTGCGGCCCTCACGGACCGCTAATGAGACACTATAGGTGGCCAGTGAGTTTGCGTATTTATTAAATAAGGGCAAAAGGTACAAAATAATGAGCCACAAGGGGCAAAACACAAATAAGACTAAGGCAAGAACACACTGACGATACACACAGATTAAGGAATAAACTTACAGTGAGTAATGAGGAAATAGAGGATGACTGGAGCCGGGACGTAGGGACTCCAGCCTAACGTTGGGGAGATCAACGTTATCCATTCACGAATGAGGTCGCAGCCCCGAGAGACCGAAGCTGCTCCCTTAAATAGGCAAGATAATAGCACAGCTGACGAGGGCGTCATCAGCTCCATTAATTCCAGCTGTCACAGCCGGCCTCAGCTCTGACATCCAGAAGTCCTGCAGAGACGCTGTCAGAATAAGAGCTCAGAGGGGTCAGAAGGAATAATACCAAATGGGAGGAAAATACTGCATGACCCGAGCGTGGAAGATATCGGCGTTCAGATCATGACAGTACTCCCCCCCGAACGGCGCACTCCAGGCGCCGCGTGACATCCAAGTCTCCCCCCCACCCAGGGTGGGGGGATGGGAGAAAAGGCCAGAAGGGAGAGAACCAGAAGAAAGAGAAAAAAAAACAAACAAACAAAAAAACATCAAGGCAAGGAACCGGAGCAAAAAGGTGACAAGGGTGAAAACAGAAAACATAACATGGAGCAATTACTGAGCAAGGGGGGAAAAAAAAAGCACAAAAATACTCCATAATGCATGGGCGGAACAACAGAACAATAAATGCAAATAACAGGAAAGCCACGTCAAGAAAATCAAGATACACAGGCCCAGAAGAAAAGAAATGGCAACCACATATCACCCCTTAAACAGGGGAAGGGGGAGAAAAAAAAAAACACGCTAAATAGCGGTGAATACATACAGTTCAATGAGAAACAATAACCGGCAGAGGCAACCCTAAAGCATATCTCAGACTATTGAGGAAGAAAAAAAAAACACATGCAAAAGAGCGGTGATAAACAGTTGAATACAGTCCAAAACCTCAAACAAAAACATCCCTAATCACACAGAGGAGGGAGGGGCCGGGGAAAACAGGAATTCAATTCAATTCAATTCAATTCAACTTTATTTATATAGCGCCATTTCACAACAACAGTCATCTCATAGCACTATCAACTGTAGGGGGGACCCCCACAGTTGCAGAAAGACCCCAGCAATCAGGCAATCCCCTGTGAGCAAGCACTTGGCGACGGTGGAGAGGAAAAACTCCCTTTTAACAGGAAGAAACCTCCAGCAGAACCAGGCTCAGGGAGGGGCAGTCATCTGCTGCGACTGGCTGGGGGGTGAGGGGATAGAGAAGAAGAAAAGAACAGACATGTAGAGAGCAAACAGCACGTTGGGGACTCAATCTATGGGAGAGAACAAACAAATGTTAATGACCAGCAAAAAAAAAAATATTTCATAGAGAGTGAGGAAAGGAGTGAGGCCCAGTGCATTACTGGAGGTCTCCCGGCTGACTAAACCTATTAGCAGCATAACTAAGGGAGGGTTCAGAAACACATGATCCCTCCCTAATTGTAGGCTAGATCAAAAAGGTAGGTTTTAGCCCTATTCTTAAAAACAGAGATCGAGTCTGACTCCCGAATCCAGATTGGCAGCTGATTCCACAGGAGAGGAGCTTGATAACTGAAGGCTCTGCCTCCCATTGTACTTTTGGAGATTCTAGGTATTACAAGTAATCCTGCATTTTGGGAGCGTAGTGCTCTGTTAGGATAATACGGTAGTATCAGATCTTTTAAATAAAAAGGAGCCTGATTGTTTAGAGCTTTGTAAGTGAGAAGAAGGATTTTAAACTTAATTCTAAACTCTATTGGAAGCCAATGAAGGGAGGCCAGAACCGGAGAGATATGATCTCTCTTTCTAGTACCTGTTAAAACTGTTGCTGCAGCATTTTGGATCAGCTGAAGACTTTTTAAAGATGTTTTAGGACAGCCTGATAATAAAGAATTACAATAATCTAATCTCGAGCTAACAAAAACGTGGATCAGCTTCTCAGCATCACTCTGAGACAAGATGCTCCTAATCTTGGCAATATTACGCAAATGATAGAAGGCAGTCTTAGAAACAAATTCAATATGTGAATTGAAGGACAAATCCTGATCAAAAATAACTCCAAGGTTCCTCACAGAGCTATTAAGAGAAAGAGTAACTGCGTCCAAACTGAAAGTTTGATTTGGAAAGGAATTTCTAAGGTTTTTTGGACCAACAAGAATGACTTCAGTCTTATCTGAATTTAATAGCAGGAAATTACAAGTCATCCAAGCTTTGATTTCCTTAAGACAGGCTTCTAACTTGGCTAATTGATTACTATCATCTGGCTTCACTGACAGGTATAATTGTGTGTCATCTGCATAACAATGAAAATGTATACAGTGCTTTCTAATAATGTTGCCTAACGGAAGCATATATAAACTAAAAAGAGTAGGGCCTAGCACAGATCCCTGTGGAACTCCATGACTAAGCTTTGAGCTGAAAGAAAACTCATCATTTACATGAACAAACTGGAACCTATCAGATAAATAAGATCTAAACCACTGCAAAGAAGTTCCATTAAGTCCAACATAGTGTTCTAATCTATCAAGTAGAATATTATGATCAATAGTATCAAAAGCTGCACTAAAATCTAAAAGGACAAGTACAGAAACTAGTCCATTATCAGATGCAATGAGAAGGTCGTTAGTGACCTTCGCTAAGGCTGTTTCAGTACTATGATGGATTCTAAACCCAGATTGAAACTCTTCAAGTAAACCATTTCCCTGCAGGTGGTCAAATAATTGCGTAGCAACAACTCTTTCTAAGATTTTTGAAATGAAAGGGAGATTAGAGATTGGTCTATAGTTAGCTAAAGCTCCTGGATCTAGCGTTGGCTTTTTGAGTAAGGGTTTAATTACAGCCGTTTTAAAAGCCTGCGGTACATGGCCTAAAGTTAATGAAGAATTGATTATATGAAGAATAAAGCTACCAATAAGTGGGAAGACTTCTTTAAATAACCTGGTAGGAATAGGATCTAAAAGACAAGTTGAAGGTTTGGATGAGGAAACTACTTTATCTAACTCACAAAGGTCGATTGGAGTAAACTCATCAAGACAGACATCAATAGAAGGAGTTGTAGTAGTTACAGTATTTAAGTTAACTGTGGGAAGAATCTGATTGATTTTATCTCTGATGGATGAAATTTTATTATTGAAAAAGTTCATAAAGTCCTGACTAGTAAGCTCTAAGGGGATGCTTGGATTGACAGAGTCCTGACTCTTTGTCAACCTGGCTACAGTACTGAAAAGAAACCTGGGATTATTCTTGTTCTCTTCTATTAATGCAGAGTAATAACTCGTTCTAGCTTTTCTAAGAGATTTTTTATAAATTAAAAGATGATTTCTCCAAGCTAAATAGATTTCATCTAAATTAGTAGAGCGCCATTTTCTTTCTAATTGACGAGTCTTCTGTTTTAAGCTACGAGTTTCTGTGTTGAACCAAGGAGTTAAAAATCTCTGATTAGACTTTTTCTTTTTTAAGGGGGCCACTAAGTCTAGAGCCTGATGCAGAGAAGCTGAAACACTATCCACCATGTTATCAATTACAGAAGGAGCAAGCTGTCTATAGCTTATTTCCGTTGTGTTGACACATGGCATAGAGGAAACAATCTGCATAAATTTGGAAACAGCATCATCTGAGAGGCATCTACTGTGATAATATTTTTCTTTAGGAGCCAAATAGTCAGAAATAGTAAAATCAAAGGTTAACAGACAATGGTCTGACAGTACAGGGTTATGAGGAGACACTACAAGATTTTCTATTTCTATGCCATATGTCAGAACAAGGTCCAATGTATGGTGGAGGTAATGAGTAGAATTTCCTACTTTCTGAGAAAACCCAATCGAGTCTAATATTGAATTAAAAGCCACATTAAGGCAGTCACTATCTACATCCACATGTATATTAAAGTCCCCTACTATAATTATTCTATCAGATTTCAACACTAAATCAGCTAAGAAATCAGCAAATTCGGATAAAAATTCTGAATAGGTTGATGGGGGACGATAAACAATGGCAAATAAAACTGGGTTTAACCTGAAATTGCTAAAGTGCCCAATACTGAGGACCAGGCCCTCAAAGGAATTATAACATGTTTTTTGCTTTACATTAACTAGTAATTTGGAATGGTAAATTGTTGCTACTCCTCCTCCACGACCAGAACTTCTGGGATTTTGACAGTTTAAATAACCAGAGGGGGTTGATTCATTTAAACCAACATAATCCTCTTGCCCTAACCAAGTCTCTGTAAGGGAAATTAAATCAATCTGATGATCAGATTGATCAAAAATAAGTTAACATATATAATAAGATGTAGTAAAAGAGACTATTACAGTAAAGAACTGGAAAAAAACAAAGACAATATTAAAAATACATGGACAATAATCAACAGTATCCTTGGAAATAAAAGCAGAAATACAAGCTACCCAACTAACACTCCAAAAAATAATAAATCGACTCCG
This sequence comes from Pholidichthys leucotaenia, assembly GCA_020510985.1. Lineage (NCBI taxonomy): Eukaryota > Metazoa > Chordata > Actinopteri > Cichliformes > Pholidichthyidae > Pholidichthys > Pholidichthys leucotaenia. Next base: position 89,980,309 of record CM035847.1, read on the forward strand.
AATGTGAATATAGCTTCACCTGCAGATGAATTTAATAATTTTTTTGTTAACATTGGACCTAAACTGGCCCGAGAAATACCCACTACGGTGCCAAAAGGTGATTCAATATGCAATAACACTGCTGTAAAAGACACCATCTTCATAAAGAACACAGACGAAAGAGAGGTCATTGAAATTGTTAAATCGTTCAAAAGTAAAACATCTACTGACTGCGATGGTATTGATATGCTACTAGTCAAAACTGTTATCGAATGCATAGTGAAACCACTGACGTATATCTGTAACCTGTCTCTCCAATCAGGTATATTTCCCAATGCAATGAAAATAGCTAAAGTAATTCCGATTTACAAGACAGGCGACAGAGGGGAACTCTCCAACTACAGACCAATTTCACTATTACCGCAATTTTCCAAGATACTTGAAAAAATATTCTCTGAGAGAATTGACAACTTCATACTGAAGAATGATTTATTGTGTGAGCAGCAATATGGGTTCAGACACAAAAGGACAACAGCATATGCCTTAATGGAATTTACAGAAAAAATATCAACAGCCATTGAAAATAAAGAGTATTCAGTTGGAGTATTCCTGGATCTTAAAAAAGCATTTGATACAGTAGATCACAATCTATTATTAAAGAAACTACAAAATTGTGGTATCAGAGGGGTAGCACTGTCCTGGTTAAGAAGTTACTTAAAGAATAGATATCAGTTTGTATGTGTTAACAACAAAAACTCAGAGCTACTGAAGGTCACCTGTGGAGTCCCACAGGGTTCAGTTTTGGGACCATTATTATTCAATATGTATATAGTAAATGATATATGTAAAGTTTCAGAAAAAATGGACTTAATATTGTTTGCTGATGACACTAACCTGCTATGCAGTGGAAACAACTTGGAACAACTTCTGGATACACTCGGAAAGGAATTAGGAAAGCTGAAACTGTGGTTTGATTCAAACAAATTAACGCTCAATTTAAGCAAGACAAAATTTATAGTCTTTAACAACCATCACAACTACCCAGTACCCAAACTCAGTGTAAATGGTGTAGAGATTGAAAGGGTATCCGAAACTAAATTCCTTGGAGTAATAATTGATAACAAACTGTGTTGGAAGCCACATATTAATTATATAAAAGGTAAAGTATCCAAATCAATTGCAATATTACACAGAGTGAAAAATTTGCTGAATCAACCCACACTATACACCTTGTATCATTCATTAATACTCCCATACATGACATATTGTAATGAAGTATGGGGAAATACATATAAAACAAACATATATCCACTCTTTATGCTTCAAAAGAGAGCTATTAGAATAATCAACAAAGCAGCTTACAGGGAACCAACAAACCCACTTTTTCTTAAACAAAAAACTCTCAAGTTGAAAGATCTGATCGACTTTAAAACCGCAATAATAATGTTCAAAGTGAAGAATCTATCACTGCCCGCAAATATCCAAAAGTTGTTCCAAACAAGGGAGAAACGATATCACTTCAGAGGAACATGTATATTTCAAAAGCCTACAGTGAGAACAACTACCAAGCAACACTGTATTTCAGTGCAAGGTGTCAGATTATGGAACGATTTTGGACCTGAATTAAAATCATGTACAAAGCTTGGACAATTTAAACAAAAACTAAAGGAAGAAATACTCCAAACATATTTACAAGACGACATGTAAACTCACATAAGGATTGACATTTCCAGTCTGTGTTGTGTTATAGCTTAGTTTTTCTTTTTTCTCTGTGACACTATGTCTTAGATTTGTTTTTGAATAGTAACCGCTTAACTTAGACTAGCTCAGTTTTCTTTTTCTCTCAGTCATATTTTGTCTTAGCCTTGTTTTAAATTGTAATCGCTCTTGTCTTGTTTTCTCTTTTTTCTCCTTTGAATTCTTGGATGGAATATGGGTGGGCAATATAAGCTGCGGCTTCAGCCATCACCCATTTCGGATAACTCACGTGGAATTGTATAGTAGAAGGAGTCTTTGTCTAATTTGACCTTGTTGTTATATTATACAGTTTCTTCTAACCTGTAATGTACTATCCGAAATAAATAAATAAACATACACACTATCAATTAACAGATCATGGACTAACACAGACTTGGGAGTTAGAGACCTAATATTTAACAAACCACATTTAATTTTTAAATTATGAGGAGGAACAGAGGCCAAATCATTCAATTTAGCGGCTTTATGTTTAATTTGAGTTTTACCAATATTTTGCTTTATCACTTTGGGATGCTTATACATTATATTTTTATTCACTTTGGAGGGAGCAGACAACGATTTTCTGATGGGGAAGACAGGGGCTAAGCTGAGGGGTGGCGGATGAAGAGGAGCTGCAGAGAGGCGTGTAAGACTGCAACTCTGCTTCCTGGTCCCAACTCTGAGTAGTCATGGTTTTGGAAATTTGGATAAAAAAGATACCAGATTGTTAGATAAATGAGAAGCACCATCCAAAGTGGGATGAATGCTGTCTCGTCTCATAAGACCAGGTTTTCCCCAAAAAGAGCTCCAACTGTCAATGTAGCCCACGTCATTTTTAGGACACCACACAGACAGCCAGCGATTCAAGGATGACGAGCGACTAAACATGTCATCACTGGTCAGATTGGGGAGGGGCCCAGAGAATACTACAGTGGCAGACATCGTTTTGGCAAACTCACACACCGATTCTACATTAAGTTTCGTGACTTCCGACTGCCGGAGACAGATGTCATTAATGCCGGCGTGAATAACAATTGTGGAATATTTACAGTTACTTTTAGCCAGCATTTTCAGATTTGACTCGATGTCGCCTGCTCTGGCCCCAGGAATACATTGGACTATGACCGCTGGAGTCTCTAGGTTCACGTTTCTGACTACAGAGTCGCCAATGATCAGAGTTTTTTCCTCAGCGGGTGTGTCGCTGAGCGGGGAAAAACGATTAGAAACGTGAACAGGTTGGTGGTGTACCGGGGCTTTGCGACTAGGCTTCCTTCTCACCGTCACCCACCCAGTCTCCTCGCTGCTGAGGAGAGCCGGGGAACCGCTGACAGTGGGACCTAAGCTACCTAGCTCCGCTGCAGCTAATGGGCGTCCGTCGAGATTAACTGGCGCAGACGGTGTTTCAATGCAGCGGAGCCGGGATTCCAAATCAGACAACCTCGCCTCGAGCGCCTCAAAAAGACAACATTTATTACATTTACCGTTATCGCTAAAAGAGGCAGAGGTGTAGCTAAACATCTGACAGAGAGAGCACACCAGAGGAGAGGAAAGAGAGGTAGTAGCCATAGCTAGTGGCTAGAGAGCTGGAGAGCAAACCACACAGGCAGACAGCAAAACAGGAAGTGACGATACGTTACCACAAGGAAGTGACGATCCCTTACAGGATGACTGTTTGCAAGAAAAGCAAACAGAATGGCGACAGACAGAGCGCAATGGAATAAAAAAAAAACCAAAAAACAAGAAGTTCAGGTGGTCTGCCTGCGTCCAGCGTCCAGATCACTGATAAGGGAAAACGGATCAGTTCGGGTGGCCTACCCTAGTCCCAGGCCCGGCGAAACAGAACCTCCAGCGGCCGGACCAGGTTGCCAAGCAGAAAGTTCAGTCTGTCGGGTGGCCGACCCAGAACGCCAAACGGGCGAAGCAGTTTCTCAGGCGGCCGACCTGCGTCATTCCGCCACCAGGACCGCAGGGGAGAATCCAGAGACTGCCTCCCTGTTGAGAGGGGTAGCGAGGGAGAGCCGAGCCGATAACGGGGAAACCCAGCGGCCCCAGGTGGAAGGGAAAAGGGGACGGGGAAAGGGGAAAGGACCAGTCCAATGCTGATCAGCGAAGAATCTGCAGATCCTTCTCCAAACCCCACACGAACCGGCGCTGCGCTCACTTTGGGTCCCCAGCGGGACTGTGCCGCACCCATGATGGACCCCGTCTGGGTCAGAGCAGCATCCATGACGGACCCCGACTGGGTCAGCGTAACACCCACGTCGGACCCCGATTGGGCCAGAACACAACCCATGACGGACCCTGATTGGGTCAATGCTGCACTTGCGATGGACCCCGATTGGGTCGCGGCTGCACCCACGTCGGACCCCGATTGAGTCAATGCTGCACCCACGATGGACCCCAACTGGGTCGGCGCAGCACCAGGAATGGCCTCCAAACCTGAACCCGGAACCTCCAGCACAGCGACCGGTATCAACTCCGCATCGGTGACCCTGGGAGAAGGCTCAGGAGAACAAGAAGAACCAGGATCAGGATCACTGGTAGCAACAGAGTCCAGTGAGACGAGCTCGGATGCAGCGGATGGCTGCACCCGGCTTGTCTCCCCAAGAGACAGGCAAGAATGCTCCAGGATTGAGAGGAGAAAGACAAAATAGAGCACTTGCCTGATCTCGAGTTCTGTCACTGTCCAGGATTTCAACGATCCGGGTTCAGACGGAAGAAGGTCGTCATCTGGTTCCCACTCGGCTACGGCGGGCTCCGCAGCTGGCATGATGGAGTCCACAGTCTGGAGATTCCCTGACGCAGATGTTCACGCCGAGGGCCTGCACGGCATGATGGCAGGGGCTCTGTGACCTGCCGGGTCGGACTGTCCCTCCGTGGAGACCCGGGGATGCTTGCTTGTCGGCGCAGGATCCAATCTGCAGTCCGCCCTCCTCCTCTGCCCATGTCGTGGCTGTGGGGCTGGATCCAGGCTCTCCAGGCCAGCAGACTCCCTCCTCATCCGACGGTGTAGTTCACGCTCAGGGGAAGAGACACAAAGGTAGCAGGTTCATAATTAATTACTGCAGCAGGTGGAGGGAGCTCAGGGGACTGTGAACCACAAACTCCACCCCCAGGAATCAAACAAGGCAGTTCATCCAGTGAAGGAAAAAGAATGAAGAGACACTTGCCTGATCCGCTAAGGGCAGCTGAAACCTGCTGCAGTGGACTTGGTTCTCCCCTTCCCCTGCTGGATGGAGACGGAGGACCCCCCGGGAAGATGAAGAGGAGCCTCTAGCACCGGATCAGGAATGGGAGCAGCCGGAGACAGACTCGTGGAGTTCACAGCAGCTGGAGGGGGCATCGAGGAGGGGAGAGGAACAGCCAAGGCGAACTGGGATCGAGGAGCTGACAGAACAGCGGGGACAGATGACCCGGAGGCGGCTGTCTTACTCCTCCGACGAGACACGGAGGCTGCAGCTGGCTAGGAGACAGAGTTTGTGCGGCTACCCGGAACTGGATCGGGACGGGGTTCTCACTGAGGCTTGCAGTCAGCATGGTGATGACATTTACCGGCAAAGGGCGAGATGAAGGTGAGGTCAGGGCAACGCTGCTCCTGCGCAGAAATCGAGGCGAGCAGGTCAATGTATTTGGGGTAATCATACAGTTCTGGATTCCTATCCAACAGCTGACCGCCACTGTCACATGCTTCATGATCTGTGTGGGATGGAGCTGCAGCCACTCGGTCCTGGATGGAAGCCGCTGTCAGCTGTAAATCCTCCAGGAGAATCCCGATTGTCATCTCACTCCGTTGGGGATGACCTCTGGGTGGTGCGAACTCCTGGACTGGATGAGGGACAGGAATGGGATCCCGAAGCGAGGAGCGAGGATGCCTTCTCTTCGGCTTCCTGCCGGAGTTCCCCTCCAGCCCATGGAGCTGCTCCCGGTGCGTAGAGATGTCCGCCATCCTCGCCGTGATTTCAGGATGGTCAGCGTAGTGAGGATGGCGGTTAATGGTCGCCTCAGCGAGGTCCAGGTACCAGCATGCATCACTGGGAGTGTCGTAGAGGTGAGCAGTGAAAAGGATTCCATTATTTTCATCGAGGGCCTTGACCAGCTCATAGCCCAGGCTCCTAGCATAGCCCTTGAGTGGCACCATCTCCCAGCACACTGGTACACGGTAAGTGGAAAATCAAGTCCAAACAAACTCACGGTCACCGGCGTCTCAGTCTAGCTACGACCTACTGTCATGGTGCGGCCCTCATGGACCGCTAATGAGATGCTATAGGTGACCAGTGAGTTTGTGTATTTATTAAATAAGGGCAAAAGGTACAAAATAATGAGCCACGAGAGGCAAAACACAAATAAGACTAAGGCAAGAACACACTAACGATACACACAGATTAAGGAATAAACTTACAGTGAGTAGCGAGGAATTAGAGGATGACTGGAGCCGGGACGTAGGGACTCCAGCCTAACGTTGGGGAGACCAGCGTTATCCATTCACGAATGAGGTCGCAGCCCCAAGAGACCAAAGCTGCTCCCTTAAATAGGCAAGATGATAGCACAGTTGACGAGGGCGTCATCAGCTCCATTAATTCCAGCTGTCACAGCCGGCCTCAGCTCTGACAGCCGGAAGCCCCCCAGAGACGCTGTCAGAATAAGAGCTCAGAGGGGTCAAAAGGAATAATACCGAATGGGAGGAAAATACTGCATGACCCGAGCATGGATGATATCGGCAGTCAGACCATGACAGACAACCCTGCGCACATCCCGTCACTAGCGACAGTGACATATTGCTGCAACCCCAATCAGCACCAGGACAGAGGGGGCAGAAGCCAGACTCATCTCGCATCCTCAACTGGCATCAGTCTCAGGGAGCCACTGCAGGATAGAGAGTTTGTGGCCAAGCAAGACCCAACAAAGCAACGCCAATCCAGAGCGTGTCCTGCTGCTGGCATGAATGGCACGCCGCCACAACAGCAACCAGCGTCTGGGATGAGAGAACAGCAGCGTCGAGTGCAGCCAAACAGATTACCACTTGGTTATGCCAATCCCAATGCCCAGATGACCTGCAGATTCTCCTGTCACCACCAATGCAGATCACCATGCAGTTGGGGCCAGCCACCTCCCAGATGGTTTGAGATGGCACACCAGCCATCTGCGAAAGGTAAGAGCAGCTGCCCCAGACCAAGCTGTGACACTGGGACCGATCCAGCCAGTGTGGGACCCGGACTTGGATTTTGCAGCAGAACATCCAGATCCGCCGCACTCAACGCCTCTAGGGCTGTGCCCACTGCGGGCTCGCCATAGGCCCCTGAATTCAAATTACAGCAGTGACTCTGTTGAGGCTGTTTATCAAAGCACGACTGTTCACAGCTGCAGAATAACCCACTCAGTCATGCACGGTCAACCGGTGGTCCATCTGGTAACCCAGGTACTGTTTATAATACTGTTTAGAGTTTTAACTCTTTAAGGATTAAATCTGATTACATGATCTACCTCTCCTGTGGCCGGTGTCACAGATCCGCACTTGTCACATGATAGGAGAAAAGTATGAACAAAACAAACAAAATAAACCCAGATGTAGCAACCATTTCACATTACTAGATGGCAGACACATATAGCCTACTGCTCTTCACTGGAGGACACAGTTCAGCCCACCAGAACTTCTTCAAATCTGATATCACTTCTGGTACACAGAAGAAAAGAAGTATAAGCAATTGTGCAGAATATATTTCAACAGGGAGGAAGCATTTGCTCTAAATTTTGCCAACTATGATTCTAAAAGGGATTATTTAGCTTCTGAAGGGAAATATTTACCTTCTGTGACAGCACAAGATGGACCGGCGCATGTACACTTTTCGTCCGCCATTGACAAAGCTGCACGTGACAGAGAGGACAATACTGTCCGTTCGGTGGCGTTATCTAACCGAAAGCGAGGTGGAATAAATTAGAAGATAAATGCGAGAGTTTCTGGATGTGGGAGAGAAAGCGACAATGACCAACAGATGACAAGATAAGGACCGGGGATGAGCACATGGACGCATGGCGACACATGATGAGCGGTAGGTCTGATGTTTTTGTCAGTTTGTTTACAGTCTACTGATTTTCTGGTTGATATATTTTGAAGTTTAAGATAACAAAAAACAAACCCAAAGACAAACAAACAAATCCATCCTTTGTGTAAATATGTCCAAAGTCCACTTTGACCGAAAGTTATGTAATCCGATAACCATCCCATTATGCAAATTAGATGCATAAATTTACTCCTATCATAAACTTTGAATCATATTCTACATCTTTCTCATTTACAGTAAGCCATTATCTCTTACCACTTTCAAGTTAAAGCCTTTGGAATTTCTGATATCTAAACTAAATATTTTCTTGAAAAAAATCTTCGCCACCAGAGGGTGCATGCAGATGGTGCGCATCCGTGACAGAAATCCTCAAATGGTTAAAGTGGTTTGAAAATATTCATCATCTTTTTTGGTTTTCCCGGGGGGAAGGTGGGTGAATGTTAGATATTTCCATATTAAAAATGAGCAGCACGGACGTGATGGCGTAGGCACGGATGACGCCGTCACACCGTGCCTATATTAGGGGACTGACGGTGGGAGACTGCCTCTTTGGCATTCCGCCTTTACAACCAACACCAGCCTGTACCTGCTTAGTGTTAGCATAATAACAGTTCTGTAAGCAACACATGCTACTAGCTACTTGTGAATAAACCCACTGTTCAGCACCGCCTCTGCTGTCCTATCTTTCAGACATAACAGAAGGTTTCTAAATTTAATCCTAAATTCTATAGGAAGCCAATGAAGGGAGGCCAGAACTGGAGAGATATGTTATCTCTTTCTAGCACCTGCTAAAACTCTAGCTGCAGCATTTTGGATCAAATGAAGACTTTTTATACATGTTTTAGGACAGCCTGATTAAAGGCTGTCCTAGCAGAGAATTTAGATTATAGCCTCAGTTAATATTAAAATCTAGCCAACATAATGCATGCTTCTGACATTTTACTTCATTTGAAGATGCCAATAACAAGGTTGTGAAGAGGCAGTAAATAAAAGTGGGACCAGTATGTGCAATAAGCCCATAGTTTAGCCTCCACACAGAAGGGTCATGGCTGTCCAGCAATTTTCTTAAAAACTTATGGACCCTTACTGAAAAAATGGATGAACTGAGATTTTATTATCATTCTGATCAGCCCCTTGGACAAGCTGTGTGATGATGATAGTTAGATTTAGTATGATGTCACTTGGCTTACAGCAGCCATATTGGCAGCCATACTGGAGGTGAAGTCGCAACCGCAGTAACTACACTGCTATCATTGGTTGTACGAACACTGATTGGGGGACAAAAGTATTGTTAATTGATTACCTGTGATTATTACCAACTAACTAGAAGGAGTTACACATTTATATATACATGTGCATACTCCATCAGCTAATATGGATATTGAAAAGTTAGCTACCTTTCTGTATATTCACTTACGATAAGATAAGATAAGATAAGCCTTTATTAGTCCCACAATGGGGAAATTCCAGGATTGCAACAGCACAGGGATAGCAACACTCAGAGCAATAATTTAGAAGACAAGAAAATAAGAGCAGTGAATATACATATGTACACATAAATATATAAATATATATACACAGTGTGGAGCATTGTAGCTACATGGAATAAACAGCATAACAGTCTATTTAGTTACCCCACATAGTATGAATATGTACACATACATATTGTCACCCTCCGTAGAGATTGATATTGTCTTAGTTGTATACTGGAGGGGGACCATTTTGTGTAAGCTTGTTGCATCTTTTGCATTCAATACTATTAGGTCGTAACATTTTTTTTAATTTTTTTTTTTTTTTTTACAATCTCTGCGAGCAGCCCTGCTTAGGTTATAAAGTCTGACAGCCGTAGGTAGGAAGGCCCTGCGAAACCTCTCGGTTGCGTACTTAAGATGATGTAGCCTACTGCTAAATGAGCTCCTCAGTGCGTTCAGTATGTCCTGCATAGGGTGGGACTTGGACTCCAGCAGAGATGACAGCTTAGCCACCATCCTTCTCTCTCCTATCTCCTCCACTGGGTCGAGGTGCTGCCCCAGGACAGAGCTAGCTTTCTTGATCAGTTTGTTCAGTCTCTTCCTGTCGGCTGCTGTGATGCCGCGGCCCCAGCAGACTACTCCAAAAGTGATGGCTGATGCCACCACCGAATCGTAGAAGGTCTTAAGGAGCACCCCTTGTACACCAAAAGACCTGTGCCTCCTCAGTTGGAATAGCCTGCGCTGTCCCTTCTTGTAGAGTGTGTCGGTATTGTGTGACCAGTCTAGTTTATTGTTCAAATGAACACCCAGGTACTTGAAGGATGTCACCATCTCAATGTCTGTTCCCTGGATGTTTACTGGTGCTGTGAGGGGTTGTCCTTGCCTGCGGCAGTCCACCACCAGTTCCTTAGTTTTTCTCACGTTGATCCGGAGGCAGTTCCGATGGCACCAGTCCACGAAGTCCTGGACAAGTCCTCTGTACTCAGCTTCATCTCCATTGGAGATGAGGCCGACGATCGCAGAGTAATCAGAGAACTTCTGTAGATGGCAGTGCATTGTGTTGTGTGAGAAGTCCACAGTATAAAGGGTGAACAGGAAGGGAGCCAAAACCGTTCCCTGGGGGGCCCCCGTACTGCCGATGATCGTGTCGGACACACAATCCTGGGTTCTCACAAACTGTGGCCAGTTTGTGAAGTAGTCCAGGATCCACGATGACAGGTGCTGGTCCACCCCTGTGCACAGCAGCTTGTCCCTCAGGATCACCGGTTGGATGGTGTTGAAAGCACTGGAGAAGTCAAAGAACATGATCCTCACCGTGTTCCCAGGCTTCTCCAGGTGGAACAGGGAACGGTGTAGGAGGAAGATCACTGCATCCTCCACCCCAATGCCATGCTGGTAGGCAAACTGGAGTGGATCCATTGCTGGTCCCACCAGGGGGCGGAGGTGAGCAAGGAGCAGTGTCTCCAGGGTCTTCATCAGGTGAGAAGTCAGGGCCACTGGTCTGTAGCTCTTCAGGTCACTGGGGTGGGAAGTCTTTGGTACAGGTACCAAAGGTACCTGGTACAGGCACACCGCCCCACTCCCAGCACACAGGTACCTGTGTGCTGGGAGAGGGGGATGTTGGTGGAGTGGGGTGTGGACAGCAGGTCTTGATGACGGTAGAGGCAGCAGTGGTTGGTGTGCAGGTGGAGGGGAGGGCGGTTGGTCAAACCTATTAAAAAACAGGTTCAGATTGTTCACCCAATCCCTGCCTCCAGTGGCCTGGGAGGAGGTACTCTGGAGCCCAGAGATGGTTTTGAGACTTCTCCAGACCCCGCTGATGTCGCTCTGTTGCAGCTTGTCCTCCATCTTCTTTCTGAAGCTGTCCTTGACTTCTCTGATCTTCTTCCTTAGCTCCCTCTATACGGACTCCAGCATCTCCCTGTTCCCCAACCTGAAGATCCTTTTCTTTTCTCTCAGTAGTGATTATACCTCAGGGTTGATCCAGGATTTGTTGTTTGAGCAACACCGTATGGTCTTGGTAGGTATGGTGTTGTCCACACAGAAGTTGATGTAGTCCGTGATGGTGTGAGTGAGGCTGTCGATGTCCTCACCATGTGGACTGCAGAGCTGCTCCCAGGCAGTGATTTAAAATCAGTCCTTTAGAGCGTCCACTTACAACAGACTAAATATTTTTTCATGTTCTAAGTCAAATACCAATCACACTCACAGTTGGCTTGTTAATTAGTTGTAATAAATGGTTTTAAAAATGCTGATATTGTTATGATCAGGTGAGCACGCGCTCCCCCTCCCTTCCTGCGAGGCTTTCCCCAGTTCCGCAGTTAATCATCGCACCTGCGTGAGTAGATGCACCTGCTGCCTCTTCTCTGCCAGAGCTTAAAAGGACCAGTTTGTGAACACTCCAGTGCTAGCTCGTTGGGTATACTGCCTTAACAAGCAAGTAAGTCTATGTCTCACTCTTTGAGGAACTGTAATTTTATTCCTTTTCTCCTCCTTTCTCCTCCGGGTTGCTGCCTTCTTCGTGGTGCGTCTCCAGGGATCATTGTGTGCTCACCTGCCCCATCATCCTCATCACCACTTCAGCTGCCGTATTCCACCCAGTCAGACACCTCACCCAGCTCCACTCCTGCTAGCGTCCTCCCTGCTGGTTCGCCTTTTCCCTGCTGGGTTCAGCTGCCGGGCTCGCTGCTCACCCCATGTGAGTGTAGTCCTATTTTTCCCTTGTCCTTTCTCCCTCCTAAACTAATAAGCTCTCGTCTCCCTTTACAGGCTGAATCCTCCTCTGGCGAGTGGCGTCTTTCCTTAACTGTGCGCTCTGTTTGGATCAATAAATTGTGGCTATGCTGTTTCTATGTGTCGTGAGAGTGATTTCTCTGGTGTCGTTTCCTGCAAGTGAGCTGATCATTCTTCAATCATGACAGAACAAGCCAGTCATAGTGCAAGCTCAGTGGGAGCGGCATCAGTGGAACGCTCCGCTCTAAACCTTCTCAATGCCACAGAGAGGCAGGTGGCCTTGCTCAGGCAGCAGCTGCAGACAATTACACAGCAGCTGGGCACAGTTGCTGAGCATTTGGCCCATATGTCTCATCTGGGTTCTACCCCTACACCTGTGGTCCCGGCTTCTTCCACCATGCGCTGAACCACCTCCGTTCCCTCACCTGCCCCGTACACGGGGGAGGTGGGGAAATGTAAGGGGTTCCTTTGCCATGTTCGACTTTATTTGGGCCAGGTGGGTGGGGAGTATCTGGACGATATCTCCAAAATTCACTTCATGACCCTCCTGCTGCGAGACTGAGCCCTCAGCTGGGCCCAGTCAATTCTCGACAGTCCAGAGTGTCCTAGTTATTCTTTTAATAAATTTGTAGGTGAATTTGCCCGTGCCTTTGACCTAACAGAGAGTTAGGGCAACATCATGAGCCAGGTCATGTCTTTCCACCGACTACTTTGTGAAGTTTTGGGTCGCCGCGGCAGACTCGGGCTGGAATGATGTTGCGTTACACAACGTCTTCCTCTGGAGTTTAAACAAAAACCTCTACAATGACCTAGCGGTTCATGCTGTTCCCTCCTCCCTGGATGGTCTCATTGATCAGGCCGTCAGTTTAGACAACCGATACCATGAGCGCAAGACCTCCTCTGGCCCGCCCATTTCACGCACGCCTCTCCTGGCTACTGACACAGGTGGAGCCGACTCTTCCTCCAAACGTATGGTGCTCGGCTGAGCCCATCTGGCTCTGAAGGAGCACCAGCAGCGGAGGAGAGCTGGCGCATGCATGTACTGTGGCTCTATGGAGCACACACTGTCTAATTGTCACCTGAAGCCAAAAGGACGTGGTCTGTCAGTAGCTGTGGTGGGTCTGACGGGCGGGAATTCTTTTTATTTCTCAGGTAACTTCTCCATTTTGGCTCTAATCCAGTCTCCGGGGGTCGAGAGAAGAGTCATGGTGTTAGTGGACTCAGGGGCAGAGCAAAATTTTGCTTCTTCACAACTCATGCGGGAAGTAGGCATCCCCATGACCAAATTGCCACCGCCTCTGAACATCACAACCTTATCAGGCGATAACGTAGCTTCCGTTACCAAAAGCACAGCACCGGTGTCCATCCTCCTTTCCAGGAACCACTGGGAGACACAATCGTTCCTCATTCTCCCTAAATCATCTCAACCGGTGGTCCTAGGTTACCCATGGCTCCGGAAGCATAACCCCATTATTAACTGGGCACATAATTCCATCTCTTCCTGGAGCCCCTTCTGTTTGGCATCCTGTTTCAGCTCGGCCGAGTGTTTGTCGTCGCTGCCCATCTCCTCCCCTCTGGTGGAGCCGTTGGACCTCAGTCTCGTACCCGAGGTCTATCACGATCTCGGGGAGGTCTTTAGCAAGTCGAGAGCACTTTCTTTGCCTCCTCATCACTCCTACAACTGTGCCAAAGATCTCCTCCCGGGTGCGCAGCTGCCGTCCAGCCGGCTCTACAGCATTTATGGGCTGGAGAAGGAGGCGATGCAGAGCTACATCAAAGAGTCCTTCAATGCTGGCTTCATTCGGCCCTCCTCGGCCCCTCTTGGGGCAGAATTCTTTTTTGTCGGGAAGAAGGACGGATCTTGCGTCCGTGCATAGACTACCATGAATCACAGCCGTGGACAAACTTGTTGGTACCCCTCTGTTCAAGATCTGATCCAAGATGGCGCCCACAGCGGTCGACATGGTGCTTCGCTGCGCTCTTTGTTTGTTTTTGTTTGTCAATTGTGTGTCTGCTTGCACTTATACCCGTGAAGAACTTCTAAATATCAGGACTTTCACCCCCACGGACCTCCTCCCAGTTTTTCTAGCCCCTGCCGCCGATCTGGTTTATTGTTTGGCTCGGAAAGTGAGACGGCGGAAGAGAGGAAGACGAGCGGGCGCTCTCGTACGACTTCGCAGGAAAGGCTCGCGAACGGCGCTGCCTGGCATATTTCTGTCCAATACCAACTCTCTCTCTAACAAGGTAGATGAACTGAGACTGCTGATGCGTTTTAAGGACCTCGCCTCCTCAGCTGTCCTCTGCTTTACTGAGACCTGGCTCCGGAAAAATATACCGGACAGCGCGCTGCGCCTCGACGGCTTTCAGCTCTTCCGTGCTGATCGTGACACAGAGCTTTCCGGCAAGACCACAGGAGGCGGTGTCTGCTTCTACATCAACTGCAGCTGGTGCTCTGATGTAACGGTAATTTCCAAACACTGTTCTCCTGCCTTGGAATTTCTTGTTATCAATTGCAAGCCCTTCTATTCCCCGCGGGAGTTTGCTTCTTTCATAATGATCGCTGTGTACGCCCCTCCCGACGCGGACACGCGCGAAGCTCAGCGCGTGCTCGCGGATCACATTCAACACACAGAGCGGAGTTTTCCAGACTCGCTGATTATTGTGGCTGGCGACTTTAATCAGTGCAATCTGAGCCACGATCTCCCCCGCTACAAACAGTTTATTAAATGCCCCACCAGAGAATTAAACACACTGGATCACTGTTACACCACAGTGAAAGACGCATATCGCGCTGTCCCTCGAGCTGCGCTGGGATTATCTGATCACGTGATGGTTCACCTCATTCCCACATACAGACAGAGATTGAAGCTCACTAAACCTGTTGTGAGCACTACGAAGATACGGACCAGTGATGCTGAGGAGAAGCTGGAAACGTGCATGGAAATATCTGACTGGGGCATGCTTAAAGGAGCCACGCATGATCTGGATGAGTACACGGACACTGTGAACTCATATATCCACTTTTGTGAAGAGAACATTCTTCCATCACGCACCAGGGTGAGTTACTCTAATGACAAACCCTGGTTCACAGCTAAGCTCAGACAGATCAGGAAGGAGAAGGAAGCAGCGCTGAAAAGTGGAGACAGGGACTGCTACAGGGAGGTTAAATACCGGTTTAACAGAGAGCTGAAGAGGGCTAAATCTCTATACTCAGAGAGACTCCAGCAGCAGTTCACTGCTAATGATTCGGCTTCCGTGTGGAGAGGACTGAGGCAAATCACCAACTATCGACCTAAGGCTCCTAAAGGTCAGGATGACAAAGCCCTTTGTCAAAGACTGTCCCAACACTATGCCCGTTTTGACACCTCGTCATCTGTGTCCAACTCCCCCCCTCCCTCCAGCTCCACAGCCTCCACATTCGCTACTTCATTTAAGGCACACCCCCCCCTCCTCCCCCCCTCCCCTTATCATCAGTGAGCAGGATGTGCTCAAACAGTTCTCCAGACTGAACCCGCGCAAGGCCCCCGGCCCAGACGGCGTGTCTCCCTCCACCCTGAGACTCTGTGCGAAACAGCTGGCTCCTGTATTCACAGACATTTTTAACACCTCCCTTAAGTTATGCCACGTGCCGTCCTGCCTCAAATCCTCCACCATCATCCCTGTCCCCAAGAAGCCACGGATCACTGGACTTAATGACTACAGACCTGTAGCGCTCACCTCTGTAGTCATGAAGTCCTTTGAGCGCCTGGTCCTGTCCCACCTCAAGTCCATCACCACCCCTCTCCTGGACCCGCTGCAGTTTGCCTACCGAGCCAACAGGTCTGTAGACGATGCAGTCAACCTGGCCCTCCACTCCATCCTGCAGCACCTGGACTCCCCGGGAACCTACGCCAGGATCCTGTTTGTGGACTTCAGCTCCGCATTCAACACCATCCGCCCCGCTCTGCTCCGGGACAAGCTGTCCCTGCTCAACGTGCCTGACTCCCTCTGCAGGTGGATCATCGACTTCCTGACGGACCGGAGGCAGCATGTGCGGCTGGGAAAGACTGTCTCAGACTATACTAGCATCAGCACCGGATCACCCCAGGGCTGTGTACTTTCCCCCCTACTCTTCTCCCTTTACACCAACTCCTGCACCTCCAGCCACCAGTCTGTCAAGTTGATCAAGTTTGCGGACGACACCACCCTCATCGGGCTCATCTCCAACGGCGACGAGTCCGCCTACAGGAGAGAGGTGGCCCAGCTGGCGTCCTGGTGCAGCAATAACAACCTGCAGCTGAACGCTCTGAAGACAGTGGAGATGATTGTAGACTTCAGGAAAGTCACTACTCCTCTGCCCCCCCCCACCCTCTCAGGCTCTCCCATCACCACTGCTGATTCCTTCCGCTTCCTAGGCACTACCATCACCAGGGACCTCAAATGGGAGCTGACCATCAGCTCACTCATCAAAAAAGCCCAGCAGAGGATGTTCTTCCTGCGGCAGCTGAGGAAGCTCAAGCTACCCACCAAGATGTTAGTGCAGTTCTACACAGCCGTCATCGAGTCCATCCTCACCACCTCCATAACCGTGTGGTACGCAGGAGCCACTGCCAGGGACAGACTAAGGCTGCAGCGCGTCGTGCGCACTGCTGAGAAGGTGATCGGCTGCAAGCTCCCATCTCTCCAGGATCTGTACATCTCCAGGACCCGGAGGCGTGCTGGCCGGATCATAGCCGATCCCTCACACCCTGGTCACGTACTGTTTGCCCCCCTCCCCTCTGGTAGAAGACTTCGGTCCATCCAGACTAAAACCTCCCGTCACATGAACAGCTTCTTCCCCTCTGCCATTAGACTGCTGAACACTAAGTGACTTATTGACTCTCGTGCACCATGTACAGCAGCTCAACCAGACTCATGTCAATCATCACTGTTTTCTTCCTGCATTACCGACTGCACTATATAGTTCTCCACAGTATCTGCTGCTGGCTAATATATATTTTAACTGTTGACCAGTATCACTTAATCTTATCCTACACTTTATTACATGTATAGTTTATTTCTCTTATCTTATCATGTTTAATGTTGCAGCATTGTACCGAGACAAATTCCTAGTTTGTGTACTACATGAACAATGGCAATAAACCTGATTCTGATTCTGATTCTGATTCTGATTCTGATTCTGATTCTGATTCTGTTAATGAAAGAAAAACCCACAATGGGCACAGAAATAACTTGAATCTGACAAAAGTGGTAGTAAATTAAAATTCTATGAAAATTAACCAATGAAAGTCAGACAATGCTTTTGAATTGTGGTTCAACAGAATTATTTTAAAAAACAAACTCATGAAACAGGCCTAGACAAAAGTGATGGTACCCTTAACATAATATTTTGTTGCACAACCTTTTGAGGCAATCACTGCAATCAAACGATTTCTGTAACTGTCAATGAGACT
Organism: Pholidichthys leucotaenia; assembly: GCA_020510985.1. Classification (NCBI taxonomy): domain Eukaryota; kingdom Metazoa; phylum Chordata; class Actinopteri; order Cichliformes; family Pholidichthyidae; genus Pholidichthys; species Pholidichthys leucotaenia. The sequence continues at coordinate 89,997,721 of CM035847.1, forward strand.
TCTGCACCTCTCAGCAGGTATTTTGGCCCACTCCTCATGAACAAACTGCTCCAGTTGTCTCAGGTTTGAAGGATGCCTTCTCCAGATGGCATGTTTCAGCTCCTTCCACAGATCTTCAATAGGATTTAGATCAGGGCTCATAGAAGGCCACTTTAGAATAGTCCAATGTTTCGCTCTTAGCCATTCTTGGGTGTTTTTAGCTGTGTGTTTTGGGTCATTATCCTATTGCAAGACCCATGACCTGCAACTGAGACCAAGCTGTCTGACACTGGGCAGCACATTTCTCTCTAGAATACCTTGATAGTCTTGAGATTTCATTGTACCCTGCACAGATTCAAGACACCCTGTCCCAGATGCAGCAAAGCAGCCCCAGAACATAACAGAACCTCTTCCATGTTTCACAGTAGGGACAGTGTTCTTTTCTTGGTATGCTTCATTTTTGCGTCTGTGAACATAGCGCTGATGTGCCTTGCCAAAAGTTCTAGTTTTGTCTCGTCTGTCCATAGAACATTCTCCCAGAAGCTTTGTGGCTTGTCAACATGCAGTTTGGCAAATTCCAGTCTGGCTTTTTTATGATTTGTTTTCAACAATGGAGTCCTCCTTGGTCGTCTCCCATGAAGTCCACTTTGGCTCAAACAATGACGGATGGTGCAATCTGACACTGATGTACCTTGACCTTGGAGTTCCACATGAATGTGTTTAGAGGTTGTTCTGGGCTCTTTTGTTACCATTCGTATTACCTGTCTCTTCCATTTTTCATCAAGTTTCCTCCTGCGGCCACATCCAGGGAGGTCGGCTACAGTCCCGTTGATCTTAAATTTCTGAATAATATGTGCAACTGTAGTCACAGGAATATCAAGCTGCTTGGAGATGGTCTTATAGCCTTTACCTTTAACGTGCTTGTCTATAATTTTCTTTCTAATCTCCTGAGACAACTCTCTCCTTTGCTTCCTCTGGTCCATGTTTAGTGTGGTACACACCATGTCACCAAACAGCACAGTGACTACTTGTCACCCTTTAAATAGGCCAACTGACTGATTACAAGTTTGTAGACACCTGTGATGTTAATTAGAGGACACATCTTGGTTGAGCATGTCCCTATGGTCACATTATTTTCAATCTTTTCTAGGGGTACCATCATTTTTGTCCAGGCCGGTTTCATGAGTTTGTTTTTTAAAATAATTCTGTTGAACCACAATTCAAAAGCATTGTCTGATTTTCATTGGTTAATTTTCATAGAATTTTTTATTTATTAACACTTTTGTCAGATTCAAGTTATTTCTGTGACCACTGTGGGTTTTTCGTTCATTATCAGAGGGGTACCAACAATTTTGTCCATGGCTGTAAATGCCATAACAGTTAAGGACAAATATCCTCTGCCTCTGATCAACTCCACGTTCAAGCTCCTTTAGCACATGCAAGTGTTCACTAAATTGGATTTGCGTAATGCCTACCATCTGGTTTGCATTCGCTAAGGGGACAAATGGAAGACGGCCAAATGGAAGACGGCCTTCCTCTTGTGTTAGGGTCGGCACCAACCCGTTTTAGTTTTTAAATGCATAAAAGAATCACTTAAAATTTGTTTATTGCATCAAGTGTCATGTGGTGATCCTCGCGGATCACCAAGAGACGCCAAAGAGTTCACCAGAGAGTTTGGCTAAGATGTTATTTTATTTACAGACGTGACAACAAAGCTATGAACCCCTTAGGGCAAACTCACACAAAACGAGGCTTGAGCTCGTAGGGCTAACCCCAGCCACTACGAGCTTAAACTGTGACAATGCTACACACACGAACCTGACATGAAGGCCAACGGCGCTCTCAAGCATGACGAGGCGTGGCCCAAGACTTGACAAGAAAAGTAAGACGATGCTCCTGACAAGAAAAATCAGACGGGATGTTGACTGGATGTTGACCAATACTCCTGCGTCTTACCATCGCTAGTGCCGGGTTTATAAAGGCGAGGCAATAACGACGGTAATGACAAACAGCTGACCGGCCCTTGACAGGCGGAAGCCCCACCGAGCACCTTCACAGTAAGAGCCCGTTGAGGCCAGAATACAGCCCGCAGCTGTCAAGGCCGGCAGCGAGAAGAACTTAGCCCGAGCGCGATCAGAGCTGGCGCTCGGGTCATAACAGTACCCTCCCTCCACGGGCGGACTCAGAACGCCCCAAGGAACCACCCTGCCCCCCCCACCCCCCCAGGGTGGGAGGCTGGGGACGCGCGGAGGGAGAGAAACCAAACCAGGAACAAAACAGACAGAAAAAACATACAGGACAATGACATGGCAACAACTCGGACAAAATCACATAGACAAAAAACCAGACTACTGAAAAAAAAACAAATATTCAAAAACGGAGTGATGACCTGAAAAAAAAAAAAAATCAGATAAACACAAGAACGAATACACATGGGGAAGAACAAAGGACCAGAACTACAGGGTCAGATAAACTAAATACAAAACTATGACAATACCAAGTGTTCACATCAAAAGAGAAAAAAAAAAAACTCAGAGGCAAATAAGGCAGCATAGAACAAAACAACTTGCCAAAAAGTCTCAACTCTATTACAGGGAGCATGGGATAAATATGAGAAAAAAAAAAAAAAAAAAAGGTCTTGACCCAGAAGTTACAACCAGGAAAAAAAAAAAAAATGACTTCCCACCTGTGTGCATTCTCATGAGTTCCAAGAAAACAAAAACTAAATACAAAACAGAGCATTACTCGCTCATACCAGACTATACATAGAACAAAAACAGAGCATTACTCGCTCATACCAGACTATACATATATCAACAAGGCTACTGCAAGGCATGAAACGCCAAATACAAAATACAACCAGGACAAAGAGGAAAAAAAAAGCACAAACACTGACAGACAAACCCAGGGACCACTACCCCCCCGACAGTTTATATTGACCGGCAGAGACCAAGTGCCACAGGAACAGTACAGGTGGTCTCCCCGCGTCCAACAGCCGGCCGGTGGTCAAAGGAGGCGGACCAGGCGGCTCACCAGAGTCCAAAACCCAGCACGTCTGCTCCTCCGGTGGTCGAACTAGGTTGCCCAAAGACACACACAATAGGTCGGGTGGCCGAACCGAGGCGCCGAACCGGCGAAACAGTCCCTCCGGCGGCTGACCCGTGTCCCTCAGCCACCAGTCCAGCGCAACAACAACCCGCAGCGGCCTCCCTGACGAGGACAAAACTCGGGAGAGCCGGGTCAAGCGAACAGGCACCCCCACGGCCCCCGGCGATGATGTATAGGGGCGGTGACTCTGAGGGGGCAGATGACCAGGGCGAGTCAGAAATCCGCTCCGCGAAGAAGGGTCTGCAGCTCGTCCTCCACCTATGGACCACGCTAGCGCTGCATCACCGCTGGACCCAGATTGGGTCCCATCTGCACCCATGTTGGGCCCCGATTGGGCCAGAACCGCACCCGCGGTGGACCCCGATCGAGCCTCCGGTGCACCCTTGTTGGACCCCGATTGGGTAGGATCCGCACCCGCGGTGGACCCCGATTGGGCCTCCGACGCACCCACGTCGGACCCCGATTGGGCCAGAACTGCCCCCGCGGTGGACCCCAATTGGGCCCCCGGTGCACCCACGTTGGACCCCGATTGGGCCGAAACTGCCCCCGCGGTGGACCCCGATTGGGCCTCCGGTGCAGCTCCACTGACGAACTCCACCCCCGAACCTGGGACCTCCAACTTGGTGACACCGACCCGTTCCACGCCGGCGACACTGAAACAAAGCTCGAGGACAGGAAAACCGGAATCAGCATCACCGGTAGCAACGGAACCCAGCGAGACGAGCTCGGGCGCAGCAGACGGCTGCTCCTCACTCGCCTCCCCGAGAGGCAGGCAAAAATGCTCAACAGGGGACAGAGATAGAAGAGGGAGCACTTGCCTGCACTCGGGTTCCGTTGCCACCCAGGACTCCGACGATCCAGGTTCTGGGCGACTCTCGTCAGCAGACTCGGATTCAGCTGCGTCGGGCTCCACAGCTGACAAGATGTTATCAGCAGCCTGAGGCTCCTCCCACGCTGCTGTCCATGCCGATGACCCGTATGGCATGAGGGCGGGAGACCCTCGACCCACTGGCTCGGACCGCTCTGGCGAGGAGACCTGGGGACGCTTCTCCGTCGGCTCAGGCTCCGGGCCGCAGTCCGCTCTTGTCCTCCGACCGAGACGTGGCTGCAGGGCCGGATCCAGGCTTTCCAGCATTGCAGGGGCCCTCTTCATCCGACGACACTGGCCTGGCGTCACGGACCGCTCAGCAGGGGAGAACACAGAGGCAGCAGGCTTAGTTATTTCATCCACAGCAGGTGGAGGGATCTCGGGGGGCTGCGAACCCTGAACTCCACCCCCAGGAGTCAGACAAGGCAGAACAAGGTCAAGGTGTAACAAATTATTGTGCACTTGCCTTCCTCCCGGGGCCAAGATGGTTCCTGCTGCAGGGGACGTCGTTCCTCCTTCTCCCCGCTGGGTGGCGACAAAGGACCCCCTGGAAGGACAAAGCGGGGCCGCTCTCGGAGGTTCGCTGACGGGATATGCCGGCAGCGAGTCCAGCCGGGGATTCTGCTGAGGGTTACCCGCGCCGTTATGCCGACGACGTCGTCGGCCCCCAGACGGCGTGTACTCCTGGACCTGCTCCGGGACGGGAACGGGACACCAGCGCCGGAAGCGAGGATGCTTCCTCCTCTGCTTCCTGCTCTTCTCCTCCAGCCCACGAAGTACCTCGCGCTGAACGGCGAGTTCCTCCCACCTCGTTATCACCTCCAGGTGGTCGTAACAATCGAGGGGAAGGTTGTCCAAAAGCTCCTCAGCGTAGTCCAAATGCCTGCGCACGTCGCTGGGAGCAACACACAGCGTAGCGGTGAATAACGTGCAGTCCACATACTCCAGAACCTCCGCTAGCCTTCTGTCCAGGCGCCGACCGCAGCCCCTGGATGACGGCATTCTCCCAGTGACAGGCACCCAGACAGGGAAGAACAAACAGTCCAACTATGGCACAAACTCACGGTGAAAAGGCGTGTCGGTGTGGCGCCTCTGTTTAGGCGACCTGGCAGGAGTATACTGTCATGTGATGATCCTCGCGGATCACCAAGAGACGCCAAAGAGTTCACCAGAGAGTTTGGCTAAGATGTTATTTTATTTACAGACGTGACAACAAAGCTATGAACCCCTTAGGGCAAACTCACACAAAACGAGGCTTGAGCTCGTAGGGCTAACCCCAGCCACTACGAGCTTAAACTGTGACAATGCTACACACACGAACCTGACATGAAGGCCAACGGCGCTCTCAAGCATGACGAGGCGTGGCCCAAGACTTGACAAGAAAAGTAAGACGATGCTCCTGACAAGAAAAATCAGACGGGATGTTGACTGGATGTTGACCAATACTCCTGCGTCTTACCGTCGCTAGTGCCAGGTTTATAAAGGTGAGGCAATAACGACGGTAATGACAAACAGCTGACCGGCCCTTGACAGGCGGAAGCCCCACCGAGCACCTTCACAATAAGAGCCCGTTGAGGCCAGAATACAGCCCGCAGCTGTCAAGGCCGGCAGCGAGAAGAACTTAGCCCGAGCGTGATCAGAGCCGGCGCTTGGGTCATAACATCAAGGCTTTTTGACTTTGTCAGGAACCTTGATTTCAACAAAATTAAACAAAAAATTTTTTTTTCACTACATTATAAAATGCTCTGGTTGAAATTATGTCCTTTGTGGTGTTAGGGTCGGTTTCGACCCGGTTATAAAAATAAGATTATAAAGCAATAATTAGAGCCAAAATTGAAATCATAAGTGCACTGTCAGCCTAACAAGGTAACCAAGAGATGACAAAAAAAAATTGGATTATAGGTTATTGTTTTTAGTGTATTTTAAAGCTGATTTAACCTTCCTCTTGTGTTTGGGTCGGCACCGACCCATTTTAGTTTATTGCATCAAGGCTTTTTGACTTTGTCAGGAACCTTGATTTCAACAAAATTAGACAAAAAACAATTTTTTCACTACATTATAAAATGCTCTGGTTGAAATTATGTTCTTTGTGGTGTTAGGGTCGATTTCGACCCAGTTATTAAAAACAAGATTATAAAGCAATAATTAGAGCCAAAATTGAAATCATAAGTGCACTGTCAGTCTAACAAGGTAACCACGAGATGACAAAAAAATTGGATGATAGGTTATTGTTTTTAGTGTATTTTAAAGCTGATTTAAGACATGATTCGAAACCGACCCGTTAACACAGGGGATGGTAACAGAAAGCTAACACAGGAGGAAGGTTAAAACACACTTGGGGCAATATGAGTAACTTGTGATGCCTTTTGGGCTCATCAGTGCCCCCGCAGTCTTCCAGCGGTAAATCAATTTGTTTTTGTCTACCTTGACAACATTTTGATTTTCACCTGCATGCCAGAGGAGCACGCAGTCCATGTCAGGGTCGTGTTACAGTGGCTCTTGGAAAATCAGCTCTTTGTTAAAGCCAAGAAGTGTGAATTTTCCACCCGCTCCACTTCTTTCCTCGGTTTTATAGTAGCTGAGGGGGAATTGAGGGCCGACCCAGCCAAGGTGAAGGCTGTGCTGGATTGGCCTACGCCCCACTCCCGCAAGGATCTCCAACGCTTCTTGAGGTTTGCAAATTTTTATCGCCGTTTCATTAGAAACTACAGTGGGGTAGCACAGCCTCTGACCCAGCTGACCTCAGTCAAGGTGCCTTTCACCTGGTCCGAGGCAGACAAACAGGGCTTTTCCAAATTAAAGGGCCTGCTCTCTAACACCCCCATCTTGGCCCAGGTCAACCCTCAGCTCCAGTTAATTCTTGAGGTGGATGCTTCTGATTCGGGGGTGGGTGCTGTCTTCTCACAGCGTTCACCCTCCGATCAGAAGCTCCATCCATGCACGTATTTCTCTCTCTGTGTCGTGTGAGTGATTTCTCTGGTGTCGTTCCCTGCACGTGAGCTGATCATTCTTCAGTCATGACAGATATGTTCATTTAACCCACAGTACCCAAGGAAAACAATCTTCTGACCAAGTTTCATGAATCTACTTTTAGCAGCTAAATGTTAGCTCATAATTTTGACCAACCCCAGCTAAAAAGATAAAATCCTCTCACCCTGCATTGCTACAATCTCCATGACATGCAGAGTTCGGTACAGCCGCACACTGAGTCGTGTTCACACTCTTTCTCTCAGTCAGCAGCGTTGGCTCAGCCTCATAGTTTGCCTTTCCGTATACCTTGCTGGGCAGCAGCATGGCCGAGTGGAGTCCATCACCAGCCACTGTGGTGTCTTTCCACTCGTCATGTACAACAACTCCATCTCGATATAAGGAGTTTCCATCCCGGCACTCACAAGAACAGAAGTAAGGTGGTGGTTGTTATGTCTAGAAAACATGGAAGGACCAACGAGTGGCGTTTGCTGGGAACACAAACTTTATTACATAAAACCTTAATATGGTGGTACTGTGGCCGACACACATTGTGGGCTCACGCTGCCACAGAGACAGAACTGAATGTGTATTGTGGAGTGTCACGTCTGCAAGGACTGAGGACTCAAATCTACAGGAGGTAACAAGGAAGTGTGAGATTTGTCTCTTTGTCCCACAGAAGACGCCCCGGAGGGTATTCCGGTTCATCAAGAAATGAGAGACAATGGTGAAGCTTCAAAGGGATGCTTTGTAACTGTATGTTGACTGAAGACACCATGTGACTTGAATTCTGATGCTGGAAATGTATAAAAGGGGGTTGAAGTATGATTCTTTCTCTTTCCTGCTTTGAGAATGCTAGGAGCTTGTGTTCTGTCAAATAAAGCTGGTTTATGACTGAAACTCAGCCTCGTTATTTGAGCATGCTCCTACACTGGTGACCTACGACGGAGAATGAGCAATGAGAATTCTTCCGAACCGGGCTCGGTGGAAGCCAGCCTGATGGCCGCCTCCACGCTCCGGCTGCCCGATTTCTGGCAGCACAGCCCGCGCTCATGGTTTAGCGCAATCGAGGCGCAGTTCAACCTCCGGAGAATCTCCAACGACGACACAAGATTCTACCACGTGGTAGCGAAACTGGACAGCGACACGGTCCAGCGAGTGGAGGATTTGGTTAATCATCCACCAGACAGCGACAAGTACAGCGCATTGAAAGACGCGCTGATCAGCCATTTCACCCCCTCAGTCCAACAAAGAGCAGAGGGGCTCCTGGCGCTGACGGAGGCAGAAAACGATAGACCTGCGGACCTGATGGTGAAGATGCTGCAGCTCAAAGCCTCCGAGGATGGCGAATTCATTTTCGCCCACCTATTCCTTCGAACCCTGCCACCAGCAGTGAGAGTGGCCCTGGCAGAGTCACCCCGATTGGCCAAGCGAGACTACCATGGGTTGAGCAAGGAGGCGCAGAAGTTGGTCGACGCCCACAAGCAGAACGCGGTTTCGGCCGCGGCGGCTAGTTCGGGAACGGCGTCCGGAGACAGCTTGGGTCCAGCGGCACCAGACGCACCAACAACGGCGGCGACCGGAGCCAGACGACGCGGAGCGGAGAACGGCTCGTGCTTCTACCACCGCCGTTTTGCAGAGAGAGCGCACAGGTGCGTCCCACCGTGCAATTTTAAACGCCAGGACCGAGGGCCGGTAGCAGCTGCGACTCTCGGCAATGAGAACAGGCTGCTTTACCTGACGGATGCACGCTCGGGGAAACAGTTCCTCGTGGACACGGGCTCGCAGCTGAGCTTCGTCACGCCCACCTACGCGGAACGGCTGTCGCCTTCTAAAGCCCCCTGGGTGTCAGTGTCAGCAGCGAACGGCTCCACGATTAAAACGTTTGGTGAGAGGACCATGCTTCTGTCCTTACAGGGTCGTTCATTTGAGTGGACATTTATTGTAGCAGCAGTCAGTTTCAACATGTTAGGGGCTGATTTTTTGTGCTCACATGGTTTATTGGTTGATCTTGCTAATAGACGTCTGATTAATGCACTGTCTTTTCATTCTATTCCCTGCACAGCTCGGGTGGCCCCGCCAACTGCACATGCCAGCGTCTCAGCCGCGGGTGGTAAGTTTCACACTCTGCTTGCTCAGTTTCCAGCACTCACAGTCCCCACTTTTTCAGCAACGGTGGCCAAACATGGGGTAGAACATTTCATAACAACCACAGGCCCTCCCGTTTTTGCAAAGGCTCGGCGTTTGGACCCAGCTAAACTGGCCATCGCGCGCGAGGAGTTCACTAATCTGGAAAAACTAGGCATCGTTAGACGCTCCAAGAGCGCTTGGGCTTCGCCGTTACACATGGTCCCAAAGGCTGACGGCTCGTGGCGGCCTTGCGGCGATTTCCGCAGGTTGAACAACGTTTCAGCTCATGACCGCTACCCGATTCCGCACATTCAGGATTTTTCTGTTCATTTGGCGGGGGCGCGCATTTTTTCTAAAATAGACTTGGTGCGCGGCTATCACCAGGTTCCAGTGCGCGCGCACGATGTACCCAAAACAGCGGTCATAACTCCTTTCGGCCTTTTTGAGTTCTTGCGCATGCCTTTTGGCCTCAAGGGGGCCGCGCAGACTTTCCAACGCATGATGGATGCAGTTTTACGCGACCTGCCTTTCGTGTTCGTTTATTTGGACGATATTTTGGTAGCCAGCACGTCCGAAGGCGAACATGAAAAACACCTCACAGCAGTTTTCCAGAGGTTGGCAGAGCACGGGTTAATAGTGAACCCAGCGAAATGCCAGTTTGGGGTGGCGCAGATTGATTTTTTGGGACATCGTGTTTCGGCAGAGGGAGCAGTTCCCCTTCCAAATAAAGTGCGTGCCATAACAGATTTTCCGCAACCTCAAACGGTTAAGGCGCTTCAGGAGTTTCTAGGGATGGTTAATTTTTACAACCGTTTCCTCCCAAGCGCAGCACGACTCATGCAGCCATTGTACACCGCGTTAAAAAAACAAAAGCCTGCAAATAAAGTCGAATGGTCTCCGGAGCGGGAGCGCGCTTTTGCCCAGGTCAAATCAGCCCTGGCAAACGCAGTTTTGTTAGCGCACCCAGTTCCAACGGCCCGCATGGCGCTCACCACTGACGCTTCCGATGTAGCGGTGGGGGCGGTAGTTGAACAGTTTGTGGCAGGTACCTGGCAACCCCTCGCGTTTTTCAGCAGGACCTTGCGCGATAGTGAACGGAAATACAGCGCATTTGACAGGGAGCTTTTGGCCCTACACTTGGCCATCCGTCATTTTCAGTTCTGGTTAGAGGGGCGACGTTTCACCGCTTTTGTGGATCATAAACCGCTAACGTTTGCGATGGCCAAAATTTCAGAACCCTGGTCAGGCCGGCAACAAAGGCAACTAGCCGCAATATCGGAGTTTACTACTGATATTCAGCATGTCGCGGGTAAACACAATGTTGTAGCAGACTGCCTCTCGCGTGCAATAGCACCACCAAGCCCTATAGGGGCAGACTCTGTAGCCATGGCCGCGGGCCCGGGCAGCGACGCGGGAGCGCGCGCAGCCCCGGTCTGTGTTGGGTTAGATTATGCAGCCATGGCTGCGGAGCAGGTTAACGACGCGGACGTGCGCGCGCTCCAGTCTGGACCAACAGGGTTAAGGCTGGAGCACAGGGTGCAACAAAACGGTATGCCCCCGCTAATCTGCGATGTCTCCACGGGACGGCCCCGCCCTGTGGTGCCAACCGCGTGGCGTCGCCGTGTTTTTGACTTGGTCCATTCTCTCGCGCACCCGGGGGTGCGCGCATCGATCAAATTGGTGGGGGAGAAATTTGTTTGGCCCGGGTTGCGCAAACAGGTCAAGGAATGGGCAGCAGCCTGCGTAGCGTGTCAGCGAGCTAAAATACACAGACACACTAAGGCCCCGTTAGAACCTTTCCACATCCCCGCTAAGCGTTTTGATCACGTGCATGTTGACCTGGTCGGCCCGCTTCCGTTATCACACGGGCACACACATCTTTTGACAATGGTAGACCGCACCACGCGCTGGCCAGAGGCGATTCCTCTGACATCAACCACAGCAGAAGAAGTTGCGCGAGCATTTTTAGCAGCATGGGTTGCGCGTTTTGGTGTACCGTCGGACATAACGTCCGACAGGGGTCCCCAATTTATTTCCGAGCTATGGTCATCGATGGCCCGCAGCTTGGGGGTGAAGATTCATCGCACCACCGCGTATAACCCCCAGGCCAATGGTTTATGCGAACGCTTTCACAGGTCATTGAAAGCAGCCCTCAGAGCGTCGCTAACGGATACAAATTGGGTAGACAAACTTCCATGGGTGTTATTAGGGTTGCGTTCTGCACCTAAGGAAGATTTGCACGCTTCCCCGGCTGAATTAGTTTTCGCTCAGCCGCTCCGTTTGCCCGGGGAATTTCTTCCTGATAATCCCGCACCTAATGGCCCCCCCGCTCAGCCGTGGCAGAGCGGCTCAGGAACAAACACGCTTCCTGGCCCGGTCCATCACAGTTTCCCACACGTTTTTGTGCCCAAGGCTTTAAAAAATGCAGAGTTTGTTTTTGTTAAACATGACGCCCAGCGTCCAAGTTTGCGGCCGTTTTACGACGGACCGTTTCGAGTGCTGGAGACCGGGCAGAAGCATTTTCTGCTAGATTTAGGGGGCAGAAGGGAGCTGATTTGCATTAACAGGCTCAAACCCGCTTTTGTTCTGGCTGAGGAGGAGGTGCAGCTCGCGAGGCCCCCCCGCCGGGGCAGGCCGCTGAGAAGACATTCTCCAAAGTTTTCACAGAGAGGTGCTAACAGCTTTAATCCACAGGTGCAGAGAGATGTTGCAGAGGCAGCCAAGCCAAGTTGCAGCAGATTCGGCAGAAGATTAAAACCTAGGCAGTTGGTGGATTGATTAGCGATGTATGGAGTGCTTTGTGTTTCTCTTTTTGTTATGCCATGCAGATTTTGCCTTACTCGACGTTTGGGGGGGGTAGTGTGGCCGACACACATTGTGGGCTCACGCTGCCACAGAGACAGAACTGAATGTGTATTGTGGAGTGTCACGTCTGCAAGGACTGAGGACTCAAATCTACAGGAGGTAACAAGGAAGTGTGAGATTTGTCTCTTTGTCCCACAGAAGACGCCCCGGAGGGTATTCCGGTTCATCAAGAAATGAGAGACAATGGTGAAGCTTCAAAGGGATGCTTTGTAACTGTATGTTGACTGAAGACACCATGTGACTTGAATTCTGATGCTGGAAATGTATAAAAGGGGGTTGAAGTATGATTCTTTCTCTTTCCTGCTTTGAGAATGCTAGGAGCTTGTGTTCTGTCAAATAAAGCTGGTTTATGACTGAAACTCAGCCTCGTTATTTGAGCATGCTCCTACAGTACAAAGTGTTGTTGGTCGGGAGGCCAACTGTAAAAGAGGCTGTAAAATGGCCATCCCTTACATTCATATGTTTGGCGTGATGACGTCACCGAGCGGCTGGGTCATCACCCCGACACTGACGAAACTTGTGGTTTCAGAACACAACATTCACCCCCCCACCTTGAAAAAGCAGAAAAACACTATCAATTTACCCTCCCCAATTTGATAATTGTAAATCCCCAAACCCAGCTAGAGCCAGCGGGTGGACTGCTGCGTTTCCCAATGCGGCTGAGTAGTTTATTATGCCTCTTCTGTTGGTCCCACGCCCCTAGCTACACACAGGCCTTCTCTTTTTTTTTTTCTTTATATTGAGGAAGGCAGTTCATTTCAAGGGGCCCTGAGGCAAGCCCGTGGTGGACTGCAGCTCAGCCGTGGCTCCTGGAGGCTGGTGCCAGGCGTGGATTCAGAAGAAGTCCGGCCTCTTCTCCCCCTCTCCTGGGAAGTCTGGTTGTGGCGATGTGTTGCTGTTACCATTGATTGAACCTGCACTGGGTTGTTGTGTCCCAAGGTTCCTGAAAGATGCGAGCTCCCTCTCCTGCAGCTCTGCAGCGGCTCCCTGAGGCTTATGCTGGACGAGGATCTGAGGCGAGTCCGGTTGCTGCCCCTTCTCTGGGTGGTGCTCCTCCTGTGAGCACAGGACGGCTGTACCCTCGTCGTTATTGTCTGGGTGTGTTGCGTCTCACTCGTCGGTGACAGGACCCGCGCTGGGTTGTCATCGTTCACCGGGGTCCTGCTTGGTCACAAACTCTCTCCTGCAGTGCTGCGGTGGCTCCCTGAGGCTTATCCTGGGCGAGGATCAGAGACAAGTCCAGTTTATGCACTGTTTCCGTGTGTTGGCATCACTGCCCCTTGGACAGACAGGAGCACGCTCTTTCTCTGCGCATCGGGGAGCCACAGTTGCCAGATGGGAAGCACCACGTAGCGTTCCTCCAATCTGCTGTGTTTACCTCGGCCTCTTCTGCCGTATCACCAGGCCCTTCTGTGGTCACCGCGTGTGCTAGCGGTGTCTAGCTTGGTTGCTTGGCTAACTGGTCCTGCACCATTTCGTCCTCCAACAAACCAAATTTGCACATGCTAGCTAGGTGGTGAAGGTCTGCGACGAATTGTTGCATCATCACTTCGGTCTTCTGTTGGCGAAACCTAATGTGCTGCGCCAACACATTGTTGGGTGTGGCGAAGTAGCAAGCTAGCAGCTCGACTGACTCAACAAACGCTTCTGCTGGTCCAAGCACATAGAAAATATGCTGGCCTTCTATGCCCAGATTGTGAAACAGTAGAGCTTGCTTCCATACCTTGTCTCGCTTGTCCAGGTCCAAAGCCAATATGTAGGCAGTGAAGAAACTGTGCCAGCGCGGCCACAGTACGAGCGGCTCTCCAAGGGTCTCCAGAAATGGCTGTAGTGGCCTCAAACATGCTTCCATAGCTTACTCTACCCCACCAAATGTTATGTCTGGAAAATGTAGAAGGACCAGTGGAGAGTGACGTTTGCTGGGAACACGAACTTTATTATATAAAGCCTTAATATGGTGGTACAGAGTGTTGTTGTTTGGAAGGCCAAATGCAGAAAAGAGACTGTAAAACAGGCTGTAAAATGGCCGTCCCTTACAGTTATGTGTTCAACGTGATGACACCAAGCGGCCGCGCCATCACGCCGACACTGACCAAACTTGTGGTTTCAGAACACCACAGTGGGGTTGTTGCTGCTGCTTGAGGTGGTAGGCTTGCACTATTAACACTCTGTTGGTGCAGCATGAGGAATCATAGGTGCCATTCTTGTTCAAACTCCCAATGGGCAAATGAGACTGCCCAGACTACAGCCGTTTATCAGAATTCCAAAGCAAAAGATGTTTCCACAAATGAATTTAACATGCTTAAAATTCAAAGTGATGTTTGCTTGTTCTTTTTGCTGATAATCGTTTTATTTTTTTTATTTATTTACAAATCAGTAATATTAAAATTTACTCAGATGCATTAGTAATATTTTCATCTAGGTTTAAATTGCTTGAATACATTTGAGATCTTTAATCTGAATTTTAGACTGACAAATCTAGCTCATTTTCTTCTTAAAGTGTACCAGATTGAGGCATTGCCAGAAATTATCTTCCACTGCTTTACAAAAATAGACATCCCCAAACACAGTCTTCAATAGGATCCCCATAATGCAGGAAACTGCCCTGACTTCTAGTAGTTAAAGACATAGAATGGGAGTTCTTGAAGTTTTGGCAATTTTGCAAGCACTTGTAATGCAGTAATCTGATAAATATTGTGACCCATTTTATAGCACAGCCATAACAAATGGTAAATGGCGTTCACTTATACAGTGCTTTTTCTCATCTTTAGATGACCAAAGCGCTTTACAGATCTTGCTATCCACCCATCCACACACTGATGGCGGCAGAGCCGCCATACACAGGCACTGGCCTGACCCACAAGGAGCAACTGGGGGTTCAGTGTCTTGATCAAGGACACTTTGACATGCATACTGCAGACAGAGCAGAAATCAAACCCCTGACCCTCCAGTCAGTAGTCAGCCACACTACACCTGCACCACAGAAGAAGTATACAGTTAGGCCCAGAAATATTTGGACAGTGACACAATCTTCATGATTTGGGCTCTGCATGCCACCACATTGGATTTGAAATGAAACAACTACAACGAAATTGAAGTGCAGACTTTAAGGTTTAATTCAAGGGGTTGAACAAAAATATATGATTAAATATGATTAAATATATGATTAATATATGATTAAACATGTAGGAATTGTAGCTATTTTCATACAAACGCTCCTCATTCCAGGGGCTCAAAAGTAATTGGACAAATAAACATAACCCTAAGTAAAATGTTACTTTTCTATATTTTGTTGAGAATCCTTTGCAGGCAATGACTGCCTGAAGTCTGGAATCCATGGACATCACCAAACGCTGGGTTTCCTCCTTTGTGATGCTTTGCCAGGCCTTTACTGCAGCAGTCTTCAGTTGTTGCTTGTTTGTGGGTCTTTCTGCCTTAAGTTTTGTCTTGAGCAAGTGAAATGCATGCTCGATTGGGTTGAGATCTGGTGATTGACTCGGCCATTGCAGAATATTCCACTTCTTTGCTTTAAAAAACTCCTGGGTTGCTTTTGCAGTATGTTTTGGATCACTGATGAAGCGCTGTCCAATCAACTTTGCTGCATTTGGCTGAATCTGAGCAGAAAGTATATCCCTATACACTTCAGAATTCATTCGGCTGCTTCTGTCTTTTGTCACATCATCAATAAACACAAGTGACCCAGTGCCATTGGAAGCCATGCATTCCCATGCCATCACACTGCCTCCACCATGTTTTACAGAAGATGTAGTGCTTTGGATCATGAGCTGTTCCAGTTCTTCTCCAAAGTTTCTTCTTCCCATCATTCTGGTACAGGTTGATCTTAGTCTCATCTGTCCAAAGAATGCTGTTCCAGAACTGGGCTGGCTTCTTCAGGTGTTTTTTGGCAAAGTCAATTCTGGCCTTTCTATTTTTGAGGCTGATTCATGGTTTGCACCTTGTGGTAATCCTTTGTATTTACTCTCATGAAGTCTTCTCTTTATGGTAGACTTAGATACTGATACAACTACTTCCTGGAGAGTGTTCTTCACTTGAGTGGATGTTGTGGAGGGGTTGTTCTTCACCATGGAAAGGATTCTGTGATCATCCACCACTGTTGTCTTTCGTGGACGTCCAGGCCTTTTTGAGTTCCCAAGCTCACCAGTGCACTCTTTTTTTCTCAGAATGTCCCAAACTGTTGATTTGGCCACTCCTAACATTTCTGCTATCTCTCTGATGGATTTCTTCTTCTTTTTTCAGCCTCAGGATGGTCTGTTTCACCTCCATTGAGAGCTCCTTTGACCGCATGTTGTGTGTTCACAGCAACAGCTTCCAAATGCAAACGCCACACCTGGAATCAACTCCAGACCTTTTAACTGCTTAATTGATGACAGGTTAATGAGGGAAGAGCCCATGCAGCCTTGTTATTTTTTTTTTTTTTGCAACCTTCTGAGTCAATTGTCCAATAGCGCCGATCGAGGAGCTTACCAAAGTGCTAAAAATAGCTTTCACTACTGCGCATGCGTGTTTTTACTTGGCTGAAGTAGGACAAACTTTCTGGGCCACTGCATCGCGTGAATGGAGCAAGGCAGGTTTCTGTTGTCCTCGGCGGGCGCGCAGCAGAAAGCTCTTTTTCTTTTGTTTGCAAGCCTCCTCGCAGATGAATCCCGACGTGCACAACTGCGGGACAAAATGTTCCTATTCCTAGTATATCGTTGTCTTTCGCCGCTGCGCGATGGTTGTTCAGCAGTGCTTTTTTTTTTTTTTTTTATCTTGAAGCCATTTCGGATACAAGAAACTGTTGTACTTTATCTCTGCAGGTCTGTAATGGAAAGACAAAGTTACGTAAGATGAGGTTTAATGCAGCACTGAAAAATAACTTCAGCTTTCTAACAGTTTTACAAGTGGCAATGCAGTATCACTCGCCATTGCTCCACCGGTAGGACAGGGTTTTGTTTGTCCGACCTTGTCTACTGCTGTGTACCACGTGACTACCAGCGCGAAAACTGATGACGTAGTCCTCGATCGGCGCTATTACTTTTGGTCCCTTGAAAAAGAGGCAGCTATGCATTAAAGAGCCGTAATTCCTAAATCCTTGCTCCAATTTGGATGTGAATACTCTCAAATTATAGCTGAGAGTCTGCACTTTAAGCCCATATTGATTATATAATTGTATCCTGAATATGTTTTCGTAAACAGCTAAAATAACAAAACTTGTGTCACTGTCCAAATATTTTTGGGCGTAACTGTATGTATACAATAGAAATGATATATACAGATGTATGTCAGCGGTTTAGGTTTACACATAATTGTTCAAATAATAATAATAATAATAACTAGAAAAGCACTCGGAGAGCGCAGACCTCCGCCAAGCGCCACAGTTCCCCACCATACAGTGTTTGTGTGTACGTTTTCAGATTCCTTGACCATGAAAACATATGACTAGCAATTGGATTCACAATGATAGGATTAGTGGTTCAGTAGTAAAAGCATTACCTCCTTGGCGGAGGTAATAAACTCAAGTGTTGCTGTTGTGTCCATCTCCTCCATCTGCAAACTCCCAGGCTGCAGGCATTGCAATTCATCGCACAACCGCGTACAACCCACAGGCCAATGGGTTATGCGAGCGTTTTCATAGATCACTGAAAGCAGCACTCAGGGCTTCACTGACGGATGCAATTGGGTAGACAGGTTGCCGTGGGTTTTATATTGGGGTTGCGCTCCACGGCAAAAGAGGATTTGGAAGCTTCCCCGGCAGAGAGCTTGTTTTTGCGCAGTCACTATGGCTGCCCAGGGAATTTCTGCCAAATAATCCGGCTCCGGACAGCTGCCCGTCTCAGCTTTTGCAGCGTAACGCAAACACAGGCACGCTGCCGGGCCCGGCCCACCACTGTTTTCCGCGTGCTTTTGTGCCTAAAACTTTGAAGAACGCAGAGTTCGTGTTCGTCAGACACGACGACCAGCGCCCTCCATTGCGCCTGCACACATGTTGAAAATGGCCGTATCTCACAATGTTAAAGAATCCTTTAAAAAATTCCTGTATCCAGATGGTGATCCAGATCATCCCCAAAATTTAATCAGTTCTTCCTTGTACCATTTCCAACAACGCCTGAAAGTTTCATCGAAATCCGTCCAAAACTTTTTGAGTTATCTTGCTAACCAACAGACAGACAAACAGACAAACAGACAGACAGACAAACAGACAGACAAACGCTGGCAAAAACATAGCCTCCTGCGGCCTGTGGCCTGGCGGAGGTAATAATAATAATAATAATAATAATAATAATAATAATAATAATAAATAGCAAGAAATTTATGGGGTGATATGCTTATTTGCACGTGCACACACACACATCTATATATATATATATATATATATATATATATATATATATATATATATATATATATATATATATATATATATATATATATGCATGAACATGCACACACACTTGCCCCACACTCAAACACAATGAAAATTTCCTGCCCAAAGGGCCCAGCTCTTATCAATCTTTAACCAGTCAATTTCTCTTAATGCCATAGTGGGCCCAACTAGACAAACAGGAACAAAACATTAATAAAAGTCTTTGAGATAAATAATACAAGGGAGTATTGTCAGGCTGTGACTCTCAGGCTAATTTTAGTTACTGCTTCAGTCGAGTTCACTGAGGGTTTTCTCCATGCTGAGGTTCAAGTCTGTTTATTGCTTTCTTAAAATGGTATTTCCCTTTCTTACTATACAGCTCCTAATTCAATTACAACTATCCATCCATCCATCCATCCATCCATCTTCTACCGCTTTTCCGGAGGTCCGGGTCGCGGAGGCAGCAGTTCAAGCAGAGAAGCCCAGACTTCCCTCTCCCCCGCCACCTGCTCCAGCTCTTCAGAGAGGATACCAAGGCATTCCCAGACCAGCTGGGAGACATAGTCTCTCCACCGAGTCCTGGGTCTGCCCTGGGGTCTCCTCCCAGTGGGACGTGCCTGAAACACCTCAAGTGGGAGGCGTCCAGGAGGCATCTTAATCAGATGCCCATACCACCTCAACTGACTCCTTTCAGTGTGGAGGAGCAGCGGTTCTACTCTGAGCCTCTCCCGAATGACTGAGCTCGTCACCCTATCTCTGAGGGTGAGTCCAGCAATCCTACGGAGAAAGCTCATTTCAGCCGCTTGTATCCGCGATCTTGTTCTTTCGGTCATTACCCAAAGCTCGTGACCATAGGTGAGAGTTGGAACGTAGATTGACTGGTAAATCGACAGCTTTGCCTTAGAACTAAGCTCCCTCTTCACCACAACAGACTGGTACAACGTCCGCATCACTGCAGATGCTGCTCCAATCCGTCTGTCAATCTCTCAGAATCAGAATCAGAATCAGAATCAGATTTATTGCCATTGTTCATGTAGTACACAAACTAGGAATATGTCTCGGTGCCATGCTGCAACATTAAAAACACGATGAGATAAAGAGATAAACTAAAAAACTAAAGGACTAAAAACGTGCAATAAGTGTAGAAAAATAAGTAATACTACTACTACTACTACTACTAATAATAATAATAATAATAATAATAATAATAATAATAGTAATAATGAGTAATACTAGTCAAGGCAGTTTTAAATAAATTAGCAAGTAGCAGATAATATGGGGTACCACAGTGCAGTTGATAATGCAACAGAAAAACAGTGATGAATGTCATGAGTCTGGTTGAGCTGCTGTACATAGTGCACGAGAGTCAATAAGTCACTTAATGTTCAGCAGTCTGACGGCAGAGGGGAAAAAGCTATTCATGTGCCGGGAGGTTTTAGTCCGAATGGACCGAAGTCTTCTACCTGAGGGGAGGGGGGCAAACAGTACGTGACCAGGGTGTGAAGGATCGGTTATGATCCGGCCAGCACGCCTACGGGTCCTGGAGATGTACAGGTCCTGGAGAGATGGGAGCTTGCAGCCGATCACCTTCTCAGCAGTGCGCACGACGCACTGCAGCCTTAGTCTGTCCCTGGCAGTGGCTCCTGCATACCACACAGTTATGGAGGAGGTGAGGATGGACTCGATGATGGCCGTGTAGAACTGCATTAACATCTTGGTGGGTAGCTTGAGCTTCCTCAGCTGCCGCAGAAAGAACATCCTCTGCTGGGCCTTTTTGATGAGGGAGCTGATGGTTGGCTCCCATTTGAGGTCCCGGGTGATGGTGGTGCCCAAGAAGCGGAAGGAATCTGCAATGGTGATGGGAGAGCCTGTGATGGTGAGGGGGGGGCAGGGGGGTTGTGACTTTCCTGAAGTCCACAATCATCTCCGCTGTCTTCAGAGCGTTCAGCTGCAGGTTGTTGTGGCTGCACCAGGACACCAGCTGGGCCACCTCTTTCCTGTAGACGGACTCGTCGCCATTGGAGATGAGCCCGATGAGGGTGGTGTCGTCCGCAAACTTAATCAGCTTAACAGACTGGTGGGAGGAGGTGCAGGAGTTGGTATAAAGGGAGAAGAGTAGGGGGGAAAGTACACAGCCCTGGGGTGATCCGATGCTGATGCTAACAGAGTCCGAGACAGACTTCCCCAGCCGCACATGCTGCCTCCGGTCCGTCAGGAAGTCGGTGATCCACCTGCAGAGGGAGTCAGGCACATCGAGCAGGGACAGCTTGTCCTGGAGCAGAGCGGGGCGGATGGTGTTGAATGCAGAGCTGAAGTCCACAAACAGAATCCTGGCGTAGGTTCCCGGGGAGTCCAGGTGCTGCAGGATGGAGTGGAGGGCCAGGTTGACTGCGTCGTCCACAGACCTGTTGGCACGGTAGGCAAACTGCAGCGGGTCCAGGAGGGGAGTGGTGATGGACTTGAGGTGAGACAGGACCAGGTGCACAAAGGACTTCATGACGACAGATGTGAGCGCTACAGGTCTGTAGTCGTTAAGTCCAGTAATCCGTGGCTTCTTGGGGACAGGGATGATGGTGGAGGATTTGAGGCAGGTCGGCACGTGACATTGCTTAAGGGACAGACTGGTACAACGTCCGCATCACTGCAGATGCTGCTCCAATCCGTCTGTCAATCTCTCGCTCCATTTTCCCCTCACTCGTGAACAAAACCCCAAGATACTTAAACTCCTCCACTTGGGGCAGGAGCCTGTCCCCAACCCAGAGAGGACAATCCACCTTTTTCCGGCTGAGGACCAAGGACTCGGACTTGGAGGTGCTGAATTACGACTAAACAAATTCAATTAAGTCTGACTGGTTTATTGCCTGCTAAGCTCAAACTTACTGTAAACACAGAAGTGAACGTGATGTAGCGATGCATGTAATTGGTTAGACTGAGCGTTTCAGCGCCACTCAGCTGAAATTTGATTGATGAAATTGGTGGAAGTTGATGAGGATTGGCCAAAATTGCGGGAAAGTTGCAGTGATTGGATAAAGTTGCAAGGTTTGCACTGATTGGCTGATTTCGTGTGAATTGATGCGATTGTAACATCGCAAAATCCTGGAGGGACTGTTTAAGACACATCACCTGTGGTGGCCATGTACTTATTAGCCCCCTGGCTATAAAGGCACCACGCACGCGTGGCTTCCTCGATTTCCACAGAATCAGCAGACATGATATTCATGAGAAGTGTGAAAAATATGGCCCTGTAGGTGTGGGAGTTGTTTGTCAATAATAGAGCCCATTTACCTTATAAGAAGAGAGCTGGTCTACGGCCCCTCTCAGGATTACTGTTGTCCCCCCCACACACAAGGATGTTAAGGCAAAAGCATGGCCGCTGCCTTGTCGGCTTGGCTGACCAGCTATAGCACAGCCATTTTCCGCGTGGAATCCGACCTCGTCGGAAGAAGTGACAGAAGGCTTTTCCTCACAAGGAAGGGTAAAGAGCAAGAACTGCCCAACACACTGCACACTCTCAGCAGAAGCTAATTGCTTGATAAGGGTGGCCATTTGCAAATAAACCAAACAAAGTGGAGGGAAAGAAAACGGGGTTCAGAGTGTAGTTCAGGTAGCACATTTGACTGCATATCCTGTGATCTGTGGTTCAAACCATACCTGCAGTCTGTCTATACAAGGATAAGTGCACTACTGAACCCACTAAAGTAAAAAAAAACAAAAAAAAAAAACAGAAGGAAAACAGAAATCTCAGGCCCATAACAACCGGTATTTGGTTATGGGGTGTGATTAGTGCTACAAGCATATCTCCCCTTAAGGTGTGTTCACACCAAACGCAAACAGGCAAATTTTTCACAGGGCACGATTACATTATACATCAATGTAAACACTCCAACAGACATGAATAGTGAGATGCAGACAGGTGAAGTTGTCTTTAAAACTTCTGCAGCTGTGTTCAACCTGCTGTGGAAATTCCCAAAATAACGTCATGCTTAGATTTACATTATCCGACTGGGGGCTCACCTGAAAATGTCATCTCAAGCCTCCAAAACTTCACAGATGATAGGTGTTTACATTGCTTGCTTGCTAGCTTGCTAGGACGTCCGTGGCTGGAAACCAGTGGGTAAATAACTCCAAAATCCCGATTCAGCTGAAGAGTTCCTGGTCCTCCTGTCTCCCGGTGAGTGAGTTTCATTTTCTAACTAGTTTACTCTGCAATGGTGATAATTTTACTCTCGTGACAGCAGAATCTCAAAGCTAGCAACTAGCTAGTCTACAGCAAACGTGTGACTACACAAATTTGCACGTACTCGTGTCTTCCCATTCACTTTGTATGGATTTGTGCTGCCTGTTCGCATTTGGTGTGAACACACCTTTAGAGTAGTGTATATATAAGGTGTGGTTGCTGCCACAACCTCAACTCAGAATGGTAAAAGTGTAAGAAAGCAGTGAGAGGCGTTTTGTGCCATGTGTACTTAAGATATTAGTAAAGAAAAGCAGAAATAAAGGGGAGAGTAATGGCTAGTCCAGTGAGCCACACCTGTTTAGGCTGTGGGCTTACGATGCCTATGAAAGATGGCCTGGAGCATGCATGCATGGCTAGCAAGGATTTGGCATCATGCATGAGTTAAAGCGGAGAAGCCACGACACAGCACACCCCCTCCCCCTTGATAGAGCAAGGAAAGTGGAACCTGATACATCCTACATTGGAGGGGTCAGATGTAAACGAAACTGACGTCCCCTAGGAACAGATGCAATAGCACATTGGTGTCCCCAGGGCCTCCTATATGCCTTCCCTCCTTTTACAGTCCTCTACTTTTTCCTGCAAAGGGTTCAGGTGAAGGAGGTGAGCTTCATCCTGTTGGTACCCAACTGGCCCCAGATGATATGGTTCTCACAAACTGCACCGCTCTTTCAAAGACACCCTTGGGAGCTCCCTGCTCCTACGAGACATTCTGTCACAGGCCTAGGGGACCCTCTTCCACCCCTTTCCTCAGAGCCTCAGACTTTGTGCCTGGCCCCTGAGGGGGCCCAGCTACTAACCTCGGGGTTTCCCCAGTCAGCGGTAAGTGCATTGCAGGAAGCCCGGGCTCCCTCAACCAGGGTGGCATATTCATATTGTTGGGGAGTGTTCCAGGCATGATGCAATGAGACACAGGACGTTCCTTTAAAATGCAGGGCCCAGGGTTATTGGAGAATGGACAGTCTCTCTCCACTTTGAGAAATATGGTGGCAGCCATAAAAGCAGCCCAGATTGGCCCTCAGAAACTGGCCGAAGGTTGCTGCACCCTTATTGCTCAGTTTCTCAAAGGGGCTTGCAGGAGTATTCCACATCAGAGGCAACCTGCTGTTCCTCCATGGGATTTAGAAGTGGTACTAACAGCCTTGCAGCATGAGCCATTTGAGCCCCTGGAAACTGTAGGTCTAAAATGGCTTACTTTGGAAACTGAATTTTCATTGGCCATCGTGTCAGCAAAAAGAGTAAGGGAACTCCATGCCTTTTCAGTGCATGAGGAATGCTTACATTGGCTGTCATCAGATGCAGGAGCGGTGCTCCCGCCAAATCCTACATTTCACTGTAAGGTGGTGTCTGAGCCCTATGCCAGCCAGTCTATCAAGCTGTGCCCTTTCCTCCCTCCTCATAGAAATGTGGATAGGGAAAGTAGTCAGTCACTATTGTGTCCTGTCAGGGCCTTAAGGGTGTACCTTCTCCGGGCCTGGGCCCATAGGGCAACAGACCAACTGTTTGTTTGCTACAGGCCTAATTGCCAGGGGATGCCTGTCACAAAGGCAAGGCTATCCCACTGGATTGTGGAGGCTATTCAGCAGGCATAGAAGATGGCAGGTAGACCAGCCCCAACAGGAGTGCGGGCACACTCTACACGGGGTCTCGCCACCTCATGGGTGCTGTGGTGAGGCGCGTCTCTTTCAGAGATTTGTGCAGCAACTTCATGGGCAAATCCATCAACCTTTATCAGGTTCTACTGTATGAACATAGCATTTGGGGAACATGTGCTGTAATCAATACAACAGGACAGGGCCTGAAAGAAGTAGTAAGCCTCCAGGGCCATAGCCCCATGGGGAGTTTTGGCTGGAATGATTAACTCCCTTCTGAATGCAGGGTGTGCCAGCTTGGGGGTTTTCACACAGCTGCAGGCCACCTCAGCAGATGGCCTCAACATCTGGCAGGCCATCTGGGCCTTGGCAGCATCTTGCGCCAAGGTCACAGGTAAGCATACTTGTAACTAGTTCCTTTTAGGTGATGTCCTTCGAAGTCGTAGACCATCTCATACTCCCACGGGAGCAGTGGGGTCTGCTGGTTTCTTCGCAGTGTGTCTTACAGAGTCCCCATACATATGGAATATGTAGGGTGGAGAGATAGTCTCAACACAATAGAGAGTGGCTGGTTACAGTGTAACCCAGGTTCTCTAAGTGAAGAAGACTATCTCTCCAGCTCCAGAAACACGTTCCAATCAAGGTTAACTGAGGAAGCCACACATGTGTGGGGCCTGTGTGGTGCCTTTATAGTCAGGGGGCTAATCAGTGTGTTGCCACCACAGGTGATGTGTTTTAAAGAGTATCCTTGTCAGGTGCACTGAGGGAATCAGTCTCTATACATATGGAATATGTAGGGTGGAGAGATAGTCTTCTCCACTCAGAGAACCTGGGTTACACTGTAACCAACCATTTTGCAGCTCTCCTTGGTTTGGTGTCTGTCTCTCCCCCCCATGGTCTGGCTGTCTCCTGCCTTATCCAGCCCCTAACTGAATGCTATGTCTGATTGGACTGGTGTTCCCAACTCTCCACCAATCAAGCCTTGCCTCCAATCAGCACCTGCTTATAAGGACCAGCTGAACAGTTAGTCAGGGCTGCTGTGATTTAATGTGATCAGTATGCCACCTTGTCCTGTTGTCGGTGGGTATGCTTCAGTGCCCACTCGGTTTGAGTGTCTCATTTTACTTGATCCTTGATACTGGTTTTAAAATGTATCTTTTTTGAAGGACCAAGGGACACTTGTGTGCTTTGTTTGCATTTTGTGTATGAGTGTCTTTTGCCACTTTTCCACTAGCACCTACTCAGCTCGACTTGCCCCAACTCTACTCAGCCTGACACGGGTTAGGTTGTTTTCCATTAAAATCGAGTACCACCTCAAGGTGGGTGGGTTCATTACAGGAAGGTGGCCCATTATCCTGTTACTGTTGACATGCTGACATTTTGCTGTCAGAAGCGAATATTTCTTACAGCAAGCGCAAAATAAAAGCAAAGCACAGAGTTAGCCTTGATGGCTAGCTAGCTCGTTGTCTGCATACAGGAGACAATGGCGATATCCTTGCTTTTTCAAAGTGAGCTTGCCACCAATGGGATAAATAATATAAGAGATGCTTAAAATCCCAAAACACTCACCATCTTCCCCGTGAGCAGCCATCAGCTTGGAGACCTCCTGGTATTTCATTTTGGGTCGCTCCTCCGGGGCTGAAAAGTTCATAGGCCGAAAAGTTCATAGTGGTCAAATTTGACCAAATGTAGTTTATTGTTCAAGTGCGGGAATGCAAGTGCTGCAACACCGATGGAAAAAGTGTGTGGACTGAAGGGGAGAAAATAACAGTATTTGGTCAAATTTGACTACTATATGAACTTTTCAGCCCCTTGGCTCCCTCTGGATTCTCTCATCAGCCACCAGCACAGAAGACTCTGCACCTCGTTGTTGGACCATGTCGTTGATTTGTGTGTATCCATTTATCTTGTTAATAATCACAGAAATAAAAACTCACGGCTAAATTTACCAATTGGGGGTTATGAATCTTGTGAAGATGTCGCTCTTAACCACTGATTGCAGGCCAATCGGGGCCTCTTTCCACCAAACCGGTTCCAGTGCTAGTTTGGTACTGGGGCTGGTGCTAGTGCTTAACCAGTTCTTCTGGAGTGGCTCATAAGAACCAGTTGGCTTTCCACCGATATGGAGCTAGTCAGGAATTATGTCAAAGCTACGTCATTACGTAGTGTGAAGCGCCCAACCCCCGCAGAACACCAGAGAAGACGGAAGGTGGCGGTATGCACCTCTCACTTGTTTGCTATCCGCCAGTAACCGAGAGAAGAAGAAGAAGTAGCAGCGCTAGCTTGTCAACATGTAGGAGTTTGTTGTCTCTTTGGGAGCGTTGCTTTTATTCCAAACCTGTATTAACATCCAAAAACAGTTTTATTCTTAATGGCAGAGAATGGTGGCTACGTTTAAGGACACCGGTAATAATCAATATTTCAGTTATCAGCCGTTGTTAGATAAAGTCTGTAGCACGAGCATTGACTACACTTTTAAACATAATATTTATGTCATTTCTGTAATAGATGGTGTTACGGCGCATTACGAGACGGAGGTCGCCTGTTATGTCATGCCAAAAAGTGATCAGCTGCCCAAAAAATGATCGCCAGGGGCCATATTGTTATGGGTTATATAATCCGGTAAATATATATATTTCAACAGATAAACAGTACTTAGTTAGGTATAACAAGATATATTTAACACTTACGATGCATTTTGAACCCAAAACAAACTTGATCTGGGATTAAAAGCAATTAAAATAATGCAGTCACAAGGTTACATGGAAAAATGTATAGATTTACTGCATATATACATGAAGATACTGTATAAATGCATATTCTATGCACCTCCAAACTACAGAGTTGTGAAGGGTATACCCTTCTGTACCTGTGTCATCTATTCTGGTTAAAGTACTGATTCAAGTTTTTATTCATGTAGGGATAACAAGAGACAGACTGTAAAGTGTTCAAAGTTCTTTCCCCAGAAATGACCTTGTCCAGAGCTGACAAAATGTCACGTGGTACGTTGTCAAAACAAGAAACTCATCATTTTTGAAGCTGGCAACTTGGAACATTTTCCACAGAAAAAGTACATAGATTTAAAGTTTGTTGCTGCTTGTTCTTTAAAAAATGTGAAAGAAGTTGTCAAAAATATGAGTAAGTCCACAAATACCTGATATATTGTCCAATACCTGGAAAAATGAACTTAAGTGCAGTAATTCAGTACTTGTACTTTCACTTCCCACCACTACAATGTTATAGTGATTTGCATTGTCCTAAATAACTTTATATTTCATGCATATGAAATGTAAAGTCTTTAACTTTTTAATATGACCCTTCTCTCTTATGTTTTTTCTCTTATCTCTTTGTCTTATGTCCTGATTGGTGGAACCTTGAGCACTTTTATCATGTTTATAGTCAGCTTCATGTGTGCCTGTGTTTGTGTTCAGGTTGAATGTAACTGTAGTTTGTATATGAATGTCAACTGAGTGCAAAACAAATCTACCTACGGGTACAAATAAAGGAACCTGAACCTGAATATGTTTGGTGTGAGAATAACAATGTAGAAGCAGAAAAACACTTAAGGAAAGAAAGCTTTTATTTCCAAAATGTGCAAAAACTTTAGACTGCTATATTTGAAATATTATGTACACACAGCCAAAAATATCAATGCTGTGATAGTTACTTTTTTTACAGTCCCTCAAGCACATACACAACACGTCCCATCAGTCCAACAAGGGTGTTGGTCTGCTTTGCAGCAAAGTGAAGTTCAGCTGCTCCTCCCTCCTGCTCTGCTCCTGCTGTCTCATCGGACCGTAGTCAAGAAGGAGGTCCATGTTTGTGTGACACTTCTGTTTCCCTATTTTAAAGTACAAAAATAAGCAATATAAAATAACCACACACTGAAAAATGCAGGAATCGTCAATCCAAGATTGAATGTGTCTATTCAACATCCATTTACTGTTAGTGGCATCACAACATTCAATTCAACATTCAATCAATAAAGTACACAAAATCAAAATGATCTGAACATAAATTTCCTAATCTGGTCTGATTAGAAGAGCAGGAGGAGGACAAGCTTGGAGCTGGTGAAGGTGAGCTGGACACCACAGGTCTGGCTGGTTCTCCCTCATCATCCAGCTGTGATAAATCTATTAAAAAAAAAGTGTTTTAGTTTGTGCAGTGAACAACTTAAGCCTTCCATTAAATGTGCAGACATAGAAGACAATTTTATTCAATATCAATGTTAGTAAAGCTTACATGTCTGATTATGGAATAGCAGAACAATGAAACTGTAGGTGATCCACCAGACTACTGCGCAATAAAGTAAGAGAAGGATTAGATAAAATACAGCTACACAACATACAATTAAACACGAATGAAATGTAAAAAAAAAAAAATGGCCTAAGATTATGGAAATATTACCAAAATAGTAAAAAAGACAACGTTACTAGTGTCTGGTAGAAAAATCTCCCATAACACAACGCAAGGCACCCATTCATACACAGTATTCATACCACAAAAAACGTATTTTGCGCTGGATGTCTTTATAAAAAAAGTATTCTGTAAGATGCTAAGATTTCTGTTCTAGTTTCTCAAACGCGCATTTCTGTATGGCGAGGAAACATTCGTGCTAAAAACAGTTAGCTTGTTAGCATAGCTAACTGAAAATACTATGGCCACAAGAGTGAGTAAAAAAAAAAAAAAAAAAAAAAAAAAATCCGCACTTTGGCCGTTACATATCAATGCAAGCGATATACAGTACATTTGTCAGCAGAGATGACCTGTTCATTTCTTTATGGCAAGGAGAAACGTTTGATCGTAGTAAAAGTACTGTTAGCTTGTTAGCATAGCTAACCGAAAATACTATAGCCACAAGAGTGACTAAAAAAATATCCGCACTTTGGCCGTTACATATCAATACAAGCGGATATATATGTATACATATATTGGTTAACGTCTGGCATTTTAAAGACAATACACTTACCAGCGTGTTTTAAGCAGTTTGTTGTCCAGACTAATCCACGGCAGTGACAATGGTCCGGCTGGCAGGCCTGTCCTCCAAAACAGTTCAAATGAGTGGCCCCCTCCAGCTTATCTTGTACTTCTGCTTATGTCCATAGAGCCAAGAAATATTTCTCCTCTTCGCTCTAAATCTGTTTGGTTTTGGAATCCGTTGCGTGCTCCGCTGTTTGGAAAGCAACATGGCGGTCAGTAATGTTTTGAAGCTGGTCAGTTAACCACGCCCATGGCTGTGGACGTAACCAACGTAAACTGGTGCTGCCGTTGGCCCAGCTAGGAGTTGGGGTCACGATAGCCCCACTTTTGGGAGCCCGAGACTGGTGCTTAAGTTGGTGGAAACCCAAAGAACTGGTGCTGATGACGCAATGGCTCCAGTTAAGCACTGGAACCGGTTTGGTGGAAAGAGGCCCTCAGTGGCCTGCAATCTGTTGATGTCACATTTTCAGCTCGACTCAGCACAGTAGGAACCTCACTGGCGTAGGTTCCAAAAAAGTAACTAGTACCAGGTACTAGTGACTAATGGAAAACCCTACAAACGGAGTAGAGTTGAGGCAAGTAGGGCTGAGTAGATGCTAGTGGAAAAGGGCCATTTGTTTACTTGGTCTAGATAACTGGTTTCTAACCAGTATCTTTGTTTTCCGGAACAAGTGACACTCTGTGGGTCTTTTTATGTTGTTTTTTTTACCAAGCACAC
Source organism: Pholidichthys leucotaenia (assembly GCA_020510985.1). NCBI lineage: Eukaryota > Metazoa > Chordata > Actinopteri > Cichliformes > Pholidichthyidae > Pholidichthys > Pholidichthys leucotaenia. The sequence goes on from CM035847.1 coordinate 90,027,526, forward strand.
TTGGGCAACCAGGACTCATTTTCAGTTGTATTTTGTTATTCATTATCCTGTGTTTATCACTCAAATCATGTCTCGTTTCTTCCAGGATGAGAGACTGGGCCAAGGTTTTAGTTTCTATTTCCACAAACACCAATGAAGGTAACTTTTTGTTAGACACATTTAGGTTTGGAGGTACTAATCCCTCTTGTATTTCAGTTTTGGTAGTGAGAGTAGATAAGTTAGTCTCTTTTGGTTTCTTTATTTTACTCTCACTTGTTTAGACAGAAAGCTGTCATCGCCTAAGATGAAATTCTTTTGTTTATATTTCTTTTTTTTAAAGTTTGAGTAGTACCTTTCTGCCTTTGTTTCCAACTTATTCTGACTGTTGCCTTCACTTGACTCATTAAACATTAGAATTTTGCTTTGCAAACCAATTACATCTGGTTATTTGTTACACCTTCTTCTCCCCTAGACAGAGGGTTTTAAAACTTTTAACATTGCACTTTTGACTAGAAAATCATAATACAGCCTCAAGACTTTAAGAGGTGAAGACCAAGTGGAGACCAAGAAGTACATAATCTTGACTTGGTTTCTGCCTGCCTTGGTCTTCAGCTTGACTCAGTCTGAAACTCTTTTATCTCGGTACACTCTGACCTCATTCTGGCTTTGGTCTTGGTGTGGTCTTGACTACACCACAACTTTCTACATCAACTGATCACCTTAAAATGAGTTCAGTCCTCACAATCCCTTTCTCAAATATCAATATTTACATATATGCTTACTGACACTTTCTCAAAAGCATAAGTTTCTAGTTTGTGAGAGAGGTAACTATTTTAGGTGTACTTAAGGAAGAATAGCAGGTCAACCTGTTTTAGATATTTAGATAGGTCTTAACTCCAGGGTAAAATGTCATACATCAACAGTGAGACAATGTTAGCTCAAGCAGCCTGTTTAACACTATGTAACATCAGCAGCAATACACACAAATTGCCAGGTGTTAACTTTGTTCCCAGGCTCACATTTTATGAACATTCAGTCTCTTTCTGTGTGCAGTTTTTAAGAACCTATGCTTTGTTGTAGATATGTGTAGGTTTATCATGTGGAGCAACAAGCTTCTGTCTGGAGGCATACCCAAATAAATCAAAGGTGAATTCTCTGATCCATAGTAGGTCACTGCTTTAACCCTTCACCTCTGCTATAATGACATAATGGGATGTGTTTCTTTGTGGGAAGGGAACAGACTGAATGAAGCAAGCAGCCTGAGTGAGAGGAAGTTGGAGTGTAGGGGTGGGTCAATGACCAGCTGTAAAATGAAAACAAATGGGATGTCATACCCCAGAAGGGAATCTATCCCCTTCTGTTTTAAGTCAGAGAGTCCTGGAAATGGTTGCCCATGTGGGCCATGTTTGTGGTCTGGAGGGTGGTTGAATACTTCAAGTATTGTCTACCTTAAAGGGTCAGTCAGAGAGCAACTCATACCAGCTCGGATGTCACCCGAGTAAACAAGGTCAGGAGTTCCTGGCAGTGGAAGGCGAAGGACAGAGCTGCGTGGAGGAATCTGATCAGACCTAAATGAAACAGTCATTGTCACCCCTGACAGACTGCTATGATGATGATGATGATGATCATGCGCACGCAGGGCATGCGCACGCAGCGACCGGCAGCTGGTGAAAAAAGTCTGTCGTCTGTGTGTCTGTTTTTACGCACTTTAATGTGTTTTAACGGAATTCTCTGTGTCGTCTTTGTCCTGGAATGTTTGTGGACTGTATAACAAAGAGCTCCCTGGTTCCATCAATATGGATTTCCTCCCCATTTTTGCACTGCTGCTTCTTTCCCACCGGCTCTGTGTCTCTGAGGTAAGCGCGATCGTGATCATGCCGGGGAGAATACAATATTCCAGGGACATGTTACTGCATTTAAACACGGATAATGCAGCATCTGTGATTGAGTCTATGCCGCAACTGCCGGACTTTATTTTAAGAGACTTTCATGGACACAGCGATGAAAAGAGAGACAAGAGCAGGAAACGCAGAAAGCGTGGAGGCGTGAAATTACGCCCGAGGAGACTTCAGTTTAATAGCATTCCTCTTCCTTCCATGATTTTGGGGAACGTACAATCTCTGAGGAATAAAGTAGATGAAATTCAAGGGAATGTACGCTACCAGAAGAACTTCAAGAACTGCTTTGTCATGGCTTACACGGAGATGTGACTTACTGCGCATGATCGGGACGCAGACCTGTGGATTGACGGCTTTGGAGCCCCACTTCGCTCGAATCGGCCGGAAGAGGTAACGGGGAAACGTCAGGGGGGCGGCATATATTTATATATTACTAAACAGTACTGCACATCTGTCATGGTCAGAGAGCGCATCTGTACACCCGATGTGGAGCTGCTGTCCATATCGCTACGCCCCTTTTATCTGCCCCACGAGTTCCCCCAACTTTTCATCATGACTGTGTACATTCACCCGAGGGCAGATGCTGACTCCGCCTCCAGCACCGTCTTTGATGTGGTCCAGCGGCTGCAGTCAGTATACCCAGAGGCGCCAAACTTTATTCTTGGGGATTTTAACCATGTTTCTTTAAAGAAGACACTTAAAAACTTTTATCAGTATGTCTCCTGCCCAACCATGCGAAAAAAGACATTAGACCTGTGCTATGGATCCATTGAGAGGGCCTATAAATCACTCCCCCTTCCTCCTCTAGGATCCTCAGATCACAACTGTGTACATTTGCTGCCCACATATAAAACTGCTCTCAGAAGAGGCAAGGTGGAGACCAGAGACATAGATGTGTGGACAGAGGATTCAGTGCACTGCCTCCAGGAATGCTTTAACTGTACGGACTGGGAGGTTTTCACACTGTCCTGTGGGGATGATTTGGACTCTTTGGTGGACGTCACATGCTCATACATGGCTTTCTGTAAGAATATGATCGTTCCACGTAAACGTGTCAAAATATATCCCAACAACAAGCCATGGGTTACAAGATCAGTTAAATCCTGCTTACAGAGGAAAGCACTTGCCTTTAAACAGGGGTCTGTTTCTGAGCTACAGGTTGCCACAAAAGAACTGAAGTCCAAAATTTTAAGAGCAAAACAGAATTATAAATGAAAATTGGAAAGTAAGATAGCAACAAAGAAACTTGGTTCAGCCTGGGCCAGTATGAAAACTATTGCAGGCCTTCAGAGCACAGAACGCAGTAATCGTGTGTTTTTAGATGGTTTTAATTCAGACACAGAGCTGGCTAATGCTCTTAATTGTTTTTATGGTCGTTTTGACTCCTTTGATTTTAGCACAGAAACCCAAGATTTGAAACAGAAACTCAAAGACAATCGGCACTTTAATATTGAGGTGCAGGATATTAAAAGGGAGTTCTGCGCTGTAAAAGTGAACAAAAGTCAGGGCCCTGATAATATATGTGAGTGCTTGGTAAAGTCCTGTGCACATGAACTGAGTCCTGTATTTCATTACATTTTCAAAAAGTCCTTACAGACACAACATGTGCCCAAGATCTGTAAAGTTGCCGTGGTTGTTCCCGTTCCAAAATCCAATTGTCCTAAAACGGTAAACGACTTTAGACCAGTTGCTTTACAGCTTTTTATAAATGCCATTGAGTTGCCGCCATCAGTGTGTGAATGTGTGTGTGAATGGGTGGATAGCAGGATCTGTAAAGCGCTTTGGTCATCAAGAGATGAGAATAAAAGCGTTATATAAGTGAATGCCATTTACCATTTACCATTTTACCATTTACAGTGTTGCAATTTTGGGGGACGTTTCAATGGATCTGTGTGCTCTTTTTGTTAATAATCTCATTGTTGTTTTCCTCCTATATTGTGTATCCTGAACTGGGAGAGAGAAATAGAGACAAGAGGGAACTGAATTGCCGTTTTATGCACAGCAAAAAGAAATACTGTAAATATAGAAGTAGAGATAGCGAAAAAAAATGAAGAAAATTGACAATGTGGAAGATTTTGCTTCAAGAGCAAGGGAGAGCTTATAGGGAAACTCCAAAGCCCAGTCTAACCTCCTCAGAAAAAAAAAAAAAAAGTAGTTATCGGCTGACACCATCTGTATGTCCACTGTGGGTATAAGGACTACAAATTCATGTAGTAGGCTATATACAGTAAAAACAAATGCAGTTAAAAAAAACAAAAAAAAAAACTGTTGGCTGACGCCCAGTTCAGCATAACACCAATCTCTGTCAGACCGTTGATATTCATATAATCTGTTCTTCTGTCATGCCAAATAAAGTCACGGGCAGAGAGAAGCTTCTGACACACACCTTCAGTTCTCGCCAGTGTCTCCTCCTGGCTCCAATGATCGCTATTAGGTCAGGCACAAACAAACTGACAAGTTTTTGGGGGGTGTTGAATCCAGGCGCATTTAGCAGGAGACTGACAGCCACAAACCTTAATTAATCACCTTGCACCAGTCATTTAAATACTCCCCTCCTTCAAATTTGTGTGTTGACATGACAACTCCCACAAATACATATGCAATGAGGCCAGGTGCAAAATTAACATATTCCACACACTTTCCACCGCAAATTTTGCCCTGCGCCGTTTAATGAATCTCAACAGTAGTTTTTTAACGCTAAAAAAAGGTTCTGTGATGGTGCAGCACGTTAGTAAATCTGCCCCTAAATGTGTTACTGTCTAATGTTTGAATGTGTGTGGAGTGCTCACTGATTTCATTGCATTATTATGTGCAATGACAATAAAGGCTTTCTATTGTATTGTATTACATTGTATTCTGTTCTGTTCTATCCTTTAATGGAAGGCTTATCATCATCAGGTTCAGGTTCAGGTTACTTTATTTGTACCCGTAGGTAGACTTGTTTTGCAGTCTGGTGACATCCATATTTACAAGCCACAGTTACATTCAACATAAACACAAACACAGGCACACATGAAGCTGACTATAAACATGATAAAAATACTCAAGGCTCCATCAATCAGGATATAAAGACAAAGAGATGAGAGAAAAACCAGAGATAAGAGAGAAGGGTCATATTAAAAAGTTAAAGACTAGTCAAAGTGGTTAAAAACGCAAAGGTCTAAAACCCAATAAAAGATTTAGAACCCAAATAAATCCTACAAAAATAAGTAAATATAAAATGGAGTTAATAAATAGATACCTAAATTATGTGCAATATATTGTTACAACTTGTTCAACTCTTTGACAGCAGCAGGAACAAAGCTGTTTTTGTAGCGCTGGGTTTTACTTTTTGGGACAGCAAACCTCCGTCCTGAGGGAAGAAGCTGAAAGTTGCCGTGCAAAGGGTGGGAGTCATCATTTAAAATGGAGGTAGCAATCCTCTGTACCTGTCTGGTGTACAAGGATGTCAGGCTCAGCTGTGATTCACTAAGCAAATGACTGGACCATCTAACTACCTGATCCAAGGATTTCCTCTGTTTCAGTTTTATCTGACCAAACCATGACACTAAAGAAAAGGATAAAACAGATTCAATAAAAGCCCGATAAAACATTGTCATTATGGTTCGGTCAATTTGGAACCGTGCAAGTTTCCTCAAACAATGCAAATGTTGCTGACCCTTTTTGCACACCCTTTCACAGTTCTCTTAAAAGTTTAAATTACTATCAATAATCGTCCCAAGATATTTGTAGGATTGTACACATTCAGTGATCTGACCTTTTAGTATGGTGACTTTGTGCCTGGGAGTTTTCCTCCTAAAGTCAATAATCATATCTTTAGTTTTTGTCGTGTTCAGCTGCAGGTAGGAATCCTCACACCAGTGAACAAAATCATCAACTACTGGGCTGTGGCCACTCTCACCATCCTGGAGGAGACTGACAATAACTGAATCATCAGCATACTTTATAATGTGTCTGTTGTCATGTCTGCTCCGACACATGTTTGTGTACAGGATGAAGAGTAGTGGTGACAACACACACCCCTGAGGAGAGCCCGTAGAAGATCACTTTAGGTCAGACAATGTACCATTGACCCTTACTCTCTGCGTCCTGTTGGTTATGAAATCCAGAATCCAACCCACCAGATTATTGCTCAAATCAAATTGCTGCAGGAGCCTTTCAACTAAAATATGAGGTTGGATTGTATTAAAGGCGGAGGAAAAGTCCACAAATAAAAGCCTGGCATGTGTCCCATTAAAATCCAGATGTTTAAAAAGCATGTTAAACAGAGTGACAGTGGCGTCCTCCACTCCTTTGTGAGGCCTATATGCAAACTGCAAAGGATCCAATGCATGTTCAGTCTGCTTTAGGACCTCACATCTGACCAGTTTTTCAAAAATTTTCATTAAAATTGAAGTCAAAGCAACTTCATATATATATATATATATATATATAAAAAACACTCAGCATTAAAGTGGCTAGGGTGCTTTAATGAGCGCAATTTGAAAACTGCTAAAATACCTGCAGCCCGGAGTCCAAGGGGATCATGAGTTTAATTATTGTTTGTTTAGTAGGCTAATGGCAAATGGATAGAAACTGTCTCTGAATCTAGATGTCCATGCTCTGGCAGCTCTGTAACATCTGCCAGAGGGTAATAGCTCAAAGTGGTGGTGTCCAGGGTTGGAGAGATGGATGATGATGTTTGCAGGTCTGCTGCGATAGCATGATGTGGCAAGGTCATTCAGAGGGGGAAGGGAGCAGCCAATGATCTTTTCTGCAGTCTTTATGACTCTTTGTAGAGCCTTTTTTGTCTGCAACTGTGCAGCCTGCGTACCACACTGAGATGCAATAAGTAAGGATGCTCTCAATTATTGCTCTGTAGAAGGCCATCTGCAGCTTCCTCTCCATGCTGTTTCTCTTGAGCACATGGAGAAAATAGAGTCTTTGTTGTGCTGTTTTAATGATGGCAGTTGTGTTTGGTGTCCAGGAGAGGTCCTCCACTACATGGACTCCAAGGAATTTGAAGATTGGCACTCTTTCCACGGCCACGTCATTGATGTAGAGAGGGAGGGCATCATGCTTTTTCCTGAAGTCCAGAATCATGTCTTTCATCTTGGTGGTGTTGAGGTTCAGATTGTTTGTCAAACACCACTTTGACAATCTCTCAATCTCTTTCCTATATGCATTTTCGTCGCCTCCAGAAATAAGCTTAATGATGGTTTTGTCATCCACAAATTTAATAATGGAATTGGATGAGTAGGCAGGAAAGCAATCGTAGGTGTACAAGTAATAAAGGAGAGGCTCAGCACACAGTCCTGAGGGAATCAGGTGCTGAGGGTGATAGAGAAGGAGATATGAGGGCCAGATTTAACTCTCTGGGGAAGGTCTGTGAGAAACTGTTTGAGCGAGGTGCAGATGGAGGGAGAAAGGCCTAGGTCCAGTAGTTTACTAATCAAAATGTCTGGGATGATTGTATTAAATGCCGAACTGAAGTCGACGAAGAGCATCCTCCCGTAGCTCTTCAGTCGTTCTAAGTGATTCAGAACGGTGTGCACTGTGGTTGCTATGGCATCCTCAGTTGACCTATTAGATCTATAGGCAAACTGATATGGGTTGAAGTGAGGTGGGAGACAGACTTTAATGTGGTGTAGGACCAGTTTCTCAAAACATTTCATGATTAGAGGGGTGAGTGTGATTGGTCTGTAATCGTTTAGGTCTGAAGTGACTGTCTTTATGAGGAACGGGATGATGGTAGCAGCTTTTAGGCAGGATGGTACCACAGCTCCGATCTGCTCCGGATCGGAGCTGTGGTACCGGATCAGAGCAGCATCTGTAGTGATGCGGACGTTGTACCAGTCTGTTGTGGTGAAGAGGGAGCTGAGTTATAAGGCAAAGCTGTCGATTTACCAGTCAATCTACGTTCCTACTCTCACCTATGGTCACGAGCTTTGGGTAATGACCGAAAGAACAAGATCGTAGATACAAGTGGCTGAAATGAGCTTTCTCCGTAGGATTGCTGGACTCACCCTCAGAGATAGGGTGAGGAGCTCAGTCTTCCGGGAGAGGCTCAAAGTAGAACCGCTGCTCCTCTACATTGAAAGGAGTCAGTTGAGGTGGTATGGGCATCTGATTAGGATGCCTCCTGGACGCCTCCCACTTGAGGTGTTTCAGGCACGTCCCATTGGGAGGAGACCCCGGGGCAGACCCAGGACTCGGTGGAGAGACTATGTCTCCCAGCTGGTCTGGGAATGCCTTGGTATCCTCTCTGAAGAGTTGGAGCAGGTGGCGGGGATGAGGGAAGTCTGGGCTTCTCTGCTTGAACTGCTGCCTCCGCGACCCGGACCTCCGGAAAAGTGGTAGAAGATGGATGAATGGATGGATGGATGGTACCATAGCTGGTGCAAGAGAGATGTTAATGATCTGTGTGAAGACTCCAGCAAGCTGGGCAGTACATGCTTGCAGTACTTTACTGTGGATCCCATCTGGTCCTGCAGCCTTTCTGGGACTTACTGATCTCAGCACTCATCTCACATCTTGCTCATGCAGCTCTAAAGGGGGGAGTTGGTGTCAAGTGGAGGCACATGTGCTGTAGTTGGAGTCCTGTTTTCCTCAAACCTGGCAAAAAAACAGTTTAGCTCCTCTGCCAGGGAGGCATAAGTGTGGGCAGTGCTGTCAGGTCTGCCTTTGTATTAGGTAATCTGCTGCACGCCCTTACCATACCCTCCGAGTGTTGTTGTCTGTTAAGTGGTCCTCAACCTTATTTTTGTAGAACATTTTTGCTTCCTTAATGCCTCTCTTTAGTTTAGCTTTGGTGACGCTATACTGGACTTTGTCTCCTGAGCTGAAGGTGATGTTGCGGTCCTTAAGGAGCTTTTTGACCTCGCTAGTCATCCATGGTTTTTGGTTGGGAAACCTGCAGATGTTTTTCTTGATTGCAACATTGTCTGTGCAGCACTTGATATAGAACAACACAGTCTCAGTATATTCTTCCAGGTCACCCTGGTTAAACAAGTCCCATTTGTAGTGTATAGATACGGGCACACTGGGAGTGGTACATGGCCTGTGGCTGACGTCACCATGTCACTATATATTGGGCAGTCCGCCATCTCAGGGCAGTCTGATATGAGTTGGCATAACAGTGAGTTGGGAGTTGGTTAGATTAAGACACACTATAACACGTGCTTTGTACTATTGCCTTTATTGTAATAAAGTTCAGTTCAACGGCAGCATCCTCGTCGGTCGTCATTGCCAGGTTTGTGGACATAACATTCGGCAGTGAGACATTAAACCACGGAGGTGTGCTTGAGACTGCTACAGCCCTTTCTGGAGTTCCCAGGTGAACCAAGCGTTCTGTGGCCATGATGGCTAAATGCATTTGAGACCTACGGTGCAACGCTGGACCTCGGAAAACTCAACAAAGCAAGGAAATGAGCACTTCTTGTCCACAACCTCGGCATAGAAGGACAGAGAATTTTCCACACGCTGGGTTTGATGGAGTCGTATGTGGATGCTGTTGAACTGTTTGCTAGCTACTTTGCTAAATCAGACAATGTGATAGCATGACAAATTCATTTTCGCCAGAGACGACAGAGAGTCGGTGAGTCAGTTCAATTTGTTGCTGACCTGAGACATTTGGCTAGCGTTTGCCATTTTGGACTGTTGGAAGATGAGATGGTGCAGGACCAGTTAGCTGAGCACACATGTAACCCAAGGTTACGAGCTAAGATGCTAACAGCACAAAACAACATGACGCTAGCTAGCATGATAGAGCTAGTGTTCCAGCTTGAGGCAGCAGAGAGGTTATCAGTGGAGCTAAGTGGGCGTCAAACACAGAAGCTTCCTGAACAGACACTGCTAGCTAACGCGGTGGGCATGGAGGAATAAGAAGACATGGCAGATGAGTATGAGAAGAACACCATTAACCAAAGGTCCACTCCGAGAAGCCCCATCTGTGGTAGCTGTGGGTCCCTGATGCACCAGAACAGAGCATGTTTTTGCCCAACAAGAGGAAAACGATGTAACAAGTGTGAACACCTTAACCACTTTGCCAGAGTGTACCAGTCGCCGACTCTGTGGAGCCCGCCAAGTAAGCCCAGCTACCCGTCAACAACAGCCATTCGTGCGGTAAGCCCGGACAACAACGGTTATTCATACGGCATGGTTGAGTTAGACGGGGTAACCGTACCACTCCTGCTTGACATGGCGGTGGTGAGGTCAATGTTAAATTGGGCCACGGTGAAGAATTTTTCCCCAACTGCAAAGTTAAGAAGAATCCAATGCCGCTGTACGGATATGGCGGTCACAGACTGTGCAATGTGGGAACAGTGGAGCTGAGGGTTTACTACAATTCCAAAATTGTGTACAACTTCCTCTTCCAGTTGGCAGTGCACGGTGACAACATTATGGAATGTGACCTCTTCTACAGACTGGGCTTCACTATCAGAGACAGCGCTGGGTTTGAATGGTCTGGGTGCAGCATCTGTAGCACGACGGCCCTCAACAACAGCAACGTGGTGTGGGACGAGGTAATTCAGAAAGGCACCAACACCAAATCATCAGCCCTGTGCTCTCAGGAGGAGAGCCACCCGGGGCAGGGGTAGCTGGACTCGCCTCCGCCCTTTGCTAAACCAGATCTGGAGCTGCAGGAGAGGGAGCCCAGGCATGCAGAAAACCCAGAAGCACAGCAACTATATCCAGGCACAAACACAGCTCACGACACGGCACAACAGAGCACTTCAGATGGAAGAAAGGAGGAACTGGACTGCTTCTGTACCCACACTCAACAAGCTATGGAGGTTACGACTGAGCTGATGGGTGAAGAGTCAGCAACGAACACGATGACAATGAAACCACCACAGCACGATAGAGGTCCCAAGCCGGACGAGCACGCAGAGCCACCAGGATCACAACAACGCATGAAACCGAGCAAGGCGCAACTCCAAGTCATGGACTGGGTTCGGGTTAACACCGGCGAGAAACTAGGATGGTGACTGACTGGGCCACAGCCAACGAGACAACGGGCACCACTGAGGATCATGGCGAAACTGGGATCAGCGTCCTTTCAGCTGACAGATAGTTCGGTTCGGCACACAAACCAACTACGGCATGTCCAAGTGGCTGCTCCAGATGGCGAGGCTTTGTGGGAGTCAGCTACCACAGTGTGGGACCCAGGCCCCAGCATCATGAAGATTGGCCCTGGCCCTGGGGGTCCGACAACTCCAGAGATGCAGCTGCCACAGGCCCGCTACAAAGCCCCTCATGCAGAACTGCTTTTCCTGTGGAAGACTGTTAGGAAAAAAAAAAGACTGTTCAGGTAGGATCGCAGCTGAGACGGTGGGCATAACCCATCCAGCCGCGTTGGGTCCAGCGGTGGTCTACCCGCAACTCTAGCCGTTAGGTTTGGTTGGTGTTCTATGTTTTTTAATTCATTTCAATTAAATTCAACTTTATTTATATAGCGCCATTTCACAACAGCAGTTATCTCATAGCACTTTCAACTGTAGGGGAATCCCCCACAATTGCAGAAAGACCCCAGCAATCAGGCGATCCCCTGGAAGCAAGTTCTTGGTGACGGTGGAGAGGAAAAAATCCCTTTTAACAGGAAGAAACCTCCAGCAGAACCAGGCTCAGGGAGGGGCAGTCATCTGCTGCGACTGGCTGGAGGGTGAGGGGATAGAGAAGATGAGAAGAACAAACATGTAGAGAGCAAACAGCATGATGGGGACTCAATCTATGGGAGAGAACAAACAGATGTTAATGACCAGCAAAAAAAAAAAAAAAAAACATTTCATTGAGAGTGAAGAAAAGAGTGAAGCCCAGTGCATTACTGGAGGTCCCCTGGCTGTCTAAACCTATTAGCAGCATAACTAAGGGAGGGTTCAGAGGCACATGATCCCTCCCTAATTGTAGGCTATATCAAAAAGGAAGGTTTTAACCCTATTCTTAAAAACAGAGATCGAGTCTGACTCCCGAATCCAGATTGGAAGCTGGATCTTTTAAATAAAGAGGGGCCTGATTGTTTAGAGCTTTGAAAGTGAGAAGAAGGATTTTAAACTTAATTCTAAACTCTATGGGAAGCCAATGAAGGGAGGCCAGAACCGGAGAGATATGATCTTTCTTTCTAGTACCTGTTAAAACTCTTTCTGCAGCATTTTGGATCAACTGAAGACTTTTTAAAGATGTTTTACGACAACCTGATAATAAAGAGTTACAATAATCTAACTTAGAGCTAACAAAAGCGTGGATCAGTTTCTCAGCGTCACTCTGAGACAAGACGCTCCTAATCTTGGCAATATTATGCAAATGATAGAAGACAGTCGTAGAAATGAATTTAATATGTGAATTGAAAAACAAATCTTGATCAAAAATAACTCCAATGTTCCTCACAGAGCTATTAAGAGAAAGAGTAACCACATCCAAACTAAAAGTTTGATTTGGAAAGGTATTTCCAAGGTTTTTTGGATCAACAAGAATGACTTCAGTCTTATCTGAATTTAATAGGAGGAAATTACAAGTCATCCAAGCTTTGATTTCCTTAAGACAGGCTTCTAACTTGGCTAATTGATTACTATCATCTGGCTTCACTGACATGCAGAATTGTGTGTCATCTGCATAACAATGAAAATGTATACAGTGCTTTCTAATCATGTTGCTTAACAGAAGCATATATAAACTAAAAAGAGTAGGGCCTAGCACAGATCCCTGTGGAACTCCATGACTGAGCTTTGAGTTGAAAGAAAAGTCATTATTGACATGAACAAACTGGAACCTGTCAGATAAATACGATCTAAACCACTACAACAAAGTTCTATTAAGTCCAACATAGTGTTCTAATCTATCAAGTACAATATTATGATCGATAGTATCAAAAGCTGCACTAAGGTCAGAAAGGACAAGTACAGTAACAAGTCCATTATCAGATGTGATAAGGAGGTCATTAGTGACCTTCACTAAGACTGTTTCAGTACTATGATGGATTCTAAACCCAGACTGAAACTCTTCAAATATACCATTTCCCTGCAAGTGGTCAAATAATTGCGTAGCAACAACTCTTTCTAAGCTTTTGAAATGAAAGGGAGATTAGAGATTGGTCTATAGTTAGCTAAAACTCCTGGATCCAGCGTTGGCTTTTTGAGTAAGGGTTTAATTACAGCAGTTTTAAAAGCCTGCAGTACATCGCTTAAAGTTAATGAAGAATTGATTATTTGAAGAATAAAGCTACCAATAAATGGGAAGACTTCTTTAAATACCCTGGTAGGAATAGGGTCTTAAAGACAAGTTGAAGGCTTGGATGAGGAAATTATTTTGTCAGACTCTAAAAGGTCAGTTGGAGTAAACTCATCCAAACAAATATCATTTGAAGGAGTTGTAGTAGTTACTGTATTTAAGTTAACGGTGGGAAGAATCTGACTGATTTTATCTCTGACAGATGAAATTTTATTATTGAAAAAGTTCATAACGTCCTTACTAGTAAGCTCTAAGAGAATGCTAGGATTGACAGAGTCCTTACTCTTTGTCAGCCTGGCTACAGAGCTGAAAAGAAACCTGGGATTATTCTTGTTCTCTTCTATTAATGCAGAATAATAACACGTTCTAGCTTTTCTCAGAGATTTTTTTTTTTTTTTTATAAATTAAAAGATGATTTCTCCAAGCTAAATAGATTTCATCTAAATTAGTGTAGCACCATTTTCTTTCTAACTGATGAATCTTCTGTTTTAAGCTACGAGTTTCTGTGTTGAACCAAGGAGTTAGAAATCTCTGATTAGACTTTTTCTTTTTTAAAGGGGCCATCATGTCTAGAGTCTGATGCAGAGAAGCTGAAACACTATCTACCATGCTATCAATTACAGAAGGAGCAAAATGTCTGTAGCTTATTTCCGTTGTGTTGACACATGGCATAGAGGAAACAATCTGCATAAATTTGGTTACAACATCATCTGAGAGGCATCTACTGTAGTAATATTTTTCTTTAGGAGCCAAATAGTCAGAAATAGTAAAATCAAAGGTTAGCAGACAATGGTCTGACAGTACAGGGTTATGAGGAGACACTACCAGATTTTCTATTTCTATGCCATATGTCAGAACAAGGTCCAACGTATGGTGGAGATAATGGGTAGAATTTCCTACTTTCTGAGAAAACCCCATCGAGTCTAATATTGAATTAAATGCCATATTAAGGCAATCACTATCTACATCCACATTGTATATATTAAAGTCCCCTACTATAATTATTCTATCTGATTTCAGCACTAAATCAGCTAAGAATTTGCTAAATTCAGATAAAAACTCTGAGTAGGTTGATGGAGGACGATAAACTATGGCAAAGAAAATTGGGTTTAGCCTAAAATTGCTAAAATGCCCAATACTGAGGACCAGGCCCTCAAAGGAATTAAAACGTGTTTTTTGCTTTACATTAACTAGTAAGTTGGAATGGTAAATTGTTGCTACTCCTCCTCCACGACCAGAACTTCTGGGATTTTGACAGTTTAAATAACCAGAGGCAGATGATTCATTTAAACCAACATAATCCTCTTGCCCTAACCAAGTCTCTGTAAGGGATATTAAATCAAACTGATGATCAATTAACAGATCATGGACTAACAGAGACTTGGGAGGTAGAGACCTAATATTTAACAAACCACATTTAATTTTTAAATTATGAGGAGAAACAGAGGCCAAATCATTCAATTAAGAGGCTTCATGTTTAATTTGAGTTTTACCAACTTTTTGTTTAATCACTTTGGGATGCTTATACATTATATTTTTATTTACTTTGGAGGGAGCAGACAATGATTCTCTGATGGGGAAGACAGGGGCTAAGCTGAGGGGTGGTGGATGAAGAGGAGCTGCAGAGAGGCGTATAAGACTGCGACTCTGCTTCCTGGTCCCAACTCTGAGTTGTCAAGTTTTTGGAAATTTGGATAAAAATGATGCCAGATTGTTAGATTAATGAGACGCACCATCCAAAGTAGGATGGATGCCGTCTCATCTAATAAGACCAGGTTTTCCCCAAAATGAGCTCCAACTGTCTATGTAGCCCACACTGTTTGCAGGACACCACACAGACAGCCAGCGGTTGAAGGATGACAAGTGGCTAAACATGTCATCACTGGTCAGATTGGGGAGGGGCCCAGAGAATACTACAGAGGCAGACATTATTTTGGCAAAGTCACACACTGACTCCACATTAAGTTTTGAGACTTCTGACTGCCGGAGTGGGATGTCATTATTGCCGGCATGGATAACAATTGTGGAGTATTTACAGTGAAATTCCATTTCATCTTGGAGCCATTTTTGCCTTTCATCGTGCTTCCATTCAGCTGTGTGTTCGCCCACTCTCCCTATATACTCCCCTCCGGCCGAGCCGCCGGACCTCAGTCTCGTGCCCGAGGTCTATAATGACCTTGGGGAGGTGTTTAGTAAGTCTAGGGCCCTCTCCTTGCCACCTCATTGGTCCTACAATTGTGCTATAGATCTCCTCTTGGGCGCGTGACTGCCGTCCTGTCGGCTCTACAGCTTGTCTGGGCTGGAGCGATAGAGAGCTATATTAAAGACTCCCTTAACACCGATCGCATTCATCCCACCTCCGCTCCTCTCCACACTGGGTTCTTTTTTGTGGGGAAAAAAGATAGGTCCTTGCAGCCCTGCATTGATTGCCATGAACTGAGCACTATCACCGTCAAAGATAAATACCCTTTACCGCTCATTAACTCAGCTTCCGAGCTTCTTCAGCATGCACGAGTGTTCACCAAACTTGACCTCCGAAACGCATACCATCTGGTTTGCATACCATCTGGTTTGCATAGAAGGCCCCAGGTTTGCATCTCCAGGCTGGCAGGGGTGGGAACCTTTCTGTGTGGAGTTTGCATGTTCTGCCTGTGCTGTGCGGGTTTACCTTGGGTGCTCTGGTTTCCTCCCACAATCCAAAGACATGCATGTTAGGTTAACTGGTGATTCTAAATTGTCCCTAGGTATCTGTCTCCAATACGCCGTTAAAGACACACCTGGGGCAATTTGAATCCCTACTGATGCACTTTGGGCTGACCAATGCCCCCACCATCTTCCAGCGTATGATCAACAACGTTCTCCGGGATATGGTGAATCAATTCGTTTTCGTCTACTTTGATGACATTCTCATTTTTCCCGCATGCTGGAGGAGCACACCATCCACGTCTGAGCAGTTTTACAACAGCTACTGGAGAATCAACTTTATATGAAGGCTGAGAAGTATGAGTTCTCCTCCCGCTCCACTTCCTTCTTGGGTTTTATTGTATCCAAGGGCGAGTTAAAGACTGACACGGCTAAAGTCAAGGCGGTCATAGATTGGCCAACCCCCCCAGTCCAGGAAGCATCTCCAGCATTTCCTGGGCTTTGCAAATTTTTACTGCTGTTTCATTCGAGACTACAGTAAAATAGCCCTGCCATTAGCCCAGCTGACCTCGAAAAAATTTCAATTTAAATGCTCTGAGGCAGCGGAACAGGCCTTCTCCAAACTGTAACCCCTTTTTTCTGAGACGCCCATCTTGGCTCAGGTCAACCCACAATCTCAGTTTGTGGTTGAGGTTAATACTTCTGATTCAGGGGTGGACGCTGTCCTCTCTCAACGCTCTGGCTCTGATCAGAAGTTACCTCCATGTGCGTATTTCTCTTGGCGGCTGACTCCAGCCGAGAGAAACTATGACGTAGGGGACCATGAGCTGCTGGCCATAAAACTGGCATTAGAGGAATGGAGGCACTGGCTAGAGGGAGCCACCCAACCCATCATTGTCTGGACAAATCACAAAAGAGTATTTAAGATCTGCCAGAAGATTAAACTCCTGAAAGGCCCTTTGGGCCCTGTTTTTTCTTAGGTTCAATCTCTCCATTACTTACCGCCCTGACTGCCGTAATATAAAACCTGAAGCTCTCTCTCACCAGTTCTCCTCCGACCTTTCACCTTCCTGTCTCCCTCTTACTGCCTCTCCTTCCTCTGAACCCATCCTGCCTTCTTCCTGTGTTGTAGGAGCCCTCTGTTGGGAGATCGAGCACAGGGTCCGGCAAGGCCAGTTCTCTGAACCCATTCCTGAGGGAGGCACAACTAATGGTCTGTATGTCCCCTCTGCCCTCCGTAATGAAGTAATCCTGTGGGGGCACACCAGCCTGTCATCCTGGAATCAATTGGACTGTTGAACTGCTACAATGAGTTTTTTGTGGTCAACCCTTCGAGCAGATGTTCAGGACTTTATTAAAGCATGCCAGGTCTGTGCCACCAATAAATCAAACTTTTCACCTCTTGCCGGTCTCCTTCATCCCCAACCTATTCCGAGTCGCCCATGGTCACGCATTACTATGGACTTTGTTACGGGCCTCCCTCCATCACAAGACAACACTGTCATTCTCACTATCATTGACTGGTTCTCTAAAGCTATTCATCTAGTACCCTTTGCCCAAATTGCCCTCAACCACAGAGACCGCTAATCTCCTCACCCTCGATGATATCCGCCTACACAGACTCCCAGTTGATATTATTTCTGACTGGGGTCCGCAGTTTACATCTCAGGTGCACAACCGAGAGGTTTCGTAGGTCCTTCCTACCAACGGCTGTCAGACTGTACAACCTAAGCAGGGCTGCTCGCAGAGATAGCAAAAAGACGTAACAAACTAATAGTTTTTTTTTTTTTTTTTTTTTTTTTTTTTTTTTTTTTTGAATGCAAAAGATGCAATAGACTTACACAATGGTCCTCTCCGGCATACAACTAGGAACATACCGGTCGCTATGGAGGGTGAGAATATGTATGGGCACATAATCATACCATGTAGGATAACTAAATAGACGGTTATGCTGTTTCATCCCACCTAGCAACAATGCTCTGCACTGTGTGTGTTTATATATTTACATATTTATTCCATCTACACTCTATGTGCAACACATCAGATTGATTGTCTTTGATTAATTGTCTATGTTTATTGCACTGTCCCTGTCAAATAAACTAATCTACTACTACTACTAGCTACAATGCTCTGCACTGGGTGTGTTTATATTTATATATCTATATATTTATTCCATCTAGCTACAATGCTCCGCACTGTGTTTTTATATATCTACATATTATTCCATCTAGCTACATTGCTCCGCACTGTGTGTGTTTATATACTTGCATATTTATTCCACCTAGCTGCAATGCTCCATACTGTGGGTGTTTATATATTTACATATTTATTCCATCTAGCTACAATGCTCTGCACTGTGTGTTCATATATTCATATATTTATTCCATCCAGCTACAATGCTCTGCACTGTGTGTCTGTGTGTGTGTGTGTATATATATATATTTTATAGTAATATGTACATATGTATATTAGCTGCTCTTGCTTGCTTGTTTTTTCTTGCCTTCTGATTGTTGCTCTGAGTGTTGCTATCCCTGTGCTGTTGCAATCCTGGAATTTCCCCGTTGTGGGACTAATAAAGGCTTATCTTATCTTATCTTATCTTATCTTATCTTAAGTGCGGAAGGCCTTCTGTCGTTCCCTTGGCACCACTGTCAGTCTTACCTCCGGTTATCATCCCCAGAGTAACGGGCAGGCCAAGCGTTCCAACCAGTCTCTGGAAGCCACCCTGAGATGCGTAGCTTCCTGCAACCTCACCACCTGGAGCGCCCATCTGACCTGGGTAGAGTACACGCACAACACCACCATCTACTCTGCCACTGGACTGACATCCTTTGAGGCCTCTGTGGGTTACACTCCTCCTCTTTTACCTATGGTGGAGAGGGAGGTAGCTCTCCCATCTGTGAAGGCCCATGCTTGCCACTGCCGCCATCTACGGAAGTCTACTTGGGCTGCCCTTCTCCGCTCATCTGAGCAGTACCGTTGTTACACCAACCGCAGACATGCGCTGGCGCCCAGATACACCATCGGCCAGATGGTGTGGTTGTCTGCTGAGCAGGTTCTGCTGAAGATAGTCAAGGAATCTGTCACCATGTTTCCTGGGTCCATTTCCCATCTCACAGATCATAAATGATGTTACTGTTCAGCTCAAGCTGCCTCCGGCGCTCCACATCCATCCTACCTTTCATGCCTCCCAGATAAAATCCTTCCCGCCATTCCTCTCTGTTCTCCACCAAAGCCTCCTCTTCTTACCCAGGATTTCGACAGCCATACCACTTACACTGTCCAGAGGATCCTGGACATCCAATGTCGGGGGCAGGGTCTACAATACCTGGTCCACTGGAAGGATTATAGACTGGATTAGAGGTCGTGGATTCCCGGATCATACTTCCATGACAAGAGATTGGTTCAGGCTTTCCACCAGGCGCATCCTAATAAGCCCAGAGGGATGCCAGGAGGCGCCCCTTGAGGAAGGGGGGGGCACTGTGATGATCAGGTGAGTATCCTCCCCCTCCTGTGTTTTTTCCCTCTGCCAGTCTCCCTGCTCCATAGTTGATTACGCCCACCTGCGTCATTGTGCACACCTGCTGCTGCCTC
Organism: Pholidichthys leucotaenia; assembly: GCA_020510985.1. Lineage (NCBI taxonomy): Eukaryota > Metazoa > Chordata > Actinopteri > Cichliformes > Pholidichthyidae > Pholidichthys > Pholidichthys leucotaenia. The sequence continues at coordinate 90,046,845 of CM035847.1, forward strand.
ATCTGCAAGCCTTAAAAGAGCCAGTCTGTGAATGCTTCTTCGCTTGACTATTGAGTATTGCTGCCTTAAACTAAAGCCAAGTTGAATTTGTGCTTTATCTTTCCTGTTGGTTGATCCTTTTCTCTTATTCTCCCCAGGTTGCTGCCATCGCAGTAGTGTATCTCTCTGGGGCTGCACACACTAATCTGCCCTTCCACTGTCCTGTTTGGACTACTCCTGCTTCATCTGGTCAACCTACAGCCCTGCTCCTTCCCATCACCATTCCTTGCACCTGTTAGTCCCGCTGGTCCTACCCCCTCCAGTTACAATTCCACTGCACGCTGGGTTTCACAGCCGGGGCTTCTGCTCACTGTAGTAAGACTCGCGTCTTCTCTCCTTGTCATTTCTCTGCTTCTATTATCCCTCATTAATCATCTCCCCTGTCTCTCTTGTCTACAGGCTGTGTGCTGCCTCCAGCGTGCATCTCAATTTCTGTCGTTATCTAATAAATTGTGTTACATGTTTCCACCCGTGTCTGTTTGTTCCTCTGGTGCTTTTCACTCTGCATTTGAGTCTCTGGCTAAATTAATCATGACATAATAAGATTTCCATCAGGCCTCCTTGAAGGCCACTTCAGAATTGTCCAATGTTCTTAGCCATTCTTGCGTGTTTTTAGCCGTGTGTTTTGGGTCATTATGCTGTTGGAGGACCCGCGATCTGTGACTGAGACCGAACTTTCTGACACCGAGCAGCATATTTCACTCCAGAATGCCTCGATAGTCCTGAGATTTCATTATACCTGCACAGATTCAAGACATCCTGTGCAAGAAGCAGCAACGTAGCCCCAGAACATTACTGAGCTTTCTCCATGTTTCACAGTAGGAGCATTGTTTTCTTTGTTCATTCATTCATTCATTCATCTTCAACTGCTTAATCCTTTTCAGGTCACAAGGGCTGGAACCTATCCCAGCATCTTTGGGCGAGAGGCAAGGTACACCCTGGACAGATTGCCAGTCCATTGCAGGGCGAGACAGCCATTCACTCTCACATTCATACTTAAGGACAATTTAGAATCCCCAGTTGATGCCAATTAACCTAACCTTCATGTTTTTGGCCTGTGAGAAGAAACTGGAGTACCAGGAGAAAACCCACGCAGACTGGTGGTCAAGGAGTGGGAATGAACCCATGGCCTCTTGCTGTGCTGCCACTGTGCTAACCACTGTTCCATATGCTTCATTTTTCCTTCTTTAAACATAGAGCTGATGTGACCTGCCCAAAAGCTTCAATTTTGTCTCATCAGTCCAAAGGACAACCTCCCAGAAACTTCAGGGTTCGACAGTATACATTTTGGCTTGCTTTTTAATGTTTTCTTTTTTTTTCCCTGTCAGTAGTGGAGCCCTCCTGGTCTTCTTCCGTAGAGTCCATTTTTGTTCAAAATATCACCCATGGTGGATTTAAAAAGGAACGAACCCTGACCTTGGAGTTCAGCTTGAATGATTTTGGATGGTTTCCTGGGCTGTTTTTCCACAATATGCACAATTCTTCTGATCAGCCTGGGATTACATTTTCTCTTGTGTTCAGATCCTAGGAGGTTGGTTGGAGTCCCATGAACCTTATACTTTTTAATAATATTAGCAACTGTGGTTACAGGAACATCACACTGCTTTGAAATGGTCCTATAGCCTCTACCTTTAACATGCTTGTCTGTCATGAGCCGAGCCGGTTTGCTCTCAGGCTCGGTTCTGACCTTCTCTGTGTCTCAGGTTATCTGTGTATTTATGTATTGTGTTATCTTTTGAGTTTCTTGTTGTTTCTTTGTTCCTTAGTTTATTTCCGCACCTGTAGCCACTGTGTTCTGGCCGGCAGCTGTGAGGCATCCTCCTTTGGCCTACACTCATATGGGCGCTGTCTGACACCTGCTGGTCCGACCATGCCCGATCTCTCATGACAGCCAGCTGGTTCCACTCCCGGTAATTGCCTTTCCCACTCTTCGCCCAGGTGCACCCAATCATCCGTGCCAGCAATGCTTGTACTTAAGCAGCCCTTTGCCAGCCAAGCATTGCTGGACTATTGTATTGTCATAACGTTTGTGCCACTGTACCCTGTGGTCTGCCCGCTTCTCGTCCCGTCGTGATGCCAGTAAGTGTACCCTGTCATCTTTTTGTACGTCAGCCTTGTTTTTTGAACTGTTTGTGTTTTGCCACTGTACACTGTGGTCTGCCCGCTTCACATCCCATCGTGTAGCCCAGGGGTGTCCAACCATGTGCCATGGAGAGCCAAGACCCTGCAGGTTTTCTCTTCTACCCAGTCTCTTCAGCAGGTGTTTTCACTTATCAGCAATCAGTGGGAAGAAGTTCACAGAAATCTGCTGTTGAAGACACTGGTTGGAGGTAAAACCTGCAGGGTCTTGGCTCTCCATGGCACATGGTTGGACACCCCTGGTGTAGCTGTTAACTGTCCTCTGTTCACCGTTTTCGTATGTTTGCATTTTGTGAACTGATTCTTCTTTGTTTAATAAATGTGTTTGTGGTGTTACCCTGCACTTAGATCCGCCTTTCTTCTACTCCTCCGTGCATTGTGTAAAAGCGCACGAGGAGAACATGACACTTGTCAATAAATTTCTTTCTAATCTCCTGAGACAATTCTCTCCTTAACTTTCTGTGGTCCATGTTCATTGTGGCACACACTATGATACCAAACAGCACAGTGACTACTTTGGAAACAACAGTTCATTTACTCAACAACAGTTGAGTAAATGATATGAAGACATGGAGATAATGTTGTTTTTATGCTTCTTCATCTTCTTCTTTTAGATTTGATTGGCGGTTGGCAACCAGCTTATGGGTGCATTACCGCCACATACTTCACTCTAAATCATCACTCTGTATCTCTCGAAATGGCATTTCATTTCTCCTATATGTCTGTCTGATTTGGTCAGTATCGCAAAGGAGTGACTCATAGGATCCAGCTAGGAGCTGAACAAGACGGGGATTGGGATGGGACATTGCAATATTCAGCATATTGCAAGATTGTGGTAATATCGTATAGTGGTCTAAGCATCAGGATAATATCGTATCGTGGAGCTTCTGGTGACACCCTTAATTCCAAAAAATAACTGGACAAGACCAATTATAATATGGTCATTCTTCTTCTTCTTCTTTTAGATTTGATTGGCGGTTGGCAACCAGCTTACAGGTGCATTACCACCACCTACCTGGTTCTATATATCACTCTAAATCATATCACTCTATATCCTCCACAATATGGTCTTTTTCTTCTTCTTTTAGATTTGATCGATGGTTGGCAACCAGCTCACAGGTGCATCACCGCCACGCACTCCACTCTACATCATCACCCCATCCGGTCAGGAGCTGCACTCCCACAATATGGTCATCTTCTTCTTTTAGATTTGATTGGCAGTTCTTCTTCTTCTTCTTTTAGATTTGATTGGCAGTTGGCAACCAGCTTACAGGTGCATTACCGCCACGCACCTCACTCCACACCATCATCGCTTGCAGCAGAAATGATTTGCGGTTGGCTTCTTCTTCTTCTTTTAGACCCGACTGGCGCCTGGCAACCAGCCCACAGGTGCACCACCACTACTGACTTGACTATTATCACTCTATATCTTTGTATAAGGAGTTCTGAACAACTCCCCATGAGTGAAAAAAATCATCCGTCCTTGGACTCGCGTCTGAGGTGTGGCTGAACTTCCTTATGTTATGCTTACAGGTTTCTACTAGTGGAAGCAGCGGTGAATTACAGCAGATCCAATGATGGTGGTAATCAGGGAAGGAGTGCTTTTGGTGCAGGTGAAGGGCAATGGGGGAGAGGCTGGCCAGGCCTGGGTGCTGGGGAAAAAGTGGGTGAAGATACATAAACGGTGGTAAGTCAACTTATGTAGGGAAGTGATGATGTGCACAGTTCGAGAAAATCCAAATTTGATCCGTTAGGCAGTTTCCAGAGTCCAAGGACAGGCAAGGGGCAAGCAAGGGTCAGAGCATGGCAGGCTAGGTCAAAGGTCAGAGCAGACAGACAAATCCAAACAACAGACAGGCACAGGGTCGAGGGACAGACAAGGGTCATAACATGTCAGAATAATTCACAAGATTAATACAGATTAGGCACAGGCAGAATACAGGCAGGGTGTAGCTCAGACGCGACCAGACAGAGTAATGGGAGAGCGTTCTACTTACAGTGGTGTTAAAAAGTGTTTGCCCCCTTCCTGATTTCTCATTTTTTTATATGTTTGTCACACTTAAATGTTTCAGATCATCAAACAAATTTAAATATTAGACAAAGATAACACAAGTAAGCACAAAATGCAGCTTTTAAATGAAGTTGTTCATTATTAAGGGTAAAAAACATCCAAATCTACGTGGCCCTGTGTGAAAGAGTGATTGCCCCCAAAACCTAATAACTGTTTGGGCCACCTTTAGCAACAACTACTGCAATCAAGTGTTTGTGATAACTGGCAATGAGTCTTTTTCAGTGCTGTGGAGGAATTTTGACCCACTCATCTTTGCAGAATTGTTGTAATTCAGCCACATTGGAGGGTTTTCGAGCATGAACCACTTTTGTAAGGTCATGCCACAGCATCTCAATTGGATTCAGGTCAGGACTTTAACTAGGCCACTCCAAAGTCTTCATTTTGTTTTTCTTAACCCTTTAAATGTCCGGCTGTCATAAAACATGTGCATCACCTGCTGCCTATGTCGCAGGTCACCAAGCATTTCAAATCACAAGATGTCAGACATGTATAGCTTACTGCGCTTCACTGGAGGACTGGAGGACTTCACCCAAACAAATCGCCTCAAACATCATTTCCGGAGACGCGACAAAGAGAATGTAAACAAAGGCTCCATCCCAACATATATTTCCACATGGAGGAAGCATTTGCTCCAAATTTTGCTATGATTCTAAAAAGAGATTATTTAGTTTCTGAAGGAAAATATTTACCTTTTGTAACAACAGAAGACGGTCTGTAGCATGTATACTTTCGTTTGCCATCGACAGAGCTGCACGTGACGACAGAGAACAATAGTGCTGGTTCGGCAGCGGTATGTAACCGAAGCTGAGGTGTAATAAATCACAATTTACATATGAGAGTTTCTGGATGTGGGAGAGAGCAAAAATTATTTGCAGAAGATGAAATAAGGACCGGGGATGATGAAAATGGATGAATGAAGACATGGTGAGTGGTAGGTCCGATGTATTTGTTTGTTTACATTCTACTGATTTTCTTGTTCATATACTTTGAAGAAAAGACAACAAAAAACTAAAAACACAAACGAAGACAAAAACACAAAACCATCCTTTGTGTAAATATGTCCAAAGTCCACTTTTGACCGAAAGTTATGTAATTTGATATGGCTGCCATTGCATTATGCAAATTAGATGTGTAAATTTACTCCTATCTCAAACTTTGTATCATATTCTACATCTTTCTAATTGACAGTAAGCCACTATCTCTTACCACTTTCAAGTTACAGCCTTTGGAATTTGTCATATCTAAACTGAATATTTTGTTGAAAACAAACTTGACCACCAGAAGGTGATAAGCTGATGGGAGCACTGGTGTGCCATATACAGAAAAAGAATTAAGCCATTCAGAGGTGGACCTGCTGGTGTGTTTTGGATCATTGTCCTGCTGCAGAACCCAAGGGCACTTCAGCTTGAGGTCACGAACAGATGGCCGGACATTCTCCTTCAGGATTTTTTGGTAGACAGCAGAATTCATGGTTCCATTTACCACAGCAAGTATTCCAGGTCCTGAAGCAGCAAAACAGCCCCAGACCATGGCACTACCACCACCATATTTTACTGTTGATATTATGTTCTTTTTCTGAAATGCTGTGTTAGCTTTACATCAGATGTAATGAGACACACACCTTCCAAAAAGTTCAACTTTCGTCTCATCAATCCACAGAGTATTTTCCAAAAAGTCTTGGTGATCATTAAGATGTTTTCTGGCAAAACTGAGACAAGCCTTTATGTTCTTTTTGCTCAGCAGTGGTTTTCATCTTGGAGCTCTGCCATGCAGGCCTTTTTTGCCCAATCTCTTTCTTATGGTGGCGTCATGAACACTGACCTTAAGTGAGACAAGTGAGGCCTGCAGTTCTTTATGTCATGTATGGGTTTGGCCCCTGGGGCTTGCCATAGCCATGACGTCAGGCAGGCTGCGGCCACTGTATGTATATCTACCCTTTTCCTGCAATAAAGGTCAGTTCGTTGTTCGGCATAAGATGGCTCATGGCTCACTCATTATTTAGATAACATTTGGCGACGGGAGGTAAAGCCATGGGAGTGTGTGTGAGACCACCACCTCTGTCCCTGGAGTCACCGGGTGTGCCAGCCACATTTTGGTGCCACTGGCTGGACTCGTTTAATGACTATACCATCGCGGCGGGCCTGGACAGCACGGCCGAAGGAAGAAGGAAGAGCATCCTGATTCATTGTCTAGACAAAGAAGGACAGCAAGTGCTTCGCACTCTGGGCCCTGCGGATTCCTTGTACAAGTGTTTGAGCCTAATGGATGAGTTGTATAACGTCACAGCACAAAAATGCAGATTCTTCGACCGCTGCCAACATATGGGTGAGTCCACCCAACATTATGTTCTGGAGAATCAGCTACTAGCTAATGAATAACTACTCAGCCAAGCAACCCCACCACACCAGGCCAATCACAACACAGCTAGCTACTCAGGGTGGACTTCCACATGGAGGCGGACCGTGGCACGGGCAAGAGCAGGAACCTGGAGACCGTGTGGTGGCTGTGGTTTATCCCATCCCTGGACGAACTTGTCCGTTTACCGCACTACAGGGAGGAGGTGCTACGACTGCAGTCAAGCTAACCACCTGGCTAGAGTTTGTCCCATCACCCACAAGAAAGCCGATGCAGGACCTGCGGATGTAGCCTCAGAATGTGTAGCAGGTGTCAAGGATTGGCTGCTAAAATGGTACGTTGTACAGCTTGATGGAGTTGACGTGCCACTCATGGTGGATTCAGGCACTGCGAAGTCCATATTGAGTATACCCACAGTAAGAAAGCTTTTCCCAAAAAAGACAATTGTAGCGGGGGCTGATAACATGTTTGGCTATGGACATGTGGAAATTGGCATGGAGAGCACGGTCAGTTTTTCAATGTCATGTAGACCAAAGACGATTTCCGCGTTCACCTTTCAGGTTTCATGCCATGGTGAAGCTATCGAGTTTGTGGGGTTTTGCCTGTCTGCTGAGGGCATGAGCCCCCTGCACTCGAACGTGGAGGCGGTCCTGCAATTTCCAGACCCCACAACACCAGCACAAATTTCGTCATTCCTGGGCATGGCAAATTTCTACAGATATTTCATTCCTCGATATTCAGAGACCACAGAACCACTCCATGCTCTCCTGAAGCAGAATGCTCCGTGGGAATGGACTCCAGCCTGCTCTGCTGCCACAGCTAAACTGAAATCTCAGCTCACCTTCCCGTTGGTGTTGGCCCATTTTGACCCATGATGCCCCACTTTTGTATCTTGTGATGTGTCTGGCTCGGCGGTGGGAGCAGTCATGTCCCAACTCCAGATTGGAACGGAGCGCCCAGTGGTGTTTGCATCGAGGTCCCTCACATCGGCAGAACAGAGGTGCACAGTGGGTGAAAGAGAAGCGCTCACGTGTGTTTGGGGCATGTGAACAATGGCACATCTACTTCTATGGACACCACTTCACCCTGCAGACGGGTCACAGGGCACTGATGACCTTGCTGGAAATGACTGGATTGGGACACAAGCCCCTGCGCATCCACAGGTGGACGGAAAGGCTGCGGGCCTACAACTTCACTACTCAGTTCACCCCAGGCAGAGAGAACGTAGTGGCGGCCCTCCTGTCCCATGCAAGACTCAACACCGTACAAACTGACGATTGTGATCCCCTGGAGGTGAACCCCATCAACGCATTGCACAACCCCCTCCGGAGTGCTGTGTCTATCCAGGAACTCCAGACAGAGTTAGAGCAGGATTCTACTTTGTCCCAACTATGCTCATTCATCAGAGAGGACTGGCCCACGAAGATGTAGGGTGAACTGGCACCTTTCCACAGGGTCAGTGATGAACTGAGCTGCTGTAACGATGTGTGCTTGGCGAGAGGACACTGCACAGTGGTTCCGGTGTCACTAAGAGCTCGCGTTTTGGCCATGCTTCTTGAGGGCCACCTGGAGGTAGTTAGGGTGAAACAGTCCTGCAGAGACTCAGTTTGGTGGCCTGGTATTGACAAGGACATTGAGGTTATGGTAAAGGACTGTGTGCCATGCTTGGAGAACAGGAAAACTGGGACGCCACCACCCCCGCCTCTGTGGCCATGACAGTATCCAGAGGGGCCCTGGAAGCACATCCAACTGGACATTTGTGACGAGTTACACACGGCCCCGTGAACAGCCGTTTCCTGTTGGTGGCCTATGATCTGTATTCAAAATGGCCGGAGGTGTTGCCCACTGGTTCGGTCACAACCGATGTGATCATTATGTAACCCTTGCCTTATGTTAATTAGGTAAGGGAAATTATTAAGTGTAGACCAGTTGCTAGGTTCGTAAGGGTTACAATAGGGAATTAAAATGAGTGTGGAATGAAATAGCTGGAGGCAAGGAATGAGCAATTCATATCTGTTATTATTAAAGATAAAAGGGACAAAATATACAAACAATTTACAAATATACAAATATAACAACGGCCGGCATGAAATAAAACCCCAAAAATGTCCTACTGAGCTCAGTGTTTGTTTGTCTTTTTGTTTTAGTCGTTTGACCAGTCAAGATATCTTGTATTTCCAGACTCAGGTTTCTTTTCCTCTTTTAAAGCGGTGGCTTGAGTTGTTACCACTTTGAATTTTGGGCACTGGAGAGAGGAAGGATGTTCTTCAACTGAGATCTTGGTTCAGATCTCGGTTCAGTCTCGGTTCAGGTCTCGGGTCAGGCTTGCCATCTCCATTCGGAGAGAATCCAGGATCCAGAAGGTTCTTAATCAGCAACCAAAAAATCCTAGCCTGCACAACAATAATGGTATTATTGTTTACAGCTAGAGTAATTCATTTTCCAATCTCTTCTTATATAACACTATAGCTTAGTGTTTAAATTCTTCCCTCATATTACTATTGTTACAATCCAGTAATATAGTAATATCTTACAATTCACATTTCACATCTTACATCTTACATGCATGTGTTCTTTTCTCACAATCTCTCTGGTAGCACATGAAATACTTTTTTTTCTCATGTAACCAATTAAATGAATTTCTCTTTTTATCTCTACATCATTTAACCATGAAATTATGATTAATCCTTTTTAACCTTGTCTTTGTAAATCATGAAATGAAATACAATTAATTTATCACATAACCAGGAAATATACTGTTCCATTACTTCCAATATTCCCTTTTAAAATCAGTAAAACCCTGTCTGAGCTACTGGGTTTAGCATAACTTATGAATTTACATAGGAGACCAACACAATGTGCTTTTAGCATCAAACTACACATTACATTTGACAGAAATAGTGCATAAGAACTAAAAGTACTTCAGCATACTGTTGGGAACTGAAATCACATTTAGGAAAACCATACAGACACAAAAATAGCCTTTTCCATTGCGTTTAAACAGAAAAAAATCCACTCGCGATTAGCATTAGCATAATGCTAACATTAGCATATATTCTTTAGTACACACTCGGTTTTCACTCACCAAGATGAGGTATCAGTGTGAACACAGCAAAAGTCACAGCCTCACGGCCTCTCAAGCTCGTGCTCCCATCAGCTTAGGATAATAAAGGTTTCAAATCAGTGTTTGGACAGTGTTTAGATTTATTTACAGCATCTTTCTAAATTAAACTCACCAAAAAGAGGTATCAGTGTGAACACAGCAAAAGTCACAGTCTCACGGCCTCTCAAGCTTGTGCTCCCGTCAACAAGAAGACTCACAGGTCTCCACAAGATCACAAAAGACTGAGAAATGGATGCGTGCCTCGGCAATCTGCTCGGAAGGCAGACTAATATCGCTCCCAACGAATGAAAAGACCCAGATCACCCAACGTGACCATGAAACGGGAATTTAAAAGTTGGATAACGAGGATCACACTTCCTCTTCCCAAAATAATCGTTTTTCAAAATAAAATCAGACAATTGTATTAATACAATTGACATCTGAGAAAAAAAAGGGTCATTTTCTCAGCTGGGTTACACCCTCCCGCGCTAAATATCATGCACGTCCCATTTCCATCGTCAGTATTTAGAAACTCTGAGAAGGCTGTATTCAAACCTTGAAAAAGGGACTTAACAACAGTCACTAGAGGATTTCCTAATTCAGGATACTCTAGTCTTTTTGGAAGTTGTCTGATTCTTTCAGATCGTCGTATTGGTTGAATTGTAATGTAATCATTTTTGTCCATTTCATCAGGTAAATCATTTGATTGGTGTTCTTGTCCGTCGACTGAATTGTCAGAAGGTTCTTCTAGTATTGTTGCTGTTTCATTTTCCACAGGTGAATTATAGGAAAGTTCAATCTCATTTGCATTATGCTCCCTATCCGGTTCTGCATTGGTAGTGGTTTCAGGTAAGTCACAATCAGGTGGGTTTGTCATTTCCGGTGTTTGCATAGGTTTTGGATAATCATGTACAGTAGTAAATCTGGTTATCTCCTCACGTGGGGAATCCTCAACCCACAGAATCAAAAATTCATTTTCAATTTCGGTTAACTCTTCGTGATCATTGTTCTCTGCAACAGTTGTTTGGCGTATCTTAGGACGGTGAATAGGCTCTGGCTCAGGTGTTTCTGCTGTGGCAACAGGGAGGAAACTGCAGGGAAGCAAAAGGTCTCTGTGTAGAGTTCTTGAGGGACCTTGCTTTGACTCGGGTAAATTACCTGCACGTTTGACTACCACATGAAAGTCGGCCTCCCATTTATCAGCAAGCTTATTTTTTCCATGCAGTCTCACATTTCTAACTAAAACCCTATCCCCAGGTTCAAGTTCAGAAACAGTGATTTTGCGGTCAAACCTGGCCTTGTTCTTGTCTGCAATCTTTTGTGCATTTTGTGAAGCTAACTTGTAGCTTTCTTCAAGCCTTTTCTTGAGATTTTCAATGTATTGCAAGTGAGTAACTTTCTGATCTTTGTTGAGAGGAAGTCCAAACGCTAGATCAACTGCCAATCTGGGTTTTCTACCAAACATTAATTCGTAGGGAGTAGAACCCGGTTACATCACTGCGTGTGCAGTTGTATGCATGTACTAACGGCATAACATAGTCTTTCCACTGGGACTTTCGTTTGGACTCAAGCGTTCCTAACATACTCAGTAGCGTTCGGTTGAATCTTTCAGTGGGGTTACCCCTGGGGTGGTATTTTTATTTTTTTAGATTTAGTATACTTTATTGATCCCCAGAGGGGAAATTGAGGGTCATCCACCACCTGGATGGATGAAGCAGCCACGATACGGCACTATCCCTTAACCATTCACACACACATTCACACCTAGGGCCACTTTAGAGTCTCCAATTAACCTAACCTGCATGTTTTTGGCATGTGGGAGGAAACCGGAGAAATCCCGGAGTAAACCCACGCAAACACGGGGAGAACATGCAAACTCCACACAGATCACTGTTGGTCGGGGGCTGGGATCGAACCCATGATCCCCACGATCCCCCGGCCAAGGGTAAACTGTGCTGCCACAGTGCTAACCACTGCGCCACCGTGCACCCCAGGTATGGGGTTGTTCTTATTTTCTTTATGCCTGAGATCTCACAAAGGTCTTTTATTAGTTTTGCCTCAAAATCAGGACCCTGATCGCTGTGCAGGCGCTCAGGTATACCGTAGTGAACGATGAATTGATCCCACAGGCACCTGGCAACCGTTTTGGACCTTTGATTTGAGGTAGGCAACGCAAGGGCAAATTTAGTAAAATGATCAGTTATTACGAGAATATTGCTGGTATTGCTACTGTCTGGTTCCAGACTGAGAAAGTCCATGCAGACTAGCTCTAAAGGTCGTGTGGTGGTTATGTTGACCAGGCTAGCCGCTTTTGCAGGAGGACTCTTCCTTCGTATGCACCGATCACATGTTTTTACCTTTTGCTCGACATCTGCTGCCATACGTGGCCAATAGAATCGTGTTCTGACCAGATCAAGGGTTCTGTCAATACCTAAATCATGCTGCTTCTATTTATATGGATGCCGAGAGAAACGCAATTTCATCTTGCCTGCACTACAGTTGTATGTACAGCAATATGACAATAAAGTTTGATTTGATTTGATTTGATTTTGATTTGATTTGATAAAGGTTTCAAATCAGTGTTTGGACAGTGTTTAGATTTATTTACAGCATCTTTCTAAATTAAACTCACCAAGAAGAGGTATCAGTGTGAACACAGCAAAAGTCACAGCCTCACGGCCTCTCAAGCTCGTGCTCCCGTCAACAAGAAGACTCACAGGTCTCCACACAGACCGTCCACAGCCTTTCTCGTCCGCTCTCAGATCGCAAAAGACCGAGAAATGGATGCGTGCCTCGGCACTCTGCTCGGAAGGCGGGACTAATATCGTTCCCAACGAATGAAAAGACCCAGATCACCCAACGTGACCATGAAACGGGAATTTAAAAGTTGGATAACGAGGATCACACTTCCTCTTCCCAAAATAATCGTTTTTCAAAATAAAATCAGACAATTGTATTAATACAATTGACATCTGAGAAAAAAAGGGTCATTTTCTCAGCTGGGTTACAATTAGTTTCCCCACTTCGCTCTTCGCTCGATGGGGTGTTCCAAATGCAATTACGATGGACAATGGGACGCAATTCATCTCTGGGGTTTTTGAGGAGTTTTTAGGGGAGAGGGGTGTGGAGCACTGCTTTCTATCATCCTCAGGCTAATGGGGGGGAGGGGGAGGTGGAGCGTTTCAACAAGATGTTAAAGAATGGACTAAGCGCACACCTGGCAAATGGCTTCAAGTTCATTGACACTCTTCAGAGCACAGTCCTCCATTACAGAGTGATGGCCCATCCCACTATGGGGTGTTCCCCAGCGAAGCTCATGCTGGGATGTGAATTATACCTTCCCCTGGACTGGTTGCGACCTCCAGCAGCCACCTCTTCAGTGGATGCAATATCACCAAGGGGACGGGTACTCGAATAACAGCGGCGAATGAAACAATGCTTCGACAAGAGGCACAGGGCGAGAACACATAGACTCAGAGTAGCAGACTGGGTTAGGATCAGACACCCCAACCGCACGCACAAGCTGCAGCCATTCTGGATGGGACCACTGCAGATGAAGGAACAGCTGGGTCGAGACATGTTTCGCCTCTCAGACGGGTCATGGTGGCATACTAGCCACCTCAGGAAATTGTTGCTGACCCGGGATCTGAGAGCTCTGACAGATGAGACAGGCACTGGCTGTTACTTGGCTGATGAGGCACTGGAGGGCACACGAGAAGGGCGAACGGGGCCAACAGCAGGACCTCAACCAGTGTGGCACTCAGCGAGACTCCATCAGAGGCCGGGTTATCTGAGAGACTTTGTTGTAGGACTTGGATAGCAAGGACGTGTTGGTTAACAGGAGACAGAATAATCCACCTCAACACGTGGGTATCTTAGTAGTCCACCCAAGTGTCCAGTTAGCTAAGGGGTGTTCTTTAATTTGGGCTGTTAATTTTTTATAAGATATGTTCATGTTTATGGGTGTTTGACTTGCTACATTTTTTTTGGAGCAGGGGGGTGGGGGTCTGATTGGCTAAAGTTTTGGTGGTTTATCATTTTATCATTTTCTGAAGGGGGGAAATGTCATGTGTGGGTTTGGCCCCTGGGGCTTGCCGTAGTCGTCATCGGGTGTCAGACAGGGTGACCTCAGGTGGGCTGCAGCCGCTGTATGTATACCTAACTTTTCCTGCAGTAAAGGTCAGTTTGTTGTTCGGCAAAAGATGGCTCACGGCTCGCTCATTTCATACATAACACTTTGGATGTTGTTGTGGGATCTTTTGGGACCTCTTGGATGAGTTGTTGCTGCGCTCTTGGGGTAATTTTGGTCGGCCGGCCACTCCTGGGAAGGTTCACCACTGTTCCATGTTTTTGCCATTTGGGGATAATGGTTCTCACTGTAGTTTGCTGGAGTCCCAAAGCGTTAGAAATGGCTTTATAACCTTTTCTAGACTGATAGATCTCATTTACTTTGTTTCTGATTTGTTCCTGAATTTATTTGGATCGCAGCATGATGTCTAGTTTTTGAGGATCTTCTGGTCTACTTAATTTTGTCAGACAGGTCCTCTTTAAGTGATTTCTTGATTGAGAACAGGTGTGGCGGTAATCAGGCCTGAGTGTGGCCAGAGAAATTGAACTTTCCAAAGATGTGATGAACCACAGTTGATTTTTGTTTTAACAGGGGAGGGGGGTATCACTTTTTCACACAGGGCCATGTAGGTTTGGATTTTTTTTACCCTTAATAATAAACACTTTCATTTAAAAACTGCATTTTGTGTTTACTTGTGTTATCTTTTTTCTAGTATTTAAATTTGTTTGATGATCTGAAACATGTAAGTGTGACAAACATACAAAAAAAATGAGAAATCAAGAAGGGGGCAAACACCTTTTCACACCACTGTATACTGCCCCACTGATTTGCTACAGGTGGTGATTGCAGCTGCAGGGAGAGGAGTACAATCAGCGGGGACAGATAGGCAGGCAGGTAGATGAGACAGGAATCCTTACAACTTTTCACCTTTTAAATAGGCAAACTGATTACAAGTTTGAAAACACAGGACACACCTTAGTTTAACATGTCCCAATGGTCAAATTATTTTCAATCTTTTCTAGGAGTATAATCATTTTTGTCCAGGCCAGTTTCATTAGTTTGTTTTTCAAATGATTCTTCTGAATCAAAATTCAAAAACAATGTCTGTGTCATGGCGGCCTCTGGGCCGTCATCTGTCTCATCAGTCCCAGCTGCGCACAGACCAACAGGTGCCAATCAGCGGCTGTTAAAAGCCAGTGTTGCTGACAGCCCGGCACGGAGTCATCCGTCCTCCTCATCGGAGCATGAACCAAAACTTCGTTCCCAAGCTCAGTCAAGAACGTCTCATCAGGAACTGCCACGTAAGAGAACAGTTTGTTATTCTACCCCTTGCCTTTACCCCTGTGCACAGGTGGACCTCCCAGGCAGCGGACCAACTTCCCCAGCCGACGGGGCGTTGCCACCTCAGCCACGTAGCTCCTCGCTACCACCTCAGCTACGGGTACGTCTATCATCACAGCTGCAAGAGCTGTTATTGTTTCAGTTACAGGAACTGTCATCTTCATGGTCTGTGGAATGACTGCCATCACCATCACAAGAACTGTCATCGTCACAGCAACAGGTGTATTCACCACCACGGCCACGAACACATTCACCTCCACGCTGCACGGCCGCTGGAAGTCAGCAGGACGCTACCTGTGGATCACCCAAGTAAGCCCCATCATCTACAATTACTCACGAGTACTGAACAGCGGTAATTGTATCTGCTTGTGTGTTACAGGGTTGCCAGGTCACCATCCGGACTGCTCAGTTCCAGCGACCAGAATACCATACTTGCACTCACTCACGCACTACACTCTCTCACATTACAATGAAGGGATTATTGTCACTATCTACTTGTGTCAGTGTCTGTCTCCTGGGTCCTGAAACATGTCAGTACGACTCCGTCACGTTGACCCAGCGGACAGTTCACTGCCGCGCAAATTGAACACACTTAGCGCTCGGTTAGACATGTTATCACACCAGCAGACAGTAATCCTAAATCAGCTAACCCAAATAAACAGTCGGCTGGATCGTCTGGAAGGATGCCAGATGTTCTCCCCGACCGCAAGTGTTTCAGCCCCTGCAGGCTTAGCGTGAGGTCAAGCTAACATCTCATCAACCCCTCGCCTCACCCCTGTTCCCACGCCTGCCCGGTTCAGCGGAAAACTCGGGGAAGCCCGAGGATTCATCTTACAATGTGAATCAGTTTTTCTCCGCGTTCCGGGAGATTTCGCCATAGACTCTAATAGGATTGGTTATGTCATCAACTTGTTGGGGGGAAGAGCTTTAGATTGGGCATATTCCGTCATGGCTAAACCAAGCTACCCCATGTTAACTTACCAGGAGTTTGTGGCAGAATTCATGTCCGTGTTTGATCATACAGATAGGGGTGAGGTGTTGACAGAACGGCTGTTGAGTCTGCAGCAGGGTAATAGATCAGCTGCTGACTACGCTATTGACTTCCGAGTCCTGGCCGCAGAGATTGGGTGGGGGGAGCCGTCACTGTGTGGTATCTTCCTCCGCAGTCTTAATGATGAGTTAAAGGATGAATTAGCGGCACGGGACAAACCGGGCAACTTGCGTGAATTAATTGCCTTAACTGTTAGCCTAGATCAGGGGTGTCCAACCATGTGCCATGGAGAGCCAAGACCCTGCAGGTTTTACCTCCAACCAGTGTCTTCAACAGCAGATTTCAGTGAACTTCTTCCCACTGATTGCTGATAAGTGAAAACACCTGCTGAAGAGACTGGGTAGAAAAGAAAACCTGCAGGGTCTTGGCTCTCCATGGCACATGGTTGGACACCCCTGGCCTAGATAGTAGATTAAGGGAGCGGGCGGCCGAACGGCGAGCTACTTCCCGTTCAGTTAAACCCCACCCCCGCGTCACTAGCTCTCCTCTGCTCGCTCTACCCGCATCAGAGGAATCCCCGGATCAAGAGGCTATGGTTGTAGGTCAGTCTAAAGTGTCAGCGGCTGAGAGACAGCGCCGCAGGGATCTTGGCCTTTGTTTCTACTGTGGGAAAGAGTCACATGGGGTTTTCGAATGTCCCAGTCGGTTAAAAGGGAAGGCCCGTGGATCGCAGTAGGGGGATTCACGGGCAAGAACTCAGAAAAGCCTCTTACCAGTTGCTGTTTACCTATTAGATTGATCCATGCACTTACAGAACACTCCACATTGGCATTAATAGACTCAGGAGCTGAGCAGAATTTTGTTTCTAGGGACCTGGCAACCCGGATGGGCCTCAGCTGTCAGACTCTAGATCCCCCTGTCAAACTCATCACCTTGTCCAAAGCGTCACTGACCACCGTCGCCCATCAGACGGCCCCAGTTTCTGTAATTGTGTCAGGAAATCACAGGGAGGAGATTAGGTTCCTGGTCCTGCCCGTCTCTTCTTCACCCGTCATCCTGGGGTACCCCTGGCTTCGGCTGCACAATCCCACCATTGACTGGCAAGCGGGGAGCATTTCAGCATGGAGTACGTTCTGTTTGAGTGCCTGTCTCCAGTCTGCGGCGTGCGCCCCATCTGTCAAGGTGCCTCCACCCTCTTCGTCACCACCGGACCTGTCCAAGGTACCAGAGGTTTACCATGACTTGGGGTTAGCCTTCAGCAAGTCACGGGCGTTGTCTCTACCCCCCCCCCCCCCCATCGCCCTTACGACTGCGCTATCAATCTGAAGGCTGGGGCCCCTCTTCCTGCTAGCCACCTGTATAGCCTATCAGCCCCGGAGCGCGAGGCTATGGACGCTTACATCAAGGAGTCCCCGGCCTCTGGAATCATCCGCCCATCGTCGTCGGCTGTGGGTGCCGGGTTCTTCTTCGTCGGGAAGAAGGACGGCTCATTACGCCCCTGCATCGACTTCCGGGGTCTCAACGAGATTACGGTAAAAGACAAATACACTCTGCCCTTGATGAACACAGCCTTTGACTCCCTCCAGGGGTCATCCTGGTTTACTAAGCTAGATCTCAGGAATGCTTATCACCTAGTGCGCATTAGAGAAGGTGACGAGTGGAAGACGGCGTTCCGGACCCCAAGCGGGCATTTTGAGTACCTAGTAATGCCGTTTGGGTTAACCAATGCTCCGGCCGTCTTCCAGCAGTTAATAAACGACGTTTTACGGGACTTCCTGAACTCGTTTGTGTTTGTATATCTTGATGACATACTTATCTTCTCTCGCACACTAGAAGAGCACCAGGTGCATGCCCGCAAAGTGCTACAGCACCTCCTGGAGAATCAACTGTTCGTCAAGGCAGAGAAATGTGAGTTCCATACTGACCAGACCTCCTTCCTAGGGTTCATAATAGCCCGGAACCAGGTGCTTCCTGACCCGGCCAAGGTCAAGGCAGTAGTGGATTGGCCCGCACCCTCCTCTAGGAAGCAGCTTCAGGGATTCTTGGGTTTTGCTAATTTCTATCGGAGGTTTGTGCCCAACTTTGGTAATATTGCTCGCCCTCTGACTGCGCTCACCTCCCCTAAGACCCCGTTTTGCTGGAGTAAGGAGGCAGCCGGGGCGTTTGAGAGGTTGAAGAAGGAGTTTGCTTCGGCCCGTGTCCTGACTCAGGTGGATCCGAAGCTGCAGTGCTTGGTGGAAGTGGACGCCTCTGATTCGGGGGTAGGAGCGGTGCTCTCTCAACGCTCTCCCGAGGATGGTAAGATTCGCCCATGTGCTTACTTCTCTCATCGTCTGTCCCCAGCAGAGAGAAATTACAGCATAGGAGACAGGGAGCTGCTGGCAGTGAAGCTCGCTTTGGAGGAATGGAGACACTGGCTGGAGGGGGCTGCTCAGCCGTTCGTGGTATGGACTGATAACCGTAACCTGGAGTACCTCAGGACGGCAAAGCGCCTGAATGCACGCCAGGCTCGTTGGTCCCTCTTCTTCGGCCGGTTCAATTTTTCCATCACTTACCGGCCGGGAAGCAAGAACGGTAAGCCGGATGCCCTCTCGCGGCAGTTTGACGCACCATCCTCTGAGGATCAGGAAACTCCCATCTTGCCGCCCTCCTGTGTCGTAGGCGCTCTGTCCTGGGGTATTTGCAAAACAGTTCGTAGAGCTCTGAGGACGGAGCCGGACCCGGGAGGGGGTCCCCCGGGCTGCCTGTTTGTTCCACGCGCCATTCGGGGCCAAGTGATTGAGTGGGGTCATGCCTCCAAGTTGGCTTGTCATCCAGGGGTGGGTCGGACTGTGGACCTTCTCCAGAGGACTTTCTGGTGGCCAGGGCTACGGAAGGACGTGGTGGGCTACATCTGGGCTTGCGCTCAGTGCGCCACCGGGAAGACGACATCATCCCCCCCGGCGGGCCTGTTACATCCGTTGCCGGTCCCTTCTCGCCCCTGGTCCCATGTTGCTATGGATTTTGTGACTGGTTTGCCCCCCTCAGATAACTTCACCACAGTTTTGACCATAGTGGACCGTTTCTCGAAGGCAGCCCATTTTGTGCCTCTTCGGGGTTTGCCTTCAGCTCAGGAAACAGCGGACCTCCTCGTTCAGCATGTGGTCCGTCTCCACGGCATCCCCGCCGACATAGTGTCGGACCGGGGACCACAGTTTGTCTCGCAGGTCTGGAAGGCGTTCTGCACGGCGCTGGGAGCCACAGCCAGCCTCTCCTCTGGTTATCATCCCCAGAGTAATGGCCAGTGTGAGCGGGCGAACCAGGAGCTTGAGGCCGCGTTGCGCTGTGTCATCTCCTCCTGCTCATCCTCCTGGAGCAAGCATCTTCCTTGGATTGAGTACGCTCATAACACCACGGTCTCTACGGCTACGGGCGTCTCCCCTTTCAAGGCGTCATCTGGTTTTGATCCACCGCTGTTCCCGGAGGAGGAGAGGGAGGTAGCGGTTCCATCGGTCCAAGCTCACATCAAGCGCTGTCGGCGAGTTTGGCTCATCGCCCGCCGAGCCCTGTTAAGGACCATGAAATGCAACATCCAGGTGGCCAACCGGCATAGGAGACCCACCCCAGACTACAAGGTGGGTCAGAAGGTTTGGTTGTCTACCTGGAATATTGGTGTACCGGCTGAGAAGCGTAAGCTTACTAAGTGCTTCATTGGTCCTTACACCATCTCTCGTATTATTAATCCTGTGTCTGTGCGCCTGTCTCTTCCCTCTTCGATGCACATCTGCCCCACCTTTCATGTCTCCCAGGTCAAACCGTACATCTCTGATCCCCTGTGCCCGCCTCCCGCAGCCCCCGCCCCCCCCCGAGGATGATCGATGGCCATCCGGCCTGGGGGGTGACTGCCATCCTGGACGTTCGCAGGCAAGGTCGTGGTCTTCAGTATTTGGTGGACTGGGAGGGCTTTGGACCGGAGGATCATTCTTGGATTCGCCCAGCGTTGATCCTGGATAAGCAGCTGATCCGCGACTTCCATCGGGCGAATCCAGGTAGAATTGGGCAGGTGCCTGGAGGCACTGCTAGAGGGGGGAGTACTGTCATGGCGGCCTCTGGGCCGTCATCTGTCTCATCAGTCCCAGCTGCGCACAGACCAACAGGTTCCAATCAGCGGCTGTTAAAAGCCAGTGTTGCTGACAGCCCGGCACGGAGTCGTCTGTCCTCCTCATTGGAGCATGAACCAGAACTTTGTTCCCAAGCTCAGTCAAGAACGTCTCGTCAGGAACTGCCACGTAAGAGAACAGTTTGTTATTCTACCCCTTGCCTTTACCCCTGTGCACAGGTGGACCTCCCAGGCGGCGGATCAACTTCCCCAGCCGACGGGGCGTTGCCACCTCAGCCACATAGCTCCTTGCTACCACCTCAGCTACGGGTACGTCTATCACCACAGCAGCAAGAGCTGTTATTGTTTCAGCTACAGGAACTGTCATCTTCACGGTCTGTGGAATCATTGCCATCACCATCACAAGAACTGTCATCGTCACAGCAACAGGTGTATTCACCACCACAGCCACGAACACATTCACCTCCACGCTGCACGGCCGCTGGAAGTCAGCAGGACGCTACCTGTGGATCACCCAAGTAAGCCCCATCATCTACAATTACTCACGAGTACTGAACAGCGGTAATTGTATCTGCTTGTGTGTTACAGGGTTGCCAGGTCACCATCCGGACTGCTCAGTTCCAGCGACCAGAATACCATACTTGCCCTCACTCACGCACTACACTCTCTCACATTACAATAAAGGGATTATTGTCACTATCTACTCGTGTCAGTGTCTGTCTCCTGGGTCCTGAAACATGTCAGTCTGATTTTCAATATGTAATTATCAGGAATTTTTTATTTAATATCACTTTTGGCAGTTTCAAGGTATTTCAGCGACCATTGTGGGATTTTGTTTCTTTAAAGGACGGTAGCAAATTTTTCCATGTCTGTTGAACCCCCTTGAAGCCCTTCTCAATTTAGTTTCTGTGAGCCAGAAAGTGCGGGAAAAGTAAGACAACTTTGCGATCGGTTGGGAATCTATGAAACTACATTGTACTGACTGGAGACAAAAAGGACAAGACATTCTGTTTTTTACCATTCCTCCAGAAGCACATTTGTGAGATCAGGCACTGATGTGTGATGAGAAGGCCTGGCTCAGTCTCCGCTCTAATTCATCCCAAAGGTGTTTCTTTCCTGTTGAAGTTAGGGCTCTGTCCAGGGCAGTCAAGTTCCTCCACACCAAACTCGCTCATCCATGTCTTTATTGACCTTGCTTTGTGCATTGGTGCCAAGTCATTTGAAGGAGTGTCCCAAATACTTTTGGCAATATAGTATATTTTACTCAGCCCGTTTGAATGGATCCACGAATTAGAGGTGTTGATATACTTAGGTTTGATCTTGGTACCATACTTCAACTGGGTCTCTATTGGAAAGCCATCAGTCAGCATTTGCAGTTTTTACAGAAACTCAACATATCAGAAAAACAAAGGTCACGTTTGTTCAAAGAAAGTGTGGCTGTTAAGCAGTGTTGCCAGACATACAATAACTATTGTATTTGTATGATAATTTTTCCCTCTGTATGGTGTACGATCAGTAGTTTCAAAAGTTGTCATGATCCTGAGCACAGTTGGGGCCGTGCTCAGTCTTCAGTTTGAGTTTAGTTCTTTCTGTCTGTTTGTTTCTTTGTTTATTATGGTCTACTGTATTTTGTCTCTGTTTATTTATGAGTTGTTTGTATTCTTGGCTTTGTCCTTATAGTCCATCCATCCATCCATCTTCTTCCGCTTAATCCTTTTCGGGTCGCGGGTGGCTGGAGCCTATCCCAGCATCTTTGGGCGAGAGGCAGGGTCCATCGCAGGGATGATCACTGTTGGTTGGGGGCTGGGATTGAACCCAGGTTCCCCCGGCCAAGAGTGAGTTGTCCTGTCTATTTATTGTGTGTCATTTTGTAGTTATTGCATCTTTGGGGTTGTGTTATCTTATTCTTGTATTATTATTTAGTTTCCGATCTGTGCTTTTATTTTGACAGCGCTGTGCAGCTTCCGGCTGTCAAACTCTGTTCAAACTCAGCTGTCACTGATTATGTTACGTTCGTACTCATGTATCCACACCTGTCAGTCATCAATAATTTGTCTGTCTCCCTATTTAAGAGCACGGCAACGTTTCCCCCGTTGTTTGCCTCCTCAGAGGATTCTGCCTTTACCCTGAGTGAGAGTGTTTTTGCGCGGAGATGAACAGGTGAGCTCCATCCAGGTAATATTTCTGTTTTCCTCATTCCCAGCCATGAGCCCCGTTTCCTTTCGGGTGTGACTCCGGCTGATTGAATCACTTTTTCCCCCCTGGCGTTTCCTCACGCCTTAACCTGTGTCTCCACCAGGTTATTCTGCTTACCTGTTGATGTGTAGCCCCGTTCTCTCCTCATTTTCCCCATTATACTGTATGCAGTGTAGTGTTGTATGTTTGTTCGTGTTTATGTTAATAAATGTTACAAACTCACAGTGTTTGGTGTCTTATGCATCCCTCGAAAAGGGCGATTCATGACAAAAATCCCATAATGTATGATAATTTGACATCTTCATTACGTGGCTAAGTTAATACATTTGCAAACACAGCCAGGATACAGATCCTAATCAAGGTGCACATACATACTACGCTTGTTTTTACGCATTGTCTCACGTGCGCAGGCTGCGTAGAAGGAGACAGAAGATTTGGTGGCAGTGACAGAGAGGAGGCCTTGGATGGAGGCTACTGATGGGATCCACAGTTTTTTGAATGAATGAATGAATGAATGAATCTTTATTTTGGATAGATAAAAGTACAGATTAAAAGAAACAGATTAATATAACAAAGGGGGAAGAAAATCCAACAAGGTCAAATTAGACAATAACTCCTCTGATTATACAGTTCAACATAAGTTATCCGAAATGGGTGATGGCTGAAGCCATACCTTATATTGCCCACCCATATTCCATCCAAGAATTCAAAAGAAAAACAAAACAAGAGCAATTACAATTCAGAACATAGCTAAGACAAAATGTGACAAAAAACTAAGCTACAACACAACGCAGACTGGATGACAATCCTTATGTGATTTTACATGTCATCTTGTATATATGTTTGGAGTATTCCTTCCTTTAGTTTTTGTTTAAATTGTCCAAGCATTGTACATGATTTTAATTCAGGTCCAAAATCGTTCCATAATCTTACTCCTTGCACTGAAACACAGTGTTGCTTGGTGGTAGTTCTCCCTGAAGGTTTTTGAAATATACATGTTCCTCTGAAATGATATTGTTTCTCCCTTATTTGGAACAACTTTTGGATATTTGCGGGCAGTTATAGATTCTTCACTTTAAACATTATTACTGCAGTTTTAAAGTCAACCAGATCTTTCAACTTGACAGCTTTTAATTTAAGAAAAAGTGGGTTTGTTGGTTCCCTGTAAGCAGCTTTGTTTATTATTCTAATAGCTCTCTTCTGAAGCATATTGACTGGATATATGTTTGTTTTATATGTGTTTCCCCATACTTCAGTACAATATGTCATGTATGGGAGTATTAATGAATGATACAAGGTATATAGTGTGGGCTGATTCAGCAAATATTTCACTCTGTGTAGTATTGCAATTGATTTGGATATTTTACCTTTAATATAATTAATATGTGACTTCCAACAGTTTATTATCAATTATTACTCCAAGAAATTTAGTTTCGGATACCATTTCAACCTCTACACCATTTACACTGAGTTTAGATCCCAAGTTGTTGTGATGGTTGTTAAAAACTATAAATTTTGTCTTACTTAAATTGAGCGTTAATTTGTTTGAATCAAACCACAGTTTGAGCTTTCCTAATTCCTTTCCGAGTGTATCCAAAAGTTGTTCCAAATTGCTTCCACTGCATAATAAATTAGTGTCGTCGGCAAACAATATTAAATCCATTTTTTCTGAAACTTTACATATATCATTTATATACATATTGAATAACAATGGCCCCAAAACTGAACCCTGTGGGACTCCACAAGTAACCTTCAGCAACTGTGAGTTTTTGTTACCAACACATACATACTGATGTCTCTTCTTTAAGTAACTACATAACCAGGACAGTGCTACCCCCCAATACCACAATTTTGTAGTTTCTTTAATAATAAATTATGATCCACTGTATCAAATGCTTTTTTAAGATCCAGGAATACCCCAACTGAATACTCTTTATTTTCAATGGCAGTTGATATTTTTTCTATAAATTCCATCAGAGCAAATGCAGTTGTTCTCTTGTGTCTGAACCCATATTGCTGCTCACTTAATAAATTATTCTTCAGTATGAAGTTGTCAACTTTCTCATAGAATATTTTTTCAAGTATCTTGGAAAATTGCGGCAATAGTGAAATTGGTCTGTAAACCAATCCACAGTTCACTGAAACATACTGAGTTAAGCTACAAAGATCAGTGAGAAATAGTGGTACACCAAATCACTCAGTGCTGTACAGGAGCTCCAACTGTCTACCATAAGAATCGCCTGAATGAGGCTGCCGGGGCTCGTTTGCTGCTCAGGATGGTGATTCAGCTGGTGATCCCTGGCTTTCACTACAGTTCTGGTGAATGATTCAGTACAGTCCATTCACAAATAAAAACTAGTACACTTGATTGAATCATTTGCATACGTTACAGCACTAATGCAGGCACGGCAGATTCAACAAATAAGCAACATTACCAGCAGATTAAGAAATGAATGAGGGGAAACAGACCCGAGTTTTACTGGGTGATTCAAACCTGTTGTTGGCTTTAGCGCTAAATCTTTCTGTTGCTGGCGCAATGTGCAAATGTTTGTGCAAAAATGTCACCGGATTGTGGTTCTCAATAAAATGCTGAAACAGGTTTCTGGTTCAATTATCAGAGGCATTTTAGTTGTAGTGTAGATGGATTGATTGATGTTTATTCCTAATGTATAAACAGAGTACTTCTCAAAATATTTAAAAGGAAAGACCTTGATACGATCCCAGCCTCTGACCAACAGTGATCTGTATGGAGTTTGCATGTTCTCCCCGTGTCTGCGTGGGTTTACTCCGGGATTTCTCCGGTTTCTTCCCACATGCCAAAAACATGCAAGTTAGGTTAATTGGCATCAAACTGGGGATTCTAAATTGTCCTTAGGTATGACTGTGAGAGTGAATGGTTTTCTGTCTCTCTGTGTTGGCTCTGCGATGGACTGGCGATCTGTCCATCGCAGAGCCAACACAGGGTGTACCCTGCCTCTCACCCAAAGATGCTGGGATAGAATCCAGCCCCCCCCCCCCCGCGACCCGAAAAGGATTAAGCGGAAGAAGATGGATGGATGGATGGATGGATGGATGGACCTTGATATGTGATGATTCAAGAGAAGCCATATAGAAGATAGTTAAGTATGACTAATATTCTGGGCTGTTCAGTGCAGGCCAGGAACTTATACTGTACTCCACACAGGCAGAGGCGCTGGTCTGCAAGAGGTGCTTTTTTTTCAACCAATCTGTTAGATTATTTAAAGGTAAAACTGTGTTTATGCAGTTTTACCTTTTACCTGTAATATGCACATTCTGTGATGATGTGTTACTGAAGCAGATGGTCCTGAGTTGCGTCAGAATGAAAACTGGGTATGTACGATAATTTTCCTCAAAATACAATAATTTTAAGCCTCTGGTATGATACTTCAACATTTCCCATCTGGCACAACTGCTGTTAAGTGATTCGAGGACAATACAGCTACACGGGAGACTGGGGTTAGTGTGCTGAGTAAGACTATTATTTTGGGGGTTTACAGAAGGTATGCTTTTTCAAGTTTGGCTTATACTGTACTTTAAATTGGTCTTCAGCAATTAAGTGCATTTATTGAAATGTTCAAATATCCTTAAAAATTCAGAGAAAACTAACTTTTAAAAAGTTGAAACACATACACAAATAGTGGCTTTTTTTTTTCTCTCCTGTAGGGTCTTTCATAGTTCAGTAGAAAAGTACCTCCACCCCAACCCCACCCAGCCCCTACATACATGCAGCAAAGAATAAGGAGTTGTGTTACAAATCTGTAGGTTATTTATTTATTTAGCGAATGCAAAGTCCTTAAGCCAAGCAGTTGCCTCCTGGTTTGCTGTATGGAGGGTGTGTAATCCTCCTTCCAGTCTTTGGAGCGGGCAAGCCTCTATGATGTGTTCCATTGTTTGCTCCTCTCCACATGCGCACAGTGGGCTAGGGCTACTGCCCCATCTGTAAAGGCTGGCCAAGCAGGGGCCATGTCCAGTCCTGAAGCGATTGAGTGTAGACCACTGTCTCCTTGGGAGGTTGGTGCCCGGGACCTGTTGGTTGGGGTTTATCACCAGCTGTTTGTTTGGGACCTCCTTGGTCTCCCATTCCTCTTGCCAAGCTGTCTGGATGGTAAAGTCAGCTGGGGGAGGGTTTTTCCAAATCGGCCGTCTGGATGAAAGTCGGGCAGTGGGTGGAGTGTAGATATCTGCATGGATTGGTAAGTGAGGAGAATCTTTAACTTTTTGGAGCATCCTTTGAGTTAATGCTGCTCGCCGGATGTGTGGAGGGGCTATGTTTGACAGTACAGAGAGCCAGGGGAGTGGTGTTGAGCGGATTGTTCCAGTTATAGTTCTCATGGTTGTGTTGAGCTGGGTGTCTACATGGTGTGTGTAAGATGACCTGGACCAGACAGGGGCACAATATTCTGCTACAGAGTATGAAAGGGCCAGTGCTGAGGTGCGCAGGGTGGAGACTGCCGCCCCCCATTTTGCACCAGCGAGCTTGCAGAGCAGGTTGTTTCGTACCTTCACCTTAGCAGCCGTCCCCTTTAGATGTTCCTTGAAGGATAAGGTCCTATCAAGGGTCACTCCAAGATAAGTTGGATTTGGGGCATGCTTAAGCTTGAGTCCGCTCAGGTGGATGTTTAGTTCTCTGGCAGCTTTTGCATTGTGGAGATGGAATACACTGGAGACGGTTTTTGCTGGGCTTGGTTTTAGGCGCCAGATTTTGCAGAACTGGTCCAGTTTGGCAAGATCTTCCGTGAGCACCCGTTCCAGTGGTTCAAAGTCTGGTGCTTGGAATGCCAAACAGATGTCGTCTGCATAGGTGAATTTGCGGGATTTTGTAGTAGGCAGGTCGTTTATGTAGAGGTTGAACAGAGTTGGAGCTAGAACTGAGCCTTGTGGGAGTCCGTTTTTCTGCATTCTCCATGCACTTGTCTTCTGACTGAGGTGGACTCTGAACCTTCGGTTGGTCAGCAGGGTTTTTATAATTGCTGTTGCCCAAGCAGGGATCGCCTTTATAAGTTTCAGGAGGAGGCCTTTGTGCCAGACCGTATCATAGGCGGCTGTAAGGTCGAGAAACACAGCCCCTGTCTTCAGTCTGCTCTCGAAGCCATTTTCGATGAAGGTGGTTAGGGCCAGTACTTGTTCTCCTGTACTGCGGTCCTTGCGGAAACCTGCTTGATCCACACTTAGAATATCCTCTACCTCTGGGGAAATGCGTTGCAGAATTAGGCGCTCCATGATTTTGTAAGGAACGCTGAGTAGGGAGATTGGGCGGTAGCTTGCTGGTAATTTGTGGTCTTTGCCAGGTTTTGGGATGGCAATGACCTTTGCTGTCCGCCATTTCTTTGGGATCGAGTTTGTTTGTGTGATCCTTGTGTAGAATTGTGTCAACCAGGTTAGGGCTCGGGGGCCAAGATTTTTCATGAATTCTGGGAAGATGTTATCGTATCCTGCTGCCTTTCCACACTTCAGGCTCTGTAGGACTTTCTCCAGTTCAGCAGCCTCGAAGGGTTCAGGGTTCGTTTCCTCTACAGGCATTTTTTGGTGTTTTTTTAGCTCAGTTGTAACTGCTCTTTTGGTGTCTTTGTCTTGGGGTGCTTTGGCGATAGTCAGTAGGTGGGATGCAACTTGGTTGGGTGTGACGGATGCTCGGCTTTGGCTAGGGGGCTTCTGTGCAGCTCCTAGGCGACGGATGAGGCTCCAACATTTCCTGCTAGAGTGGGTAAAGCTCCGGTCAGCAACTGTCTCCTCCCATTTCTTTCGCCGAGCTGTATTTAGCGATTCAATGAGATGGTCTGCTATCTCTGGGTCCCCTGATGTTTGATAGGATTGTAGGAGGGCAGCACTTTCTCCGTCCAAACATGGGACATAGAGGGGTCGGTAGCCTCGTGGGATTGCAGTATGGGCAGCCTTGAAGATTGCGCTGCAGAAGCGGTTGTATGCTTCATCTACAGTGATGGTGTGGAGTGGGATGGTAACAACGCTCCGGTCCAGAGTTTCACTGAATTTCTTCCAGTTGGCTTTGCGGAAGTTCCAGCGCATCTTCCTTGGGCTGTATATGACTGGAAGTTGTAGGCCAATGTGTACAAGCAGGGGCCGGTGTTCTGAACGGTGGATCAGCGTTCTCGTCGCGCCCTCCGCCAGTACCCGGGCTCGCCTGGGGAAGCTAATGATCCTACCAGCAGACTAAATTCGAAGAGACGACGCCTCTGTGCCAAGTCAAAGAAGAATCCTAGTCACAGTCCTAAAGCCGAAAGCAAACAGCCCCAAGAGTACTTTGTGGTAGGATCGGCCCT
This sequence comes from Pholidichthys leucotaenia, assembly GCA_020510985.1. Lineage (NCBI taxonomy): Eukaryota > Metazoa > Chordata > Actinopteri > Cichliformes > Pholidichthyidae > Pholidichthys > Pholidichthys leucotaenia. Next base: position 90,075,547 of record CM035847.1, read on the forward strand.
TCGCATATTACAACTAAACGTTGAAGGCCTATCTGCAGCCAAGCGAAGCCTTATCGAAGTCCTCGCCTTCCAACATTCGATTGATGTAATCTGCCTCCAAGAGACTCATATTGGCACAGAGGAAGCTGGCCGCTTCACCATCAAAGGCTTTGACCTCCTGTGCTATGTTCTAAATGCTAAACATGGACGTGCCACCTATGTGCGTTCTGACATAGTTGAAGCAAATCACCTGATAACAACACATTTCTCAGACACCATAATCATTGGTGGCTTCCATATTGTCAATGTGTACAAGCCCCCTAATGCCAACTGGGATCTGCAGGTCTTACCCACCCTACCCCACCCTGCCATCTATGTGGGGGACTTTAACAGCCATCACCCTGACTGGGGGTACCCAGCAGTGGACAGTGATGGGAAGGCACTTTCAGACTGGGCATCCAGAAATGACCTCGCTTTGATATACGACCCCAAACAAAGAGGAACCTTCCACTCTGCTAGGTGGAAGAAGGACTATTCTCCTGACCTGTGTTGGGTCAGCTCTTTGAATGGGGAGCCATATCCTACACAGATCCTCATTCTTGATGATTTTCCACACAGCCAACACCGGCCCCTGCTTGTACACATTGGCCTACAACTTCCAGTCATCTGTAGGTATTTGGATGCAAACCAATGATATATTTAAATATGTTTTAAGTGGGGCTGTACCCAAATATTCGATAATCCAGATATCTGTTCATTACACTGGTATGGGTTGGTTTTTAAATTTGGTCTTTAAATTATACACTTGTATGTGTTGTTATGACTTTTTTAGTCAACACGCGCAAAAATAATTCCCCCAACTTCAGATAAAACAAAGCCTGAAGCCACTGCCATAGAGAACCCATATACAAACATGATGGAAGGGACACGTAAGATTAGATTTGGTTTAACTGAAAATATCTAATATGACAGGATGACAGGCTACCAAAACTGTCCCCTATCCAAAATGCTTCCTATTCTGAGCTCAGCAAAGCAGACAGCAGATAGATAGGAAGATGAGTGGGGCTGCAGAAGCACATTTACATTAACGATGGCCCCATAATTCTCTCACAGCTCCAACATAATGGCTACAGTTCCACAATAGGCCATAAAGTATCGAACAAGTGCTCCTTCAAAACGACACAAGACAATGGGGAGTGACACATCTCACCGTTATTTATTTATTTCGGTGTAATGTGTGTGTCTGTGTGTGCGCACACTGGAGGTATGTGTGCTAGAGGTATAACCTCATCAAGTCAGTGAGATAATTAATGAATATTTTAAATGTCATGATGATGGGAACCACTTGACAAGAGGACCACGGAGAGGTGGGGGGAGAGGGGAGGATGATTAAGAACACTTCCTCATCACTGGTCCATCTAACCCACTACCCTGCATATACACAGTACACACAGACACATTCACTCTCCACAGAGGCCAGGCAACCCAGGGCTCCAGCTTAATTCTAAATGTGGGGGGGGGGGGGTAGTCGTTTGGCCCCCTTCTTGTTGCTGCCATCCGTTCTAATCTGCAGCCACCATCGGAGACTCTTCCCACAACCCAGAATCTGTTTTTCCCTCCCCTCGCTGTGCTCACTCCTCCCTCCTTTTCCCCACCTTCTCCTAAAGTATGAAATGAAAAATGAACAGCCATTGTAGTCTAGTTAGGACCTGTGTGAGCGCCCGGTAATTGGGTGCCTTCACCTGCTGGGAGGACTCGGCGTGAGATAAGAGGGGAAAGGGGCGGAGAATTTGAGTTGCATGATGGTCGTCGTTTGAGGAGGGAATTTAAATGAAGCTGTAGATCAGAGGAAGGAGTTAATTATTGTAAGCAGAGGAGTGTTCCAGAGAAGCACTGTGGTTTGAAGCGCTCATTACAACACAATCTGAAAAAGGCATTGTGGTCACCATCACGTTCCCTTTATGACTGCAACTTTGTAACCATGTAAATATAAATGCATACACTTGTTGATATCAGAAAGGAGATTAGAATGTGTTTAAATGTTCCATTCACTAAAATTGAAGGGCACTCAGAGCACATACCTCCATCAAGGCTCTGTCTGTCCCTCTGTCCGTCTCCGTCCATATTTCCATCGGTCTGTCCCTTTATACCTCGCTCCATACCGTCGTACCTCCAAATTCATCCAGTAGTTTTTGCATAGTCCTTCTGACGGATGGACAGATGAACAGTCAGTTTACATTCCAAGACAGGGCCTTGGCAGAGGTATGCACTCATGGATCACTTCCAAATTCTAATGGGTTCATTTGTAGCTCAAGGGCCACTTCTGGTGAAAGTTTCCTCAAAATCCGTTCAGTAGTTTCCATTTTTAACATTGTGAGAGAGGGCCTTGGCAGACTTATGTGCCCATGGATCACTTCATATGTCTAATGGGTTCATCTGTAGCTCAAAGGCCACCTCTGGTGAAAATGTCATCAAAATGGGCAGCTCGGTGGTGCAGTGGTTAGCACTGTGGCAGCACAGTAAGAAGGTTACGGGTTTGATCCCACCCCCCTGACAATCAGTGACCCTTCTGTGTGGAGTTTGCATGTTCTCCCCGTGTCTGCGTAGGTTTACCCCGGGTACTCCGGTTTCCTCTCACAGGCCAAAAACATGCAAGTTAGATTAATTGGGGACTCTAAAGTGGCCCTAGTTGTGAATGTGTGTGTGAATGGTGAAGGGATTGGCGCTGTACCGTGGCTGCCTCATCCATCCAGGTGGATGCCCTGAATTTCCCTCTGGGGATTAATAAAGTATACAAAAAAATCATTCATTAATTTTTGGTTAATTCCGCACATAAACAAACAGACAAATAAACAAACCACCCTGATCACATTCCTTGAATTTACTCCTTAGAGGAGGTAAAAATGGTATATTAGGGGGTTAATCTTCTTTCTGAGGTTATATCATTTTCATAAAAATAAAGGGGAAATTTATTGATTTTTAATTAGGTTGAATTTGGTATGTTTATGCAGGAACTTATATAATTTCCTCGAATATCAAAATTTTTTGGAATAAACTGTGATCTGGAGAGAGAAAAAAGTCAGCGAAAGTGGTGGTTTTGGATGACCGAAAATCGCGGGGAATGTCGGCCTGAAATGTGTGACATCACCGATTGAACAATGAATTAATTACTAGTCTTTTTACAATCTGACGACGACGAGATTGCATTCATATTTTGAGGAAAATGCAAGAAAATATTCTCGATCTGAGTTTCGAACACCAGCGAAGAGGAAGAGAAGGTGAAGAGAGTGATTTAGCAGACAGTGATAATGATGACGGAGATTTGGAAAATTTTGACCCTGAAGCCGACACTGAAAACCAAGCTAGTGCTAATGCTGTGGTTGCTGTCCCTGCAGCTTGCCTGCATGAACCAGGTCTAAGACAGCCGGATGGTGAATCCATCCCGGAGGTTTTTTTCACCGTCCAACTGCTCCCTGTTAGCCATTAGCTCTGGTTCTCCTGCCCTGCTGCTCCTCCCTCCTCGTCCCGCCACTGCCGGTGGCTGAAGCAGTTTTAAACTTCCACCAAACCAAGGTCCCTCCTTCACCTCCAAGGCCTAGCAACATGAGCCCTGGGGTGGCCGTTCGGTCCCGTGTGAGCCGTTGAATCAAAGCAGAAACACATGGGGGGTCGGTGCGCTTCCTCCAGGCTGAACCTCCGTGATTGTGATAATAAACCGAGGAGAAATGAAGACGGGTCACGGCTTGACCCTAACAACACTAAACTGGCATGTGTAAATGCATTTATTGATGTTTCCTGTCTTACTGTTATATTATAGAAAATTTAGAAATCCACTTTGCGATTGTCTTTTTTCTAAATTTAAAATAAAATGTGTAAAAGTGGTCCCTGAGAGATCTGCAACTCCGCCGAAATTATTCTTCAGATTTTAGAGAAACTAGTGTTTCTGATTTTAATACCAAATTATGTTTTTAGCAAGGGTATAACTTATTCTTCAAATATATGTGCTTCATTGATCAGGATGATTTTTAGACAAGTCTTGATCATCATTTTTGCTTCATATCACCACCCTTTCCTTTCAAGTTGCATGCTTGCAGTGAGAATAGTAATCTTGCCACGAGTGACTGAGTGATGAATATTGTCATGAGCCGAGCTCTGGAGGTTTCTTCCAGGCTCGGTCTCATGGCTTTTCCTTATATTTACATATTTGTTGTATTTTGTGCTTTTTGGGTTTTTGTAATTATTGTACTGTTTGCTATTTTCCTGTTTGTTTTAGTTTTGTTACACTTTTATTTTGTATTAATTTACAGTTACATATATTTCACTCTGCATTTGTTGATATTTTATTCTTTAGATCTTTGCTGTTGAGTTGAGAGCTGTCAAGGGCGTTTCCGGGTTTTGTGCTTCGTGTGGGCATTGCCCCTGTCAGCTGTCAGCTTCAGCCTCGCCTCTCATTGCCCCCAGCTGGTCCAATTATGCATCGTTTTCACCTGCCCGCACATGTGACCCACACCTGTCACTACTCATGTAAATTGTTTTTGATCTTATTTAAGGGTAGTATTTTCATTTCTCCTTGCCGCTGTCTTGTTGAGGAAGTTCCTCTTCGTCTCCACCAGAGCCCTGTCCCCGCTCTGGTGCGCTGCATTAGTAAGTTACTCGTTTGTGTGTATTTTCCGTTAGAGTTCTGTGTGACTTCTATGTTTGTTGTTTTTTCAATAAATCTCCCAAACTCACAGTTCAGCGTGTGGGTCTCATCTTTCTGCCCCGAAGGGCAATTCATGACAGAAGACAACAGCCAGTAGAGACCCAGCTGCTGTGACTTTGCAGATTTTTGTTTTTTTCACTCACCTATTTTTTGTGGAGCTCATCATGTCACCAGCACGTCAGTCTCTGACAATCAAGGGCAGGTCGTCAGTGGGATCACAGAGTGTGGAGGAGGAATGGACTGCCGAATTCATCCAGGGCTTTGTGGATGAAGCCCTCACCTCCCGCAGCCTAAAGAAGATTTGGGAGAAGGTGGATTCGGCAACTGCCATTGTCAAGGCGCACCCAGGGTTATGGAGACATGCCCAGTTCGCGGACTTATTGGCCACGCTCTCCGTGCTTCAGCAATCTTTCCCTGGGCTGATGTGGGGGCCGCCTCCAGTGAGCCCGGAGCCTACACAGAGGCGCGTTCTGCACAAGACGCCCTGCCTCGCCTCCAATGCGCTCACTCCTGCTCCCACTTTATCAGCTCCACGACATCACTGTCATCCAATTCTGGACCCCCAGAGGAATACTCCCACCAATCTGGCAGAAACTTCCCCTTCGCCAAGGCAGAAGCCTCCCTCAGCAGTGCACACTCCGTGTTTTTCTTCTCCGGCTGAATCGTAGCTTCTCCCCTCTCTGCAGCTGCTGTCTCCTGCTTCTCCTTGGCGCTCTCTTCTGCTGCCGAGAGGTCGTCTCTTTTTCCTTCAGCTCAGCCCACCTCCGTGTCCACAAGGGCTGCTCCTCCACAATTGTCTGAGGAGCCCATATCCCCCATAACCATGGAGAAAGATGAAGCTACACCTGCTGCAGCAGGAAACATCGAGCCCCGGGAAAACAGGAAAGTGTCATTTCATTCTCCTTCATTTTATGATGATATGCCTTTCCTGATTCCCGGTAGTGAGGCTCAGTGTTTGCAGTCCACTGAGCCCTTACCACCTGCTGTAGCCATCAGTTTCTCACCTGCCATCTCCGTGTCTCCTCTTATTCTCCCCGAGTGTCCGCTGACTACATGATTGAGCCGCCAGATGATTGAGGAGCCTGCGGTCCTGGAGGACATAGTCCAAGCCCTTCAGCCACCACCTGGATGGAGGGAGAATGCTGGTACTGAGCTGATGTCTGCGCCAATGATAAGATAAGATAAGATAAGATAAGCCTTTATTAGTCCCACAATGGGTAAATTCCAGGATTGCAACAGCACAGGGATAGCAACACTCAAATGAAGCGTCCCCTGGCCTCAGCTGAGCGGGATCCAGCGCCGGTGGGAAATCGACCTCCTGTCACCACACTGGGTGAGCCACCTGTGTGGGTTACATCACTAGGAGGTCCTGGGACTGCATCGACCATCATGCCTGCCGCTGGGGCCACCACAGCACAGTTTGAGCTTTACCACCAGAGGACGGGACCTGAAACATCGTCACCTGGACCGATGGAGTCATGGACGGCAGTGTAGCTCGAGCTCAGGCAAGTGCTCTACTTTGTTTTCATTGTCTCAGTGTTGGAGAGATCTTGTCAGGCTCTTGGTGGGGAGAGCCATGTGTAGCCATCAGCTCCACCTGAGCTCACCTCGCCGGGCTCCAATGCTGCCGGTGACCCTGACCCTGGTTCTCTGTCTCTCTTGCCTGAGTTTTCCCCCAGGGTCACCGAGGATTGTCCAGCTCAGCCAGAAGACTCAGTGGGTCCCAGCTCGCCACCCAAGATCCCCATAGGTCCAGCTCCTCCCACTGAGATTGTTGCGGGTACTCTGTCCCAGCCCAGGAACTCCGTGGGTGCTACTCCCCTCCAGATGAGGTCATTGCGGGTGCTCCGTCCCAGCCCAGGACCTCCTAGGGTGTTGCTTCTCCGTTGGCTGAGGTCGTCATGGGTGATCTGTCCCAACCCGGGACCTCTGTGGGTGCAGCCTCTCCTCAGTCCGAGTTTCCGTGGGTGCTGTGTCCTAGTTGGGGACCGTCGTGGGTGCTGCGTCCGAGCCTAAAAGCAACTTGGGTGTTGTACCTCAGTGTGGGCCCGCCGTGGGCATTATGCTCTAGTCTGGGGGCCATTGTGGGTGCAGCTATGGCCCAGTATGGGCCCACCGTGGGTACAGCTATGGCTCAGTCCCAGCCCATCGTAGGTGCAGCTATGGCCCAGCTCAGGCCCTCTGCGGGTGCAGCTCCGCTCCAGCCTGGAGCCACCGTGGGTGCTGCAATGTCCCAGTCCAGGACCACTGAGGATGCTACAGGCCATTTCTAGGGTGTTGCGATTCCCCCTCCTCTGCCAGACACCGTTGTGGTTCCCCCTCCTCTGCCAGACATTGTCGTGGTTCCCCCTCCTCTGCCAGACACTGTCATGGTTCCCTCTCCTCTGCCAGATGCCGTCGTGGTCACCCCTCCTCTGCCTGACGTCGTCAAGGTTCCCCCAAATTCTCTATTCCCCTCACCTCTGGTCGTCCTGGTTGGGCGGCCGCCTCCTGGACCACCCTCTCTGTGGTGTTGGTTAAAAGAACTAGGGCCAACCACCTGACAGACTGTGCCGTTGGGTTGGGTGGTTCTCTGGCGGACCACCTGACTCTTACCACCTCGCCATATGCCAGGCCTGGGACTTCAGCCGACCACCGGATATTTTATTCTTTAGATCTTTTCTGTTGGGTTGAGAGCTGCCAAGGGCGTTTCCAGGTTTTGTGCTTCGTGTGGGTGTCGCTCCTGTCAGCTTCAGCCTCTCCTCTCATTGCCCCCAGCTGGTCCAATTATGCATCATTGTTTTCACTTGCCCGCTTATGTGACCCACACCTGTCACTAATCATGTAAATTGTTTTTTTTTTTTTTATTTAAGTTTTTGTAAAGGGTATACAGGTCATTACAGCATTGCATTGTTAACATTTTCATCGTACGTTCCCTTATATTTTGCTATTTGACAACATTGGTAGAATAGTTATTACAACACCCCCCTTTTTTTAAAAGTGAAAGAAAAAGTGAAATTAAAGAGAATTAAATTAAAAAACAAACAAACAAACAAAAAACCCCCCAAATAAACAAACAAACAGAACAGCAAAAAACAAACAAACAGAAGATTAAGTACTTAAAAGTAAAAGAGCATCTGAGTAGCGTCGGAACAAAGAGTGGGACCATCATTGAAATGGTATTTGTCAAAGATTAGATCTAATGGAAGACACATATGCGATCCAGGGTTGCCAAAAGTTCATAAACCCATCCATGTCCTGTCTCAGTGTGAATGTCAACTTTTCCATCGAGTAAATGTCTTGAATCACGTTAATCCAATCTTCAGGTGTAGGACAGTCCTTCAGCATCCATTTTTTAGTTAGGGCTTTTTTACTTGCCAATATTAAAACATTGAATAAGTATTTATCTCCTCGTCTCTCCAGTGAGTCCGGTAGTAAACCCAGATACAAAGTTATAAAAGAAAAGGGAACTGTTATTTTACTCTTTTTCCCATCTCTCTTTTATATATGATGTGTTGTCTCCTTTTAAGTCTTGAAGACCTTGGTATATTTTAGAAATGTATCTGATCCCTGGGATCCCTTTATATGCCATTAAGAAGACCTTCAGAACACCTGACTGGGCCCTTTCCAAATCCTCCTTTTTAAGTATATTGTTTATGTGGTGTCTAAGCTGAAAGAACCTGTAAAGGTCTTGATTTATTAGACCTTGTTTTTTCAAGTCTTCAAAACTTCTTAAAGTTTGCCCCTTAAAGAAATCGTAATATTTTATCAGCCCTTTCTCTTTCCACTCTTTAAATCTAGTGTCTGTTTTATTGGGGGTAAAGTCTTGATCATAGGCAATCCATTGCAGAAGTCGATAGGGCTCTTTAGCTTGATTCTCTCTGACTATCTTAAACCAAATTTTTAGCGGGGTCTCTATCCACGGGTTAGTGTTATTCAAGAGTTTAGGTAAGGCATTGTTCCCTATTATCGCCTGTAGGGGGATGTCACTTGTTATTTGGCATTCCATCTCCTTCCATTGTGCAGTGTAGACTGGGTTACATATCTCTACTAAAGTTTTAATTTGTGCAGCTATAAAATAGTCCCTGATATTTGGCAGCGCGAGCCCACCTTTGTCTTTGTTTAGCTGTAGGGTTCTATATCTGATTCTAGGTCTCTTGCCCTGCCATATGAATCTTGAGATCCTTCTGTCTAGCTCCTGCCATGTTTTTTTGGGGGGTTCTACCGGTATTGTTTGGAAAAGGTATAGAAGACGTGGGAGTATATTCATTTTGACTGCTTCAATTCTTTGTGCAGTACCTAAGAATGGTATCATATTCCATCTTGCTAGGTCAGATTTTATTTTTGTCACCAGTGGATCATAGTTTAGTGTTATAATTTTGTTGAGTTGTTTCGGGATATTGATCCCCAGATATTTCATAGATTCCAGCTCCCAGTTAGTTTTGAGTTCACTTAGTGAATAATGATTTGGGTCATAGTTGAATGTTAAAACTTGGGTTTTATGCATGTTTAATTTGTACCCCGATAAATCTCCATAGTCTGAAAAAACTGAGATTAGTTCTGGTAAAGAAGTGTCTGGTTGCCCTAGGTATATTAAAATGTCATCAGCAAAGAGTGCTATTTTATGTTCCTTCTGACCAAGTGTAATACCTTGAATTTTTTTGATTTTGTCTTATCCATTGGCTCAGAGGTTCTATGAAGATTGCAAAGAGCAGTGGAGACAGGGGGCAGCCTTGACGACATCCTCTTTCCAGCTCAAAAGATGATGATAAATTACTGTTAATCCTTATTTTAGCTGTTGGTTTTTTATATAATGCCTGTATAGTTCTAATGAAGTTGTTATGAAAATTGAAACTGGATAAGATTCTATATAGGAAAGACCAGTCAACCGAATCAAATGCTTTTTCAGCATCTAATCCCAATATGACTGCATTTAAGTTATATTTTTTTATATGATGAATTATGTGTAAAGTGCGTCGAATGTTGTCTTGTGTCTGTCTTTGTCTTATAAAACCTGTTTGGTCTAGGTGAATTAAGTCTGTCAGTATGTTTTCTAACCGTTTGGCAAAGATAATGGTAAAAAGCTTATAGTCCTGATTTAATACACTGATTGGTCTGTAGTTGGAGCATTCTACTTTATCCTTTTCAGGTTTAGGTATAACTGCAATGACCCCTTCTCTCCAGGAGGGGGGATTTCCCCTGTGTGGAGGACATAGTTAAATGTTTTCAGGAGGAGAGGAGATAGTTGCTGTTTAAAGGTTTTGTACCATTCTGCTGTATAGCCATCTGCTCCTGGGGATTTGTTAGCTTTAAGTTTCATAATTGCTTTTTCCAATTCTTTAGGTTGTATTTCTGACAGTAGTGTTTTATTTTGTGATTCCGTAAGTTGGGGAAGGTGTACTGTGTTTAGGAATGTCTCGGATGCGTTTTTATGTTTTTTGTGGGAGTATAAGTTCTTGTAGTAGTTCTCGAAGCTTTTAAGAATATCCTGAATTCTGAATTTTATTTCCTTTGATACTGGGTCTCTGATTTTGTAGATTGCTCTTTCTGTTTGTTGTTTCCTCAATTTATAGGCTAGTAATTTTGCTGATTTACTGCCTGCTTCATAGTGTTTTTGTTTCAGAAATGTAAGTTTCTTCTGGATTTCTATTGTGTAGATCTCATTTATTTGATTTTTAATTTCTTTAATCTTAAGCGAGCCATTAGAATGAGTGTTGTCTTTGTGTTCTTTTTCTAGGTTCTTGAGTTCTAACTCTAGTGTGATTAGTTTTTCTTGTCTCAGTTTCTTTTGGGTTGCCAGTTTTGCAATAATTTTTCCCCTTATTACAGCTTTGCATGCATCCCACAGTATTAAAGGGGATACTTCTCCATTATCGTTTTCTTCCAAATATTTGAAAATATCTGATTCCAATTCATCTTTCAGTGGTCCTTTCAGGACATTTGAATTCAACCTCAAGGAAAATGTATTATTTGTGTATTTTTGGATGTTTAAGTCCATATAGATCGGACTGTGGTCAGAGAGATCCATCAGTCCTATTTTACATGTTTTTACTCTTCCAATGTCTCTATTAAACATAAAAAAGTAATCAATCCTTGAGTAAGATGAATGTGGCGTTGAATAAAAAGTATAATCTTTTACATTGGGGTTGAATTCCCTCCATACGTCACAGATTCCCATTTCTTTTAGTAGCATCCGAGTTTTCCTATTTTGAGTGTTATTTTGATGTGAAGAATTACCTGTTGCATCCCAGTATGGATTCAGTCTTAGATTGAAGTCTCCACCACATATCACTAAACCTTGGGCTTTAGTTATCATTAGGTCGAATACATTTTTATAAAATTTCCATTTAGCCCCTGGTGGTGCATATACATTCAGCAGGGTGATATCTTCTCCCTCTAGCCGCCCAATTACCAAACTGTACCTCCCTTCTTTATCTTTGTGTTCTGATTTTTTTTCAAATGTAATTTTGGTTGATATCAATGTCGCTACTCCCTCCTCCTCCCTGATTTATATGAAGATGAAGAGATCATTTTAAACCCTTGTCTATTGAGTTTAGTGTGTTCCACGTCTGTTAGGTGGGTTTCTTGTAAAAATATTATTTCTGCTTTGTCTTTTTTCATTTTGCGTAGAATCTTGGATCTTTTAACTGGATTCAGGATCCCTTTTACATTATATGAGGCTATTTTGGTTACACCCTGTTTCTCCATTGTATTTTCTTATTTAGTATAACAGTGTGGTGGCCCTCTTTTTTGCTACTCAGAAACTGAAAGAACATTAAGAACATAAAAAACATTAAGTACATAATGTACGAAACTTTAAAACAAAAAACTGTCAAAAAAACTTCCTGAGCTGGGGTCTCTTTAAAGACCCTGTAAGAGCCCTGATGGAGTGTGGGCTCTGAGGGAAATTCCTCAAACTCTGTTACGTGTTGAGGGCCCTCTCTTACCCCTGTAAGTTGTCCCATTTTTTTAACGTGAATTTCAGATCCCAATCCGAATTTGTAATGATTTTTTTTTTTTTTATGCCTATACCCTATGAGATTGTGTGCACCCTCCCACCCCCATCACAGCAAACCTTCACTCTAGTACAGTATTTGTTAGTGTGGGGAGAACATGTGGGTCATTGTTACATTTCTATTTTAACAAGATTTTTTTTTTCCTTTAAATTAAGAAGACATTTGTTTCTAATGCTATAACTGCTCCATGAAAGGTTTTACCACATGCTGATTCTGCATCTCCTTTAATGTTTGTTACCTTGTAGGAGGGGGGATGGAAATGCAGAATGACTGAAAAGAGAGAAAAAAAACAAAAAGGTCGCTATTCCTTCCTGGAACTGGAAAGCTTATCTTTGTAGCTCTGGGGCTGGGTTTCCCGCTGCTGGCCCGTGGATTTAGAAGGCCTTTGAGTGGACCACGTTTGAGCTCTGATCCTCTCGCTCAGATTCGCTGCGGGTTTAAACACTGTTACCGGGAGTCCTCTTCTCGCCATGTCAGTTGTTGCTTCTTCCGCTGAATTGTAGAGACATGACCCTTCACCGTAAAAGACCCTTAACTTCGCCGGAAATGGCGTCTGAAAGCGTAGATTCTTTTCCCGTAAAACCTTTTTGGCGTCGTTATATTCCCGTCGCTTTTTAAGAACCTCAGGGGTGTAATCGTGCTCCACGAAGACTTTTCTTTCTTGATGCATAAATCCTTTTTTCTGCCAAGCCCGTTTTACAACCTCTTGTTTTATTTTGAAATCGGAGAATCTTACCAACACTGAACGCGGGTGTGCTTCTGCCGCTGGCTTTGCGGCTAATGTACGATGGGCCTTTTCTATTTTCAAATCGGTGGTTTGTGGAATATCCAACTTCTCTCTCAATAAGGATTCCACGCATTCCGCCACTGTGTTGAAACTATCTTCAGCTCCTTCTTTCAGACTGTGAATTCTGATGTTATCTCGTCTCTGTCTTCCTTCTTGGTCGGCTAGCTTAGCCTCCAGCCTTGACTGTTTTCTGTGTAAATCCAGCATAGAATCTTCAAGCACTTTTACTCTTTCTTCAGCTTCCAAGATTCGGTTTTCGGCCTGGTCCAATCTGCTGTTCGTCCTTGTTAGTTCCTCTCTGAATTCATGAAATTCGGCCCGAAATCGTCGTAATTCATCATATAGCGATTTCAGGCTAACCTTTTTGTTAGCTAAGCCCAGCTCTTCGTCTCCTGAATGGAGGTCCTCGGGATCAGATTCTGCGGCCGCCGCGCGTCCTGACCTGGGGAATGCCAGTTTCTTCTGTTTGTGGTTAGGCATGGTGTTTTTGTCTTTTGATTTTTATTCTTCCAAAAATCCGTTAAGTCTGATTTTGACGATGTTTTCCTTGGATTGGATCTGGGAGGTTCAGCGTTAAGTTGCTATCACCATGGCGTCCAGACCGGAAGTCGTAAATTGTTTTTGATCTTATTTAAGAGTAGCATTTTCATTTCTCCTTGCCGCTGTCTCGTTGAGGAAGTTCCTCTTCGTCTCCACTAGAGCCCTGTCCATGCTCTGGTGTGCTGCATTAGTAAGTTACTCGCTTGTGTGTATTTTCCTTTAGAGCTCTGTGTGACCTTTATGTTTGTTGTTTTTTCAATAAATCTTCCAAACTCACAGTTCAGCATTCCACCTTTCTGCCCCGAAGGGCAATTCATGACAAAAATCTTCATGAGGTCTATTGTCTGCAATATTGGTTTATTTCTACAAGTTAGATGGGTAATCAAGAGTGCAGGTTCTATTTGCTGGAGCCATTGAGCTTTTAGTTTATTCAATTGGTGACATCAACAAATTCAGTCGGCAAATATGGAAGTCAGCTCCCCAATGTGCGTGCACAAAATAAATGGAAAAAAGTTTACTTCTTTCCTTTCTAGATGAATTAAGGCTACAAAAGTATTATATTCATATTTATTATTTTCTCAGCTTTCGGTAGAGGTATAACATGCTTATTTTTGGATTCTCAATGAGTATTGTCATAAACTGGCCTGGCAGTGGTGGAAGGAAGACCCAAGCACTGAACTGTGAGTTGCTGGTGAATTTTATTAAACACAAAAATATAACAAGCACAAAAACACTTACAAAGACTTGCGACAAAAGGCAGGATACGATAGGTAGAATAGCTTTACACTAAGATGTGGAATGCATGTCAGAGGAGCTTGCTGAAGCATGGGATTCACGCTGTTATGACCAAATAGCAAGAGTGAATAGCATGAAGCTAAGATGTGGAGCACACGTAAGGAGACTGGGTAAAATAAGACGTGGGAACTATGTATAGGTAATGAGAAAGATGCTGCAACAGACTTCATTGCAACAGCCTTTAAATAGGAGAGAGGAATAATGAACAAATAATTACTGGTGTGGGTGACATGAGCGAGATTAATCAGACAACAAGTGACAGCTGTGACAGCCTGCGAACTTGAGCTGCAGAGGAAATAATCACACGCTGTCAAAGTAAAAGCACAGACCTGGAAGATGACAAAAAGAATCTGACAGTAAATATGAAATGAATACCAAATGAGAGATAGACCAGATAATACTAACAGAGAGACACAAACCATAAGGGCGAGGATGAGGTAAATACAAAAACAAGAATACTAATATCAAAATTACAAGAGGAGGGCTGAGAATAAAGATGAAGGCAGGCTCATGGCAAAACAGGTAATATAATAATATCAAACTAGATGGTCAAAGACATAACAACTTAGACAGGACTAGGAATAAGAAACTAAGAAACAGGAATTCTAATAACAACTAGAAACAAAAGGCAACACAAAATCATCATACATATAAATACAAAACAGAAATGGGAAAATTACAGAAAATAATCAAACACAAACTGAAGGCATCAGCACAGTGTTCTTCCCCGTGCTCAGCATCATGGCAGTTGATGCATGAGAATTCCTAAGGGCGTAGTCCCTTGGGTGGTCTCCCAACATCCCTGTGCCAACGGACCGGAGGACACCCCCCCCCCCGGAGGCGGCAGCTCAAACCTGTGCCTCTTACAGACCGCAGGGACTGCGGCGTGGAAAGGAGACGACGAGGATACCTGATCAGCGGGGAAACCAGACAAGGAAGATTGCTAACCAATGAAGAAACCAGGCGAAGAGGATTGCTGACCAGAATAACTGATCAGCGGAGAAACCAGACAAGGAAAACAGCTGATCAGTGAGGAAACCAGGCGGCCAAGATGGCTGATCAGCGGCGACCTCAGAGGAAGATGGATGACCTTCAGCGACCTCAGGCAAAGACGTAAAACCCTCAGCGACCTCAGGCGAAGATAGATGACCCTCGGTGACCTCAGATGAAGGTGGAGGACCCTTGGTGACCTTAGGCGAAGGTGAAGGACCCTCGGTGACCTTAGGCATAGGTTGGCGACCCTCAGTGAAAAATGGATGACCTTCAGTGACCTCAGGCAAAGACGGATGACCCACGGTAACCTCAGGCAAAGGCGGAGGAACCTCGGTGACCTCAGATGAAGGCGGAGGACCCTTGGTGAAACCAGACGACGACTCAGACAAGAGAAAAGAGACAGACACCGTGTCAACATCACAAGCAGCAGTGAAGCCCGATGAGGAAAACTCAGAAGCAGTTGGCAGCTGCAACTGCTTCTCCCCATCAAGAGCAAAGCAAGACTTCTCTAAAACTGATAATGTGAAAACAAAAAAGAGGACTTACCTTAACTTGAGCTTCACCTCTGTCCAGGGCTCTTGTGAATCAGGTTGGAGCATCTCAAATCCCTCCTTCTGGTAATCTATCCCCGACACGGCCACCTCAGATGGGGAGAAATAAATAGATACCTGAATATTATTGTTTTCAGCAGTTGAGCCCGGCGAGGAGAACTCAGGAGCAGAAGGTATCTGCAGCTGATTCTCCCCACTACTAGCAAGACAACATTTCTGTAGATCTGATAATGTAGAAACAGAACAGAGTATTTGCCTTGTCTCGAGCTCCACCGCTGTCCAGGACTCCGGTGACTCTGCTGCGGTGACCCAAGAAGCAGGCATGATGGAGGGTGACGCTGGCGAACCCCTAGACATGGTGGCAGATGCTGGCAGAACCCCAGATGAAGTGGCTGACACTGGTGGACCTCCAGAAGTGGCGGGTGAAACTGGAGATTGTCTCACCGATGGCGCTGAGTCCTGTGATGCTGAAACCAAGGGACACTCTTCTCTTGGTGCAGGCTTCGGGGCACATGAGGCGCTCTTCTCCCATTGAGGACATGGCTGCAGAGCAAGAACAGGACCCTCCGGAGCCGTAGACCTGTCCAGCATCTGGCGGCTCCCTCTCAGGACTGGTGGACACACAGGAGAAGTGGACAGGGACACGGGAGAAGCAGGTGAGGAAACATGAATCACAGCTGCAGCAGGTGGTGAGAGCTCAGCCAAAGCGTGCGGCTGCTGCTGAGCCCTCCCACCAGGAATAAGACAAGACAATTAATTTTTAGGGATTAGAGAATGAAAAGATACTTGCCTAAATTCCCAGGGTGTGATGGTGGCTGCTGCTGCGGGTCCAGACGAATCCCTTCCGGGGGCTGCAGATATCGTCTGGCGAGGTGGATGAAATGAGGAAGTCAGGGGCCACTTGATCGTCGGCTCAGACTCCGTTCCACCCGGGAAGCCTCCCTCCAGCTGGGACACATAGTCTGGAAGGAGCCATGGCTTGTACTCCAGCAGAAGCTCTGTCTCCGATAACAAAACCCGCCGGCACTCCTCCAGCTCCTCACCAGATGGTGCGGGCCACTGTTCTAGAGGAGAAAGCGGGACGGCAGCTGGGCGTCAGCGACTTGCTGGAGACCTCCATACCCGGGGATGCTTCTTTGCTGGCACAGGTAGAGATGAGGAAGAGTTTTCCCCCAACCCGTGGTGCATGAATTGTGGGTTGGTGACTGAAACAAGGAGACCTATGAGTTATGGATGGCTCCACAGGCTAGGGTCCAGTACCTGTGCCGTGCCGTCCAGGGATTCCCGGGCCACTTTGGGAGTGCGGAAGGCACGAGCCACTGATATTATGCCTTCCAGCACTCCGACAGCCCAGCACTCTACCTCATTCAGCCCATGATCACTGTAGTCCATGTAGGCTAACATTCCAGCAGAAAAAAATGGACTAACACAAAAATCACTGGAGGGAAAAAAACAAAAAGGCAACTCACAGCAGCTGGGTCCACACTGACAGCGTCCTTTTGTCAAAAATCGGCCCGGCAGGGGTGGAAGGAAGACCCAAGCGCTGAACTGTGGGTTGCTAGTGAATTTAATTAAAAACAAAAATATAATAAGCACAAAAACACAAAGACTTGAGACAAAAGGCAGGATATGATAGGTAGAATAGTTTCATGCTAAGATGTGGAATGCACGTCGGAGGAGGTGCCTGACGCATGGGATTCATGCCGGTATGACAAAATAGCAAGGGTGAATAGCATGAAGCCAAGACATTGAGCACAGGTAAGAAAACTGGGTAAAATAAGATGTGGAAACTATGTCTAGGTAATGAGAAGGACATTGTAATGGATTGCATTTTAATGGCCTTTAAATAGAACACAGAGGAATAATGAACAAATGATTACCCGTGTGGGTGACATGAGCGAGAGTAATCAGACAACAAGTGACAGCTGTGACAGTCTGCGAACTTGAGCTGAGAGGAAATAAACACACGCTGTCAAAGTAAAAGCACAGACCAGGAAGATGGCAAAAAGGAACTGACAATAAACATGAAATGAATACCAAATGAGAGACAGACCAGATAATACTAATAGAGAGACACGAACCATAAGAGCGAGGATGAGGTAACTACAAAAACGGGAATACTAATATCAAAATTACAAGAGGAGGGCTGAGAATAAAGATGAGGGCAGGCTCATGGCAAAACAGGTAATATAATAATATCAAACTAGATGGTCAAAGACATAATAACAGCCTAGACGTGACTAGGAGTAAGAAACTAAGAAACAGAAATTCTAATAACAACCAGAAACAAAAGGCAACACAAGATCATCGTACATATAAATACAAAACAGAAATGGGAAAATTATAGAAAATAATCAAACACAAACTGAAAGCATGAGCACGGTGCCCCCCCCTCCACCATGCTCAGCAGCATGACAAGGATTCCCTTTAAAAATTCTCTTCACATACAAACATTAATGTTTCTTCACTCTGGCAGAAACCAGTATAGTTTTTCCAGGTTATATTCCCCTATGTCACAGAATGTATTGAATATATGAATATATGCTGCTGAAATAAAGGGAGTCATGTATACTTTACTATCTATGATTGTGTTGGTGGTGATTTCATTTTTCATTGTTTGAATAGCTGCTGTTCTGCTTTTTTGTACAAAAAGCTGCTGTGGTTAGAAGAACCATTAACTTGCCGAGTATAACTGAGCAGTAAGTGTTAGCTCTTAGCTCAGACACAGCATCGTAGCTTACCTTAGCAGTATGTTCTTACTTTGGATTGTCTGTTACTGTGCTTCACCTGGGGAAAAAAGCAAACTTAAAGATAATCCTGCAAATGGTAAGAAAATAAGAACTTTAAGTACTTTGTACACATTAGTAATAAAGCATCAGTTCAAATGGTAGTTACTCTTTTTAATCATGTAACTGTGTTGATTTCATGCATATGATCAGTGGCAGCTCACAGGTGAATGCAAGGGAGGTGGCACTTCCTCAGAAATTTGAGAAGAAAATGAGAAGAAATGATTCATACATTGTGATAGTAAACATTCTTTATATTATATGTATATTATTGTGTAACGTGTTGTCAGAATCCTGTCAGAAGTCCACAGGAGGAAAAAACAGGCTTGCCACAGTGAGGACATCAATCAGCCAATCAAAAATTAGTTCATTTTTGTTGCTATGTAAAATGAAAGTAGGTGACCATCTTTTCTGAAATTATTTAGCCAATCAGAAATCAGTTTATGTTTGTTGCTACATGGAAAATTCACTATTGTAGCGCCCATAATGGTAACATTATGTAGCTCACATATTTCACTGCAGAGACCCAAGCATAGAAGGACTTTAAGCTTGCGGTGTGTATTGACATCACGCCTCAGATGGACAATGAGTCTGGACCACCTGCGGACTTGGGAGGAAGTCAGAGGATCTGGAGTGTGAGCCTGAAAGGACTGTCTGACCTCTTGGGGTCAGACAGAAGAGCAAAGAGGACTTTGGAAGTGATTAAGTGTAAATAGAAGGATTTGACTTGATTGTGTGATTCTGTGTTTGATGTGTGGGTATAAATGTATGTGGGTTTACCGCAGCTCTTCCTCTTTTTTCCTGACTGAGAGAGAGAGAGCTGGGGAGTTGAGATGAATAAACCATACTGAGAAATTATCCAGTCTCATCATTTCATGGTCCCCACACTATCTCCTTGCATTGAAGAAAAAAAAAATGAAGGATGCGAGGCACTAACTAATCACAGTAAGTCTTTTGACAATGTCACCATATCGATGTATTTCAATGGTGCTGATTATGACCAATGAGCACGGAGGAGATATCCTGCAGTATTTACTTGAAAACAAGTTTTAGAAACTAAAATTTGAACACCAGCTTCCGATAAAAAAAAAAAAAAAAACAGCCCAAGGCCTTCTCCTAAACTGGACATTATAAAGAAGTTAGGATGCAGCAGGATGGTGAGCAGAATACATATGGCCGAGTGGAGTGGCTAACCAGCTTAGCAATGCTTGTGTTGGCCTTGCATTTTGCAACCACTGACTTACAATTGGATTTGATGACATGAAGAATTTATCCAGATCCATGTAAAGACAGGGTAACCGATAAGTTAAAAATCTATTTCACTGCTGTATGTGTCTATGCCTGTAATCTGTTTTGTTTTCAACTCTTTATATGATTGTGAAAATTATTTTTCATTCATGCTCGGTTTGACTAAATAATGAATGGCACTGAGCAGGACCAAACGAGACACCAAATGGCCAAATAATTAATGAAATCATTTTTATGGAACGCGAAAAGCCACCAAACACTCAAAAAAATTCAATTAAGTAATTTTTATTTTAATATTTAATGAAAAATGGCCACTCTTGTAGTAACTAATGAGACACAACTCCAAAATTACACATTAAATCATACCTAATGGGAGCAAATGACATCGAGTCATCAAACAAGACACTTTAATAAATATTTGTGACCCACTGTAATGTATTCAACGTTTCCTCTGGCTTAAAGACCTTGGCGCCATGGCAACATATTTTTCCGGGGGATGGGAGGGGGGCAGAAAA
Source organism: Pholidichthys leucotaenia (assembly GCA_020510985.1). Taxonomy (NCBI): domain Eukaryota; kingdom Metazoa; phylum Chordata; class Actinopteri; order Cichliformes; family Pholidichthyidae; genus Pholidichthys; species Pholidichthys leucotaenia. The sequence goes on from CM035847.1 coordinate 90,095,438, forward strand.
CACATGACACTACTGTAACCGGAATATGTTAATTTTATGCTATTTATTTATTTTAAATTTTGCACAGTAACTTTGCATATGGAACTTACCATTTAAAGTATTGTACAACTGAGGCTTGAATGTTGGAATACTGGGCCAGCTGGGGTCCCACCCAGACATCCTGTGTTTGGATTTTTTACTGGTGTCATCCTTCTCTCCTTCCTCTGCTCTCACCTCTGCTGGACCCTCTGCCTCAACACTTTCCTCTCCTTGGCTCCTCTCTTCTGTCTCATCTTGCCCTCTCTGAGCTCTGTCTAATCCAGGTTCTCTTTGTCTATGGTGGTATACAAACAGGTTAGAAAATATCAAGTGTTATGCAAATTAAAAGCAGACAACCAAAAATTTCTAGTTAAGGGTACAAAGAGCACCTACTTAAAAACTTGAGTAATGACCAGTCTTGAAGTTTTGAGGTTTTCCTCCAAATTTTTAACGATTTTCTTATAGTTTTCTACTTTTCTCTGTAAATTTATCTAAATTTGAAACCATTTTCCTCAAATTTGTAATTTCCACTTGTAAAATTGACTTTTCTTCTACACTTGAGACTTTATTATAAATTTGTGGATTATTTTATGGGTATTTTTGTCTATTTTTTAAAGTAAAATTACTGTTTTTTTTAATAAATTTGAAACAGGGTGTGGTATTTTTTTTTAACTTTTTGACCATAATTTTGCAGAGCCAGAACAGAACAATAATTTAACTCTGATTTCAAAGAAAACCTATCCATCCATCCATCCATCCATCTTCTACCACTTTTCCGGAGGTCCGAGTCGCGGAGGCAGCAGTTCAAGCAGAGAAGCCCAGACTTCCCTCTCCCCAACCACCTGCTCTAGCTCTTCAGAGAGAATACCAAGGTGTTCCCAGACCAGCTGGGAGACATAGTCTCTCCACCGAGTCCTGGGTCTGCCCCGGGGTCTCCTCCCAGTGGGACGTGCCTGAAACACCTCAAGTGGGAGGCGTCCAGGAGGCATCCTAATCAGATGCTCATACCACCTCAACTGACTCCTTTCAATGTGGAGGAGCAGCGGTTCTACTCTGAGCCTCTCCCGGATGACTGAGCTCCTCACCCTATCTCTGAGGGTGAGTCCAGCAATCCTACAGAGAAAGCTCATTTCAGCCGCTTGTATCTGCGATCTTGTTCTTTCGGTCATTACCCATAGCTCGTGACCATAGGTGAGAGTAGGAACGTAGATTGACTGGTAAATCGACAGCTTTGCTTTAGAACTCAGCTCCCTCTTCACCACAACAGACCGGTACAACGTCCGCATCACTGCAGATGCTGCTCCAATCTGTCTGTCAATCTCTCGCTCCATTTTCCCCTCACTCGTGAACAAGACCCCAAGATACTTAAACTCCTCCACTTGGGGCAGGATCCTGTCCCCAACCCAGAGAGGACAATCCACCTTTTTCCGGCTGAGGACCATGGACTCGGACTTGGAGGTGCTGATTCTCATCCCAGCCACTTCACACTCAGCGGCAAACCGTCCCAGCAAGAGCTGTAGGTCATTGCTGGATGAAGCCAGCAGGACAACATCATCTGCAAACAACAGAGATGAGATCCTGTGGTCACCAAGCATGACACCCTCCATTCCCTGGCTGAGCCTAGAAATCCTGTCTATAAAAATTATGAACAGGATCGGTGACAAAGGGCAGCCCTGGCGGAATCCAACTCTCACTGGGAATGAGTCCGACCGAGTGTTGGCAATACGAACCAAACTCTCACAACGGTCGTACAGAGACCGAATAGCTCGTAACAACAAGCCCGATACCCTATACTCCCGAAGCACCCCCCACAAAAAACCACGAGGGACGCGGTCAAATGCCTTCTCCAAGTCCACAAAACACATGTAAACTGGTTTGGCAAACTCCCACGATCCGTCGAGGATTCTCGAGAGGGTAAAGAGCTGGTCCGATGTGCCACAGCCAGGACGAAAACCACATTGCTCCTCCTGAATCCAAGGTTCGACCAACGGCCGGACTCTCCTCTCCAGTACCTTGGCACAGACCTTCCCAGGGAGGCTGAGGAGTGTGATCCCTCTAAAGTTGGAGCACACCCTCGGGTCCCCTTTTTTGAAGAGAGGAACCACCACCCCAGTCTGCCATGCCAAAGGCACTGCCCCCTTTCTTTCAAAGAAAACATTTTAATAAAATTGTATTTAATGAAATAAATTAACTTAAATGACCAAAGATGCAGTTATTTCTGTTATAATATTTCTATATATTTATAGTTTTTTTCAAGCAATCTCTTCACCACCAAGACAGCAGGAAAAACCTCCCTTATTTTGAAATCCAGATGTTGTCACGTTTAGTTTGTCTGAAAGCTGCTGACTGATTAAAGTCATTGACTTTGTGAATTTCGGTCATCTTAACTTGCCAGGTACATAATAATGAGCATAAATTAGTTAATTAATATTAACCAAGATAAAGGTAATAACATCTCCTTTTTATTCTTGTCTGAAATAAGAAAAACAAAAAACTAACCATACGTTAGCTAAGCGACTCTTCCATTATTGCTCCCGTTACCAGCGGGTTAAAACCATGATAAATGCTTTCACTGCTTACATACCTCTTCTGATTTTTTTCCGTGTTTAAAGTACTTTAAGAAGCTCATGTTTCTCCTCATAGGAGACGCTCTGCTCAATGTTGCCAGATGGGAAATGTTGAAGTATCGGACCAGCGGCTTAAAATTATCATATTTTGAGGAAAATTATCGCACACACCCAGTTTTCATTCTGACGTGGCTCAGGACCATCTGTTTCAGTAACACACGATCACAGATCGTGCATATTACAGCCTATAACACAGTTTTACCTATAAATCTAACAAATCAGTTGGGGGAAAAAAAAAAAAAAAACACCTCTACTTGTGTGGAGTACAGAATGAGCCTGTACTGAACGGCCCAAAATATCAGTCGTACTTAACTATCTTTTATATGTCTTCTGTTGAATCACCGTATATCAAGATATATATCATATTGTGGAGAGTTGTGAAGGACGAGACTGAGTGTATTTCTCAGGTTCAGCTTTATTCACAATAACATTCTCCAACATTCAAAAGCAGAAAAAGAAGATGAATCTTCTCACATCTGTCCTTTTATACCAGGACATCAAGCATACAATCACATGGTGCTTAATCAAACATACAGTCACATGGTACTTAATCCCAGTCACAATGTAACTTCCCCCGATCTTAACATCATCCACCCCCTAGTCTCCAGTGGTCAGGAAATCTCTCAAGGCCATCTCCTTGAAACAAAAGGCCAGATCTCACACCCTCCCGTTACCTCTGGAAGGCTCAGTCCCTTTGTTCCCCTGAGACTTGAAGTATACAATAAGCATACAGTGATATATCTGTGGAGCATCTGAAACCAACATATGTGCATATATGTGTTGCACATGACCCCCCCCCCCCCCCCAAACGTCTAAGATGGAAGTAAATTGGGATGAATTACTCGTTGGCAAAAATTTAGATGAGGATTGTTCTAAATTTGCCAACAAAATACATCAAATTATTATACAATTTACACGGATAATTAAACTAAAAGCTAGAAAGAATGGCCTTCCTTGGTTAAACAAATTTATTCTGAAATTGATGAAAGAACAAGATCACTTTTTGAAGTTGTCAGTTAAATCAGGACAAAACAGGCACCAATTTATTTCATTGAGAAATAGGGTAGTGAAAGAAATAAGAAAATCTAAAGCTGACTTTTTCATTACTGTTTTGAATAGTTCAAGGGGAAATTCTAAAATAACCTGGACATATATTAAAAAACTATTGGGTGATTCCCAGAAAAACAAAGCAAAACTAATGCAAATTCAACTGAATGGAAACATCTTGACAGAACCTCAAGTGATGGCTGATGCTTTTAACAACTACTTCATTGAATCTGTGTCAGAAATCTCTGATAAGTTTATAGTAAAACAAAGGATGGAATACCCTGTATTGTCTGCATCGCAGTCTTTTACTATTACAAATATTACTGAGACCAAAGTTATCGATTTAATTCAATCACTCAAACCATCTAAAGCAAAGGATGTTTTTGGAATGGACACGAACATGCTCAAAGATTTAGGTTCAGCTCTCGCCACTCCTATTGCCTCAATCATTAATCTTTCAATTTCATCTGGCCATTTTCCAAAGGCCTGGAAATCTGCTATTGTTACCCCTGTTTTTAAATCCGGTGACTCAACTCTTCTGCATAACTACCGACCAATAAGCATTCTTCCGGCCATTTCCAAAATTGCAGAAAAATGGGTGGCAGAACAGATTGTCCATTATTTAAACAGTAGTTCCCCCTCTCTCCATGCCATGCAGTTTGGTTTCAGATCCAAGCATTCCACTGAAATGGCTACATGCCTCTTCATTGAGAAAATAAAATCTTTTCTTGATAAGGGTGGAGTTGTAGGGGCAGTGTTTTTGGACCTCAGGAAAGCATTTGATACAGTAAATCACTCTGTTCTTCTTACCAAGCTCTTTAAATTTAACTTTTGTCACAATGCTGTGAGTTGGATTGAATCATATCTGCATGATCGAACACAATCTGTATCAGTTAACAACTGCAGATCTGATTCTCTTAGGCTAACTTCTGGAGTCCCTCAGGGATCAATATTAGGCCCCCTTTTATTTAGTCTTTATATTAATGATTTGCCCACTGTTTGTTCTGAAGCTGAATGCTTAATGTATGCAGACGACACGGTTTTTTTTGTTCATGGTCGCTCCAAAGACACTGTTGCTGCTAAACTTAGTAAAACAATGTCCTGTGTCACAACTTGGTTGCAGCAGTACTGTCTACAGTTAAATGTTTCTTAAACTGTAGGCATGCATTTCACTAAAATAAATAGAGTGTCACCTGACCCTGACATACATGTTAATGGAGGAAAAATACAAATTGTTAGCCAATATAAATATTTTGGGTTAATAATAGATTCACAGCTTTCCTTTAAAGCCCATATTGCTAAATTGTGTAAAAAAATCAAGTTAAATCTTGCAAATTTCCGTGCAATTCGAAATGAAATGTCAACTGAAGCTGCAAAAATATACTTGCATTCAATGATTCTGAGTCACTTCAACTATTGCCAAACTAGCTGGTCCCAGGCGGGTTTGAGTGCAAAAAAAACATTGGAAGTTTTGTACAAACAAGCAGTTAAAGTTATGGATAAAAAACCTAGGCATTATCATCATTGTGCAATTTTAAATAAATACAGTCTTTTAAATTGGGATAGTCTTCATACATTTGCAAATTTAAATTTGATTTATAAAGTACTGCATGATTTGGCTCCAGATCCTCTGGCAGAGTTCATCAGCCAAAGAAACAGCTCTGAGCGTGTCACTCGAGGCTCTGTCAGAGGTGACTGTTTCATTCCTCTGCACAGGAGCACTTTCAGTAAGTCGGCCTGGTCAGTGAGGCGCGCTAGTGAGTGGAACTCAGTACCTGAGGAGGTTAAACTGCTCACAACATTCAAAGCCTTCACAAAAAAATTGAAAATGTGGCTTATAAACACCTACAGCTGCCAACACTAAAAGATAAGTCTGCTGTGATGTTTGATGTTGTGTTTAAATGTACAGTTTGTTATGTATATGTTATTTGTTACATTAGTGCCCTCTTAAATGTCTAACCATGTTTTTTTCTTGTAGATGCATTTTACTGCTTTTTTACATCTTGGCCAGGGGACTACAGATGAAAATTAGCCTTTTGGCTAATTCTGGCTTTTTTAACCATGTGTAATCATGTGTTTTATGAAATTGCATTGTCCCTTTTCAAATAAACTAAACTAAACAAATGTAATACAGTTTGCAAGTCATGGTCACATTATTACACATCAGTCCAAATGTTGCTTGGGCCTCAGTCGCCTTCCTTATCTGCTGTAAGCGGGCTTTACCACCCCCTGCAGCGTCTTCCCGCTGTGGAGCTGCTGTTTGAGGATTAGAACTGTTAGTCAATCTCTGTGGGTGTTCTGGGGAATGCTCTCTAGGGGGTCTGCCGCGCCAAGGAGCCCTCGCCAACTGCACCACTTCATCAGCCAGCACAAAAGCGGGTTTGAGCCTGTTTATACCAATCATTTCTTTCCTGCCCCCCAAATCTAGCAAAAAATGCTTGTCCCCTGTTTCCAGCACTCTGTATGGTCCGTCATAAGGTGGGCGTAAGGGTGGGCAGTGTGCATCATGTCTGACAAAAACAAACTCTGCATTTTTTAAAGCTTTAGGCACAAAAACGCGCAGGAAGCTGTGATGAACTGGGCCAGGAAGCGTGCTCGCTCCCGTGTCTCTCTGCAACTGCTGAGCGGGGGGGCACTCTGGCGCAGGATTATCCGGGAGAAACTCCCCGGGCAGCCGGAGTGGCTGCGCAAAAACTAACTCAGCTGGGGAGACTTTTAAATCCTCTTTAGGTGCACAACGCAACCCCAATAAAACCCATGGTAGCCTGTCCACCCAATCTGCATCCGTAAGCAACGCTCTGAGGGGTGCTTTCAATGACCTATGGAAACGTTCGCATAAACCATTAGCCTGCGGGTTGTACGCGGTAGTGCGGTGGATCGTTACCCCCAGGCTGCGGGCCATCGCTGACCAGAGCTCAGAAACAAATTGAGGACCTCTGTCAGACGTAATGTCCGACGGAACTCCGAAACGCGCTACCCATGCTGTTAGAAACACGCGCGCCACCTCCTCGGCTGTGGTTGATGCCAGTGGGACCACTTCTGGCCAACGCGTGGTGCGGTCCACCATTGTCAAAAGGTGTGTGCAGCCCTGTGACGGCGGGAGGGGGCCTACGAGGTCGACATGCACATGATCGAATCGCTTAGCCAGGATGTGAAAAGGCTCCAAGGGAGCTCTATTGTGTTTGTGTATTTTGGCTCGCTGACAAGCCACGCAGGCTGTTGCCCACTCCTTGACTTGCTTGCGCAGGCACGGCCATACAAATTTCTCTCCTACCATTTTGACCGACGCGCGCACCCCCGGGTGTGCCAGAGAATGAATCGAGTCAAAAACGCGGCGGCGCCACGTGGTCGGCACCACCGGGCGCGTTTGTCCCATGGAGACATCGCAGATTAGGCATACCATCTTGTAGCACCCTGTTCTCCAGCCTTAACCCTGTTGGTCCAGACTGGAGCGCGCACACGTCCGCGTCGGCAACTTGATCATGGCTGCATAATCTATCCCTACGCAGACTGGGGCCGCGCGCGCTTCTGCGCCGCTAACCTGGTCCGCGGCCATGGCTGCAAAATCTACCCCTGCGCGGGCTGGAGCAGCCACGGCGCGCTAGAGGCAGTCCGCCACTACATTAAGTTTACATGCTGGATACATGCTGCAGTCTACATGCTGGATATCGGTAGTAAACTCCGAGATGGCGGCCAGCTGTCTCTGCTGCCGGCCCGACCACGGTTCTGTAATCTTGGCCATCGCGAAAGTCAGCAGCTTGTGATCCACGAACGCGGTGAAACTGCGTCCCTCCAGCCAAAACTGGAAATGGCGAATGGCCAAGTGGAGAGCTAACAACTCCCTGTCAAATGCGCTGTATTTTCATTCACTATCGCGCAAGGTCCTGCTGAAAAAGACCAGCGGTTGCCAAGCTCCTGCTACATACTGTTCCACGACCGCTCCTATGGCCACGTCTGACGAGTCAGTAGTGAGCGCTATGCGGGCCATTGGGTCTGGATGTGCCAACAACGCAGCGTTTGCCAGGGCTATTTTGACTTCAGCGAATGCGCGCTCCCGCTCCGGAGACCATTCGATTTTGTTTGTGGGTTTTTGTTTTTTTAGTGCAGCATACAATGGTTGCATGAGCTGCGCTGCGTGAGGGAGGAAACGGTTATAAAAATTCACCATTCCCAAAAACTCCTGTAACCGTTTGTGGTTGGGGAAAATTCGTTATTGCGTGCACTTTGTCGGGCAGAGGAACCGCTCCTTCTGAAGAGACGCGATGCCCCAAAAAATCAATCTGCGCCACCCCGAACTGACACTTCGCTGGGTGGATTATTAACCTGTGCTCTGCCAACCTCCGGAAAACTGCTGTGAGGTGGTTTTCGTGTTCGTCTTCGGATGCGCTGGCTACCAATAAGTCATCCAAGTAGACGAACACGAAGGGAAGGTCTCGCAGAACCGCGTCCATCATGCGTTGGAACGTCTGCGCTGCGCCTTTAAGCCCAAACAGCATGCGCACAAACTCAAAAAGCCCGAAAGGAGTTATTACAGCTGTTTTGGGTATGTCCTCAGTGCGCACTGGAACCTGGTGGTAACCGCGTACCAAATCTATTTTAGAAAAAATGCGCGCCCCCGCCAAATGCGCACCCCCGCCAAATGCACCGAAAAATCTTGGATGTGCGGGATCGGATAGCGGTTGTGCGCTGTAGCGTTATTCAACCTGCGGAAATCACTGCAAGGTCGCCACGAGCCATCAGCCTTTGGGACCATATGGAGCGGCGAAGCCCAGGGGCTCTTCGACCTCCTGATGATGCCCAGTCTTTCCAGGTTGGCAAACTCCTCGCGCGCTATGGTCAGTTTAGCTGAGTCCAAGCGCCGAGCTTTTGCAAAAACGGGTGGGCCGGTGGTAGTAATAAAATGTTCCACCCCATGTTTAGCCACTGTCGCCGAAAACGCTGGGACCGTGAGTGCTGGGAACTGAGTGAGGAGTGTGTGGAACTTACCACCCGCAGCTGTGATGTTGGCTTGTGCAGTTGGCGGGGCCACTCGAACTGTGCAGGGAATAGAATAAAAGGAGAGTGCATTAACCAGGCGTCTGTTAGCAATATCAACCAATAAACCATGTGAGCACAAAAAATCAGCCCCTAACATGTTGAAATTGACTGCCGCTACAACAAAAGTCCACTCGAATGTACGACCCTGCAAAGACAGAAGCAGAGTCCTCTCACCGAAGGTCTTAATTGCTGAGCCGTTCGCTGCTGTCACACGGGGACCACTGGAAGGCGCCAGCCGGTCCGCGTAGGAAGGCGTGATGAAGCTCAGCTGGGAGCCTGTGTCCACGAGGAATTGCCTCCCCGAGCGTGCGTCCTTCAGGTCCGCCCTCCCAAGAGAGCAGACGCTTTTTTCTTCTCTCCTGCTGATTTTTTCCTCCCCTCCTACTGGATCCCAGCTTGCTGTTGTCTGTCTGCGTCTGACTGCGACCGCCGAAAAGAAATTATGGAGTTAATAAGCTGGGCTTTGAACACAATTGACACTATTTTTTCAACAAGGAAAAGTGCTCCGGGGGAAGCTGTTTGCCCCGCTGGAACGGCTCCAGTGGGCTATCTATGTGACACAGGTATTTGGAAAATGCTGTGTCTCTCTAATCTCTCTATCGAAGATATTGAAGATTTGTTTATCTTCGTAATCTTGGTGATTGGGATAATTCTGATTGGGACGGGAATTGTCTTGGTTTACTGCAAATTGCTGAAGATGGATTCAACCTATCAAAATGCTGGCCAGGCGAGGTGCATCCAACAAATTGAGAAACTGGAGAAGACCCTGATAGCGACTACTGGAGAACTGTCTCGTAAGGTGGATTACATCATGGGTTCGCTCAGGTCTTTCCACGACGAGTTCAAGCTGCGCAATGAAGGATTAATGTACTGAATCTACAGAAGAAATACAAGTCTTCTCTGTGATCAGTCCTATTTGGCATTATTATTCCCCATGAAAATTCCTCCTGGCTGTCTGCAGACTGTGTTTTTTTTTCAAAATCATGAGCACAAGGCCTTGGACAGCCAGCTGCAGCGCCAGATAAGACTGGGCGCCAGACAGACAAAACATCTTCTGCCAAGGGTCCTTGGGTCTCTCTTATTATCATCAACACTGCTCAACACCGCACACACATTGATTCATGAACTGATTAAAGATATACTGTACACTGCTCTCTTGTGTCTCGTGAATTCTGAGTTGTTGCTCTGTGCTATTGAGAGATTTTTTTTCATTGTAATCACAATCTGCTTAAAAATAAGCTGTATTTTGATAACGAAGTTTTTTTTCTCCTCCCCCTTTGTGTCGTTCCCTCCCTTCCCCTCCCTTTCTTATCTATCTCTGTTTGATGAGGCGCCTTTATGGCTGCCGTGTCGTTGTGTCGCGCGCATGCGCACCAATGTCAAGTCAAGTTCCTCGTGTGTTTTTTTTACATGCTTGGCAATAAAGTTTATTCTGATTCTGATTCTGATTCTGATTCTGAGGTAGAGCAGCTTGTTCTCCTCTCCGAGGGCCACGGCTGCTACCGACCCCCGGTCTTGGCGTTTCCCGAGCGCTTGAAGTGGCATGGTGGGATGCACTTGCGTGCCCTCTCTGCGAAACGGTGATGGTAGAAGCAAAGGACGTCGTCCGCTCCGTGTTGCCTGGCCCTTGCTGCTGCCGTCGTCGGTGAGTCTGGTGCTGCAGCCTCTGGCCCCATGCCGTCTCCGGACATTGCGCCTAGCTCTGCTGCAGTGGCCGAAGCTGTGCTCCGTTTGTGGGCGTCGATGAGTCGCTGCGCCTCCTGACTCAGCTCGTGGTAGTCTCGTCGGGCCAACAGCGGTGAACCGACCAGGGTCACTCTCACCGCTGATGGTAGGGTCCTGAGGAGAAGGTGGGTGAAGATAAAGCTGTCATCATCGGAGTCTCTCAACCTCAGCATCTTCCCCATCAGGTCTGCGGGTCTGTCGTTCTCAAACTCCATCAACGCCAGGAGCCCCTCTGCTCGCTGTTGCACCGAGGGGGTGAAGTAGCTGATAAGCGCAGCCTTCAATGTGCTGTACTTGTCGCTGTCCGGTGGGTGGTTGACCAGGCTCTCCACCCTCTGGACTGTGTGGTTGTCCAGCTTCGCCATCACATGGTAGAATTTTGTGTCGTCTCTCGAAATTCTCTGGAGGTTGAACTGCGCCTCGACCGCGCTAAACCAGGAGCGCAGACTGTTCTGCCAGAAGTCCGGCAGCTGGAACGTGGCGGCATTCGTCAGGCTGGCTTCTGACGAGTCCGGCTCAGGAGAATTACTTCTGCTCATGCTTCGTCGTAAGGTCACCAGTGTGGAGAGTTGTGAAGGACAAGACTGAGTGTATTCCTCAGGTTCAGCTTTATTCACAATAACATTCTCCAACATTCAAAAACAGAAAAAGAAGATTAATCTTCTCACATCTGTCCTATTATACCAGGACATCAAACATACAATCACATGGTGCTTAATCAAACATACAGTCACATGGTACTTAATCCCAGTCACAATGTAACTTCCCCCGATCTTAACATCATCCACCCCCTAGTCTCCGGTGGTCAGGAAATCTCTCAAGGCCATCTCCTTGAAACAAAAGGCCAGATCTCGCACCCTCCCGTTACCTCTGGAAGGCTCAGTCCCTTTGTTCCCCTGAGACGTGAAGTATACAATAAGCATACAGTGATATATCTGTGGAGCATCTGAAACCAACATATGTGCATATATGTGTGCCACAATATATCTTGCCTCATAAATATTTTGAGAAGTACTCTGTTTCTACATTAGGAATAAACAATCAATCCACCTAAACTACTGCTAAAATTCCTCTGATAACTGAAGCAGAAACCTGTTTCAGTTTTACTGAGAACTACAATTCAGTGACATTTTTGCAGACATTTGCGTAATGCAGCAGTGACAGAAAGCTTTAGTACTAATGCCAACAACAGGTTTGAACCACCCAGTTAAACTAGGATCTGCCCCCCCCCCCCCCGTTTCTCAACCTGTTTGCGATGTTGCTTACTTGTTGAGTCTGCCGTGCCTGCATTAGTGTTGTAACTTACATCAACGATTCAATCAAGTGTACTAGTTTTTATGGGTGAATATTTTATGTTCTATGGGTGAATCACTCACCGGAGCTGTAGTGAAAGCAAGGGATCAGCAGTTGAATCCCCCGCCTGAGCAGCAAACGAGCCCTGCCTGCTTGGTTCAGCCAACTCTCAGTTCGGTGAGTGGTAGGCAGTTGGAGCTCCAGTAGAGCACTGAGTGATTCAGTGTACAATTATAACGTATCTTTTTAGCTTGACTTGGCATGTTTCATTGAATTGTGGATCCCATCACTAACCTCCATCCGAGGCTACCTCTCTGCTACTGCAACACGAGTCTTCCTCTTCTTTTCCACACAGCCCGCGCATGTGAGATGATGCATAAAAACAAATGTAGTATGTATGCACATGATCCGTATTCTGATTGTGTTTGCTAATGTATTAATGTAGCCATGTCATGAAGGGGTCAAATTATCGTACAATAGGGGATTTTTGAAATTATTGATCATACAGAGAGCAAAATTATCCTACATCTGGCAACACTGACCCTGCTTGCTGACTGGAACACGCAGGCGGGGCGCTTCTGAACTCCGCACGGATGGCGGTCACACGCATTGTTTGTTTGCGTGCTTGCGGACCGTCATTGCTTCATATTTTTTTTAATTAAATTTATATTTCCTGATAGAGTGGTAGAAATTTTTCAGGCGTGGCAGGCTGCCACCCAGAAATGTGACCAGAGGAAACCCTGGTATTCCTTTTAATTTGATTTAATTATTGTTAGAATAATTTTGAGCTTAAATTATTCAAAGTCAAAAATCAGGCGGAAAGTTGAATTTATGTACATTTATTACAAAAATATAAGGAGTGACCCCAATGGCCACTTTGGGGGAAGAATTACAAAGCATGGCATTCAGACACACTTAGAATCCCTAGAGGATCCATTCTTCTAAGTCTGATATATATAGGTAGGTGAAAGCAGGGGGAGGGTGGGGTAAGAGGAGGAAAGGAGAGGGACAGACATGAAAATTAACCAATGAAAATCAGACAATGCTTTTGAATTTTGGGTTCAACAGAATTATTTTAAAAAACAAACTCATGAAACCGGCCTGGACAAAAATGATGGCACCCCTAGAAAAGATTGAAAATAATGTGACCATAGGGACATGTTCAACCAAGATGTGTCCTCTAATTAACATCACAGGTGTCTACAAACTTGTAATCAGTCAGTTGGTCTATTTAAAGGGTGACAAGTAGTCACTGTGCTGTTTGTTGACATGGTGTGTACCACACTAAACATGGACCAGAGGAAACAAAGGTAGAGAGTTGTCTCAGGAGATTAGAAAGAAAATTATAGACAAGCATGTTAAATGTAAAGGCTATAAGACCATCTCCAAGCAGCTTGATGTTCCTGTGACTACAGTTGCACATATTATTCAGAAATTTAAGATCCACAGGACTGTAGCCAACCTCCCTGGACGTGGCCGCAGGAGGAGACAGATAATACGAATGGTAACAAAAGAGCCCAGAACAACCTCTAAACACATTCATGGTGAACTCCAAGGTCAAGGTACATCAGTGTCAGATCGCACCATCCGTTGTTGTTTGAGCCAAAGTGGACTTCATGGGAGACGACCAAGGAGGACACCACTGTTGAAAACAAATCATAAAAAAGCCAGACAGAAATTTGCCAAATTGCATGTTGACAAGCCACAAAGCTTCTGGGAGAATGTCCTATGGACAGACGAGACAAAACTGGAACTTTTTGGCAAGGCACATCAGCTCAGTGTTCACAGACGCAAAAATGAAGCATACCAAGAAAAGAACACTGTCCCTACTGTGAAACATGGAGGAGGTTCTGTTATGTTCTGGGGCTGCTTTGCTGCATCTGGCACAGGGTGTCTTGAATCTGTGCAGGGTACAATGAAATCTCAAGACTATCAAGGTATTCTAGAGAGAAATGTGCTGCCCAGTGTCAGACAGCTTGGTCTCAGTTGCAGGTCATGGGTCTTGCAACAGGATAAGGACCCAAAACACAGCTAAAAACACCCAAGAATGACTAAGAGCGACACATTGGACTATTCTAAAGTGGCCTTCTATGAGCCCTGATCTAAATCCTATTGAACATCTGTGGAAGGAGCTGAAACATGCCGTCTGGAGAAGGCACCCTTCAAAGCTGAGACAACTGGAGCAGTTTGCTCATGAGAAGTGAGCCAAAATACCTGCTGAGAGGTGCAGAAGCCTCATTGACAGTTACAGAAATTGTTTGATTGCAGTGATTGCCTCAAAAGGTTGTGCAACAAAATATTAAGTTAAGGATACCATCATTTTTGTCCAGGCCTGTTTCATGAGTTTTTTTTTTTTTTTTTTAATAATTCTGTTGAACCACAATTCAAAAGCATTGTCTGATTTTCATTGGTTAATTTTCAGAGAATTTTTATTTATTACCACTTTTGTCAGATTCAAGTTATTTCTGTTACTATTGTGGGTTTTTCTTTCATTAACAGAGGGGTACCAACAATTTTGTGCCCGTCTGTACATCTAACGGAATGTCCATAAAACACTAATCTATAAGATGAGGAGTTCCTGTGCATTCCTGTGACCCGAAACAGGACATGTCAAGGAGATTATAATAAATGGCTTATATCATTCCTTACGTATGTACTGACCCTGTACTGATCCTCAGTCTGAACTCTCTGAAATTGCTCACAGAAACAGGCCAAGAATATATATACTTATCCTGTATGGAATGCACATATAAACATTAAACATGGCATATGAAAGGTATGATACTTCTCAAATATAATAATACATTATTAATATCAATAATAATGTAGACAATATGGAATTTTTCTATGATATTCCCCCTTGATGCGTAATAAAGTATCAGGATTAAAAGAAAAATAAAAGTAAAATAAAGTGAATGAATTAATATAAGGATATGTGTAAGAATTTACATGCTGTTATGTGTCTTTGCAAGTTAAAAACTTGTATAGAATATATCATTAAGAGTGAACATGTGCAGTGATTAAAATTAATTTCAGACAGTGTCAAATAAGAACATAGAAAATGATATGAAACAGCCTTAAAAACAGCCTTAAATTATATTGCAACCTTCAAAAATATCCTCAGGCCAGTATTGCCCCTCTCACCATCCTCATCATCATATTAAGGACTCACACAAGAAAAATCTGAAGTTATAAAAGTCATTACCAAGTTTATGATGAGACTTCTCTGTCACCATGGGGTGAGACACCGGCTCAGCGCTCAGCCCATGCTCCTTTTATCCCTGCCTCTCATTGGGCAGTGCCTCAGCTGGTTTCCAGCTGTCAGTGTTACGGGACGGCTGGGGCCAATTAATCCTCATCAGCTGGGGCGCTGCTAATGAGTATAAAGAGGAGCAGCCCCGAATGATCGACATAAGTACTGCTAGGCTGGAGTCCCTTCGTCTGGTTCCAGCCCTTGACTCATCTGCAGCATTACCTGTAAGTGTTACCCTGTAAGGAGCTGTTGTGCCTCTGTACCCCCTTGTCCGGTGCTAGCCCGCTGCTGCTTATTGTATCACTTGGGTGTATCACCTTATATGAGTATTTGAGTACTGGAGCCCTATGCCAGTGCCAGCTCTCTGGCTGCTAAACCCGTGAGTGTACCCGCTGTGAGTTTTCATGCTGTTACCCCTTCGCCCGGTGCCAATTGTTAACTCTGGTGCTGTACTGCTCGCGTATGTTACTATGTATGAGCATTTGTGCTTTCCTCATCCCTTCCCCCTGTCACTAATAAACATCACAACTGACTGGCTCGCCCTTGGCTCTCTTATTGCGTGGCTCCCTAGAGCCACGTGTGACAGTATGTCACAGACAGAACGAGTTGCCGGCGGCCGTAAATGGTTTGGACTTGTACCTTCCTGTCCGGGTGTTAGCGCCGTTAGCATGCCGTTTCCCAGGAGTCACCTCCGACGCCAGGGCAACGAGCTGAGGTCCATCCTGGGGGCTGTCGACAGGACGCTCTTCACCCTACACGACGCCTCCAACGCGAGACGCTGGCATCCGGGCCGTGCTGAGGATCTCCTGGACAGTTACACTCGCTCCTTATTCCATCTCGAGGTCAGTGCCAGGATTGACGCCATGGACACATAGCGAGAGAAGCTCCGCGGGTTGGATGGAAACCCCGGCAGAACACCGAAGTGGATGACGTTGCCCCCTGCTTCGGGACCCCGTTCCTGCTGCCATTCCAGCCCGGGAGTTCGCACCACCCAGAGGGCTTCCCCCGTTCTGCACCACGTCACTCGGGATTCCTCCCATGGAGCCGCAGCTGACAGCAGTTACGTCTGGGACCGAGCGGCTGACGCGATTTCCGCTGTGCATCCATTCACCATCTGCAGGCATGTGGCGGCAGCAGTGAGATTGATGGAGAGGACTCCAGGGCAGCGAAGCTTTCACGAGCTCAACGCCTTCCTCGCCTCGGTCTCTGCTCAGGAGCTGCGATTCCTGGGTTCCCCCCTCGCGTCGTCCCCTGGGAATAGCCGTCATCACTTCGCCAAGTCACCTCAGCATGAACCCTGTCCGGATCCAATTCTGGGCTTCCACCAGGACCTCTCCTCCCACGCAGCTGTCACCTTTTCGCCTCGTCAGTGTGGAGATTTTACAGCCTCGTTCCCTGAGCCTCATTCCCCCACTGTCACTCCAGGGCATTCGGGCTGGCTCACCCCGGCTGTTACCCCCTCCTCCTCGACGTGATCCCCGACTGCTGCGTGTGCCTGGAATCCCAGCCTAGTGAGCCCTCTCCTGGAGACAACGCGAGCGGTCCCCAGACGATTTCCCAGGGGGTCCTCCGTTATCGCCTGGCGGGGAGAGGAGGAAACAATGTTCACCGCAGCAGGCTCCACCCAACCTCCAGGAGGCAGGCAAGTCTCAGTTTATTTACATCAGTTTAATGATTTGCTCTGTCACACTCCTGGAGGTGGAGTTCGGGGTTCGCAGCTCCCTGAACTCCCACCACCTGCTGTAACCTGTGTCTTTAATCCTGCATCCTCTGTGTCTCTCTCCACCGAGCGCTCCCCTGCTCCGGGTCAACGTGGTGGGACGAGGAGAGGGCCTGCGGTTCCGCAGCTATGTTGTGGGCGGAAGAGGAAGACCGACTGCTGTGTGGAGTCTGCGCCGACGACCAAGCGTCCCCGGGTCTCCACGGAGGTGCGGTTTGGTCCAGCAGGACGAGGTTCTCCTACCATCACGCCGCGTGGACTGTCGGCGTGGCTACCTGCGCTGGAGGAACCTCAAGCTGCGCTGACCATCGTCCTGGCTGCGGGGCCCAACGCAGCCGAATGGGAGCCTGACAACGACCTCCGGACAACGGATCCTGGATCTTCGCAGTCCTGGACGGCGTCGGAACCCAAGATCAGGCGAGTGCTCCTCTCTCTTTTCTCCCTCTATTTCTCTGAGCACTTTAGCCTGTCTCTAGGGGGGATGAGCCGGGTGCAGCCGACCGCTGCATCCGAGCTCGTTCTGCCGGGTTCTGGCTCTGCCGGTGAGCCTGACCCCGGTTCTGTTTTCTCCTCTGAGCCTTCTTCCAGGGTCGCCGGCGAGGAGTTGCCATTCCTCGTGGTGCTGTGGGGTCCAGGTTCAGTGTTGGTGGTCGGTTCTGGTGCGGTGCCGACCCAGTCGGGGTCCGTCGTGGGTGTTGCTCCAGCGGTGCTTGACGTGGATTCGCCCGAGACCCAATCGGGGTCTGACGCGGGTGCTGCTCCAGCGGCGTTCAGCATGGGTTCGCCTAAGACCCAATCGGGGTCCGACGAGGGTGCCACCCCAGTGTTGTCCAGGTCCGGTGGGGAGGTGGCTGTTCCCCTGCAGCCTGACGCTCGTCTACCTCATCATCGGCTCTCCCCTAAGCCTCTTCCTCCGGGGTCCGCTCTGACCCTTCGCCCGTCTCAACGGTCCTGGTGGTTGAGTGACGCGGGTCGACGGCTCGACCTGCAAGTCTTCTGGTTCGGCGAGCTGGTCCAACCTCCCAACGAACTGTATTGTTGCTGGGTGGCCTGGCATGGCTACCGGTGGCCTAGTTTCTTGGAACTTGGGTTTGGACTTGGCCGCCCGAACATTGTCTCTTCCCCGGGTTGCCAACTGGACAATGGGCGAGGAGATTACCAGAACAATTCCGGCCGTTTTGGACTCTGCCTGCCGTCTCCTCGGGTGTCCTTTACTTCTTTTATTATTATTGAGGTCACTCGGGTGTAGTTTCTTTGTCCATTAGGGGAATATATGTTTTTGTGCTGTGTGTTGTGTTTTTTTTTATTAACCATACTCAGCATTTTTATCTTATTGTTATCCTGTTACCCTGTCACCTTTTTTTCCTCTTGGTGACTCACCTTATGTATTGCGCTGTGTATTGCATTTTCTTATCTTTACTCAGCGTTTTCATTCATCCTTACCTTAGCCTTGGCCTCGTCGGTGCATCATGGAGTATGTGTGTGGTTTCCTGTTCAACCATACTCTGTGATCACCCCATTCTGTCTTATTATCCTCGTGGGGGGCCTTCCCGAGCCCCGACTTTAACTTTGACTGTGTGTTATTGTTTGAAGTAATGTGTTTCGTTCCCACTTAACCGTACTTCATTATTACCCATTTGTCCTTGTCACCTCTGTTTCTTTAGGTGATCTTTTATATATTCAGTGCTGTGTATTTTGTTTTCTTTATTATCCATGCACAGCGTTTTTCATCATTTTTTGTCCTGACCTTTGTCTTGTTGGTGCATTATGGAGTAGTGTGTTTTGTTCCCCTTAACCATACTCTGGGATTGCTTTATTCATTCCTGCCACCTTTTTGGTGGGTTTTTGGTTTTCTTTCTTTGCCCCGATCTACACGTTATTTGTGTGTTGTCTGTAGTCATATTTAGTATTTTCCCTACCTGTGTCCTAACTCAGTTTTCTCCCCAACTGTGCTCTGGGTTAATGTTTTTCCCTGTGATGTAGGGTATTGCATTTGGGTTTTTTTTTTCTCTGCCCTGCTGCCCTACATTGGTCTATTGGTTTGGGTTTTTTTTTGTCCTTCCCTTTGCATCTTCCCCTCCGGTCCTGCCTCCCTTCCGCCCACCCTAGGTGGTGGTGGTGGTGGTGGGGGGGGGGGGGCTGGGATGTTCCTGGTCGTTCGGGAGCCCGACCATGAGGGGAAGGCTCTGTCACCATGGGGTGAGACGCCGGCTCGGTGCTCAGCCCATGCTCCTTTTATCCCTGCCTCTCATTGGGCAGCGCCTCAGCTGGTTCCCAGCTGTCAGTGTTACAGGACGGCTGGGGCCAATTAATCCTCATCAGCTGGGGCGCTGCTAATGAGTATAAAGAGGAGCAGCCTCGATCATTCGGGGCTGCGACATAAGCACTGCTAGGCTGGAGTCCCTTCGTCCGGTTCCAGCCCTTGACTCATCTGCAGCATTACCTGTAAGTGTTACCCTGTAAGGAGCTGTTGTGCCTCTGTACCCCCTTGTCCAGTGCTAGCCCGCTGCTGCTTATTGTATCACTTGGGTGTATCACCTTATATGAGTATCTGAGTACTGGAGCCCTATGCCAGTGCCAGCTCTCTAGCTGCTAAACCCGTGAGTGTACCCGCTGTGAGTTTCCATGCTGTTACCCCTTCGCCCGGTGCCAATTGTTAACTCTGGTGCTGTACTGCTCGCGTATGTTACTATGTATGAGCATTTGTGCTTTCCTCATCCCTTCCCCCGTCACTACTAAACATCACAACTGACTGGCTCGCCCTTGGCTCTCTTATTGCGTGGCTCCCTAGAGCTACGTGTGACATTCTCCATTAACAGAAACGTTAACTTCTATGAGTATCTGAGGTATTAATATGACCATTTGCATCATTTTCATGGATGGAAGTAATACAATAATCTCCTATAATAGGGCCTACACCCCTACAGTTGGTAATTAGTCAATCAAGGACCATTCTATCCTTTGTCATAATTTTGTAAATAATTGTAGTCTACAATTAAGTGTTTTAATCCCTGAGGTATTTTGTTTCCACTCTCACTCAAAGAAACAATGAACAAAACCTCACTTCTGTACTTTTCATCTGAAATTGCATTCATGCTTCATGAATGACGTCATGTGGTAGAAAAGCATCTCTCTTCACCCTGCCCACCTGCTTTGCCGACATGATGAGGGTATGGTCAGTTGCCAAAACGGGGTACACAGATCTGCCCAGTGTCCAGCCAGTTGCGAATACACCCAATGATTCAATGACCTTTGACAATGTAAATCCTTGGTATAACACTTGCTCGCTCCGTTGGTCAAGCAGGGTAGCAGTACAGGGGAGAGACGCACTGTAAGCCATTGCGTACTCAGAGAGTGTTAAGCTGTCAGAAAGGGGACATCCCCACTTCAAAAAGAAGAGTTCCCTGATGAAATTTAACCTTGCATTCGCAGAGTAAGGAGTGTCATCATGTTTCTAATCAGTGGCGTGATGTGTTGTGTCAGGTGTGATTCAAAAGGAAGTTTGCTGTTATTTCTGTATATAGCTTTTCTTAAAAAAAACAAAAAAAAACAAACAAAAAAACAACAGCCTGTAGTACCTGCATTATTTTAGCAATAAAGATATTTTGCCTAACTGTTAGTGTTATTAAGGAGCAAACATTCTCTACAGTGTAAAAACAATGGAACAACTTAATAACCAATATTAAGTATTACTAGAGGATAATAAGGTAACAACACTGACCGCACTTTTCTTTCCCTTGTATTTTTTTCCTCTTTTTCTCCCTTGTCATGATAAACAGCCTGCTTCTCTATTAGCAGAGGTCATTACTGGATGCCAAGTCATCAGCTGACACTTGCATAGAGAAACAGTTAGACAGTCATTTGTGGTTTTCCTTTTTTTCCAAATAAGTATACAATATATATATATATATATATATATATATATATATATATATATATATATATATATATATATATATATATATATATATATATATATATATATATATATATACAGTATATATATATATATATTAAGCAGTCTCTTGCTGAGGGTTTCAGGTGGGGTAAAACGTTAGATGCACCCAAGTGTCATGTCCTTCACTTTCCGCGGCTGTTTAGGTCAGCAGGATAACCTTTGTGCTGTCCTTGCCAGGGAGTTTTGGTCCAGTTTCCTTTGATGACCAGATCCCCTGGTTTGCTCAAGAGATGGGTGCACCTCCCACGGTTCCTTCGTCACATGGTCCCTCCTGAGAAGGGCAGTATCGATGACATCGCTGTCAGTTGTCATTCTTTGCATATAATCACCCATAAACCCTTCCTCATCACCTAAGTTAAATGGCTTCAATAATAGGGTTTGTCATTCACAATTTCCCTGTTTTCTTATTTGAATACTATACTATTCTTGTAGATTGTTGATGGTAAGCTAAGTGGTTTCCTAGGTAAATGTTTGGTACTAATAATTTAGGAACTGCACTTAAATGTGACATGATTTGATTTATAGTGTATTCCATTTCCATTATCTAAGTAAATCATTTCAGCTATTTTAAATCTTGATATTGTTTTAGTTAAAACAATATAAACAATATAAATAAATAGCAAAATTTAAATTAGTGTAGGGTAAAGCCTTTGTATATTCAATAAGTGTGTAAATAATTTCTAAACATTTTTACCTTCACTCTTATTTAGTTCAATGAGATCCATGCAAAGATTTTGAAAAAACTAAGTTTATGCAGGGAAGATCAAATTATTTTGCTTTGAGCTCCCTAAAGCATTGTTCCCTTAATTGAGTAAGAATCTGTATTGTCTTTGTAGTAGATTCTAAATCAAGCCCCACAGTAAACATAAATTCAACACAAGTTGGACTTTTCTTAGACATTTGGAACTTTTCTCGTATATTTGCATGGTTTTCTTCCTTATCAGTTTACCTTATTCCTTATAAACATGATATTTCCTTTACAACAATCTACATATATTTCCTTAAATATCTGGAAATTTATTGATGTAACTTTTAACTTCTCCTATTGAATGTTGTGATTTCATTACCAAGCGGTTTCATTTATATTTTTATCTTCATTATTGATCATTTATTGATAATGTTCATATATTATCTAATTTTCTGAGGATTGCTAATTATTTTTTGCTAATTAATTTCTTTGGTACCCCCCTTTTGATGCATGGAGACGCACATGCAGCAAAGTTACAGGGTATTTGCTTGATGGGTAGTGTCTTTTACTAGAAGGAAGACTGTTACCACTTTTATGTGTTACACACAGTTAATTTAGATGAAAATTTGTGAGAAGTACAGCTCCTTCAAAATGAGGTTTCAATAATCATGGTTTCTTTCGTGACTTCTCTTGAACTAATTTACAAATTCCATTTAGGAAAAAAAACAATATAGCTGTCTGTGCAGATTTGATATGACTTAGCATTGATAACTAAGATCAGTTTGTCCAGTTGAACACAGACAGGTTAAATTTATGTAAGTGAATCCTTGTGAAAGGTTGTGTCCCACTCCTTCAGTCAATTGAAAGGTGGACATTTTGCCTAATTAGAATTTGGCTTAATTTTGTACAAGGAATGCCTCATTTTATATATTCCTTGGTAAATTATGGGGTCGACTGTAGTCCCGAGGCCCAGCTCGGCCACTGCTGAGCACCGGGAAAACACATTCTTTATTACTGTCACATTTCTGAAATGTTATATTGTCACACCATTATGGGGTGAGTAGCATCAGATGTATCCTGCAGTGTGAAGTCATATGAACACTACATTTTTAAAGTCAGAGTCATTTAAATTGTTATGCTTTATGTCATTTGCAATGTCATTTGTTCTACTTAGCTTCAAAAAATGCTTGTCAACTGAGAGGTCCTTCCCCCTATGGCCACCGTCGCCCCCTCCAGCACTCATACACCGTCTGGCCTCCTCACATCTCCCACAAAGATCAAATGTCGGTGCCATCCTGCAAAGAAAAATTTGGGGAAAGCCTTATGGCTTCCCCGTCTGCACCTTCAGTATTTACATCAACAGGAGTGCAAATTTTATCACCTCATAAATTGATTTTACTAATGTTCCAGTGAGCATCATTGTTTTTTTTGTTTTTTTTTGTGTCTTAAATGTTTATCCCAGTTGTTTATTATAACGTGTAATGTTAAGAAACACAAGTGAATTTTTTTTTTTTTTAATTACGTATTGCATATGTCACCAAGGATTTATTAAACTGAAAGGTAATGGTGATGTTATGATTCCTTGTTAATTTGGCAAATCTAATTCCTGGTGAAAGCTAAAAAAAAAAAAAAAAATTGTGAATGCTTTCCCTTTCCTGCTGAAAAACGAAGAATGAACAATAGCAGAAAAACCTTTAAATTACACCTAAAGCTTCCACAATTTGAATGTGATTTTGCTATTCACAGCAAGTATTTGCCCAATATTCTGTGAATCAGTAAGTTTTACCAATTGACATGGGTAATCACTAGTTTAGGATTATGTTTAAATAAAACAGTGTCATATATTAGAAGCCTTAAACCAATGCAGCAGTTAGAATTAGTAACCTAGAAATGCAAGCCTAATCTCTGTTTTCAGGAATTTATGGCACAGGACCACAATCTGTGGTCTTTTTTTTTTCCGATTCTGTCTGTTTATGTTATCTAGGTCAGCCTGACACAACTTCTCTCAGCTGACTCTGTCCGCCGCTAATCAGTCTGAGTTTATCATTGAAATTAAATTCCCTTTCTTCATCTTACCAGAAATCTTGTGCTATTTCTGTCTCTCTCTCTCTTTTTTTTTTTTTACCATCTCCCGATAATAAAAAAACAATAAAAAATTCTCATCTTGCTGTGTTCTTTTACGAGGGAAAAAGTCACAGCATGAACTGTCTCAGATCCTGCTCTTGTGTTCTCCCCTCCTTTTTTTACATGGACAGGCCTAGGGTCAAAATGTAAATAAGATTGCATATGCCATTTATTAAAAAGTGAGTATGAACCTGAAGTTTGAACCTCTATGCTTTGAATCATGTAATATAGGATATACATAAAGCCTTCAGTGGTTAGGCATTATTAAGTGACAACATGATATTGTAATGTTCAGCTAATTTCATCATTGCCATGCTTGTAGCATTGATTAAGATACAAGCATCTGTACTTAACTTAGATGTTCAGCCGCCTCTTTGATGTCGATGGGAGGAGAGCACAGATGGTGATGAGACTGGGTCTCAGAGGCTGGTTTTGTTTTTGCAGGGGGAAGGAGAACGTCAGTCCTGCATCCTTTTTCCCTGTAAAGTGCACTGTCATGCTTCAGTCAAAGAAAAAAAAAAAGAAAAGTCAGTGATAAGTCAAAAAATTGGCTGTAAAAACTATGTAAATAGTTTATCACATACGTAACTTTGTGAGTTAAAAACCCACAAAGTTAGATTGAAAAAGAAAAACCCCAAAACTTTGCAAAAATACCCATATATACAGTGGGGCAAAAAAGTATTTAGTCAGCCACCAACTGTGCAAGTTCTCCCACTTAAAAGATGAGAGAGGTCTCCAATTTTCATCATAGGTATACCTCTACTATGAGAGACAAAATAAGAAAAAAAAAAATCCAGAAAATCACATTGAAGGATTTTTAATGAATTAATTGGTAAATTCCTCGGTAAAATAAGTATTTGGTCAATAACAAAAGTTCATCTCAATACTTTGTTATATACCCTTTGTTGGCAATGACAGAGGTCAAACGTTTTCTGTAAGTCTTCACAAGGTTTTCACACACTGTTGCTGGTATTTTGGCCCATTCCTCCATGCAGATCTCCTCTAGAGCAGTGATGTTTTGGGGCTGTCGCTGGGCAACACGGACTTTCAACTCTCTCCAAAGATTTTCTATGAGGTTGAGATCTGGAGACTGGCTAGGCCACTCCAGGACCTTGAAATGCTTCTTACGAAGCCACTCCTTCATTGCCCGGGCGGTGTGTTTGGGATCATTGTCATGCTGAAAGACCCAGCCACGTTTCATCTTCAATGCCCTTGCTGATGGAAGGAGGTTTTCACTCAAAATCTCACAATACATGGCCCCATTCATTCTTTCCTTTACACGGATCAGTCGTCCTGGTCCCTTTGCAGAAAAACAGCCCCAAAGTATAATGTTTTCACCCCCATGCTTCACAGTAGGTATGGTGTTCTTTCTCCTCCAAACACGACAAGTTGAGATTTTACAATAAAGTTCTATTTTGGTTTCATCTGACCATATGACATTCTCCCAATCCTCTTCTGGATCATCCAAATGCTCTCTAGCAAACTTCAGACGGGCCTGGACATGTACTGGCTTAAGCAAGGGGACACGTCTGGAACTGCAGGATTTGAGTCCCTGGCGGCGTAGTGTGTTACTGATGGTAGCCTTTGTTACTTTGGTCCCAGCTCTCTGCAGGTCATTCACTAGGTCCCCCTGTGTGGTTCTGGGATTTTTGCTCACCGTTCTTGTGATCATTTTGACCCCACGGGGTGACATCTTGCGTGGAGCCCCAGATTGAGGGAGATTATCAGTGGTCTTGTATGTCTTCCATTTTCTAATAATTGCTCCCACAGTTGATTTCTTCACATCAAGCTGCTTACCTATTGCAGATTCAGTCTTCCCAGCCTGGTACAGGTCTACAGTTTTGTTTCTGGTGTCCTTTGACAGCTCTTTGGTCTTGGCCATAGTGGAGTTTGGAGTCTGACTGTTTGAGGTTGTGGACAGGTGTCTTTTATACTGATAACGAGTTCAAACAGGTGCCATTAATACAGGTAACGAGTGGAGGACAGAGGAGCCTCTTAAAGAAGAAGTTACAGGTCTGTGAGAGCCACAAATCTTGCTTGTTTGTAGGTGACCAAATACTTATTTTCCACCATAATTTGCAAATAAATTCTTTAAAAATCAGACAATGTGATTTTCTGGATTTTTTTTTCTCATTTTGTCTCTCATAGTTGAGGTATACTTATGATGAAAATTGGAGACCTCTCTTATCTTTTAAGTGGGAGAACTTGCACAATTGGTGGCTGACTAAATACTCTTTTGCCCCACTGTATATATTGGTTTGTTTTTTTGTTTTTTTTCCCAAGTTTTCTCTCTTTCGCTCTGTCCCCCCCCCCCCCCTCTCTCAAGGACACACATACACACACACAGACAAACACACAGGGCCCACAGAAATGTTCTCTTTTGCATTATCTCCACAAGGTCATGCAATAAAGACTTTTAGGTTCATGCCAAAACCCAAAACAGCATGAGAATTACTTCAATTAATCTCCGGAACTGGCAACTCTTAGCGGAAAAATCACAGATGTGGCAACCTCCCACACTGTCACTACAGTGTGAAGCTCCCTTTTTTGTACAGTGCCGTAAAAACACAACACCAGTCCACTGTTTTTGCTCAAAGCTACTATTTTCAAATACCTATAAACTTAAACACTTCTCAGAAGGATAACAATTAACTAATCAATCCTTTTTATGTTCCACAAATATCACAAACAACAATTTTACAACCTGCTCCTTCCGCCTCCGCGGAGATCTCTCACTTTTTTTTTTTTTTGTTTTCACACCGGAGAAGATTGCACAGAGACAAAACAAACCAGACTGCAGTAACTTTTATCTAAAGCTCACAAAATAAAATATTTCAACAGTCACGTTAACCCCTCCGCTGTGTGCCAAAAGCCCAAAGTAAGACCTCTTCCCCCGGCATCTTGAAATAGCTCACCGTAGCGGGGGAAGTCTCATGGGTGATAAGCCGACCCGGTAAGGGCATGAATCTTCCGTGAAAAAGCCTTTTCCCTTGGGGTTCACGTAACCTCCTCATGAATGCTGACGGTCCAAACCCTGGACCATAAGCAGCAGTGGTCAAAAAGGAACGAATCTGTCCTCAAAAATTTACGTGACTTTTCCACAGGATGTCAAATGTCTGTGGTTAAAAGACCACAAATCTTTCCCTTTTTTCTTTGCATGCACTTCTGGACCTCCACTGCACTTACTAGGATGTAGAGAGCGGCGGATTTCTAAGAATCTCCCCAGGTCTTGCGATAACGGTCACCGTTTGCAGAGGAAAAATCTCCTTCCTCCAAGGGATTATTACGATATTGCTCACTGTGGGTAGAAATAACCCAGCACTCAGGCCGCTAGTTTCACCCCTTCAGCTTTTCGCAGTATACGAACGGTCCAGGGAATCTCACTATCTTTTATCCATAAACAACAGCAAATGTACTTACATTCAAGCCACCTGTAGGATTCTCAGATCTGTCACCCAATCAGTTCCAGCACCCCGGTCTGAAATGCTTTCACTGCAGTAACACTGAGCCTTTTTTTTTTTTGTTTCACTCAGCCTGGGAAGGTCTTTTTATCAGCTGTGCACTTGCTGAAATCAAGTAGAGGCACCGGAAAGACAGAGATATGTGGAGCCGCTGTTCGGAGCCCCAAAATGTTCGAATAATTTTGAGCTTAAATTATTCAAAGTCAAAAATCAGGCGGAAAGTTGAATTTATGCACATTTATTACAAAAATATAAGAAGTGACCCCAATGGCCACTTTGGGGGAAGTATTATAAAGCATGGCATTCAGACACGCTTAGAACCCCTAAAGGATCCATTCTTCTAAGTCTGATATATATAGGTAGGAGAAAGCAGGGGGAGGACGGGATAAGAGGAGGAAAGAAGAGGGACAGACAGAAAGTCCTGATAACTGAGCTTATCCAGGCGGATGTCACAGACACTCTGGTGACAAGAATGTACATCTAGCAGAACGTCCATAAAACACTAATCTATAAGATGAGGAGTTCCTGTGCATTCCTGTGACCCGAAACAGGACATGTCAAAGAGATTATAATCAATGGCTTAGATCATTCCTTACGTATGTACTGACCCTGTACTGATCATCAGGCTGAACTCTCTGAAATTGCTCACAGAAACAGGCCAAGAATATATAAATTTATCCTGTATGGAATGCACATACAGTATAAACATTAAACATGGCATATGAAAGGTATGATTCTTCTCATATATAATAATACATTATTAATATCAATAATAATGTAGATAATATGGAGTTTTTCTATCAATTATTGCGACATTTTTGTGGCCCATTTGGCCCCGTTCATTGTTTAGTCAAACCCATTGGTGCTGGGGTTAGGATGTGCTGTCAACTTTTCTTGGTCAGATTTTATCATGCTGAGTGAGGCTGGTATAGTGTGGTCTTGAACAGCATGTTGGTCAGCATAGTGATGCGTTCTTGAGGCTTTGCAAGAATTCCATTTAATGTTTGTGGTGTTAAGGACTCGGGGTCCTTGCAAGTATAGGTGTGTGTCTGTTCATGAGTAATTTGCCTCCTCAGTGGGATCACCCATGAGCTGCTACTGCATATGATACCACTGTTTTTCAATACATTTTGAAAGAATTTTGAGTAACTGTTTTAGTCAAGTGCAATCCCTGATATGTGCCTGGTCCATTTCTTTGCTTAATATTTTCAAGCTCTTTTTGACTACAAATGACTAACAACAACACTAGTGTAATAAAATAATTAATTAACTATTGTCATTCTAGATGTATCTTCAAGGAAAAATGTACATACCTCGCTGGTATTGGATTTGTCAGAGGTGCTGAAGCTATAGAAGTACCAAAATAAAAAGGGTGTCAGCACACTCTAAATTTAGTTTTCAAACTTTTTTGAGCCCTGGCACATTTTGAAAAAATCCTGCTGCACACCACCTCCCAAAAATGTTCCAAAATGACACATTTTTTGTACAGCATGTGTAATGACAATTTAGTCTTGTAATTAGTTTAGACTACTTCAATGTGAAACCTGGGACTGTTTAGTCATGTCTTTAAAAGTTTACCATCCACATGACATCCAATACAGGAGCTTGGTCTGGTGGTAAGTCTTGGCAACGAGCACCTCGTGATGCAGAAGACAGTGCATAACAACATCTCTCTTTGATAATGAAGCCTTTGGTGCACTTGACCATGCGTCGCATCATGGCAACTGCTCCATTAGAAGAAGAAGCCATCTCTGTTGTCATTCAGTCCATACAGCCAATCATGTACAGTAGAACAAAATTATGTCTCTCCTATCTACAATGTTAATCACATATAGAATCAGAGGGGTCGCTGCCATGCTGAGCACCAGGCTAGAAGGCGGTAAGTACCATTTTTATATGGACTTTGGTATGACCCAGCCAGGACTTAAACCCTCAACCTCCCGGTTGTGGGGCAGATGCTCTATCAACTAAGCCACCACTCCGGTAGAGTGGACAGACATTAGTATAGACCAGGGGTCGGCAACCCGCGGCTCCGGAGCCGCATGCAGCTCTTTCATCCCTCTGCTGTGGCTCCCTGTGGCTTTGGAAAATAAATAATGAGTATTTAATTAAAATGTATTTTATTTTAGTTCATTAGTTTTTAAAATGTAATTCTAAATTTGAAGACTATGGTGATCTTGTAAAATCTAAAAAAAAAAAATGTGTTAAAGTTTAATCACCGTCAGCGAAAATCAACACGATAACATAAGTGCTCGTCGCTTCCCCAGAAGTCGTCTCCCGCGATAACCCGGATGTGTTGTGTTCAAGCTACTGCTGTATTGCAGTAGCTTGACAGCCCTGCGATTGGATAGTTGCAAACGATTGGACCAATCAAATGGCTCGTTGTATGCTTTTTCAAAGATTCGTGGCGGCGTGTTCTCAGGGACGTGATTTTCTGCAAATTTGCCGAATTCCACTTTATTTTATCTTCCAGGAAGATAAAGTACGTTAAGTACGTTAGCGGCTTGTGGTCCACGAACGCAGTGACGCTGCGCCCTTTCAGGCAAGACTGGAAGTGGCGTATAGCCACTTCCGGTAATCTGTATGGCCAGGTGGAGAGTCATTAACTCTACAACGGCTGTTTGAGCTGGGCTGGCGCGAGGGAGGAAACGGTAATAAAAGTTAACCATCCCCTTTTATGATTCCAAACAGTTTGAAATTGACAGTGCACAGTGGACATTGATTCATAACTTTTGAATATTTCTAAGACTTGGCTACATCAGTGATTGTGCAAAATGAACTGCTCAAGTCTCAGTGGAGATTGAAACTGGTGATCTGAAATGAATGCTGAAATTATAAAAAGTAATGGTATGTTGGAATTTTATTTCTATTATGGAACAGATAAAATTAACTGATTTTGATTTGATCAAGTGTTAAAGCATGTGATGGATAATGCTTGTTGGAATATTTTAGGAATGCTATCTTCTTGGAACATAAGTCAATATTATACAGTAATAAGTGGCATTCAGCTGTTTGTTTTATGTCATTTAAGCACATTTCTGGTACTTAAAAATCATAAAAACCCAGGAGCTTCGGGGGGCTTTGCCCCCCCTGCCCCCCCACCCCCCACCCCACCGGGGCTCTGCCCCGGACCCCGCTGGGGGACTATATCGCCCAGACCCCCTGCTGAATTTTCAGATAATTTCCCCAACCCCAAATCACATCGCTGGTTCGTGTTGGAATTCAGAGCTTTCGGTATTGTTTTCAGCGGAGTTATGAGATTTTTATCGAAGGATCAGGAGTCATCAGTGCTAGAAATAGCACTCTTCTTTCAACCCAATGTCAACCTTCAACCCAATGTCTTTTTTTTTTTTTTTCGGAGTTCAAAATGTTTTTGTTGCATGCAGAAATGTAATTTTGTTTTCTCTGCAGGAGTTCCCTGATTTCATAAATGCAACACATTATAGTTTGTTTATACATAGCATAAAGGGAAAAAAAGTTATATGCAGTGTTATTTCATTTTAAGTGTCAAAAGGGTTTTTGTGGCTCCCAGTGTTTTCTTTTCTGTGGGAAACGGGTCCAAATGGCTCTTTGAATGGTAAAAGTTGCTGAGCCCTGGTATAGACACTCATTCAGGTTTCCCACTCACGCCCTCCTTGTTCAAGATTGTCTGATGTGACGAAAAATACCTTGGTTGTTTTCTTAATAAATGCACCTTCCGTAGAATATATATGAACACAATCAAAGAAACAACTCCTAATACCTTTTGAGGGCAGTTTATTTTTTAGCTTGAAAAATTGCACATTTATAAACATGCTGATCAATGAGGAGGTAGGAGGAGAGGTGGGGGGGGGAGGTGCCCTGTAGTTTTTAAGAGATAAAGTTTAATCGCAAAAGTCTAGCATGCCACCATCACCTACCACCTGCACCTGGAAATGTCAGCGAACAGACCTTGGTTGTGTAGGGACATGACAGCAGTGCTCTTGACAGAACTGGCCCTTTAAACACCACTCCTCCAACTGCACCTCTTTATTCAGAGCAGGGGCCTGATTTCTCGCACTGGGGCCGATAAGAGGTTTGAAAAACAGGAACCCAATTCCCATTATCTGCCTCCCTTATTGTCTGTATTAACCTTCCCCCATGGTAACTTGTTCCCCAGTAATACTACACTTGTCTGGCCACAACACACCGCCGCCGAGAGCCAATTGCATCATGCAAATGAAGGTGCACACTATTGTGAATAGTGTGTGTGTGTGCGTGTGTGTGTGTGTGTGTGTGTGTGTGTGTGTGTGTGTGTGTGTGTGTGTGTGTGTGTGTGTGTGTGTGTGCAAAAAGAGATGGGGGAGTCGGTAGGAGTGAGAGAGAAAGAAAGACATAGGCCCTGCCAGTTGATTATTGTCAGTTGATTATTGTCTTGCCTACACACATTGAGGCAGTGTGTCAGAATATCTTGGATCTGCTGCTTTTGTGTTAGCAACAATGATGGGGCGGGGGGGGGGGTATCCCCTTCTTTTTAACATTTAACTCAACAGCAGGAAAATAGACAGAAATTAAATGTGGGCAGCAATATAACCATGGTCGCTATATGACAAGCTTTGTTGTGGTGAGAAGATGCAAACAGGTGATCCATCCAGGATACCATTTCAGATCATATACGTAGAAGTAGCCCAGTTTCCACCAAAGAAACATGGTACCAATTTTACCATGACTCAAAAGAAAGTGCAACCCTTTGTAGGAAAATTTTCAAGAACTCGTAAAAGCTGAAATAATTCCCTGCCTTAGGGGTGTAGCCGAAAATGAAAAAGTAGGTGGGCCCAGAGAAAATCAGGTGGGCCTAGCCCATAACATACACAGTAGACTACCAAATAAGCCAACTATACCTGCTTGAGTGCATCACAAATTTAAAAAGCATATTATTATCACAATGTTGCAACAGCAGCAATATACGGCTGCAATGAAAACCATTCAACCCCACTGAAAACTAGGTTTATTGGCACAATGTACAAACTAGCAGCTGTTTGCAATAAACAAATCAAACAAGAGCAATTTAAATAACTTAACACAACTAATATTACAAGTGGTTTCAACACAAAATGCCACTTTAATGACTACTGCAGTCTCAAAATTATTCAACCCCTTCATGACAAGCATCTTAAGTACTTAGCAGAGCACTCTTTTGCTGTTATGACCTGCTGAAAATGTGATGCATAGCCAGACACCAACTTCTGGCAGCATTCCTGAGGAATCTTAGCCTATTCCCCATGGGCAAAGGCCTTCAGTTCACTAATATCCTTGGGTTTGCATGCTGCAACCACTTTTTCAAATCCCACCAGGGACTTTCAGTGGGGTTCAAGTCAGGCAACTGTCATGGCCACTCTATAGCATCTTCCAGGATTTTTTCTGAAACCAAACTTTGTTGGACTTTGAGATATGCTTGGGATCATTGTCCTGCTGGAAGGTCCAACGATGTCCAAGCTTCAGCTTCCTCACAGACAGCATGATATTTTCTCCTACTATTTCCTGATTGTTGATTGAATTTATCTTGCCCTCCACACGCTGCAGGTTTCTAGTGCCAAAGGAAACAAAAGCAGCCCCAGCGCATCACTGAGCAACTACCTTGCTTCACTATAGGCAGGGTGTTCATTTCAACGTATGCTTCATTCTCCCTCTCCAAGACAAAAAGCTGATCCATAGGCCAAACAGAATCCCAAAACCTCTTTGGCTTATTACCTCCGCCAGGCCGAAAAGGCCAGGAGGAGGTAATGTTTTTGCCGGGGTTTGTCTGTTTGTCTGTCTGTTTGTCTGTCTGTCTGTTTGTCTGTTGGTTAGCAAGATAACTCAAAAAGTCTTGGACGGATTTCCATGAAACTTTCAGGCGTTGTTGGAAATGGTACAAGGAAGAACTGATTAAATTTGGGGGATGATCCGGATCACCGTCTGGATACAGGAATTTTTTAAAGCATTCTTTAACACTGTGACATACGGCTATTTTCAACATGTGCGCAGGCACAATGGAGGGCACTGGTCGTTGTGTCTGACCAACATAAACTCCGCATTCTTCAACGTTTTAGGCACAAAAGCACGCGGAAAACACTGGTGGGCTGGGCCCGCCACCGTGCCTGTGTTTGCGCGACGCTGCAAAAGCTGAGACGGGCAGCTGTCCGCCGCCGGATTATTTGGCAGAAATTCCCCGGCCAGCCATAGGCGCTGCGCAAAAACGAGCTGCTCGGCAGCGTGCTGTGTGCCTGTGTTTGTGCAACGCTGCAAAAGCACAGACGGCCAGCTGTCCGCCGCTGGATTATTTGGCAGAAATTCCCCGGTCAGCCATAGTAGCTCCGCAAAAAGAAGCTCTCTGCCGGGGAAGTTTCCAAATCATCTTTGGCCGCGGAGCGCAACCCCAATAAAGATAAAGATTAGATGTACCACGAAGGTCGAGTGCAAGCAAGATGTTTGTGTCTGTGAACATTCCGTCTTTTGGCGAGTTGATACGTAACAGTGTTTACAGTTTGATGAGAAGGTTGCTGCCATGTAACAATCATCTTATATCAACAATTGTCAACTCGTCACTCACACTTCACTCCAGCATTTGGAAGTGGTGGCGTTCCATTTTATACTGAGTCCAATATTGTATGTTATTGTTGTTAAAAGACCGCCGACTGTCTGCTGATCTGTATATACTTTTATTTATTTATTTATTTATTTTCTACTCCTTTTAGTTCTGCATTTAATATGAACCCTGAGTTTGAAATAAACGTTTGAATTTTGAATAAAACCCATGCCAACCCGTCTACCTAATTGGCATCCGTCAGTGAAGCCCTCAGTGCTGCTTTCAGTGATCTAAAACGCTCACATAACCCATTGGCCTGTGGGTTGTACGCAGTTGTGTCATGACTTCTTTTGTTTTTTCTTTTGAATTCTTGGATGGAACATGGGTGGCCAATATAAGCTGCGGATTCAGCCATCACATATTTCGGATAACTTATGTTGAACTGTATAATCAGAGGAGCTATTGTCTAATTTGACCTTGTTGGATTTTATTACCCCCTTTGTTATATTATTCACTTTCTTTTAACCTGTACTCTTAATCTATTCGAAATAAAGATTAATTCATTCATTCATTCAATTGCAACGCCCCCAGCCTGGGAGTTTGCAGATGCAGGACATGGACACAACACCAACACTTCAGTTTATTACCTCTGCCAAGGAGGTAATGCTTTTACTACTGAACCACTAATCCTATCATTGTGAATCCAGTTGCTACTCAGATGTTTTCATGGTCAAGGAATCTGACAACGTACACACAAACACTGTATGGGGGGAACTGTGGCACTTGGCGGAGGTCTGCGCTCTCCGAGTGCTTTTCTAGTTTATAATGTTTTAAGCAAATTAGAGCTGACTTTTCTTGTGCTTTTGGGTCAGGAGTGATGTACGTCTTGGAGTTCGAGCACGGAGCCCTTTAGCATTTAGTATGGACCTTACTGTGGAAACTGAACTCTCAGTGTCTGCCGCCACCAAGTCTTGCTGCAGGTCTTTTGCAGTATGTCAAGAGTTTTTGACCACCTCAGAACTCTGGTGGCAGTCATTGATAGCTTAGCTTTCTGCCATTTCCATGTAGTGTTGCCACTGTTCCTTTAACTTTTCAACTTGCTAACTATGCTTCCAACTGTATCTCTTGGAACATTCAGTGCCTTTGTTATCTTTTTGTATGCTTTTTCTTGTTTATGCAAGGTAATGATCTCTTCTCTGAAATTTTTGGACAATTCTCTTGACTTAGGCATATTTCTAACATGCAATCAAACATCACCATCAACAGTCCAGGTATGTGAGGTGTTCTATCTCAAGTACACTTGATGCAACTAATGAAGCCCATGATTGGCTGCACCAGATGTGCTTGAGGCTACACCTGATTGGCAAATGTGTGATCTTATGAGGAATTATATTCAGGAGGATGAATAACTTTAGCCCCTTTTCCACTAGTACATACTCAGCCCAACTCGCCTCGACTCTACTTGGCTCTACCTGGTGTAGTTGGGTTTCCATTTCAACTGAGTAACACCTCAAATGGGTGGGATCTTTACGGCAAGGCGGCCCGACACTCCCGCTATGTCATTTGTATGCGACACAAGCAAAACACAAGATGGAGGATATCGAGGTGATACCTGCTGCTTGCGCTATATGGCTTTTTGTTAGAGTAAAGGCAAAAAGGAAGAGCCAGAGAAGGCTACAGGCAGTGAGACAAAACATTCTGGAAAAGTACTGGAGAGTTTAGGAAGCCACAGAGCAGTATAAAGCCAAAGACATGAGGATATGAACTAGATCACATATGAAGGTAAGCTAATGATTGCTACAGTCATTAATAAATCCCACGTACTACATTGTAATGGTGGCACGTTATTGCTATTAGGTATTAAAATATGTGTGCTGTGTGTGTTTCAGATTGCTCTCTTATTGCAAAATTATCACTTCAAACCGTTGGTCTGAGTGCTCAACCGCGCCTCTCAGTGGTGGGATGTCACCCCGGCTTCACAAACGAACAGTGGTTGCAGAACTTTAGAATGTCTGAAGAAACATTTAACTTCCTGTGCAACAAATGGCTCTGATCTGTGTGACAATCACCGAGAGACTGTTGAGACATCATCGGATGTACCTGCTCCAGCAGCACTCGAGCCTGTGGTGGTGGTGTGCCAAAAAGTGATCAGCTGCCAAAAATTGATCGTCAGGTGCCATATTGTAGTTGTGGTGTTATATTAGCTGTAAAATATATATTTCAACTGGTAAACAGTACTGGATTAGGTATAATAAGATATAGTTAACAACTATGCTGCATTTTTAACCCAAAACACACTTGATCTGTCATGATTCAGGACAAGAGAGGCTCAAACGCAGAGCTGCTGGAACGAACACTCAGACTCAGATGTAAAAGTTCACCAGTTTATTGTAAAAAAACAAACCTAACACACAACTTGAAATAAAAGTGCACAACTAAAGAAAAGAGCAAAAACAAAAACACACACTTAAATTTACACACAAAACCGGTGCCCGCTGGAGTGCATGCAGCCTACAGGAGGACAGCAGAAAAGAGATTATTAGGGACAGAATCTCCACAAGAGGAGAATAAAACTAGGGAAGCACTCTTACTCAGTGAGCAGAGGAGCCCGGCAGGGAACTTCTGCCTGGACCACGGGAACAGGGGGAAGATGGTGACCTGGGTGGATGTCCAGCATCTTCTTGGTCAGGTGAGCGTGATCAGCCCCAGAGTACACACCGCTAAGGTGGCAGCAAACCTGAGAGGAGAGAAGAACACGGGAGTGAGGTGCACAGGTCAACAGAGACAAAATACCTTAACATGGCTTGATTCAGGTAGCAAACCTAACAATCCAGCGGTGAGCTCTTCACAAGCTGGCTCTTAAATACACTGGATGATTAGGAAGCAGCAGGTGTGTAATCACGCAGGTGTAGGTAATACTCCGGAGCCAGGAAGACAGGAACAGGATGGGAGGGGGAGCACACTCACCTGTTCATCACATGATCTAGGATTAAAAGCAATTAAAATAATGCAGTCACAAGGTTACATGGAAAAACACATGGATTTATTGGATATATTTGGATACTGGATATTTGCACTATGGGAAGTCTGGGTTTTATCTTTGTTGCTATCTGCACTATAGGTAGCATTACTGTACATAGACTGCTGTTGTTGTTTTTCCAGCATTATTCATTTTTTTTATTTTGCGCACACCACTGAAGAGAGAGAAACGGCATTTCAATTCTCTTGTATGTCCTATACATATAGTAGTATTGAAAAATAAAATCTTTGAATCTTGAACATAGATACTGTATATATATATATATATATATATATATATATATATATATATACACTACCGTTCAAAAGTTTGGGGTCACCCAGACAATTATTTTGTGTTTTCCATGAAAAGTCACACTTACTTACCACCATGAGTTGTAAAATGAATAGAAAATACAGTCAAGACATTGACAAGGTTAGAAATAATGATTTGTATTTGAAATAATATTTTTTTCCTTCAGACTTTGCTTTCGTCAAAGAATCCTCCATTTGCAGCAATTACAGCATTGCAGACCTAACATGATTGCACAAGGGTTTTCTAATCATCCATTAGCCTTCTGACGCAATGAGCAAACACATTGTACCATTTGAACACTGGAGTGATAGTTGCTGGAAATGGGCCTCTATACACCTATGTAGATATTGCACCAAAAACCAGACATTTGCAGCTAGAATAGTCATTTACCACATTAGCAATATATAGAGTGTATTTCTGATTAGTTTGAAGTTATCTTCATTGAAAAAAAGTGCTTTTCTTTCAAAAATAAGGAAATTTTTAAGTGACCTCAAACTTTTGAACGGTAGTGTATATATATATATATATATGTATATATATATGTATATATATGTGTGTATATATATATATATATATATATATATATATATATATATATATATATATATATATATATATATATATATATATATATATATATATGACACATATACACATATATATACATACATATACATACATACACATACATACATATGACATATATAGACATATATGTCTATATGTGTATATATATATGTATGTATGTATGTATATGCGGCGGCATGAAATAAAGCGGCGTTGTTGGAGGTTTTAAGTAGAGTTTTATTATCATACCGCCGTCACGAGCTCCGCTCCCGGCACCATGCATGAGCGCCGAGAGTGAGCCCACGGCTCTCAGAGAAGGAGGGACACAAAGTCTGTGTCCTGCAACAGAGGTTGAAGTGAGATTGAGAGAGAATGAGAGCATTGTTACAATGCAGTATATATACACCCAACTACAACAATACATCAAAGCATTCACAGCAGTTGGTCTGATCAAGAGATAACAGGACAGGCAGGAGACATTTGCATGAAAGGCAACATTAACTTTACAGAGGTGAGCCAGACGAAACGAGTCTGCCTGTAGACATTAATACACATTTCCTGTTCTGTTATTTGCTCTAGCCCAGCGCTGTGTTTGACCAGTCTGTTTGTGGGGATTTACATCAAAGCACATCTACATATGTAAGATGCTCAGAAGAAGCACAGTTAGGACAAGACGCATGAACACTTTACGAGAATGGCGCATTACATCACAATACATGCATGTTTGCATCACAAATACATGAATGGCACATTGCATCTCAGTAGTGCAGCGGGAAAAACAGAGACAAGAAAGCTGAGTGTCCTTATCTGTTGTGGGGGTTAACCGAACCGCCACACGCTCCCCCCCAGAGGGCACGGCAGGGGGCCGAGACCTCGATAATCCATCTGTGTGAGCGAGCTGTGGGAGAAGCTCGCTGCAGGCGGAGGGGGAGGGAGGGGAGGGGTAGTAAGTGCCGGCAGGGGCTGTAAAATCGTCCCGAGCCGCGCAAAAATTGCTTGCTGCTCCGCGACGTCGAGGGGCTGTCCCGTTGCGCGTGCGGAGATCACAAGAAGAAAAATTAGTCTCTGACTCCTCTCGTGGCCATGAAGAAAAGCAGGAGCGGCTGTAAGAAAAAATAAACAAAAGCAGAGGGACTGGCGTGTTGGCTTTAGGTGCAGGAGCAACCCCAAAGCCCCCGGGAACAGCTGACGGCTGAAATCCCTTTGTGCCGTGGCTGAGACCATTAAAAAAATCCAGTGGTGAGCTGCGTGCTTGCTTCAGGTGAACGAGCAGCCCTGAAGGTTCTGTGAGCAGCGGCGGAGGACGATGGCGGTCTCTGGAGCCGTTACTTGTCCCGTGCGTGATGCGCCGTCCTCGTAACTCCCCGGTGCGTGTGCGGGGGTTCCGTGCGTGGGTGGGCCGCTGGAGTGGCGAGTCAGGGTGCAGAAACTTGGTGGAGATCGGCGCAGACGGCGCCGATAAAAATCCAGGTTGAGCTGTGGCTGCATGATTGGCCATGGTACGTTGGAGCGGTGAGAGGAAATAGACGATCTTTTGTCCCTCAGGCTCGTGCAGATGCGTTGGAGCGGCGGGAGGGGATAGACGATCTTTGTTCCTCAGGCTCGGGCGTGGTGCGTTCAGGTCCACGCGTTGCGTTCTCCGCCGGCCATGGAGGACGCCGTCGTGGAGAAGGGACGAGGTGCCCGCGCTCTCGTGTGAAGGAGCTGCGAGCGCGGCCGGTCCAGCGTGGATGAGCAGATCTCAGACGTGCAGATCTCATCCTGAAGAACGGGTCACCAGTGCAGCTGTCCAGCTCAGAAGGTTGCTGCTTTCGCTGGCCGCTCATTTTTTTCAGCGTCGGTTCGCCAGCGTGGCCGTCCAAATCAGAAGGCTGCGTCGCACAAAACATGTGCGTCTTCAAGGGGTCACCAGTGCAGCGGCATGAAATAATACGGCGTTGTTGGAGGTTTTAAGTAGAGTTTTATTATCATACCGCCATCACGAGCTCCGCTCCCGGCGACGTGCATGAGCGCCGAGAGCGAGCCCACGGCTCTCAGAGAAGGAGGGACACAAAGTCTGTGTCCTGCAGCAGAGGTTGAAGTGAGATTGAGAGAGAATGAGAGCATGGTTACAATGCAGTATATATACACCCAACTACAACAATACATCAAAGCATTCACAGCAGTTGGTCTGATCAAGAGATAACAGGACAGGCATGAGACATTTGCATGAAAGGCAACATTAACATTACAGAGGTGAGCCAGACGAAACGAGTCTGCCTGTAGACATTAATACACATTTCCTGTTCTGTTATTTGCTCTAGCCCAGCGCTGTGTTTGACCAGTCTGTTTGTGGGGATTTACATCAAAGCACATCTACATATGTAAGATGCTCAGAAGAAGCACAGTAAGGACAAGACGCATGAACACTTTACGAGAATGGCACATTACATCACAATACATGCATGTTTGCATCACAAATACATGAATGGCACATTGCATCTCAGTAGTGCAGCGGGAAAAACAGAGACAAGAGAGCTGAGTGTCCTTATCTGTTGTGGGGGTTAACCGAACCGCCACACACACATATATATATATATATATATATATATATATATATATATATATATACACACACTACCGTTCAAAAGTTTGGGGTCACCCAGACAATTATTTTGTGTTTTCCATGAAAAGTCACACTTATTTACCACCATGAGTTGTAAAATGAATAGAAAATATACGTAGTCAAGACATTGACAAGGTTAGAAATAATGATTTGTATTTGAAATAATAATTTTTTTCCCGATACTCAACCTACTCAAAGGAAGGTCAGTTTTATAGCTTCTCTAACCAGCTAAACTGTTTTCAGCTGTGCTAACATGATTGCACAAGGGTTTTCTAATCATCCATTAGCCTTCTGACGCAATGAGCAAACACATTGTACCATTAGAACACTGGAGTGATAGTTGCTGGAAATGGGCCTCTATACACCTATGTAGATATTGCACCAAAAACCAGACATTTGCAGCTAGAATAGTCAGTTACCACATTAGCAAGGTATATTAGATATTAGAGTGTATTTCTGATTAGTTTAAAGTTATCTTCATTGAAAAAGTGTTTTTCTTTCAAAAATAAGGAAATTTCTAAGTGACCCCAAACTTTTGAACGGTAGTTCAAAAGTTGGGCTGCACGGTGGCGCAGTGGTTAGCACTGCGGCAGCACAGTTTACCCTTGGCCGGAGGATTGTGGGTATCATGGGATCGTGGGTTCGATTCCAGCCCCCGACCAACAGTGATCTGTGTGGAGTTTGCATGTTCTCCCCGTGTTGCGTGGGTTTACTCCGGGATTTCTCCGGTTTCCTCCCACATGCCAAAGACATGCATGTTAGGTTAATTGGCTGTTCTAAATTGTCCCTAGATATCTGTTTCCTTTAGGCCCTTAGAATAGAGGGTTAGTATTAATGAAAGCGCTTTGAGTGGTCTTTGTGACTAGAAAAGCGCTATATAAGTGCAGGTTAGTTAGTTAGTTAGTATATATATATATATTATGCATATATAATATATATTTTGTAATATATTGTGTGATATATATATATATATATATATATATATATATATATATATATATATATGCATCAACAATGTACTATACATGTACTCATTTTGTACTTTTGTACCTTTTTCAGATATGTCTCCACTTGTTTGTTTTATTTGTGAAGGTTACCTAGTGACATAAATTAAATGCTAAAAGACTGGAAAAGCTGTCTAAGAATAATCCAGCGGTTAGAGAAATCACTTTTGTTTTGGTGTAAGTCTGTCAACAGAATTGTGAACCATCAAGCAGTTTGTGTGAAAATATGTTAAATCCCATTAAACCCTAACCCATTATTAGGAAATACAGATGCTAATATGGCACAGAATTTGTTGATATATTGGTACTATCACTAAAGTGTGCAGTGTTTTCTGCACTGGCACATCCAACAATACAGTCTTCAGTAAATAAAATAATTGTTTTTGGTTACTTAAAAATGAGCTATTATTTTTTACATCAATGATAAATGTTTGGTTTGTACTGTTGACTTTTTCCCCCCCCAGTGTCTTAAAAGACAAAATAGAAAATCAGGATGCAAACACATAAATCACTAAATTGTTTATTACAGTCAGCAGCAAAATCCAGATTATTTAGAATGTGCAAAAATTCTAAACTGTAAAAAACACGTAGAACAGGTCACACGCCGGCCATTGCCTTTGCAAGGTTACTCAGCACACCAAGGAAAGCTTGATTGAAGGCAGCATTCTGAGCCCTCTCCTCCCTTCGCAAGGTAGTTTCATGCTCCTTTGCCTGACATGCCTGACTGAGAAGCAACTGGATGTGCTGCTCAAGCTGGTCCCAGTTCAGCAGATCTTCAGCCTGCATCTCTGTAAATAGTGTTGAAGGTCCGGCTTGGGGTGGATTGTTTTCTTCTTGTCTAGATGAAAGACAGAAATGGTTGGTGGTTAATCAAAGCAGGTTTAGAAGAAGCTATCTCTATTGTCATTCAGTCTGTACAGCCAATCATGTACAGTAGAACAAAATTACGTTTCTTCTATCTACAATGTTAATCACATGGGCCGCTGCCATAAACAACTTCTCCTTCCCCCATTCTATTACGCTGATCACCAAGCTAGAAGTACCATTTTTATATGGTTTTTGGTATGGCCCGGCCAGGACTTGAACCCCCATCCTCCCGGTTGTGAGGTGGATGCTCTATCAACTAGGCCACCACTCCGGTTTAAAACATAAATACACTTGTTGCTAAAAGCCAGTGGTGGAATGTGACCAAAAAAAGTTCTTCGTTGTTGTATTTAACCACAATTTTAATGTACCTTCGCTTCAGTAAAGTAAATTTTACAAGGGCTGGGTTATGTTTAAATCAGTTGAGTGTTGAGAAGGTAGAAAGAGGGTTTTGAGGAGCTGATGAATAAAGGAAAAGAGAGCAAGAGAAGGGTGGATGAATGAAAGATGGTGAACCAGGAAGTTCAGAAGATTAGCAAGGTGGAAGTGAGAGCAGCTATGGATTATGAGCTACATGTATGAAGTGTGGAATGGCGGTTGGTCCAGATGGCATACCTGTGGATGGAGATGTTTAGGAGAGATGGCAGTGGACTTTTGAACCAGATTGTTTAACACAATTTCAGAGAGTGAGAGGATGCCCGAGGAGTGGAGAATTTTAAGATAAGATAAGATAAGATAAGCCTTTATTAGTCCCACAATGCGGAAATTCCAGGATTGCAGCAGCAAAGGGATAGCAGCACTCAGAGCAATAGTTAATAAGATAATAAGAACTGGTTAGCCAAAGCTGTAGATGAATATACATGTGTACACAGATGCAGACGTGGACAAAATTGTTGGTACCCCTCTGTTAATGAAAGAAAAACCCACAATGGTCACAGAAATAACTTGAATCTGACAAAAGTGGTAATAAATAAAAATTCTATGAAAATTAACCAATGAAAATCAGACAATGTTTTTAATTGTGGTTCAACAGAATTATTTAAAAAAAACAAACTCATGAAACAGGCGTGGACAAAAATGATGGTACCCCTAGAAAAGATTGAAAATAATGTGACCATAGGGACATGTTCAACCAAGATGTGTCCTCTAATTAACATCACAGGTGTCTACAAACTTGTAATCAGTCAGTCGGCCTATTTAAACGGTGACAAGTAGTCACTGTGCTGTTTGTTGACATGGTGTGTACCACACTAAACATGGACCAGAGGAAGCAAAGGAGGGAGTTGTCTCAGGAGATTAGAAAGAAAATTATAGACAAGCATGTTAAAGGCAAAGGCTATAAGACCATCTCCAAGCAGCTTGATGTTCCTGTGACTACAGTTGCACATATTATTCAGAAATTTAAGATCCACAGGACTGTAGCCAACCTCCCTGGACATGGCCGCAGGAGGAGACGGATAATACAAATGGTAACAAAAGAGCCCAGAACAACCTCTAAACGCGTTCATGGTGAACTCGAAGGTCAAGGTACATCAGTGTCAGATCGCACCATCCATCGTTGTTTGAGCCAAGGTGGACTTCATGGGAGATGACCAAGGAGGACACCACTGTTGAAAACAAATCATAAAAAAACCAGACTGGAATTTGCCAAACTGCATGTTGACAAGCCACAGAGCTTCTGGGAGAATGTTCTATGGACAGACAAGAAAAAACTGGAACTTTTTGGCAAGGCACATCAGCTCTGTGTTCATAGACACAAAAATGAA
Organism: Pholidichthys leucotaenia; assembly: GCA_020510985.1. Lineage (NCBI taxonomy): Eukaryota > Metazoa > Chordata > Actinopteri > Cichliformes > Pholidichthyidae > Pholidichthys > Pholidichthys leucotaenia. The sequence continues at coordinate 90,139,055 of CM035847.1, forward strand.
GCATACCAAGAAAAGAACACTGTCCCTACCGTGAAACATGGAGGAGGTTCTGTTATGTTCTGGGGCTGCTTTGCTGCATCTGGCACAGGGTGTCTTAAATCTGTGCAGGGTACAGTGAAATCTCAAGTTTATCAAGGTATTCTAGAGAGAAATGTGCTGCCCAGTGTCAGACAGCTTGGTCTCAGTCGCAGGTCATGGGTCTTGCAACAGGATAATGACCCAAAACACACAGCTGAAACACCCAAGAATGGCTAAGAGCAAAACACTGGACTATTCTAAAGTGGCCTTCTATGAGCCCTGATCTAAATCCTATTGAACATCTGTGGAAGGAGCTGAAACATGCCGTCTGGAGAAGGCACCCTTCAAAGCTGAGACAACTGGAGCAGTTTGCTCATGAGGAGTGGGCCAGAATACCTGCTGAGAGGTGTAGAAGTCTCATTGACAGTTACAGAAATCGTTTGATTGCAGTGATTGCCTCAGAAGGTTGTGCAACAAAATATTAAGTTAAGGGTACCATTATTTTTGTCCAGGCCTGTTTCATGAGTTTGTTTTTTAAAATAATTCTGTTGAACCACAATTCAAAAGCATTGTCTGATTTTCATTGGTTAATTTTCACAGAATTTTTATTTATTACCACTTTTGTCAGATTCAAGTTATTTCTGTGACCATTGTGGGTTTTTCTTTCATTAACAGAGGGGCACCAACAATTTTGTCCACGTCTGTATATACACAGTGCAGGAGCATTGCAGCGAGATGGAATAAACAGCATTTCTGTTTGTTAACCTCTCAAAATTCTGTGGCGTACCAGCGAGCCCATCAGCCTCCCCCGCTCTGGTGGTCAAGGTTTTTTTTTAAGAAAATATGAAGAGTGTGCAAAAACTGATAAACGCCAGTTCCATGAAAATTTCGCTTTTTGCATCAAACAACTGTTAACATTACCTACTTATAGAGGTTCAAACTGGGTTTTTTTTCCAAAATCCAATATGTCCGATGTTATAGACACTACAAATTCATGTTTTCTCAATAAATGCAGGGAGCGTTTTTTTTTTTGTTTGTTTTGTTTTGGTTTTTTACAAAAGCAGATAACTCCACATGGCAAATCAGCACTTGGTATTTGGGTCACATGACTCATCATGGCTGCCTTCCCGGTCTGCTCACTCTGACTGATTTCCCTACTTGCTGTGAGTGATTTTCCAGCCAGTTTTTTTTTTTTTTTTTTTTTGCAATTTTGTTGCATTTTATGTCAAATATGGATAATTTTGATGAAGCAGATGAACCAATGATGCGTTCACCAGTAGGGTGCAAACGAGGTCGGAACAGCGAACAATATTCAGAATTCTTGCCACTATTTGTTATGTTCATAACCAATACTCCAATGATGAGGCCAAAGGTGCAGTATAACATAGCTTTATTATGATAACTCACAGAACACTTAGGTGCTCCCATCAAGGCAGAGGCGCTGGTCGTAAAGAGACTGTGTCTCTTCCGGGTAGGCCTTTTATACCCTGTGACGGAACTGGTAAGGTGTAGCCGTCACCCAAACACACAATAACAATATTAGTAATAATAACCATAATTAATATATAACACTATTATCTTCTATTACACTGTGGCACATATGTTTGGTTCATATTTCCCACAAGAGTGTGGCACATATGTCTGGTTCATATCTCCCACAAATATATGGCTTATGTGGATTGTATGGCTTATGTGGATTGGGGCTTCACGTCTGGAGGAACAAGACAGGAGATGGCGAGGAGGTGTGAAGTCGGGCCCTCGTCTCGGAGAAGAGGACTTGGGGGGTTTCCCGGTACACCAGCGAATAAGAGACAATGGTGAATCTTCAGAGACTTGCATTGTGATTGAATGTTTGCAGAAGCACCATGTGACTTGAGTTCTTAATCCCCCGGAGGTATAAGAGTGAGCTGTAACATTATTCTGCCTCTTCTTGCTTTTTGAGAATGTTGGAAAATTGTGTTCTTCAATAAAGCTGAACCTGAGAAATACACTCAAGTCTCGTCATTGAACACATCTTCCACACTGGTGACCCACGACAAAGAATGGCCGGTGAGAATTCTCCCGAGCAGAGCTCATCAGAGGCCAGCCTGATGGCTGCCTCCACGCTCCGGCTGCCCGATTTCTGGCAGCACAGCCCGCGCTCCTGGTTTAGCGCGGTCGAGGCGGAGTTCAACCTCCGGAGAATCTCAAAGGATGAAACGAGGTTCTACCATGTGGTGGTGAAGCTGGACAGCCACACGGTCCAGCGGGTGGAAGACCTGGTTAACCACCCACCGGACACCGACAAGTACGACGCATTGAAGGAGGCGCTGATCAGCCATTTCACCCCCTCGGTGCAACAGCGAGCAGAGGGGCTCCTAGAGTTGACGGAGTCAGAGAACGACAGACCGGCAGACCTAATGGTGAAGATGCTGAGGCTGAAAGACTCCGAGGATGGCGAATTTATTTTTGCCCACCTTTTCCTCCGGACTCTGCCGCCAGCAGTGAGAGTGACCCTGGCAGACTCACCCCGATTGGCCAAGCGGGACTACCATGGCCTCGGCAAGGAGGCACAGCGACTCGTCGACGCCCACAAGTGGAGCGCGGTTTCGGCCGCGGCAGCTGAGCAGAAGACGGCGCCCGGAGATGGCTTGGAGCCAGTGGTGGCGGCGCCAGACGACCCGACAGCGGTGGCGACAGGCGTCAGGCGACGCGGAGCTGAAGACGGCTTGTGTTTCTACCACCGCTGTTTTGCGGAGAGGGCACACAGATGTCTCCCACCGTGCCGCTTCAAGCATCAGGGAAATGCCAAGACCGGGGGTCGGTAGCGGCTGCGTCCCTCGGAGAAGAAAATAAGCTGCTTTACCTGACAGATGCATTCTCGGGGAAACAATTCCTCGTGGACACGGGCTCCCAGCTGAGTTTCGTCACGCCTACCTACGCGGAACGGCTGATGCCGTCCAAAGCTCCCTGGGTGTCAGTATCAGCAGCGAATGGCTCAGCGATTAAGACCTTCGGCGAGAGGACCATGCGTCTGTCCTTACAGGGCCGTTCATTCGAGTGGACCTTTATTGTAGCAGCAGTCAGTTTTAACATGTTAGGGGCTGATTTTTTGTGCTCACATGGTTTATTGGTTGACCTTGCTAATAGACATCTGGTTAATGCACTTTCTTTTCATTCTATTCCCTGCACAGCTCAGGTGGCTCCGCCGACTGCACACGCCAACGTCACAGCTGCGGGTGGTAAGTTTCATGCTCTGCTCACTCACTTTCCAGCACTCACAGTTCCAAAGTTTTTGGCGACAGTGGCCAAACACGGGGTGGAGCATTTTATCACCACAACTGGGCCCCCCGTTTTTGCAAAAGCCCGGCGCTTGGACTCAGCTAAACTGGCCATAGCGCGTGAGGAATTTGCCAACCTGGAGAAACTGGGCATAATTAGACGCTCGAACAGCCCCTGGGCTTCCCCGTTACACATGGTCCCAAAGGCTGATGGCTCGTGGCGAACTTGTGGTGATTTCCGCAGGTTGAACAATGTCTCGGCACACGACCGCTACCCGATTCCGCACATCCAGGATTTCTCAGTTCATTTGGCGGGGGCGTGCATTTTTTCTAAAATAGACTTGGTGCGCGGCTACCATCAAGTCCCCGTGCGCGCGCAGGATATTCCCAAAACCATGGCAATAACTCCGTTTGGGCTTTTTGAGTTTTTGCGCATGCCGTTTGGGTTAAAGGGCGCCGCGCAAACTTTCCAACGCATGATGGATGCTGTTTTACGCGACCTGCCTTTCGTGTTCATCTATTTAGACGACATTTTGGTAGCCAGCACGTCCGAGGATGAACACGAAACCCACCTCACAGCGGTTTTTCGGAGACTGGCAGAGCACGGGTTGATAATTAACCCAGCGAAGTGCCAGTTCGGGGTGGCGCAGATCGATTTTTTGGGGCACCGCATTTCGCCTGAAGGTGCGGTTCCTCTGCCGGAGAAGGTGCGCGCGATAACAGATTTCCCCCGACCTCAAACGATAAAAGCGCTGCAGGAGTTTCTAGGGATGGTTAATTTTTACAACCGGTTTCTTCCGAGCACAGCGCGGCTTATGCAGCCACTGTACGCGGCACTGAAAAAACAAAAACCCACGAATAAGGTCGAATGGTCTCCGGAGCAGGAGCACGCTTTCTCCCAGGTTAAATCAGCCCTTGCAAGCGCCGTTTTGTTAGCGCACCCGGTCCCAACAGCCCGTTTGGTGCTCACCACTGACGCTTCGGACCTAGCGGTGGGGGCAGTCATTGAACAGTGTGTGGCAGGGACCTGGCAGCCTCTCGCTTTCTTTAGCAAATCCTTGCGCGATAACGAGCGTAAATACAGCGCGTTTGACAGGGAGCTTTTAGCTCTACACTTGGCCATCCGCCATTTCCAGTTCTGGCTGGAAGGGCGCCGTTTCACCGCTTTTGTAGACCACAAACCGTTAACTTTTGCGATGGCCAAAATCTCAGAACCTTGGTCAGGCCGACAGCAAAGACAGCTAGCCGCAATATCGGAGTTCACCACCGATATCCAGCATGTCGCAGGCAAACACAATGTAGTGGCAGACTGTCTCTCACATGCTGTGGCAACGCCAGGCCACGTGGGGGCAGACTCGGTGGCTGTGGGCCAGGGCAGCGACGCGGGAGTGCGCGCAGCCCCGGTCCACGTAGGTTTGGATTATGCAGACATGGCTGCGGAGCAGGTTGGTGACGCGGATGTGCGCGCGCTCCAGTCTGGACCAACAGGGTTAAGGCTGGAGCACAGGGTGCAGCAAATAGGTATGCCCCCATTAATATGTGATGTCTCCACGGGTCGGCCTCGTCCAGTGGTACCAGCCGCGTGGCGCCGCCGCGTTTTTGACTCGGTCCATTTGCTGGCGCACCCGGGGGTGCGCGCATTGATCAAGATGGTGGGGGAGAAATTTGTCTGGCCGGGGTTGCGCAAACAGTTCAAGGAATGGGCAGCGGCTTGTGTAGCGTGCCAGAGGGCTAAGATACACAAGCACACGAGGGCCCCTTTGGAGCCTTTTCACATCCCGGCTAAGCGGTTTGATCATGTGCATGTTGATCTGGTGGGCCCGCTTCCCTCGTCTCAAGGGCACACACACCTTTTGATGATGGTGGACCGCACCACACGTTGGCCAGAAGCGGTACCTCTGGCGTCAACAACGGCGGAAGAGGTTGCGCGCTCGTTTTTAACAGCTTGGGTCGTGCGTTTTGGAGTTCCGTCGGACATAACGTCAGACAGAGGCCCTCAATTTGTTTCCGAACTGTGGTCGTCTATGGCCCGCAGCTTAGGGGTGAAGGTACACCGCACTACCGCGTATAACCCGCAGGCCAACGGTTTATGTGAACGTTTTCATAGGTCACTGAAAGCAGCCCTCAGAGCATCGCTCACGGATACAAATTAGGTGGACAAACTGCCATGGGTTTTATTGGGGTTGCATTCTGCACCGAAGGAGGATTTACAAGCCTCCCCAGCGGAGTTGGTGTTCGCGCAACCTCTCCATTTGCCCGGGGAATTTCTCCTGGAAAATCTTGCGCCCAATTGCCCCCCCCCGCTCAGCTGTTGCAGAGCGGCACAGGATCAAACACGCTGCCTGGCCCAGTGCATCACAGTTTTCCACGCGTTTTTGTGCCAGAGGCTTTGAAAAACGCAGAGTTTGTTTTTGTTAGACATGATGCACAACGCCCAGGGCTGAGACCGCCTTATGATGGACCGTTCAGGGTGCTGGAAAAAAAATGAGAAGCATTTTTTGCTAGATTTTGGGGGCAGAAGGGAGCTAATTTGCATAAACAGACTCAAGCCTGCTTTTGTCCTGGCTGATGAACGAGTGCAGTTGGCGAAAGCCCCCCGCCGGGGCAGGCCGCCGAGAAGGCATGCTCCAGAGCTCCCACAGAGATGTGCTAACAAATCTAATCCCCAGGTGTGAGGAGACGCAGTAGACGCAGCGAAGCCGGCCTACAGCAGATTCGGCAGGAAGCTCAGACCTAAGAGATTGGGAGATTGATTGTTGGTTATGTGGTAATGTTTTTTATGTATGCATTTATGAGTGTTTGTCCCATGCAGACGTTTGGGGGTGTCATGTGGCACATATGTTTGGTTCATATTTCCCACAAGAGTGTGGCACATATATCTGGTTCATATCTCCCACAAATGTATGGCTTATGTGGATTGTATGGCTTATGTGGATTGGGGCTTCACGTCTGGAGGAACAAGACAGGAGATGGCGAGGAGGTGTGAAGTCGGGCCCTCGTCTCGGAGAAGAGGACCTGGGGGGTTTCCCGGTACACCAGCGAATAAGAGACAATGATGAATCTTCAGAGACTTGCATTGTGATTGAATGTTTGCAGAAGCACCATGTGACTTGAGTTCTTAATCCCCCGGAGGTATAAGAGTGAGCTGTAACATTATTCTGCCTCTTCTTGCTTTTTGAGAATGTTGGAAGATTGTGTTCTTCAATATAGCTGAACCTGAGAAATACACTCAAGTCTCGTCATTGAACACATCTTCCACAACACAACATAACAAAAATAATTTTATTGTAAGTTGTCTGTGTTTTTTCAACTGATTTAAGACAATTTTGCACCACTGAATCCAAAAATGACTTCCGTTTCTCTCGATCAGGTCAGGTTTTTATGCTAAGTTAAAAGCAGTTGTACAGCAGTTGTACAGATGTATTGTAAATTGAATAGTAGACATTGATAAAGGTAAGTACATGTAAATTGAATGTTACATCATCGTTGTTCAAAATTCAGAGAATGTCAAGAAATAAAAAAGAATTTTGCATCATATAAAGAGAAAATACCGGTACTGTGGGAATGTGGGAATGACGAGACAGGTTTCTCTCAAGTCAACTTTATTCACATTCACCAGCATCTCAAAGAAGAAAGAGGACAACACAGGAAACTCTCGTCCTTAAATACCAGGACTCTTACAGTTCACAAGTCACATGCATCACAGATCACGTTGCATTATAATCGACAGTAACAAAGCATACCCTCTCTCTGATATCACCCTCACTGTCTACAATGCATCTCCTCTTTAATCCTTTAATTACACCCCCACAGTCTCAAGCCTTGCATACCAAGGCTAACGTCCTTGCAGCTTCCTGTAATCTCCAAGGAAGCTCTGCCTTTGTTCTGATCTAAAATGTGAGTCACAAAGCAGGTCACATATGTGTGTCCACCACACCAGCCCCCCCAACATTTTAGAACAAACAAGAGAATAACAACATGCATGCCGTGATAGAATCAATATACATCAGTCCACATGCCGTCTAGGCTTCAGTCTCCTGCCGTATCTGCTGTAGCTGGGATCCAACATCTCTGCAGCGCTGTCACGCTGGGGGTTTGCCGTCTGGGGGTGAAAACCCTTTGTCAGTCTCTGCGGGTGTTCTGGGGAAACATTACTGTGTGAAGACCCCCGTGTGGGTCTACCTTGCCGCGGGGCCCTTGCCAACAGCACTTGCTCATCTGCCACCACAAAAGCGGATTTAAAACTGTTTATGCCAATTTTCTCTTTCCTACCCCCCAAATCTAGCAAAAACTGCTTGTCCCCTGTTTCTAGTACTCTGAACGGTCCGTCATAAGGCGGTCGCAGCGGGGTTCGATGCGCATCGTGTCTGACAAAAACAAACTCTGCGTTCTTCAAAGTTTTAGGTACAAAAATGCGCGGAAAACTGTGGTGCGCAGGGCCGGGCAGCGTGCTTGATTCTATGTTACTCCGCAACAGCTGAGATGGGGAGGTGTCTGGCGCAGGGTTATCTGGGAGAAACTCCCCAGGCAGCCGGAGTGGCTGCGCAAACACGAGCTCCGCTGGGGAGGCTTCTAAGTCCTCTTTAGGCGCAGAACGCAACCCCAATAACACCCACGGTAACTTGTCAACCCAATTTGCATCCATCAGTGACGCTCTGAGAGCTGCTTTCAATGACCTATGAAAACGTTCACATAACCCGTTAGCCTGTGGATTGTACGCGGTTGTGCGGTGAATTGTGACACCCAGGCTGCGGGCCATTGTTGACCAAAGCTGGGACACAAATTGAGGGCCTCTGTCGGAAGTAACGTCCGACGGAACTCCGAAACACGCCACCCAAGCTGTTAAAAACGCGCGCGCTACCACCTCGGCCGTGGTTGATGCCAGCGGAACCACTTCAGGCCAGCGCGTGGTGCGGTCCACCATTGTCAGAAGGTGTGTGCACCCCTGTGACGGCGGGAGGGGTCCCACGAGGTCCACATGAACGTGATCGAACCTCTTGGCTGGAATGTGAAACGGCTCCAAAGGAGCTCTCGTGTGCCTGTGTACTTTGGCCCGCTGACACGCCGTGCAGGCTGCTGCCCACCCTTTAACTTGTTTGCGAAGACTCGGCCACACAAATTTCTCTCCTACCATTTTGACCGACGCGCGCACTCCCGGGTGCGCCAAAGCATGAATCGAGTCAAAAAAGCGGCGGCGCCATGCGGCCGGTACTACTGGACGCAGCCGTCCAGTGGAGACATCGCAGATTAGGGGGGGGCATACCATCTTGCAGCACCCTGCTCCAAAGGAGCTCTCGTGTGCCTGTGTACTTTGGCCCGCTGACACGCCGTGCAGGCTGCTGCCCACCCTTTAACTTGTTTGCGAAGACTCGGCCACACAAATTTCTCTCCTACCATTTTGACCGACGCGCGCACTCCCGGGTGCGCCAAAGCATGAATCGAGTCAAAAAAGCGGCGGCGCCACGCGGCCGGTACTACTGGACGCAGCCGTCCAGTGGAGACATCGCAGATTAGGGGGGGCATACCGTCTTGCAGCACCCTGCTCTCCACCCTTAACCCTGTTGGTCCAGACTGGAGCGCGCGCACATCCGCGTCACTAACCTGCTCCGCGGCCATGGCTGCGTAATCTACTCCTACGCTGACTGGGGCCGCCACGGCGCGCGAAAGGCAATCTGCCACCACATTCAGTTTGCCCGACACATGCTGAATATCAGTGGTAAACTCTGATATCACGGCCAGCTGTCTCTGCTGCCAGCCTGACCACGGTTCGGAAACCTTGGCCATCGCGAATGTCAGCGGTTTGTGGTCAGCGAACACGGTGAAAGAGCGTCCTTCTAGCCAGAACTGAAAGTGGCGGATGGCCAAATGGAGAGCCAGCAGCTCCCTGTCGAACGCGCTGTATTTATGTTCGCTATCGCGCAAAGTCCTGCTGAAAAAGGCGAGGGGCTGCCAAATCCCGGCTACTTGTTGCTCCACGACTGTCCCTATGGCCACATCTGACGCGTCAGTGGTGAGCGCTATGCGGGCCGTTGGGTCTGGGTGTGCCAACAACGCAGCCTTTGCCAAGGCTGCTTTCACCTCTGAGAACGCTTGGTCCTGCTCCAGGGACCACTCGACCTTATCCGCGGGTTTCTTTTTTTTGAGTGCGGCATACAGCGGCTGCATGAGCTGCGCCGCGCGGGGGAGAAAACAGTTATAAAAATTCACCATTCCCAAAAACTCCTGCAACGCCCTGACCGTCTGCGGCCGGGGAAAATCTGCCACTGCGCACACTTTGTCAGGAAGCGGAACTGCTCCTTCGGGGGAGACGTGGTGTCCTAAAAAATCGATCTGCGCCACCCCGAACTGACACTTCGTTGGGTTGATTATTAACCCGTGATCTCCCAACCTTCGGAAAACTGTGGCCAGGTGTTTTTCGTGTTCGTCTTCGGACGCGCTGGCTACCAAAATATCGTCCAAGTAGACGAACACGAAAGGGAGTTCGCGAAGCACCGCGCCCATCATGCGTTGGAACGTCTGTGCAGCCCCTTTAAGTCCGAATGGCATGCGTAAAAACTCGAATAGGCCAAACAGAGTTATTACCGCTGTTCTGGGTATGTCCTCAGCGCGCACTGGGACTTGGTGGTAACCGCGGACCAAATCTATCTTAGAAAAAACACGAGCCCCTGCCAAATGGATGGAAAAATCTTGGATATGCGGGATTGGGTAGCGGTCGTGCGCTGTAGCGTTGTTTAACCTGCGGAAATCCCCGCAGGTTCGCCATGATCCGTCCGCTTTCGGGACCATGTGTAGCGGGGAAGCCCACGGACTGTTTGAACATCTGATAATGCCCAACCTCTCCAGGTTGGCGAACTCCTCGCGCGCTATGGCCAGTTTAACTGCGTCCAAGCGCCGAGCTTTTGCAAAAACGGGTGGTCCGGTAGTGGTAATAAAATGCTCCACCCCGTGTTTAGCGACTGTTGCCAAAAATGTGGGGACCGTGAGTGCTGGGAACTGAGTGAGCAGTGTGTGGAACTTACCGCTTGCAGCTGTGACGTTGGCTTGTGCTGTCGGCAGGGCCACTCGCGCTGTACAGGGGATAGAATCAAAAGAAAGTGCATTAACCAGGCGCCTGTTAGCGAGATCAACCAACAAACCATGTGAGCACAAAAAATCAGCCCCCAACATATTGAAATTCACTGCTGCTACAACAAAAGTCCACTCAAATGTCAAATGTACGGCCGTGCAGAGACAGAAGCAGGGTCTTCTCACCAAAGGTTTTAATCTCCGAGCCGTTCGCTGCTGTCACTCTGGGACCTCTGGAACCTGCTAGCCTGTCCGCATAGGAAGGTGTGATGAAACTCAACTGGGAGCCTGTGTCCACGAGTAACTGTCTCCCCGAGCGTGCGTCCATCAAGTAAAGCAGCTTGTTCTCCTCCCCAAGGGCCGCGGCTGCTACCGACCCCCGGTCTTGGCGTTTCCCGAACGCCTGAACTGGCACGGTGGTACACATTTGCGTGCCCTCTCTGCGAAGCGGCAATGGTAGAAACAAAGGACGTCTGATCCTCGTTCCCTGGCCCCTGCTGCCGCCGTCGTCGGTGAGTCTGTTACCGCTGCCTCTGGGCCCCCTGTCATCTCCGGTCGTCGCGCCGAGTTCCGCTGCAGCGGCCGTGGCCGCGCGCCGCTTGGTGGCGTTGACAATTTGCTGCGCCTCTCGGCCCAGCGCGCGGTAGTCCCATTGGGCCAACAGTGGCGAACTGGCCAGGGTCGCTCTCGCCGCTGACTGTAGAGTTCTGAGGAAGAGGTGGGTGAAAATGAAGTGATCGTCGTCAGAGTCTTTCAACCTCAACAACTTCTCCATAAGGTTCGCGGGCATATCATTTTCAAACTCCGTCAGCACCAGGAGCCTCTCTGCTCGCTCCTCCACCGAGGGGATGAAGTGCTGGATGAGTGCAGCCTTCAATGTGCCGTATTTGTCGCTGTCCGGCGGCTGGTCGATCAGGATCTCCACATGCTGGGCCGTGTTGTCCAGTTTTGCGACTACGTGGTAGAATTCTGTGGCGTCTACCGATATTCCCCGGAGGTTGAACTGCGCCTCAATCGCATTGAACCAGGAGCGCGGATTGTTCTGCCAAAAGTCCGGTAGCTGGACTGTAGCGGCATTTTCTTGGCTGGGGGCTCCTGGCGAGGCTGGCCCGGGGGAATTCTCCTCTGGCTGCATGCTCGTCTTGGGTCACCAGTGTGGGAATGTGGGAATGACGAGACAGGTTTCTCTCAAGTCAACTTTATTCACATTCACCAGCATCTCAAAGAAGAAAGAGGACAACACAGGAAACTCTCGTCCTTAAATACCAGGACTCTTACAGTTCACAAGTCACATGCATCACAGATCACGTTGCATTATAATCGACAGTAACAAAGCATCCCCTCTCTCTGATATCATCCCCACTGTCTACAATGCATCTCCTCTTTAATCCTTTAATTACACCCCCACAGTCTCAAGCCTTGCATACCAAGGCTAACGTCCTTGCAGCTTCCTGTAATCTCCAAGGAAGCTCTGCCTTTGTTCTGATCTAAAATGTGAGTCACAAAGCAGGACACATATGTGTGTCCACCACAGTACATGTAAACAAAAACGTAAAAAACGTGGCCATAGTTCAAAAAGTTGACCTGACTGGGCAAAACCAATGTGATTTTTGGATTCAGCACATCAAAATTGTCCTAAATCAGCTAAAAAAACTTAGACAATAAATTTGGTGTTGACCAGTGTTACCAGAATTCTTGCTTCTTTGCTGCTGTATGTCTCTGCACACTAACATTAACCGCAACCACTGGCACCAATGCCATATCTGCTGTCGTCTGTCTTTCTGTCACTGCAATACTGATCACGTGCAGTCCTATCTGTTGCTATCTGCACCTACACTACCACATTGAACTGCATCTACAGGTATTACATCTCTTGTTGTCTGTGTATAGGATTGCTGGGTTTTATCATCGTTAATTGTTTATCTCAATTTTGCACTATGGGAGGTCTGGGTCTTTCTTGTCACCATTTGCACCACGGGTTGCATTACTGTACATATTGTATATTAGACTGCTGTTGTTGTTTTTTTTTTCCAGCCTTATTCCTTTTCTTTTTATACGCTGCACACCAATGAAGGGAGAGAGAGAGACGCCATTTCAATTCTCCTGTATGTCCTGTACGTGTAGTTGTATTGACAATAAAATCTTTGAATCTTGAATCTTGAATTATAGCGTTATTATAGCTATATACCATTTTACTGAGTGGATATGCCTAAATCAGTGTGTCAATCATACTACATTGATGCTTATAGACATTCAAGTACAGTGGTGTGAAAAAAGTGTTTGCCCCCTTCCTGATTTCTCACTTTTTTTTGTATGTTTGTCACACTTAAATGCTTCAGATCAACAAACAAATTTAAAATATTAGTCAAAAATAATGCAAGTAAACAAAAAATGCAGTTTTTAAATGAAGTTGTTTATTATTAAGGGAAAAAACAAATCCAAACCAACATGGCCCTGAGTGAAAATCAAATCAAATCAAATCAAATCAACCTTTATTGTCATATTGTTGTACATACAACTGTAGTGCAGGCAAGATGAAATTGTGTTTCTCTCGGCATCCATATAAGTAAAAAGAACATAATTTAAGACACACTCACACACACTCTCACCCCCCACCCCAACACAGCCATTCACACATCCCTGAGATATACATGAAAACTAACTAGAACTATAATATACAAATAATATGCATAATGTCCATAAGGTGCAGTAGTATGTATGAAAGATTCCAGATCACCTGTTCAGCATCCTAACAGCTTGTGGAAGGAAGCTGTTAATCAGTCTGGTGGTTCTGCCTCTGATGCTCTGGAATCGTTTGCCAGATGGCAGAAGTTCAAAGTGTTTATGCAGAGGGTGAGAGTGGTCCTTGACAATGTTCAGTGCTCTGCTCCTACAACGGTTCTGAAAAAGTTCTTGGACAGAGGGGAGGGAAACTCCAATTACCCTCTCAGCTCCCTTAACTATCCTCTGCAGGGCTTTTTTGTCTGACATACTGCAGCTGGAGTACCATGTTGCAATGCAGTATGTCAGAACACTCTCCACCATACCTCTGTAGAAGGTCCTGAGGATGCAGATGGGGAGAGAGGCTTGTTTGAGTTTCCTCAAGAAGTGCAGTCTCTGCTGGGCCAGCTTCCTGATCCTCAAGGAATTCTTCCTCCAGGTCAGGTCCTGCGAGATCTGCATTCCGAGGAACTTGATGTTCTCCACTCTCTCCACCAAACGGCCGCTGATGCTGAGAGGGACATGTTCAGGCTGTGACCGCCGGAAGTCGATAATCATCTCTTTCGTTTTGTCCACGTTGAGCACCAGATTGTTCTCCCTGCACCAGCCCTCCAGGTCTCTAACTTCTTCCCTGTACATTGATTCCTCATCCCTCTGAATAAGTCCCACCACTGTGGTGTCATCGGCAAACTTAATAATCTGGTTCCCCTCGTGTCTGGATACAGAGTCATGTGTTAGAAGTGTAAACAACAGTGGACTGAGTACGCAGCCTTGAGGGGATCCGGTGCTCAGCGTGATAGAGTTGGAGATGTTATTTCCAACACGGACAGACTGAGGTCTCTCAGTCAGGAAATCCAGGATCCAGAGACATGTGGTGGTGTTCAGACTGAGAAGGAGTAATTTCTCCATCAGTCTCTGGGGAATAATGGTGTTGAATGCTGAACTAAAATCAATGTACAGGAGTCTGGCATACTGTAGGTGTCTTTCTGATCCAGGTGGGTGATGACAGAGTGCAGGGTGGTGACTATAGCATCCTCCGTGGAGCGGTTTGAACGATATGCAAACTGGAGCGGGTCATGTGATGCAGGGAGGCAGGTTGTGATGCGTGGTTTGACAAGCCGTTCAAAACACTTCATCACAATTGGTGTCAGTGCAACAGGATGATAGTCATTCAGACAGGACACAACTGGTTTCTTTGCCACTGGTACTATGGTAGAGGTCTTAAAGCATCTGGGAACGATGGCCTGACTCAGGGAGATGTTATAAATGTCAGTCAGGACATCCGCCAACTCGCTTGCGCAGTCTCGGAGCACACGTCCAGGGATGTTGTCCGGACCTGCAGCTTTACGTGGGTTGACCCTGATTAGGGTCCTCCGTGTGTCTGCTGCGTTGTTGATGAAAAAGTGATTGTCCCTTAAACCTAATAACTGGTTGGGCCACCCTTAGCAGCAACAACTGCAATCAAGCCTTGGCATAACTGGCAATGAGGCTGTGGAGGAATTTTTGCCCACTCATCTTTGAGGAATTGCTGTAATTCAGCCACACTGGTGGGTTTTTGAGTATGAACCGCCTTTTAAAGGTCATGCCACAGCATCTCAATCGGATTCAAGTCAGGACTTTGACTAGGCCACTCCAAAGTCTTCATTTTGTTTTTCTTAGCTCAGAGTAGAACGGCTGCTCCTCCACATTGAAAGGAGACAGTTGAGGTGGTTTGGGCAGGACCCACTGGGAAGAGACCTCGGGGCAGACCCAGGACATGCTGGAGAGACTACGTCTCCCAGCTGGCCTGAGAAGGCCTTGATATCCTTTCTGAAGAGGTGGAGCAGGTGGCTGAGGAGAAGGAAGTCTGGGCTTCTCTGCTTGAACTGCTGCCTCCATGACTCGGACCTCCGGAAAATGGATGGATGGATGGATTGATTTTCACCCATGGAGACACCAGTTGTTGATCAAATGTGTTTTAACATCTGATAACTATATTTTGACATCCAAATAATTCTGTATGACCTGCTGCCTGAGCACATAATGCTCCCTCCCGCTCCGTCCAGTGTGCACTCACCTCACCAGAGCAGCATGCAACCTGGTTTCTGTCTCCTCTCCTTCAAGCAAAGTCAAGTTAGTGTATTAATTGTCTTAAAGGAGTGACTGACAGCACTTTTTCACATTTTAATCGCTCACACTTGTCTTAATAAAATGTTTGTGATATATTTTGTTCACATTTTCTTTATTTTTTTACGTAATTATTGAAGCAAATTTGTTTTGTATTTTTCCTAGCTTTCTTGAAACACTCTGATTTAAAGCCTATCACTTTAAGAAACATCCTTCACCTACTACCAACACCGCCCTCCCTTACATCAGTAAGCCTTTAGCTGACTAGCTTCTAGCCTTTAGCCTCCTTCTAGCTTGGATGAGTGGCACTGGTTCACTGATCCATAGTCGATGGTGTATCTCTCGTTACTCCGGCCCATATCCCAATAATTTTGTCGTGATTCCACAACAAATCACTAGCCACGCGTACAAGGCGGCCCCCGGATCGTCGCAACCGACCTGACCTGGGACCTGAGGCTGCTGGACGAGCCAAGGTGAAGCTTGCAGAGCCGAACTGCCGAGCCACAGGATCTCAAAGGGTAGTATCTCTCTCTGCAGGATGCCGCTCCGCTCCCATGGCCAGCAGCTTCCCTATGCTACTTGCAAGAATGGAGCGGAGTTGTGCAGAGCCCTGGATGATGGGCTCTGCACTACGTACAGCAGCTCAACCAGACTCATGTCAATCATCGCTGTTTTCTTTTTGCATTACCGACTGCACTATGTGGTACTCCACAATATCTGCTGCTCACTAATATATTTAAAAATTGCTTGACTAGTATTACTCATTCATATTCTACATTTTATTGCATGTATAGTTTTTTATTTCTATCTTTTATTTTTATCATGTTTAATGTTGCAGCATTGCACCGAGACAAATTCCTAGTTTGTGTACTACATGAACAATGGCAATAAATCTGATTCTGATTCTGATTCTGATTCTGATGATGGTGGGGATTTTTTTGCCTTTGCTTTGATTTTTTTTTTTTTTTTACCTTTTTGGAATGCAAACTGACACCTTGAAAGAAAAACTGCCGTCAGTCCCCAAATATATGTAACTTTTTTTTTTTTTTTCAGCATTTTTAGGAATGCCTTTCTTTGTCTTTTTTTTTTTTTTTGGTTCAGCATGTCACTGGTGTGGTACTAGCTGTGGTGGAAATTCCCAAAACACCGTTGTGTTTGGATTCACAGCATTATCTGACAGTGCTCACAGTTGGGAAAATTTCATTGCCTGCTCCAGAAACTGCATCTTGATGATGGCTGTTTTCAGTGCTAATGAGGCTGAGTGCTGTCCAGTCTGACGTGCAGCTCGCCTCCATTAGCAGATAAGCGGCACATATGGATTTAAAGTACAGACACTACAGTGTTTACTTGTGTTATCTTTGTCAAATATTTAAATTTGTTTGATGATCTGAAACATTTAAGTGTGACAAACATACAACAAAATGAGAAATCAGGAAGGGGGCAAACACTTTTTCACACCACTGTATGCAAATTAATTATATCAACCTAAGATTAATTAACAGTCTATTCAGATTTTAATCTCTATCTACAATATATTTGCTCCTGGTGGTCTCAGTGATTTATGCAAAACATCAAATATCAGCAGGAATGTTTATTGCATAAACATGCATACTGAATGCACTGAGGAGCTCATTTAGCAGCAGACTACATCATCCCAGGTGCACAACCGAGAGGTTTCGCAGGTCCTTCCTACCACGGCTGTCAGACTGTACAACCTAAGCAGAGCTGCTCGCAGAGATAGCAAAAAGACGTAACAAACTAATAGTTTTTTGAATGCAAAGATGCAATAGACTTACACAATGGTCCCCTCCGGCATACAACTAGGAACATACCGGTCGCTATGGAGAGTGAGAATATGTATGGGCACATAATCATACCATGTAGGATAACTAAGTAGACGGTTGTGCTGTTTCATCCCATCTAGCAACAATGCTCTGCACTGTGTGTGTTTATGTATTTACATATTTATTCCATCTAGCTACAATGCTCCGCACTGGGTGTGTTTATATTTATATATCTATATATTTATTCCATCTAGCTACAATGCTCCGCACTGTGTGTTTATATATCTACATATTATTCCATCTAGCTACATTGCTCCGTACTGTGGGTGTTTATATATTTACATATTTATTCCATCTAGCTACAATGCTCCGCACTGTGTGTTTACATATTCATATATTTATTCCATCCAGCTACAATGCTCTGCACTGTGTGTCTGTGTGTGTGTGTATATATATTTTATAGTAATATGTACATATGTATATTAGCTGCTCTTGCTTGCTTGTTTTTTTTTTTTTTTTCTTGCCTTCTGATTGTTGCTCTGAGTGTTGCTATCCCTGTGCTGTTGCAATCCTGGAATTTCCCCGTTGTGGGACTAATAAAGGCTTATCTTATCTTATCTTATCTTATGACTGTAACAGTTTCAATTAATGACAAAATGATCAAACTTATAGTTTCATTTATCTATCTGCACAATAGGAAAAGTTGGAATTTTCCTAAAAAATATTCAAAACACAATATAGAGAAAATTGTGCATACCTTTTTACAAGACATTCATTTAAATTCAGATAGAAATTGATAAATAACCTCCAAGATAAAGTCTATAGTCATCAGAAGCAGTTTAATACCTGTCAAACATTTTATTTAGTGGGTTTAATAAACATAAAGCTCTACATTTTAGTATTTACAATTAAGGCCAAAAAAAGGAAAATAACTCAAATTTACTCTGGACATTTCACTTCAACTTTATTCATATATCGTAGCATGTAATCATGACAAAAAGTCTTCTCAAGCTGCTAGATACATAAGGCACAGATCATACGTAATCCAGAGAAAACCCCAATAATCAAACAATCCTCTATGAGCAGCACTAGGTGACAAGGGGGAGAAAAAACTCCCTTATAAGAAGAATCCTCCAAAAGAACCAGGCTCAGGGAGGGGCCACAACTGGTTGGGGGGGTCAGGGGACAAAAGAAAAAAATTGAAGACAGAACAAAGAAAGTAGAGTGTTTTGCAAAAAACTGAATTCCAGAAACATTTTTGATTCTTCTGTGGAACTCTTATACGTCATGTCTAGAAAAAGCCAACCTACCGCCATCCTTGACACCAGCCCACTGCTCTACTATTGGCCCGCCTAGCTGTCTGTCATGTAGATGGAAGGGGTGCTAAAGGTAGTCTATTAGCCCCCAAGCTAGCACTGGTAACAGGAAGCTCAAACAGAGCGCGCCTTATATTGTTTTTTCTTCAGATCTTAGTCACCCTAATAACCATCCCTGTTACCACCTGGTTCACTGGTCTATAGGCCACAATGTGCCTTGCCTCACTCCAACCTGGCTCCCAGTGTTTTCGCCATGGTTCCATGGTGAGTCACCAGCGCTAGCATACCGGTCATGACATGGGGAGCTGGCTGTGAGAGACAGCAGGTCCAGGCAGCATCCCTGGGTCATGGCAATTACATGCGCCGTGACCTGGGGCTGCTGCCTGGACCTGCTGGCTCTCACGGACAGCTCCCCCACCATCCTCTGGGCATACTCTCGCAGGTAGTGTGGGGGAGCAGTTTTGTGATGGGGCATCCCCTGGCTGGCTGCGGAAGAGGAGCAGAGTACCGCGGAGCGAGCCATTGCCCTTTGAGATCCTGTGGCTTGGTCAGCGGTCTCAGGATGCTGCAATCGGTGGTGCTGGTGATTTGTTGTGATGTTTCGGCGGAATTGTTGGGGGCGGGGGGGGGGGGGGCTGGGGTTGCATGAGATGCACAAACGACTGCAGATCGGTGAAGCAGCACCACTCACCCAAGCTAGAAGGAGGCTAGAGGCTACTCAACTAATGGCTAACTGATGTAAGAGGGAGGGTAGAGTTGAACAGCTGAAGGATGTTTCTTAAAGTGACAGGCTTTAAATCAAAGCGTTTCAAGTAAGCCAAGAAAAACTTTAAAAAACAAATTTGCTTCAATAATTAAAAAATTAAAATGTGAACAAAAATATGTCAAAAACACTTCATTAAGACATGAGTGAGCTGTTAAAATGTGGAAAAGTGCAGTCAATGACCCCTTTAATCTTGTTTTAACCACTTGCACTCTGGTCAATTTCCCTAAAAACGCCAAAAAATAATGTGCCCAAAGTAAATCAAAAGCTGTTCTTCAACCCTTTGCAGCATCTTCATGGGGTTGGTCTCATTTAAAAGAAAACACTTTGAATTTTTTGGCAAAACAGTCATAATCTCTCTAAGTGCTCCGGCCACTGAGTAACAGTCATCTAAACATAGTGAACTTGAAGAAAATAAATTTCGCCTGGGTGTTTTTTTGGATACAAATGCTTGCAAATAACACACAGCTTCAGATCCGGGCTGGAAAATGCAACAGAAATGTAGAACCAAATGTTATCCAGCTGAGGTCAAAATTTTGTAACAATACCACAAAAAATGAATATATTACACAGCTTTGTTCTCAGGCTGTTCCCAGGCGTTTTTGAACTGTGCCAAATTGTGCCAAATGGCACAGTTTGGAAAAACGTCTGTAACTTTTGAATGATTCAATATAGAAGCTTCATCTTGGGCTCTAATGAAAGGTGACACTCAGGGCTGTGTGTGTGTGTGTGGGGGGGTTGTTTATTCATTCATTCATGAATGAATGAACAAACAAGCCCCCACACACAAAGAAGCATGCCACATAAAAAATGTGTGGCTTTTTTTTTTTTTTACAAGAAAAAATAACCTACAGTGCACTAAAAATTATTCTAAAATATTTGTAATGTAGAAGATAACAACTCCCACCCACCCACCCACCCCCGCTACAGAGGACGGACATTGGCCATCGCTACATGACGGATCAGTCATGTGGCGATGTGGTGACCACGGCGCACAGTCCCCGCGGTCCCCGCGCCCCCCCCCCCACCTCGCTACAGAAGAGTAGCGGGGGGGGCCGTTCACAGTCTGGACGCGGCGCACGAACCGTGTACCGCGGCGCACAGTCCCCGCAGTCCCTGTGCCCCCCCCCCACTCGCTACAGAAGAGTAGTGGGTGGGGGGGGGGGCGTTCATGGTCCGGACACGGCGCACGAACCATGTACAGCGGCGCACGGACTTCGGACTTCGTGCGCCGCACAGTTGTAATTTACCGATCGGTCAAAAGTCATTTTTGATTACAATTTTCAGGGATAAAGAATAATTTAGCTTATAACACTTACCTGTTCACAACAGCATGTTGACGGTCTATGATGACCATGGAAGAGAATCCTAAACGTCTACTCTGCTGGGACAGCACCGCCTGTGGCTGAACAGGCCGATGCGCGAATGGCAGTCCCTGTCACACAGGTCGCACTTGTGGGTGGTCTCCGTGCTGCTGGGTCTGTGGCGGTTCTTCCTGCGGGTCCTTTTTTCATCTGCTGCAGCAGTCAGTCTCTCTTCACCCAGCCTTACACAAAACAGCTTTCGAACTTCTGTGCTTCAATTGGCTCGCTGCATTCGCAGCCGTTGGTAGGCGGGTCCTTCTTGCTAGGTTTTCAGTCATTGGTTCTTCAAGGTTTCAAAGAAACCCAATTCAAGGCTCTTATTAGTCAAATGAGAGGTCAATCACATCTAAACCAATCAAAGCACTCCTTTGGCTTTCTGTTCGCGGCTGTGTCTGTAGTGGAAGAACGGAAATGCAGCTTTTTTTTTCAGTGCCTCCTAGGACGCAGTGCCCTCATGCACACTCGTGCACCCTCGTGCGCTCTAGGATGCAGAGACGTGCCCGCCCGCGGTACACTGGAGTGCAAGAGGTTAACTTGTTTTTGCATTTTAAAAATTATTTTTATCTGTCTCCTTTTATTCCATTTTATTGTACAGCACTTTGTAACTCTATGTCTCTGAAAATCACTTCATAATTAAGCTTCACTTACTTGGTTATCGGAGAAAAAGCTCTATGCTGGTGTCTCTTCAGCTTAGCCATTGCTAATGCTGCTCCGAGACATGTGCTGGCTCATCATGTTCTGAGATTTTTTTCGTGCAGCACTTCTTGCGGGTTGTGTGTCATGTCAGGGTCTTTCCTTCCATCTTTGTTATAAAATCCAAAAAAGGCCCCACATTTGAGCTAACTTTGAGCTGCTTCTTAATTTTCAAAGCTGGCTGGAAATCTCCAAGACAAGCTATGACTTCACTTGACTGGTTGCTTGCTTTGCACCATCTAGTGGACTGAAAATACCATTAATTAACTGATAACCCAAAAGTACATGTGTGCATTTTTTTAAAATAAAAGATCAAGCTATGCGTATATGGATCGATGCATTGTCGCCAGTACCAAGTATCGCGATCCATCACTGAATCAATCTTTTTTTCCCATCCCTAAACAAATATAAGAGTATTAAACACTAACATTTCATAGACCTAAACTTTTTAAATGATTTCTCATTAAGAAAAATAAGGCACTTTAAGTTTTATTTCTAGGCATAGTTTATCAAAAAGCAGTTAAAAGCACTACAATATAGTATCACTGAATTATTTAGAATTTAATTATTGAGTTTAAAATGTACATTTTTAGCTTTCCATTTCCACTTTATTAAATCAAGAGACATCATTAAACAAATGAGACCAAATGTTAATGAACTTACAACAAACCAGGGTTTTATGCAGCGTTCGTGAATCCAGAGCAGGTATTTGGTAGTGAGGTGATTTGCACACAGATCTGCTCAGAGATTTACTAAAGTTTCATGAATGAGACCCAGTGAGGGAAAAAATAAATCATCTAAAGCATTTAGACTGGACTTACTTTAGAAATCTGATGCACTGAGCTAACACAAATAACTTTGAGCTTGCCAAGTCTTGTACTGGTTGAATTTATTCCCATCTGTGGCAAGACTACAGCGGGGAAAATAAGTATTGAACACATCAACATTTTTCTCATTAAATATATTTCTGATGGAGTCATTGGCCTGAGATGTTCACCTGATATCAATAACAACCCAAGTAATCCATACATACAAAGAAATCAAGGCAACTGTGTTCACAAAGTAAGTTATATTTAATAAAGTGGAATGACACACGGAATGCGTATTGAACACATGAAGAAAAAGAGGTGAAAAAAGGCATAGAAAGCCAAGAAACCAGCTGAAATCCATCAGAATTGAGGAAGCCATCCCATCCCCCATCAGTGCAAATTAATTTCAGCTGGTTAAGTTCTGACTGATTGCCTTTAAAGAGATCTGTGAATGTCATATTGTCATACCCAAAGAACTCATAATGGGTAGAAGTAAAAAGCTCTCTAGACCTCCACAACCTTACTGTTGCAAAACATAATGATGGATTGGTTACAGGCGCTATTCTAAACTTCTGAATGTTCCAGTGAGCACTGTTGGAGCATCATTCAGAAGTGGAAAGAACATCATTTTACCATAAACCGGCCACGACCAGGAGTTCTTCGTAAGATTTCTGACAGAGGAATCAAAAGAATTATCAGAAGAGTTATCCAAGCACCACAGACCACTCATGGAGAGCTCCAGAAAGACCTGGAGTTAGCAGGTACTGCTGTTTAAAAGAAAACAGTAAGTAATGCACTCAACCGACATGGGCTCTATGCCCACTCACCTTGAAAGACTCCATTGCTGAAGAAAAAGCATGGTGAAGCTCGTTTAGAGGTTGCTGCACAACATTTGGGGAAGCCAGTAAAATACTGGGAGAATGTAGTCTGGTCAGATGAGACCAAAATTGAACTTTCTGGATGCCACAACACTTGTCTTGGCTTTCTATGCCTTTTTTCCACCTCTTTTTCTTGATGTGTTCACTACTTATTCCCTGAGTCATTCCACTTTACTAAATACTAAATATAACTTGTTTTGCAAACACAGTTGCCTTGATTTCTTTGTATATATGGGTTACTTGGGTTGTTACTGATATCTGGTGAAAATCTCAGGTCAGTAGCTCCATCAGAAATATGTTTAATAAGAAAAATGTTGACATGTTCAATACTTATTTTTCTTGCTGTATCTTTGAATATGCTGGTCCATAAGCATTTAAATCAGTGGGCTCAGCTCTTCCAAACTGAATACAGAGTCAAATGAGAAGAGACTGCCCAGTGTCCCACCCTTTCTCATCCCCGTCATTTACAATGCCCCTCTCTTCTTCTTCTTCTTCATTGCTCCCACTCCCACCCTCTCTAGGTGTCCTTTAATTTATGCCCGGCGTAGGGAGCACTCAATACAGTCCCGCTGTCTGCAGTGCAGTAGATAGCTGTTAATGAGAAGAGCCCCCCCCCACCTCCGTTTTATCTCTTTTCTTGTGCCCCCCTATTATCTTGGTGCAGTCTATAAGCGTGCAGTTACCTTACTAGGTCTGATAACACCCCAATAGGCAACCAGTAGTGATGAGCTTTCTATATACAGTGTTCCATGTACAATGCCACTATCACGAGAGCAGACCTCTGGTTTAGAAAAAAAAAAAGATGGATGCAGTCACACAAGCAGGGCTAGCTTGTTCTGAATATCTACCAAATTTACAACGGCGGCCTCCATCGAAACACGACTTCTCACATGCCTGATTCTCTCTCTCTCTTTCTGTCTCGCTCTCTGTCAGCTGCAGCAGTTTCTTATCTTCCCCCTCTTCTGCCTGGGAGATAACAGTAATTCTTCTCCATGCTGTAACCCCCCCCCCCCACACACACACACACACACATACACACATACACACATACTCGCCTTGCATACACACACACACACACACACATACACACATACTCGCCTCGCATACACACACATGCACACAACAGTCCATCCATCTCTCATTAGGCTTTCCAATTCCAACACATGCAAACATATCCCGCACATACGTATGTATTTCTTGCTTGTGGTCACAGACATAGTAAATGTACACGCGCATGTGTGCACACACACACGCTACCCTCCCCCCAGCCTTTACACAGACTGAGATGCTGGCAATGTCTTTCTGCTCAGTCAAGATAAAGGGTTAAGACTGCACTCGGACTGCCGTTCTTTGTGAGATTTGGAGATGGGGGTGGGGGTGAGGAGGAGGGTGGAGAAGTGATGGGGAAAAAAAATGAAATCAAACATTTAAGCACAGATTATTCTATCGGCCATACAGAATAAAGTAACTGCATTTTAAACCTCTCCTCACCGCCTGATCATCCCTTCTTCTCTTCTGTTGCTCCTGGTCCTCTTCTCATGCACTCACCTAGATTCCTAGATATATCGAGACAAAGCATATGAAGTGTATATGTAGTTTTTTTTTCTCTTTTTTTTCTGAATGTGGCTCAAGCCTGGAGTGTTGCAGCCAGATAAAAGAATTAGCGGTTGCACACAGGGACCGGGGCGCTAAGTACAGCCACGAATTAGAATGTCTATCTCTGTCGCTTGTGGCTCATCCGCTTGCGCTAGCCGTGCTTCGCGCTCGTAAACAATTTAATCTTTTCACTACAGTTTAGGAAAAAAGAGAGCAAAGAAGGAGTGGATGTGGGGAGAAGAGAGAGAGAGAGAGAGACAGAAGGGGGAGAAAATCAGGAGGAGTCATGAACATTACCCCACCACGTACTCCTCTTTTTCTCTCCTTCCACATCCTCTCAGCGACCTCTCCTTTTAAACAAGAACCCTGACGCAAACGCTTGTAAGGTGCTTGAAGATTGAATCAGCTCGCTTTCATTTTCCTCTGCTCGGCCCCATTCTTTTGGGCCCTTCTCCCTCTCTCTTTTTCACCTCTCTCTCTCTCTCTCTGCACAGCATCCCATCACCCCAGCCACCTCCCTCCTACTTCCCCTCCTCCTCTCTCTCTTCCTCTTCTCTCCACTTTTTTTTTTTTTTTTTTTTTTTTGAAATTGAAGATGTGTAGAGGCTTGGGCTTTGGGGCCCCAAGTCTATTTTGGAGCTGTAATAAAATTCATAGCTTGACACACACAAGATGCATGCGTACACACACACACACACACACACACACACACCTGGTCAAGGGAATCACACAGCAGTATATAGTGGTCTCCTGCTGTATTACCTTTAAACCATCCTTCATATGTGCGGCACTTCAGCAGCCACACCATATTTCGTAACACTCCAACAGTGTACTGTCTTTATTCATAGTAAACTATCAATTCACCATGACTATATACCTATACACAGTCAGGCTGTGGGGAGAGACTGTGGCTAAGCTGGGGAGAATTATGGGATGTGTCAGCGTACGCACTCAATAATGTTGATTAATAGGCCGTCGTGTCGCACACTGCCAACATCTCTGCCACTTACAAGACCTTTTACCACTGGATCGGGCAACATTCATACTTGCACCTCACGCACCCTGAAGCAGCACAGGCAAATGTGGACAGTAGTAGAGATGAAAGTTCCAAACTTATTGAGTATGCAAGTGTTTTTCTTTTCATTAATTACTGAACTAAAGGGTGAAATCTAAATAAGCCATTACTGTTAAAGATGCACTCCGGTGGATATCAATCCCCTATAAAAACAAATCTGCAATGTTTAAAATGGGATCTTATGCCCCCTTTTCTATTAAAAAAAATCTTCCATTGTCTTACAGTTTCATGTCAGATTTTTTCCTCTTCCTTCAAACAACAAGATCTATGATTGCTAGGCCCACCTACATCCCACACGGCTAATAGTGGCTAGTGCTACTTTATCACAACAAATCCTGTCATCAAAAGACTTACCGGTTGAAGGACATGCCCAGTTATATGCATGGTGGCCCAGGATAATGACTGAAACTGCATCAAAACAGTTTAATGTTAAAATAGAGCAATTTAATGGTAAAACTCATCTTAATTTGGGTCAAGTTTTCAAAGCAGATGGTTAAAAAATGCCAACTGGCCTGGAGGCTAACTTCAGTTAGGTCAGAGAGTCCTGAGTGGCTCAACACTACTGACATGTCAGCGCCATGCATAGTTACATCACCAAAAACGCTTCATCTAAATTTGCCTTTTTTCAGGGGGCGGGGCTTAAGTGAAACTTTAACGCAAGGAAAAAACAGAGACCCGAGACATTTGAGTGATTTCGTTCTTGATATGTCTTGTCAGTCATAAAAATTATGTTACAGACATGTTAATAAGAAGAAAAAAAAAACTTAGATTTTTGGCAGTGTCACTTGAAGATCTGCAGCAGGCATGGAGAGAGGACCCAAGATGCAAGCAATGACCATTTCACAGAGATTTATTAATTATGACTAACAGCTGAGGCATAGATCAGGAAACAATGAGCTTACACTTAACACTTAATTAACTAGAAAATAAAGCAACAGCATGGGAGCTGAACTGAACAGAAGGAGATAAAAACTAAAGACAAGTTAATACGATATACACTACCGTTCAAAAGTTTGGGGTCACTTAGAAATTTCCTTATTTTTGAAAGAAAAGCACTGTTTTTTTCAATGAAGATAACTTTAAACTAATCAGAAATACACTCTATACATCGCTAATGTGGTAAATGACTATTCTAGCTGCAAATGTCTGGTTTTTGGTGCAATATCTACATAGGTGTATAGAGGCCCATTTCCAGCAACTATCACTCCAGTGTTCTAATGGTACAATGTGTTTGCTCATTGCGTCAGAAGGCTAATGGATGATTAGAAAACCCTTGTGCAATCATGTTAGCACAGCTGAAAACAGTATAGCTGGTTTTGTCGGCCTCCGTCGGTCTATGATGACCATGGAAGAGAATCCTAAACGTCTACTCTGCTGGAACAGCACCGCCTGTGGCTGAACAGGCCGATGAGCGAATGACAGTCCCTGTCACACAGGTCACACTTGTGGGTGGTCTCCGTGCTGCTGGGTCTGTGGCGGTTCTTCCTGCGGGTCCTTTTTTCATCTGCTGCAGCAGTCAGTCTCTCTTCACCCGCCTTGAGCTGTCTGGTCAGGGTGCCTCTCCATTTGGAGCGGTCCGTTGCAAGGTCCTCCCAGCGCTCTGTGTTGATATCCAGGGCCTTCATGTCTCTCTTGCAGACGTCTCTAAAGCGCAGCTGTGGGCGGCCAACGTCTCTCCTGCCAGTTGCCAGTTCTCCATAGAGGACGTCTTTGGGGATTCTGCCATCCTCCATACGGTGAACGTGGCCTAGCCAGCGGAGCCTGCGCTGCCTGAGTAGAGTGAACATGAAGGGAAGGCCGGCGCGGGAAAGAACTTCTGTGTTGGGCACTTTGTCCTGCCAGGATATGTCCAGAATGTGACGAATGCAGCGCAAGTGGAAGGAGTTCAGTCTCTTTTCCTGCCGGGCGTATGTTGTCCACGTCTCACTCCCATAGAGCAGTGTGCTGATGACGCAGGCGTTGTACACTGCCATTTTCGTCTTGACAGAGAGTTTGGGATTCTCCCACACTCGTGTGGTGAGGCGAGCGAGTGTGAAGGCTGATTTTCCAATCCTCTTGTTGATCTCTGTATCAAGGGAGAGGTTGTTGCTGATCGTGGACCCCAGGTACGTGAACTGATTCATGACCTCCAGCTTGTAGTCATCAATGGTGATGGTTGGTGGTGCTTCCGTGCCTTGCACCAAGACGTTAGCCTTCTTCAGGCTGATGGTAAGCCGGAAGTCCTTGCATGCCTGGGAGAAGCGGTCCATCAGGGTCTGAAGCTCCTGCTGTGTGTGGGTTGCGACTGCAGCGTCGTCTGCGAACAGCATGTCTCTGATTAGAGCCTCGCGTACTTTGGTTCTGGCTTTCAGGCGGGCGAGGTTGAAAAGCCTGCCATCAGATCTTGTGTGCAGGTAGATTCCCTCTGTTGCTGTGCTGAAGGCATGCCTCAGGAGCATAGCAAAGAAAATCCCAAAGAGGGTTGGCGCAAGTACACAGCCCTGTTTCACTCCACTGCGTATGTTGAATGGCTCTGAGACGTTGCCATCGTGCTGCACTATCCCCTGCATGTTGGTGTGAAACGATTCGATGAGGCTTTGCAACTTTGGTGGGCATCCTATCTTTGGCAGGATCTTGAAAAGGCCCTCTCTGCTGACCAGATCGAACGCTTTGGTGAGGTTGATGAAGGCGACGTACAGAGGCATGTTCTGTTCTCTGCATTTCTCCTGGAGTTGGCGGATGGAGAATATCATGTCTACCGTCGATCGCTCAGCGCGGAAGCCACACTGAGACTCGGGGTAGACACGTTCGGCAAGCTTCTGTAGACGAACGAGAACAACTCGTGCGTAGACTTTGCCAACAACGCTGAGGAGGGAAATGCCCCTGTAGTTGTTGCAGTCGCTTCTCTCCCCTTTGTTTTTGTAGAGGGTGATGATCTTGGCGTCCCTCATGTCCTGTGGTACGGCACCTTCCTTCCAGCACTGGCAGAGGACGTCATGCAATGGCAGCAGTAGGGCGGTCTTGCAGTGCTTGATCAGGTCAGGGGGTATGCCGTCGTTGCCGGGTGCCTTGCCAGCGGCCAAGCTATCAATGACCTTACTGAGTTCGTCGATGGTTGGCTCGGCGTCAAGTTCGTCCATGGATGGCAGGCAGTCAATGGCATCAAGGGCTGATGGTGTCACGGTGTTCTGTCTAGAGTAGAGGTCGGAGTAGTGTTCCACCCATCTCTCCATCTGCTTGTTCTTCTCTGTGATCATCTCCCCAGTGGAAGATTTGAGGGGGGCCGTCTTGCTCTGAGCCGGACCAAGTGCTTTCTTGATGCCATCGTACATACCACGGATGTTCCCTGTTATGGCAGCGGTTTGAATGTCTTGGCTGAGCTGAGTCCAGTACTCGTTGGCACAGCGCCGAGCAGTCTGCTGAACTTTGCTTCTCGCAGCCCTGAGAATCTGGAGATTCTTCTCGTTTGGGTACTTCTTGTACTCAGCAAGTGCTGAGCGCTTGGCTTCAATGACGGGGGTCATCTCGGTCAACTTGGCATCAAACCAGTCCTGTGACTTCGAGGTCTTCCTCCCAAAGGTAGCCAAGGCTGTGCGGTAGATGGTGTTTCGCAGCTCTTCCCACTTCTGCTTTGCAGATTCTCCTCCTTGTGGTACACCAAGTTCCTTCTCAAAGGTGGAGGCAAACTGCTCAACAAGTTCTGGTTGGGCCATCTTGCTGGTGTCAATCCGTGCCTTTCCAGGTTGTCTAGCACGATGGAATTTCTTCAGCTGCAGCTTGACCTTGCAACACACCAATGAATGGTCTGTGTCGCAATCTGCACTCTGAAACGAACGGGTGATTAGCACGTTCTTCAGTGAGGTGCGCCTGGTCAGGATCAAGTCTAGCTGGTGCCAGTGCTTTGAGCGTGGATGTTGCCAGGAAACCTTGTGTTGGGGCTTGGTCTTGAAGAACGAGTTTGTGATGCACAGATCGTGATATGTGCAGAACTCGAGCAGCCGCTGTCCGTTATCGTTCATTCTGCCCACGCCAAAAGGTCCAAGACAGGAGGGCCAGGAGTCGTGGTCAGCACCCACTCTGGCATTGAAGTCTCCAAGGAGAATGAGTTGTTCAGAGTTGGGGATGATCCTGACAGTTGTTGCGAGATTCTCGTAGAACTCGTCTTTTGCCTCTGGTGTGGCTGTCTGTGTTGGGGCATACACACTGACGAGGGTGACTGGGCCTTCAGTGGTGTTCAGGCGGAGGGTGAGGAGTCGTGCAGAGCCAGTGCTGCACGGTTCCACCATCTTCAGCAAAGTGTTCTTCACTGCGAAGCCCACTCCGTGTTCCCTGTGTTCGTCACTGCCCTTTCCCTGCCAGTAGAACGTGTAGTCCTTCTCTCTCAGTGTGCCTGCATCAGCTAACCGTGTTTCCTGGAGAGTGGCGATATCCACTCCCAGTCTCTTCAGCTCATTATTGATGATGGCAGTCTTCCTGGTGTCGTTGATGTCCTTGAGGTTAGCAGCGAGTCCTGTCATCATAGTGCGGACGTTCCAAGTTCCCAGTTTTAGAGTTGGTCTCTTTTGTTTTATTGTCTTGTCTGGTGCGAAGGTTCTCAGCCTGCTGTTTGGATTTCTCCTTATCCCCATGCACCCAATGAGGAAAGCAAGCTGTGGCGGGACAACACCTTATTGGCTGGGGGCTGCCCAGCTTGAGGTGGGCGGTAGCTGTCCAGTGAGATCTGATGATCCCTCCCACCGTCGGGAACAACCCCTGGCGCCACGCTCTATGCCAATTGAGCAGTGGCTTATAACCGGTAACTGTCATTCCCCGTGTTTTGTCTATGCCAAAGGCGAAGCTGGAGTGTCCTCTCCAGTGATCCGGTGTTCTACCTTCCAGCGTTGGGCGTTGGTAGGATTCAAGCCTGGGCAGGAAGATATGGAGGACAAGATGTTGCCCATGCAGCATGTCCCCCCTCTCCACGTCACTGATGAATCCAAAGGAACAGCAGGGCTGCTACAGTTTGGCACCAGCGCCGTTGCAGGAGCTGCCAGAACGATGTTGAGCACAACATAGAACTGCCTTAGGGGCTCCGACTCCGGATTTTTCCTCAGGGTTGACTCCCGAAGCCTTTCCCGTGACCGGGTATGTCGCAAGGCAGCAGAGGTTTGAAATCAGGGTTTACCTTCCCCTAGATGGGCTACCTTCCCAGGTTGACGAGCCACCATCTACCCGAAGCATCTGGTTTTAAGGCGCCAGAGATCCGCCCTCGCCCCTTCTCCTATTAGTAAAAGCAGTTCCGCCATAGCTGGTTAGAGAAGCTATAAAAGCCGTCTCGTGGCGCCACGAGACGGCTTTTGTTGTGATGTGGCGCATTATAAATAAAGCTGAATTGAACTGAATAAAACTGACCTTCCTTTGAGCAGGTTGAGTATCTGGAGCATCACATTTGTGGGGTCGATTAAACGCTCAAAATGGCCAGAAAAAGAGAACTTTCATGTGAAACTCAACAGTCTATTCTTGTTCTTAGAAATGAAGGCTATTCCATGCGAGAAATTGCCAAGAAACTGAAGATTTCCTACAACGGTGTGTACTACTCCCTTCAGAGAACAGCACAAACAGTCTCTAACCAGAGTAGAAAGAGAAGTGGGAGGCCCCGCTGCACAACTGAGCAAGAAGATAAGTACATTAGAGTCTCTAGTTTGAGAAATAGACACCTCACAGGTCCTCAACTGGCAGCTTCATTAAATAGTACCCACAAAACGCCAGTGTCAACATCTACAGTGAAGAGGCGACTCCGGGATGCTGGCCTTCAGGGCAGAGTAGCAAAGAAAAAGCCATATCTGAGACTGGCCAATAAAAGAAAAAAGATTAATATGGGCAAAAGAACACAGACATTGGACAGAGGAAGATTGGAAAAAAGTGTTATGGACGGACGGATCAAAGTTTGAGGTGTTTGGATCACACAGAAGAACATTTGTGAGATGCAGAACAACTGAAAAGATGCTGGAAGAGTGCCTGACGCCATCTGTCAAGCAAGGTGGGGGTAACATGATGGTCTGGGGTTGCTTTGGTGCTGGTAAGGTGGGAGATTTGTTCAGGGTAAAAGGGATTTTGAATAAGGAAGGCTATC
Source organism: Pholidichthys leucotaenia (assembly GCA_020510985.1). Lineage (NCBI taxonomy): Eukaryota > Metazoa > Chordata > Actinopteri > Cichliformes > Pholidichthyidae > Pholidichthys > Pholidichthys leucotaenia. The sequence goes on from CM035847.1 coordinate 90,170,594, forward strand.
ACTCCATTTGGCAATGCCATGCCATACCCTGTGGACAGTGCTTGATTGGAGCCAATTTCATCCTACAACAGGACAATGACCCAAAGCACACCTCCAAATTGTGCAAGAACTATTTAGAGAAGAAGCAGGTAGCTGGTATTCTATCTGTAATGGAGTGGCCAGCGCAGTCACCAGATCTAAACCCCATTGAGCTGTTGTGGGAGCAGCTTGACCGTATGGTACACAAGAAGTGCCCATCCAGCCAATCCAACCTGTGGGAGGGGCTTCCAGAAGCGTGGGGTGAAATTTCTCCAGATTACCTCAACATATTAACAGCTAGAATGCCGAAGGTCTGCAATGCTGTAATTGCTGCAAATGGAGGATTCTTTGACGAAAGGAAAAAATTATTATTTCAAATACAAATCATTATTTCTAACCTTGTCAATGTCTTGACTATATTTTCTATTCATTTTACAACTCATGGTGATAAATAAAAGTGTGACTTTTCATGGGAAACACAAAATTGTCTGGGTGACCCCAAACTTTTGAACGGTAGTGTAACTAATAACAAACTGAGGAGCCAGGAGTAGATGAGGGGATTCACAGGAGCACAGGAAGAACAGATCCTTTACATACATGTAGGAATTATTATGTTTCCACAATGTGCTGAGAAACAAGACTGAACTGAAAGAGAAACTGATAATTGCAAATGGTAAAACAGATGTGGACTCAGGTGCCAGGCATCAAACAAACAAGGAGGCTACATAAACAACCCAAAAGGTAAATAGTAAATCATAGCTCAAAATAGCAGGCAGTCTTTTTATGTTCCAATAGGCAATCAGTGTGCACAGAGTATAAAAACACATGAAAATTTCAGTCAACTTACCCTTCTCCTCTTGTCCTTATGGTAATAAAAACTTGTATACCTGTAAATATAACCAAACATTATTAATGCCAAATTTGATATTTGAATTTGAATTTTTTGAATTTTGTATACTTTATTGATCCCCAGAGGGGAAATTGAGGGCATCCACCTGGATGGCTATGAATATGTACTGTATATTGTTAAAACACACATAAATATATAACCTTGCCACAGTAGAACAACAGGGTAAGTTTTGAGTGCATAAACCAGACCTTAAGAGTCCGGAGTGGTGGCCTAGAGGTAGAGCATCCGCCCTACAACTGGGAGGCCAGGGTTCAAGTCCCGGCCAGGTCATGCCAAAGACCATATAAAAATTGTACTTACCACCTTCTAGTTTGGTGCTCAGCATAATAGAATGGGGAAAGGAGAAGTTGTTTGTGGTAGTGACCCCTCTGATTCCACATGTGATTAACATTGTAGATATATTATGTTATAATTCCTTTGAGGGCCTGGTCCTCAGTATTGGACATTTTAGGCTAAACCCAATTTTATTTGCCATAGTTTATCGTCCCCCATCAACCTACTCAGAGTTTCTATCCAAATTTGCAGAATTTTTAGCTGATTTAGTGCTGAAATAAGATTTATAATTAAGATAAGATAAGCCTTTATTAGTCCCACAACGGGGAAATTCCAGGATTGCAACAGCACAGGGATAGCAACACTCAGAGCAACAATCAGAAGGCAAGAAAAAAAAACAAGCAAGCAAGAGCAGCTAATATACATATGTACATATTACTATAAAATATATATATACACACACACACACACAGACACACAGTGCAGAGCATTGTAGCTGGATGGAATAAATATATGAATATATGAACACACAGTGCAGAGCATTGTAGCTAGATGGAATAAATATGTAAATATATAAACACCCACAGTACGGAGCATTGCAGCTAGGTGGAATAAATATGCAAGTATATAAACACACACAGTGCTCCGCACTGTGTGTGTTTATATACACACATTATATACATAATTCAAAATTATAGTAGGGGACGGTGGCACAGTGGTTAGCACAGTGGCAGCACAGCAAGAAGGTCATGGGATCGATTCCACCCTTGACCATCGTGGGTTCGATCCCACCCCCAGACCATCGGTGACCCTTCTGTGTGGGGTTTGCATGTTCTCCCCGTGTCTGCGTGGGTTTATTCCAGGTACTCCGGTTTCCTCCCACATGCCAAAGAAATGCAAGTTAGGTTAATTGGCATCAACTGGGGATTCTAAATTGTCCTTAGGTGTGGATGTGAAAGTGAATGGTTGTCTGTCTCTCTGTGTTGGCCCTGCGATGGACTGGCGATCTGTCCAGGGTGTACCCTGCGTCTCGCCCAAAGATGCTGGGATAGGCTCCAGCCCCCCCGTGACCCGAAAGGATTAAGTGGCAGAAGATGGATGGATGGATGGACTTTAATATACATGTAGATGTAGATAGTAATTGCCTTAATATGGCATTTAATTCAATTTTAGACTCGATGGTGTTTTCTCAGAAAGTCGGAAATTCTACCCATTATCTCCACCATACGTTGGACCTTGTTCTGACATATGGCATAGAAATAGAAAAGCTGGTAGTGTCTCCTTATAACCCTGTACTGTCAGACCATTGTCTGTTAACCTTTGATTTTACTATTTCTGACTATTTGGCTCCTAAGAAAAAATATTACTACCGTAGATGTCTCTCAGATGATGTTGTTACCAAATTTATGCATATTGTTTCCTCTATGCCATGTGTCAACACAACGGAAATAAGCTATAGACAGCTTACTCCTTCTGTAATTGATAGCATGGTAGATAGTGTTACAGCTTCTCTGCATCAGACTCTAGACATGGTAGCCCCTTTAAAAAAGAAAAAGTCTAATCAGAGATTTCTAACCCCTTGGTTCAACACAGAAACTCGTAGCATAAAACAGAAGACCTGTCAATTAGAAAGAAAATGGTGCTCCACTAATTCAGATGAAATCTATTTAGCTTGGAGAAATCATCTTTTAATTTATCAAAAAAAAAAATCTCTTAGAAAAGCTAGAATGAGTTATTATTCTGCATTAATAGACGAGAACAAGAATAATCCCAGGTTTCTTTTCAGCACTGTAGCCAGGCTGACAAAGAGTCAGGACTCTGTCAATCCTAGCATTCCCTTATAGCTTTCTAGTCAGGACTTTATGAACTTTTTCAACAATAAAATTTCATCTATCAGAGATAAAATCAGTCAGATTCTTCCCACCATTAACTTAAATACAGTAACTACTACAACAAACTACAACAAGCAATCAATTCTTTATTAACTTTAGGCCATGTACCGCAGGCTTTTAAAACTGCTGTAATTGCTCAAAAAGCCAACACTGGATCCAGGAGTTTTAGCTAACTGTAGACCAATCTCTAATCTCCCTTTCATTTCAATAATCTTTGAAAGAGTTGTTGCTACGCAATTATTTGACCACTTGCAGGGAAATGGTTTATTTGAAGAGTTTCAGTCTGGGTTTAGAATCCATCATAGTACTGAAACAGCCTTAGTGAAGGTCACTAATGACCTCCTGATCGCATCTGATAATGGACTTGTTTCTGTACTTGTCCTTTTAGACCTTAGTGCAGCTTTTGATACTATCGATCATAATATTCTACTTGATAGATTAGAACACTATGTTGGACTTAATGGAACTTCGTTGCAATGGTTTAGATCTTATTTATCTGATAGGTTCCAGTTTGTTCATGTCAATAATGAGTTTTCTTTCAACTCAAAGCTCAGTCATGGAGTTCCACAGGGATCTGTGCTAGGCCCTACTCTTTTTAGTTTATATATAACCCTAACCCAACATTATTAGGAAGCACTGTATACATTTTCATTATTATGCAGATGACACACAATTATACCTGTCAATGAAGCCAGATGATAGTAATCAATTAGCCAAGTTAGAAGCCTGTCTTAAGGAAATCAAAGCTTGGATGACTTGTAATTTCCTGCTGTTAAATTCAGATAAGACTGAAGTCATTCTTGTTGGTCCAAAAAAGGGATAAGGACCTGTACTTATATAGCGCTTTTCTAGTCTCCAAGACCACTCAAAGTGCTTCACTAGCACTAACCCTCTGCTCTAAGGGCCTATAGGAAACAGATATCTAGGGACAATTTAGAACAACCAATTAACCTAACATGCATGTCTTTGGATTGTGGGAGGAAACCAGAGCCCCCGGAGTAAACCCACACAGCAAGGTTCCTACCCCTGCCAGCCTGGGGATTTGAACCTGGAACCTTCTAGCTGTAAGGCAACAGTGCTAACCACTGCACCACCGTGCTGCCCAACCTTAGAAATACCTTTCCAAATCAAACTTTTAGTTTGGATGCAGTTACTCTTTCTCTTAATAGCTCTGTGAGGAACCTTGGAGTTATTTTTGATCAAGATCTGTTTTTCAATTCACATATTAAATTTGTTTCTAAGACTGCCTTCTATCATTTGCGTAATATTGCCAAGATTAGGAGCATCTTGTCTCAGAGTGATGCTGAGAAACTGATCCACGCTTTTGTTAGCTCTAGATTAGATTATTGTAACTCTTTATTATCAGGTTGTCCTAAAACATCTCTAAAAAGTCTTCAGTTGATCAAAAATGCTGCTGCAAGAGTTTTAACAGGTACTAGAAAGAGAGATCATATGTCTCCGGTTCTGGCCTCCCTTCATTGGCTTCCCATAGAGTTTAGAATTAAGTTTAAAATCCTTCTTCTTACTTACAAAGCTCTAAACAATCAGGCCCCTTTTTATTTTAAAGATCTGATACTACCGTGTTATCCTAACAGAGCACTATGCTCCCAAAATGCAGGATTACTTGTAATACCTAGAATCTCCAAAAGTACAATGGGAGGCAGAGCCTTCAGTTATCACGGTCCTCTCTTGTTGAACCAGCTGCCAATCTGGATTCGGGAGTCAGACTCGATCTCTGTTTTTAAGAATAGGGTTAAAACCTTCCTTTTTGATATAGCCTATAATTAGGGAGGGATCATGTGTTTCTGAACCCTCCCTTAGTTATGCTGCTATTAGGTTTAGACAGCTGGGGGACCTCCAATAATTGCACTGGGCTTCACTCCTTTCTTCATTCTCAATGAATTATTTATTTATTTATTTATTTTTGCTGGTCATTAAAGGCCAAATGTCACATAACAGGGTACTTTAAATATCTTGAAACTAGATATAAAAGGGAACCGATCCGTTCGGGTCTTGGTGCATATGCTTCAGTAACAACGGAATATTTGTTAATTTAAAACTGCCGCGCTTGGCCTGACACGGCCCCTGGAATCGCCTGGGGAAGAAGGCGGAAGTGACGAAATCGATTGTACCCTAGTTTGATGCTTGGGGTATTTCAATTGATTGTTTATATGGAGACTGGAAGGTTGAAGTGAGCAACAAGAAAGAAAAAATTGGATATTTCACCCATACCTTAAAACGGGACTATCAGGGACAGCTGGGTAATAAGGGACACTTCTCTGGGAAATGTTTTCATACCTGTCAAGTGAGACGTTTTCGCCGTACTTCAACACCGTAAAAAGCGGCTATAAGGAACGGCGGAGCAACAAGGGACACCTCTCTGTGAAATGCCCCAAATGCAACTCGTGTTGTTATTGTCAAATATTTTAAGGATTCATGGATATTTGACAATAACAACACAACTCAGCATCCGGCGCAAAATAAAAAAAAAAAACAGAATTCTGTATTTGTCAGGCGATCTCTGTCTGTTCCGCAACCGCTGCACAGCTGAACGTGTTAAACCATTGTCCTAATGACTTCTCATTGTAGTGAGAATAGCTCAAGCTGAGCGATCAGCCCGCCCAGACAATTAAACTAATGATTGACTCCACACTTCGAACAGTAGTGAGAATAGCTCAAGCTGAGCAATCAGCCCGCCCAGACAATTAAACTAATGATTGACTCCACACTTCGAACAGTAGTGATAATAGCTCACGCTGAGCGATCTGCCAGCACGAGCTGTGGGGGATCACACACAGGAGTGCTCCTCAAGACACTCAATTTTTTTTCCAGTATATTTTTCTTTTGGGCGTACAGAAATGGCAATATGCCCGTTTTTGCTAAAATTGCATTTTCCCCGTATTTTCCTTAAAATATTTGACAATAACAACACGAACTACATTTAAAACATTTCCCAGAAAAGTGTCCCCCACAGCCGCGCTTGGCACCAAAGTACGGCGAAAACGTCTCACTTGACAGGTATGCGCCTCCATTTTCATATTGATCTGGTCAATTTCTTGACAGCAGCGGCTCTCCTCCACTGTAATAATAATGGCTTCCGAAAAATCAATATTTATGGGGCGCCCTCGACAGACCCCCTTCGGCTTCGCAATTCTGGAGGCGATTAATGTCCAGTTCAATGACATTTTCCACTGGTTCTGCTCTCTGGTCATCGTTGGAACTGTTGTCATCAGACAAAGCATCTGATTCCGTCTTGGACGGCTCGAACCGGTAAGGTTCTATGCCTCTGTCACTGTCTGAACCACTGACAAAAAAAAAGACCAAAAAAAAAAGACAAAACTAAACTAATTTGTTCACAATCGCTGTCACTTTCCGTCATGATTGTCCAATGTTGATAAGTGTGAATGTGGATAGGCAGGGCAGCCAGGGTACAACTGGTGATGTCAAAAACATGGGCGTGGTCTGGACTGGCTGTCACAAGCCAGCAAGCAAGGTGGGGCCTTCACCTGGTGTATTTTGTGCAATTATGTAAATACAGGTGGGTGATATGGTCTCCGGTACGAATATTTGGTTTAAGCTATGTGTATTTTATCTAAATTCGTTGTCATTTAGAAAAAAAAATTATGTGACATTTGGCCTTTAACACCTGTTTGTTCTCTCCCATAGATTGAGTCCCCATCGTGCTGTTTGCTCTTTACTTGTCTGTTCTTTTCATCTTCCCTATCCCCTCACCCCCCAGCCAGTCACAGCGGATGACTGCCCCTCCCTGAGCCTGGTTCTGCTGGAGGTCTCTTCCTGTTAAAAGGGAGTTTTTCCTCTCCACTGTCACCAAGCGCTTGCTCATAGGGGCTCGCCTGATTGCTGGGGTCTTTCTGCAATTGTGGGGGTTTCCCCTACAGTTGAAACTGCTATGAGATGACTGTTGTTGTGAAATGGCGCTATATAAATAAAGTTGAATTGAACTGAATTGAACAGGAGAAATATAATTTTGTTCTACTGTACATGGTTGGCTGTATGGACTCAATGACAACAGAGGTTTATTTTTAATACTGGTTGGAACTCCTTTTGCATGAATTACTGCATCAATACGCCATAGCCTGGAGGTGATCAGCCTGTGGTACTGCTGAGGTGTTATGGAAACCCAGGTTGTTTTGATAGCAGCCTTCAGCTCATTTTTATTTGCTGGATCTGTTGTCTCTCATCTTCCAAAAAAAAAATGCTGAATTAGCACGGCAGGCACGGATGCTAAAGAAACATAATAAGATACAGTCAACCTGGACAAGAAATTGTAGAATTTGGATTAAACTAAATGGAACACCTGAGCAAGCAAAAAGTATAATGATCAGAGATGCTACTGACTTAGATAAATACAGATGAACACTGACTATGAAACACAGAGTGAGGAAACTCAAACTCTAAAAATATGCCACTATGCTGAACATAAACCACAAGAGATGGAGAATGATATTGATCCTGATAACCACTTTTTCAATAATATTCATAACCACTGTGAATATTACACTGAAAAGCAATTCAAAAGTCAAGTGCAATTAGATGGTAAACTGTCAATAATACACTTCAATAGCAGAAGTCTTAACAAAAACTTCTCACAGATTCAGGACTATTTAAAACAGCTAAACAGAAAATTCACAGCTATTGCAGTCTCTGAAACCTGGCTTAATGCAGACCAGGCTCCCCTGATGGCAATAGAGGGATATCAGATGTTTAACATTAACAGATCTCAAAAAAAGGGTGGTGGTGTTGCACTGTATATTGATGACCTATATAGATGTAAGCTTGTAAATGAAATGTCCTTAGCACTACCAGGGATTCTGGAATGTGTTACTGTTGAGATTGACCTAGACAAAACAAAAAATCTAATCATAAGCTGCATATACAGAACGCCGGGAACTTGCATTGAGACATTCAGAGATAAATTAGTCGAGCTGTACAATAATATTACTAGTAAGAAAATGGTAGCAATTTGTGGAGATTTCAATATTGACCTACTTAATCCACATCAACAAAATGTAGTTACAGAGTTCATGAACTCTATGTACAGCATGAGTCTATATCCCACAATAACACATCCCAGTAGAATCACAGCTCACTCTGCTACACTTATTGACAACCTGTTTGTCAATGTTCTCGACAAGAAAATAGAAAGTGGATTATTGATAAATGATATAAGCGACCACTTGCCAATCTTTGCACTTATCCATGGCCACACGGGGCCCAACCCAGAAAAAATCTCAAAATCGTTCAGACACAAATCACCAAACGCAATCAGTTCTTTTAAAGAGGACTTGCTGAAGCAAGACTGGACAGAAGTCTATGTATCAGATGTAAATGAAGCCTATGACACATTTACAAACATTGTAACCACTCTTTATGAAAAAAACTGCCCATTAGTTAAAAAAAAGCTTAAACACAAATTTACTGACAAACCATGGCTAACCAAAGGACTACAAAAGGCGTGTAAAAAGAAAAATTTATTATATAAAGCTTTCATAAAGAAAAGGACAAAAGAAGCAGAGCAGCGGTATAAAACATACAAAAATAAGTTAACATATATAATAAGATGTAGTAAAAGAGACTATTACAGTAAAGAACTGGAAAAAAACAAAGACAATATTAAAAATACATGGACAATAATCAACAGTATCCTTGGAAATAAAAGCAGAAAGACCAGCTACCCAACTAACACTCCAAAAAATAATAAATCGACTCCGAATGTGAATATAGCTTCACCTGCAGATGAATTTAATAATTTTTTTGTTAACATTGGACCTAAACTGGCCCGAGAAATACCCACTACGGTGCCAACAGGTGATTCAATATGCAATAACACTGCTGTAAAAGACACCATCTTCATAAAGAACACAGACGAAAGAGAGGTCATTGAAATTGTTAAATCGTTCAAAAGTAAAACATCTACTGACTGCGATGGTATTGATATGCTACTAGTCAAAACTGTTATCGAATGCATAGTGAAACCACTGACGTATATCTGTAACCTGTCTCTCCAATCAGGTATATTTCCCAATGCAATGAAAATAGCTAAAGTAATTCCAATTTACAAGACAGGCGACAGAGGGGAACTCTCCAACTACAGACCAATTTCACTATTACCGCAATTTTCCAAGATACTTGAAAAAATATTCTATGAGAGAATTGACAACTTCATACTGAAGAATGATTTATTGTGTGAGCAGCAATATGGGTTCAGACACAAAAGGACAACAGCATATGCCTTAATGGAATTTACAGAAAAAATATCAACAGCCATTGAAAATAAAGAGTATTCAGTTGGAGTATTCCTGGATCTTAAAAAAGCATTTGATACAGTAGATCACAATCTATTATTAAAGAAACTACAAAATTGTGGTATCAGAGGGGTAGCACTGTCCTGGTTAAGAAGTTACTTAAAGAATAGATATCAGTTTGTATGTGTTAACAACAAAAACTCAGAGCTACTGAAGGTCACCTGTGGAGTCCCACAGGGTTCAGTTTTGGGACCATTATTATTCAATATGTATATAAATGATATATGTAAAGTTTCAGAAAAAATGGACTTAATATTGTTTGCTGATGACACTAACCTGCTATGCAGTGGAAACAACTTGGAACAACTTCTGGATACACTCGGAAAGGAATTAGGAAAGCTGAAACTGTGGTTTGATTCAAACAAATTAACGCTCAATTTAAGCAAGACAAAATTTATAGTCTTTAACAACCATCACAACTACCCAGTACCCAAACTCAGTGTAAATGGTGTAGAGATTGAAAGGGTATCCGAAACTAAATTCCTTGGAGTAATAATTGATAACAAACTGTGTTGGAAGCCACATATTAATTATATAAAAGGTAAAGTATCCAAATCAATTGCAATATTACACAGAGCGAAACATTTGCTGAATCAACCCACACTATACACCTTGTATCATTCATTAATACTCCCATACATGACATATTGTAATGAAGTATGGGGAAATACATATAAAACAAACATATATCCACTCTTTATGCTTCAAAAGAGAGCTATTAGAATAATCAACAAAGCAGCTTACAGGGAACCAACAAACCCATCCATCCATCCATCCATCTTCTACCGCTTTTCCGGAGGTCCGGGTCGCGGAGGCAGCAGTTCAAGCAGAGAAGCCCAGACTTCCCTCTCCCCAGCCACCTGCTCCAGCTCTTCAGAGGGGATACCAAGGCGTTCCCAGACTAGCTGGGAGACATAGTCTCTCCACCGAGTCCTGGGTCTGCCCCGGGGTCTCCTCCCAGTGGGACGTGCCTGAAACACCTCAAGTGGGAGGCACGTGGAATGTCACCAACAAACCCACTTTTTCTTAAACAAAAAACTCTCAAGTTGAAAGATCTGATCGACTTTAAAACCGCAATAATAATGTTCAAAGTGAAGAATCTATCACTGCCCGCAAATATCCAAAAGTTGTTCCAAACAAGGGAGAAACGATATCACTTCAGAGGAACATGTATATTTCAAAAGCCTACAGTGAGAACAACTACCAAGCAACACTGTATTTCAGTGCAAGGTGTCAGATTATGGAACGATTTTGGACCTGAATTAAAATCATGTACAAAGCTTGGACAATTTAAACAAAAACTAAAGGAAGAAATACTCCAAACATATTTACAAGACGACATGTAAACTCACATAAGGATTGACATTTCCAGCCTGTGTTGTGTTATAGCTTAGTTTTTCTTTTTTCTCTGTGACACTATGTCTTAGATTTGTTTTTGAATAGTAACCGCTTAACTTAGACTAGCTCAGTTTTCTTTTTCTCTCAGTCATATTTTGTCTTAGCCTTGTTTTAAATTGTAATCGCTCTTGTCTTGTTTTCTCTTTTTTCTCCTTTGAATTCTTGGATGGAATATGGGTGGGCAATATAAGCTGCGGCTTCAGCCATCACCCATTTCGGATAACTCACGTGGAATTGTATAGTAGAAGGAGTCTTTGTCTAATTTGACCTTGTTGTTATATTATACAGTTTCTTTTAACCTGTAATGTACTATCCGAAATAAATTCATTCATTCATTCATTCCTCTTGACAATACTCCCTAGATTTTCTATGGCGTTTAGGTCAGGAGAGTTTGTTGGCCAATCAAGCACAATAATACCATGGCTATTAAACCAGGTTTTGGTACTTTTGGCAGTGTGGACAGGTGCCAGGTCCTGTTGAAAAATGCGATCAGCATCTCCATAAAGCTTGTCACCAGAGGGAAGCATCGAGTGCTCTAAATATTTCCTGGTAGATGACTGCATTGACTTTGGATTTGATTAAGCACAGTGGACCAACACCAGCAGATGACATCTTTTCAGAAGTAAATTTTGCATTCCATTTGGAAATCAAGGTCCCAGCGTCTGAAGGAAATAATAATAATGGACTGCATTTATATAGTGCTTTTCATGACACCCAAAGACACTTTGCAATAAGTCTGTTAATTATTCATTCCACAGACAATGGCAGTGGTAAGCTAGCTACTTCTGTAGCCACAGCTGCCCTGGGGCAAACTGATGGAAATGTGGCTGCCAATCCACGCCAGTGGCCTCTCCAACCACCACCAAACATTTTATTCACATTCACACACCAGTGTCACACACACTGGAGGCAAGGTGAAAAAAGAGTCTTGCCCAAGGACACAACGGCAGGGTGGGGGGAGCAGGATTTGAATCCCCAACCTTTTGGTTATTGGACGACCTGCTCTACCTCCTGAGCCAGTACCACCCCTAAGAAAGAGTGGAGAGGCACAGAATCCAAGTTGCTTGAGGTAGAGTGTGAAGTTTCCAGTCAATGATGAACTGGGGAGCCACGTCATCTGCTGGTGTTTGATAATTTTGTAAAAATCTATGGTGTATTAAATATCAACATGAGTATATAGATATTAAAATAAAATTGACCTACCAAGTAAGTACAGTAAATTTTGCTTTATACTACAGTATCTGTAACTTTATTTGGTATTTAGGAGTGCCCTTTTTATTTTTGGTGGAGCACCTGCTCCCTGAAATGTCTGTGCATGTCACTGGCCACCAAGGTTAAAAAACCAATACCTTGCTCCTGGTCTTAGAGTAATTCTAAATAAAATGTACAGTTGCACTTATATTTATTAGGTCTTCTGTTTTCTGTACAGCACCTTGGTCGACCTTGGTTGTTTTTTAAGGTGCTTATAAATAAAGTTGGATTGGATTGGATGACCCAACCCCCACCCCTCATTGTAAAATCAACAGCTGAACAAGTTAAATGCTCCTTGTTGATTTATATTCAACAAACAGCTGAAAGATTGTAAATTTTGGAAATCAGCATAATTTACAATGGTGAATAACTTTGAGTGCAACTGTAGGTGGGAAAGTCAGACTCTTACTGAGAGTTATTGGAAACGTTACTGACACTCATCAAGACTGACTTGATCTAGACTGAATGGGTGAAGTAAACTGAGGAGAGGAAAGCATTTTTTAATAAAAGTTGTGTTATCCAGAAGCTGTGAACAGCTTCATATCTGTGTGTGTGTGTGTGTGCGCGCGCGCACATGTGTGCGCGCGCACGCGGGTGTGTGTCTCAAAACTGAACTGTGAAAATAGGTGCACAAGTGAGGAAGGAGGTGCTGAGGAGAGAATTTGAATAGGAGATGAGGGAGGGATGAAGGGGAATGACAGGGATGAAGATAAGGATCGTGGGGTGGCAAGGCAAGGCCCTGAGCACCCTGGGAAAGGAGATAACGCCCTCATTTGAATGAACATTGATACACTCATACACACACGCACACAAATATTCTCACATTGTGTTTCTTTTGCTAACAAGAGCTGAGTATGTGTATACAAACAGAGATAGAGACATAGACGCTATCGTTTTGGAAAGGTGCTGTTTGTCTTGTTTTTAAGCTGGATCAGCTGTAAGCACATACATACCCACTTTTTCTATAGGTTGACACAGTTCCAAGAGGATATTCACATACTGGAGGTTATAGCTGAGTTTTATGCCAGATGCCCTTCCTGACGCAACCCTGCCCCTTTTACCCGGGCTTGGGACCGGCACAGGGAGTACACTGGCTTGTGCACCCCCTGTGGCTGGGCAACCACCATTTCCCTCCTTCATTCCATTTTTGCTGAGCACCAAGCTGGACAGCAGGAAGTTCCATTTTTATATGGTCTTTGGCATGACCTGGTAGGGACTTGAACCCCCGGTCTCCCGGTTGTGGGGCAGATGCTCTACCTCTAGGCCACCACTCCAGCGTGTAAGTGCATGTGGTTAAGTTAAATGGTACATACTCGCTTTTTCTATAGGTTGACACGGTTCCAAGAGGTCTTAATGAAATGTCTGACATTCGTGGCCTGTTTATGTTATTGTAAATGGTAATCATTTTTTTTTTCAATGATCCTCGAAAGTTAAGATTATACACTTTTACGGGGTGACCTACATACAACCAGCTGGAACAAGTAGTCTCCATCATTCTGTGTTTCTACGGTGTGAACACTGAGTAAATTACAAACATTTCATTTAATTATTGCCAGTTCTAAAGCTGAATTTATGCCTGTCGATGCCGTGGTGACGGCGTCAGCATCAATGTAGACCCAACACAGAAAAAGACCACAAGAGCTGTGATTGGTCCACTTTGCCTACTCCTTCATGCTTCCTGCTTTCATCTCTGCCCCACTCTGCTTGCTCACCATGGCACCGCTTCCAAAGTGAGTCACATAAACAATGGTCTGAATTCAAAAGAATATTGTGGAAGTTGACAATAAAAGATTATTTGTATGATTCGTCCTCACACCATTAATTACATAGAGTGTCAAATGACAGCAGTGGTGGTGGTCGTGCAAACAGTTTTCTCTAATGTCTTCTCTTTTTTCTCTTGCAGCGATCTTGTGAAAAGTTTTTTTTTTTTTTTTAACATATATTAGCTCAAACTCATCACAATCTGCTCTTGTCCATTGCTATTTAATTTTTATTTCTTTAAACTTTTATTTATACAGGTAAAAGTGCTTTGAGAGGCAACCTCTCTTTTTCAAGGACACCATGTTTACATACACATATACATACACTACCGTTCAAAAGTTTGGGGTCACTTAGAAATTTCCTTATTTTTGAAAGAAAAGCACTTTTTTTCAATGATGGTAACTTTAAACTAATCAGAAATACAGTCTATACATTGCTAATGTGGTAAATGACTATTCTAGCTGCAAATGTCTGGTTTTTGGTGCAATATCTACATAGGTGTATAGAGGCCCATTTCCAGCAACTATCACTCCAGTGTTCTAATGGTACAATGTGTTGCTCATTGCATCAGAAGGCTAATGGATGATTAGAAAACCCTTGTGCAATCATGTTAGGTCTGCAATGCTGTAATTGCTGCAAATGGAGGATTCTTTGACGAAAGCAAAGTTTGAAGGAAAAAATTATTTCAAATACAAATTATTATTTCTAACCTTGTCAATGTCTTGACTATATTTTCTATTCATTTTACAACTCATGGTGGTAAATAAGTGTGACTTTTCATGGAAAACACAAAATAATTGTCTGTGTGACCCCAAACTTTTGAACGGTAGTGTATATATTTCTAAATAAATAACAGCGACTCGATTTTACCCTTTCTCACTCACTTATATATGAACCCCACATATAAAATGTTATCACACTTAATTGCTTTATTTTTTTTCTTTAGCAGTTGCTGAATTATGCTGTCTTTATGACAGACACAACTGAGTGTATGCCCCACTATAATGCACCAACTCTCTTACAGAGCAGGACAACAGTACACTTACTTGTATATGAAACACCAATGCATTTAAACCTGCTTTGCCCCATTAATGTTGCAGTTGTGGCTCTATAGGTCATGTCTTGCACTTTCCACTTTCATTTAAATTCCAGGTAATGATGTCTTCAGTACACTGGTGTTTGAGCCATATACCTATTCTTGGACAGAAACATATATGTGTATGCCTAAATCTAGGTATCCAGTCGAGGCAATCCTTTCTCTCAGTGTGACTTCAGCCCAGTTCAGTCATTAGCAGTGAAAGACCTGCTGGAAGCCTGTTCCTTATTCTCTCTCTCTCTCTCTCTCTCTCTCTCTCTCTCTCTCTCTCTCTCTCTCTCTCTCTCTCTCTCTCTCTCTCATTGACCCAGACACATACTCACACCAGAGGTCTTCAACTAGAACTTAACTAATTAGGGACTCACCAAGACCAGATATGACACCATGAACTGTAGAACCATATGGGGCAAAACTGAGAGTGAGAGAGCAGGGGGCAAAGTAGGGCTGAGGCAGACATAGAAATCAGGCAGCAGGGAACAGAGGTGACAAATGCTAAAATAAGCCTTTCATCTAAAACATACAGTTGTCCTGCAGGGAAATACAGTTTGCGATAATGAATTGAAATACTAATTTATGTAAATGAAATCCTATTGTACATTGAGTATATAAATCATGCCTGCAATTGCATAAAATATACATGTAGGTTAATATATAGAAGTTCTCAGCAGTGGCTGTGGAGGTAGTTGGCATAAATTAAGTAAATGCAGAAATTGTTTTAGGAAATATTACAGTGTTGAGCGTAAAATAATGTTCCTCTGAGACTAAAGTTAAAGAAAAAAATTTTGGATCAAAGGAAAGGGACTATATAGAAGCTGGATGGAAAATATTACATTAATATTACATTAATAATGGATTGCATTTATTACTTTTCATGACACCCAAAGACATTTTACAATGAGTCCATTATTCATTCATTCCACAGACAACAGTAGTGGTAAGTAAGCTACTTCTGTAGCCACAGCTGCCCTTGGGCAGACTGACGGCCTCTCCAATCACCACCAAACATTTATTCACATTCAAACAACAGTATCACACACACTGGAGGCAAGGTGGGTAAAATGTCTTGCCCAAGAACACAACGGCAGGGTGAGGGAGTGGAATTCAAACTGCCAACCTTCTGGTTATTAGAAGACCTGCTCTACCTCCTGAGCCACTACCACCCAAAACAGCTGCCATCACTGTGGAAAGGCTATCAAAAAGCCAAGCCAACTTGTCCAACACATATGAATATGTACGTGTGAAAGACCCTACAAATGCACACAGTTGAGTATTATGATGGATGCTGACAAATTAATTTATAAGAAGCATGGTGGTATGACAGGATGGGGAAAAAGATTAGTGAATTACTAAGTTATGAGTGAAAGACTAAATGGTCAAAGGTTACTATGTTCAAATTAGGAGTTGTGTATTTTCCATGTGGGTAACCAGCCCCGTTTCACAAAACACATTTACCCAGGCTTAGATAATTTGTAATATATATTATAATACAGTGGGGAAAATAAGTATTGAACGCGTTAACATTTTTCTCATTAATCATATTTCTGATGGAGCCATTGACCTGTGATTTTCACCAGATATCAGTAACAACCCAAGTAATCCAAACATACAAAGAAAGTATAGTGGAGTGCAGTGTAAAGAAAGTATAGTAGGTGGAATGACACAGGGAATAAGTATTGAACACGCTTGGTGAAATTAATTTAATATTTAGTAGAAAAGCCTTTGTTGGTAATAACAGCTTCCAGACACCTCCTGCATGGAGAAACTGGGTGTAGGCATTGCTCAAGAGTGATTTTAGCCCATTCTTCCACACAAACTGTCAAATCTTGAAGGTTCCATGAGTGTCTTCTATGAACTCTGATCTTCAGTTTGTTCCATAGGTTTTCAATTGGATTCAGGTCAAGTGACTGACTGGGACATTCTAGCAGCTTTATTTTCCTTCTCTGGAAGCAGTTGAGAACTTCCTTGGCTGTGTGTTTGGGATCATTGTCTTGCTGAAATGTCCACCCTCGTTTCATCTTCAGCATCTTGGCAGATGGCAACAGGTTCTTATCAGTGATGTCTCATTTTTCCATTCGTCTTTCCTTCAATTACATGAAGTCTGCCTGTACCATGTGCTGAAAAACACCCCACCATGACGGGATGTGCAGTATCATTTCTCCTCCAAACACGCTGTGTGTTGTGGCATCCAAAAAGCTCTAATTTGGTCCCATCTGACCAGACTATATTCTCCCAGTATTTTACTGGCTTGCCCAAAAATTGTGCAGCAAACTTTAAACAAGCTTCAACATGCTTTTTCTTTAGCAATGGAGTCTTGCGAGGTGAGTGGGTATAATATAACAGGGGCTGCATGGTGGCGCAGTGGTTAGCACTGCGGCAGCACAGTTTACCCTTGGCCGGGGGATCGTGGGTTCGATCCCAGCCCCCAACAAACAGTGATCTGTGTGGAGTTTGCATGTTTTCCCCGTGTATGAGTGGGTTTACCCCGGGATTTCTCCGGTTTCCTCCCACATGCCAAAAACATGCAGGTTAGGTTAAATGGAGACTCTAAAGTGGCCCTAGGTGTGAATGTGTGTGTGAATGGTTAAGGTATAGCGCTGTATCGTGGCTGCTTCATCCATCCAGGTGGTGGATGACCCTCAATTTCCCCTCTGGGGATCAATAAAGTATACTAAATCTAAAATCTAAAAATATGTGAAGTAGCGCAAAAGCATTAATGAAAAAAATTCAGCTGACAATCGGTCCTCAGTGTACTCTGTTTTGAAATATTTCTGGTAAATGTATGTATTTTATAGGCACATTTACAGAGTTGTTAAAGGTCTACACCTTATGTACTTGTATGTAATCTATTCTGGTTAAAGTACTGATTCAAGATTTTATTCATGTAGGGGTAACAAGGGACAGACTCTAAACTGTACAAGTTAAATGTACTTTCCCCAGAAATGATCTTGTCCAGAGCTGATAGAATGTCATGTGGTACGCTGTCAAAAGAATATAAACTCATTATTTATCATTTTTGAAGCTGGCAAATTGGAACATTTTCCACAGAAAAGTGCATAGATTTAAAGTTTGTTGCTGCTTGTCCTTTAGAAAATGTGAAAAAAGTTGTCAAAAATATGTGAGTAAAGTCCACAAATACCTAATATATTTTCAAATACCTGAAAAAATGAACTTAAGTGCAGTAATTCAGTACTTGTACTTTCACTTCCCACCACTATAATGCTGATGATTTGCATTGTTCATCCTAAATAGCTTTACATTTCATGCATAAGTTTGGTGTGAGGATAACAATTACTTAATGTGGAAGCAGAAAACACTTAAGGAAAGAAAGCCTTTAGTTACAAAATGTGCAAAAATGTAAGACTGCCACATAAGAAATATTATGTACACACAGCCAAAAATATCAGTGCTGTGATAGTTACTTTTTTTACAGTCCCTCAAGCACAGGCAACACGCCCCATCAGTCCAACAAGGGTATTGGTACTGTCCTCCATCTTCTGGATGCTTAGCAGCAAAGCGGAGGTCAGCTGCTCCTCCCTCCTGCTCTGCTCCTGCTGTCTCTCATCTGACCTCTCCAGGTAGTCAAGAGGGAGGTCCATGTTTGTGTCCCACATCTGTTTCCCTGTTTTAAAGTACAAAAATAAGAAGCAATATAAAATAACCACAAACTGAAAAACGGAGGAATCGTCAATCGAATGTATCTATTCAACATCCATTTACTGTTAGTGGCATCACAACATTCAGTTCAAGTGTATAATTGATTTAATTCACTCCCTCCTTTGTGTGAATGGGTCATGATCAGAACATATATTACCTAATATGGTCTGATGAGAAGAAGAGGGAGAGGAGGAGGAGGACAAGCTTGGTGCTGGCGAAGGTGAGCTGGACACCACAGGTCTGGGCGGTTCTCCCTCATCATCCAGGTATAATTAATCTGTAAATACAAAAAAAAGGGTTTTAGTTTGTGCAGTGTGCACCTTAAGCCTTCCATTAAATGTGCAGTCATGCTCCACCAGGCTACTGCGCAATAAAGTAAGAGAGGGATTAGACAACAAACAGTTACAGAACACACGATTAAACACAAGAGTGAAATAAAAAAAAAAATGGCTCATGATTATGGAAATATTACCAAAGTAGTAAAAATGATGATGTTACTAGTGTCTTTGGGAGAAACATCTCCCATATACACAACGCAAGGCACCCATTCATACACAGTGTTGATACCACAAAAAGACATATTTCCCACAGGATATCTTTATAAAAAAGTATTCTGTAAGACGCTAAAATTTTTGTTCTCGTTTTCTCTCAAACGAGCATTTCAAGATATATGGCGACGTCACTAACATCATTTGAGACAACAATAAACAGTATTGATACAAAACAAACAGCGTATTTTGCACTGGATATCTAACAAAGCATTCTGTGAGACGCTAAAATTTTTGTTGTAGTTTTCTCAAACAAGCATTTCTTTATGGTGAGGAGAAACATTTGGTCATGGTAAAAGCACTGTTAGCTTGTGAGCATAGCTAACGGAAAATTCTATAGGCACAAGAGTAAAAAAATATCCGCACTTTGGTCGTTACATATCAATACAAGATATTTAATTAATAGCAAGTGTGATAAGGTACAAAGATTATTTATTTTATAACTAGAAAAGCACTCGGAGAGCGCAGACCTCCGCCAAGAGCAACAGTCCCCCCCCCCCCCAGTATTGTGATTTATACCATAAATATTCTACACTAATTTTGTTATTGTTCTTTCCCTGTATCATGTGTTTCTGTATGTCATATGATTGGTCAAGAAAACAAAAAAAATGTTATTTGAACTACACAAATACAATTTATTTAATTTAACAAGAGATACAACATGTACAAGTCTTTAGTTGGAGAACACATTCACAAAATTTATTCCTAATAATAAGTTCTGGATATTGAAAAGCTACCATTAACATAATTTTTCTAACTTTGTTTCTTTCCAGGAAATTAAAAATATGTACATATACGTAGTGTAGAATAGAACAATATTAACTCCAATCTTCTTTTAAAAAAAAACATAACCTCCTGGCGGCGGTAATAAGAAAAAATCAATAAAATAAAACTAAGCTCGACGAGCTTCAATAGCATCTGGGGATAGCCCCTCATCCTGTCTATGCTGCCGTGTACTGTCTCTGTCTTTAGCACGGCAAGAAGCAGCAGCCTGTGGGCTGTCATTCAGTGTATGCTGCATTTTAGCGGCTCTGTCACAAGCTCGACGAGCTTCAATATGTAGTTCAGTGCTTCCTGCTGGCGGAAGCACTGAACTACTCATTACCTCCGGGCCCTATCTCACAATGTTAAAGAATCCTTTAAAAAATTCCTGGATCCAGACGGTGATCCGGATCATCCCCAAAATTTAATCAGTTCTTCTTTGTACTATTTCCAACAACGCCTGAAAGTTTCATGGAACTCCGTCCAAACCTTTTTGAGTTATCTTGCTAACCAACAGACGGACAGACAGACAGACAAACAGACAAACGCCGGCAAAAACATAACCTCCTGGCTTGCGGCCTGGCGGAAGTAATTAGAAGTGTGTGAGTGTGGACGGGGATTACTCCGTCCACAGAAACACTCACAAACTAAGAGAGTAAGGCTCTCTAAACGGGGCACCAGTCCGATCTGGACAATTTATTAATAATTAATCTGTATACCTTCAATCAATCAGTGTCAACTATTCATGAATTCTACAGGGTGACTTCATCAACACACACAGGAAAGAAATTCACAGAAACTTCTCTCTACTATTTACAGTTTTATTAATGACACTCTGATTAAATGACATTACACTCAAATGATTTGTAAGCAATGTGAAATGACCAAGTATTAAGCCACACCTTCATTTATAACTGATTGTTGAGCAACAGAGTGTAATCACAATTTTGGAACCAAAGTAACTTTAATAGGAATTTGTAACTGTGATGAAAATTTAGATTGAATTAACGGTAACAAAAATATGAACAAAATTGGATGCAATTTTATGAAGAAAATTAAATAATTATGTGAAAGTTAGATTCTGAATTACTCTAAAAATAAAACAGAATTTTAATGGAAAGAGGAATATTAATTCTCTTTAATTCTATAGCCCCGATCAGAGTATGAACTAGTTTTAAACATGAGACAAATTATGGCATTGTGGAAATGCATATTGTGGTGGAATCTGCAGACAGCGTCTCAGTCAGGAGGCAGTGATTAAACATAAGGGAAAAATAGGCAAGGACGTCATGGGGAGTTGGCAGGAAGAGGGAGCTGGGGGTTGAAGGAAAATGTATTGTGGAGTTGGATATCATGCAGTGTGATGTGAAATGTCATGCAGATGTGAGATGATCTGTGGAGGTTATAAGGAGAAACCTGGTTTGGCTGATTCATTGCTTTTCTGAGTTTGGATAATGTGAGAGCATAATAAAGATTTGTCTGCTCGTAAACCTGCCTCATCATTTCCCACACTCTCCACACTGGTGACCCGAGACATATTATGGAACACGAGGCAAGAACCCCGGAGTCGGCCTGGACGGGAAGCCCCAGCAACGCGTGCGCTGTTGCAGTCAAGCTACGGGACTTTTGGCAGCACAACCTGCGCTCTTGGTTCCACCACACCGAGGCCCAGTTCACCTTCCGGGGAGTAACGGCAGATGACACCAAGTTTTTCCATGTGGTTGCAGCGCTGGACGCTCGCACAGCTCAGCAGGTAGCGAGCCTGCTCGACCAGCCCCCAGCCCACGGCAGATACGAGGCTCTCAAAGCTGCGCTGATTCGGTACTACACATTCTCGGACTGTGAGAGAGCAGAGAGGCTTCTGAGGTGTTCCGAGTTAGGAGATGGTTCGGCCGTCGATCTGATGGAGAAGATGTTGGCGTTAATGGGCACGGACGACGGGCATTTTCTGTTTGCCCACCTTTTCCTCCGGAACCTTTCAATAGAGGCGAGAGCGGTCCTGGCCAATTCGCCGTGGCTGGCCGCGTGGGACTACCGTGCGCTAGCCCAGGAGGCAGACCGGATCATCATCACCACCAGGGTGATCACAGTCAACACGGCAGCGGCGGAGCCCAGTGAGACGACCAGAGGAGGCAAGGAGCCACCGACGGTAGCAGCAGCGGGGGCCAAGGAGCGCCAGAGAGACACGCTCTGCTTCTACCACCACCGCTTCGGAAAGAACGCACGCAGATGTGCGCCACCGTGCCAATTCAAGTGCTCGGGAAACGCCGAGGCCGGCAGTCGGTAGCAGCTGCGACCGCCGGTGAAGAGAACAAGCTGCTCTACGTGACAGACTCGCGCTCGGGGTGACGCTTCCTTGTAGACACCGGAGCCCAGAAGAGCATCATCCTGCTGACCTACGCTGACCAGCTGGCAGGACCTAGCGGCCCCGGGCTGGTAGCAGTAAACGGCTCTGACATTAAGACCTTTGGTGAGAGAACACTGGCTTTATCTCTACACGGCCATACATACGAGTGGACTTTTGTCATAGCAGCTCTGAGTTTCCCAATCCTGGGAGCTGATTTTCTGTGTGCGCATGGTTTATTAGTTGATGTTGCTAACAGGCACCTGGTTAATGCACTGTCCTTTGACTCTCTCCCCTGCACAGCTCGAGGGGCCGGGCCAGTAACACAAGCCAACGTCACAGCTCCAGGCGGTAAGTTCCACACACTGCTCACTCAGTTCCCAGCACTCACGGTCCCAACGTTTTCAGTGGCCATAGCTAAACACGGGGTGGAGCACTTTATCACCACCATCGGGCCGCCTGTTTTTGCACGACCTCGGTGCTTGGACGCAGCTAAACTGGCCATAGCGTGCGAGGAGTTTGCTAACCTGGAAAGGTTGGGCATCATCAGGCAATCGAACAGCCCATGGGCGTCCCCGCTACACATGGTCCCTAAGGCTGAGGGGTCGTGGCGACCGTGCAGCGATTTCCGCAGGTTGAATAACGCCACAGCACACGACCGCTACCCGATTACCCACATTCAGGATTTTTCCGTTCACCTCGCCGGAGCACGCATTTTTTCTAAAATAGACCTGATCCGCGGTTACCACCAGGTCCCAGTGCGCGCGGAGGACATACCCAAAACAGCGGTAATAACTCTGTTCGGCTTATTCGAGTTTCTGCGCATGCCATTCGGATTAAAAGGAACGGCACAGACGTTCCAGCGCATGATGGACGCGGTGCTGCACAATCTCCCATTTGTGTTCGTCTAACTGGATGATATCCTGGTACCCAATGCGTCCGAAGACGAACACATAACCCACCTCAGGACGGTTTTCCAGAGGTTGGAGGAGCACGGGTTAATAATCAACCAGGCGAAGTGCCAGTTCGGCATGACGGGGATTGATTTTTTGGGGCACCGCGTGTCACCGGAGGGAGCAATACCCTTGCCCGACAAAGTGCGCGCAGTGGCGAACTTTCCCCGGCCTCAGACGGTCAGGACGCTGCAGGAATTTTTGGGGATGGTTAACTTTTACAACCGTTTCCTCCCCCGCGCAGCTCAACTCATGCAGCCATTGTACGCCGCGCTCAAGAGATGGAAACCCGCGGATGGAGTCGAATGGACTCCGGAGCGAGAGCAGGCGTTCTCTGAGGTTAAAGCAACCCTGGCAAACACCGCACTGTTGGCGCACCCAGACCTGACGGCCCGGATAGCGCTCACTACCGACGCCTCGGACATGGCCATAGGGGCTGTCGTGGAGCAACGTGTCGCCGGTTCTTGGCAGCCGCTCACTTTTTTCATCAGGGCTTTTCGCGACAGTGAGCGTAAATACAGCGCGTTCGACAGAGAGTTGCTGGCTCTCCATCTGGCCATACGCCACTTCCAGTTCTGGCTGGAAGGGCGCAGCTTCATCGCGTTCGTGGACCACAAGCTGCTGACGTTCGTGATGGCCAAGGTTTCGGAGCCATGGTCGCGCCGGCAGCAGAGACAGCTGGCCGCGATCTCGGAGTTTACGACCGATATTCAGCATGTGTCGGGTAAACTGAATGTGGTGGCGGACTGCCTCTCGCGTGCGGTTGTGGCCCCAGTCTGCGTAGGGATAGATTATACAGCCATGGCCGCAGAGCAGATTAGCGATACGGATGTGGGCGCGCTCCAGTCTGGACCAACAGGGTTAAGGCTGGAGAGCAGGGTACTGCAAGACGGCAGCCCCCCCCCCCCCCAATCTGCGACATCTCCACGGGACGCCCGCGCCCGGTGGTCCCGGTCGCGTGGCGCCGCCGCGTGTTTGAGTCAGTTCATGCTTTGGCGCACCCAGGAGTGCGCGCGTCAGTCAAAATGATGGGAGCGAAATTCGTGTGGCCAGGCCTGCGCAAACAGGCGAAAGAGTGGGCTGCAGCCTGCATAGCGTGCCAACGTGCCAAAGTGCACAGACACACGAAGGCTCCTTTGGAGCCGTTTAGTATACCGGCTAAAAGATTCGACCATGTTCACGTGGACCTTGTGGGCCCCCTCCCGCCGTCACAGGGGTGCAAGCACCTTCTGACAGTGGCGGACCGCACCACACGCTAGCCAGAAGCAGTTTTGCTGACGGCAACCACGTCCGCGGACGTGGGGCGCGCTTTTTTGATAACATGGGTGGCGCGTTTTGGAGTCCCGTCAGACATCACGTCCGATAGGGGCCCTCAGTTTGTTTCCGAACTTTGGTCCGCGATGGCCCGCAGCCTGGGTGTTGCAATTCATCGCACGACCGCGTACAACCCACAGGCAAATGGGTTATGCGAGCGTTTTCACAGGTCACTGAAGGCAGCACTCAGGGCTTCGTTGGCGGATGCAAATTGGGTTGACCGTTTGCCGTGGGTTTCATTGGGGTTGCGTTCCGCACCAAAAGAGGATTTGGAGGCTTCCCCGGCTGAGCTGGTTTTTTCTCAGCCACTGCGGCTACCCGGGGAATTTTTGCCAGATAATCCCACGCCGGACAGCTGCCCGTCTCAGCGTTTGCAGCATAGTGCAGACACAGGCACGCTGCCAGGCCCACCACTGTTTTCCACGTGCTTTTGTGCCAAAAACTTTGAAGAACGTGGAGTTTGTGTTCGTCAGACACGATGCCCACCGCCCACCATTCCGCCCACCCTATGATGGCCCGTTCAGAGTGCTGGAAACAGGGCACAAGCATTTTTTGCTAGACTTGGGGGGGGGCGTCGGGAGAAAATATGCATAGACAGACTTAAGTCCGCCTTTGTAGTGGCGGACGAGCAAGTGCTGCTGGCCCGGGTCCCCCGGCGTGGAAGACCCCCACGGAGAACTCCCCAGGCAAATGATTCACCAGAACAGCCACACAGGCAGAGCGAAGTTCCCCCCCCCCCCCTCGCCTTGGCTCACCCGCAGTCAGACAAACGTCCAGCAGCCCCCCACCGGCACAGAGACCCCAGTTACAGCGGATATGGGAGGAGACTGAAGCCCAAAAGACGTAGTGACTGAAACTCTGTCTGGGGGGGGGGGGGGGGGGGGTTGATGTGGAAATGCATATTGTGGAGGAATCTGCAGACAGCGTCTCAGTCAGGAGGCAATGATTAAACATAAGAATAGGCAAGGACGTCATGGGGAGTTGGCAGGAAGAGGGAGCTGGAGGTTGAAGGAAAATGTATTGTGGAGTTGGATATCGTGCAGTGTGATGTGAAATGTCATGCAGATGTGAGATGATCTGTGGAGGTTATAAGGAGAAACCTAGTTTGGCTGATTCATTGCTTTTCTGTGTTTGGATGATGTGAGAGTGTAATAAAGCTTTGTCTGCTCGTAAACCTGCCTCATCATTTCCCACACTCTCCACCAGAGAGGAAGTAGAGAATGCCAACTGACGCGATTATCTGTAATTAGCGCCGCCATTTTGTTTTAGTGTAACTGGGCGCCCAGTGTCCCCGGCCAGTGTCATGACTGTATTGTGTTCTGCACGCTTTGCTGCAAATTTAGCACAGTTTCTGTGACTTTTAAGCGCCTGTTAATGATATATGGTAGATATTGTGAACTTGTGAGGTGCAATACAATACATAAAAGAGAAATATACTAAGATTATATATATAGAAATTACACGATTGGGTGCCAATAGCCATTGAATAGGAGTGTTAGATCACTTTGACTGTTTGACAGCTCATGTCACATGTGTCAGGAAAGATGCCCCCCCCCCAATAAATAAATAAATATTTATTTTTTTTACCTTCAGCCTGAATTGGCCGACTGGTATTGCTATCACTTTGGTTTTTAACCAATATTAATTTTAAATAATCATGTTAATCTTTTTTTTTTCAGCTTTTTTTTAGCAATAACTAACATGATAAGTTTTGATAACTGGCAGTCCATTGCAAATGAATGTGTCAAAAGTACTCAAAACAGACCATTTCATCATATTTTACATATCTTTAAGATAAGATAAGATAAGATAAGATAAGATAAGCCTTTATTAGTCCCACAACGGGGAAATTCCAGGATTGCAACAGCACAGGGATAGCAACACTCAGAGCAACAATCAGAAGGCAAGAAAAAAAACAAGCAAGCAAGAGCAGCTAATATACATATGTACATATTACTATAAAATATATATATATACACACACACACAGACACACAGTGCAGAGCATTGTAGCTGGATGGAATAAATATATGAATATATGAACACACAGTGCAGAGCATTGTAGCTAGATGGAATAAATATGTAAATATATAAACACCCACAGTACGGAGCATTGCAGCTAGGTGGAATAAATATGCAAGTATATAAACACACACAGTGCGGAGCAATGTAGCTAGATGGAATAATATGTAGATATATAAAAACACAGTGCGGAGCATTGTAGCTAGATGGAATAAATATATAGATATATAAATATAAACACACCCAGTGCTGAGCATTGTAGCTAGATGGAATAAATATATAGATATATAAATATAAACACACCCAGTGCAGAGCATTGTAGCTAGATGGAATAAATATGTAAATATATAAACACACACAGTGCAGAGCATTGTTGCTAGGTGGGATGAAACAGCATAACCGTCTATTTAGTTATCCTACATGGTATGATTATGTGCCCATACATATTCTCACCCTCCATAGCGACCGGTATGTTCCTAGTTGTATGCCGGAGAGGACCATTGTGTAAGTCTATTGCATCTTTTGCATTCAAAAAAAAACTATTAGTTTGTTACGTCTTTTTGCTATCTCTGCGAGCAGCCCTGCTTTATTGGTGCATCTTGTTCATAGTGGGTTTTCCATTTATTAAATAATAGTATAAGTACCTTATAATTATATTGTATATTAAAAATATTTCATTTCGTCATTAACACAGTGAAATTGTTATGATTTCTACTGACAATATCAATTTGACAAGTATAATAATATATATTTTAGTCAATCCAACAAGCATCCACAGGTGTAGTAACATAAAAAGTCGAACTGAAAA
Source organism: Pholidichthys leucotaenia (assembly GCA_020510985.1). Classification (NCBI taxonomy): domain Eukaryota; kingdom Metazoa; phylum Chordata; class Actinopteri; order Cichliformes; family Pholidichthyidae; genus Pholidichthys; species Pholidichthys leucotaenia. Next base: position 90,197,923 of record CM035847.1, read on the forward strand.
ATGTCAATCCAAATAGTGTATACATTATATATAAAGTATAGCTACAGTCACAAGGTCTACACACATTGTGTACACTAAATATGTATATGAGACATGCTGATATAATTATAATATAATAATATTTGATAATTTTCATCAATTACTAATTTTTAAAGCACTATACTGGTAACAGGTAAGGCAATACCTTGTGACAAATCATGAAAACATCTCCTAACCATATATATATATATATATATATATATATATATATATATACTGTATATATATATATGTAATTCAATAATGTGAAATGAGTTGTATTATGCTTGAAGACTAGTTGATATAAATTATACACTCATTTGTGTGTGACCTTGATGTATTTTATACATTTACGAGACTTTTTTTGTTCATTTTGTCTATTGTGCAACTTCAGCTCACATCCTTGTTAATCACTGAATAATTAAAGCAGTTGATAACAGAACATTGTGTTCCTTTAGAACCTGAAGTCTTTTTTCGCTTTGTACCAGTAGAAGCAGTAGAATAGGAATGATAAGCATCAGGTTCTGGCGAAATTTCTTCTTGAAAGCAGCTCGATGCCATGTTGACTTTGTTGTCTCAAGGGACGCAGTTACACAAAAACAAAATGGCGGACACTCGCTGGCCAATAAACAAGCGCTTGTATGAGAGATGACGCTCTCTACTTCCTCTCTGCTCTCCACAGCATACATTTTAAGGCACTGGACTTTGCATTATTCAGCAGGTGAAACCAAGAGACCAGGTTCACGTGGATGTTGGTGCGTTGGGTCTTCCTCGCTCAGTGGCCGGAGTGCTTTCTGGGGCAGCCTTGGTGGCCAGCTGCATCCTGGGCTTTTCCTCTGGTAGATTAACGGGAGGTCTGCTTCACTGGATCCTTAGCTGAAGCTTGGTTTGAAGATGATATCAGAATAGCTGCCCGCAGATATCCTGCCAAAAGTCCAGCAGTCACAAGGTGAGATTTTACTGCAATAATGAGGCTCCTTTGTCTTCTTCTTTGGCCGTATAATATAGTATGCCAGGCAGACAACACGAGAGGGTCTTCGGTGTTCAGTGGCTTCCCTTCGGGTCCAATTAAATTGGGGATAGTTCAGTCTGATCAGAATTACAGGATCAGAGACAAGATTAATAAAAATTCAAGCAACGAAATCCGAGTTCTTCTGACGTCGCGGGTTTGGCGAAAATGGCTTGCAGTGAGAGAGCGATATGTCCCCTTTAAAACACACAGTTTAAATAAAGTTTAACAGAATAAAAGTAGGAAAACGCCTGTGAACACGAAGTTTGACTCCGTATAACGAGAGGATGAGCTTGAAAGAAGGAAAAATTAATTCCAAGACATTTAAAAGAAAAACATTAAAACAGAGCAAACACAGACTTTTTTCAAGACAACTCCCTCCTCTTTCTCTTTCTTACACAACTAAACAAGTATGGCTGTTCTTCCTTAAAACTGAATCAATTTTCCAGGGTGAAACATGACTGGCATGAACGAGAACCAATCGTTTTCTATCATGGGCGAGTTGAAGGAACTCTGGGCCAATAAGGAAGCAGTGCTTTGTCTGTAACTGACCAATAAAAATTAGAGAGCTGTTGCCCAGCAGATGCTGGCTGGTGATTGGCTGATACCAGTCAGATGACTTGAGGAACCTTTCCTCAACAGAATGAAACATCGGTGAAATTCATTATATACAGGTGCATCTCAATAAATTAGAATGCCAACAAAAAGTTGATTTATTTAGGTAATTCAAAAAAAACCCCATTAAACTTCATTACACAGAGAGTGATATATTTCAAGTGCTTATTTATTTTAATTTTGATGATTATGGCTTACACCCCAAGAAAACCCCAAATTCAATTTCTCAAAAAATTAGGAGATTACATAAAATTTATTCAAAAAAACATTTTTTTTTAATAGAAATGATGGCCGATTGAAAAGTACGTCCATGTACACACTCAATACTTGGTCAGGGCTCCTTTTGGATTGATTACTGTATCATTGTGGAGTGGCATGGAGGTGATCAGCCTGTGGCACTGCTGAGGTGTTATGAAGGTCCAGGTTGCTTTGATAGTGATCTTCAGCTCGTCTGCATTGTTGGGTCTGGTGTCTCTCATCTTCCTCTTGACAATACTCCATAGATTCTCTATGAGGTTTAGGTCAGGAGAGTTTGCTGGCCAATCAAACACAGTGATGCCATGGTCATAAAACCAAATCATATGTGCATAAGTATTCACAGCCTTTGCCATGGAGCTCAAAACTGAGCTCAGGTGCATCCTGTTTCCACTGATCATCCTTGAGATGTTTCAGCAGCTTAATTAGAGTCCACCTGTGTAAATTCAGTTGACTGGACATGAATTGGAAAGGCACACACCTGTCTATAAGGTCACACAGTTGACAGTGCATGTCAGAGCACAAACCAAGCATGAAGTTAAAGGAATTGTCTGTAGACCTCCGAGACAGGATTGTCTCAAGGCACAAATCTGGGGAAGGGTACAGAAAAATTTCTGTTGCTTTGAAGGTCTCAATGAGCACAGTGGCCTCCATCATCCATAAATGGAAGAAGTTTGGAACCACCAGAACTCTTCCTAGAGCTGCCCGGCCATCTAAACTGAGCGATCGGGGTAGAAGGGTCTTTGTCAGGGAGGGGACCAAGAGCCCCATGGTCACTCTGTCAGAGCTTCAGCATTCCTCTGTGGAGACAGGAGTACCTTCCAGAAGGACAACCATCTCTGCAGCAATCCACCAATCAGGCCTGTATGGTAGAGGGGACAGGTGGAAGCCACTCCTTAGTAAAGGAGTGGTGGCTTACCGGAGTGGTGGCTCAGCTGGTAGAGCATCCGCCCCACACCCGGGAGGCAGGGGTTCAAATCCCGGCCGGGTCATGCCAAAGACCATATAAAAGTGGAACTTCCTGCCGTCCAGCTTGGTGCTCAGCAATAACGGAATGGAGGAGGGAAATCTGTGGCGGCGCCTTGCATGGCAGCGGCCCTCTGATTCTGATTCTGCACTGGGGTGTGTGTGATTGACATTCCATCCATCCATCCATCCATCCATCGTCTACCGCTTTTCCGGAGGTCCGGGTCGCGGAGGCAGCAGTTCAAGCAGAGAAGCCCAGACTTCCCTCTCCCCAGCCACCTGCTCCAGCTCTTCAGAGGGGATACCAAGGCGTTCCCAGACTAGCTGGGAGACATAGTCTCTCCACCGAGTCCTGGGTCTGCCCCGGGGTCTCCTCCCAGTGGGACGTGCCTGAAACACCTCAAGTGGGAGGCGTCCAGGAGGCATCCTAATCAGATGCCCATACCACCTCAACTGACTCCTTTCAATGTGGAGGAGCAGCGGTTCTACTCTGAGCCTCTCCCGGATGACTGAGCTCCTCACCCTATCTCTGAGGGTGAGTCCAGCAATCCTACGGAGAAAGCTCATTTCAGCCGCTTGTATCCGCGATCTCGTTCTTTCGGTCATTACCCAAAGCTCGTGACCATAGGTGAGAGTAGGAACGTAGATTGACTGGTAAATCGACAGCTTTGCCTTAGAACTAAGCTCCCTCTTCACCACAACAGACCAGTACAACGTCCGCATCACTGCAGATGCTGCTCCAATCCGTCTGTCGATCTCTCGCTCCATTTTCCCCTCACTCGTGAACAAGACCCCAAGATACTTAAACTCCTCCACTTGGGGCAGGAGCCTGTCCCCAACCCGGAGAGGACAATCCACCTTTTTCCGGCTGAGGACCATGGACTCGGACTTGGAGGTGCTGATTCTCATCCCAGCCGCTTCACACTCAGCGGCAAACCGTTCCAGCAAGAGCTGTAGGTCATTGCTGGATGAAGCCAACAGGACAACATCATCTGCAAACAACAGAGATGAGATCCTGTGGTCACCAAGCATGACACCCTCCATTCCCTGGCTGCGCCTAGAAATCCTGTCCATAAAAATTATGAACAGGACCGGTGACAAAGGGCAGCCCTGGCGGAGTCCAACTCTCACTGGGAATGACTCCGACCGAGTGTTGGCAATGCGAACTAAACTCTCACAACGGTCGTACAGAGACCGAATAGCTTGTAACAACAAGCCCGATACCCCATACTCCCGAAGCACCCCCCACAAAAATCCACGAGGGACGCGGTCAAATGCCTTCTCCAAGTCCACAAAACACATGTAAACTGGTTGGGCAAACTCCCACGAACCCTGGGAGTTTGATTGACATTGACATTGTAGATAGGTAAAGCACAATCTCGTTCTACTGTACATGATTGGTTGTACAGTTGAATGACAATAAGGGTATAAAAAAAAAAAAAAGGCACATGGCAGCCTGCCTGGAGATTGCCAAAAGGCACCTGAAGGATTCTCAGACCATGAGAAACAAAATTCTCTGGTCTGATGAGACAAAGATTGAACTCTTTGGTGTGAATGCCAGGCGTCATGTTTGAAGGAAACCAGGCACCATTCATCAAAAGGCCAATACCATCCCTACAGTGAAGCATGGTGGTGGCAGCATCATGCTGTGGGGATGTTTTTCAGCAGCAGGAACTGGGAGACGAGTCAGAATAGAGACAAAGATGAATGCAGCAATGTACAGAGACATCCTGGATGATAACCTGCTCCAGAGCACTCTTGACCTCAGACTGGGGTGAAGGTTCATCTTTCAGTAGGACAACGACCCTAAGCACACAGACAAGATATCAAAGGAGTGGCTTCAGGACAACTTTGTGAATGTTGTTGAGTGGCCCAGCCAGAGCCCAAACTTGAATCCAATTGAATATCTCTGGAGAGATCTGAAAATGGTTGTGCACTGATGTTTCCCATTCAACCTGATGGAGCTTGAGAGGTGCTGCAAAGAGAAATGGGCAAAACTGCCCAAAGATAGGTGTGCCAAGCTTGTGGTATCATATTCAAAAAGACTTGAGGCTGTAATTGCTGCAAAAGGTGCATCAACAAAGTACTGAACAAAGACTGTGGATACTTATGTACATGCGTTTTCTTAGTTTTTTTATTTTTAATAAATTAGCAAAAATCTAAAAAAAAACCCCACCTTTTTTAATATTGTCATTATGGGGTATTGTGTGTAGAATTTTGAAGAAAAAGTGAATTTAATCCATTTTGGAATAAGGCTGTAACATAAGAAAATGTGGAAAAAGTGAAGCGCTGTGAATACTTTCCGGATGCACTACAATTTCACCATGTGGGTTGGAGCAGGGGAATGGGGGAAAATAAAAATTATTGTAACCCTGGTTAAACACCCCTTTTTTGATGTTAAAGGGCTGATGACAAGATTTTGACATTTTTTAGGATGTTGTGTAAACCCAAAAGTCATTGTCGATGAGCAATATAACATTTACAACCGCGCCTGCATAAACTAGCTATCATCAAAAAACAGCAGCCGCTGACTGGATTGTGGTGCCTCCCACCGAATTAAGGGCAGCACCCCCATGACGTAAGCGGGAGAACAGACTCCGGTGTTGTTAACTGGTATGACAGCAGCTTTGTAGCTCACAGTTTCTCTGGTTTCTTGTTTTAATTTTATGGCTGTGCCTACGCATTGTGTCGCAGGTTTAGATAAACATCAAACCGTGAAAGACCACATCACACGCTTCAGCTCCAACTGTTTTTAAGACTCCTTGTGCACTTTTATGCAGGAGGAGCGCACAAGGAGGGGAAGGATTAATGGATTTACGTGCAGCTTTGACCTATTTTCTGTGATCCCATGCTGACATCTCGCCGGTCAGGGCACGTCCCCTCTATCATTATCATCACCTGATTCAAACTCCCGCTGATCACGTTTCCCGATCCTCGCCCAGGTGCTTCTAATCACACCATCACCAGCAGTGTGTGTACTTCGCGGCCGTTTGCCAGTCATGTACTAATGGTCCATAGTATTGTCATGCACGGTGGCGCAGTGGTTAGCACTGCGGCAGCACAGTTTATCCTTGGCCGGGGGATTGTGGGGATCGTGGGATCGTGGGTTCGATCCCAGCCCCCGACCAACAGTGATCTGTGTGGAGTTTGCATGTTCTCCCCGTGTTGCGTGGGTTTACTCCGGGATTTCTCCGGTTTCCTCCCACATGCCAAAAACATGCATGTTAGGTTAATTGGCTGTTCTAAATTGTCCCTAGATATCTGTTTCCTATAGGCCCTTAGAATAGAGGGTTAGTATTAATGAAAGCGCTTTGAGTGGTCTTTGTGACTAGAAAAGCGCTATATAAGTGCAGGTTAGTTAGTTAGTTAGTATGCTGTTTGTCTGCCAGTATTTTCAGTACTGTCATGACGCGCTAGTCACTCCATGTTCGCCATGGCTCTCATGCGTCCTTGAAGTGATGTCAGCTCTGGGGCGCACCTGTGGCAAACACGTCTCCTCTCATTCGTTCGCAGGGGGATGTCTGCTCCCGAACGCCATCAGTAGGTGTGTCTGTGTTTCTTGTATGTCTTCACCTTTCACTACCTTATCCCTTTGTTGGGTCCTAAGTTGTAAATAATTTGTGAAGTGCTTCTGTTCTGTGTTCTCACCGTTTTCCATTTTCGCTGTTTGGGTTTTCTCCCCCAGCGAACTGTTCCTGCCGTTGTGGCTTATTTTGTGTTCAGTTTTCACACTGCATTTATTTTCCAATAAATCATGTTTCAACTTTGCCCTGCAAGTGAGTCTGTTCATCTGCCCCAGAGGGGCGTTTATGACAGTAGGACCCAACCAGAAAAGGACTCAGTGGGCGAAAGAAGCATGACAAGGATGAGGCAAAAGGGAGGAGAGCTGCCAGCTGTCGACATGCTGTGGGATCTCGTTTCACAGTGGCCCACAGCTTTCCGGAGGACGCCAAGTATTAATGGGAGGCAGTCACCAACATTTTGGTGGCTCGCCCAAATCTGCGCTCACTTCCCTTGCTGCAGGGGCTCCCACTCCCCGCCGTACCATCACCGCCAGCCTCTTTCTCATCAACTGCCGGGCCCGAGGATTACTACGGGACCTGCTGGGCGTTTGGTGGCCCGGGAGGTGGGAGGCTTTGGGAAACGTTGCTCACCTGCCTTGCAGCCACACCACGCAAGGAGGAGGAATTCATCAAATATGCCAGAGACTGTGCCGACAAATCAGCGTCCCCTGACTCCATCTGTCATTATGCCTCCTCACCACTCACCAGTCCCGGCACCATGGAAGCTTGTGCCGACGATTCAGCATTTCCTGGCTTCCACAGAAACCACACCCCTCCCCTTCACTCCAACACCAGCTCCTCACCACTGCGCAACAGCGTCTTGCCAAACGGTCACTGTAGCCACTCAGAGGGATTCGTCTGGTTCTCCAGTGGTGGATTTTACAGCAGTGGCAGCTTCAGCGGCAACAGAGTTGGGGGCAAGGCAAGTACTATTTTTTTCAGTTTTTTAACATTTAATAGTGAGAGGAACATGCAAGTTAGGTTAATTGGCATCAAACTGGGGATTCTAAATTGTCCTTAGGTATGACTGTGAGAGTGAATGGTTGTCTGTCTCTCTGTGTTGGCCCTGCAATGGACTGGCGATCTGTCCAGGGTGTACCCTGCCTCTCGCCCAAAAGATGTTGGGATAGGCTCCAGCCCCCCCGCAACCCGAAAAGGATTAAGTGGAAGAAGATGAATGAATGAATGAATGAAGGTGCTGCCTTGTCCCCAGTGAGGAGACTCAGCAGCCATTTCTTATTGCTGCTGAGCCCTCAAATTTTGTTTCTGCTGTCACGGCCATGTTTACTCCACCACTCACCTCAACTCCTTGTTTCCACGAGGTCATTTCCACCTAAGCTGGGTCCGCGATGGAGGAAGTGAGCTCAAGCACTGCTAATGCTCCTCTTCACGTTCACGCTCCAGCAGTGACTGTTCTGCCTCTTGTGCATGCTCCAGCAGTGACTGTTCTACTTCATGTGCACACTCTGGCAATGACTGTTCCACTTCACGTGCACGCCCCTGCAAAGCCTTCTCCTCTTGAGGCCATCATTCCAACATTGGCAGCACTGGGGTCCTAGCCAGCGGAGGAGCAGGAGTTAAGGCAAGTCCTCTTCTTTGTTTTCTTAAACTCTGTTTTAGAGAGGTCTTGTCTTACTCCTGGTGAGGAGACCCAGTTGCAGCTTCCATCTGTTTCTGGGCTCTCCCCACTAAGCTCTTCTGCTGATTGTGATGGTGTGGTTCCTTTTCCAACCTGTACCTCTTCCTCCCTGTCCGAGGTGGAGAGGGATTCCAGGGCTTCTGGACCGGATGCGTTTCAGCCGTCTCATCCTGAGGTCAGCGTGCCCCGTCTCATTCAGAAATCTGCATGCTCAAACCATCAGCAGATGAGGGCGTTGTGCTTCAGTCATCTGCTCACTATGCCCGTTTTGACACCTCGTCAGCTGTGTCCAACTCACCCACTCCAACCAGCTCCACTGCCTCCTCAGCCCCTAATTCATCAAAAGCGGTCCCCCCCTCCTCCTCCCCCCCTCCCCTTGTCATCAGTGAGCAGGACGTGCACAGACAGTTCTCCAGACTGAACCCGCGCAAGGCCCCCGGGCCGGACGGTGTGTCTCCCTCCACCCTGAGACACTGTGCGAAAGAGCTGGCTCCTGTCTTCACAGACATTTTTAACACCTCCCTTAAGCAATGTCACGTGCCGACCTGCCTCAAATCCTCCACCATCATCCCTGTCCCCAAGAAGCCACAGATTACTGGACTTAACGACTACAGACCTGTAGCGCTCACCTCTGTAGTCATGAAGTCCTTTGAGCGCCTGGTCCTCTGTCTCACCTCAAGTCCATCACCACACCCCTCCTAGACCCGCTGCAGTTTGCCTACCGTGCTAACAGGTCTGTGGACGACGCAGTCAACCTGGCCCTCCACTCCATCCTGCAGCACCTGGACTCCCCGGGAACCTACGCCAGGATTCTGTTTGTGGACTTCAGCTCCGCATTCAACACCATCCGCCCCGATCTGCTCCAGGACAAGCTGTCCCTGCTCAACGTGCCTGACTCCCTCTGCAGGTGGATCACCGACTTCCTGACGGACCGGAGACAGCATGTGCGGCTGGGGAAGTCTGTCTCAGACTCTGTTAGCATCAGCATTGGATCACCCCAGGGCTGTGTACTTTCCCCCCTACTCTTCTCCCTTTATACCAACTCCTGCACCTCCTCCCACCAGTCTGTTAAGCTGATTAAGTTTGAGGACGACACCACCCTCATCGGGCTCATCTCCAACGGCGACGAGTCCGCCTACAGGGAAGAGGTGGCCCAGCTGGTGTCCTGGTGCAGCCACAACAACCTGCAGCTGAATGCTCTGAAGACAGCGGAGATGATTGTGGACTTCAGGAAAGTCACATCCCCCCTGCCCCCCCTCACCATCACAGGCTCTCCCATCACCTTTGCAGATTCCTTCCGCTTCTTGGGCACCACCATCACCCGTGACCTCAAATGGGAGCCAACCATCAGCTCCCTCATCAAAAAGGCCCAGCAGAGGATGTTCTTTCTGCGGCAGCTGAGGAAGCTCAAGCTACCCACCAAGATGTTAGTGCAGTTCTACACGGCCATCATCGAGTCCATCCTCACCTCCTCCATAACTGTGTGGTACGCAGGAGCCGCTGCCAGGAACAGACTAAGGCTGCAGCGCGTCATGCGCACTGCTGAGAAGGTGATAGGCTGCAAGCTCCCATCTCTCCAGGACCTGTACATCTCCAGGACCCGGAGGCATGCTGGCCGGATCATAGCCGATCCTTCACATCCTGGTCACGTGCTGTTTGCCCCCCTCCCCTCAGGTAGAAGGCTTCGGTCCATTCGGACTAAAACCTCCCGGCACATGAACAGCTTCTTCCCCTCTGCCATCAGACTGCTGAACACTAAGTGACTTTTGACTCTCATGCACTATGTACAGCAGCTCAACCAGACTCATGTCAATCATCACTGTTTTTCTGTTGCATTATTGACTGCACTATGTGGTACTTCCCATTATCTGCTACATGCTAATTTTTTAAAACTGCCTTGACTAGTACTACTCATTATTACTAGTATTATTATTATTATTACTTATTATTACTTATTTTTCTACACTTATTGCACGTTTCTAGTCCTTTAGTTTTTTAGTTTATCCCTTTTTCTCATTATGTTTTTAATGTTGCAGCATGGCACCGAGACAAATTCCTAGTTTGTGTATCACATGAACAATGGCAATAAATCTGATTCTGATTCTGCTCCAGAGGTCAGCGCGCTCCAGCCGTTTCATCCGGTGGTCGGTGCTCCCCATCTGTCTCATCTAGAGGTCAGCGTGCCCATCAGCACATGAGGTCATCGCACCCCAGTCATCTGCTCCAGAGGTCAGAGCTCTCCAGTCGTTTCATCCGCAGATCAGCACTCCCCAGCCGCCTCATCTAGAGGTCAGCGCGCCCCATCCATCAGCACACACGATCAGCGTACTTCAGTTACCTGTTCCAGAGGTCGGCACGCCTCTGTCATCTGTTTTTGAGCAGAGGATTCTAATGCTGTTACCCCCAGAGCTGAAGGCTCCCATGTTAGATCTTAGGTTTGGAGCCTTTATGTTATTATCTTCTGAGTTTAAGGGTTCTGTATTAATTTCTGTGTTTAAATGTCAAGAATTGTCCCTTGGGGCAGAAAGGAAAGACCCAGGTACTGAACTGCAGTTTGTGGTATTTATCAAAGAAAACACAAAGTCCATAAACTGCATAAAAAATAAACTTACTTCTGAAGAGATCTGGAGAACGGCGAGATGAAAAAACACAGAAATGCACGTCGGAACAGGGAAGGGGTTCCGACGGGGTTTGGTGGATGCAATGATGAGGCTCTGACAATGAGTGGATGAAAAGGTCAGTCTTAAATAAGGCATGGAACCAATAAAGCCAAGTGCCATCAGGTGTGGATCACATGAGCGGGCAGGAGGTGATAACGATAAAAAAAAAGGATCAGCTGTGAGTACTGAGAGAGGAGGAGACAGAACTGATAGCTTGACAAGAGCACCGCCCACTACAGAGAAAAACCCGGAAGTGCCCCTGACAGCGGCAGCCCCAGAGAGAGAAAGAACACAAAAGTACAAATGTAAAGCGAGAACTAAAATGACAACAAATAAAGACTGAGGGATAACTACAAGCAAATACTCAATAAATAAATAGCAAGACTACAATGAACATAAACAGGAGAATGGGTAGGACTAAGAAACAATACAAGATACATGAAAACCAACCAAGGCTAAAATGACAGGAAACTAAGAACTCAAAAATACAACAAATATACAAATATGGAAAATGACCATGAGACTAAGCACGGCGGAATCCTCCATGCTCAGATCATGACATTAAGGGTTCTTTATCAGCTCCTCGGGCTTAAGTTTTCATGTTGTTTTCCCCTGAGTTTGGTGCTCATGCGTTATTGTCAGAGCAAAGAGCTCCTGTGTTATTTTCTGTTCAAAAGGCTTGTGTGTTATTTTCAGTGCAAAAGGGTTGTTTGTGTGTTATTTTCTGAGCATGAGGATTGTGTGTTTTCTCCTGTCTGGGGGTCCATGATCTTTGGTAGGCCACATGACACCTCGTGTTCATCCTTCCTGTGGCCATTGGACTTTAGAAAGCCACCAGATCCATCTTGTACTCTGTTTTGGGGACCCATGGACTTGGGTAGGGCCCCCGAAGAACCTGGATCTCCAGTTCAGTGGTCCTGGGATTCTGGGAGACCACCTGACCCATTTTGTTTTGGACTTTGCTTGGTAAGGAGTTTGTTTTGACTCACCTGGCCTTTTCCCCCCACCACTCATCCTGTGAAGGTTTTTGAGTTTTCTTTTTTTTTTCTCTTATGAGTGTTACCCTAAGACCGTCTGAGTTCCGACCCTTAAGGGGGGGTGATCTGGACAGGGTCAAACCCTGTCCATGCTTTATGTAATTTACTGTATTTATTATTATCATTACTGGAATTTTCACACTTCTCAGTTTCCATTAGCACTATTATATCACCTTCTTGGTTACGTTTGTATGTTGTATATTTTTTCCCCTGCTGAATCATTCGTTTCTGAGTTGGCTTTGATTTTGACAGTGCCATTTTTTTATTTCCTTTCCAGCAAAGTTCATCCTTATTTAACTGATTATTGATCACGGCTGTTCCTCATTAGTTTATTACGTTCATACCTATTTATTGGTGTCATGTGGGCGACACACATTGTGGGCTCATGTTTCCACAGAGACAGGACTGCATGTGTATTGAGGGTGTCACGTCTGCAAGGACAAAGGACTGGAATCTGCAGAAGATAACAAGGAGGTGTGAGATTTGTCTCTTTGTCCCACAGAAGATGCCCCGGAGAGATTTCAGGTTCATCAGGAAATGAGAGACAATGGTGAAGATTCAAAGGGATGCTTTGTGACTGTATGTTTACTGAAAACACCATGTGACTTGAATTCTGATGCTGGAAACATATAAAAGGGTGATGAGATATGATTCTTTCTCTTTCCTGCCTTGAGAATGCTAGAAGCTGTGTTCTGTCAATAAAGCTGGTTTACGACTAAACTCAGCCTCATCATTTGAGCACATCTTCTACACTAGTGACCTACGACGAGAAATGAGCAGACAGAATTCTCCCGAGTGGGGCTCCGCGGAAGCCAGCCTGATGGCCGCCTCCACGATCCGGCTGCCCGATTTCTGGCAGCACAGCCCGCGCTCATGGTTTAGCGCAGTCGAGGCGCAGTTCAACCTCTGGAGAATCTTCAACGACGACACAAGATTCTACCACGTGGTAGCGAAGCTGGACAGCAACACGGTCCAGAGAGTGGAGGATATGGTTAATCATCCACCAGACAGCGACAAGTACAGCGCATTGAAGGACGCGCTGATCAGCCATTTCACCCCTTCAGTCCAACAACGAGCAGAGGGACTCCTGACGTTGACGGAGTCAGAAAACGATAGACCTGCGGACCTGATGGTGAAGATGCTGAAGCTCAAAGACTCAGGATGGCGAATTCATTTTCGCCCACCTTTTCCTTCGAACCCTGCCGCCAGCAGTGAGAGTGGCCCTGGCAGAGTCGCCCCGATTGGCCAGGCGAGACTACCATGGGTTGAGCAAAGAGGCGCAGCGGTTGGTCGACGCCCACAAGCGGAACGCGGTTTCGGCCGCAGCGACTAGCCCGGGAACGGTGCCCGGAGACAGCGCAGGTCCAGCGGCCGCGGCGCCAGACACACCAACGACGGCGGCGACGGGAGCCAGACGACGCGGAGCGGAGGACGGCCTGTGCTTCTACCACCGCCGTTTTGCAGAGAGAGCGCACAGGTGCGTCCCACCGTGCAACTTTAAGCGCCAGGGAAACGCCAAGACCGAGGGCCGGTAGCAGCTGCGACCCTCGGCAACGAGAACAGGCTGCTTTACCTGACGGATGCACGCTCGGGGAAACGGTTCCTCGTGGACACGGGCTCTCAGCTGAGTTTCGTCACACCCACCTACGCGGAACGGCTGATGCCTTCTAAAGCTCCCTGGGTGTCAGTGTCAGCAGCGAACGGCTCCACGATTAAAACGTTCGGTGAGAGGACCATGCGTCTGTCCTTACAGGGCCGTTCATTTGAGTGGACATTTATTGTAGCAGCAGTCAGTTTCAACATGTTAGGGGCTGATTTTTTGTGCTCACATGGTTTATTGGTTGACCTTGCTAATAGACGTCTGATTAATGCACTGTCCTTTCATTCTATTCCCTGCACAGCGCGGGTGGCCCCGCCGACTGCACATGCCAGCATCTCAGCTGCGGGTGGTAAGTTTCACACATTGCTTGCTCAGTTCCCAGCACTCACAGTCCCCACGTTTTCGGCAACGGTGGCTAAACATGGGGTGGAACATTTCATAACAACCACCGGCCCTCCCGTTTTTGCAAAAGCTCGGCGCTTGGACCCAGCTAAACTGGCCATCGCGCGCGAGGAGTTCACTAATCTGGAAAAACTGGGCATTGTTAGACGCTCCAAGAGCTCGTGGGCTTCGCCGTTACTCATGGTCCCAAAGGCTGACGGCTCGTGGCGACCTTGCGGCGATTTCCGCAGGTTGAACAACGTTTCAGCTCATGACCGCTACCCGATTCCGCACATTCAGGATTTTTCTGTTCATTTGGCGGGGGCGCGCATTTTTTTTTAAATAGACTTGGTGCGCAGTTACCACCAGGATCCAGTGCGCGCGCAAGATGTACCCAAAACAGCGGTCATAACTCCTTTCGGCCTTTTTGAGTTCTTGCGCATGCCTTTTGGCCTCAAGGGGGCCGCGCAGACTTTCCAACGCATGACGGATGCAGTTTTACGCGACCTTCCTTTCGTGTTCGTTTATTTGGACGATATTTTGGTAGCCAGCGCGTCCGAGGGCGAGCACGAAAAACACCTCACAGCAGTTTTTCGGAGGCTGGCAGAGCACGGGTTAATAGTTAACCCAGCGAAGTGCCAGTTTGGGGTGGCGCAGATTGATTTTTTGGGACATCGCGTTTCGGCAGAAGGAGCGGTTCCTCTTCCAAATAAAGTGCGCGCCATAATGGATTTTCCGCAACCTCAAACGGTCAAGGCACTTCAGGAGTTTCTAGGGATGGTTAATTTTTACAACCGGCTCCTCCCAAGCGCAGCACGGCTCATGCAGCCATTGTACACCGCGTTAAAAAAACAAAAGCCCGCAAATAAAGTTGAATGGTCTCCAGAGCGGGAGCGCGCTTTTGCCCAGGTCAAATCAGCCCTGGCAAATGCAGTTTTGTTAGCGCACCCAGTTCCAACGGCCCGCATGGCGCTCACCACTGACGCTTCCGATGTAGCGGTGGGGGCGGTAGTTGAACAGTTTGTGGCAGGTACCTGGCAACCCCTCGCGTTTTTCAGCAGGACTTTGCGCGATAGTGAGCGTAAATACAGTGCGTTTGACAGGGAGCTTTTGGCCCTACACTTGGCCATCCGTCATTTTCAGTTCTGGTTAGAGGGGCAACGTTTCACCGCGTTTGTGGATCATAAACCGCTAACGTTTGCGATGGCCAAAATTTCAGAACCCTGGTCAGGCCGGCAACAAAGGCAACTAGCCGCAATATCGGAGTTCACTACTGATATTCAGCATGTCGCGGGTAAACACAATGTTGTGGCAGACTGCCTCTCGCGCGCGGTAGCACCACCAAGCCCCATAGGGGCAGACTCTGTAGCCATGGCCGTGGGCCCGGGCAGCGACGCGGGAGCGCGCGCAGCCCCGGTCTGTGTTGGGTTAGATTATGCAGCCATGGCTGCGGAGCAGGTTAACGACGCGGACGTGCGCGCGCTCCAGTCTGGACCAACAGGGTTAAGGCTGGAGCACAGGGAGCAACAAAGTGGTATGCCCCCACTAATCTGCGATGTCTCCACGGGACGGCCCCGTCCCGTGGTGCCAGCCGCGTGGCGTCGCCACGTTTTTGACTCGGTCCATTCTCTCGTGCACCCGGGGGTGCGCGCATCGATTAAGTTGGTGGGGGAGAAATTTGTTTGGCCCGGGTTGCGCAAACAGGTCAAGGAATGGGCGGCAGCCTGCGTAGCGTGTCAGCAAGCCAAAATACACAGACACACTAAGGCCCCGTTGGAACCTTTTCACATCCCCGCTAAGCGTTTTGATCACGTGCATGTTGACCTGGTGGGCCCGCTCCCATTATCACACGGGCACACACATCTTTTGACGATGGTGGATCGCACCACGCGCTGGCCAGAGGCGATTCCTCTGACATCAAACACAGCGGAAGAAGTTGCGCGAGCATTTTTAGCAGCGTGGGTTGCGCGTTTCGGTGTACCGTTGGACATAACGTCCGACAGGGGTCCCCAATTTATTTCCGAACTATGGCCATCGATGGCCCGCAGCTTGGGGGTGAAGATTCATCGCACTACCGCGTATAACCCCCAGGCTAATGGTTTATGCGAACGCTTTCACAGGTCATTAAAAGCAGCCCTCAGAGCGTCGCTGACGGATACAAATTGGGTGGACAAACTTCCATAGGTTTTATTGGGGTTGCGTTCTGCACCTAAGGAAGATTTACATGCTTCCCCGGCTGAATTAGTTTTTGCACAACCTCTCCGTTTGCCGGGGGAATTTCTCCCCGATAATCCCGCACCAAATGGCCCCCCTGCTCAGCTGTGGCAGAGCGACTCCGGAGCAAACAAGCTCCCTGGCCCGGTCCATCACAGTTTACCACACATTTTTGTGCCAAAGGCTTTAACCACTTGCACTCCGGGCAATTTTCCTAAAAATGCCAAAAAATAACGTGCCCAAAGTAAATCGAAAGCTGTTATTCAACCCTTTGCAGCATCTTCATGGGGTTGGTCTCACTTAAAAGAAAACACTTTGAATTTTTTGGCAAAAAAAACATAATCTCTCTACGTGCTCCGGCCACTGAGTTACAGTCATCTAAACATACTGAACTTGAAGAAAAAAAAATTGGACACAGTGTTTTTTTGGATACAAATGCTTGTAAATAACACACAGCTGTCCGATCCGGCTGGAAAATGCAACAGAAATGTAGAACTGTAGAAGTTACGGAAAAACAGACAGGATACGTGTAAGTCTGTCTGGAAAAAACTTTATTTACATTTTTTCACTTCCTGCTTTTATCTCCATCCAAAACGGAAAAACTCCGCCTTCACATTAAAACTCCACCTTCACATTAAAAGATCCAATTTTGTGTGTGAGACCAACAACTAATATCACCACACAGGCCCCCCCAGAACACACAAATAACAACATAAATAAACATGCTGACAAAAAACAAACAAACAGCATGAACAAAAATCCAAAAGAAAATAACTCAAGAAAACCTCTTAGGCAACCTAATTACCCTGCCCCGACGACTGCACTGCACAGTCCTAGGGGGCACAACTGTAACTGGAGCAG
The DNA here is from genome assembly GCA_020510985.1 of Pholidichthys leucotaenia. Taxonomy (NCBI): domain Eukaryota; kingdom Metazoa; phylum Chordata; class Actinopteri; order Cichliformes; family Pholidichthyidae; genus Pholidichthys; species Pholidichthys leucotaenia. The sequence continues at coordinate 90,214,741 of CM035847.1, forward strand.
AAACAACCTCAGGCGCAGGGTTGGGAGGGCGCCCCCGCCGAGCCGGGCAGGCTAACTCAACCTCATCGTCACAAAGAACATGCGCAGGCTTCAAACGATCCACCGAAATCCGATCCTGGCCAGTCCCCAACTCAACCAAAAAATCCTTATGGCCTGTTTCTAACACCCGAAAAGGGCCATCATAAGGTGCCTGCAGGGGAGAACGATGGGCATCGTGCCAGACAAAAACATATTTAGCCGACCTAAGGCTATCAGGGACGTAAGACTGAGGAAGGCAGTGGTGCGCAGCCACAGGAACAAAAGCCCTAGCTTCCTCTCGACACTTAGGCCTCTTAACCATACTGGGACCTAACCCTGGACTGGTAGGAAGAAACTCCCCTGGAACCCTCAAGGTCTGGCCAAGGACCAACACAGCAGAAGAGGAACGCAGGTCTTCCTTGGGGGCTGAACGCAAACCCAACAAAACCCACGGTAATCTGTCCACCCATCCACTATCCACCAATGACGCGCGAAGGGCCGCTTTCATAGTCCGATGAAACCGCTCGCATAGCCCATTAGCTTGTTGATGGTATGCTGTGGTCCGATGAAGTTTTTTGTAACTTAGATTTTTATTCATTTTTCATCATATATAATGCATTCAGATCACATTCTACATTTAAAAAACAAAGGGGTTAGGGTAGGGAAAAATAAAAAAAAAATAAACAAAATAAAAATAAAAAATAAAAAAAAATAAAAAATAAAAGGGGGGGGGGGGCAAATGTTGGAGCATCAAGTTTTTAGTTTCCATCTCTTAATTCTTCTGGTTTTTTCAGTGTCTTTGGTTATTCTTTCAATTTCTGCCTCGTTGTTGCACTTTGTAGTGTGTCCATTTCCGCCATTTTTTCTCCCATATTCCTTCTTGCATTCTTCGTCGATATGTTAGTTTTTCCATCATACGTATGTCCTCAACAATGTCAGTCCATTGTTCTTGGTCAGGAAGAACTTCTGATCGCCATTTTTTTGTGATAGTTTTTTTACATGCAATCAACAAGATTTTAACTAGATATCTGTCCTCAGCCTGTATAACACTGTCTTTTTTAAGATCACATAAGTACATCAGGTTACAGTTCATTGGTATATTATATCCTAATATCCTCTGTATTGTCACATGCATAGATTTCCAAAATGATGATATTTTGTAGCATTTCCAAAACATATGTGAGTGGTCTGCATTTTGAGCCCCACATCCCCTCCAGCATAAAGATTGGGTATTTGTATATTTTCCTTGAATCTGTGGTGTAATGAAAAAGCGAATCAGGTTTTTCCATCCAAATTCCCTCCATGCCCTTGAATTTGTTGATGTGTGTTGTGTTTTCCATATTTCCTGCCAGCTTTCTTCTGTTATGTTTAAATTGAGCTCTTTCTCCCATTTCTCCTTTATATAGTTACTTGTATGATTGTTTGTCATAAGTTTCTGATATAGTTTTGAAATAATTCTTATTTTATTTCCTGCATATGAGCTTAAAATAAGTTGTATAATCTCGTTCACATCTGTTTGGAGGTTATGCCTAATCTTCTTCATATAGTAATCTCTCATCTGCAGATATCTGAAAAATTCCGATCTTTCTAATTTAAATTTTCTCCTGATATTTACAAAGCTCCCGAGATCTTTTTTTCCGATATTGCCCCATGCTGTGATTCCCTTGTTCACCAGATTTTTGTATCCCCTATCTTGTTTTGCCGGTTCAAACTGACTGTCAAATGCTACCCATTTCAATAGTTTTATGTCTTCCCTTATATTATATTTTTGTACTATTTTATACCACAGTTCTAAAGTAAATTTAGTGATTGGGTCTATTTGTTTGATTTGCTTATATGCATCTTTATCCCCTATTATGCTTTGTACTGGGAGTCCCTCAATTTCCTTTTCCATTTCTTTCCATTTTGCCTCATATCCCTCGTCGCACCAACATATGATATATCTTATTTGTGCTGAGTAGTAATATTCCTTTAGACTCGGTAGGCCCATGCCTCCTTTCTCTTTTGGTAATTGGAGGGTTTTATATTTCACTCTTGGTTTTTTACCTCCCCAAACAAATCTCGATATCATCCTGTCCCACTTTGAGAATTGGGCATCTGGAATCTCTGTTGGTATAGCCTGGAAGAGGTAAAGTAATCTAGGTTGTATGCTGATTTTGACTGTCTCAATTTTTGAATTCAGATCCATATTTAAGATTGACCATCTATCAATATCTTTTTTTATTTCTTGTTCCAACCTATCATAGTTTGCTTTATATATTTTGCTTAGGTCTTTAGGTATGTTCACTCCAAGGTATTTTATTTCTTTTTGCTTCCAGTTTAGTTTGATCTTATCAGTTATCTGGTTTAGAGGGTTATAGTGGAATGTCAGTATTTGTGTTTTTGTTATGTTTATCTTGTATCCTGATAATTTTCCAAAATTTTCTATCAAGTTCATCATTTCCATTATTGATTTATCTGGTTGTTCAAGATAAACTATAATATCGTCTGCAAATAGCCCAATCTTGTGTTCCGCCCCCTTTATTGTTACACCTTTTAATTTCTTATTTTGTCGTATCGCTTGAGCCAATGGTTCTATGAACAGAGCAAACAAGGTGGGCGATAAGCAGCATCCCTGCCTAGTTGATCTTTGTATATTTACTTTGTCTGTTAAGCTACCGTTTATCTTGATTCTTGCCACAGGTTCTTGATATAGCGTCCTTATGCATTGTACTGATTTTTCGTTAAATCCAAAGCGCTCCAGTACACTATATAGGAATTTCCAGTTAACCCTGTCAAATGCTTTTTCTGCGTCTAAACTCATTATTACTGCGCTTTTCTTTTCTTTATGTATTTGGTTAATTATATGTATTGTTCTCCTGATATTGTCATGTGTTTGGCGTCCCTCTATGAATCCAGTTTGATCATCTTCTATCAATTCCGTCAAGAATGTCTTTATTCGTTTACATATAATTGTTGTGTATATTTTATAATCTACATTTAATAAAGAGATTGGTCTATAGTTTCCGCATTGTTCTTTATCTTTCCCTGGTTTTAAAATAACTGAAATGATTGCTTCGTTCCATGTTGGAGGTATTTTGTTGTTGTTCAGCGTCCAATTAAATGACTTTAGGAGTTGTGGCAAGAGTTCTTCTATAAACAGTTTATAAAACTCAGATGGGTATCCATCACTACCTGGTGATTTACCATTTTTAAGTGACTTAATCACATCTCTGATCTCTTGTGTTGTTATTTCTGCTGTTAGTTTTTCATTTTGTTGATTTCCTATTGATGGCAAGTCCAATGTGTCTAGAAATTTTTTGATATCTTTAGTATTTGTTTCTTCAGGTTGCGAGTATAGTTCTTGGTAGAAATTATGGAAAATTTCTTCGATGTTTTCTGGGTTAACTGTGGTTTTATTTGTGGTGGGGTCTTTAATCTTGTATACATTATTCATTGTTTGTTGTTTTCTTAACCGTTTTGCCAGCAGTTTTGTGGCTTTTGGTCCCGTTTCATAATATTTTTGCTTTAGATATCTATTTTTCCTTTCAATTTCATCCATTTGTGTTTCTTTTATCTTTGTTTTTTCTTCTTTAATTTCTTGATATATTTTTGGATCATTTGTGCTTTGATGTTTACGTTCTAATTCCCTTAGTCTCTCACATCTTTGTTCATACGCTTCCAGTTTAGTCTTATTTGCTTTTCCTGTTTCAACAATTAATTTACCCCTTAACACGGCTTTTAGTGCGTCCCATAGTATTGTTGGGTCCACTTCTTCATTGTCATTCTCTTGGATATATTCGTTTATGTTTATTTTTATTCTTTCTTTCATTTTCTCATCATTTAACAGTCCTACGTTAAGTTTCCATGTTGTTTGTCGTTTTCTATTGTTTAAATATATTTCCATGTATATAGGATTATGATCTGATATTTCTGCCCCTCCAATCCAACAATTTCTCACCCTGTGTCTGTCACCTTCATTCATAAGGAAGTAATCTATTCTAGAGTGTACTTTATGGGCTGCTGAATAATGTGTATAGTCTTTTTCGAGTGGGTGTAGGTCCCTCCATATGTCTACCATACCCATTTCTGCCAGTGAGGTTCTTATGAACTTTGTTACATGTTTTTTTGTCTTCTTAACACTTGTTGTGTCAACTTCATGATCCATGACAGCATTTAAGTCTCCTCCACAAATTAGGACTCCTTCACTGTGTGTTGCTATGAGATCAAACAGATGTTGAAAAAAACCCTTGTCACTTTCTGGTGGGGCATAGATGTTCACTAATGTGATCTGCATACCATCTATTCTTCCCTTTATTATTACATATCTGCCTTCTTTATCCTGGATTTCCTGTTCACTTTCAAATTGTATTTTGTTTGAGATTAGTATCATAACCCCCCTTTTTGCTCCTCCCTTAAATGAACTGTAGTAGGAGTTCTTATAGCCAAATCTCTTTAGTTTCACATGTTCTGCCTTGCTCAAATGTGTCTCTTGCATAAATATAATTTCAGCTTTTTCCTTCTTGAATTTTCTTATTATTCTTTCCCTTTTAACAGGTGAGTTCAGACCATTCACGTTTAGTGTCATTATCTTAAGATTTTTACCCATATTCATGTTTTTCCATTTTTTTAACTTGTGCTCCTAGCCCCTTTAACAACAAAAATAACACATATTTATATAAAAACACATTAAAAAACTCGACCTCCGTACTTTGGGCCTTTCTTCTGCCCACTGGTCCCTGTTGGTGGGTGGGGGGTTTGTCTTCACAGAGTGAAGGGCCCTCCCTAGACCTGTATTTACTATCAAAGTAATAGTCATAAGTCTAGAAATGTCCAACAAATATCACTTAAACCTCTCCTAGCCGTCTGTTTCTCTTTTACCTTGTCTTCTTGGCCTTCATTTCTTCTGTGCCTTTCTTAATCTTTGTTATGATCTAGGCTTTCAGTTGAAAGCCTTGTAGCTTGTCCTGGGCCCGCTGCTCTACGTCTCTCCCCCTTCTTCCGCCGTTCACTCGTCTCCACTCCGTCTGTCGTGGTGCGTTCAGGGCCGCCGCTGCTCCAGCCGTCTCCTTCGGCACGCTCACCTCAAGGCCCCGCTCCATCATATCCCGCGCTGCCTCTTCGGCCGTGTTGTAGGTTCTTGTGCCTTCCTCCCAATGAATCCTCATTTTCGTTAGCGGCGTTTGGAATCTAATTTTTTTCTCTTTCAGCGTTTTTTTAATATTGGCATATTTCTTCCGCTGCTGCACGATTTCTGTCGGGTAGTCATGGTCAAAAAATACCTGTTTGTCGCCGATTCGTATCTTTTTTTTCCATGCTTGCGTCAGGATTCTTTCCTTTATGTCATATTTCACAAAGTTTACCACAACTGACCTGGGTGGAGAGTTTGTTTTCGGGTTCTGTGCCGGTGTTCTGTGCGCCCGTTGAATCTGCAGATCCGTTTCTCCGGGTATTTCCAGTTCTTTTTTTAAGAACTGATCCATGAATTTTGTCATCGAGTTGCCTTCAATGCCCTCCGGAATTCCAAAGATGCGCATATTGCTTCGTCGGGATCTGCTCTCCAAGTCGTTTATTTTCTCCTGCATCCTCTGCGTTTGCGTCGTCAGGGTCTGTAGTTGTTCGTTTGCCTCGCTTTTCCAATCTTCTAGTTCCGAAATTCGGGTCTGCGCTTCTGTCATACACGCCCGCTGGGAGTGCAGCTCCTCCATGTTTTCCGTTAATTTACGCTCCATTTCTCTTCGGAGGTCCATGATTTCCTCCTTAATTTCTTTTTTCAGTTCCTCCTTAAGAGCCGCTAAATCCTGTTGTAGCTGTCGCTTGAATTCTCTCAACTCTTCACCCAAACTGGCGATGCCAGCGTTCATGTTGTCGAGTCTGGCGTCCTCCATTTTCTCTGCTGTGGACATCTCGTTTTTTTGGGCTTTGCGTACAGCGGTTTTTCCTGCGTTGTTGGAGAGGAATTCTTCAATTTTACCCTGTTTTTGTCCTTGTGCCCGGTTCCTTCGTGTTTTCATCCCTTGGTTTATTGATTCGTTTATGTCGAGTTGGCCATTTACCGATGATTTTTAATTCGGCTAGGGAGAGCTCTTTGTTTAAGTGTTATGTCTCTCCGCCATCTTCCCGGAAGTCCCGGTCCGATGAAGTTTAACCCCCAAACTACCAGCTACTTCATTCCAAAGTGCAGAGGTAAATTGCGGGGCCCTGTCAGAGGTAATGTCCAAGGGGACACCAAAACGGGACACCCAAGAGGAGATAAATGCCCGGGCAACATCAGATGCTGTAGTTGATGTCAGGGGAACCACCTCCGGCCACCGCGTAGTCCGGTCCACCATAGTGAAGAGGTGAGTAAAACCGCGAGACGGAGGAAGAGGTCCAACTAGGTCCACCTGAACATGATCAAAACGTCGCTCCGGAATCCAAAAAGGCTCCAATGGAGCCTTTATGTGGCGCTGCACCTTAGCACGCTGGCATGCCACACAGGTTGTCGTCCAAGTCTTCACATCCTTTCTAAGACCCGGCCATACAAACTTGGCGCTCACCAACTTGACCGAAGCCTTAACCCCAGGATGCGACAAAGAATGAACAGCGTCAAAAACACGACGACGCCAAGCCACAGGCACCAGAGGTCGTGGTTTTCCCAGTGTAGTATCACACAGAAGAGTGGCGCCACTGTCTTGAAAGCAGACATCCTCCAACTGCAAACTGGACTCCGTGGAACAAAGCACCTGCACCTCCGGGTCCAACAACTGATCGGCAGCCATCTCAGCATAGTCCATGCCCAAATGAACAGCAGCAACTGGTGCACGAGAAAGACAGTCCGCCACCAAGTTGGTCTTACCAGCCACATGCTGAATGTCTGTAGTGAACTCGGAAATAGCCGAAAGCTGCCGTTGTTGCCGAGCTGACCAAGGTTCAGTGGACTTGGCCATGGCAAACGTGAGAGGTTTATGGTCCACAAAAGCGGTGAATTTACGGCCCTCCAAAAGAAACCTGAAATGCCTTGTCGCCAAGAAAAGGGCCAACAGCTCCCTGTCAAAGGTGCTGTACTTTCTTTCTGACTCGCGTAACTGTCTACTAAAAAAGGCCAGAGGTTCCCAGGAATTGCCCACCCACTGCTCACAAACTGCTCCGACAGCATAATCAGATGCGTCGGTGGTAAGAGCAATGGCGGCCGTGGGATCTGGATGAGCCAACAAGGCAGCATCAGCCAGTGCAGCTTTAGCCCCATCAAAAGCACATAACCTCTCATGAGTCCACTCAATGTCCTGATTACCCCTCTTACCCTTCAAGGCCTCATATAGCGGACGCATAATATGGGCAGCATGAGGTATAAAACGGTTGTAAAAATTAACCATGCCCAAAAACTCCTGCAGGGGCTTGACAGAGGAGGGGCGTGGAAAAGCTAAAACTGCTTCGACTTTAGCCGGGAGGGGCACGGCACCCTGCTGGGATACCTTGTGCCCCAAGAACTCAAGTTCTGAGAGCCCAAACTGACACTTCACGGGGTTCACTATCAGTCCATGGTCACAGAGGCGTCTGAAGAGCTGGCGAAGGTGCAACACATGTTCCTCCACCGAAGCGCTTGCCACCAGTATATCGTCCAGATATACAAATAAAAAAGGCATGTCCCGCAACACAGAGTCCATAAGCCTTTGAAACGTCTGCGCAGCACCCTTAAGGCCGAACGGCATCCTCAAGAACTCGAACAGTCCAAATGGAGTGATCACCGCTGTCTTGGGGACGTCCTGGGGATGGACAGGCACCTGATGATAACCACGCACTAAATCCACTTTAGAAAAAATGACTGTCCCTGCCAGACGTGAAGAAAAATCCTGGATATGGGGGACTGGGTACCTGTCGTTGGTAGTAGCGTTGTTAAGGCGCCTAAAAGCTCCACAAGGACGCCAACCCCCATCTGACTTAGGGACCATGTGGAGGGGAGAAGCCCACGGACTGTCGGAACGGCGCACAATACCCAGCCGCTCCATATTGGCAAACTCATCTCTAGCAATGGCCAACTTAGCAGCATCCAGACGGCGTGCACGAGCAAAAACAGGTGGACCCACAGTAGTAATATAATGCTCAACCCCATGCTTAACTACTGCCGCAGAAAACGTAGGCACAGTGAGAGCAGGAAACTCAGAGAGAAGGCGCTGGTATCTGTCTCCTGAGGCGAGCATGTTAGCAAGCAGTGGACCAGCCCCACCCAGTGAACATGGATAAGAATCAAAAGACACAGCATCAATCAAACATCTGTTAGCTACGTCCACCAACAGTCTGTAAGCACACAAAAAATCTGCGCCAAGAATAGGAACTGCTACAGATGCTACCACAAAGTCCCAACTAAATTCACGGCCGTTAAAACACACAGTAATGAACCTGGTGCCAAAGGTGCGAATAGGAGTACCATTAGCAGCGTCCAGTGGAGGTCTATGTTCATATTCCATGACGTCAGCCGAAGAGGGGGGAACGATGCGCCGCTGCGCTCCCGAATCCACCAAAAAACGACGTCCAGCTGCGCAGTCCTCAATAAAAAGCAGCTTATTGCTGGTGCCGGTGCACGCAGCTGCTAGCGAGCACCGGCCTTCTCGTTTCCCTGTGGCTGGAAAGAGCACGGTGGAATACAGTGCCAAGCCTTCGGTCCAAAACGGCGGTGATAAAAACACATGCTGCTCTCTTTCTTACGGCGATCCGATACTGCGGCCACACCCACCGAGACTTCTCCATCAGACTGCCCAGGCAGCAATGCATGCACCGACAAATGACGAGAAGCCAGCCAAAGCCTGTCCGCTTCTCCAGCCAAACCCCGATAATCCTTAGTACAAATGAGGGGCGAGCTGGCCAGGACAGTGCGCACTGGAGGCGGAAGCTGACGCAGAAACAGGTGGATAAACAGAAATGAACTGTCTCCTGAACCAAGAAGTGCCAACATATTCTCCATCAGCTCAGAAGGTTTGCTGTCCCCCAAACCAGTCATAGACAGAAGACGATCAGCGCGCTCTATATCAGAGAGTTGGTACAGCTGCAGAAGAGCCCTCTTCAGAGTGACGTACCTGTCAGCGTGAGGCAGGTCCCGGAGCAGTCCCATCAAACGGCGAGTAGTGGCAGAATCCAAAGCTGCGACAACATGGAAATACTTCGTGTCATCTGTGGTTATTCCGCGCAGATGGAACTGAGCCTCGACATGCTGAAACCAGGGCTCCGGGTCGTGCTGCCAAAAGTCCGGTAATTTAATTGTAGCCGCAAAAACAGCTGGTACAGGAGCCGCAGTGGATACAGACGCCGTGGCGGCGATATCAGAAGAAGTCGCTTGATCGAACATTCTTCAAATGTCGGGGTCACCAATGTAGAAGTTACGGAAAAACAGACAGGATACGTGTAAGTCTGTCTGGAAAAACTTTATTTACATTTTTTCACTTCCTGCTTTTATCTCCATCCAAAACGGAAAAACTCCGCCTTCACATTAAAACTCCGCCTTCACATTAAAACTCCACCTTCACATTAAAAGATCCAATTTTGTGTGTGAGACCAACAACTAATATCGCCACAGAACCAAGTGTTATCCAGCTGAGATCCAAATTTGGTAACAATACCACAAAAAATGAATATTTTACACAGCTTTGTTCTGAGGCTGTTCCCAGGCGTTTTGGAACTGTGCCAAATTGTGCCAAATGGCACAGTTTGGAAAAACATCTGTAACTTTTGAATAATTCAATGTAGAATCTTCATTTTAGGCTCTAATGAAAGGTCACACTGAGGGCTGTGTCTCTGTGTGTGTGTGTGGGCGGGGGGTCGTCCCCCCCCCCGCCACCAAGGACCGAGTTCGGCCCTCGCTACATGACGGATTACACTCCTTGCATGTTTTCACAGCGGCTCCCCCCCCCCACCTCGCTACTGTGTGTGTGTGTGGGGGGGAAACCGTGAACGGACCGTGAACGCCCCCCCCCCCCTCGCTACAGAAGAGGGCCATCGCTACATGATGGAATAGACTCATATGCTTCCCCCCGCGGACCGGGGGGGCGTTCGGACCGTGAACGCCCCCCCCCCCGCTCCTCTTCTGCAGCGGGGGAGGGCGTTCACGGTCCGAACACGGCAAATGAACCGTTTATCGCGGCGCACGCACTTCGTACTTCGTGCGCAGTACAGTTGTAATTTACCAATCGGTCAAAAGTCATTTTTGGATTACAGTTTTTAGGGATAAATAATAATTTAGCTTATAACACCTTACCTCTTCAAAGCAGCAGAGTCGTGGCGAACATCTCTTCCCCCACTGTCAGACGAACACGACGCTGCTCCGCTCGTGGATCACGATCAAAACATAATTCCATTATTGCCGTTTTGGCGAATGATTTACGACTTTTGTCGTCGGCCTCCGTCTATTCTGCTGGAATGAGTGCAGGTCCCACTTGTGGATGTTCTCCATGCTGCTGGGTGAGCCTGGGTCTGTAGTAGATTCGTCCAGCGTCCTTTGTTTTCATCTGTTGCAACAGTAAATCTTTCCTCACCCAGCCTGAATTTCTGTGCTTCAATTGGCTCCTGCGTTCACAGTAGGCGGGTCCTCCTTCCTAGATTTTCATTCATTGGCTCTTCAAGGTTTCAGAAACCCAATTCAAGGCTCTTATTAGTCGAATGAGAGGTCAATCAGATGAACTAATCTGTTCGCGGCTGTCTGCAGCTTTTTTTTTCAGTGGCGCTTGGAGGCCAGCACCATCTCCATCTGCACCATCATGCGTCATGCGTCCAAGCGCGCATGAGGGCGCTCTCGTGCGCCCTAGAACGCAGAGACTTGCCCGCCCGCGGAACAACGGAGTGCAAGTGGTTAAAAAATGCAGAGTTTGTTTTTGTTAAACATGATGCTCAGCGTCCAAGTTTGCGGCCGTTTTATGACGGACCGTTCCGAGTGCTGGAGACCGGGCAGAAGCATTTTCTGCTAGATTTAGGGGGCAGAAGGGAGTTGATTTGCATAAACAGGCTCAAACCCGCCTTTGTTTTGGCTGATGAGGAAGTGCAGCTCGCGAGCCCCCCCCGCCGTGGCAGGCCGCCGAGAGGACATTCTCCAAAATCTTCACAGAAAGGTGCTAATGTGGTCTATATTAATCATATATTCCATAATCTACATATGTTGAAGCATGTGGAAATGTTTAGTAATTACATATGTAAAGGACTTCACACCTCTGAAAGGACAAAGGCTCTCAACCGCCGAGTGAAGAACAAAGACGTTCCCAGACGAGGCGGAGGAGACCGGAGGAGCCACCCTCACCCCCTAAGGCGAGGAGAGGAAATACCAAGACAATGGGGGGATTAAGATAATGAGGGATGTCAGCCTTTGTTATGCATGTCTTTTGTTGTGTGCACGTATAAAGCCAGTGAGCCAGAGAGATTCTCTCTCTTTTCCCTTCTGCCACTCTGCACCAGATGAGACTTGTTGGAAGAGCTGGTTAATAAACTTTGTTTATAAATCACATCGCCTCTTCATTTCCAAGCTCTTCTACACTGGTGACCCTGACGCGAGTATGGACCTGAGGCGTTCCCCCGCAATCGACTCATCCGTGGCGACCCACGCAGACGAGGGAACAGATGGACAACTGTTCCCCCTGGCAGAAGAGATTGAGAGGGCTCAACCGAGCACCAGCACCGCCGTGAGAGCCGAGGCAAGGCACTCTCACCCGGCGGGCACAGCAGTGATGGTATGCACGAATGCCGTCGCCGTCAAGCTGCCAGACTTCTGGCAAGAAGACCCCGCCTCTTGGTTTCAGCAGGCTGAAGCCCAGTTTACACTGGCGGGCATCACGGCTGACAATACAAAATTTTACCATATCATCTCCAAACTCGATGCCGCCACTTCGAAGTGTGTGCGGAGCATGATCCGGCGACCACCGGCCCAGGACAAATATGAGATGCTCAAAGCAACCATCGTGGCGAACTACGTCCCATCAGCGGAAGAGAGAGCCGAGAAGATCCTGGCGGTCTACGGCCATAGAGGGTGCAAACCGAAGGCCCTCATGGAGGAGGTGCTACAGCTCAAAGAGGAGGACAATGACAACTTCCTCTTCCAGTTTATATTCCTCAGCACGCTGCCGCCACACATGAGAGGGACACTCGCCAGCATGAAATGCAACAACCACCAAGACTTCCGCACACTGGCCAACGAAGCCCATCGGCTCGTCAACGCCTGCAAGGAGCTGACACCCACAGCAGCATCCGCGGACCTCAAAGCTGACGCCCCGAGCCACGAGGAGCCACAACCCACCGAGCAGACCCAGCCCACGGTGACAGCGACTTGGCCCAAACGTAACAGGCAGAGCGACGTCTGTTATTATCACCACCGCTTCGCCGAGAAGGCCCACAAATGCGTTCCCCCCTGCAAATTTGCGATTTCGGGAAACGCCAAAGCCGAGAGCCGTTAACAGCAGCGGTTCTCGGCGAGAAGAATAAGCTGTTGTACGTGACGGATGGACACACAGGCAAGCAGTTCCTCATTGACACAGGAGCCCAGCTGAGTTTCGTCATGCCCTCCCACGCAGATCGAGCCACGGGCACCCGGGGCAACGGAGCCGTGGCAGCCAACGGCTCTAGCATCGACACGTTCGGCGAAAAGAGCCTGCACCTCCTCATCCACGGCCGCAGCTACAGATGGACATTTGTTGTAGCGGCGGTGAGTTTTAACTTATTAGGCGCAGATTTTTTGTGTGCACATGGGTTATTAGTGGATCTAGCAAATAGGCGCCTGGTTAATGCACTGTCCTTTGCTTCTATTTCATGCTCAGCCCGAGTTTCTCCACCACCTGTGCAGGCCAACGTCACCACGGCAGGAGGTAAGTTTGAGCAACTCCTCACCCAATTTCCAGCACTCACAATTCCCAAATTCTCAGCCACTGTGGCTAAACACGGGGTTGAACACTTCATTCCCACAACGGGACCTCCCGTTTTTGCCAAAGCGCGCCGCTTAGACGTGGCCAAGCTCAACATAGCATGGGACGAGTTTACAACTCTTGAAAAATTGGGCATTGTTAGACGCTCGAAGAGCCCCTGGGCCTCACCACTTCACATGGTTCCGAAATCCGACGGTTCTTGGAGACCGTGCAGAGATTACCGCAGATTAAACAACGCTACAGCGCATGACCGTTACCCAATTCCTCACATTCAAGATTTTTCACTACATCTGGCGGGTGCGCGCATTTTTTCAAAAATAGACTTAGTCCGCGGTTATCACCAAGTCCCAGTCCAAGCAGAAGACATTCCTAAAACAGCGGTAATAACCCCTTTCGGCCTTTTTGAATTTCTGCGAATGCCTTTCGGCCTCAAAGGCGCTGCTCAAACTTTTCAACGAATGATGGACGCGGTCCTACGCGACCTTCCTTTTGTCTTCGTCTACCTCGACGACATGCTGGTAGCCAGCTCGTCTGAGGAAGAACACAAGCAGCACCTCACTACGGTTTTTCAGAGGCTAGAAGAGCACGGGCTAATAATCAATCCAGCCAAATGCAAATTCGGCGTGTCACAAATTGATTTTTTAGGACACAGAGTCTCTTCGAAGGGGGCAGTTCCACTTCCAGACAAAGTTCACGCGATAGAAAGTTTCCCACGGCCACAAACGGTCAAATCGCTACAGGAATTTTTAGGGATGGTTAATTTTTACAACCGCTTCCTCCCCCATGCAGCTCAGCTCATGCAGCCACTATATGACGCGCTCAAAAAAAAGAAAGCTTCCAATGCGGTCGAATGGACCCCGGAGCGCGAACGCGCTTTCGCGGAAGTAAAAAGTGCCCTAGCTAACGCCACATTGTTAATTCACCCAGATCCCTTGGCCCGCATCGCGCTAACCACAGACGCTTCAGACCTAGCTATGGGGGCAGTTGTAGAACAACTTGTCAGCGGGGTCTGGCAACCTTTAGCATTCTTCAGCAAATCGCTAAATCAAACTGAGCGTAAATACAGCACTTTTGACAGAGAGCTGCTGGCGCTTCTTTTATCCATCCGCCACTTCCAGTTCTGGTTAGAAGGGCGGAGTTTCACGGCTTTTGTAGACCATAAACTGCTCACCTTCGCTATGGCTAAAATTTCAGAACCATGGTCAGGCAGGCAACAAAGACAGCTAGCTGCGATTTCAGAGTTCACCACAGACATCCGACACGTGGCAGGCAAACTTAACGTAGTAGCAGACTGTCTCTCTCGCGCTGTGACACCTCCAGAGCGTGAGGAGACAGATTATACTGCCTCAGCAGCAGAGCTCTTCACTAACGCAGACACATGCGCGGCACCTGTCCATGCAGGGATAGATTATGCAGCCATGGCGGAGGAACAAAGCGGTGACGCGGACGTGCGCGCACTCCTGTCTGGACCAACAGGGTTAAGGCTGGAGAAAAAGGGTTTACGCGACGGCGTACCCCCCCAATATGCGATGTTTCAACCGGCCGACCTCGCCCGTTAGTACCAGCTACGTGGCGCCGCCGTATTTTCGACACAATTCACTCCCTCGCGCACCCAGGTGTGCGTGCCTTGGTTAAAATGGTCGCCGAAAAGTTTGTGTGGCCAGGCCTGCGCAAAAACATAAAAGAATGGGCGAAAACTTGCATTTCTGTCAACGCGCCAAAATACACAGACACACAAAAGCCCCTCCGGAGCCTTTTCCAATCCCTTCTAGAAGGTTCAACCACGTTCATGTCGACCTCGTGGGGCCACTACCTTCCTCCCAAGGTTTCACACACCTGTTAACAATGATAGACCGCACCACACGCTGGCCAGAGGCAGTCCCTCTAGCGGCAACCACAGCGGAGGAAGTCGCTCGCGCTTTTTTGACAAACTGGGTGGCACGTTTCGGCGTCCCATCGGACATCACGTCTGATAGGGGGCCTCAATTCGTCTCAGAGCTCTGGTCAGCCATGTCCAACAGCTTAGGAGCAACAATTCATCGCACCACCGCTTATCACCCTCAGGCTAATGGGTTATGCGAGCGTTTTCACAGGTCTTTAAAGGCTGCCCTCAGAGCCTCACTAACGGACACAAATTGGGTAAATAAACTTCCCTGGGTTTTATTGGGGTTGCGTGCTGCACCTAAAGAGGACCTAGATGCCTCTCCCGCAGAATTCGTCTTTGCACAACCTCTCAGGCTTCCAGGTGAATTTTTACCAGAGAACCCAGAGCCAGGGCGCCTTCCAGTCCCAAGGTTTTTAGGCAGCAATGGACCGGGTTCTCTCCCCGGTCCAGCTCATCACTCCTTCCCATGGGTTTTTGTCCCTCAAGCTTTAAAAAACGCTGAATTTGTTTTCATTAAGCATGAAGCTTTAAAACCAACTTTCCGACCAGCATACGATGGGCCATTCAGAGTGCTGGAACATGGTGATAAACACTTTGTGCTTGATTTAGGGGATAGAAAAGAAACAGTCAGCATTGACAGACTTAAACCTGCCTTCCTGTTGAAAGACGAGCCTGCACAGTTGGCGAGAGCACCTCGGCGGGGTAGACCCCCCAAGAGAAAAAACTCAACCCCCCGGCAGGGAACAGTTAACCTCTCTCCTTCCCACACTGCAGATTCCTCACAAGAAGGTCCCAGCAGGGCGCCTAAACCAACCTACAGCAGTTTTGGGAGAAGATTGAAACCCAGACAGCACAGGGACTGATACCAACCACTCCACAATTGTTCACTAATTGTGCTGCAACAGTTTAGGACTGACTTATGATTTTACTATGCTGTTATGATTACCACTGAACTCTCTTAGAAGCATGGCTGCTAGAAAGTTTCTTCTGTGGCAAGAGATGTAACATTTAGTATGTCATAGCAACTATCCTAGACTGTGAACCGTTCTATTGTCTTTTCTTAGTTGTTTGGGGGGCCTGTGGTCTATATTAATCATATATTCCATAACCTACATATGTTGAAGCATGTGGAAATGTTTAGTAATTACATATGTAAAGGACTTCACACCTCTGAAAGGACAAAGGCTCTCAACTACCGAGTGAAGAACAAAGACGTTCCCAGACGAGGCGGAGGAGACCGGAGGAGCCACCCTCACCCCCTAAGGCGAGGAGAGGAAATACCAAGACAATGGGGGGATTAAGATAATGAGGGATGTCAGCCTTTGTTATGCATGTCTTTTGTTGTGTGCACGTATAAATCCAGTGAGCCGGAGAGATTCTCTCTCTTTTCCCTTCTGCCACTCTGCACCAGATGAGACTTGTTGGAAGAGCTGGTTAATAAACTTTGTTTATAAATCACATCGCCTCTTCATTTCCAAGCTCTTCTACACTAACAGCTTTAATCCACAGGTGCAGAGAGATGTTGCAGGTGCAGCCAAGCCAGGTTGCAGCAGATTCGGCAGAAAGTTAAAACCTAGGCAGTTGGTGGATTGATTAGCGATGTATGGAGTGTTTTGTGTTTTTCTTTTTTTTTTTTATGCCATGCAGGTTTTGCCTTACTAGACGTTTGGGGTGGGTGGGTAGTGTGGGCGACACACATTGTGGGCTCACGTTTCCACAGAGACAGGACTGCATGTGTATTGAGGGTGTCACGTCTGCAAGGACAAAGGACTGGAATCTGCAGAAGATAACAAGGAGGTGTGAGATTTGTCTCTTTGTCCCACAGAAGATGCCCCGGAGAGATTTCCGGTTCATCAGGAAATGAGAGACAATGGTGAAGATTCAAAGGGATGCTTTGTGACTGTATGTTTACTGAAAACACCATGTGACTTGAATTCTGATGCTGGAAACATATAAAAGGGTGATGAGATATGATTCTTTCTCTTTCCTGCTTTGAGAATGCTAGAAGCTGTGTTCTGTCAATAAAGCTGGTTTACGACTAAACTCAGCCTCATCATTTGAGCACATCTTCTACAGTCATTCCCTTATCCCTTTGTTGGGTCCTAAGTTGTAAATCATTCGTGAAGTGCTCTGTTCTGTGTTCTCACCATTTTCAGTTTTCGCTGTTTGGGTTTTCTCCCCCAGCGATCTGTTACTGCCGTTATGGCTTGTGTTCAGCTCTCACGCTGCATTTATTTTCCGATAAATTATGTTTCAGCTTCACCCTGCAAGTGAGTCTGTTCATCTGCCCCAGAGGGGCACTTATGACATTAATGCTGAGAAATGTTTATAAGGGTAATCAGAAATTGTTACTATAGGTTTCTGAAGAGGTGCCTATTGGAAGCTAGAATAGTTCCTATTCCTGACATTCTCCTCCTCCTTCTCCTTCTTCTTCTTCTTTCAGCTGCTCCCTTTAGGGGTCACCACAGTGGATCATCTGCCTTCATCTCACCCAAGCCCTTGCATCTTCCGCTGTAACACCAACCCTCTCCATGTCCTCCTTCACTACATTCATAAAACTTCTCTGTGGTCTTTCTCATTTCCTCCTGCATGGCAGCTCCATCTTCAACATCCTTTGTCCAATATATCCACTATCCCTCCTCTGCATATGTCCAAACCATCTCAGCCTTGCTTCTCTTACTTTGTCTCCAAACCACTCAACCTGAGCTGTCCCTCTGATATACTCATCTTTAATCCTGTCCCTCCTAGTCACTCCCAATGAGAATCTTAGCATTGTCAACTTTGCCACCTCCAGCTCTACCTCCTGTTTTTTGTCAGCACCACCATCTCCAAACCATACATTATCGCAGGTCTCACTACCATTTTGTAATAATAATCATAATAATGCATCAGATTTATATAGCGCTTCTCTTAGACACTCAAAGATGTTTTACAATGGATACATTATTCACTCCACAGACAATGGTAGCGGTAAGCTACTACTGTAGTCACAGCTGCCCTGGGGCAGACTGACTGAAATGTGGCTGCCAGTCCGCGCCAACAGCCTCTCCGACCACTGCTGAACATTTATACACATTCATGCCCAGTGTCATGGACACTGGAGGCAATGTGGGTAAAGTGCCTTGCCCAGGGACACAATAGCAGTACGTCTGGGGAGAACAGGATTCGAACCACCAACCCTCCGGTTATCAGATGACCTGTTCTACCTCCAGAGCCACTGCCACTCATATTTCCCTTTTCCATTCCTTTTTTGCTGAGTGCCAAGCTGGATGGCGGGAAGTTCCCTTTTTATATGGTCTTTGGCATGACCCGGCCGGGACTTGAATCCCGACCTCCCGGTTGTGGGACAGGTGCTCTACCTTTAGGCCACCACTCCGGTAAATCTTCCCTTTCACTCTAGCTGCTATCTTTCTGTCACAAATCACCCTGACACTCATCTCCACCCACTCCATCCTGCCGGCACTCTCTTCTTCACCTCTCTTGTGCATTTTCCATTGTTTTGGATGGTTGACCCCAGGTATTTAAACTCATCTACCTTCACTACCCTTCTTCTTGCATCTTCACCATTACATTTGCCTCTCTCTCATTCACACTCATGTATTCTGTCTTGCTTCTACTGACTTTCAGTCTTCTTCTCTCCAGAGCATACCTCCACATCTCCAGGTTCTCTTCCACCTGCTCCCTACTCTCACTATAGATGTGCCCTTTAACAATGTATGAGGTCTCATTATTTTGTGCCAACCGTCTTGAGAGGCTGGTCAACTCTCAAGTGAGGAAGTTGCTTGGACTACCTAGGTGCCTCAGCAGCGTTGGACTCTACAGTGGTGCAATTCTCTCTCTGCCAATCTCCAGCCTGGTGGAAGAATATAAATGTGCTGAAGTGAGACTGGACCTGTTCCTCAAAGAATCCCCGGATCCCGTGGTGAGAGGAGTTGTGCCTACCCTAACAGCAGGGAGGAAGTGGATGCCAGCTGCAGCTGTGCTCAATGCTAAATGCACCCTTCACCACTGAGAAATCGTAGGCTACGTCCAACAGGACAGGGGAGGTCTTGGACTGGGGACAAGGACACCTACCTGGCAAAAAGCGACTACCATTGAACGCTAAGCCATGGTAATAGAGGAAGTGCGTCATCAGGAAGAGGCAACAAGATGTGCTAAAGCTGTAGCACAGATGAAACAGGGTTGCTGGACGAAGTGGGAGGGTGTTGAAGAAAGGAGACTCAGCTGGTGTGAGCTCTGGAGCATGGAGTCGAATAGGCTTAGCTTTATCATCAGAGCCTCATACAACATCCTGCCTTCTCCTACCAATTTAAATCTCTGGCTGGGAGAAGAAACAGCTTACCCCCTGTGTGCAGCCCCTGCAACCCTCAAGCACATCTTGGTTGGTTGCAAGTCGAGCTTAACCCAGGGCAGATACACTTGGTGACACAATCAGGTCCTGAAGTGCCTGGTGGCCATCCTTGAGTGCAGGAGGGTATCCATCAATGTCCAACCTGTTAATAGCCAGGTAAAACTCCAACAAGCCACTTTCTTTGTCCGAGAAGGCCAAAAAGTGAAGATCAATCCCTTTCCTCCCGACCTCAGCCCACTGAATGTGGCCAGGGATTGGGATATGTGAGTGGACCTTGGACAGAGTCTTATTTTTCCATCTGGACTTTCCACAACCACCCTGTGACCAGATTTGGTTCTCTGGTCCAGGTCCACCCGACTTGTCTACATCATTGCGCTGATAGTGCCCTGGGAGGATGGGACAAGTGAAGCCTTTGAGCACAAGAAACTTTGATATACCAGTCTCGCAACTGAAGCACACTGTAAAATCGAATAGTTCACAGAACTCAAAACTTATGTGGAAACTGATTACCTAATAAATTTTAAGTAAATGAATTTTTTTGAGTAATCTTAAATTTAAAATACATTTTCAGCAAATATTTTAAATATTTTATTTTAAAGTTTACTCAAAAAATATTTGTTGAAAAAAAATTTTTATTTTTTTTTTTGACTTCTGGCGCCACACGAGTAGGCTGCCTTTTTGCAACAGCGGATCAATTTCTGCCTATTTCTATTTACTATCTGGCTCTCTTGCCAATCTTTCTGATCCAGCGTCACCTTTATTCCATCCAAACACGTAGATCGCCCAAATGTCTCCTGAGCCAGCGGATGGAGCCACTGTTTCTCGCAGGAGGCAGTGCAATAGAGACCAGCTGTTAACACTTAACCGGCCCACGATGCTAACGCAAAAACTCGACATACCGGGAGAGATAAGACGGAAACGGCGTGGGTGTCGAGCTGGAGTAAGACAGCGGGCGAGGAATATAAGGTACCGACCCGTTCTCCCATCCGTTATTATGGGGAATGTTCGATCGCTACTCAGTAAGACTGATGAGCTAGCGGCTATCTCCCGCTACGGGAGTGTCTTCAGGGAGAGTAGTTTGATGCTATATACTGAGACGTGGCTAACAGAACTAGCAACAGATGCTAACATCGAACTGGAGGGTTTCCACGCAATACAGGCAGACCGGACACCAGACAGTGGGAAGACAAGGGGCGAGTGAGTGATAATGTACGTCAATAACAACTGGTGCAGACCGGGACATATCACGGTTAAGGAACAGCACTGTAGCAAAGACACTGAGTAGCTAGCTGTTAGCATGTGGCCTACATATCTCCCGAGGGAATACTCACACGTGATCTGCATTATTTATGCAAATCCGACGGCGAACGCTGGGACAGCGCGTGACGTCATCCACTCAGTAACTGGCAGGCTGCAGACAGAACACCCAGATGCTGTCCTCCTCATCTCAGGTGATTTCAACCATATTTCACTGTCCCCCATTCTACCCACGTTCACCCAGTATGTCACATGCCACACTAGAGACAATAAAACACTGGACTTATTCTATGCAAATACTAAGGAGGTGTACACCTCATCACCACTCCCCCCACTCGGGAGATCGGATCACAACTTGGTTCATCTTCTGCCGGTGTACAAACCCTTGGTACACAGACAACCTCCGGTCATGCGCACGGTGAAGTTATGGTCTGAGGAGGCAATGGACGTGCTAAAGGACTTTTGAAATCACTGCCTGGGAGCAGCTCTGTGATCCACATGGTGAGGACATCGATGGCCTCACTCACACCATCACGGACTACATTGGCTTCTGTGTGGACAACACCGTACCCGCCAAGACCATACGGTGTTGCTCGAACAATAAACCCTGGATCAACCCTGAGATAAAAACACTTCTGAGAGAAGAGGATCTTTAGGTTGGGGAACAGGGAGATGCTGAAGTCCGTACAGAGGGAGCTGAGGAGGAAGATCAGAGAGGGCAAGGACAGCTTCAGGAAGAAGATGGAGGACAAGCTGCAACAGAGCGACATCGGCGGGGTCTGGAGAAACCTTAAAACCATCTCTGGGCTCGAGAATACCTCCCCTCAGGCCACAGGAGGCAGGGAGTGGGCGAACAATCTGAACCTGTTTTTTAATAGGTTTGACCAGTCGCCCTCCCCCCCGACTGCACAACAACACCTCTAAAGTCATCGAGACCTGCTGTTCACACCCCACTCCACCAACACCCCCCCACTCCCAGCACACAGCCCCCCAACCTGACCCTCACTAAGACCCAGGTGAGGACTGAGCTGAGGAAGATCAAGGTGAGGAAGGCCTCGGGACCGGACGGCATCAGCGTGAAGCTCCTCAAATCCTGTGCAGACCAGTTGTGTGGGACTGTGGAGCATATCTTCAACCTGAGTCCGAAGCTGGGGAGGGTACCACAGTTGTGGAAAACATCTTGTGTGGTACCTGTACCAAAGACTTCCCACCCCAAAGATCTGAACAGCTACAGACCAGTGGCCCTGACGTCTCACATGATGAAGACCCTGGAGAGACTGCTCCTTGCTCACCTCCGCCCCCTGGTGGGACCAGCGATGGATCCACTCCAGCATGGCATTGGGGTGGAGGATGCAGTGATGTTCCTCCTTCACCATTCTCTGTCCCACCTGGAGAAGCCCAGGAATGCAGTGAGGATCATGTTCTTTGACTTCTCCAGTGCTTTCAACACCATTCAACCGATGATCCTGAAGGACAAGCTGCTGTGAGCAGGGGTGGACCAGCACCTGTCATCATGGATCCTGGACTACCTCACTAACCAGCCACAGTTTGTGAGAACCCGAGATTGTGTGTCTGACACGATCATCGGTAGCACGGGGGCCCCCCAGAGAACGGTTTTGGCTCCCTTCCTGTTCACCCTTTATACTGCGGACTTCTCACACAACACAACACACTGCCATCTACAGAAGTTCTCTGATGACTTTGCGATCGTCGGCTTCATCTTCAACGGAGATGAAGCTGAGTACAGAGGACTTATCCAGGACTTCGTGGACTGGTGCCATCAGAACTGCCTCCAGATCAACGCGAGGAAAACTAAGGAGCTGGTGGTGGACTAGCAAGGACGACCCCTCACAGCACCAGTAAACATACAAGGAACAGACACTGAGATGGTGACATCCTACAAGTACCTTGGTGTTCGTCTGAACAATAAACTAGACTGGTCACACAATACCGATGCACTCTACAAGAAGGGACAGTGCAGGCTGTTCCTATTGAGGAGGCTCAGGTCTCTTGGTGTACAAGGGGCACTGCTGAAGAAATTCTACGACACGGTGGTGGCATCAGCCATCACTTTTGGAGTGGTCTGCTGGGGCAGCGGCATTACAGCAGCCGATAGGAAGAGACTAAACAAACTGATCAAGAAAACTAGCTCTGTCCTGGGGCAGCGCCTTGACCCAGTGGAGGAGATCGGAGAGAGAAGGATGGTGGCCAAACTGCCATCTCTGCTGGAGTCCGAGTCCCACCCTATGCAGGACATATTGAACGCACTGAGGAGCTCATTTAGCAGCAGACTACATCATCCTAGGTGCGCAACCGAGAGGTTTTGCAGGTCCTTCCTACCTACGGCTGTCAGACTGTATAACCTAAGCAGGGCTGCTCGCAGAGATAGCAAAAAAATGTGACGACCTAGTAGTATTGAATGCAAAAGACGCAACAGACTTACACAAATGGTCCCCTCCAGTATACAACTAGGACAGTATCAGTCGCTACTGAGGGTGACAATATGTATGGGTACATATTCATACTAAGTAGGATAACTAAGTAGACGGTTATGCTGTTTATTCCATCTTGCTACAATGCTCCGCACTTTGTATATATATTTATATATTTATGTGTCCGTATGTATATCCACTGCTCTTATTTATATTTTTCATATCTTCTTAATTATTGCTCTGAGTGTTGCTATCCCTGTGCTGTTGCAATCCTGGAATTTCCCCATTGTAGGACTAATAAAGGCTTATCTTATCTTATCTTATCTTATTTTTTAAAGTAAAGTTTACTAAAAAAAAATTTGCTTCAAATATATTTTTAAATTTAAGATTATTCAAAAAAATTATTTCATTTACTTAAAATTTATTAGGTAATCAGTTTCTACATAAGTTTTGAGTTCTGTGAACTAATTCACTTTTACAGAGGCTGGAAAGTGAAGATGCACCCAGTTGAGGTAGGATGCAGGGGCTTTGTAACAAGTTCAACAGCAAAAATCCCCAGGGACCTGGGAGTCAGGGGTCAGGCCCACAGAAGAGGACTCAAAGAACTAGCCAACACGGCAGAATGGGCCACTCACTGGCTGTGGATCAAGAGGAAGGATGCCATCTGGGAGGTCAAGGCGACTAGCTAACCACAGGACACTCACCCAGGCTTGATCAACCTGTGGTGGGCCTGCCTCAGCGGAGGGTGTCTTGTGATTAAAAGGCCAAAACACCCTGTGATGCTGAGGTACACAACTGACGATGTGTCCTTGTGGTTGCAATGCACTTGGCTTTCTTCAAGTGACTCCCCCAATAGTTGCAAATGAGGGATTATAACATCCAGCCCTTTTATATGAACTAGATCACAATGTCATCTGCAAACATCACACGTCAAAAAAGAACTACCCTGACACTCAACATCTGTAATACCAGATACAGGCATAATTAGGGTATTTGGAGTCTGAAAACTTAAGTAAATATGTTGTAGAATAACATCTATCATTGGATGGAACATTATTCTAATATACAGTAACTGATAACATGCTGTGCTGCTTTCTTGTACTTTCCCGATCATTTATGGAACTCCTTCAACATAACAATGAACTATTTTTCAGGAAGCAGCGCACGCACGCACGCACGCACGCACGCGCGCGCGCGCGCACACACACACACACACACACACACACACACACACATCTGCTCCACTCCTTTTGTACAGCCCTTCTTACTCATCTTTCTCTCTCTCTCCTTCTCTGAGTTGGTGCTGTGGTTCCCAGTGAGATTCAGGTCAGAGGAGGGGAGGCGAAGAGAATTTGATTCCAGACCCCCGCTGTCCAGACATGTAGAGGGTGACAGATTTAGAGGGAGGGAAGTGATGGGGGAAAGAAGGAGTGTTTGCATCAATGAGGAGGGAAAAAAAAAAACAACTCATCACTTCTGTGCCAGCCCCTCTTATCCTCTCTGCCTTGTCATTTCAGATCTGCTACAGATGCAAACATGGCACATGGAAATGACGAGAGTTGAGGAATCATAAAAAAATATTGTGCATTAATGGAAATAAAGTGAGTGGGGGAAACATCTATAAATACATACAAATGTAGACAAAAACACACATCACATACCTGCACACTTGAAGTGTTATGTTAAAGAACAACATTGCCCTAGGTTTCCTTCTGATTAATGTTGCAGAAGTGATCAAATAATGGTCTCAGTATCCCTTTGTGAACGTTGTAAACTTGAAAGAAATCTGTAACTGCATACACAACTGCATGCTAAGAAAGATTGCATATTTATTTGGTTTAAAAGCAGCATAAAAAGTCAGTCTTTAACAGATACAGTGTTTTTTTTTAAGTTAGCCTACACTGTTTTGTCGACAGGCATTCACAGGCACATCACCTCAGGGTAGGGCTGGGCAATATATATTGCAATATTTTGAGATCTCCGACGAACCACTGTAAAAATGTAAATGCAAACCTTTGCATAAAATGACACCAGCATGATAACAGAAACAGACATGTGTAGTACATTAAAAAAAATGCATACAAAGGGGGGGGGGGGGATCAAATTAAATTTAACCAACTTTACCGAATCAGTCAGGCAGCCCCACTCATAAATTTGCAATAAATCAGAATAAATAATGGTAGGCCTTCCTACTATGACCTGTAATAAAACCAATAAAACAAACAAAAAAAAAAGGACTCAACACAGTAAAAAGTGCATTAAGCAAAAATTCTTGAGAAATATATTTTAAAATCATATTAATTAAAGTCCACTTTTTTCTGTTTGGCCATGTTTTTAACAATAGGGGCCATGTCTTTGTCATTATAATTTGTGACTCCAGTTGTGATCTCTTACCATTTTGCACTTACGTTGTATGGGATAAATTTTTCAAATGAAGAAGCCATGAAGTGATTTTCTTAGGGCTGGTTGCTTTATTTATTTATTTATTTATTTATTTATTTTTTTTTTTTGTAGGAGCTACCTGGGATGTTGAGAGCAGATTTTAATACATTCTTCATACTGTAGTGGATGACATCTAAAGTGGTGAAACAAATTAGTGGTACTGCTGCCTTTAAAGACAAGAGCTTTGTAATGTATTTTGCACAAAATTGTATTTTGTTCAGTTTCTACCTTCTAGAATCTGAACCACTGCCACACAGTGGAGCTGGTGCTTTTTCTCCTTGAAATGATCTTGTTCAGCTCTGCTTAATGGATTAGATTTATATAGTGCTTTACATGTCAAGTGAGTCCATTATTCATTCACTCAAGACAAACATTCATAGTGGCAAGCTACTACTGTAGCCACAGCTGCCCTGGGGCAGACTGACAGAAACATGACTGCCAATCTACACCAACGGTTTCTCTGACCACTACCGAACATTCATACACTTTACCCACCCAGGACACTGGGTGGTCACAGGTCTTGTCCTTCTCATCAGCCATGCTGATTTTCAGCTGGCATTGCTCCTCCAATTTTTTACAAATACTCTATCACATCCCCTTCAAAAATAGCTGGTAAGTGTCTGCATTTTTATAATTTTATTTTAATTGACTACTTTTGCTGCTGAGTCTGAAGTGACCAGGATGAGAATCCATATCTCCCAGTCCGAGTCCAGGGTGCTCAGCTGGAAAAGGGTTGATTGCTGTCTCTGGGTTGGAGACAAGGTCCTGCCCCAAGGGTTCAAGTATCTTTGAGGTCTTATTCCCGAGTGAAGGGAAAATGGAGCAGGAGATTGGCAGACGAATCGGAGCAGCATCTGCAGTGATGCTTCCATTGTACCAGTTTGTCATGGTGAGGGAGCTGAGCCCTAAAGCAAAGATGTCGATTTGCTGCTCAATCTACATTCCTTCCCTCACTTATGGTCATAAACTTTGGGTTATGAGATCACGGATACAAGTGGCTGAAATGAGCTTGCTCTGTAGGGTGGCTGGACTCACCCTTAGAGATAAGATGAAGAGCTTAGTCATCAAGGACAGGTTCAGAGTAGATCCGCTGCTCCTCCTCATCGAAAGAGGCCAGTTGAGGTGGTTTGGGCACCTAATTAGAATGCTTCTTGGACGCCTCCCACTTGAGGTGTTTTGGGTATGTACCACTGGAAGGAGACCCTGGGACACACCCAGTTAACATTGGAGAGCCTTGTCTCCCAGCTGGCATGGGAACACCTTGGTAGAGGAGGTTCCTGGGGAGAGGAAAGTCTGGGCTTCTTTGCTTGGACTGCTGCCTCTTCGACCCAGATCCCTGGAAAAGTGGTACAAGATGGATGGAGGGATTTAATTGACTAGTCATGCCACTAAAGGGCCATATTTCAATTAATATTGTGCTATGTTCAGCCGGGACCATGACATAAAGAAACAAGCAGATCGCACCGTCTTGGTTTTGTGACACAAACCAACACGTCCTGCCTTCAGTTCTCAAAGATGGCAAATCAAAAAGACTTTGACTGCTTGGTTACTTATAATTAGCCCTTTCAATAAACATTGCCCAATCAGATTAGATAGTTAAGGGTTAAGGTTAGAGCTGGTTGACAACTGAACATTTCAGACAGAACTTTACAGACAGCTTTTCTAATGTAAAACAACACAAAAATGGTTTGGTCTTCAAAAGGCATCCGTATGTCCTTGACAATGCCAAAACTTTAAATTAATCTCTCAGAAATACACAGCACAAGACAAGTACAGGTCCTTATCCCTTATCCCTTTAAAATTGTCTTTAAATAGTACCTTTGATACAATCTTTCAGAAATCCCAAATTCAAATTGCATGGAGGAGAGTTCTTGTGACGGTAATGTTAATAATTCCTAAACATTATCATTGTAGGCAGCAGATGGTTGGCATGCCTGGGTATAGCTTTTAAATGAATGTTTATTTGTGATAATAAATTTTCATGTTCATTGAAGAAAAACTTCTTCACAGCTAAACATGCCTGTGTACACATCCCATTTATTCAGTTGTTCTACTTAACTTTATGTGTCCATAGGGTTTTATTCCACATTGATTGATTGATTGACTGATTGATTGATTGATTGATTGATTGACAAACCTGGAAACTGTCCAACTTTTCCATCTTCAGTCACATATCTACTGGATATGTATGTGATGTTAAAGTACA
Source organism: Pholidichthys leucotaenia (assembly GCA_020510985.1). Lineage (NCBI taxonomy): Eukaryota > Metazoa > Chordata > Actinopteri > Cichliformes > Pholidichthyidae > Pholidichthys > Pholidichthys leucotaenia. Next base: position 90,242,183 of record CM035847.1, read on the forward strand.
AAAACATTTCTGTGTTGTTTTACAGCTCATTAAAAAGAACTACTGTGTACCGAGGTGGCTGTGGTGCAGGTGTAGTGTGACCAACTGCTGATCAGAGGGTCAGTGGTTCAATTCCCGCTCTGTCTGAAGTCTGCATGTTGAAGTGTCGTTGAGCAAGACATTTAACCCCCCAATTGCTCATGGTGGGTCAGGCCAGTGCATGGCGACTCTGCATCCATCAGTGTATGAATGTGTGCGTGAATGGGTGAATAGCAGGATCTGTAATGCACTTTGGTCATTCTGAGATGAGAAAAAATGCTATATAAATGAATGCCATTTTCAAACACTGTTTCTGCCTACTCATTAACATAGATCAGTGTGTGAATGTGTGCGTGAATGGGTGGATGGCAGGATCTGTAAAGCGCTTTGGTCATCAAGAGATGAGAATAAAACCGCTATATAAGTGAACACCATTTACCATTCATGAGCTGCTCATCTGATTGGGTGAGTGATGCTCAGAAACGGACAATCAAAAATATGAAGACATTGCTAATCTATTAAGTTAGCTGCTAACTCTAACTGTTAGTGGACCGTTTTGACACAGCTCGTGTGTGTACAAAACGCAGGACAGCAGGAAAACCACCACCAACACAATCGTACTGAGCAAATGATGCCCGTCTTCCCCTATTTCAACAGCATATCAATGTTAGGTTAACAGCAGCTTTATCAGTGACAACCTCCAGATATTCAGTCTCCCCAATAAGATATTCAAATAATTTACTTATGAGTTGTGGTTCTGAAGCATGGCTGTACATTTTGGAGAGACTGGCTGTTGTAAATTCCCTACTGGTTTAGTGATAAACACCCTGCTTTTTCTATTTTATTGGTTATATGCTATTTTCTGACAGGCACGTTTTGCTCGGCCTCAGTGTTGTATGGATATATATGCTTTTATTTGTGAAGTGCGGTGTAGTGGCGGCCGCTTCCTTTTCTGTCACTGCACCGCCCCATAAATATCAGCAGGCATCTGAGTTCGGCCTCTTTGCCAACGTCCCTGCCTAGCGGCTGTATTGTGGAGATGGTATTGCAATAAAACACCCTGCCTCGTCATTGAAGGGATAATTCCAGACACAACACTCAGTTCCACGGAAGGCTCCTTTAGTCTCAGGCCTGGTTCATAGTGGCTAGTATGGTTTACAACATCAATTGTTGGCAAAAATGTCATTACAAAAAGGCACAATAGAAATGCACATTAGTGTTAGCAAGGCAGAGGTGAAAGCTATAATTTGGGATAAAGTCACACAGCTTTGGCAAGAGAGGTGTGATAATGAGGGGAGAGACAGTCACCTATTTCAAATTTGGAATGATAAATGGTGTTCACTTATATAGAACTTTTTTCTCATCTCTAGGTGACCAAAGCGCTTTACAGATCCTGCTATCCACCCACTCACACACACATTCACACACTGATGGTGGTGGAGCTGCCATGCACTGGTACTGGCCTGACCCACCAGGAGCAATTGGGGATTCAGTGTCTTGCTCAAGGACACTTCAACATGCAGACTGCAGACAGAGTGGGAATTGAACCACTGACCCTCTGATCAGTAGTCAGCCACACTACACCCATGCCAGAGCCGCCCTTTAAATTCAGAAAAGTGTTAAAGGGGTGAGAGTGGGATGTGGTGACAGGAGAAAGGAAATTGTGCTGACAAGGTTGAGGTTGGGGCACTGTGGGTTAAACAAAACACTGAGACTACTAGGGAAACATCAGACAGGTTTGTGTGAAAAGTACTTTGAAGAGGAGTCGATGGAACACGTTCTTTAAGGTACAAAGGGTATGACGCACAGAGGGCAGTACTACAGACTAAGTTGAGGGAGCTGGGGGTGCAGGAACTTACACTGAGTGGACTACTGAACATGGTTGAGCGGGTACAGGTTAGGGTTTGGTGGAATTTTTAAAGGACACAATATAATATAAGGAATAGGTAAAAGTAGACAAAGTTGGTTGAGACAGAGGGTGAAAGGTAGATATTTTTTTTTCCCCAAGATATTAGTCTGAGAACTTGCCCATGGCCCACACTCCGGAGCAGTAGGGGGCTGCAATGCACCAGTAAGCTGGCTGACAACCACAGTAAAATGAAAAGAAGAAGACGACAACATCAATGCTGGAGTTTTTCCTTGTCAATAGAGAATGTGTTCGTGAAGAGTAAGTTATTAATAGCTCACCAAATTGGGTGCATGTGTGATAAATAAGGGATTTAAGTGCTCGTAGATGTGTTTTTAGAGCTGGTTTGCACATTTATATTCCTGTGTGATTAATTCTCTGTGAAACTGTTAGCCTCCTAGCTGTAGACAGAGCACATGTGGCATGTGTGTGTGGGTAAAACACTAACTGAATTGTCTGTTAGCTATCCTGTTTAAGTAATAACTGGAATATAGGTGGTCTGAAGTACAAGATTACTAAATATTATTAGTTAATCTTTTTTGTTTTACAGTTAAACCATTCGGTCATTCTCCTATTCTGCTTTCTGCTAATTTTCATTCCCAGTCTCATCCAACGCTCAGTCAAGTTAACATGCCTATTGTGATTCCATTCTCATGCCACTGTTAAGTTGCCAATCATCGATGTATGCTGGAATATAATGCTGGAGATGTATCAGTCATCTACTTCAATATAAACAACGATAAACAATAAACAATATAAACAGTATTAAAGAATGAGAGCTGTTCCTTGTCTCTGCATTCACTCTCTAGCCAGAGTAGCTGTAGTGGATGGAAAATTCTGAACCTTTATTTGCAACTGGGAGCACTATTCCCCATCACTGGCAATCCCTATTTTAGTCAAGCTGTTAGCTGTTGTTAGTTCTGATGCTAATGGGCCTCATTGATCTTTGAGTCTGAGTGGGGGATCTCCAGCCCAATGCGCCTGGAGTGGAAGGGCGTGGTAATACTTCGATTACAATGGTGGAATGAGAGCCTCTTCTGTCTTTTTGTTTGTTTCTTTCCAGCTGGTGTTGTTGTTGTTGTTAGCTCTGACGTTAGCAGGCCCTTGGATATAGAACAGATTGATCTGAGAGCAAATAGCATGGTGATCGATGTCAGAATTTTCAATTTTGTGACACTGGGAAATAAGTAAGTAAGTAAAATTTATTTATATAGCACTTCTCACAGAAAGAATCACAAAGTGCTTCACAATAAAATAAGACACACAATCAGAAATACAACAATAAAGGCATTAAAAAATTAAAACATTTAAAATATAAAAACCATAATCCATAATCAAACTAAAAAGCCTGTTTAAACAGCAGTGTCTTCAGCTGCTTTTTAAATGCGTCAGCAGAGTCTACTGAGCACAAAGACAGTGGTAGAGCATTCCACAATTTTGTTGCCACTGCCTGAAAGGCTCTGTCACCTCGAGTTTTAAAATGGATTTGAGGGACAACCAGTAAAAGTTGATCTGAGGACCTCAAAGATCATGAGGGGTTACACACTTTAAGCTCAAAAAACAAGAAATAAAATTTTAAACTGAATCCTAAAACCAACTGGCAGCCAGTGAAGTGCTGTTAAAACCAGTGTAATGTGAGCCTTTTTCTTAGTGTGAGTTAAAAGTCTGGCAGCCGAATTTTGAACAACCTGGAGGCATTGAAGATGCTTTTGGCTCAGAAGGGTAAAAAGACTATTACAATAGTCTAAGCGAGAAGAAATAAAAGCATGAATAATCATCTCAAGTTCCACCTTCGACACCAGGGTTCACAACTTAGAAATATTCTTCAAATGGAAGAAACAATTTCTAATTAACTGATTAATGTGGTGCTCAAGAGACATAGCCGAGTCAAAACTAATACCAAGATTCCGAAGACTCGCCTGGACAAAGGAACCTAGGGTACCCATGTAGTGTTTAATAAGAGGGATCTTGTTTCCAGGAGTGATAATTAATGTCTCTGTCTTGTCTGAGTTAACCTGTAAAAAGTTTGCACTTAACCACTGTTTGATATTAGACTAGCAGTTAGTTAAAGATGACAGCATGTGAAACTCAGACTCTTTAAAAGAGCAGTACAACTGAATATCGTCAGCATAAAGATGATAAGAAATATCTTTGAACAGGCTAATTATCCGTCCCAGTGGCAGAATGTAAATTATAAATAAAATGGGTCCTAGAACTGAGCCTTGTGGTACCCCACATGAATACTGTGCTATTTCAGAAAAGATCTGATTCACGGACACGTTAAAGGTTCTTCTAGTGAGGTGCAATGAAAACCATTTTAAAACAGAACCAGACAACCCTAGCTCTTTGAGTCTGTTGATCATTATACAGTGATCAACAGTATCAAAGGCAGAAGAAAGATCCAATAAAACCAGAACTGTGTATTTACCAGTGTCATCCGCCATCATAATGTCACTGGAGACTCTGACTAAAGCTGTTTCGGTAAAATGATTTTTCTGAAAGCCCAACTGAAATTTATCCATGACATTGCAATTTGCAAAAAATGACAAGCTGCTCAGCCACTACCTTTTCCAGAATTTTTGATATAAGATAAGATAAGATAAGATAAGATAAGCCTTTATTAGTCCCACAACGGGGAAATTCCAGGATTACAACAGCACAGGGATAGCAACACTCAGAGCAACAATCAGAAGGCAAGAAAAAAAAAAAAAAAAAAACAAAAAACAAGCAAGCAAGAGCAGCTAATATACATATGTACATATTACTATAAAATATATATACACACACACACACACACAGTGCAGAGCATTGTAGCTGGATGGAATAAATATATGAATATATAAACACCCACAGTACGGAGCATTGCAGCTAGGTGGAATAAATATGCAAGTATATAAACACACACAGTGCGGAGCAATGTAGCTAGATGGAATAATATGTAGATATATAAAAACACAGTGCGGAGCATTGTAGCTAGATGGAATAAATATATAGATATATAAATATAAACACACCCAGTGCTGAGCATTGTAGCTAGATGGAATAAATATATAGATATATAAATATAAACACACCCAGTGCAGAGCATTGTAGCTAGATGGAATAAATATGTAAATATATAAACACACACAGTGCAGAGCATTGTTGCTAGGTGGGATGAAACAGCATAACCGTCTATTTAGTTATCCTACATGGTATGATTATGTGCCCATACATATTCTCACCCTCCATAGCGACCGGTATGTTCCTAGTTGTATGCCGGAGAGGACCATTGTGTAAGTCTATTGCATCTTTTGCATTCAAAAAAAACTATTAGTTTGTTACGTCTTTTTGCTATCTCTGCGAGCAGCCCTGCTTAGGTTGTACAGTCTGACAGCCGTTGGTAGGAAGGACCTACGAAACCTCTCGGTTGTGCACCTGGGATGATGTAGTCTGCTGCTAAATGAGCTCCTCAGTGCATCCAGTATGTCCTGCATAGGGTGGAACTCGGACTCCAGCAGAGATGACAGTTTAGCCACCGTCCTTCTCTCTCCTATCTCCTCCATCGGATCAAGGCGTTGCCCCAGGACAGAGCTAGCTTTCTTAATCAGTTTGTTCAGTCTCTTCCTATCGGCTGCAGTAATGCCACTGCCCCAGCAGACCACTCCAAAAGTGATGGCTGATGCCACCACCGTGTCATAGAATGACTTCAGCAGCGCCCCTTGTACACCAAAAGACCTGAGTCTCCTCAGCAGGAACAGCCTGCGCTGTCCCTTCTTGTAGAGTGCGTCAGTATTGTGTGACCAGTCTAGTTTATTGTTCAGATGAATACCCAGGTACTTGTAGGATGTCACCATCTCAATGTCTGTTCCCTGTATATTTACTGGTGCTGTGAGGGGCTGCCCATGCCTGCGGCAGTCCACCACCAGCTCCTTAGTTTTCCTCGCGTTGATCTGGAGGCAGTTCCGATGGCACCAGTCCACAAAGTTCTGGATAAGCCCTCTGTACTCAGCTTCATCTCCGCTGGAGATGAGACCAACGATCGCAGAGTCATCAGAGAACTTCTGTAGATGGCAATGTGTTGTGTTGTGTGAAAAGTCCGCAGTATAAAGAGTGAACAGGAAGGGAGCCAGCACCGTTCCCTGGGGGGCCCCCGTGTTACTGATGATCGTGTCGGAAACACAGTCCCGGGTTCTCACAAACTGAGGCCGGTTCGTGAGGTAGTCCAGGATCCATGATGACAGGTGCTGGTCCACCCCTGCGCGCAGCAGCTTGTCCTTCAGGATCATCGGTTGGATGGTGTTGAAAGCACTGGAGAAGTCAAAGAACATGATCCTCACCATATTCCCGGGCTTCTCCAGGTGGGACAGAGAACGGTGAAGGAGGAAGATCACCGCATCCTCCACCCCAATGCCATGCTGGTAGGCGAACTGGAGTGGATCCATCGCTGGTTCCACCAGGGGGCGGAGATGAGCAAGGAGCAGTCTCTCCAGGGTCTTCATCAAGTGGGACGTCAAGGCCACCGGTCTGAACCAGGGTGCACCAGCTATCCCTTGGGCACGCTGGAAGAGCCTATTTCAGGTCTTTTTGACAGCAGCCGGCTTTGACGGGTAATCCGACAACAAGCAGAGGAGCTTACTGTGAAAGGGAGTTTAGAGATTGCCCTATAATTATTTGGCTGTGATGGATCCAAACTCGGCTTCTTAAGTGTTGGTTCAACCACTGCATGTTTGAAGGAGCCGGGAACCACATCAGCTGAAAGTGAAATGTTTATAAGTTCAACAACTGAAGGACCAATTGACTTAAAAACTGCTACAAACAGCTTAGTAGGTGTTATGTGTGGAATTTGGCCTTTGGGGTTTGACATAGCTCTGCCAGGGCGGGGAACGGGATGATGTCAGGCGGGCTACAGCGGGGAGTATAAATAGTAATGTGCGCCAAATAAAGTTCAGATGTACGTTCGCCCAGACACTCTCCGCCTGCTTTATTTCAGACCTAACATTTGGTGACGAAGGAAAAATTATGGGCGCGTGCGGTGTGGAATTACCTCCGTTCCTGCAGAACCAGGGTGCACCAGCTATCCCTTGGGCACGCTGGAAGAGCCTATTTCAGGTCTTTTTGACAGCAGCCGGCTTTGACGGGTAATCCGACAACAAGCAGAGGAGCTTACTGTTTCATCATCTGGGCGCAGAAGGACAACGCCTGTTCCTCACGCTGGCTGACGACGACTCGCTGGAGGAGTCGTTGTTGAAGTTGGACGTCTTGTTCGGGGATGGAGCCATGGTCACCGAGAGGAGGTACAGGTTTTTTAACCGTGTGCAACAACCCAGTGAGTCCATTTTGTCTTTTCTGATGGGACTGCATGATTTGGTGGGAGATTGCAAGTTTGGACCACTAACAGACGAGCTAGTCTGTGATAGACTGGCGCATGGCACGACTAGCGAGTGGCTAGGGCCCACGCTGCAGGTGACAAAACAGACTTTTTCTCTGGTCGAAGTGGTGGATTTAATTAAGTTAAGGGAGTCTGTGGCCCTGCGGGGGCTGGGAGCCTTCATGGGTGAGGCACCGGAGGACCGGGCCTCAGCGCCACAGGGGTCAGCTAATGTGCTAGCTAGGCCTCGGTGCTGCTCGAGAAGGCAAAGGAAAAAGAGGAAGATGAGGTTGGAGAAATGGCCCTTGGCACGACATAAAGCCCAGGTTAGGTTCGCGGACCAGGTTAGCGAGGACCCACAGGACGCTGGCCACATATGTGTGGCACAAGGGGGAAGAGGGCACCTAAAGTGGTACGTGGTGCAGCTGGACGGCGTTGAGGTGTCCCTCATGCTGGATTCGGGCACTGGAAGGTCTATTTTGAGCCTGGCGATGCTGAAGAGGTTATTCTCGGAAAACATTATTAACCCAGGAGCCATAAGGATGTTTGGGTATAGCCACGCTGAGATCGACATGGTTGGCACGGTCGAGTTTGACATAGTGTGTGGACAGCAGAGGGCTCCGAAGTTTGTTTTCCAGGTGGCATGGCCCGGAACGGACCTGCTTGGTATTGATTGACTTACTGGGACAGTTGGGGTTTTCCATTTGGGATCCTCAGGGCTTGGTGGTGCTGACGGCGTTCTCGGACCAGCAACTCCTTTGGCCGGTGCTGTTCATTGGCCTTGGTCGGATTGAGACTTTTTTCCATCGCCCATTGGTGAATGAGTCGGTGACGCCCAGGATCCAACCGCTTCGATGCTTACCGCCGGTGTTGCATGATGGTGTATCGGCAGAGCTGTCGAAGCTGTTGGATGCAGGGATCATCGAGAAGGTGGACGCGTCACTTTGGATCTCGAACTTGGTGGTGGCGAAGAAGAAGGATGGAGGGATCAGGCCATGCACTGACCTGCGCATAGTGAATAAGGCGATTGTTCCGGATAAATACCCCCTCCCGACCATGGAGGAGCTCACAGCGACATTCAGCGGGTCCAGAGTGTTCACCAAACTGGACCTTCGGCAGGGGTATCTGCAGGTACCACTACACCCAGATAGCAGGAACCTGACGGCATTTGTGACCCATATGGGGGTCTTTAGGTATACCCAAATGCCCTTCGGGTTGAGCTCCGCCCCCAGCTGTTTCCAAAAAGTGATGGCCACAATGCTGGCGGGGCTGAAAGGGGTTGTAGTGTTCCTGGACGATATCGTGGTGTGACAAGCAAGATCCATGATGAGAGACTGGAAAAGGTGCTGAGACAGATGCAGGAACACGGGATCACACTCAATGGCAATAAATGCCTCTTTGCAGCAGAGGCGATTGATTTTGTGGGATTTCGACTGACGGGCGAGGGTCTACGACCATTACATTCCAATGTGGAGGCAGTGCTCTGCATCCCGGAGCCCACCACACCTGCACAGATTTATATTGTTCCTTGGTATGGTGAATTTCTACGGCCAGTTTATCCCACACTACTCGGAGATGATCAGGCCCTTGAAAGCCCTACTGAAGCAGGATGCGCTGTGAGAGTGGACTCCGGCGTGCTCAGCGGCTGTTTCGAAGCTGAAGCAACAGCTCACCTCTCCACCGGTGCTGGCGCATTTTGACCCCAGATTGGAGACGGTGGTGACCTGCGATGCATCTGGGACCGCGTTAGGTGTGGTCATGTCACAAATACAGGGCAGAGTGGAAAGGCCAGTGGCGTCTGCTTCCAGGTCACTCTCGCCAGTGGAGCAGAAGTATGCGGTAGGCAAGAGGGAGGTGCTGGCTTGCGTTTGGGCATGCAAGAGGTGGCACATATACCTCTACGGATGCCGCTTCACCTTGAGGATGGACTACCGAGCACTCACCACACTACTGGAGATGTCGGGATCGGGTCATAGGCTGCTAAGTCTTCATAGGTGGTCAGAGCACCTGAGGGCTTATGACTTTTCCACTAAATTTACCACGGGCAGAGAGAACATAGTGGCGGATCTTCTCTCGCAAGCTACAGTGGACGTGTCAGAAGTGGTGCTGGCGAACACCCTATGTGGGTCTCTTCAGGGTGTGGTCTCTCCGCAAGATCTTAAGGACGAGTCGGAATGGGACCCAGTTTTGGTGTGGCTGCGATCGGCGATTCGTGAGGGTTGGCCAGTGAAGGTGCCAAGCGAGCTAGCCCTGTTTCATCGTTTCTGGGACGAGCTGAGTTGTTGGAATGGGTTTTGCATGGCCAGGGGCCAGTGCGCCCTGATCCCTGCTGCATTGAGGGTGTGGGTCCTGGATATGCTGCATGATGGTCATTTGGGAGTGGTGCATGTGAAGCAACGGAGCAGGAAGTCAGTCTGGTGGCCCGATATTGATGGCAACATCGAGGCCATGGTTAAGGACTGCGTGCCGTGGTTGGAAAGCCGGAAGATGGGCAGGCCTCCTCCGCCACCGCTCCGGCCTGTGGAATTTCCTGGGGGGCCATGGAAGCATGCTGAACTGGACATTTGTGGTGAGTTTCATGTGGCACCATACAACAGTCGGTTTCTGGTGGTGGCGTATGATCTCTTCTCCAAGTGGCCGAAGGTGCTGCCCACTGGTTCGGTTACGACGGAGGTGGTCACGGGGTTCCTATCCTCCTTGTTGGCATGGTGGGGGATCCCGGACACCATCACGATGGACAATGGGCCCCAGTTTGTGTCGGGAGCTTTCGAGGATTTTTTGACGAGAAAATGGGTGAAACATGTTAAGACGGCGTTCTATCATCCCCAAGCCAACGGAGGGGTCAAGAGTTTTAACAAGACCCTGAAGAATGGACTGAGTGCTCATCTGGCTGACAGGCTCTTGTTCTCGGAGGCACTCCAGAACACATTGCTCCACTACAGAGTGTCGGTCCACGCGATGACGGGATGTTCCCTGGTGTAGCTCATGTTGGGGTGGGAGCTGCCGCTGCCAGTTAATAGGTTGGAGCCGCTGAGGGTGGTGACGGACGATGTGGTTCTGAAGAGAAGAGTCACAGACCTGCAGTGGAGGATGAAAGGACGGTTCGATAGGAGGCACCGGGCAAGGAGCCACGGCCTGAAGGAGAGGGATCGGGTGTGGATTAGGCACCCTGACAGGGCCCACAAATTTCAACCTTTGTGGACAGGACCGCTGGAGATTAGGAGTCGGCAGGGCCCTGACACATTTGAACTGGATGATGAATCCAAGTGGCATGCCAGCAGGCTGAGGCATGCGACACCTGGCAGGGATTCAGACGCTGTCGGGGGATTTGGACAGGTCTTTGGACTGGTTGGCCATGCCAGGTGTGGACTCTCGGGCTGTTCCGACGGTTCCTGGTGATGAGTCCCCTGGGGGGGACGCCCGGCTAGAGTACGTCAGAGGCCTGCTTATTTGGAGGACTATGTGGCGAGGACTGTAATGGACAGCTTCAGTTGGGCATATTGGTGATGCACCTGTTCGCCCACTGATGGACTTGTATTTATGTATATAGAACAGTTTTGTGTTGTTGTGGTGTTAAGGAATACTTTATTTTGTTGTTCTCTGTGTTATAGTTCGACCTTGTGAGGGGAAGGGGAATGTTGTGTATGGAAATTGGCCTTTGGGGTTTGTCGTAGCTCTGCTGGGGCAGGGAACGGGATGATGTCAGGCGAACTACGGCGGGGAGTATAAATAGTAATGTGCGCCAAATAAAGTTCAGATGTATGTTCGCCCAGACACTCTCCGCCTGCTTTATTTCAGACCTAACAGTAGGGAGAACATCAGCAGGGGAAGAGGAGGGTTTCATTTTCTGCAGCAGAACCATGATGTGCTGGAAGGTCACAGGTTTAAAAGTGGACCAAGTACAAGGTGAGGGCATAACATTGGCACAGTTAAAAGAAAATGATGGAACGATGTTTTCCCTGATATTATCAACAAAGAAATTAAGAAATTTGCTACTGTCTGCTTTACAGAACACAGGAATTAGAGGGACAGCAGGTGAGACAAGAGTGTTAATTGTGTCATATAAGACTCTAGGATTTTTCTTTTTCGTGAAAATTATTTTTGAAAAATACTGATTCCTGGCATCCCTCTGCATGTTATTTAAAGAGGCTCTAAGCTTCCTTAGATGGCGTCTGTGAACCTCCAATTGGGTAGATTTCCATAAGCGTTACACCTTACAACAATTTCTCCCAAAGGATCAAATGGAGTCATTTATCCAGGGATAAGGCTTTTTAGGAGAAGCAAGGACAGATTTCACTGGTGCCACTTTGTCTAAAATAGCCATACAATGGTTGTTTAATGTCTGAGTGAAGGCATCAGGATCTTTAATTCCCATCAGCAAGTGTGGCTCATATAAAGCAGAGAAGTCATTTGCTGCCTCTTGGTAAATAATCTGCCATTTTGCTGCCATTTTCAGAGGGGGAGGATTCACAGGGAAATTAACATTAAAAAACACACAACTGTGATCACTGATCTGGAAGTCATCCACTCACACATTTTCAATATTCAAGCCCAGAGAAAAAACAAGGTCCAAGGTATGACCCTTAGCATGTGTAGGGCCTGAAACATGCTGGATGAGGTTATAAAAATGAGTGATGGATAAAAAGTCAACAGCTGTGTTACATGTAACATCATCAATATGAAGGTTTTAATCATTGGTGATTTTAACACTCTCCAATTTAATAAGAGAAGATAAAATCTCTGTAAAATCCATAAGAAAGACACTTGCAGGACCAGGAGGATTGTAAAAACATAATAAAAGGCATTAAAGGTCCTGGCTTTTATTATCTGAGACTCAAAGGAGTAGAAGGGCTCAGAGTTTACCAGTCTGCACAGTCAACAAGCGTCCTGTCAACAAGCGTCCTGGACATAAGTGTTTGTGAGATGGGAGAGCAATCCAGCAACTGCAGAGGAGCGTCTGTAGTCACGTCCTGGATGGGAACTGGCAGCAGACACCAGGCGCATTCACGGTGACCAAGCCAGAAACCCTCAGTCCGGAGGGCTCGTCTCCTCTTAGCTTGACAGCCAGCTCTGCAACCCCGTCTCCTGGGCTTCTTCCCAGGCTTACCAGGATGCCAGCTTGTGAAGAGAAGCTGGTACTCAGGTGAAGAGTTGATTGCTGGGGTCTTTCTGCAACTGTGGGGGTTCCCCCCTACAGTTGATAGTGCTATGAGATGACTGTTGTTGTGAAATGGCGCTATATAAATAAAGTTGAATTGAATTGAATTGAATTGAATTGAATTGAAGAGGGAGAACACACAAACAAGGGTGGAAAAGTTTGTCTGTAACCCTCCCAAGAGTAAAATGATCTTTCTATAGACAATTTAATCCAGTACAACGACTGTCGATCATATCTCAGTGCAGCAAAGACACATTCTTTTAGTGATAGGGTTGATATAACAACAATGACAAACAATGATAGACGACACAGACGAAATGAGGCAGTAGCCAGGCTGAACACAGGCGCCATCTTTTTGAAGATGGCACCTGAAGAAAATATAACCCCGAAGACCTATAACAGCTTCTGCCAGAGTGTTTCTTCTTCTTCTTCTTCTTCTTCTTCTTCTTCTTCTTCCTGCTCCCTATATATTGGGAGTTGCCACAGTGGATCAGTTGCCTCCATATCATGGTATGGGTTTCTCATTCGTAATGATCTGCTTATTTGATTTGGCACAACTATTCCCCATTTACCTGGGCTTGGGACCGGCATTAGGAGTACACTGGATGTGCTCGTCCCTAGTGGCTGGGCCTTGTAACTTTTCTTTCCCATTTTATTATGCCGAGCACCAAGGTAGAAGGTGGAAAGTACCATTTTTATCTGGTTTTTATTATGATCTTTGGTATGGCTGTGAACCCACAGCCAGGAGGTTGTGAACCCATCGGCTTATGCTAGAGTGTGTAAATAGCATTTATAAATGAAGAAATACTGTATGTTCATAGTTTCACTTTTATTATTTAATATTCATTTTAATCATTTGACCCAACAAAGCATTTTAGAAGGTAAACACCCCCAGACACACCATTTCGAATGGGACCTTTGACACGCTAATAAGGACAATAGCGAGCAGCAACCTATGAAGCAAATAGGAACATCAACATTTACTCATACACATAGGGGCTCCTGAGACTTTTTCAGCTTTAACTGACTATTTAAGCCAACTGTCAGCTTTGTTTGTCAATAAAGAACGCATAGGTGCTGAAGATAACACATATGCCTCACAGCTAGCAGCTGACCTAACGCCCCACAGCTAAGAAAACAAACTCACTCCGATCCAGGCTTGTCTGCCTCCTTTAAGTCCCTGAAGCTCACCTTAAAGTGAGCCTCCCCTTTCCACAAAACACATTTACTGCAATCACTCACAGCTGGCATCTCTCGTTTAACAAGCTAGAGATGCTGAGGTTAAGCGTGCGCCTTCAACACCCCCAATGCAGGGCTCATAACAGCTGACCCAACTGAACGGGTGTCATCAGGCTGTCCCATCTCAAGCGCGAGCCCCAATAGCCTCTTCCCCAGAATAATCCACCTCAAACGCTGATGACAGCATGCTTTAAGGAAAAAGGGCCATAAAAAGTAGGGGAGGTGGTGGATGGATGGTGCAAGGTGGAAAGGTTGGTGAGTAGGAGAGGAGAAAGAGGCAGAGCGGGAGAGGGATGTGATGGTGATGGTGGATAAGACTCAATTTGAAAAGCTGTGTAGTGGGAAATGACTGTTTTTTACCCCATCATGTCATACAGCAAGGGCACCTACGTGTCTGCCCACTGGCTATAGACTGGAAGGGGGAGTGTGTGTTTGCGCAAGTGTGTGAGTATGACCAACCCCCTACTTTTTTCCATGTGGGATTTACTTGGTCTGCAGTTAATAGGTGATAAAGTTCAAGGGGGGAGGGAAGGGTGGAGGGATTAAAGATGGAGTGTGGTTAGAGAGGGGCAAGGGTGTGGAAGGAGGGAGTGTTTATCCACCTGCTGACAGCCAGCCAGCCAGACAGACAGACAGGCTGGAGTTTAGCAGTGTTTATGATAGGCCATCTGCTGGTCAGGACTCAGATACTGTAGGCAGAAGTAATCAAAGACTCATAAATGTTCTACTGATGTTGCAACCATTTTAACAAGACTGCAGTTTTATTTGTGTAGCACCCTGAGTATTTCATTTGGTATACTTTCCCCCCTAAAATAGACATATAAATCATCAGATGATTGACATCAGTTTTAAAGAAGTGCCAGATAACTGCAGTCGACAATAAATACTATACCGTATAGCTAAATGGGGTATTTTAAAAACAGGCAATGGGATAGTTAAGTTCTTTTAAAATGGAGTATGGAAAATATTTTTTTTGTAGTCATACAATTATCTTAATTATTTGGTGGTCTGGCTTCTCTCCTTTTAGGCAATGAGGGAAGACAGCTGAGTAGAGTCAGGGCTGGGGCTGAATATAAAGTCTAGGGATAAAAGGGATAAAGTTGCAAATTCACAAAACTGGGGAAAAAAGTCTCAAATTTATTAGTGAGCTCGACAAAATGTAGTGGAATGCTCTATTCTGTTGTATATTGACAAGGCAAATATCGACAAAAATACAAATAGACAGTTGTACTACTGTCTATATTGGAATATTGCAACAGTAACCTGAATGTTAATGCATGTATACACCTTATTCTGGTGACTGACATTTGGGGGCTTCCTGCACCTTAGCTACGTTATGGCAAATGATCTGCCAGAAATACAAACATGGCTGTGGCTGTGAGGAAAGTGTGTCACTCCTGGAGTGACAACGAAAGGAAAGAGGAAAAATAATTTTTCTGTCCATTCACAGTTGCCAAACTCCATCATCACAACCGTTCCAGGTCTTCACTTTGAATCTTCCTGCACTGCTCTCTGGTCCTTTGTGGGAATAACAATTGTCAAAGCGAGGGGCATGCATGGTAGTCTCTGTTGTTCACATTGCTAATATTAAAGTGAGTAAGCCAAATTTGAAATGCAATTTTGACATTAAATGCACTATAATTCACAGTTGTTTCTTTGTTTACCATGACTTTTATACTCACGGAAATGCTAATGCTAATTACCTCCACCAAGGAGGTAATGTAATCGGGGTGGTTTGTCTGTCTGTCAAGAATGAACCCATTAAATTTTGGTGACGCTCTGAGAGTGCATACCTCCACCAAGTACATTGTTTGTATCTGTGCAGCAGGATTACACAAAAACTCCTGGATGGATTTGGATGAAATTTTCACCAGAGGTGGTCCTTTGGCTAGAGAGGAACCCATTACATTTTGGTGGTGATCCGAGAATGCATGCCTCCACCAAGGTTCTCATCTTCTCACAGTGTGTTAGCAAGAATCCTCCAAAACTACTCGATAGACTTTGATGCAGTTTTCACCAAAACTGGCTTGTGGCCTACACATGAACCCATTACATTATGGAGGTGATCCATGAGGGACGGAAGGAGCCTTGGTGGAGGTATGTACTCTCTGAGTGCTTTTCTAGTTACCTCAGCAAAGGAGGTAATGTACTGTAATTGTGGCGGTTTGTCTGTGAGTGGGATTACGCAAAATGTACTCAATAGATTTTGATGACATTTTCATCACAGGAGGTCCTTGGCCTAAGAATGAGCCCATTACATTTTGGAGGTGATCCAAGAGTGCATACCTTCACCAAGGCCATATATTCTCACAATGTTTTTGCAGGATTATGCAAAAACAACTGGACATTTTTTCCAGACCCTGAGCTAAAGAGGAACTTTTTAGATTTTGGAGGTGATCTGTTGAGCACATACCTCTGCCAAGGCTCTATCCCCCAATGTATGGACAGACAGAGGGATGGATGGAAGGATGGACAAAGGGAGGGAAGAACTGACAGAGGCACCCTATGGGTACCCTATAGTTTACAGTGTTGTAAAACACAACAAATTCATGTGTAAATGCAATGTTTTGGTTTTTTTTTAATAACTGGATATTTGTTTGACCATGTATACAGGGATATGAATGACTAGGTTTCTCTTGTACCATGTAAATGTAACCAGGATATGATGATAACCAAGATAACGCTCATAACCAGGATACTGGGGCTCATGTAAACACAGCTCATATCAATCTCCAGGGTGACCTCTTCATTTTGCATTTTGGACATAAAATGCATTGGTTATAAAAGACCCTGAAACATCTACAGTTTTTGTGATCCAATACCAAACTGTTTATTAGCTCTCTGGCTCCTCCGACTCCTCATTTTATCCTCTCATCATCCCAAAATGTCTCACTGTTTTCTCCCCACCCCCCACCCCTACAGTCTGCCAGTCCATCCCCTCTTGCTGATTTTGGGACATGCTGCAGTCACAGGGTTGTGTGTCTGGGTGTCACAGCACACTGTTGGGTCCTGTGATGGGTGGACATGCTGGGCAGCCTGGTACTGCTGTTGCTGCTTCTGATCCTCTCTGCTGGTGATGATACCTGTGTGTCACCAGTGCTGGCACCCTCTGCAAACTTCACAGGGAGGCTGAAAATTAAACAGGGGCTCCCTCCCCGGCCTGTGGCCTAAGGAAATGTGTGTATGTATGTCAAACACAGGGCTACTTTTATATTAGCAGTGGAAGATGCGTGTGTCCATGTGTGTGTAAAGACCTCTTTTTGGCCTTGAGCTTGCACAGTAGACTTTAGAGTGAGTTTTTCCTAATTTATATGGTATCATCCTGTGACCATGCATGTATTCAGGAGGCCTTGCTGCAAAGTGCAAAGCAATGACACCCCCCCCCCCCACCTTTTCACTTTGTCCACCCGTTTAGGCTCCTGTGACCTCCAACAATTCTCTTCAGACAGTAAAAATACCACCATGTTGTCAAGGAAGACTGGCTAAGAAAACACAAATGCACACAGTGGTGTTTTAGCTAGCCAACACTATGAGCCAAAGCCACACTTCACACCTGGGTTGGCTTGTATTTACTGGGTAAGGTCCCACTCTGTGGGAGGGGAAGGAAGAGCAACACCTCACCATGGCTAAAACAACCTCACAGCTCTATGACAAGGAGGAAAACAAAGGCACCAGTGCAAAAAAAAAAGTCAAGGAAGAGAAGCTGTTTGCCAAATCTGGCACTGGTTAACAGAAAATTGGGCCACAGAAGGAACCACAGTGTTGGGCAAAGTATCAGCATCACCTCCCAACAGGATGTGTGTTTTAAATTTAGCCAGATTGTTCATGAATCTCGTGGGTTGAAAAATCACTATGCAGCTCAAGTAAATCTAGAATTACAGCTACTTGATGTGATGGCTAGAAATAATACACAACTATGGCAAAGTTTGCATTACAAGGAACATTGTTAAATTCCTTTTGTTGTTGTTGTTGTTGTTTATTTCAGACCTGCCTGTCATGACACTTCACGTTCGTAATTGCAACAGATTTTTCCTAACTTGAATATGAACCTGTCAGTCCTCTGGAACAACATGCATGCACACATCATTAACAACAAAAGATGTCATGTTTGTGCAACTGCTTCTTCTCTTTAACCAAAGAAAATAGAGGGGTTTTTAGTAAAGATATGCTTGGACTTTTGCTCTGGAGGACTGTTGAAGTCAGTTAATTATATGAGGTCCAGAAGAAGGAACGAAGACAATAGGGCTGGACTCCAGTATTCAGGTATCTTGAATACTTGTTAGTTAGGATTGCATCTGGCTTTGTATTTTGGGATATTCTTTTTTAGCAACTGCACTAAAGCCCAATATTCTAGATTTACAAGAATTGGACTATGTGGTCTTGTATTGTAATTATTATACAAAAAAGTTTTGATTTATGTCTTTAAAAAAGTGATATAAGCTCTTTTATCCCCACTGCAGCACCCGCTGTCTCTTTAGGCAATGCACATTGTTCACACTGGCTTTGTAACAGAAGACGGTATGCCTAACCTCAGGTTTGTGGGAACACTTTATTCTTTTCAAGATAAATGAGTGACACATTAAACCCTGCATGCTTCCTTGGAAGATGGGAGGACAGAGTTAGGTACCCAGACGTGTGTGGCAGGGCAGTCAGGAAGAGGCCACTACAACTGTGCGTGAGCCAAGGTGCTCATGGTTACACCCTGACAGCCACCTGTCAGCCCTCAGGAAGGGCCGCCTAATGCATTGGCGTGGAGGTGGGTCTGGATGGTCAATAGATTCTCTGATGTGAGGAACTTTGGCAGGCCTGCCCGACTAGAGCAGGTGACCATCAGCAGGCGTCATCTTGGAATCAAAAAGCTTGAGGGACAGCCATGTCATGAAAAGCAGTGGGGCCACACAACACTAATAGGTTCACCTACAGAAACCTTGACTTTTACTTTTTACCTTTAGTACCTATAGCTGGAATAGGGTGGAGTGTCCTCACCAGGTCAGGGACGAGCTCCTGCCCCAGGGTAATTCAAGTATCTTGGGGTCTTATTCAAGAGTGAGAGGGGAGAATAAAGTGGGAGATTGACAGACAGATCAGAGCAGCATCTGCAGTGATGCGGACATTGTATCGGTCTGTTGTGGTGAAGACGGAGCTGACCTCTAAAGCAAAGCTGTTAATTTACCACTCAATCTACGTTCCTTCCCTCACCTATGGTCATGAACGTTGAGTAATGACCGAAAGAATAAAATCATGAATACAAGTGACTGAAATGAGCTTTCTCCATAGGATTCCTGGACTCACACTTAGAGATAGGGTGCAGAGCTCAGTTACTGTATCTGCGAGAGGCTCAGAGTAGAGCTGCTGCTCCTCCACATCAAAAGGATCTAATTGAGGTGGTTTGGGCATATCCCACTGGGAGGGGACCACGGGCCAGACCCAGGACATGCTGTAGAGACTATATCTCCCAGCAGGCCTGGGAATGCCTTGGTGTCCTTTCTGAAGAGATGGAGAAGGTGGCTGGAGAGAGGGAGGTCTGGATATCTCTGCTAGGGCTGCTGCCTCTGTGACCCAGACCTCCAGAAAAGTGGTAGAAATGGATGGATGGATCTTTAGTCTTGACCTTCTCCAATTTTTTCTCCAATTTTGTCATTTTCTATCTTGTTCTTGTTTTACTTGGTTTCCAGGTCTGTACTTTTATTTTGACAGTGCTGTGCAGCTTCTGGCTGTTAAACTTTGCTCCGGGGGCTGCACAGCTGTCACTTGTTATTTTGATTATTTTCTCCACTCATGTATCCACACCTGGTTTACATCTTGCACAGTATTTAAAGAGCATGACAACCGTTTCCCATTGTCGTGTCCTACTTCATGGTTCCACAGTTAATCGCTGCTGTGTGTCGCCATCGAGGAGATAATGTGAGCTCCGGCGAGGTAATTGTCTTTTTCCCCTTTCCCTTTAGCCGTGAGCCCTGCTGCTCTTCGGGTGTGCTCCGGCTGTAGTTGTCTCTGTTTCTCCCCAGCGAGTCTGAGCGCCTCAGCCAATTGAATCGGTGAATTCCAAAAGGACCCAAGTCCACACTTTTTCAAAGGGGACTTGGGCCCTTTTTGAACTCACCGATTCAATTTTTCCTGGGCTGTTCTGCATCCCCCTGGTCGTGAGCTCCACTTTCCTTCGGCACCTTTTCTGTTTCATGTTGATTGTGTTCTGTGTGTACTTTTGCTCACCTGTTGTGTTAATAAATGTGCCAAACCACAGTGTGCGCTTGGTGTCCTTCCTCAGCCCTTTATAGGGCAGATTGTTGACAGGAAGGACAGCTACAGGAAGAAGATGGAGGACAAGCTGCAACAGAGTGACATCAGCGGTGTCTGGAGAAGTCTCAAAACCATCTCTTGGCGCCAGAATACCTCGTTCCAGGCCAAGGGGGGTAGGGAATGGGTGAAAAACCTGAACTTGTTTTTAACATGTTTGACCAACTGCCCTCTTCTCCACCTGCCCACCAACCACTGCTGCCTCCACCTTCATCTAGTCCCATTGTCCACGGCAACCCCCCCACCAGCACAAAGCCCCCCTGCCCCAACCTGACCCTCACTAAGATCCAGGTGAGAACTGAGCTGAGGAAGATCAAGACGATGAATGCTGCGGGTCCAGATGGCATCAGCTCGAGGCCCCTCAAGTCCTGCACAGACCAGCTGTGGGGGATTGTGGAGGACATCTTCAGCCTGAGCCTGAAACTGGGGAGGGTGCCATAGCTGTGGAAAACATCCTATGTGGTTCCCGTAATGAAGCCCCCTCACCCCAAGGACCTGAACAGCTGTAGACCAGTGGCCACCTAATGAAGACCCTGGAGAGGCTGCTCCTCGCCCAGCTCGGCCCCCTGGTGTGACCAGTGATGGATCCACTTCAGTTTGCCTACCAGCATGACATCAGAGTGGAGGATGCAGTGATCTTCCTCCTACACCGTTCCCTGTCCCACCTGGAGAAGCCTGGGAGCACTGTGAGGATCATGTTCTTTTATTTCTCCAGTGCTTTCAACACCATTCAACCAGTGATCCTGAGGGACAAGCTACTGTGCACAGGAGTGGACTAGCACCTGTCATCGTAGATCCTGGACTACCTCACAAGCTAATCACAGTTTGTGAGAACCCAGGACTGTGTGTCTGATATCATCATCTGCAGTACAGGGCCCCCCCAGGGAGCTGTTCACTCTCTACACTGCTGACTTTTCACACAACACACCACACTTCCATCTACAGAAGTTCTCTGACGACTCTGCAATCATTGGCGTCATCTCTGATGGAGATGATGCGGAGTACAGAAGACTTATCCAGGACTTTGTGGACTGGTGCCAATGGAACTGCCTCCAGATCAATGCGAGGAAAACTAAGGAACTGGTGGTGGACTGCCGCAGGTGAGGACAACCCCCCACAGCACCAGTAAACATCCAGGGAACAGACATTGAGATGGTGACATCTTACAAGTACCTAGGTGTTCACCTGAACAGTAAACTAGACTGGTGACACAACACCAACGCACTCTACAAGAAGGGGCAGCACAGGCTGTTCCTCTTGAGGAGACTCATGTGTTTTGGAGTGCAAAGGCACTCCTTAAGACCTTCTGCAATTCGGTGGTGGCATCAGCCATCACATTTGGAGTGGTCTGCTGTGGCAGCAGCATCATGGCAGCCAACAGGAAGATACTAAACAGACTGATCAAAAAAGCTAGCTCTGTTCTGGGGCGGTGCCTTGACCCAGTGGAGGAGAGAGGAGAGAGGAGGATGTTGGCTAAGCTGTCATCTCTGCTGGAGTCCGAGTTCCACCCCATGCAGGACACGCTGAACACACCGAGGAGCTCATTTAGCATTAGGCTGTGCCATCCTAGGTGCACGACGGACAGGTTCCGCAGGTCCTTCCTACCTACGGCTGTCAGACTTTATAACATAACCAGAGCTGCTCATAGAGGTTGTATTGAATGTACTAAACGTAACAACCTTGCACAATAAATTGTCCCCTCTATTATACAACTAGGACAATATAAATCATTACTGATGGTGGCAACAACACTGTTGATTCAAATACGAAATATACTTTCTGGGTACATATTCATATTCTGCAGGGTAACTTAAACCGTAAAGCTGTTTATTCCATCTAGCTGCCATGCTTCTGCATTGTGTATACAGTATATCTGTGTACATATGTATATTTATTTACTGCTTTGGCTAACCAGTTCTTATTATCTTATTAACTGTTGCTCTGAGTGAATCTTATCTTATTTTATTTTACTTTATTTTATCTTATCTTATCTTATCTTATCTTGGCAGATGGCAACAGGTTCTTATCAAGGATGTTTCTGAATATTTGTCCATTCACCTTTCATTCAATTATATGAAGTCTGCCTGTACCATCTGCTGAAAAACACCCCCCCACACCATAACGCTCCTGATGGTGTTTTTGGACTGATGTGCAGTGCCATTTCTCCTCCAAACATGTTGTGGCATCCAAAAAGTTGAATTTTGGTCTCATCTGACCAGACTATTTTCTCCCAGTATTTTATTGGTTTGCTCAAATGTTGTGCAGCAAACTTTAAATGAGCTTCCACATGCTTTTTCTACAACAATGGAGTCTTGCGAATTGAGCGGGTATAGAGTCCATGTTGGTTGAGTGCATTACTCATTGTTTTTTTTGAAACAGCAGTACCTGCTAACTCCAGGACTTTCTGGAGCTCTCCACTAGTGGTCTTTGGCTCTTGGATAACTCTTCTGATAATTATTTTGACTCCTCTGTCAGAAATCTTGCGAAAAGTTCCTGATTGTGGTTGTTTTATGGTAAAATAATGTTCTTTCCACTTCCAAATGATGGCTCCAACAGTGCTCACTGGAACATTCAGCAGTTTAGAAATGCACCTGTAGCCAATACTATTATTATGTTTTGTTGTGGAGCGTGTAAATAAAGAGGCGGATTTGGCTCAGACGATTTATTACACAACTCACACAAGAAGCATAGACAGAATGACATCTCAGCAGAGACTCTTCTCTTAAATAACATGGCATTCCTCTAGAAGCTTCTAACACACAAAAGGCGTCACATTGCATTCACTTCATTCATTCTTCACACATCCCTGCTATCTCACTAGGGAACCACGGCTCTTTGTTCTTGTCTAAGATGGTAACAATTATGCTCTCCCCATGTGCCGCCATACCACCCCGCCCCCCCCCCCCCCGAGCATCTTGGCTAGAACAACAGAATAACAGTCTGTATCACCATTAAACATCAGTCCACATGCGGCTTGGGCTTCAGTCTTCTCCCGTATCTGCTGTAACCAGGGTTCACCACCTCCGCGGCGCTGTCATGCTGGGAGGTTGATGTTTGGGGGGAAAAACTTTTTGTCTGTCCGTGTGGGTGCACTGGGGAATTCTTTCTCTGGGGAGCTCCCCGTGGGGGTCTTCCACACCGAGGGGCACTCGCCAACAGCACCTGCTCGTCTGCCACAACGAAAGCGGGTTTGAGTCTGACTATGCCAATCTTTTCCCTCCTACCCCCCAAGTCTAGCAAAAAATGCTTATCCCCTGTTTTCAGCACTCTGAACAGTCCATCATAGGGTGGGCGCAGTGGGGGGCGGTGGGCGTCGTGTCTGACAAACACAAACTCCGCGTTTTTCAAAGTTTTAGGCACAAAAACGCACAGAAAACTGTGGTGGGCAGGGCTCGGCAGCGTGCTTGTGTCTATGCTACGCTGCAACAGCTGAGACGGGGAGCTGTCCGGCGCGGGATTATCTGGCAGAAACTCCCCGGGCAGCCGGAGTGGTTGTGCAAAAAAGAGTTCTGCCGGGGAAGCTTCCAGATCCTCTTTAGGCGCAGAACATAACCCCAATAAAACCCACGGTAGCTTGTCTACCCAATTTGCATCCGTCAGTGAAGCCCTGAGAGCCGCTTTCAATGATCTATGAAAATGTTCGCATAACCCATTAGCCTGTGGATTGTACGCGGTTGTGCGATGAATTGTGACACCCAGGCTGCGGGCCATTGTTGACCAGAGTTCGGAAACAAATTGAGAGCCTCTGTCGGACGTAATATCCGACGGGACTCCAAAACGCGCCACCCATGCTGTTAAAAACGCGCACGCCACCTCCTCGGCCGTGGTTGCCGCCAGCGGAACCGCTTCTGGCCAGCGCGTGGTGCGGCCCACCATTGTCAGGAGGTGCGTGTACCCCTGTGATGGCGGGAGGGGGCCCACGAGGTCCACGTGAACATGGTCGAACCTCTTAGCCGGAATGCGAAACGGCTCCAAGGGAGCCTTCGTGTGTCTGTGTACTTTGGCTCGTTGGCACGCCACGCAGGCTGCCGCCCACTCTCTCACTTGTTTACGAAGGGTCGACCACACAAATTTCTCTCCTACCATTTTGACCGACGCGCGCACTCCTGGGTGCGCCAAAGAGTGAACCGACTCAAACACGCGGTGGCGCCACACGGCCAGGACCACGGGACATGGGCGACCCGTGGAGACATCGCAGATTAGGGGGGGCATGCCATCCTGCAGCACCCTGCTCTCCAGCCTTAACCCTGTTGGTCCAGACTAGAGCACGCGCACGTCCGCATCACTGACCTGCTCTGCGGTCATGGCTGCGTAATCTATCCCCACGCAGACCGGGGCCACCACGGCGCGTGAGAGGCAGTCCGCCACTACATTCAGTTTGCCCGACACATGCTGAATATCGGTAGTAAACTCTGAGATCGCGGCCAGCTGTCTCTGCTGCCGGCCCGACCACGGTTCTGAAACCTTGGCCATCGCGAACGTTAGCAGCTTGTGGTCAACGAACGCGGTGAAACTGCACCCTTCCAGCCAGAACTGGAAGTGGCAAATGGCCAGGTGGAGAGCCAGCAACTCTCTGTCGAACGCGCTGTATTTACGTTCACTGTCGCGCAAAGTCCTGCTGAAAAAGGCGAGCGGCTGCCAAGCCCCGGCAATGCGCTGCTCCACGACAGCCCCTATGGCCACATCTGAAGCGTCAGTGGTGAGCGCTATATGGGCCGTTGGGTCTGGATGTGCCAGCAATGCGGCGTTTGCCAGGGCTGCTTTGACTTCCGAGAACGCCCGCTCTCGCTCCAGGGTCCATTCGACCCTATCCTCGGGTTTCTGTTTTTTGAGCGCAGCGTACAGTGGTTGCATGAGCTGCACTGCGTGGGGAAGGAAACGGTTATAAAAGTTCACCATTCCCAGAAATTCTTGTAGCGCCCTGACCGTTTGCGGCTGGGGAAAATCTGCCACTGCGCGCACTTTGTCAGGCAGCGGGACCACTTCTTCGGGAGAGATGTGGTGCCCCAAAAAATCAATTCCCGTCACCACGAACTGACATTTCGCTGGGTTGATTATTAACCCGTGCTCTCCCAACCTCCGGAAAACCACCATTAGGTGGGTTTCGTGTTCGTCTTCGGACGCGCTGGCTACCAAGATATCGTCCAAGTAGACAAATACGAAAGGGAGATCGCGCAGCACTGCATCCATCATGCGTTGGAACGTCTGTGCAGCCCCTTTAAGCCCGAATGGCATGCGCAAAAACTCGAATAAACCAAACGGAGTTATCACCGCTGTTTTGGGTATGTCCTCAGCACGCACTGGGACTTGGTGGTAACCGCGGACCAAGTCTATTTTAGAAAAAACGTGTGCTCCTGCCAAGTGAACGGAAAAATCCTGGATGTGAGGAATTGGGTAGCGGTCGTGAGCTGTGGCGTTGTTCAACCTGCGGAAATCCCCGCAAGGTCGCCACGAACCATCAGCTTTAGGGACCATGTGTAGCGGGGAAGCCCATGGGCTGTTTGAACGCCTGATGATGCCCAACCTCTCCAGGCTGGCGAACTCCTAGCGCGCTATGGCCAGTTTAGCTGCGTCCAAGCGCCGAGGTTTTGCAAAAACGGGCGGCCCGGTGGTGGTGATAAAATGCTCCACCCCGTGTTTAGCGACGGCTGCCGAAAATGTGGGGACCGTGAGTGCTGGGAACTGAGTGAGCAGTGTGTGGAACTTACCGCATGCAGCTGTGATGTTGGCTTGTGCTGTTGGCCGGGATGCTCGAGCTGTACAGGGGATAGAATCAAAAGACGGTGCATTAACCAGGCGCCTGTTAGCGACATTAACCAACAAACCATGTGAGCACAAAAAATCAGCCCCCAATATATTGAAATTCAATGCTGCTATGACAAAAGTCCACTCAAATGCACGGCTGTGTAGAGACAGAAGTAGAGTCCTCTCACCAAAGGTCTTAATCTCCGAGCCGTTTGCTGCTGCCATCTCGGGGCTGCTAGATCCTGCCAGCCGGTCGGCGTAGGACGGCATGATGAAACTCAACTGGGCGCCGGTGTCCACGAGGAAATGCCTCCCGGAGCGTGCATCCGTCAAGTAGAGCAGCTTGTTCTCCTCCCCGAGGGCCGCAGCTGTTACCGACCCCCGGTCTTGGCGTTTCCTGAGCGCTTGAACTGGCACGGTGGTATACATTTGCGTGTCTTCTCTGCAAAGCGGCGGTGGTAGAAACAAAGGATGTCTCCTCCGCGTTCTTTGGCCCCCGCCGCCGCTGTCGTCGGTGGTTCTGCTACTGCCGTCAATGGCTCCTCGCCTCCTCCGGCCGTCGCGCCGAGCTCCGTCGCTGCCGCCATGGTCGTGAGCTCTCTGCTGGCCATGATGATCCGGTGTGCTTCTCGGGCCAGCGCACGATAGTCCCGCTCGGCCAGCAATGGCGAATTGGCCAGGGTCGCTCTCGTCGCTGACGGAAGGTTCTGGAGGAAGAGGTGGGTAAAAATGAAGTGGTCGTCATCCGAGCCCTTCAACCTCAGCATCTTCTCCATCAGGTCAATAGCCGACCCATCTCCTAACCCGGTCCGCGTCAGGAGTCTCTCTGCTCTCTCCTCAACCGAGAGTGTGTAGTGCTGGATGAGTGCAGCCTTCAATGCGCCGTACTTGTCGCTGGTTGGTGGCTGATCCAGCAGGCTCTCCACATGCTGAGCCGTGTGGGCGTCGAGCTTTGCGGCCACATGGTAGAATTTCGTGTCATCCGCCGATATCCCCCAGAGGACGAACTGCGCCTCAACTAGGTGGAACCAGGAGCACGGATTGTGCTGCCAAAAATCCGGTAGCTGGATTGTAACAGCGTATGCTTGGCTGGGGGCTCCCAATGAGGCTGGCTCTGGGGATCTTTCGTCGTGTTGCATGATTCGTCTTGGGTCACCAGTGTGGAGTGTGTCAATAACGAGGCGGATTTGAAGCAGACAGTTTATTACACATCTCACATATAAGCATAGTCAGAAAACGGGCATCTCAGACAAGACTCTTCTCTTAAATACTCAGGCCTTCCTTCCACAGCTTCTACACATCAAAGGTCACATTGCATTCACTTCCTTAATCCTTTAACATCCGCCTAGCAGTCTCTGATACACAAAAGATCACTCTGCATTCGTCTGATACACAAAAGATCATACTGCATTCGTCCTTCACACCTCCCTGTTATCTCCCAGGGAAACTCTGGGAAACTCTGCTCTTTGTTCTAGTCTAAGATGCTACACCATTATGCACTCTCTAAACACTAAATAGTTTAATCCCCTATTTACAAATTTAAATCTCCCCTTTGACTCACCATCGCATGCTTCCTTCCTGCTGGTGTCCTTTAAAAGGCATTCAACCTCTGACAGAGTCTTTTGCCCGGACACCCTCAGGAAGCATGTTGGCAAAGGTATGTGAATTGATAATTATCAATTGTTTACCCCAAATAATTAACCCAACAATTATCTCACAAAGGCATTCAATTAGTCAAAGACAGATACAATAACCTGCACTTTACAAACAATCAAATTGACATTTACAATACTACACAAATAATACAGTTACACATACAAGAAATCATAACAGTGGTGACACTCCATCGTCACATTTCCTCCCCCCTTTTCCCAAGAGTACAGTACTCTACGAGCCATGTACTCTTGAGAGACTATCTGCCACAAGGTTAGTTTTCCCTGCCACATACCGAACAGTAAAATTATTTGGCTGAAGGGACACATACCACCCTGTGAGACGACTATTCATGTCCTTCATCCTGTCCAGCCACTGTAGGGCCCGATGATCTGTCTCCAACACAAAATGACGCCCCAATAAATGGTATCTCAGAGACCCTATTGCCCATTTCATGGCAAGACATTCTTTTTCTACTGTAGAGTATCTTGTCTCCCGGTCCAACAACTTACGGCTCAAGAACAGTACTGGGTGTCTCTCTCCCCTCTCCTCCTGGAGAAGTACTGCTCCAATGCCAACTCCTGAAGCATCTGTCTGTAAGATAAATGGGCGAGCAAAATCTGGACTGTGTAGAACCTTCTCACCAGAGATAGCACTCTTCAGATCCTCAAAAGCTCTGTCACACTCTTCTGTCCATTTTACCCTATTAGGTGCTGAAGCCTTAGTGAGGTCAGTCAAAACTGCTGCTCTTTCAGCAAAGTGGGGAATAAACTTACTGTACCATCCTACCATTCCCATAAATGATCGTACTTTCTTCTTAGTGGTGGGCACAGGATAGGTCCGGATGGCATCCACTTTACCTACTCGTGGTCTAATGACCCCCTGACCAACCACATGTCCCAAGTACTCCACCTGCTGCTGTCCAAACGCACATTTACGTGGATTAATCGTCAGTCCTGCCCTCTTAATGTGTGTCTGTGTGTCTGTGTGTGTGTGTGTATATATATATTTTATAGTAATATGTACATATGTATATTAGCTGCTCTTGCTTGCTTTTTTTTTTTTTTTTTTTTTTTTTTTTTTTTTTTTTTTCTTTCTTGCCTTCTGATTGTTGCTCTGAGTGTTGCTATCCCTGTGCTGTTGCAATCCTGGAATTTCCCCGTTGTGGGACTAATAAAGGCTTATCTTATCTTATCTTATCTTATCTTAATCAACCGAAGGACCTGCCCAAGGTGTACCAAATGTTCTTCCCTGGTCTGACTATAGATGACCACGTCATCCAGATAGGCAGCTGCAAAATTTGATACCTTTCTTAACATTTGGTCCATAAGCCGCTGAAAAGTTGCAGGTACCCCCTAAAGGCCAAATGGCATAACCCTGAATTGGAAACTGCCATAAGGTGTTTTAAAGGCTGTAAGTTCTTTTGTTTCCGGTGCCAATGCCACCTGCCAATACCCCTTGCATAGGTCCAGTGTAAGAAATAAACCTAGCCCTGCCCACTTTCTCTAACAGTTCATCAATCCGGGGCATGGGGTATGACTCAAACTTAGACACTGAATTGAGATATCTGAAGTCAATACAGAATCTCAAAGAGCCGTCCTTTTTGGGTACCAGCACAATCGGGCTACACCACTCACTGACTGACTCCTCAATCACTCCCAGCTGCAACATCAGATCAATCTCCTGCTTCATCTTTGGAACCAATCGCTCCGGGATCCTATAAGATTTCCTACGTGGAACAGCTTCCTCTGTCAAATAAACTTTATGACGTACCAATGTGGTGAAACCAGGTCTCTCCTGAAACAATTCTGGATCTAATAGTGCCTCTAACTCTCTCTGCTGATTCACCTGCAAATGAGACACGTGAAATAAACAAGGCTCTGACATATTTGTGGGAAAAGACTGATCTCTCTCTTCATCCACTTCCGTTGCACAAATGAAGAGCTGATGTGTGTCCTGAAGAGCAGGCTGCAGCTGATGACCAGGCTGCTGACACTCTTCACACTGACCATTACGCAGAACGCTAATTTTGTACATTTCACCATGACTTGGTGCTGACAGAGTAGGTCTTGGAAGTGAGCATAATAAAGACGGTTTCTCATTTTTTATGGCAGGACAAGAATACTGGGTGTGACCGATCTTATTACATTGATAACAGCGTATATCTTTATTAGACACAACACGTGACTTTTTACTTCTATTATCTCTGCCATTTATAATCTGTCTGGAATTGGAATGTCTAACTTGAGCTGGACCACCCCTTTCACCCTCATTAAACTTATTCCTGAAAGAGGTGAAAGAGCTGTCACGGCCGAGAGTAGTTCTCCTGCTCTCAGACCTGGCCGACAGAAAAACCTCCGCCAGATGAGCAGCATCCTCTGCAGTCTTCGGGTCCTGCTCTTGTATCCAGATTCCCAGTTCCGGGTTCACCATCCGCAGAAACTGTTCCAAAATTATTAGTTCCATAATGTCTTTTACCGTTGAGGTCTCTGGTTTAATCCATTTAATAAACAGGTCCTTTAAACGTACGTAAAGTTCACAAGGGGTTTCGTCCTGATGAATGTCCAGGGACCGAAACCTTCTCCTATATGTGTCGGTCGTTATTTCGTATTTGCTTAAAATAGCTTCCTTCACTTTTCCGTAATTATTCGTGTCAGCAATATCCATCAATGCATATGCCCTCCGTGCTTTACCTGTAAGCAGAGGAGCTAACTGGATAGCCCACTCTTCTTCACGCCAGCGGCAGACTGTAGTGATCCTCTCGAACGTCGCCAGGTAGTGCTCGATGTCATCCTCGGGAGAGAGAGGATTCAGCCTGGGCTCGTGGTGCATTCGTGTCCTCCTCGGCTGCACCTGCAGCGGCAAATCATCCTCCTGCGGGCCGACCCGACTGGCCGTCACCCTGGGGTCCTCCCCCGAAGCGCCGTCATCACCACTGCGTTCAGCCCGGCTCCCATACTCCTTTCTCAGCTCCGCAACCCGCGACTCCATCCGACGAATTTGATCATCCACAGTCCGCCACCTTTGGTCCTGAAGAGTGGCTTCTTCCTCCATCCGACGATTCCTGACAGTCAGCGAACGAACCAAAGACTTCACCAAGCACGTTAGCTCCTCGAGCTCGCCCAGTCCGCTGACTCCTGGCTCCTCAGCTGCCATAGCTGCGTCCAGGTCAGACTGCTCCCCTTGTCTCGTCACTTTCCTTCTGGCCATCTTTCCTTCCGTCCCGTGCTCTATCCACCACTTCCACCAAATGTTACATCTCATCCTGGGAACGGACCACCACTGCCACCAAATGTAACAAAGTAGCGAGGAAGCAAAATCTCCAATTTTCCAATTTTTATTTCACAAAAACTTACAGGTAAATAATTCCAAACATCCGACACGATTCTTCATCAACAATCAACGAAGATTACAATGAAGACTCTCTCCAAATATACCCAACACCTGTTATATACTATTAGAGATAATTACCGACAATTAGAACATACCATATGTCCCAGGAAGACAATAACATTTTTTCAATTTTTACACATACCCACTAATATCTAAAAATGCATAAATAATTCCCCAGCTATATACAGAGTAAATATAAATAACATAGAATAAATACTATAAATAATTCACTAAATATTTTAATCCCCTATTTACAAATTTAAATCTCCCCTATGACGCACCATCGCAAGCTTCCTTCCTGCTGGTGTCCTTTAAAAGGCATTCAACCTCTGACAGAGTCTTTTGCCCGGACACCCTCAGGAAGCATGTTGGCAAAGGTATGTGAATTAATAATTATCAATTGTTTACCCCAAATAATTAACCCAACAATTATCTCACAAAGGCATTCAATTAGTCAAAGACAGATACAATAATGTGCACTTTACAAACAATCAAATTGACATTTACAATACTACACAAATAATACAGTTACACATATAAGAAATCATAACAGTGGTGACACTCCATTGTCACAGCGGTGCTCCATTTAAGAGGGCAGCTGGGGACGGAAAACGCGGCAGTCTCGTCAAAGATTTCTTCATGGTCTGACGCATCGAGCATCTCTTGGCTCAGACGTCAAAGAATCCTTCGTTGTCAGACATGAACGAGCATTGCTCGGTTCGTACACTGACCATCCCACTGCTATGATCGTAAGTGTGCTTCCTTATTGCCTTATGGTCGTCTGTATGTAGTGTAGTGTGTTTTAGCCCACCATGGCTCATTATTTTGTGTTTCTTTTTGTTCGATAATAAACTGTGCAAACTCACCGGTGTTTTGTGGCGTCTTATGGTGGCTCGCAAGGGCCACCGCATGACAGTAGACTGCCGCCAAACTGAGACGCCTGTCACCATGAGTTTGCCGTGGTTTGGAGTTTTTCCCTTTTGCTCGGGCTTGTGAACAGGATGTCCGCCCTCGAGCGTGGGTATTGCCCTGAGTGGTTTGAAGAGATCGACGGCTATCTGGCTGAAGCCCTTCGTCTCATGCCCACTCTAGCGGCAAATGACTATTTGTTCCTCACCCAGCGGGCCTTATTGAAATGCCACCTCACCTCCTTTCCGGAAGGAGAGGAGAGGATAAGATGGATTGTGGCTCAGCGAGAGTTAATTGAAAAGGTGCTCCAGGAACCTTCTCCTCCTCCCTTGAGTACGGCGTCCCCGACGAGAGTGGAGGTCCGTAGGCTGGAGGGAAATCCAGGCACGAGGCCGACGGAGAGGCATCCCCGCTCCACGTTTCGGAATTCAGCTCCTGTCGCCCGTCCAGTCCCGGTGCCATGTGTTCCTGGTCCCTTCGCCGCACCGTTGGCCAGTAAGCTTCGTCGCCGTGTCACAACCAGGCCCCAGCGAGAATCCCGTCCAGATCCATCTCCAGGTCGTCGGAGGAACCCAGCCTCCCAGTCAGCTGCATCTCCCACGTCACGACAGGAGAGAATCCCCGCAGTCGCCTCCCCCGGGTCATCTGTCTCAGCTGTTCCGTCAGCTCCTCGTGCCCGGATCGCCTCGGCTGCCGCCCCCTCCTCCTCGACGTCATCTCCGGCTGCTGTGAGTGCTGTGAGTCGTGCTTCGGCGAGGCCCGTCAGCAATCCTCCACGAGCGGCTCCTCCTCGTCTTCCTGAGGGGCCTGCCGTCACCATCCGGAGGGGAAAAAGAAGAACTCCACCCGCTGCAACAGGCACCATCTATCCTACGGGAAACAGGCAAGTGAAGTTCATTTTTCTCCTCATAGTTGTGATTTGCCTTGTCTGACTCCTGGGGGCGGAGTTTGGGGTTCGCAGTCCCCCGAGCTCCCACCACCTGCTGTAGCGTCTATCATTAAACCTGCTGCCTCTGTGTTTCCCTCCGCTGAGCGGTCCACAACGCCAGGCCTACGTCGCCAGACGAGGAGGGGGCCTGCAGTTCTGGTGAGCCTGGTTCCAGCCCCGCAGCCACGTCGTGGGCAGAGGAGGAGAGTGGACTGCAGCCTGGAGCCTGCGCCGACGATGAAGTATCCCCGGGTCTCCACAGAGGAGCAGTTCGAGGCAGCGGGTCGAGGGCCCCTTACCACCACGCCGTGTGGGTCGTCGGCGTGGACGTTAGCACCGGAGGGTCCTCAAACTGCAGAAACCATTATGCCGGCTGCGGAACCCGCCGTGGCCAAGTGGGAGCCTGACGACGATCTTCTTCGTCCTGAGCCTGGATCAGCGAAGTCCTGGACGGCGACAGAGCCCGAGTGCAGGCAAGTGCTCTACTTTGTGTTTCTTCTTTCTATTTTGGAGCATTTCTGCCTGCCTCTTGGGGAGATGAGCCAGGGGCAGCTGCCCGCTGCACCTGAGCTCGTCTCGCTGGGCTCTGTCGCTACCGGTGATTCTGATCCCAGTTTTTTCTTGTCTCCTGAGCCTTCATCCAGAGTCACCGGTGCGGAGCCAATCTCAGTCACTGTGCTGGAGGTTCCAGGTTCAGGGTTGGAGGTCATCACTGGTGCTGCGCCGACCCAATCAGGGTCCAACGCAGGTGCAGCCGAGACCCAATTGGGGTCCAACGTGGTTGCAGCCGCGACCCAATCAGGGTCCAACACGGGTGCGGCCGAGACCCAGTTGTGGTCCAATGCGAGTGCAGCATCGGTATGGGTCAAGGTCGGTGAAGGAGCTGCAGACCCTTTGCCACCGGACATTGTGTGGGCTCATCACCATCATCATCCCCCTCTTTATCGTCACCAACCCAGCTCATCGCCGCCGGGGGCCGTTGGGGGCCTCTACTTTCAGCCCGGCTCTCCCACATCTCCCCCCCCCCCTGCCGGGGAGGCCGCCGCCAATTGTTTCTCCACAGTTCTGGTGGCTGAGGGATGCGGGTCGGCCGCCTGAGGAGCTTTTTCGCCGGTTCGGCGCCCTGGGTCGGCCACCCGACATACTGTGCCTTCTACTGTGTTACCTGGTTTGGCCAACAGAGGTTCTGACTTTCCGGGCCTGGGACTGGGGTAGGTCGCCCGAATATGTCCTTTTCCCCTAAATCACCCCTTGGCCATTGGACGCAGGACGCAGAGACCGAGAACTGTTCCCGTTGTTTTTGGACTCTGCCTGTCGTCATCCTCATGGGTTGTGTGGCCCCACTGAGGTTTGAGTTCATTTGGTGTGGTAGTTCTGCTCAGTGTTCTTGTCCTCGTTAGCATGTTTTTTTTTTCTCCCCTCTCTTGTCTGAGGGATGAAACGTGCCTAGCTTGTGTATTTTTTTTTCCCTGCTCTGTGTGTTTGCTGTGCATTACAGAGTATTGTGCTTTCTGTTAACCTTACTCGGTAATTGCCTTTTTTGTGCCCTGTTCTAATAATCATTTGTGCATTATGGAGTATTGGGTTTTCTGTTAACCATGCTCAGTAATTGCTTCATTTGTGCCCTGTTCTAATTATAATTTGTGCATTATGGAGTATTGTGTTTTCTGTTAACCATGCTTAGTAATTGCTTCATTTGTGCCCTGTTCCAATTATCATTTGTGCATTATGGAGTATTGTGTTTTTCTGTTAAACCTTACTCTGTAATTATCAATGTGCTCCCGGTCATCGTTATGGTGTTTCCTCTTTTGTTGGTTCTCTCCCTCCAGGCCTGTTGCCCCATCCGCCCACCCTGGGGGGGCTTGGGTGTCATTGGGTGCTCGGAGCTCACCCTTGGGGGGGGAGGTACTGTCATGGTTCAAGCGCCGATCTCGTCCGCGCTCGAGCCATGCGTCATCTTCACCTACTTTGAGAGCGGTGTGTACCTTTTGGGTCCCCAAGCCTTTATTGTGACAGCGCTCGGAGGGGCTTCCGGCTGTCGGGTTTGACAGCTGCGCTACATTTCATCTCATCAGTGGTCCTCCATTTAAGAGCGCAACTGGGGACGGAAAAACATGGCAGTCTCGTCAAAGATTTCTTCATGGTCTGACGCATCGAGCATCTCTCGGCTCAGACGTCAAAGAATCCTCCGTTGTCAGATGTGAACGAGCATCCCTCGGTTCGTACGCTGACCATCCCACTGCTATGATCGTAAGTGTGCTTCCTTATTGCCTTATGGTCGTCTGTATGTAGTGTAGTGTGTTTCAGCCCACCGTGGCTCATTATTTTGTGTTTCTTTTTGTTCGACAATAAACTGTGCAAACTCACCGGTGTCTTGTGGCATCTTATGGTGGCTCGCGAGGGCCACCGCATGACAGTAAAAGGCTATCAGTCAGGACTTAACCAGTTGAAATTAATTTGCACTGATGGGGGATGGGATGGCTTCCTAAATTCTGATGGATTTCAGCTGGTTTCTTGGATTTCTGTGCCTTTTTGCATTTCTTTTTCTTTGTGTTCAATACGTATTCCCTGTGTCATTCCATTTTATTAAATATAACTTGTTTTATGAACACAATGTCCTTGATTTCTTTGTATGTATGTATTTTTTTTTTTTTTTTTGTTACTTATTTGTACCCGTAGGTAGACTTGGTTTGCAGTCTGGTGACAAGCCACCGGCTGCTGGTCGCTGCGTGCGCGAGCGCCCTAAACCTACATATTTTTGGTATGCGGGAGGAAACCGGAGAAATCCCGGAGTAAACCCACGCAACACGGGGAGAACATGCAAACTCCACACAGCTCACTGTTGGTCGGGGGCTGGGATCGAACCCACGACCTCATGATCCCCGCGATCCCCCGGCCGAGGGTAAAACTGTGCTGTCACAGTGCTAAACCACTGCGCCACCGTGCAGCCACGGATTGCTTGATTTGTTAATGATATCTGGTGAAAATCTCAGGTCAGTGGCTCCATCAGAAATATGTTTAATGAGAAAAATGTTTGTGTTCACTACTTTTTTCCCCGCTGTATAATAGTGAAAGTGCTAGATTCCATTCAGCTGAATGTATTAACTCATTCTGTCTGCTGATGCCACAGTAACAAGAAATGACCTTAAATGTAACCTAACCCTTGAAAAATTTACTTTACTGAAGCGCAGCTACATGAAAATTGTTCTTAAATACAACAACAAAGCACTTTTTTTGTCACATTCCATCACTGGCTTTCAGCAACAAGTGTATTTCCCAAATATATGTTTTAAAGTCCTCGGACGGTGACATTTTTTTATTGAACCAATAAACTGATTGTATGAAAATATTCCATTCTGGCCATTCCCGTGATTTAATATGTGTCACCAGCCTCCATAAATGACTTTATTTGGTAATAGCCCATCTTTCACTTAGTGATGCTGCAGTACCGCCATCTGTCGATAGGGGCAGGCAGCAGTGACGTCAGCTCAGGAAGAAGTGAGGGTGATATTGCCTGCCTGTGCTGTGAGCCTCATCAGAGAAACATTCCCACCGGATCACTACAAGGGATTTTGCCTACCAAGATTAGATTTGTGAAAAATGATATTTAAATAAAGTTTTGTAAAATCATATATTGAGTTTATTAATGTTCATGTCAATTTTATAATTGTAATATTTCAGCATTCATCAAAGTCGTATGTCATATACATTTGAATAATTTTTCTACCATTTTATGGTATAAAATTCGGGTTCAATTCGGCACTCAATGTGGTGGGAACTCTGGCTTGTACATAGTGCCACTGCTCCCATAAGTGGGTTGGATCAACCAAGGTTTTGTTGAACAGAGTATTCATCAGATCATCCACATATTCTGAAAAAAAATATATTCAATAAAAATTAGACATCCATTTGACTACAGTATGAAATACAAATTTGACCCAAATTAACATAATTTGATAAAAGCTATGAAATGTGAAAGTTGAATGCTTGCGGCCTGCATTTTCATTAAAGTGCATTGCAGCTAAACAAAGTCTGTAATTAGAATATTATCACAATGATTTATTTTTGGACATATAAGTGATCTATCAGCAGAAACTCTATGTAATTGGCACTGTTATTGTCATGACGGCCGCTGGGCCGTCATCCCGCTCATCAGCTCCAGCTGCACACAGAACAACAGGTGTTAATCAGCGGCTCTTAAAAGCCAGCGTCACACTTGCACTACACTCTCACATTTGACAATAAAGAATAACTATTTTGTATGTGTCTGTGTCTGTCTCTTGGGTCCTGAAACATGTCAGTTATTATAATTGCATTTCATATATTTGGTCACATATTGCATCTCCTCACCTTGTCAACATTCCAAGGAATGAGAAGTGTACACTCTTTGGTGCAAAATGAATAATCAGACTGTGGAAAGCCTCCACATTTGAAGTTTGCTGCCCTGGACTCAGCTTTCGCACATCCCTGAGGACCCGTGTTTTGTTGATCATAACTTATTCACAGCCCTTTGTGCCTGAAATAAATTGTAGGTGTGAGATATGTCACCAAAAATGATGAAAATCAATGGGATAATTTTTATATATATATAATACATGCACTGTTTCATTGTGTGAAACTGTTTTTTGTGTTAGGTTGCAGTCTCTCAGGAGCTGGGGGATCGTATGTAGTGCTCGCATCTTTGTATTGGTTGATGCGTAGGCAGCAGAGCAGCGCGCCGTTCAGCCGGAAAAAAGCAGAGGACAAGGGTAACGGGCACCACACCGAGACAGGGATAATCGGTGATAATGTTGCTTACTTGCAGGGGCAGGTAGCTGGCGTCGGCAGCTGACGAGGCGCAGGTGTGCGCGCAGCTGGAGCCGCGAGTCGTGACACAAATTGCATCTTATTCTCGAAATCGCTGTCAACGAAATGTCTACTGCACATGTTGAGTGATTTACCGACATCATTCCAATTTTTTCGCGTTTTCTGAACGAATTTCACCCATGCTGTTCTGATTTTCCCAGGGACGGGAAATTCATAAACACTCACCGCATGCTCCGCTGGCATACCGTCGCACCCGTAGACAACACAACGCCAAACCATAATTAATTCGTTTACTGAAATCCTAATCTTAATAAATAATCTATTTGTAATCCACAAGTACTCCGAGAAATATCCGTAATCGCCGATTTTAAAACTTAAACAAGCAATGTCCGCTGAGCGTGTGCGTGTCTCTCCCTGAAATTACGTCACACAGTCAGTGGCCATCTTAGCCGCTGATCGCTTGAATGAGTCAGACAGCTCTCAAGGACAGCGTACTTAAAGAGCGCATTGTCACCTTATGCGACATTTGTTGACACCAAAACATGTGGGGTTCAAATTAGCTCGTCTCACACAAAAATTTAAGATATGATTTAGCGATATTGAATTTTCGTCCGGCCGACGCCTTTAAACTTGCTTTGATTAACTACCACTTATTTCTGTCTTTCATCTAGGCAAGTGGAAAACGATCCACCCCAAATTGGACCTTACGACACTATTTACAGTGATGCAGGCTGAAGATCTGCTGAACTGGGACCAGCGTGAGCGGCACATCCAGTTGCTTCTCATTGAGACACATGAGGCAAGGGAGCATGAAACTACCTTGCAAAGGGAGGAGATGGCTCAGAATGCTGCATTCAATCAAGCATTCCTTGGTGTGCCAAGAGACCTTGCAAATGCGATGAGTGGCCGGCGTGTGTGACCCATTCTGTTTTTTTTTTGTTTTTTTTTACAGTTTAGAGTTTGAATTTTGCACATTCTAAATAATTTGGATTTTGTTGCTGATTGTAATAAACAATTTTGTGACTTATGTGATGGCATCATGATTTTCTATTTTTTTCTGTTGAGACACCGGTGGGAAAAGAGTCAACAGTACAAACCAAACATTTATCAGTGACACTGAAAATAATGGCTCATTTTTAAGAAAAAAGTAGCTAAAAGCAATTATTTTATTTACTGAGGACTGTTTTGTTGGATGTACCAGTGCAGAGGACACTGCACACTTTAGTGATAGCACCAGCATATGGAGGAATTTTTTGCCACATTAGCATCTGTATTACCTAATAATGGGGTAGGGTTTAATGGGATTTAACATGTTTTTGTTTTTGTTTTTGTTTTTTTTTTTATTTAAGTTTTTGTAAAGGGTATACAGGTCATTACAGCATTGCATTGTTTACATTTTCATCACATGTTCCCTTATTTTTTGCTATTTGACAACATTGGTAGGATAGTTATTACAACAACCCCCCCCCCCTTTTTTTTTAAAGTGAAAGAAAAAGTGAAGTTAAGGAGAATTAAATAAAAAACAAACAAACAAACGAATAAACAAACAAACAGAACAGCAAAAAACAAACAAACAGAAAATTAAGTAATTAAAAGTAAAAGAGCAACTGAGTAGCGTTGGAACAAAGAGCGGGACCATTATTGAAATGGTATTTGTCAAAGATTAGTTCTAATGGAAGACACATATGCGATCCAGGGTTGCCAAAAGTTTATGAACCCATCCATGTCCTGTCTCAGTGTGAATGTCAACTTTTCCATTGAGTAAATGTCTTGAATCACGTTAATCCAATCTTCAGGTGTAGGACAGTCCTTCAGCATCCATTTTTTAGTTAGGGCTTTTTTACTTGCCAATATTAAAACATTGAATAAGTATTTATCTCCTCGTCTTTCCAGTGAGTCCGGTAGTAAACCCAAATACAAAGTTACAAAAGAAAAGGGAACTGTTATTTTGAATATTTTCCCCAATATTGTCTGTACGTTGGACCAATATTGGTGGATAACTGGGCATGACCAAAACACATGAAAATGATTTGCAGTCTTTTCACCACACAAGCGCCAACAGTTCAACCCCTTATGAGTAAATTTGTTTTGTGCAGGTGTTCTGAAAAATCTTACCAAGTTTTTCCATCCAAATTCTCTCCACTGCAGGGATGAGGTACTTTTCCATTGCTGTTTATTTAGCTTTTCCCATATTTCCAATTGTAAAGTGAAATTCCCCTCTTTTTCCCATCTCTCTTTTATATACGATGTGTTGTCTCCTTTTAAGTCTTGAAGACCTTGGTATATTTTAGAAATGTGTCTGATCCCTGGGATCCCTTTATATGCCATTAAGAAGACCTTCAGAACACCTGACTGGGCCCTTTCCAAATCCCCCTTTTTAAGTATATTGTTTATGTGGTGTCTAAGCTGAAAGAACCTGTAAAGATCTTGATTTATTAGACCTTGTTTTTTCAAATCTTCAAAACTTCTTAAAGTTTGCCCCTTAAAAAAATCGTAATATTTTATCAGCCCTTTCTCTTTCCACTCTTTAAATCTAGTGTCTGTTTTATTGGGGGTAAAGTCTTGATCATAGGCAATCCATTGCAGAAGTCGATAGGGCTCTTTAGCTTGATTCTCTCTGACTATCTTAAACCAAATTTTTAGCGGGGTCTCTATCCACGGGTTAGTGTTATTCAGGAGTTTAGTTAAGGCATTGTTCCCTATTATCGCCTGTAGGGGGATGCCACTTGTTATTTGGCATTCCATCTCCTTCCATTGTGCAGTGTAGACTGGGTTACATATCTCTACTAAAGTTTTAATTTGTGCAGCTATAAAATAGTCCCTGATATTTGGCAGTGCGAGCCCACCTTTGTCTTTGTTTAGCTGTAGGGTTCTATATCTGATTCTAGGTCTCTTACCCTGCCATATGAATCTTGAGATCCTTCTGTCCAGTTCCTGCCATGTTTTTTTGGGAGGTTCTACCGGTATTGTTTGGAAAAGGTATAGAAGACGTGGAAGTATATTCATTTTGACTGCTTCAATTCTTTGTGCGGTACCTAAGAATGGTATCATATTCCATCTTGCTAGGTCAGATTTTATTTTTGTCACCAGTGGATCATAGTTTAGTGTTATAATTTTGTCGAGTTGTTTCGGGATATTGACCCCCAGATATTTCATAGATTCCAACTCCCAGTTAGTTTTGAGTTCATTTAGTGAAAAATGATTTGGGTCATCGTTGAATGTTAAAACTTGGGTTTTATGCATGTTTAATTTGTACCCTGATAAATCTCCATAGTCTGAAAAAACTGAGATTAGTTCTGGTAGAGAAGTGTCTGGCTGCCCTAGGTATATTAAAATGTCATCAGCAAAGAGTGCTATTTTATGTTCTTTCTGACCAAGTGTAATTCCTTGAATTTCTTGATTTTGTCTTATCCATTGGCTCAGAGGTTCTATGAAGATTGCAAAGAGCAGTGGAGACAGGGGGCAGCCTTGACGACATCCTCTTTCCAGCTCAAAAGATGATGATAAATTACTGTTAATCCTTATTTTAGCTGTTGGTTTTTTATATAATGCCTGTATAGTTCTAATGAAGTTGTTGTGAAGATTGAAACTGGATAAGATTTTATAGAGGAAAGACCAGTCAACCGAATCGAATGCTTTTTCAGCATCTAATCCCAATATGACTGCATTTAAGTTATATTTTTTTATATGATGAATTATGTGTAAAGTGCGTCGAATGTTGTCTTGTGTCTGTCTTTGTCTTATAAAACCTGTTTGGTCTACGTGAATTATGTCTGTCAGTATGTTTTCTAACCTTTTGGCAAGGATAGTGGTAAAAAGCTTGTAGTCCTGATTTAATACACTGATTGGTCTGTAGTTGGAGCATTCTAGTTTATCCTTTTCAGGTTTAGGTATGACTGCAATGACCCCTTCTCTCCAGGAGGGGGGGATTTCCCCTGTGTGGAGGACGTAGTTAAATGTTTTCAGGAGGAGAGGAGATAGTTGCTGTTTAAAGGTTTTGTACCATTCTGCTGTATAGCCATCTGCTCCTGGGGATTTGTTAGCTTTAAGTTTCATAATTGCTTTTTCCAATTCTTTAGGTTGTATTTCTGACAGTAGGGTTTTATTTTGTGATTCCGTAAGTTGGGGAAGGTTTAATGTGTTTAGGAATGTCTCGGATGCGTTTTTATGTTTTTTGTGGGAGTATAAGTTCTTGTAGTAATTCTCGAAGCTTTTAAGAATATCCTGAATTCTGAATTTTATTTCCTTTGATACTGGGTCTCTGATTTTGTAGATTGCTCTTTCCGTTTGTTGTTTCCTCAATTTATAGGCTAGTAATTTTGCCGATTTACTGCCTGCTTCATAGTGTTTTTGTTTCAGAAATGTAAGTTTCTTCTGGATTTCTATTGTGTAGATCTCATTTATTTGATTTTTAATTTCTTTGATCTTGAGCGAGCCATTAGAATGAGTGTTATCTTTGTGTTCTTTTTCTAGGTTCTTGAGCTCTGACTCTAGTGAGATTAGTTTTTCTTGTCTCAGTTTCTTTTGGGTTGCCAGTTTTGCAATAATTTTTCCCCTTATTACAGCTTTGCACGCATCCCACAGTATTAAAGGGGATACTTATCCATTATCGTTTTCTTCCAAATATCTGAGAATATCTGATTCCAATTCATCTTTCAGTGGCCCTTTCAGGACACTAGAATTCAACCTCCAGGAAAATGTATTATTTGTGTATTTTTGGATGTTTAAATCCATATAGATCGGACTGTGGTCGGAGAGATCCATCAGTCCTATTTTACATGTTTTTACTCTTCCAATGTCTCTATTAAACATAAAAAAGTAATCAATCCTTGAGTAAGATGAATGTGGCGTTGAATAAAAAGTATAATCTTTTACATTGGGGTTGAATTCCCTCCATACGTCACAGATTCCCATTTCTTTTAGTAGCATCCAAGTATTCCTATTTTGGGTGTTATTTTGATGTGAAGAATTGCCTGTTGCATCCCAGTATGGATTCAGTCTTAGATTGAAGTCTCCACCACATATCACTAAACCTTGGGCTTTAGTTATCATTAGGTCGAATACATTTTTATAAAATTTCCATTTAGCCCCTGGTGGTGCATATACATTCAGCAGGGTGATATCTTCTCCCTCTAGCCGCCCAGTTACCAAACTGTACCTCCCTTCTTTATCTTTGTGTTCTGATTTTTTTTCAAATGTAATTTTGGTTGATATCAATGTCGCTACTCCCCTCCTCCTCCCTGATTTATATGAAGATGAAGAGATCATTTTAAACCCTTGTCTACTGAGTTTAGTGTGTTCCACGTCTGTTAGGTGGGTTTCTTGTAAAAATACTATTTCTGCTTTGTCTTTTTTCATTTTGCGTAGAATCTTGGATCTTTTAACTGGATTCAGGATCCCTTTTACATTATATGAGGCTATTTTGGTTACACCCTGTTTCTCCATTGTATTTTCTTATTTAGTATAACAGTGTGGTGGCCCTCTTTTTTGCTACTCAGAAACTGAAAGAACATTAAGAACATAAAAAACATTAAGTACATAATGTACGAAACTTTAAAACAAAAAACTGTCAAAAAAACTTCCTGAGCTGGGGTCTCTTTAAAGACCCTGTAAGAGCCCTGATGGAGTGTGGGCTCTGAGGGAAATTCCTCAAACTCTGTTACGTGTTGAGGGCCCTCTCTTACCCCTGTAAGTTGTCCCATTTTTTTAACGTGAATTTCAGATCCCAATCCGAATTTGTAATGATTTTTTTTTTTTTTTTATGCCTATACCATATGAGCTTGTGTGCACCCTCCCACCCCCATCACAGCAAACATTCATTCTAATACAGTATTTGTTAGTGTGGGGAGAACATGTGGGTCATTGTTACATTTCTATTTTAACATGATTTTTTTTTTCCCCCTTTAAATTAAGAAGACATTTGTTTCTAATGCTAAAACTGCTCCATGAAAGGTTTTACCACATGCTGATTCTGCATCTTCTTTAATGTTTGTTACCTTGTAGGAGGGGGGATGGAAGTATAGAGTGACTGAAGAGAGAAAGAAAAAAAAAACAAAAACCAAAAAGGTCGCTATTCCTTTCTGGAACTGGAAAGCTTATCTTTGTAGCTCTGGGGCTGGGTGTTCCCGCTGCTGGCCCGTGGATTTTGAAGGTCTCTGAGTGGACCACGTTTGAGCTCTGATTTTCTCGTTCAGATCCGCTGCGGGTTTAAACACCGTTACCGGGAGTCCTCTTCTTGCCATGTCAGTTGTTGCTTCTTCCGCTGAATTGTAGAGACATGACTCTTCCCCGTAAAAGATCCTTAGCTTCGCCGGAAATGGCGTCTGAAAGCGTAGATTCTTTTCCCGTAAAACCTTTTTGGCGTCGTTATATTCCCGTCGCTTTTTAAGAACTTCAGGGGCGTAATCGTGTTCCACGAAGACTTTTCTTTCTTGATGCATAAATCCTTTCTTCTGCCAAACCCGTCTTACAACTTCTTGTTTTATTTTGAAGTCGGAGAATCTTACCAACACTGAACGTGGGGGCGCTTCCGGGGCTGGCTTTGCGGCTAATGTGCGATGTGCCTTTTCTATCTTCAAATCGGTGGATTGTGGAATATCCAACTTCTCTCTCAATAAGGATTCCATGCATTCTGCCACTGTGTTGAAACCATCTTCAGCTCCTTCTTTCAGACCGTGAATTCTGATGTTGTCTCGTCTCTGTCTTCCTTCTTGGTCGGCTAGCTTAGCCTCCAGCCTTGACTGTTTTCTGTGTAAATCCAGTACAGAATCTTCAAGCACTTTTATTCTGTCTTCAGCTTCCAAGATTCGGTTTTCGGCCTGGTCCATTCTGCTGTTCGCCTTTTTTAGATCCTCTCTGAATTCAAGAAATTCGGCCCGAAATCGTCGTAATTCGTCAAATAGCGATTTCAAGCTAATCCTTTTGTTAGCTAGGCCCAGGCACTCATCTTCTGAACGGAGGTCTTCTGGTTCCGATTCCGCGGCCGCTGTGCGTCCTGATCTGGGGAATGTCAGTTTCCTCTGCTTTT
This sequence comes from Pholidichthys leucotaenia, assembly GCA_020510985.1. Taxonomy (NCBI): domain Eukaryota; kingdom Metazoa; phylum Chordata; class Actinopteri; order Cichliformes; family Pholidichthyidae; genus Pholidichthys; species Pholidichthys leucotaenia. Next base: position 90,286,612 of record CM035847.1, read on the forward strand.
GGTTAGGCATGGTGTTATTGTCTTTTGAATTTTAATCTTCCAAAAATCCGTTAGGTCTGATTTTGAGGAGGTTTTCCTTGGATTGAGTCTGGGAGTTTCACCGTTAGGTTGATATCACCATGGCGTCCAGACCGGAAGTCGGGATTTAACATGTTTTAACACAAACTGCTTTATGGTTCATAATTCTGTTGACAGACTTGCACTAAACTAAAAGTGATTTCTCAAACCGCTGGGTTATTCTTACACAGCTTTTCCAATCTTTTAGCATTTAATTTATGTCACTTGGTAACCTGTCAAAATTCCTAGTGCAATACAAAATGAGTACTTGTATAGTACATTGTTGATGCATAGAATGCATATTTATACAGTATCTACATGTATATAGCCAGTAAATGTCAGGAGCCAAGTCGGCTTGTTTTCCCCGGCTTGGTCCTGACCTCCCTGTGGGGTTAGGTGCCATGGTATACGTGTTTATTATGTATTTCTGTGTTGCATCCTTACCATAGTCTCTGCTCTCTGGCCAGCAGCTGTGAGCCAGCTCTCTTTAGCTCACTCTTCTGTGAGCACTGGCTGACAGCCTGTCGGTCCGACCACGCCCCCTCTCTCATTACTGCCAGCTGATTCCAACTCCCGTTAATCATTTTTCCCGGTCCTCGCCCAGGTGCTCCTCATCTCACCATTACCAGCACTGCGTGTACTTAAGCAGCCTTTTGCCAGTCACGCACTGCTGGGTCTTTGACTGAATGTATTGTCTGTTGCATTGTCCGTAGACAATCCTGTTCATCTGTGTACCACGACGGGTTAGCCTCTTCGCGTTTGCTGTGGTTTTCTGGCGTCCCCTGAGCGATGTCGGCTCTGGGACGTTATTGGGGCTGATACCGATTCTCCTCATGCGTTTGCTGGGCGATGCCGGCCCCCGAATGCCAACTGTAAGTCATCTTTGTGTTTATGTAAGTCTTCACCCTTTTTGAACTGTTAGTCTTTATGTTAATAAATGTGCTGTGGTGTACCCTTGCACGTAAATCCTCATCATTTCTCCCCTCTCTGTGCGCTGCATAAAACCACACGGGGAGGTCCATGACAGTAAATCCATGTATTTCTCCATGTAACCTTGTGACTGCATTATTTTAATTGCTTTTAATCCTAGATCAAGTTGTTTTGAGATAAAAATACATTATAATTGTTAAATATATCTTATTATACCTAAAGGCAATTTTTGGCAGCTGATCATTTTTTGGCTCAACACCACCACACTGCTGCTGGAACAGGAACAAAACATGAAGTCTCAACAGTCTTTCCATAATTTTTACACAGATTAGAGCAATTTGTTGCACAGGAAGGTAAACGTTTCTTCAGACATTCTGAAGTTCTCCAACCACTGAGTGTTCATGAAGCCAGGGTGACATCCCACCACTAGGAGACTTGTTTGAACGCCCAGACTGACAATTTGAAGTGATAATTTTGCCACAAGAAAGCCATCTAAAAAACACACACACACACACACACACACACACACACACACACACACACACACACACACACACACACACACACACACACACACACACACAGAGCATACATATTTTTAATACCTTATAGCGATAACTTTCCACCATTACAATGTAGTACAGGGGACTTATTATTGACTGTAGCAAACTAGCATTAGCGATCATTAGCTTACACTCATATGTGATCTAGTTCGTATCCTCACATCTTTGGCTTTATACTGCTTTATGGTTTCCTAAACTCTCCAGTACTTTTCCAGAGTGTTTCGTCTTGCCACCTGTAGGCTTCTCTGGCTCTCCTTTTTTGCCTTTACTCTGACAAAAAGCCAGCAAGCACCAGGTATACCATCACCTTAATATCCTCCATCTTGTGTCACATACAAATGATGTCACAGGAGTGTCGGGCCGCCTTGCTGTAAAGATCCCACCCACTTGGTACTCACTTGTAATGTAAAACACACGGCACCATGTTGAGTCGAGGCGAGTCGGGCTGAGTAGGTGCTAGTGGAAGTGGGGCTTTAGTGAGCAAGGTAATATACCTTGGTAACATACCTTGTACCATTGAGAGCATCCTCACCAGCTGGATCACGGTGTGGTACGGAAGTTGTGTCGCCTCCTGCTGGAAGACACTACAACACACAGTGAAAGCAGCCAGCAAGATCATCTGTGCCCCTCTGCCCCCCCCCCTCGGACATTTACCACACCCACCTCACTGACAGAGCCATTAACATTGCAGTCGACACCTCCTACCCCTCACTCTCCTTCTTTAGCCCTCAAATCCTCAGCTATTTACACAGAAAGACTTGGCACACCAACAATAACACATCTGCTGCTGTATGTCTCTTGACCTTACTGCAACTATTTGCACAAATGCCATACCTGCTGCTGTATGTCTGTATTGCAATACTGATCAATGGGCAGTCCAATCAGTCACTGTCTGCACCTACACTACCACACTGAACTTGCAATTACGAGTATTACGGCTCTAATTTTTCTGTATATAGGATTGCTGGGTTTTGTCGTTTACCTTCATTTGCACTATGGGTAGCATTACTGTGCATAGGCTGCTGCTTTTGTTGTTTTTCATCCACATTCCTTCTTTTCTTATACAGTGGTGTGAAAAAGTGTTTGCCCCCTTCCTAATTTCTCTTTTTTTTTGTATGTTTGTCACACTTAAATGTTTCAGATCATCAAACAAATTTAAATATTAGACAAAGATAACACAAGTAAACACAAAATGAAGTTTTTAAATAAAGGTGTTTGTTATTAAGGGTAAAAAAAAAATCCAAACCTACATGGCCCTGTGTGAAAAAGTGATTCCCCCCCTTTAAAACATAAATTAACTGTAGTTTATCACATCTTTGGAAAGCTGAGTTCAATTTCTCTAGCCACACCCAGGCCTGATTACTGCCACACATGTTCTCAATCAAAAAAATCACTTAAATAGGACCTTCCTGACAAAGTGAAGTAGACCAAAAGACCCTCAAAAGCTAGACATCATGTGACGATCCAAAGAAGGAACAAATGAGAAACAAAGTAATTGAGAGCTATCAGTCTGGAAAAGATTATAAAGCCATTTCTAAAGCTTTGAGACTCCAGGGGAACCACAGTGAAAGCCATTATCCACAAATGGCGAAAACATGGAACAGTGGTGAACCTTCCCAGGAGTGGCAGGCCAACCAAAATTACCCCAAGACCGCAGTGACGATTCATCAAAGAGGTCACAAAAGACCCCACAACAACATCCAAAGAACTGCAGGCCTCACTTGCCTCAGTTAAGGTCAGTGTTCATGACTCCACCATAAGAAAGAGACTGGGCAAAAATAGCCTGCATGGCAGAGTTCCAAGATGAAAACCACTACTGAGCAAAAAGAACATAAAAGTTTGTCTCAGTTTTTACAGAAAACATCTTGATGATCTCCAAGACTTTTGGGAAAATACTCTGTGGACTGACGAGACAAATGTTGAACTTTTTGGAAGGTGTGTGTCCCATTACATCCGGGGTAAAAGTAACACAGCATTTCAGAAAAGGAACATCACACCAGCAGTAAAATATGGTGGTGGTAGTATAATGGTCTAGGGCTGTTTTGCTGCTTCAGGACCTGGAAAACTTGCTGTGGTAAATGGAATCATGAATTCTGATCTCTACCAAAAAATCCTGAAGGAGAATGTCTGGCCATCTGTTTGTGACCTCAAGCTGAAGCACACTTGGGTTCTGCAGCCGGACAAAGATCCGAAACCAGTCAGCAAATCCACCTCTGAATGACTTAAGAAAAACAAAATGAAGAGTTTGGAGTGGCCTAGTCAAAGTCCTGGCCTGAATCTGATTGAGATGCTGTGGCATGATTTTAAAAAGGCAGTTCTTGCTTGAAAATCCTCAAATGTGGCTGAATTACAGCAATTCTGCAAAGTTGAGTGGGCCAAAATTCCTCCACAGCACTGCAAAAGACTCATTGCCAGTTATCACATATGCTTGATTGCAGTTGTTGCTGCTAAGAGTGGCCCAACCATTTATTAGGTTTAGGGGGCAATCACTTTTTAACACAGGGCCATGTAGGTTTGGATTTTTTTTTTTTTTACCCTTAACAGTAAACACCTTCATTTACAAACTGTATTTTATGTTTACTTGTGTTATCTTAGTCCATCCATCTTCTTCTGCTTAATCCTTTTTGGGTCGTGGGGGGCTGGAGCCTATCCCAGCATCTTTGGGCGAGAGGCAGGGTACACCCTGGACAGTTTGCCAGTCCATTGCAGGGCCAACACAGAGAGACAGACAACCACTCACTCTCACAGTCATACCTAAGGACAATTTAGAATCCCCAGTTAATCGCCAGTTAACCTAACTTGCATGTTTTTGGCATGTGGGAGGAAACCAGAGAAATCCCGGAGTAAACCCACGCAGACACGGGGAGAACATGCAAACTCCACACAGATCACTGTTGGTCAGGAGCTGGGATCAAACCCAGGATCCCCCGGCCAAGGGTAGGTTGTTGTGCTGCCGCAGCGCTAACCATCCGGCACCTCGCTACCCGTGTTTTCTTTGTGTAATATTTAAATTTGTTTGATGATCTGAAACATTTAAGTGTGACAAACATACAAAAAAAATGAGAAATCAGGAAGGGGCAAACACTTTTTTACACCACTGTGCATTGTGCACACAGCTGAAGAGAGACAGAAATGGCATTTCAATTCTCCTGTAACTCCTGTATGTATAGAAGTATTGAAAAAAAAAAAAAAATCTTTGAATTCTCCAAGCATTTACATATCAGTGGCTCCTAATGACAACTGTGGCTCACATAAAATGGACTGGAAAAAATAAGTCCTCCCCCTCCACAAAAGTGAAACCCCTCATTTAAGTAAAAGCTTCTGCATAAATAGGAAGTCAATCTTATTAGAAATGTAGACGTTATACAGGTGACAACATAAAATGCAGTGAAAAAGTACAAGCTCCCCTCACCCAAAAATGGAACCCCTCATTACATGTATAAATTTGAAAATCCAATCAGAAATGTAGTGGTGACAACATAAAAATATCCTCCCCACAAAAAAGATGGAACCCCTTGTTAGCTGTATCTGAAAATCAAGCTCTTGCCATGTAATGATGCGTTAAAGCTTCTGTATAAATTTGATGTCAATCCGTTAAGAAATGTAGAAGCTATAGTGGTGAAAACTTAAAAGGATCATCCCTAAAATACGCAGAATGCCTTGTTAGATGTGTCTGATAATTGAATGCATGCAAGGTGTTGATGAGTTAAAACTTTTGTAAAACTTTGAACTCAATCCGATCAGAAATGTAAAAGCTATAGTAGCAACGATATAAAATGTCAAAAGGACAAACAGACAAAGGAATGGATGGATGGGTCATAAACATTATACCATCTGCAACTTTGTAGTATGGGGTATAACTTGGCACCTTTGAGAAGTGCAAAAAGATATGCTTAAGCAGGAGAGTAGGGCTGCAATGAGGACGAGGGGGAGGACTCATCCATCATGGGGGCTGAAGTGGTTAAAAAAACTCTTCGGCGGCCGGGCCCCAGGGGTGGATGAGATTCACCCTGACCTCAAGGCTCTGGATGTTGTAGGGCTCTCATGGCTGACACACATCTGCAACATTGCGTGGAGGACAGGGACAATGCCTTTGGCATGGCAAACTAAGGTTGAGGTTCCTCTTTTTAAGAAGGGGGACCAAACGGTGTGTTCCAACTTTAGGGGGATCACACTTCTCAGCCTCCCTGAGAAGGTCTATGCCAGGGTACTGGAGAGGAGAGTCCTGCCATTGGTCGAACCTCAGATTCAGGAAGAGCAATCTGGTTTTCATCCTGGTCGAGGCACATTGGACCAACTCTTTACCCTCTCAAGAATCCTTGAGGGCTCATGAAAGTTTGCACAATCAGTCTACATGTGTTTTGTGGACTTGAAGGAAGCATTTGACCATGTCCCTCATGGTTTCTTGTGGGGGTGCTTCGGAAGTATGGGGTAACAGGCTTGTTGCTAAAAGCTATCTGGTCTCTACATGACCATTGTGAGAGTTTGGTTCATATTGCCAACACTCAGTCGGACTCATTTCCAGTGAGTGTTGGGCTCCGTCAGGGCTGCCCATTATCACCCATCCTGTTCATAATGTTTAGGGACAGGATTTCTAGGCGCAGCCAAGGAATGGAGGGTGTCAAGTTTGGTGACCATAGGATATCATCTCTGCTGTTTGTGGATGATGTGGTCCTGTTGGCTTCATCGAGCAATGACCTGCAGGTCTTACTGGGAGGGATTGCTGCTGAGTGTGAAGTGGCTGGGATGAGAATCAGCACTTCCAAGTCTGAATCCATTGTCCTCAACCGGAAAAGGGTGGATTGCCTTCTCCGGGTTGGGGACGAGGTCTTGGGGGCTTATTCACAAGTGAGGGGAGAATGGAGTGGGAGATTGATAGATGAATCGGAGCAGCATCTGCAGTGATGTAGATGTTGTACCAGTCTGTCACTGTGAAGAGGGAGCTGAGCTCTGAGCCAAAGCTGTCGATTTACCGCTCAATCTACGTTCCGACCCTCACCTATGGTCATGAGGTTTTGGTAATGACTGAAAGAATAAGGTTGCAGATACAAGTGGCTGAAATGAGCTTTCTGCATAGGATTACTGGACTCACCCTTAAAGATACTGTAGGATGAGGAGGTCAGTCATCCAGGAGAGGCCCAGAGTAGAGCCGCTGCTCTTCCACATCAAAAGAAGCTAGTTGAGGTGGTTGGGACATCTGATCAGAATGCCTCCTGGATGCCTTCCATTTGAGGTGTTTTGGGCACATACCACTGGGAGGAGATGCCAGGGTAGACCCAGGACACGCTGGAGAGACTATGGACCATATTACAACAACGTGGTCAGTTAGTCAGTTGTCACTAATGCAGAATGTGTTTATAAATAAATTGGTGACACTCCGTCGTCACAGAGACCCTTGGCCCTTGGTTGGTGTAAGCAACAGGAGAGGGACCACTGCATCTCCCCACGGGCCAGGAACAACTTCTACACCATTGCTAGTGAAAGTTTATGAAAGTTTGCAAAGGCATCATGCTCTTTTCCTCAAGTTTCACACCCATTCATGTTTGTGTGTTGCATTTGTATGCACTCCATGAAAACACTCAGCTGATTTTTCAGCCCATTCTTGCCGATTTGTTCTTTCTAACATAACTAACTGGGGATCAGCTGTGATTGATGTCTTCCTTATTACCAAGCAGCATTACTATTGTGTGATCACAGTTCACTTTAGATAATGCGCCTCTTTGCATTAAATGATTGGCATGAGCACTTTGGATTGGATTATCCAAAAAACACCTCTGAATAATTAGACCAGCCTCTGTACTTCATGCGCTGGTGGAAAGTTCGTTTTTACAACGTTGTGATGAGGAAATGAACTTGGAAATGCCCATAAACATACTAAGGAGCTGGTGGTGGACTGCCACAGGCAAGGACAACTCCTCACAGCACCAGTAAACATCCAGGGAACAGACATTGAGATGGTGACATCCTACAAGTACCTGGATGTTCATCTGAACAATAAACTAGACTGGTCACACAATACCGACGCACTCTACAAGAAGGGACAGCGCAGGCTGTTCCTACTGAGGAGGCTCAGGTCTTTTGGTGTACAAGGGGTGCTCCTGAAGACATTCTACCACACGGTGGTGGCATCAGCCATCACTTTTGGAGTGGTCTGCTGGGGCAGTGGCATTACAGCAGCCGATAGGAAGAGACTGAACAAACTGATCAAGAAAGCTAGCTCTGTCCTGGGGAAACGCCTTGACCCAGTGGAGGAGATAGGAGAGAGAAGGATGGTGGCTAAACTGTCATCTCTGCTGGAGTCTGAGTCCCACCCTGTGCAGAACATGCTGAATGCACTGAGGAGCTCATTTAGCAGTAGACTACATCATCCTAGGTGCGCGATCGAGAGGTTTCACAGGTCCTTCCTACCTACGGCTGTCAGACTTTATAACCTAAGCAGGGCTGCTCGCAGAGATAGCAAAAAAAACAAAAAAACAAAACAAAACATGACAACCTAATAGTATTGAATGGAAAAGATGCAACAGACTTACACAAATTGTCCCCTCCAGTATACAACTAGGACAATATCAGTCGCTACGGAGGGTGACAATATGTACGGGTACATATTCATACTATGTAGGATAACTAAGTAGACGGTTATGCTGTTTATTGTATCTAGCTACAATGCTCCGCACTGTGTATATATATTTATATATTTATGTGTACATATGTATATTCACTGCTCTTATTTTCTTATCTTCTAAATTATTGCTCTGAGTGTTGCTATCCCTGTGCTCTTGCAATCCTGGAATTTCCCCATTGTGGGACTAATAAAGACTTATCTTATCTTATCTTATCTTATCTTAACTTTTACATTTGTCAAAGTCTAAAATGTGTGATTGCCTACATATAGGCTACACCTCTTTGTATTCTACTTTCAAACACAGCCTACATTTGGGCCTGTAAAGTCTGATTGGGCTACCTACAGTATTTTCAGACAAGAATTCTTGCTTTCTATGGGCATGCACTAGTATACATAAAAGAAAAAGCCAGCTTTATTGTCATTCAATCCATACAGGCAATCATGTACAGTAGAATGAAATTACATTTCTACTATCTACAATGTTAATCATATCTATAATCAGAGGGGCCGCTGCAATGCAAGGCGCTGCCACAAATAGCTTTCCCTTCCCCCATTCTATTATGCTGAGCACCAAGCTAGAAGGTGGAAAGTACCATTTTTATATGGTCTTTGGTATGACTCGGCCGGGATTTGAACCCACGACCTCCCGGCTGTGGGGCGGATGTTCTACAACTAGAAACTTATGGAAAATGTAAAAAAGTTCACGCTGATGGATTGAGCCGTTGCCAACGATGGATCTCCCGCCTTCTGGCTGCATTAAATTGTAAGGGGGTGCTTGTGACGGCAATGACTGATGAGGCCGATGTGTGAAGCACATGGCATATCGCAATCAGGACAGATGTACATAATTGGTTGAGTGGATGACACCGACTGCTGTAGATGTCTCTGTTGCTGGGCGGCACCGTGACGTGCTTTATGGCGGACATCCAAAAGGGCAGTTCTCTCTCTCTCGAAGAGGTCAACACCTTCATGGCAGATCTTTCGCCAAAGGGGACAGTTCTTGGCCTGCATTTCCCATGTCATAGGATCAATCCCACACGACTTGAGTGAGGCTTTGAGCACGTCTTTATACCGCTTCCACTGACCGCCCCGTGACCTCTTTTCACGCTGTAGCGTGACAAAGTTCACGCTACAGCGATATTGTATGATGAAAGTAGGGCATTTAAGTAGAAGCATGCAATGGTGATTTCCTCATCTCAAACAATTTATTGAAACAAAAGCCAACAACAGTGGTGGGTGTACCACAACAAAAAATGTCAGTGTCTCTGTCACGATCTGGGGCACGGCGGGGCGCCGTGCCCAGTCTTTAGTTTTAGTTACTCTTTTTCTATTTGTTTCATTACACAACATAACAAAAATAATTTTTCTGTAAATAGTCTGTGTTTTTTCAACTGATTTAAGACAATTTTGCACCACTGAATCTGAAAATGACATCTATTTCTCTCGATCAGGTCAGGTTTTTATGCTAAGTTGTAAGCAGTTGTACAGGTGTACTGTAAATTGAATAGTAGACATTGATAAAGGTAAGTACATGTAAATTGAATGTTACATTTTAGCACCTTGTGTGAGCCAAATTATCTAGCATCTCAGACAGCAGACAGTAATAAGCTTGGGACAACAAAGAGCAGGAGGTTCCTGGTGAGATAGCAGGAAGGAGTCAGGGATGAAGGATGTTGAATGCAGTGTGATACAAATGTCATGTTGTGTGTGATGTAAATGCCATGAAACTTAAGGGGAGAGTTTCTGCTTGAGAGTTCAGTCTGTTCTGTGCTTGAAAGATGTGAGTGTGTAATAAATCGTCTGAAATGATTCCGCCTCTGATTTCACACACTCCACACTGGTGACCCAAGACGTACACTACCGTTCAAAAGTTTGGGGTCACCCAGACAATTATTTTGTGTTTTCCATGAAAAGTCACACTTATTTACCACCATGAGTTGTAAAATGAATAGAAAATATAGTCAAGACATTGACAAGGTTAGAAATAATGATTTGTATTTGAAATAATAATTTTTTCCTTCAAACTTTGCTTTCGTCAAAGAATCCTCCATTTGCAGCAATTACAGCATTGCAGACCTAACATGATTGCACAAGGGTTTTCTAATCATCCATTAGCCTTCTGACGCAATGAGCAAACACACTGTACCATTAGAACACTGGAGTGATAGTTACTGGAAATGGGCCTCTATACACCTATGTAGATATTGCACCAAAAACCAGACATTTGCAGCTAGAATAGTCATTTACCACATTAGCAATGTATAGAGTGTATTTCTGATTAGTTTAAAGTTATCTTCATTGAAAAAAAGTGCTTTTCTTTCAAAAATAAGGAAATTTCTAAGGGACCCCAAACTTTTGAACGGTAGTGTATTATGGAACACGAGGCAAGATCCCTGGAGCCGGCCCGGTCAGGAAGCTACAGCGAGGCGGCAGCCATCCCACAGACAGCCAGGACTGGAACCTACAGCCACGCGTGTGCGGTTTCAGTCAAGCTACTGGATTTCTGGCAGCACAACCCGCGCTATTGGTTCCACCTCACCGAGGCCCAGTTCGCCCTCCGGGGAGTAACGGTAGATGATACCAGATTCTACCATGTGGTCGCAGCACTCGACGCCCGCACAACTCAGCAGGTAGCGAGCCTGCTCGGTCAGCCACCAGTCAGCGGCAAATATGAGGCACTCAAAGCTGCGCTCATCCAGCGCTACACACTCTCGGAATGTAAGAGAGCGGAGAGGCTCCTGACGCGGACCGAGTTAGGAGATGGTTCAGCCATAGACCTGATGGAGAAGATGCTGGCGTTAATGGGCACGGACAACGGGCACTTTCTGTTTGCCCACCTCTTCGTCCGGAACCTTCCGGCAGTAGCGAGAGCGGTTCTGGCCAATATGCCGTGGCTGGCCGCGCGCGACTACCGTGCGCTAGCCCAGGAGGCAGACCGGATCATCATCACCACCAGGGTGATCACAGTCAATGCGGCAGTGGCGGAGCCCAGCGAGACGACCAGAGGAGGCGAGGAGCCACCGACGGTAGCAGCAGCGGGGGCCAAGGAGCGCCAGAGAGACACGCTCTGTTTTTACCACCGCCGCTTCGGAGAGAATGCACGCAGATGTGCACCACCGTGCCAATTCAAGCACTCGGGAAAACGCCAAGGCCGGGGGTCGGTAGCAGCTGCGACGAAGAGAACAAGTTGCTCTACTTAACAGATGCACGCTCTGGGAGGCGTTTCCTCGTGGACACCGGAGCCCAGAAGAGCTTCATCCAGCCGACCTATGCTGACCGGCTGGCAGGATCTAGCGGCCCCGGGATGTTGGCAGCAAACGGCTCGGATATTAAGACCTTTGGTGAGAGGACTCTGCTCTTATCTCTACACGGCCTTACATATGAGTGGACTTTTGTTGTAGCAGCACTGAATTACCACATACTGGGGGCTGATTTTCTGTGTGCACATGGTTTACTGGTTGATGTTGCTAACAGGCACTTGGTTAATGCACTGTCCTTTGACTCTCTCCCCTGTATAGCTTGAGTGACCAAGCCAACAGCACAAGCCAACGTCACAGCTACAGGCAGTAAGTTCCACACACTGCTCACTCAGTTCCCAGCACTCACGGTCCCGACGTTTTCCGCGGCCATCGCTAAACACGAGGTGGAGCACTTTATCACCACCACCGGGCCGCCCGTTTTTGCAAGACCTCGGCGCTTGGACGCAGCTAAACTGGCCATAGTGCGCGAGGACTTTGCCAACCTGGAAAGGTTGGGCATCATCAGGTGCTCGAACAGCCCATGGGCGTCCCCGCTACACATGGTCCCTAAGGCTGAGGGATCGTGGCGACCGTGTGGGGATTTCCGCAGGTTGAACAACGCCACAGCGCACGACCGCTACCCGATTCCCCACATACAGGATTTTTCCGTTCACCTCGCCGGAGCATGCATTTTTTCCAAAATAGACCTGGTCCGCGGTTACCACCAAGTCCCAGTGCGCGCTGAGGACATACCCAAAACAGCGGTAATAACTCCGTTCGGTCTATTCGAGTTCCTGCGCATGCCATTCGGGTTAAAAGGAGCAGCACAGACGTTCCAGCGCATGATGGATGCAGTGCTGCGTGATCTCCCGTTTGTGTTCGTCTACCTGGACGATATCCTGGTAGCCAGTGCGTCTGAAGACGAACACGAAACCCACCTCACGACAGTTTTCCAGAGGTTGGAGGAGCACGGGTTAATAATCAACCCGGCGAAATGCCAGTTCGGCATGACGGGGATTGATTTTTTGGGGCTCCGCGTCTCTCCGGAAGGAGCGATCCCGCTGCCCGACAAAGTGCGCGCCGTGGCAGATTTTCCACGGCCTCAGACGGTCAGGGCGCTGCAGGAATTTTTGGGGATGGTGAACTTTTATAACCATTTCCTTCCCCACGCAGCGCAGCTCATGCAACCATTGTACGCCGCGCTCAAGAGACAGAAACCTGCGGATAGGGTCGAATGGACCCCGGAGCGAGAGCGGGCGTTCTCGGAAGTTAAAGCGGTCCTGACCCGACGGCCCGGATAGCACTCACCACCGACGCTTCAGACGTGGCCATAGGGGCTGTCGTGGAGCAGCGCGTCGCCGGGGCTTGGCAGCCGCTCGCCTTTTTCAGCAGAACTTTGCTCGACAGCGAACGTAAATACAGCGCGTTAGACAGAGAGTTGCTGGCTCTCCACCTGGCCATACGCCGCTTCCAGTTCTGGCTGGAAGGGCGCAGCTTCACCGCGTTCGTGGACATTCACGATGGCCAAGGTTTCAGAACCGTGGTCGGGCCGGCAGCAGAGACAGCTGGCCGCGATCTCAGAGTTTACTACCGATATTCAGCATGTGTCTGGTAAACTGAATGTAGTGGCGGACTGCCTCTCGCGAGCCGTGGTGGCCCCAGTCTGCGTGGGGATAGATTACGCAGCCATGGCCGCGGAGCAGATTAGCGATGCAACGTGCGCGCGCTCCGGTCTGGACCAACAGGGTTAAGGCTGGAGAGCAGGGTGCTGCAGAATGGCAGCGCCCCCCTAATCTGCGATGTCTCCACGGGTCGCCCCCGCGTCCGGTGGTCCCGACCGCATGGTGCCGCCGCGTGTTTGAGTCGGTTCACACTCTGGCGCACCCAGGAGTGCGCGCGTCAGTCAAAATGGTGGGAGAGAAGTTTGTTTGGCCGAGCCTACGCAAACAAGTGAAGGAGTGGGCTGCAGCCTGCGTGGCGTGCCAACGAGCCAAAGTACACAGACACACGAAGGCTCCCTTGGAGCCGTTTCGTATTCCGGCTAAGAGGTTCGACCATGTTCACGTGGACCTCGTGGGCCCCCTCCCGCCATCACAGGGGTGCACGCACCTCCTGACAATGGTGGACCGCACCACGCGCTGGCCAGAAGCGGTCCCACTGGCGGCAACCACGTCTGCAGACGTAGCGCGTGCTTTTTTAACAGCATAGGTGGCGCGTTTTGGAGTCCTGTCGGACATTACGTCCGACAGGGGCCCGCAATTTGTTTCCGAACTCTGGTCCGCGATGGCCCGCAGCCTGGGTGTTAAATTCACCGCACAACCGCGTACAACCCACAGGCCAATGGGTTATGCGAGCGTTTTCATAGATCACTGAAAGCGGCACTCAGGGCTTCATTGACGGATGCAAATTGTGTAGACAGGCTGCCATGGGTTTTATTGGGGTTGCGTTCCGCGCCAAAAGAGGATCTGGAAGCTTCCCCGGCAGAGCTCGTTTTTGCGCAGCCACTACGGCTGCCCGGGGAATTTCTACCAGATAATCCCGAGCCGGGCAGCTGCCCGTCTCAGCTTTTGCAGCGTAGCAAACACAGGCATGCTGCCGGGCCCTGCCCACCACTGTTTTCCGCGTGTTTTCGTGCCTAAAACTTTGAAGAGCGCGGAGTTCGTATTCGTCAGACACTACGCCCACCGCCCTCCATTGCACCCACCCTATGATGGACCGTTCAGAGTGTTGGAAACAGGGGATAAGCATTTTTTGCTAGACTTGGGGGGTAGGAGGGAAAAAATTGGCATAGACAGACTCAAACCCGCTTTCGTTGTGGCGGACGAGCAAGTGCTGTTGGCTAAGGCCCCTTGGCGTGGAAGACCCCCACGGAGAGCTCCAAAGGGAGACGATTCTCCAGAGCAGCCACACGGACAGACTGAAGTGCCCCCCCCCCCAGCAACAGCCCACCCGCAGTCAGACACAATCCCAGCACCCCCCCATTGGCACAGCAGCTCCGCGGAGGCGGTAAACCCCAGTTACAGCAGATACGGGAGGAGACGGAAGCCCAAACAGCATGTGGACTGATGTTCAATTGTCCTATCACAGCATGTGAACTGTTATTCTCTTGTCCTATCTAAGATGCTGTGGGGGGGGGGGGGAAGTTTAGCACCTTGTGTGAGCCAGATTATCTAGCATCTCAGACAGCAGACAGTGATAAGCTTGGGACAACAAAGAGCAGGAGGTTCCTGGTGAGATAGCAGGAAGGAGTCAGGGATGAAGGATGTTGAATGCAGTGTGATGCAAATGTCATGTTGTGTGTGATGTAAATGCCATGAAACTTAAGGGGAGAGTTTCTGCTTGAGAGTTCAGTCTGTTCTGTGCTTGAAAGATGTGAGTGTGTAATAAATCGTCTGAAATGATTCCGCCTCTGATTTCACACACTCCACAACATCATCATTGTTCAAAATTCAGAGAATTTCAGAAATAAAAAAGAATCTTGTATCATATAAAGCAAAAATACCTGTACATGTAAACAAAAATGTAAAAAACATGTGGCTATAGTTCAAAAAGTTGACTTGATTGAGCAAAACCAATGTGATTTATGGATTCAGCACATCAAAATTGTCCTAAATCAGCTAAAAAAAACTTAGACAATAAATTTGGTGTTGACCAGTGTTATTTTTCCCTGTTTGCTTTACTTGGTTCCTGTTTTGTTTTTGACAGCGCTGCACAGCTCCCAGCTGTCAGATTGGCTCGTGAGCTGTGCAGCTGTCATTAATTGTAATTCTTTTGCAACTCATATTCCACACCTGCAGCCAGTTTAGAAACGATATTTAAGGCCATGACAAACCGTGCTAGTTGTCGCGTCCTTCCATACCATGCAATGTCCTCAGGGAAAGCAAACTCCGAGTGTTCTGGGCTGCTGTCAAGGAGAGCGGGTGAGCGCCGTCCAGGTCAGTGTTTATCTCTGTTTTTGTCCAGTGTTCCCAGGCTTCTGCCTGCCTGTGACGTCAAGCCCCAGCTCTCCTCCAGCCCCCTTACCATCTATCATTTGTATGTGTTGTTTAGGTACTTGTTTGTCTTTATGTTAATAAATTAGCAAAACACACAGTGAGCATTTGGTGTCCTACTTTTGCCCGTGAAATGGGCGCTTCATGACAGTTTCAGTAACTTGTCATGGGTCCTTGAGCATCAATTGCAGCTTGACAATGACGTCTCATGCTGTTCACAAGTCGACTTATTGTCTGCCGAGGCATGGCATTCCACTCTTCTTGAAGGGCAGCCGTCAGGTCATTGAGGTTGTAGGGTGCAGGATTACAAGCCTCTACACGGTGACTCAGCTGATCCAATAGGTTTTCTATGGGATTCAGGTCTGGAGAACATACAGACCACTCCATTTGAGGTACTCCACTCCAGCCTCCAACAGCCATTCCCTAATGATGCGACTTAGATGAACTGGAGCATTGTCGTTCATGAAGATAAAATTTGGCCTGTGTTGTTCATGCAGGGGCACAATGACTGGATTAATGATGTTATAGATAGATAGATAGATAGATAGATAGATAGATAGATAGATAGATAGATAGATAGATAGATAGATAGATGGATCTTCACCGTTTCCTGTCCCACCTGGAGAAGCCCGGGAATGCGGTGAGGATCATGTTCTTTGACTTCTCCAGTGCTTTAAACACCATCCAACTGATGATCCTGAAGGACAAGCTGCTGTGCGCAGGGATGGACCAGTACCTGTCATCATGGATCCTGGACTACCTCACTAACCGTGAGGTTAGTGAGGTAGTCCAGGACCGGTAGTCCAGGACCGTGAGGTCCAGTTTGTGAGAACCCGGGATTGTGTGTCCAACATGATCATCGGCAGCACGGGGGCCCCTCAGGGAACGGTTTTGGCTCCCTTCCAGTTCACCCTTTATACTGCGGACTTCTCACACAACACAACACACTGCCATCTACAGAAGTTCTCTGATGACTCTGTGATTGTCAGCCTCATCTCCAACGGAGATGAAGCTGAGTACAGAGGACTTATCCAGGACTTCGTGGACTGGTGCCATCGGAACTGCCTCCAGATCAACGCGAGGAAAACTAAGGAGCTGGTGGTGGACTGCCGCAGGCAAGGACAACTCCTCACAGCACCAGTAAACATCCAGGGAACAGACATTGAGATGGTGACATCCTACAAGTACCTGGGTGTTCATCTGAACAATAAGCTAGACTGGTCACACAATACCGACGCACTCTACAAGAAGGGACAGCGCAGGCTGTTCCTACTGAGGAGGCTAAGGTCTTTTGGTGTACAAGTGGTGCTCTTGAAGACATTCTACGACACGGTGGTGGCATCAGCCATCACTTTTGGAGTGGTCTGCTGGGGAAATGGCATTACAGCAGCCGACAGGAAGAGACTAAACAAACTGATCAAGAAAGCTAGCTCTGTCCTGGGGAAACGCCTTGACCCAGTGGAGGAGATAGGAGAGAGAACGATGGTGGCTAAACCGTCATCTCTGCTGGAGTCCAAGTCCCACCCTGTGCAGGACATACTGAACGCACTGAGGAGCTCATTTAGCAGTAGACTACATCATCCTATGTGCGCGACTGAGAGGTTTTGCAGGTCCTTCCAACCTATGGCTGTCAGACTGTATAACCTAAGTAGGGCTGCTCGCAGAGATAGCAAAAAAAACCAAAACGTGACGACCTAATAGTATTGAAAGCAAAAGACACAACAGTCTTACACAAATGGTCCCCTCCAGTATACAATTAGGACAATATCAGTCGCTATGGAGGGTGACAATATGTATGGGTACATATTCATACTATGTAGGGTAACTAAATAGACGGTTATGCTGTTTGTTCCATCTAGCTACAATGCTCCGCACTGTGTATATACAGTATATACGTGGACAAAATTGTTGGTACCCCTCTGTTAATGAAAGAAAAACCCACAATGGTCACAGAAATAACTTGAATCTGACAAAAGTGGTAATAAATAAAAATTCTATGAAAATTAACCAATGAAAATCAGACAATGCTTTTGAATTGTGGTTTAACAGAATTACTTCAAAAAACAAACTCATGAAACAGGCCTGGACAAAAATGATGGTACCCCTAGAAAAGATTGAAAATAATGTGACCATAGGGACATGTTCAACCAAGATGTGTCCTCTAATTAACATCACAGGTGTCTACAAACTTGTAATAAGTCAGTCGGCCTATTTAAAGGGTGACAAGAAGTCACTGTGCTGTTTGGTGACATGGTGTGTACCACCCTAAACATGGACCAGAGGAAGCAAAGGAGAGTGTTGTCTCAGGAGATTAGAAAGAAAATTATAGACAAGCATGTTAAAGGCAAAGGCTATAAGATCATCTCCAAGCAGCTTGATGTTCCTGTGACTACAGTTGCACATATTATTCAGAAATTTAAGATCCACGGGACTGTAGCCAACCTCCCTGGATGTGGCCGCAGGAGGAGACGGATAATACGAATGGTAACAAAAGAGCCCAGAACAACCTCTAAACACATTCATGGTGAACTCCAAGGTCAAGGTACATCAGTGTCAGATCGCACCATCCGTCGTTGTTTGAGCCAAAGTGGACTTCATGGGAGATGGCCAAGGAGGACACCACTGTTGAAAACAAATCATAAAAAAGCCAGACTGGAATTTGCCAAACTGCATGTTGACAAGCCACAAAGCTTCTGGGAGAATGTCCTATGGACAGACGAGACAAAACTGGAACTTTCTGGCAAGGCACATCAGCTCTATGTTCACAGACGCAAAAATGAAGCATACCAAGAAAAGAACACCGTCCCTACTGTGAAACATGGAGGAGGTTCTGTTATGTTCTGGGGCTGCTTTGCTGCATCTGGCACAGGGTGTCTTGAATCTGTGCAGGGTACAATGAAATCTCAAGACTATCAAGGTATTCTAGAGTGAAATGTGCTGCCCAGTGTCAGACAGCTTGGTCTCAGTCGCAGGTCATGGGTCTTGCAAGAGGATAATGACCCAAAACACACAGCTAAAAACACCCAAGAATGGCTAAGAGCAAAACATTGGACTATTCTAAAGTGGCCTTTTATGAGCCCTGATATAAATCCTATTGAACATCTGTGGAAGGAGCTGAAACATGTCGTCTGGAGAAGGCACCCTTCAAACCTGAGACAACTGGAGCAGTTTGCTCATGAGGAGTGGGCCAAAATACCTGCTGAGAGGTGCAGAAGTCTCATTGACAGTTACAGAAATCGTTTGATTGCAGTGATTGCCTCAAAAGCTTGTGCAACAAAATATTAAGTTAAGGGTACCATCATTTTTGTCCAGGCCTGTTTCTTGAGTTTGCTTTTTAAAATAATTCTGTTGAACCACAATTCAAAAGCATTGTGTGATTTTCATTAGTTAATTTTCATAGAATTTTTATTTATTACCACTTTTGTCAGATTCAAGTTATTTCTGTGACCATTGTGGGTTTTTCTTTCATTAACAGAGAGGTACCAACAATTTTGTCCACGGCTGTATATTTATATATTTATGTGTGCATATGTATATTCACTGCTCTTATTTTCTTATCTTCTAAATTATTGCTCTGAGTGTTGCTATGTCTGTGCTGTTGCAATCCTGGAATTTCCCCATTGTGGGACTAATAAAGGCTTATCTTATCTTATCTAGATAGATAGATAGATAGATAGATAGATAGATAGATCTCAAACTGGGAAATTATTCAGGTAGTATTGGCTTGTCACTGTACCAGTCACAAGGTGTAGGGCAAGGTGTGAAAGGGTGTAGGGCACAGTGGCTGATGCATAGTGCTCTCCTTGACCTCTCCAACATTGTTGGCAGCCATTATTTCTGCTCAACATGAATTGATTTTCATCAGAGAACAGCACTGAGGCCCACTGGTCCCTTGTCCAGCATAAATGCTCCCTGGCGCATGCAAGATGATGACGCCTGTGCCTGGTGGTGTGGTCAGGTACCCTTGCAAGTCTTCTAGCACGCAGACTACATTGATGTAAATGGTTTTGAATGGTCTGACGTGACACTTGAGTGCCCCTCACCTCCCTTAAATGTGCCTGGAGTTGAGTAGCATTCATCATCTGGTTCTGCAGGGCACTGTTCACAATGAAGCGGTCATCAGCGTGGGATGTGGCCAAAGGACGTCCACTTCCATGCCTTTCTGTGACTCTTCCAGTATCTCTGTATCTCTGTTGCCACCTGCTCATGACACTCTGTGACACTCTAAGTTCAGTGGCCACTTCCCTCTGAGAACATCCTGTTTGAAGCCTCGCAATGGCGAGGTACTGTTGATCAATTGTTAGGTGTTGTTTTGGTCTCATGATATCAAAATGTGAACAGCATGATGAAGAGAACTGTTTAATTACCAGTTCTAATTGAACCATTGGTCGATTCATGGATCAAACACCTTTTGTGAATTTTGCCGTTAAACACCTTGTTAGAGAACAGCAAGTTACTCAAAAAGTACTGAAACATTGAACAGCTGGAAATGTGCATTCAAAAGGTTACAGAAGGTCAAATTAAGTTCACCTGTAAACGTTATAGTGCATTTTAGGTTCCTCCTGAAACTTCACCTGAAAGCTGAATATCCCTAACTTTCTGTGAGTAGTGTATATATACGCTACATTTTTAATGAGCGGCAGCCATATCATTTATACTACTTTTGGCGAGATTGGGTTACTTTGGCCAAGATGCATTATGGAAGACTGTGTGAACATACACTGCATTGAAGCAAACAAAGAAAAAAGTGAATTAATCTTTTCAAACAGCCAAATTGTTTCTGAATGGTGCAGTCTTTTAAAACTGTACAAGGGATAATTTTTAGTGATTTTATAAAGGTCATAGAAGCTTTCTTGCAGCCCCTGTGTTGAGTGTCAAATGGACATTATGTCCCAAATCCCAAGACATATCCATATTCCTCAAAAAGGATTCAATTTGTATTTTCTATTCAGCACTTTATTTTTATATCCGGCCATTGAAAAGACATTGGCAGAATGTATTAGAGCTTTTATGCAACACTTTGAGGAGACTTCGTTGTCAAAAATCCTAATAAACACTTGCTGCAGTGGAGAATTAACCACACCCATGCCAAGTACTTTGAAGGTGACTCGTGTTTTATCTGTGCTCATTGTCTTTTTTTTCATCTGGTGTATTGAAAATGAGTTATAGTGGGGATGGTGGAGGGGGGCACATGAAGGGCAGGGTTTAAAAAGACCGCAAGGCACAAGGACATGAGGTTTTAAAAAAATAAAAGGTTGAAGGGAAGGAAGGTGGAGGGAGGGAAATGGTTTTCAGAAGGTGTGGATGAGGTTCACATATGGAGTTTAATTTTTTTTTAGAGTCGTGTTCTGTTAATTTAAAAGAAAATTTTGTTTATACTACCATCACTGAAGGTCACTGTAATGAAGAAAAATGTTGGCAGAATGACAATTAGCTTAAAAATATTAAAGTCAATAAACAAATCTTTAAACTAGTACTGTCAGTCAATTTAATCATGATTCATCACATTATGTCCATAGTTAACTCTTCATTAATCTCATTTTAATCACACATTTTCTGTCTACTATAATGTAAATATAAAACTGAACTTGATGTTCAAAATGGCCTTTTCTTTGTCAATTTTGGCTCTGTCCTCCAAGTTATTTAGCACTGGGTTCTCCACAAACATGCATCCGTGGTCCCCGGCCCAGTTGCGAGAGCCGTTCCATCACCGGCTATCTGAGGCCAACCGGAGAACTGCAGCACTACGGTATTGCTAGGCAGGATTCTGATTTAGAGGCTTTTAGTCATAATCCCACAGATGGTAGCTTCGCACCAGTGGCTACTCAGCCAAGCACATACACCAAATTCTGAACCTGCCGTTCCTCTCGTACTGAGCGGGATTACTGTTGCAACAACAATCAATGAAGCAGACTTTATTTATAAAGCACTTTTCATGGAATGTAGCAGCTCAAAGTGCTGTACAAAATAATAAGCAACATTCACCAAAATACACTCACAACACACCAACTAATGTCATCATCATCATCATCATCATAGCAGTCTGTCGGGGCGACAATGACTGTTTCATTTAGGTCTGATCAGATTCCTCCACGCAGCTCTGCAATTCGTCTTCCGCTGCCAGGAACTCCTGACCTTGTTAACCCGGGCAACGTCCGAGCCGGTATGAGTTGCTTTCTGACTAACCATTGTACCCTACCATATAAAACCATGTAAAAACCACCATATAAAACATTAAAACTGAACTGAGGAAGTGCTATCGGTGAGGAAAAAGTAAGGTAAAACTCACTTGTCTCACGGCGGTCTAATCCCAGCTCACATCCCCTATTAATGGATGAACAATCCAACGCTTGGTGAATTCTGCTTCACAATGATAGAAAAAGCCAACATCAAAGGATCAGAAAGTGGCATCGCTATGAACCCTTGGCCGCCACAAGCCATTTATCCCTGTGGTAACTTTTCTGATACCTCCAGCTTAAAACCCAAAAAGTAAGAAGGATCATGAGGCCCCGCTTTCACAGTCTGTATTCATACTGAAAATCAAGATCAAGTGAGCTTTTGCCCTTATGCTCCACAAGAAGTTTCTGTCCTCCCTGAACTTGTTAGGACACCTGCGTTACAGCGCAGAACCTGGTATCAGTGTTAGCTTTTTGGCTAATAGCTCAGGAGCTAATAGGCTACCTTTAGTCTCACCCTTCCAGCTACATGACGGACAGCTAGGTGGACCAATAACAGAGCAGTCAGTGGGTCTTTAAGACTGTGGTGGGTTGGCTTTTTCTAAACTTGACGTGTACAATTTACCCGGAAGAGTGAAAAACGTTTCTGGCATTTCTTGGGATAGGAAAATGAGATAAAGGATGTGTTTTTTTTAGAGAATTGACTGGAACATTTTTTGATAATTACGTGACCAGTAGACTGATTGCAGACAGTTAAAACCTATAAACCCACAGTTTTTCAGTCAATGACCCCTTTAAGTTCAAGGCCATCAGAGTCAAAAACATGGGTCCCAATACATGTTAATCTTGTGTCAAGAAAAAAATTAGCTCAATATTATCAAGTTATCTTTGACAGCACTACTTTAAACCTGTATTTTTCTGAAAATGTGATTACATAAAAAAAAATAATGCTGTCTAAGTCAATGTTTTTCAATCAGGGGTCCCCGAAACGTTCAGGTTTCTGTGGAAAATTGTCTAATTTCATTTCTTAATTGGCAAAAAAAAAATTTAAATAATTTGCCACTGCTGTGCATGGGTGCCTACAGAACCCATGCATAAAAATGGCAAATTATTTGCAATTTTTAGACCAATTACAATGTGAAATTAGACAAATTCTCAAGGAAATATGAATGTTCTTGGGAAAAGGTAACAGAGCCTCCTGGCCTGCTCCACAAGACTGTTAAACAGCTTTGTTCATCAGGCCATCAGGACCCTGAACTCTGTCCACTCCCCAATTCTCAGACCTTAACGCACTCACCTGCACAATAACCACCTCAGCTGTTGGTACAGAAAGACTGGCACACCAACAGTAATACAGTTGCTGCTGTATGTCTCTGCACTTTACTGCAACCATTTGCACAAATGCCATATCTGCTGCTGTCTGTCACTGCAATACTAATCATGTGCAGCCCTATCTGTCACTGTCTGCACCTACACTACTGCATTGAACTTGGTACTATGAGTACTACTGCTCTACTTTTCTGTATAAAAGATTGCTGGGTCTCATTGTTTATCATTTATCTTTATTTGCACGATGGGAGGTCTGGGTTTATCTTTTGTTGCCATTTGCACTACGGGTAGCATTACTGTCCATAGACTGCTGTTGTTGTTTTTCCAACCTTATTCCTTCTTCTTTTTTTTATATTGTGCACACCACTGAAGAGAGAGAGAAATGCTATTTCAATTCTCCTGTATGTCCTGTATGTATAGTAGTATTGACAAATAAAAAAAATCTTGAATCTTTGAATGTCCTCGTCTTCTTCCAGCTACTTATGGGCAGGAGTATTGATGAACCTAATTAGAATATTCATAGATCAGCCCATACTTACGTAGGTGGAAGATGTAACAGCTCTTACCAAACAATTCTAAGGCAATAAAAGTATTTTGTGTATAAAAAGCCACAATATGCTATTTTGGGCAATACACATTGGTTTTTGAGGTGGTTTTAGAGCCGCCGGAATGCGTTTTTAAAATAGCATCTCTGCATGAATGTCAGTCGTTCAGTTTTAGTATCAGTTGAATTCCAACAGTTCCCAGCTAGTCTGGGAACGCCTTGGTATCCCCTCTGAAGAGCTGGAGCAGGTGGCTGGGGAGAGGGAAGTCTGGGCTTCTCTGCTTGAACTGCTGCCTCCGCGACCCGGACCTCCGGAAAAGCGGTAGAAGATGGATGGATGGATGGATGAATTCCAACACAAGGATACTTCAGTCTACTTAAGGATGTACTAATTAGGTCATCATCAAATAGTAAGACACATGAAAGCTGTGAATAAAAAATCAAATTATTACATAAAATACAGATTTGAGTTCTTCCTAAGTTAAAACTTAAGCATTGTAGTGTTTAAGAATGAATATGAACGTCTTTTCTTTGCATTATTTGATATAAAAGCACATCTAAAAGCAACTGTCATGGGGCTGAGTGCGGTGTTCCACCGGGCTCAGGCTCTCACTTTATTCCTGGTTATTTTTTGTATTTTTTCAGTTTTGTGTGATTATTTTGCTGTGTATGGTTTCTGGATGGATTATGTGTTTTTGTGTTGCCTGTTTATGTAATTTTAGTTTCAGTGTTATTCTGTTAGTTTCTATAGACGCCTTTGTTCATCCAGGTCTTACTTTAGTATTGTGTTTATATTTTGTCTTTGACACAAGCATCCCGACCTTGTTCTCCAGACACTCCCACATTGTTATTATTTTGTATGCATTGCTCAGGTTTTTCATGTCTTGTAATTAGGTCAACCTGCCCGCTCATGTGTTCCACACCTACTGCTATTTGTTTTGATCACCTACTTGCCCTGTTTATAGTCAGGCTCTGCTGTCACTCCTTATCCGAGCCTCTCCTCATCCCCACCACAACCCTCACCCTGTTCTGGTGCATTTTCCTGACTCTTCATATCACCGTCAACTTGTTCATCTTGCTGTAAGTTTGTTTTTGTGCACTTTTGGATTTTGTGTTCTCTTTGAATAAACATCACAAACTGCAGTTCAGCACCTGGGTCTTTCCTCGTGGTCCCGAGGGGTAAATCGTGACAGAAGGCTCTGACCAGTTAGGACACAGCTGCTGCTAGTTTGTGTCATTTGTTTTTTCACTAACCTGTTTTGTCCGGAGCATCACCATGTCCCCAGCTCACCGGCCTTCAGCCAGCAAAGTAAGGTCGGCCACTGGGTCCCCGAGCCTGGAGGTGGAGTGGGCTGCTGAATTTTTCCAAAGTTTTGTGGATGAAGCTCTCGCCACCCGTGGACCAAAGAAAAACCTGGGAATGCGTAAATGGAGCGGTGGTGATTGTGGAGGCGCATCCCAGCTTGTGGAAGTATCCCCAATTCGCGGGACTGCTGTCAATGGTCTCCTCGCTTCAGCGGTCATTTCCCGGGCTGACGTTGGGGCCGCCTCCAGCGAGACCAAAGCTGAAGCGAAGGTGCTGTCCGCGGTAGATGTCCTTCTCCCCTCCCTGTTCACCAGTTCCGGCTCCAGCTCCCGCATCGCCAGCTCCGAGATGCCGTGATCCAGCTCCGGGCCTCCGGAAGAACACCTCCACCTCCCTGTCAGCAGCCCCTCCTTCACCGAGGGAGAAGACCTCTGCAGCAGTGACTTCTTTGCTATTTTCCCCTCCGTCTGTCTCGCCAGCTTCATCTTTTCCCTCAGCTGCTGCCTCCCCCTTCTCCTCAGCATTCCTTCCCGCTGCTGAGGGTTTGGCCATTTCTTCCCGACTCCGCCCATCTCCATGCCTGCAGGGGCGGCTCCTCCATGATCCTCTGAGTGGCCCACGACCACCGTAGCCATGAAGAGGGATGACTGTAGACCAGCTGCAGCAGAAAACATCATGTCCCAGGAACACAGGCAAATGTTTTGTTTTTTTTTTTCATTTTCCATCTTTGACGCATGAATTACCTTGCCTGATTCCTGGTGGTGAGGCTCAGACTGTGCAGACCTCTGAGTCCTCACCACCTGCTGCAGCTACATACCTTTTACCTACTCTCTCCGTGTCTCCTCCTTTACCCCCTGAGTGTCCGCCGGCCCCAGGATTGGGCCGCCGGATGTTGGAAGAGCCTGCAGCCCTGGAGGACCTGGTTCCAGCCCCGCAGCAGCATTCTGGATGGAGGGGGAGCACTAAGACCAAGCTGATGCCTGCGCCGATGAAGGAGCATCCCTGGGCTTCAGCTGAGCAGGATCCAGCGCCAGCAGGGAGCCAACCTCCTGGTGCTACACCGGGCGAGCCACTTGCATGGGGCACATCGCTGGGGGGTTCTAGGACTGTATTTACCACCATGCCTGCTGCAAGGGCCGCCACAGCAGAGCCAGAGTGGAACCTCAAGAGGACCGGGCCCAAGAAACCATCACCTGGATCAACGGAGTCCTGGACGGTGGTGGAGCTTGAGAACAGGCAAGTGCTCTCCTTTGTCTTTGTTGTTTCTATTTTTCAGAGATCTTGCCTGGCTCTTGGTGGAGAGAGCCAAGTGCAGCCGTCAGCTGCACCTGAGCTCACCTCGCCGGACTCCACTGCTGCTTGTGACCCTGACCCTGTTTCTTTGCCTCTTTTGCCTGAGCTTTCCCCCAGAGTCACCAAGGATTGTCCAGCTCCGCCAGAAGTCTCTGTGGGTCCAGGTTCACCGCCCAAGATCACCATGGGTCCAGCTCCTCCCGCTGAGGTCGTCGCGTGCGCTCGGTCCCAGCCCAGGGCCTCCATGGGTGCTGCTCCCCCTCTGGATGAGGTCTTCATGTGTGCTCCATCCCAGCCTGAGACATCCGAGGGTGCTGCTTCCTCATTGGCTGAGGTCATCGCAGGTGTTCCGTCCCAGCCCGGGACCTCCATGGGTGCAGCTACTCCTCTGTCCGGGTCTCCGTGGATGCTATGTCCCAGTCGGGGACCATCGTGGATGCTGTGCACCAGCCTGAAACCAACTTGGGTGCTGTGCTCCAGTGTGGGCCTGCCATGGACACTATGCTCCAGCCCGGGAGCCACCGTGGGTTTAGCTCTGGCCCAGTCCGGGCCCACCGTGGGTGCAGCTATATGTAGCTCAATCTGGGCCCACCGTGGGTGCAGCTATCGCCCAGTCCAGGCCCACCGTGGGTGCAGCTCTGCTCCAGCCCGGAGCCACCATGGGTGCTGCAATGTCCCAGTCCGGGACCACCAAGGGTGCTACAGGCCAGTCCAAGGGCATCGTGGTTCCCCCTCCTCTGCCTGATGCCGTCGTGGTTCCCCGTCCTCTGCCTGATGCCGCAACCCTCCACTCACCAGTCCACATCCCTAACGATTAGGCCACCACTGCCCATGTCTGTTTGTTAGCAGGTTTACGCAAAAACTATTGTATGGATAAATTCCTGCTAGACATTCATTTACACAACTCGATCATCTACCAACCTTTGAGCATATATCTCATAGGTTCCCGTTTTTGTTACATTGTCTATTGGTTCAGTTAGGTTTGGTTTCACACGGCACCTTATACAAGCCAGCCAAACAACTGTGTCCTGATGTTTGTGTAGTTAGCACAATAGTAGTGGCAGGGTAGTTAGCAAACATGAAACTCACTTTCTGAGATAAGTAGCTCTGGGCACATCAGAAACTGTAGGGTACGTTAGGTTGAAGCTGGGAAAGTTTCCACCATCTTAGGAGGTGAACTAGATTTGTGAGTGCTGGAATGTTATCTGGGTTATCATTAACAAGGGCTTTTGTCCTTCTCATTGGCAATTAGATTAGATTAGAATAGAATAGGCTTTATTGTCATTGTACAGTTGTACAACACAGTGAAATTGTGGGTGCTCCACCAGGCTACTGCACAATAAAGTAAGTGAGAAGAATTTGAAATAAAACAGTTACAGGACACACGCTATACCATTATGACTGAGGCAAAGGTAAAAGTATAATAACAAAGAGCCCATTGGTATATACACAGGTACGGTAGTGGCTTCGCAGGTGGAACTGTGTACATAGGAGTGCGGAGTGTAGAACACAAAATAACATAATTGAGTAAAATGGCCCAAGGATTATGGAAAATATGTACAGTAGTGATTTCAAGGATGGGTCAATATACATGAACGTGAGGAATGCAACAACGAATAGTTACAGTGATAAGTAAAAGGTCCTCAGTTCTGTGCATGTGAGTGTTCCGGGGGAGGGGAGTTCTGACTGTCTGCAGTTCAGATGGCCCAGGGGAAGAAACTGTTTGTCAGTCTGGAGGTGTAGGACCTGATTGATCTGAACAGTTGTCCAGAGGGAAGCAGGTCAAACAGGTGGTGGGCGGGATGTGAGAGGTCTCCTGTGATGGCCTTGATCCTTCTGAGACAGGAGGATCTAGAGATGTCTTCCAGGGAGGGCAGATGGCTGCCAATAATTTTTTGGGTGGCATTGATGACCATCTGCACAGCCTTCCTGTTCTCAGCTGTGGAGCCAGCGTACCACACACCCAGACAGTAGGTGAGCACGCTCTTCACTGAGCAGTGATAGAAGGCCAGCAGCAGCTTCTGGTCCAGGTTATGCTTCCTCAGGACACGGAGGAAGTGCAGCACTTTCTTCACCAGGGCCTTGGTGTTGACAGTTCAGGAGAGGTCAGAGGAGATGTGGGTGGCCAGGAACCTGCAGGCGGGGACGTTTTCCACGCAGTCGCCATTTATGAGGACAGGGTGTAGTCCTGTCTGTTCTTCCTGAAGCCCAGAATAAGTTCTTTGATTTTTTGGATATTCAGTTCCAAGTTGTTTGCTTGGCACCACAGCAGCAGATTCTCTACCTCCGCCCTGTATGCCTGCTCATTGTCGTTGGTGATGAGCCCAACCAAGGTGGTGTCCTCCGTGTTTTTCACGATGATGGTGGTTGGGTGGGTTGGAATACAGTTAAAGGTGTACAGGGAGTACAGTAGAGGGCTTAGCACGCAGCCTTGGGGGGAGCTGGTGCTGAGGCACAGTGTGGAGGGGTGGTGGGGGCCATTAGGTGCCATTGCGCTCCCATTCTTTCATATACTCTTTCACACCTTTTCCAAAAGTTCCTGAATTTTTAATTTTCTTTCCCCACAGTTGACTGTGTTACACCATCATACCATATTTTAATTAAAAACTGGGTCTCTTTTACTCCCTGAGTACTGCCACCGTTCATTTTCCCTCATTTTGGCTGCTGTAACTTCCTGTGGTCCAAAAGTCTGGAACTTTCTGAAAATTTCTTTCACACTAGAAATGAACTGGATCAAGGTTCAGTTTTAATCCCAACTAAGACCACCTATTTTCCCAATAAATTTTGGCACTTTTGTCTAGAGGCTTCACCCTTATTTTTGTCCAACTCAAACTGAAAAATACTGTGTAGACTAAAAGGATTATGTGTGAAAGCACCCTATGTGAATGTTTACCTTAAGAATACAAGGAAATCCTGCAGAGACCAAGCAATAAATTTACAGTGAAGCTACAGTAACATGCACACATGCACCCCTGTGACAACCTGTACTCCAAAACCACCACCGCAATTAGAAACAGAATGAGGCGAGCTGTTGCTGACAAACACAGGGACTGACCCACTTGGGTGCAGTCAACGATAAACCAGCGTTTTTTTTCCCCTTAAGCTTTTGTTGTTGCCTTTCTCCACGTCTCCCTTTTTTCTGCTGCTGTTGTTGGGGTTGGGAGTTGGTGGGTAGGGGGAGCGGACTGCAGAACAAGCTCTCTCTGAGTGCTAAAATGACTGTTGTTGTGCGATGTTTACAGTGGCCCCAGAATCGGAGCGACAAATTACACTGTCAGGGACACATCCATGTGGGATGAAGAGGAGGAGAAGCTTCAAATGTTCACCATTGAACTACCTTAAATGGCTGGTAATACAAGAGGCGTGGCTGCTCCTATTAAAATGTGTGCCTGAATCAATAAGAGGCATAATTGGAGTTGTTAGAGCAAATTATAACATGGCTATTATGTGGCTGTACAATGTTGCTCTGTAAACTGTTATTACAGGGGGAGCTGCTTTGTGTTTGTTTATGTATGTGTGTGTGTGTGTGTTAGTGAGTGTGGATTTGGGGAAGTCAGTTAGAGATGGAGGATTAGATGTGCGAGTAGCTTTCCTTCAACTGTAATTACCACTCCCTTTATTGACAGAATGCTCACTTTTCTCCAGCTTTTGTCTAAACTACAATTTCCTGCATTGTACAGTAGTAATTTTGGAGTGTATTTTTGCAACAGTGCTGCCTCTTTTCCACTGTTTGAAATTGTTGCTATCCACCTCTCAGACAAAGAAAAAAAAAATGTTAAGCAGACTTTCTCTGCATGCACGTCGTTAAGACAACGTGTACATTGTGTGATAGAAATCACCCACTGGCGATGCAGCGTCATCCCTCTATAGAAGCTATACACTGTTACATGATGACTGTGTTCACTGTTGCTGGTGTATATGTTTTTATGTGCATAATAATACATTACTGAGCTGTGCTTACATTTTATTGCTTAAATGCATAATACATTAGTCACATTTTCAAAATTCTGCACACAGTTCTCATACTCAAATTAAAAAGTAAAGTGATTAATTACAAATCTGAAATATTAATTGGGGCTGGACCCAAAATGTAATTATCAGGTTGCTAACTGTTATTTGTTTTTCCTTCTTCTTTCATCTGCTACCTATTGAGGTCGTCACAGTGAATCATCTCCTTTTACCTCATGGCATGAATGTCTCTTTCGTGAAGATTGAAAAAAAATTGCATTTCTCCTGTGAGAGGGACCACTGGCATGCAAGGCACCTCCACGGCCAACTTCCATTCTATCATGCAGAGCACCAATCTAGAAAGCATAAAGTACCATTTTTATATGGTCTTTGATATGATCTGGCTGGAGCGTAAACTCAGAACCTCCCAGCTGTAAGGCAGGTGCTGTACCACTAGGCCACCACTGGGTTTTTAACTTGCTATTTAGATATTTTATCTTACGCACAAGCAATCTGAAAGAGGCAGGAGACTGCAAGGTGGTGTCAGGGGAGAATGTAGCTAGACAGCATTGAATGGTAGTTTAGATGACTTTAGAAACCAAAGGAAACCAGTGAAGGCAGATCCAGTGATTAAACAGTGGAAACTGAAAGAGAAGGAATGTTGCACAGAGTTCTGGAAGAAGTTAAGACAGGCTTTGGGTGGTAGGGAAGAACCGTAGCACTGGGAAAGTACAGCTGAAGTAGTGAGGGAAACAGAGAAAGATATTTGGTGTATCCTCAGGACAGAGGAAAAAAATACATGGTGGTGGAATGAGGAGGTACATGAAAGTACTGAAAGTGGAGGAGGTTGGTGAGGAAAAAGTGGAATAGTCAGAAAGATGAAGAAAGTAGACAGGAGTACTAGGAGTCTATGTGCATGGCAAAGAGAGAGGTAGCAAAGGAAAAGGCAGATAGTAAGTTGTGTGAGAGGATGGGCACTAAGAAAGGAGAAAAACCTGTATGGATTGGCTAGACAGAGTGATCTAGCTGGAAAGGACGCACAACAGTTTAGGTGGATTAAGGAGAGAGATGCAAATGTACGAATGAGTGAAGAGAGTGTGTTGAGAAGTAAGCACATGTCAGTGAGTAGGGTGACTGCTAAAAAGAGCTGTTTTAAGTCAACTCCACAAACTTTTTGGGGGTTGTTTAGTGCCTAAATGAAATTGGAATCCCATTGTTGCCATAGTCTTTTTGTTGGTGATATAAGAAGGATTTTATGCATTGCCAAGTGACAAATACCATGTTACCCAGTAACAGTAATCAGTGGTGAAGCTATGAGTAGTGTGTTTAAATTCATATGTTGGGGAGCACAGAAGCATGCTTGTTTTTTTGCTGTGGACTGGTATCCAAGGTGTGCCCTGTCTCTGTCCTGAAAGGTGCTGGAAAAGGCTTGGATGACCCTTAACAGAGTAAGTGTCTTAGAAACTAAATGAAATGAAGTGCAAAACACCCCATTATCATAATAAGGTGAAAAGACAAATATTCTTTTCTTTTCTTTTCTTTTTTTTTTACATTTTTATCCAAGATAAAGTCAAAGTATTAGCCACACATGTTTTCTGCATGGTAAACTATGATTCTAAATGCCATCACAATACACACACAAAAATCTCATAAGGAAACAAAACAAAATTACTAGTACTGGTAATACACATAGCCACATAACTGGATTCCATTTGATGTGTGTTTAAGACAAGTTTGCAAGATGCAGGATAACTGAATGTTGATGTACAGTGGTGTGAGAAAGTGTTTGCCCTTTCCTTATTTCTTATTTTTTTGTATGTTTGTCGCACTTAAATGTTTCAGATCATTAAACTAATTTTAATATTAGACAAAGATAACACAAATAAAAACAAAATGCAGTTTTTAAATGAAGGTGTTGATTATTAAGGGTAAAAAAATCCAAACCTACATGGCCCGGTGTGAAAAAGGAACCCCGCCCCCCCCCGTTAAAACATAAATTAACTGTGGTTTATGACATCTTTGGAAAGCTGAGTTCAATTTCTCTAGCCACACCCGGGCCTGATTACTGACACATCAATTCTCAATCAAGAAATCATTTAAATAGGACCTGCCTGTCAAAGTGAAGTAGACCAAAAGATCCTCAAAAGCTAGACATCATGCTGTGATCAAAAGAAATTCAGGAACAAATGAGAAACAAAGTAATTGAGATCTATCAGTCTGGAAAAGGTTATAAAGCCATTTCTAAAGCTTTGAAACTCCAGCAAACCC
Source organism: Pholidichthys leucotaenia (assembly GCA_020510985.1). Taxonomy (NCBI): domain Eukaryota; kingdom Metazoa; phylum Chordata; class Actinopteri; order Cichliformes; family Pholidichthyidae; genus Pholidichthys; species Pholidichthys leucotaenia. The sequence goes on from CM035847.1 coordinate 90,318,879, forward strand.
CAGTGAAAGCCATGATCTACAAATGGCAAAAACATGGAACAGTGGTGAACCTTCCCAGGAATGGCCGACCAACCAAATTTACCCCAAGAGCACAGTGACAACTCATCTAAAAGGTCACAAAAGACCCCACAACAACATCAAAAGAACTGCAGACCTCACTTGCCTCAGTTAAGTCAGTGTTCATGACTCCACCTTAAGAAAGAGACAAGGCAAAAATAGCCTGCATGGCAGATTTCCAAGACGAAAACCACCGCTGAGCAAAAAGAACATAAAGGCTTATCTCAGTTTTGCCAGAAAACATCTTGATGGTCTCCAAGACTTCTGGGAAAATACTCTGTGGACTGACGAGACAAAAGTCAAACTTTTAAGTAACACAGCATTTCAGAAAAGGAACATCATACCAACAATAAAATATGGTGGTGGTAGTGTGATGGTTTGGGGTTGTTTTGCTGCTTCAGGACCTGGAAGACAGGGCAGCATGGTGGAAGAGTGGTTAGCACTGTGGCAGCACAGCAACTCACCCTTGGCCAGGGGATCCTTGGTTCGATCCCAGCCCCCGACCAACAGTGATCTGTGTGGAGTTTGCATATTCTCCCCGTGTCTGCATTGGTTTACTCCAGAATTTCTCTGGTTTCCTCCCACATGCCAAAAACATGCAAGTTAGGTTAAATGGCATCAACTGGGGATTCTAAATTGTCCTTAGGTATGACTGTGAGAGTGAATGGTTGTCTGTCTCTCTGTGATGGACTGGTGATCTGTCCAGGGTGTACCCTGTCTCTCGCACAAAGATGCCCCCCAACCCTCCCCCACGATGCGAAAAGGGTTAAGCGGAAGAAGATGGATGGATGGATGGACCTGGAATACTTGCTGTGGTAAAAGGAACCATGAATTCTGCTGTCTACCAAAAAATCCTCAAGGAGAATGTCCGGTCATCTGTTTGTGACTTCAAGCTGAGGTCACGAACAGGACCTGGTGAGGTTCTGCAGCAGGACAGTGATCCAAAACACACCAGCAAGTCCACCTCTGAATGGCTTAAGAAAAACAAAATGAAGACTTTGGAGTGGCTAGTCAAAGTCCTGACCTGAATCTGATTGAGATGCTGTGGCATGATCTTCAAAAGGTGGTTCATGCTAAAAAACCCTCCAGTGTGGCTGAATTACAATTCTGCAAAGATGAGTGGGCCAAAATTCATCCACAGCGCTATAAAAGACTCATTGCCAGTTATCGCAAACGTGTGATTGCAGCTGTTGCTGCTAAGGGTGGCCCAACCAGTTATTAGGTCTAGGGGGCAATCACTTTTTCACACAGGGGCATGTAGGTTTGAATTTTTCCCCTTAATAATAAACACCTTACATTTAAAAACTGTATTTTGTGTTTTCTTGTGTTATCTTCGTCTAATATTTAAATTTGTTTGATGATCTGAAACATTTAAGTGTGACATACAAAAAAATGAGAAATCAGGAAGGGGCAAACACTTTCTCACACCACTGTATAATTGTTGAAGTATATCACAGTAAGAATTAGCTACAATCATAACTAACCAAAGAATGGGCAGCTCGGTGGTGCAGTGGTTAGCACTGTGGCAGCACAGTAAAAAGGTTGTGGGTTCGATCCCACCCCCTGACCATCAGTGACCCTTCTGTGTGGAGTTTGCATGTTCTCCTGTTGTCTGTGTGGGTTTACCCCAGGTACTCTGGTTTATTCCCACAGGCCAAACACATGCAAGTTAGATTAATTGGAGACTCTGAAGGTGCGTTCACACCAAACATGAACAGGTGGATTTTTCGTATGGCACGATTACATTACAACTCAATGTGAACAGACATGAATAGTGAGATGCAGACAGGCGAAGCTGTCTTTAAAACTTCTGCACCTGTGTTTAACCTGCTGTGGAAATTCCCAAAATAACGTCATGCTTAGGTTTACATTATCCAACCAGGGACTCACCTGAAAATGTCGTCTCAAGCCTCCAGGACTTCACAGATGATGGGTGTTTATGTTGCTAGCTTGATTGCTTGCTAGGATGACCATAGCCAGAAACCATGGGTAAATAATTCCAAAATACTGATTCAGCTGAAGGGCTCTTGGTCCTCCTGAGTCTCCAGGTGAGTGAGTCAAATTTTCAAACTAGTTTACTCTGCAATTGTGATACCTTTTACTCTGGTGACAACAGAATCTCAAAGCTAGCAGCTAGCTAGCTAGCTAGTCTGGGACGCAAACGCGCGACTGGACAAATTCACACCTACTCGCGTCTTCCCATTCACTTCATATGGATTCACATCGCCAATTCGCATTTGGTGTGAACACACCTTAAAGTGGCCCTAGGTGTGTTCATGTGTGTGTGTGTGAATGGTGAAGGGATTGGCGCTGCACCGTGACTGCCTCATCCATCCACGTGGATGCCCTGAATTTCCCTCTGGAATTAATAATGTATATTAAATAAAAACAAATGGGTCCCATGCAAGCATGGTTATGTGCACCAAGTCTTCCCTGTCACATTTCCCCCATGGACTTGTCACAGAAAGTGAAACCAAACCACAGCTAGTACAGACAAAAATATGATGCTGTTGAACATGCAGCATGTGTCCACCAAACGCGTTTTTTCAGCTCTGGGTGGCTATTTTCCATTCATTCTCTATGTAGTCCAGCGCTTACAGTGCTGAGCGCCCATGGCGCTGAAACGCTCTCAGCGGTGGCTGTTTTTTTGTCGGGGCGCTCAGGGCGTTCAGCGTTGAAAAATGTTCAACTCTTCAGAGTGCGGCTGAGCTCGTCAAAGTCAGACCTTTCTAAGCAGCCAATCAGAATTGAGGAAAGGCGGGACATACTGGAAGAAGACAACTGATATGATTGCAGAGGAGAGGGTGATACTCGCTGTATCAGACAATCCTGTATTGTTTGATCTGACGCTAAAAGGCTATCATGATCAAAATTTAAAACTGACTCCTAGTCAATCTAAAATACTCTTTGAAATGGGCACTACCAAGTCGCAACTCATGCACAAGACGGTGGTACTCTCCCAGCCAATTTCTGGACCTGTTGATGTCATGTATCCAGACTCTGATTTTCTTTTCCGTTTCATCAAATTTGTTATCCAGAGCTGCCGCAAATGCCAGAATGTGTTTCCTGTACATTGTTATTTAGAGAGAAAATAAATATTGAACACATCAACACTGTTGTCATTAAACATATTTCTGATAGAGCCATTCACCTGTGATTTTCACCAGATATCAGTAACAACCCAAGTAATTCATACAAAGAAATCAAGGCAACTGTGCTCAAAAAACAAGTTATATTTAATAAAGTAGAATGACACAGGGAATAAGTATTGAACATGGTTGGTGAAATTCATTTAATATTTAGTAGAAAAGCCTTTGTTGGTAATAACAGCTTCCAGATGCCTCCTGTATGGAGTAACTAGGTACAGGCATTGCTCAGGAGTGATTTTAGCACATTTTTCCACCCAAACTGTCTTCAAATCTTGATTGTTCTGTGGGTGTCTTCTATGAACTCTGATCTTCAGTTCATTCCATAGATTTTCAATTGGATTCAGGTCAGGTGACTGACTGGACCATTCTCGCAGCTTTATTTTCCTTCTCTGGAGCCAGTTAAGAGTTTCCTTGACTGTGTGTTTGGGATCATTGTCTTGCTGAAATGTCCACCCTCGTTTCATCTTCAGTATCTTGCCAGATGGCAACAGGTTCTTATCAAGGATGTCTCTGTACATTTGTCTATTCATCTTTCCTTCAATGACATGAAGTCTGCCTGTACCATGTGCTGAAAAACACCCCCACACCACAATGCTCCCATCGCCAAACTACACTGCTGGTATGGTGTTTTGGGGCTAATGTGCAGTGCCATTTCTCCTCCAAACATGCTGTGCCGTGGCATCTAAAAAGGTCAATTTTGGTCTCATCTGACCAAACTATATTCTTGTTTTGTGTACACAGTTGCCTTGATTTCTTTGTATGTATGGATTACTTGGGTTGCTACTGATATCTGGTGACAATCTCAGGTCAGTGGCTCCATCAGAAATATGTTTAATGAGAAAATGTTGACGTGATCAGTACTTATTTTCCCCGCTGTATGTAGCTGACAATAAATACTGTATCTGCATGAATGGAAGGGTTTGGTTTAGTTGGCTGAGAACTGTCATTATCAAAGTTACATTTTTGAAAGATGGCCTTTTTACATATTTTTTGAGTTAATTTTATGGAACTTAAAGAAAAATAATAATAATGCCATAATATTATTGTTATATTATTATGATTAAAAATTCTTTTCATATATCAGGAAGTTATCAGCACCATTTGCTCTTATTTATACAGCTCTACTGGTTACCGTGTGTAATCTCAATATACTTTACATTTAAAAACACAAGAACTTTTTTAAAAAATCCTTTAGAGACAGGACAAACAGGCTAAACTACTGTATGTAATTTTACTTGAGTCTTTAATTTATGTGGTGTCCTCTTGGACGCAGGGCTTGTATATTGTAGTGCTGCAGCATAGTGTAGTGTAGTCTGCTTTGTCTGTCTTACTCCCAGCTGCAGCCAACATCTAGCTCTTTGGAGTGAAAAGGCAGGCCAAGTGCACAAGTCCCTTCCTGATGGTTTCAGTTTCTACAAGTCAAAACACTCACAGTGCCTCCTTATGGCACACCATGGTAACTGGGCCCTTGTGGACCCAGGCTAAGCCATGAGTGATCAAGGGAGTTGTCTGGTGCCTCAGCTATGGGCAAATAGTAGTCCTAGGCATGACTTCAAAGTGTTGATCTGTTGCACTGGCAGCAGGGTGTGGCAGTTGCTCTTGTGGCACACTTCTGATGTTGGATGTCCTGGAATGAAGCACCTTTCTGGTGAGCAGGTGAACCCCACTATAGGCGGTCAATGGTCGGCAGAGACCAGGCAACTGAGTTTTGCTACTGCGGGGCAGCCCAATGATGCTCCAGTCATCGTGCTCTGCACTTCACTTGATTCAAGCCTCAGAAGGGCCCAGAGATGGATGTTTGTTCTGAACAAGCACTCATTCACTACCATTTTGCCGTGGCGTTTTCAGCATCATTAACTCTCACCATGGATTCACAAAACATTAGTTCTTCATTACTAGCAAACCAGGAGACCCTACTCCTTCCTGGCATTACCTCTGCTTAGCAGGACTGTCGTTCTAGGCAGGCACAGTCCGGTCGACATCATGCTACTGCCTCACTCTCTTGCACATGCTGGAATGTCCATTCCCTTGGTATAACTGACAACTCATATAGATTAAGCAAGACTGCCATCATTGACTTGAAATTGCACAGATTGAACATCAACATTGCTGCCTGAAGGGAAACCTGGATCACTAGTAACAGATCCATTCATGAAGCCAACTACACTTTCTTCTGGTCTGGGCATACAGAAGACGTTAGACCACACCATGGAGTTGGCTTTGTAGTTTGCAATAGCTTGCTGTCCTCAATTCAACAACCTGTCAGCAAATCCACCAGTCTCATGCTTCTTTGCCTTCATTTGTCAAGTGGTAACATGTAGCTCTTCTCAACTTATCTGTTGTAGGCCAGTACACGTACCTGGGATCCACAGAAACATCTGGGAAATCCCTTGACACAGAAATAAACATCCGAGTTGGCAAAGCTGCAACATCCTTTCGTTGGCTGAAGGACAGAGTCTGGAACAACCTGCACCTATATAGTATATAGTAGTATATAATAGTAGTGTATATATATTTATCGTCACGTATACATAAAACATGTACAGTGAAATTTGTTTTGATCTGTCGAGAATAAAAAGAAAGAATAAACAACATATAACTAAAACAACAGAACAGCAAGATGGCTCAACGGAACGTCCTGGTGTGATGGCTCAAATAAATACACTGTTTGACAGATTAAAAAATTATTCAATACCTATCCATAAAGACAAAGGTTAATGTCTACTCTGCCTCAGTTCTCAGAACACTTTTGTATGTCACTGAAATTTGTTCTATGTACAGTACATGAGACAAGAACATCATCTAAACTCATTCCACCTATGCTGTCTGCGTTCAATACTCGGAGTCTCCTGGTCTGACTATATGCTCAACAGTACTGTCCTTCAATTAACAGCATCCCCTGACTTGTATACGTTGCTACACAATTGCTGACTAAGATGGGCTGGTCATGTTGTGAGGATCGAGGAAAAGCATCTCCCCAAGACCATTTTTTTTACTGGGAACTAGTAAATGCTCAAAGAAACGACCCCAAATCCACTACAAAGATCTGCTGAAATGTGACCTATGGGACTTTGGCATAGACATTGCCACCCGGGAAGCCATGGCCGTGGAATGATCCAAATGGCATAGTCATCTAATTTCTGGCAGAAACATCTAAATGGAGAACTACGGTTTTGGCTCCCTTCCTGTTCACCCTTTATACTGCGGACTTCTCACACAACACAACACACTGCCATCTACAGAAGTTCTCTGACGACTCTGCGATCGTTGGCCTCATCTCCAACGGAGAGGAAGCTGAGTACAGAGGACTTATCCAGGACTTTGTGGATTGGTGCCATCGGAACTGCCTCCAAATCAACGCGAGGAAAACTAAGGAGCTGGTGGTGGACTGCGGCAGGCAAGGATAACCCCTCACAGCACCAGTAAATACACAGGGAACAGACATCGAGATGGTGACATCCTATAAGTACCTGGGTGTTCATCTGAACAACAAACTAGACCGGTCACACAATACTGACGCACTCTACAAGAAGGGACAGCGCAGGCTGTTCCTACTGAGGAGACTCAGGTCTTTTGGTGTACAAGGGGCGCTGCTGAAGACATTCTATGACACGGTGGTGGCATCAGCCATCACTTTTGGAGTGGTCTGCTGGGGCAGTGGCATTACAGCAGCCAATAGGAAGAGACTGAACAAACTGATCAAGAAAGCTAGCTCTGTCCTGGGGCAGCGCCTTGACCCAGTGGAGGAGATGGGAGAGAGAAGGATGGTGGCCAAACTGTCATCTCTGCTGGAGTCCGAGTTCCACCCTATGCAGGACATACTGAATGCACTGAGGAGCTCATTTAGCAGCAGACTACATCATCCTAGGTGCACAACCGAGAGGTTTCGCAGATCCTTCCTACCTACGGCTGTCAGACTGTACAACCTAAGCAGGGCTGCTCGCAGAGATAGCAAAAAGTCGTGACAACCTAATAGTATTGAATGCAAAAGACGCAATAGACTTACACAATGGTCCCCTCCGGTATACAACTAGGAAAATACTGGTCGCTATGGAGGGTGAGAATATGTATGTATGGGTGCATAATCATACCATGTAGGATAACTAAGTAGACGGTTGTGCTGTTTCATTCCATCTAGCTGCAATGCTCCGCACTGTGTGTGTTTATATATTTATATTGTGGAGCATGCCCCCACTTCTGTACTTTTATACCCCAGGACATCAAAGCAAACAGTCGCATTGTCTTTACATCCCAAATCGCAATGCACCCCCCTTCAGGTCTTCTGTCTCCACCTGAAGTCCTGGTGGTCAGGAAATCCTTCATGGCCGTCTCTCTGCATACAAAAGGCCAGACTTCGCATCCTCCTGCTACCCCTAGGAGGTTCAGACCTTTTGTTCCTCTGAGACGTGCAGTAAACAATAAGCATACAGTAACAAGCATGTGAAGCATATGGAAACCGCATATGTGCCCACATGTCCCCCCCAAATGTCTAAGATGGAACAACATCACCACAGATTGCATGTCATAATAAAATCACTACATATCAGTCCAAGTGCCGCTTAGGTCTCAACCTTCTCCCATATCTGCTGTAAGCAGGCTGTACCACTTCCACGGCGTCTTCCAGCTGTGGATCTGCTGCCTGGGGATGAGAACTGTTAGTCAACCTCTGTGGGTGTTCTGGGGAATGCTGTCTAGGGGGTCTGCCACGCCGAGGATCCTTCGCCAATTGCACAGCTTCGTCAGCTACCACAAAAGCGGGTTTGAGTCTGTTAATGCCAATCCTTTCTTCTCTGCCCCCCAAATCTAGCAAAAAATGCTTATCCCCTGTTTCCAGCACTCTATATGGCCCGTCATAAGGTGGGCGTAAAGGTGGACGATGGGCATCATCCATCCATCCATCCATCCATCCATCCATCCATCCATCTTCCATGATGGGCATCCATGATGGGCATCATGTCTGACAAAAACAAACTCCGCATTTTTTAAAACCTTAGGCACAAAAACACGCGGAAAACTGTGGTGAACGGGGCCAGGTAGCGTGTTTGGGCCCGTGCTATTCTGTAACCGCTGAACAGGGAAGCCCTCTGGCGCTGGATTATCTGGGAGAAATTCCCCGGGCAGCCGAAGTGGCTGTGCGAAAACTAGCTCAGCTGGGGAGGCTCCTAAATCCTCTTTAGGTGCAGAACGCAACCCCAATAAAACCCACGGTAGCTTGTCCACCCAATTTGTATCCGTAAGCGACGCTCTGAGGTCCGCCTTCAATGACCTGTGAAAACGTTCGCATAACCCGTTAGCCTGCGGGTTGTACGCGGTCATGCGGTGGATCGTTGCCCCCAGGCTGCGGGACATCGCTGACCAAAGTTCGGAAACAAATTGCGGGCCTCTGTCAGACGTAATGTCTGACGGGGCTCCAAAACGCGCTACCCATGCTGTTAAAAACGCGCGTGCCACCTCCTCGGCTGTGGTTGACGACAGCGGGACCACTTCCGGCCAGCGCGTGGTGCGGTCAACCATTGTCAGAAGATGTGTGCACCCCTGTGAGGGCGGGAGGGGGCCCACGAGGTCCACGTGGACATGATCAAACCTTTTAGCCGGGATGTGAAACGGCTCCAAGGGAGCTCTCATGTGTCTATGAACCTTGGCCCGCTGGCAGGCTGTGCAGGCTGCCGCCCACTCTCTAACTTGTTTGCGCAGGCTCGGCCATACAAATTTCTCTCCTACCATTTTGACCGATGTGCACACTCCCGGGTGCGCCAGAGAATGGATCGAGTCAAAAACGCGGCGGCGCCACGCGGCTGGAACCACGGGACGCGGCCGCCCAGTGGAGACATCGCAGATTAGTGGGGGCATACCGTCTTGCAGCACCCTGTTCTCCAGCCTTAACCCTGTTGGTCCAGACTGGAGCGCGCGCACATCCGCGTCACTAACCTGCTCCGCGGCCATGGCTGCATAATCTATCCCCATGCGGACCGGGGCCGCGCGGACGTCCGCATCGCTAACCTGCTCCGCGGCCATGGCTGCGGGATCTACCTCCGCGCGGGCGGGAGCCCCCACGGCGCGCGAGAGGCAGTCTGCCACTACATTAAGTTTACCCGCCACATGCTGGATATCGGTAGTAAACTCCGAAATCGCAGCCAGCTGTCTCTGCTGCCGGCCCGACCAAGGTTCTGAAATCTTGGCCATCGCGAAAGTCAGCGGCTTGTGGTCAACGAACACGGTGAAACGGCGTCCTTCCAGCCAGAACTGGAAGTGGCGAATGGCCAAGTGGAGAGCTAACAACTCCCTGTCGAATGCGCTGTATTTTCGTTCGCTGTCGCGCAGGGTCTTACTGAAAAAGGCGAGCGGTTGCCAGGCTCCAGCTACAAACTGTTCCACGACCGCCCCTATGGCCACATCTGACGTGTCAGTAGTGAGCGCCATGCGGGCCGCTGGGACTGGATGTGCTAACAACGCAGCGTTCGCCAGGGCTGTTTTGACTTCGGAAAATGCGCGCTCTCGCTCCGGAGACCATTCGACTTTATTTGTGGGTTTTTGTTTTTTTAGTGCAGCATACAATGGTTGCATGAGCTGCGCTGTGCGGGGGAGGAAATGGTTATAAAAATTTACCATTCCCAAAAACTCCTGTGGCGCTTTGACCGTTTGTGGCTGGGGAAAATTTGTTACTGTGCACACTTTGTCAGGCAGAGGGACCGCTCCCTCTGGGGAGACGCGATGGCCCAAAAAATCGATCTGCGTCACCCAGAACTGACACTTCGCCGGGTTAATTATTAACCCGTGCTCTGCCAACCTCCGGAAAACTGCTGTGAGGTGGTTTTCGTGTTCGTCTTAGGATATGCTGGCTACCAATATGTCGTCCAGGTAGACGAACACGAAAGGGAGATTGCGCAAAACCGCGTCCATCATGCGTTGGAACATCTGCGCCGCGCCCTTAAGCCCAAACGGCATGCGCAAAAACTCGAAAAGCCCGAAGGGAGTTATTACCTCCTCCAAAGGGGGAGGTTATGTGATCATCGGTGTTGGTTTGTCTGTTTGTTTGTCTGTTTGTCTGTTTGTTTGTCTGTTAGCAAGATAACTCAAAAAGTTATGGACGGATTTTCGTAAAATTTTCGCAGATTGTCACAAATGGGGTATTCTACAGATGATTACATTTTGGTGGTGATCCGGATCACCGTCCACAAGAAAACCGCCATTACGCAAAATGCCATTTTTGTGAATAACTACTAAACCACTAATCCTATCATTGTCAATCCAATTGTTGTGAATTCAATTGCTAGTCATATGTTTTCATGGTCAAGGAATCTGAAAGCGTACACACAAACACTGTATGGGGGGAACTGTGGCGCTAAACCGCCATTACGGAAAATGCCATTTTCGTCAATAACTACTGAACCACTAATCCTGTCATTGTCAATCCAATTGCTAGTCATATATTTTCATGGTCAAGGAATCAGAAAACGTACACACAAACACTGTATGGGGGGAACTGTGGCCGCCATTACAGAAAAGGCCATTTTCAAGAATAACTACTGAACCACTAATCCTATCATTGTGAATCCAATTGCTTGTCATGTTTTCATGGTCAAGGAATCTGAAAACGTACACACAAACACTGTATGGGGGGAACTGTGGCGCTAAACCACCATTATGGAAAATGCCATTTTCGTCAAGAACTACTGAACCACTACTCCTATCATTGTCAATCCAATTGCTTGTCATATGTTTTCATGGTCAAGGAATCTGAAAACGTACACACAAATACTGTATGGGGGGAACTGTGGCCGCCATTACGGAAAATGCCATTTTCGTGAATAACTACTGGACCACTCATCCTATCATTGTCAATCCAATTGCTAGTCATATGTTTTCATGGTCAAGGAATCTGAAAACGTACACACAAACACTGTATGGGAGGAACTGTGGCCGCCATTACGGAAAATGCCATTTTCGTGAATAACTACTGAACCACTGCTTGTCATATGTTTTCATGATCAAGGAATCTGAAGACTGTATGGGGGGAACTGCGGCGCTTGGCGGAGGTCTGCGCTCTCCGAGTGCTTTTCTAGTTACCGTTGTTTTGGGTATGTCCTCAGCGCGCACTGGGACTTGGTGGTAACCGCGTACCAAGTCTATTTTAGAAAAAACGCGCGCCCCCGCCAAATGAACTGAAAAATCTTGGATGTGCGGGATCGGGTAGCAGTCGTGCGCTGTAGCGTTATTCAGCCTGCGGAAATCACCACAAGGCCGCCACGAGCCATCAGCTTACGGGACCATGTGAAGCGGTGAAGCCCATGGGCTCTTCGAACGCCTGATGATGCCCAACCTCTCCAGGTTGGCGAACTCCTCGCGCGCTATGGTCAGTTTAACTGGATCCAAGTGCCGAGCTTTTGCGAAAACGGGCGGTCCGGTGGTAGTAATAAAATGTTCCACCCATTGTTTAGCCACTGTCGCCGAAAACATTGGGACCGTGAGTGCTGGGAACTGAGTGAGGAGTGTGTGGAACTTACCACCTGCAGCTGTGACGTTGGCTTGTGCTGTTGGCGGGGCCACTCGAGCTGTACAGGGGATAGAAGAAAAAGAGAGTGCATTAACCAGGTGTCTGTTAGCAAGATCTGTGAGTTAGACAAAATAGTTTCCTCATCCAAACCTTCAACTTGTCTTTTAGACCCTATTCCTACCAGGTTATTTAAAGAAGTCTTCCCACTTATTGGTAGCTTTATTCTTCATATAATCAATTCTTCATTAACTTTAGGCCATGACCGCAGGCTTTTAAAATGGCTGTAATTAAACCCTTACTCAAAAAGCCAACGCTAGATCCAGGAGCTTTAGCTAACTATAGACCAATCTCTAATCTCCCTTTCATTTCAAAAATCTTAGAAAGAACTGTTGCTACGCAATTATTTGACCACCTGCAGGGAAATGGTTTACTTGAAGAGTTTCAATCTGGGTTTAGAATCCATCATAGTACTGAAACAGCCTTAGCGAAGGTCACTAACGACCTCCTCATTGCATCTGATAATGGACTAGTTTCTGTACTTGTCCTTTTAGACCTTAGTGCAGCTTTTGATACTATCGATCATAATATTCTACTTGATAGATTAGAACACTATGTTGGACTTAATGGAACTTCGTTGCAGTGGTTTAGATCTTATTTATCTGATAGGTTCCAGTTTGTTCATGTAAATAATGAGTTTTCTTTCAACTTAAAGCTTAGTCATGGAGTTCCACAGGGATCTGTGCTAGGCCCTACTCTTTTTAGTTTATATATGCTTCCGTTAGGCAACATTATTAGAAAGCACTGTATACATTTTCATTGTTATGCAGATGACACACAATTATACCTGTCAATGAAGCCAGATGATAGTAATCAATTAGCCAAGTTAGAAGCCTGTCTTAAGGAAATCAAAGCTTGGATGACTTGTAATTTCCTGCTATTAAATTCAGATAAGACTGAAGTCATTCTTGTTGGTCCAAAAAACCTTAGAAATTCCTTTCCAAATCAAACTTTCAGTTTGGATGCAGTTACTCTTTCTCTTAATAGCTCTGTGAGGAACCTTGGAGTTATTTTTGATCAGGATTTGTCCTTCAATTCACATATTAAATTTGTTTCTAAGACTGCCTTCTATCATTTGTGTAATATTGCCAAGATTAGGAGCATCTTGTCTCAGAGTGATGCTGAGAAGCTGATCCACGCTTTTGTTAGCTCGAGATTAGATTACTGTAATTCTTTATTATCTGGCTGTCCTAAAACATCTTTAAAAAGTCTTCAGCTGATCCAAAATGCTGCAGCAAGAGTTTTAACAGGTACTAGAAAGAGAGATCATATCTCTCCGGTTCTGGCCTCCCTTCATTGGCTTCCCATAGAGTTTAGAATTAAGTTTAAAATCCTTCTTACTTACAAAGCTCTAAATAATCAGGCTCCTTTTTATTTAAAAGCTCTGATACTACCGTATTATCCTAACAGAGCACTACGCTCCCAAAATGCAGGATTACTTGTAATACCTAGAATCTCCAAAAGTACAATGGGAGGCAGAGCCTTCAGTTATCAAGCTCCTCTCCTGTGGAATCAGCTGCCAATCTGGATTCGGGAGTCAGACTCGATCTCTGTTTTTAAGAATAGGGCTAAAACCTACCTTTTTGATATAGCCTACAATTAGGGAGGGATCATGTGTTTCTGAACCCTCCCTTAGTTATGCTGCTAATAGGTTTAGTCAGCCGGGGGACCTCCAGTAATGCACTGGGCCTCACTCCTTTCCTCACTCTCTATGAAATATTTTTTTTTGCTGGTCATTAACATTTGTTTGTTCTCTCCCATAGATTGAGTCCCCATCGTGCTGTTTGCTCTCTACATGTCTGTTCTTTTCTTCTTCTCTATCCCATCACCCCCCAGCCAGTCGCAGCAGATGACTGCCCCTCCCTGAGCCTGGTTCTGCTGGAGGTTTCTTCCTGTTAAAAGGGAGTTTTTCCTCTCCACCGTCGCCAAGTGCTTGCTCACAGGGGATCGCCTGATTGCTGGGGTCTTTCTGCAACTGTGGGGGTTCCCCCCTACAGTTGATAGTGCTATGAGATGACTGTTGTTGTGAAATGGTGCTATATAAATAAAGTTGAATTGAATTGAATTGAATTGAAGATCGACCAACAAACTATGTGAGCACAAAAAATCAGCCCCTAACATGTTGAAATTGACTGCCGCTATGACGAAAGTCCATTCGAAAGTGCGGCCGTGTAAAGACAGAAGCAGAGTCCTCTCACCGAAGGTCTTAATCGCTGAGCCATTCGCTGCTGACACCCGGGGACCACTGGAAGGCGCCAGTCGGTCAGCGTAGGAAGGTGTGATGAAACTCAGCTGGGAGCCCGTGTCCACGAGGAAGTGCCTCCCCGAGTGCGCATCCTTCAAGTAGAGCAGCTTGTTCTCCTCTCCGAGGGCAGCAGCTGCTACCGACCCCCGGTCTTGGCATTTCCCGAGCGCTTGAAGTGGCACGGTGGAATGCACTTGCGTGCCCTCTCTGCGAAACAGCGATGGTAGAAGCAAAGGACGTCATCTGCTCCATGTTTCCCGGCCCTTGCCGCCGCCGTCGTCGGTGCGTCTGGTGCTGCAGCCTCTGGCCCCCTGCCGTCTTCCGACGTTGCGCCTGGCTCCGCTGCCGCAGCCACAGCCGCGCGTCCTTTACTGGCGTCGACAAGTCGCTGCGCCTCCTGGCCCAGCTCGTGGTAGTCCCGTCGGGCCAGCAGTGGTGAACCGGCCAGGGTCACTCTCACCTCTGACGGTAGGGTTCTGAGGAAGAGGTGGGTGAAGATGAAGTTATCATCTTCAGAGTCTCTCAAACTCAACATCTTCCCCATCAGGTCTGCAGGTCTGTCGCCCTCAAATTCAGTCAGGGCCAGGAGTCTCTCTGCTCGCTCCTGCACCGAGGGGGTGAAGTAATGAATGAGTGCAGCCTTCAACGTGCTGTACTTGTCGCTGTCCGGCGGGTGGTTGATCAGGCTCTCCACCCGCTGGGCTGTGTGGTTGTCCAGCTTTGCAACCACATGGTAGAACTTTGTGGTGTCTACCGAAATCCTCCGGAGGTGGAACTGTGCCTCGACTGCATTAAACCAGGAGCGCGGATTGTTCGGCCAGAAGTCCGGTAGGTGGACTGTGGCTGCATTCGTTTGGCTGGCTCCTGGCGAGTCTAGCTCGGGAGATTCATCTCCGCTCATGAGATGTCGTAAGGTCAACAGTGTGGAGATGTGTGGAAAGACGAGGCTGAGTTTATTACTCAAAATCAGTTTTATTCACCAACACATTCTCCAACATCCAAAAAACAGAAGAGAGAGGCATGCCCCCACTTCTGTACTTTTATACCCCAGGACATCAAAGCAAACAGTCGCATTGTCTTTACATCCCAAATCGCAATGCACCCCCCTTCAGGTCTTCTGTCTCCACCTGAAGTCCTGGTGGTCAGGAAATCCTTCATGGCCATCTCTCTGCATACAAAAGGCCAGACTTCACGTCCTCCGGCTACCCCTAGGAGGTTCAGACCTTTTGTTCCTCTGAGACGTGCAGTAAACAATAAGCATACAGTAACAAGCATGTGAAGCATATGGAAACCGCATATGTGCCCACAATATATTTATTCCATCTAGCAATAATGCTCCGCACTGTGTGTTTATATATTTACATATTTATTCCATCTAGCTACAATGCTCCACACTGTGTGTGTTTATATATTTATATATTTATTCCATCTAGCAACAATGCTCCACACTTAGTGTGTTTATATATTTACATATTTATTCCATCTAGCTACAATGCTCCGCACTCTGTGTTTATATATCTACATATTTATTCCATCTAGCTACAATACTCCGCACTGTGTGTTTATATACTCATATATTTATTCCATCTAGCTACAATGCTCCGCACTGTGTCTATATACTGTATATACTGTATATTTATATTTATATGTATACTCACTGCTCTTGTTTTTCTCTTGCCTTCTGATTGTTGCTCTGAGTGTTGCTATCCCTGTGCTGTTGCAATCCTGGAATTTCCCCATTGTGGGACTAATAAAGGCTTATCCTATCTTATCTTATTTCCGCCTGTGTGAAGAAAGGAGAGCTCTCCCTTGTCTCAATCATCACATGCGACGGGGAGGTCCATAGAGATTGTTTAATTTTGCAAAGACATTTCATTGCACTGTTATGTGAAAATGCTGGAAAAAAATGTTTTTTATTGCATTCACCACGGATTCACAAAATGTTAGTTCTTCGTTCCCTTGGTATAACAGGCAACCCATAGAGATTACACAAGACCTCCATCACTGACCTGGAATTGCACAGATTGAACATCAACATTGCTGCCTTAAGTGAAACCTGGGTCAGGATGAGGCTTTGGCTGTAAGTGAGCGTTGTTATGTATGGAAATACCTGGGTGAAGGATGAGGCAGGATGATGGTTGGTGAACACAGCTTTATTAGATGAACCATTTACAAGTAGCACACGGTATGCGCCCAGCACTGGCATCCGGCAAAAGAGACCACAAGATGGTGCCCTTGCCTTATATATGGGCAGTGCAGTGACGTGACAGGAAGTGCACGTCACTACACCATACTTCACAATAAGGTGCCGGAACCCTACACCACATTCTCTCCCCGCCTTAGAAAGTCCAAAACCATGCACACAATTGAAAACCTCCCCAAATATGAGACCCGAATCACGCATTAAAATAATAAAAAACGAAGGTACTAAACTGGCCTAACACACTCACTCAAAACAAACTAAAAATAGGACTGATGGGTGGATTACCGTGCAGCCCACACAGCACAGCGGATTATTCTGCCACTCTTAACTAAAAGTCCTTTATTAAACTAAAATACACTGTCCTGCTCCTAAACTAAAATACACACATTAATAACCCCCAAAACATAACATGCACGCACAAAACACAAGCACTATAAATAAAGTGCTACTGCACTTGCAAAAACACTGTAACTTGTGTGTGTGTGTGGGGAGGCAGCCCCTCAGCAGGCGCGCCCATGGAGACCGCAGACTCCCGGAGCTATGGCCGACCCTCTGGATGACGGAGCCTGGATCCCACACCGCCATCACCAACTCCCATCCAGCCTCGCCACCTGGAGCGTCTTCCCGGACACCCCAAAGCTGACTGGCGTGCCTCAATGAGCCATCAGACCACCTGAAGCACGCTGTGCCCAGCTCAGCCACAATGCGCAGACCACCATCAAGACAGGCTGTGGCTCCAGCAGCTAGACATCTATCATCAGACCAGGCCAAGGCTTCAGCAGGCTAGGCTGAGGCTCCAATAGCTTGCTACCTACCATCAGAGCAGGCTGAAGATCCAGCAGCTAGCTATCCACCATCAGAACAGGCTGGGGCTCCAGCAGCTAGCCATCTACCGCCAAACCAGGCCAAGGCTTCAGCAGGCTAGGCTGAGTCTCCAATAGCTTGCTGCCTACCACCAGGCTGGGCTGAGGCTCCAGCAGTTGGCTTGCTACCACCAGACAGATTTGATTTTTTTTCTGGGACAAGTTTGATTTTTTCTGCCTTGGCTATTGTTTAAAATGCCACCAAAGAAAACAACTACTAATGCCGATGGGGAAATGAATGAGATTAAACATTCTCTAAACTTTATGTCAGAAGAAATCACCAAAGTGTCCAATCAACAAAACAAATTGCTTGAACTAATGGATGAACTGTGTGTGTTAAAGAAAATTGTCTTGGATAAAGAAAAGAAAATTAGCTTCTTGGAAAAACGTGTGGATGAACTGGATCGTGAGTGGATTAAATACCAGACACTACTCATATGCCTGGGCTGCAGCTGGAGCAGGTAGAAATGACATGGACGATGAGACGCCAGGGGAGATGCAGTCCCTGGAGCAGCAAGTTCTCAAGTTTTTTCATTCTAGAGACATTTCTATTGACAGAAATTCCTTTTCAGTTTGCCACACACTCCCACAGAAAGACAATAAGGTAAAACTAGCCATTATCATTCATTTTACAAACAGAAAAGCCAAAACTGAACTGTTAAGACAAACAAAAAAATCAGAGGTACGGATGTATATGTGAATGAACACCTTACAAAGAAGAACTCCGACATTTCGAGGCAGGCCAGGATTCTCAAGAAACAACAAAATACAAGCAACTTGGAAAAGAAATTGTAAAATATTGAATAAACTGAACTGGACACCAGGGGAGGCCAAAGTCATTGTGGTAAGGGAGCTTTCTGACTTGGACAAATTTAAGTGACAATTTAAGGTAGATGTATATTCTTTATACTGAAATAGGTTTATCACAAAGGAAACCTTACATTATGGATTTGTTACAAATTTGCTGAGATGAAGGACAACGTACTGAAATATTCACACCAGAAACTGGACCTTGTCTGAAATAATTTGAATACACTGAACATAAACAATATGATAGTGAATCAAGTATTGATCCTGAAAACAACTTTTGTTACAGTTTAAATCATCAGTGTAGTCACTTCACTGAGAAACAAATACCATATATTTCTGGTAAGACATTTTCAATAATCCATTTTAATAGTAGAAGTCTGCAGATGAATTTTTCTAAAATCCATGAATGCTTGTTACAGTATAATCAAAATTTTTCTGTTGTTGCAATATCTGAGACCTGGTTAAAAGATGAACAAATAAACACATTTCAAATGAGAGGTTGTGATTTATACAATGTTAGTAGAACAAAAATGAGGGGTGGGGGTGTGGCTTTGTCCATACAATCCTCCTACCAACATCAAATTGTTGAACATTTGTCTTTTGTTGTAGAGAATGTCAAGGAATGTGTTACAGCTGAAATAACACATAATTACATAATTACGTAATACATAATTAAACACAATTTACATAATTGTAAGTTGGATATACAGAGCTTCGGGAACTAACATTGATATGTTTTCAAATAAATTATCAGAAATTGACTGTGAAATTAGTAATATGAAGCTAATTTTTATCTGTGGTGATTTCAACATAGATCTTTTAAATCCTTATGGCCAAACACAAATTACTGAGTTTATAAATACCATGTTTGTATGGGTCTTTATCCAACAAGCACACTGTCATGATCAGGTGAGCGTGCACCCTCCTCCCCTCCTGTGAAAGTTTCCCCACCTCTGCAGGTAATCACTACACCTGCGTGAGTGGACGCACCTGCCGTCTCCGTCTAGCCAGCGCTTATAAAGATCCACCTGCAAAGGCTTCAGCGCTGGCTCATTGGGTATACTGTCTGTTAAACAAGCAAGCGAGTTATATTTCTACCGTGAGGATTAATTGTCTAATTTCTCTTTTTTTCTCCTCTTCCCAGGTTGCTGCCATCTGTGTGGTGCATCTCCAGGGATCGTTGTGCGCTCACCTGCTCCATCATTATCATCTCCGCCTCAGCTGCCTGTTTCCACCCAGCTCATCTCCTTCCCTACTCCCTGCCAGCCTCATCCTGCTGGTTTGTCTATCCCTGCTGGGTTTCTCTGTCGGGTTCTCTGCTCCGCACACATAAGTGGCATATTTGTCTTCACCACTTCCCGACCTCCTTCCTTCCACTAATCAGCTCTCATCTCTCCCCACAGGCTGAGTCTTCCTCTGGCGAGTGACGCCTTTCTAAAACTGTGCTCCTTATTTTTGGGATTAATAAACTGTTTAAATGTAGCTTCTTTGTGCCATGCGTTTTCTCTCTGGTGTGGCACCCTGCACGTGAGCTGATCTTTCTATCAGTATGACAGAACGAGCCAGCCAGAACGTAAGCTCAGCGGGGGCTGCATCAGCGGAACACTCCGCTCTTCACCACTTTGATGTCAAAGAGAGGCAGGTGGCCGTGCTCACACAACAGTCGCACACAATTACGCAGCAGCTGAGCACGGTCACAGAGCATTTGACCCATATGTTTCATTTGGGCCATTCCTCTCCACCTGTTGCCCTTGTTTCTTCCACCATCCGCCAAACAACTTCCATTCCCTCACCTGTCCCATACGTGAGAGAGGTGGGGAAATTTAAGGGCTTTCTTTGCCATGTTCAGCTTTATCTGGGCCAGGTGGGCAGGGAGTACCCGGACGAAACCTCTAAAATTCATTTCATGACCCTCCTGCTGCGAGACCAAGCCCTTAGTTCGGCCCAGTCCATCCTCGACAGCACGGAGGGTCCCAGCTACACATTTGATAGATTTGTTAGTGAATTCTCCCGTACCTTTGACCAAACAGAACGTGAGGGCAATATAATGAGCCGCCTCATGTCTCTCCGTCAGGGAAGCCAGTCTGCCGCCGACTACTCGTGGTTGTCGTGGCAGACTCTGGATGGAATGACTTTGCGTTACGCAGCATCTTCCTCCAGGGTTTAAACGCCAACCTCCATGACGACCAGGTGGTTCATGCTGTTCCCTCCTCTCTAGACAGTCTAATCAATCAGGCTGTTGGTTTGGGCAACCGGTACTGCGAGCGCGCAAAGGAGCGCAAATTTTTCTCTCACCCACCCGTCCCTCATGTGCCTGTCCAGGCTACTGACACAGGTGGAGCCAACTCCTCCTCCAAACCAATGGTGCTCGGCCAGGCCCGTCTGGCTCTAGAGGAGCACCAGTGGCAGAGGAGAGCCGGTGCATGCATGTACTGTAGCTCCTTAGAGCATAAACTGAACGACTGCCACCTGAAGCCAAAAGACGCCGCCCATCAGTAGCTGTGGGGGGTCTAACGGGAGGGACTCTTATTCATCTCCCCAGTAACTTCATTTCGGCCCTTATCCAGTTGCCGGGGGTCGAGAGGAAGGTTATGGCTTTGATTGATTCAGTGGCAGAACAGAATTTTGTTTCTTCCCGGCTCAAGCGGGAGATGGCTATTCCCGTCACTAAATTATCTATTCCACTGAATGTCACGACCTTATCAGGTGGTAACATGGCTTCAATCACCGAATGCACAACGCCGATCTCCGTTCTTCCGCCATTCTCCCAAATCCATCCTCCCCGGTGGTCTTGGGGTACCCTTCGCTCCAGAGGCACAACCCCATTATTAATTGGACACAAAGCTCAATTTCCTCATGGAGTCCCTTCTGTTTATCATCATGTCTCAGTTTGGCCAAGTGTTCACAGTCCTTACCCATCTCATCCCCTCCGGTGGAACCGTCGGACCTCAGCCTCGTACTCGAGGTCTATCATGACCTTGGGGAGGTCTTTAGCAAGTCGAGAGCACTCTCTTTACCACCTCACCACTCATACGACTGTGCCATAGATCTCCTCCCGGGTGCGCGGCTGCCATCCAGTCGACTCTATAGAATCTCTGGGCCGGAGAAGGAGGCGATGGAGAGATATATTAAGGACTCGCTGAACGCCAGCCTCATTCGGCCTTCATCGGCTCCTCTTGGAGCAGGTTCTTTTTTGTCCGAAAGAAGGACGGATCTCTGCACCCGTGTATTGATTACCGAGAATTAAACACAATTACCATCAAAGACAAATATCCTCTGCCCCTGATCAACTCCGCGTTCGAGCTCCTTCAGTACATGCGAGTGTTCTCCGAACTGGATTTACGCAATACATATCACTTAGTCCGTATTCGCGAGGGGGACGAATGGAAGACTTTCTTTAAAGCACACTTGGGGCAATTTGAGTACCTAGTAATGTCTTTTGGATTCCCCTACGCCCCCGCCGTCTTCCAACGCCTCATTAATGACGTCCTCCGCGATATGTTGGATCAATTTGTTTTTGTTTGCTTGGACAATATCCTATTTTTTTCCCGCACGCCAGAGGAACACACAGTCCATGTCAGGGCGATGTTACAATGGCTCCTGGAGAATCAGCTTTTTGTAAAGGCCGAAAAGTATGAGTTTTCCACCTGCTTCACTTCTTACCTGGGATTTATTGTGGCGGAGGGGTAAGTGAGAGCTGACCCGGCCAAGGTGAAGGCTTTGCTGGATTGGCCTATGCCCCACTCCCTTAAGGAGCTTCAATGCTTCTTGGGGTTTGTGAATTTTTATCGCAGGTTCATCAGGAACTACAGTGGGGTAGCACAGCCTCTTACGCAGCTTACCTCTTTTAAGGTGCCATTTCTCTGGTCCGAGGCAGCCGAACAGGCTTTTTCCAAATTAAAGAACCTGTTCTCTAATACCCCCATCTTGGCCTAGGTGAACCCACAACTCCAGTTCACCCTGGAGGTGGATGCTTCTGACTCGGGGGTGGGCGCTGTCCTCTCACAGCGCTCGACCTCCGACCAGAAGCTCTGACCAGAAGCTCCACCCATGCGCGTATTTCTCTCGGCGGCTCACCCCAGCTGAGAGGAACTACGACGTAGGGGATTGAGAGCTCCTAGCTATTAAGTTGGCTCTGGAGGAGTGGAGGCACTGGTTGGAGGGAGCAGTCCATCCTATCGTCATGTGGACCGACCACAAAAATTTAGAGTACCTCCGGACAGCCCGCCGACTCAACGCCAGGCAGGCCCGCTGGGTCTTATTCTTCCTTAGATTCAATTTTACCATCACATAAAGACCTGGCTCACTAAACATCAAACCGGACGCTCTCTCCCGACAATTCAGCACTGACCATCCAGCCCCCCGTCCCTCTCCCAGCCTATTGTGTTGCCTTCATGCATCCTTGGAGCCCTTACCTGGGAGATTGAGCAGTGGGTCCGACAGGCCCAGTCCACGGAACCCAGACCGGGTGGAGGACCTAGCGATCGCCTGTTTGTCCCGGCCGGCCTCTGCAGTGATGTCATCGGGTGGAGTCATTCCAGTCACTTTGTCGGACATCCTGGGGCCTCCCGGACAATTTTTTTTTTTTTTTTTTTTTTGTTACTTATTTGTACCCGTAGGTAGACTTGGTTTGCAGTCTGGTGACAAGCCACCAGCTGCTGGTCGCTGCGTGCGCGAGCGCCCTAAACCTACATGTTTTTGGTGTGCAGGAGGAAACCGGAGAAATCCCGGAGTAAACCCGCGCAACACGGGGAGAACATGCAAACTCCACACAGCTCACTGTTGGTCGGGGGCTGGGATCGAACCCACGATCTCATGATCCCCGCGATCCCCCGGCCGAGGGTAAAACTGTGCTGCCACAGTGCTAAACCACTGCGCCACCGTGCAGCCCATGCACGGTGGCGTGCATGGGCTGCCCGTGCATGGGCTGCCCAGCCCGTGCAGCCCTGGACGATAGATCTAGTCCAGCAAGTGTTCTGGTGGCCCATTCTGCGGACAGACATCTGGGACTATGTGAAAGCCTGCCAGGTGTGCGCCTGTAATAAAGCCGACTCCTCACCTCCTGCGGGCCTGCTCCATCCGTTACCTGTCCCCAGCTGACCTTGGTCCCACATCGCCTTGGACTTCGTCACAGGCCTTCTACCTTCTCAAGGTAATACCGTAATCCTCACCTTAATTGACCGCTTCTCCAAGGCCATCCACCTGGTGTCCCTCCCCAAATTACCCTCCGCTTCTGAGACCGCCAAATTACTGACCAATCACGTCATCCATCTTCACGGAATTCTCATGGACACTGTGTCTGACCGGGGCCCACAGTTCACTTCCCATATCTGGAGATCCTTCTGCCACTCATTGGGCGCAACAGTCAGCCTCACCTCAGGATTCCATTCACAAAGCAATGGGCAGGCTGAGCACGCCAACCAATCTCTGGTGGCCGCCCTCAGATGCATAGCTTCCTGCAACCCCACTACATGGAGCACCCATCTTACCTGGGTGGAATACGCCCATAATTCAGCAGTTTCTTCAGCCATTGGACTCACGCCCTTTGAGGCATCCATGGGGTATACCCCTCCCTTATTGCCCATGGCAGAGAGGGAGGTTGCTGTGCCATCCTTGGGGGCCCACGCCCGCTGCTGACATCGACTCTGGAGAGCCACTCGAGCAGCCCGCCTCTGCACTACAGAATGGAACCGCCAGTATACAGACCGTAAGCGGGTCCCAGCACGTAAATATACAGTTGGGCAGTGCGTGTGGCTATCGGCGGACCAAGTGCCCTTGAAGAGGGAATCTAAGAAACTATCACCTCACTTCTTGGGCCGGTTCACCATCTCCCAGATAATCAATGATGAAACAGTCCACCTAGAGCTCCCACGGACACTTCGTAGCCATCCGACATTCCATGTCTCCAAAATCAAACCCCTCTTTACCAGCCCTCTCTGTCCCACCCCAAAGCCGCTCCTCCTCCCCAGATCCTCGACGGCCAGACCACCTACATCGTCCAGAGAATTCTGAATGTTCGCTGTCGGGGCTGAGGCCTGCAATACCTCGTCCACTGGGGGGGATATGGCCCCAAAGAAAGGTCTTGGATCCCCAGATCCTTCTTTCTCCACAAAGGGATGGTCTGGGCCTTGCACAGAACCCATCCTAACAAGCCCAGTGGACCACCAGGAGGCACTTCTTTGGGAGGGGGCATTATCATGATCAAGTGAGCATGCGCCCTCCTCCCTTGCTGTGAAAGTTTCCCCACCTCCGCAAGTAATCACTACACCTGCGTGAGTGGACGCACCTGCTATCTCCACCTAGCCAGCGCTTATAAAGATCCACCTGCAAAGGCTTCAGTGCTGGCTTGTTGGGTATACAGTCTGTTAAACAAGCAAGCGAGTTATATTTCTACCGTGAGGATTAATTGTCTAATTCCCCTTTTTTCTCCTCTTCCCAGGTTGCTGCAATCTGTGTGGTGCATCTCCGGGGATCGTTGTGCACTCACCAGCTCCATCATCCTCATCTCTGCTTCAGCTGCCTGTTTCCACCCGGTTAGACACCACCTTAGCTCATCTCCTTCCCTACTCCCTGCCAGCCTCATCCTACTGGTTCGTCTATCCCTGCTGGGTTTCTCTGTTGGGTTCTCTGCTCAACACACGTAAGTGGCATATTTGTCTTTATCACTTCCCGACCTCCTTTCTCCCACTAGTCAGCTCTCGTCTCTCCCCACAGGCTGAGTCTTCCTCTGGCGAGTGACGTCTTTCTGTAACTGTGCTCATCATTTTTGGGATTAATAAACTGTTTAAACATAGCTTCTCTGTGTCGTGCGTGTTCTCTCTGGTGTGGCACCCTGCATTTGAGCTGATCGTTCTATCAATATGACACACACATCCTAGTAAGATAACACTAAACAGTGCTACTCTCATTGACAATAGCTTTACAAATGTTAAAGAAAAGAAGATAACCAGTTGTCTCATTATGGATGATGTAAGTGATCATTTGCCTGTTTTTCTTGTTTTGGATATAGGTTTGGAATCCCTTAATGAGACAATTACCACATTTTTTTACAAGACGTGTAAATAATACAGCTATTGAAAATTTAAGAACTGATTTAAAAATCCAGGATTGGAGCAATGTTTATGTTGATGATATTGATCAAGCCTATGATGAATTTATTTCTATAATATCTAATTTGTATGATTTGCATTTCCCCCGTTGTCAAAAGTATTTAAATACAACATAAGCCATGGATAACCAGAACTTTACAAAATGCCTGTAAAAAGAAAATGTTATATAAAAAGTTCCTGAAGCTAAGAACAGTGAAAGCTGACACAAAAGTATAAAACCTATAAAAATAAACTAACAAGTATTTTAAGACATAGTAAAACAAATATATTATAGTAAATTATTTGAAAAGAACAGAAATAACATTAGCAATACATGGAGATTATTAAATAAAATAATAAAAAAGGACAGATCCTGTGAAAATCATATATCCTATTTATACTCTGGAAATGAAGTTATTACTGGCAATAATTTAATCGCTGATAAATTTAATGAATATTTTATTAATGTTGGAAAGAAAATAGCTGACTGTATCATAGCTCCATAAGATGCTGATGAAGTTCACAATATCGTCAATATAAATGCTCACTCTTTGTTTATTGCTGATACTGATGAAAAATAATATTTTGAAATTGTACACATATCTAAAAACAAAAAATCAACAGATTGTAATGGTCACAGTGACAGTGACAGTCACAAATACAAATATAAAATACGCTGTTAACGTTTTGCTGGCTGTTTTTTGGCCTATCTTCGCCGTGGACATCCTTCATCCCGAACCCTCACCAAGTCCATAACCTGGAGTGGAATTTGACTTGGACTGATGTGTTGCTGCTGAGCATACGGTAACTCCATGCTCTACGGTCTGGCCCCGTCCTCTTCTAAAAACTTTGTAGTGTTCACCGTTGTAGCTGCAGACGCCCCAGCCAACTGTGGCCAAGAACCAGAGGCATCTTGGGCTAGCATGGTGTCGCTCGTCTGCATGTGTACCAACCCTGGGCCAAAACTGGTCAACTTGACCGCTGTGGCGTCAAGTAGCTCTTCGTACTGTTTGCTCCCAGTGTCCATCGGGGGCGCGCGGGGTCATTTCTCCCATGGTTTCCCAGGGTAAAACAAACGGCACACCCTGGCGTAATGATTCCAGCGTCCACATCTACCACAACATTTTGCTCTAGCTGGGCATTTCTTAGCTTTATGGCGGTGCGTCGCGGACCCACAACCCCTGCAACGGCAGTTTCCCAGGGCAGATCTTTGGCTGGCAGCATTGACTTCCCAAAAATCTTCTTCCGAGCAATCCTCACTATCAGGGTCTGCAACATTAGCTGAGGCAAGTGGCTCCGGCTGTTTTTGTGGCTGGTGCCAATTTAGCTCCACAGCTAGTTTAACAGCTGCTTCCCACCAGAGAACTACCTCCATTGTTTTAGCTAACATTAAGTAATTAGGCACCATTAATAGCCTAGCACACAGCTCAGCATTACACGTGTTCTGCTAGTTGATCGCGTACCATTTCATCTTCAAGTGGTCCAAAATGACACTGCTTCAAGTCAATGACATATTGGCGAATAGGCTCACCTACCCACTGATATCGCTGCGGAAAATGAATCCTCCGGACAGTCACGTTGTCTGGGGTGGAGAAACGTTTAGCTAGCAGCTTCACAATGTCCTCACATGAGTCCACCGTGACGAGTGTCCGCAGGACTTTTAGCCCTCCATACCCAGGTTGTTAATGAGCAGCGCCTGCTCTCTCACCTTATCGAGTTCCCTGAGGCCCAGCGCCGTAACATATGTCTGATAGGCCTGTGGTTCACCCGGGAGCTTGAGAAAGGGACAAAGCGGAGTGATGCACGCCTCCATGAGTTAATCCTCATTGCCAAATGTTATGTATGGAAATACCTGGGTGGAGGATGAGGCAGGATAATAGTTGATGAACACAGCTTCATTAGATGAACCATTTGCAAGTAGCACACGGTATGCACCCAGCATTTGCATCCGGCAAAAGAGACCACAAGATGGTGCCTTTGCCTTATATATAGGCAGTGCAGTGACATGACAGGAAGTGCATGTCACTACACCACACTTGACAATAAGGTGCCGGAACCTGACACCACAAGCATGTGTTGAGTAGAGCCAGTTTCAGGCGATGTTGCTTTGGAACAAGTTGAGAGGACTGAGGAATGGGGCGGACATTGGACGGATTTACCTGCAACTTATTTCGATGATGTGATGAGGATCTGACTCTGACTATGGTGTGAATGGAGAAAGCAGTGGCAGGAGGGAGCAATGGTGGCTGGAGGTTGTAGGGAGAGCTGTGGCAGGGGGTGGAACACTGAGTTTAGGCGGGGGGGGGGGGCTGAGGATGGAATGTAAAAAATCAATTGCATTCCATCCTCAGCCAACCCTCCCCCCATCCCCATCCCCACGGCCTCACCTCAGTGTTCCACCTCCAGACACTATCCATCAAGTGGAGGACACCATTTTGGAGGATCACTGCATAACCATTCATTACCTAGCTCAAGATGTCAAGAGCAGAGTGAGGTCTGTGAAAAAAAATCATTCATGACCATTTATACATGCGGAAGTTGTCTGCACAGTGAATTCCATAGTTACATACACCTTTCCAGAAGCTGGAACAAGTCACATGCTTTCTCTTTTGGTCATGTGCCAAGAAAATCAGGAGGACTTCTTTGACAGACTAATCATACAGGATGAAACATCGGTCCATTGCTATGATCCGGAAACAGTCAAAGCAATGGAAGCATTATGACTTACCACCTCCGAAGAAGGCACATGTTTAACCTTTGACTGGCATGGTCATTTGGGACCAGCATGGAGTATTGATGATGGATTTCCTGGTAAAGGGTACCACAATTACCGGGACTTACTGCACTTCACTTCTACAGAAATTACGGAAGACCATCAAAACTGAGAGGCATGGCATGCTGACCAAAGGTGACCATATTTTGTAAGTCTCAACTTGCATGATGCCCAGACACAAGCATGGTGCTGCAGTTATGAAATTCTTCCTCACCCCATTTGCTCTCACAACCTCGCACCATCTGACTTCTACCTCTTTCAACCATGAAGTCATTTTTGAAGGGCAAGCACTTCCAAGAGGATGAAATGCTGATTTCCAAGGTCAAGTCTTGGCTTCTAACGAGGGCAACTCAGTGGCGCAGTGGTTAGCACTGTGGCAGCACAGCAAGAAAGTCATGGGATCAATCCCACCCCTGACCATCGTGGGTTTGATCCCACCCCCTGACCATCAGTGACCCTTCTGTGTGGAGTTTGCATGTTCTCCTCTTGTCTGTGTGGGTTTACTACGGGTACTCCGGTTTCCCCCCACAGGCCAAAAACATGCAAGTTAGGTTAACTGGAGACTGTAAAGTGGCCCTAGGTGTGAGTGTGTGTGTAAATGGTGAAGGGATTGGCGCCGTACTGTGGCTGCTTCATCCAGGTGGATGCTGTGAATTTGCCTCTGGGATAAATAAAGTACACAAATAAAAAAATACAACCGGCAGACTTCTACAGGTGAAGTCTCCACAGCTGCATGAAGAGATGGAAGAAGTGTATGACCCTTTGTGGTATCTACTGCACGAGGGGGGCTGAAAAGTTCATAGTGGTCAAATCTGACCAAATGTGGTTTATTTTTCAACGTAGTCTTCCTTCCAGTTTTCAAGATCCTGCCAAAGATAGGATGCCCACCAAAGTTGCAAAGCCTCATCAAATCGTTTCACACCAACATGCAGGGGATAGTGCAGCACGACGGCAACGTCTTAGAGCCATTCAACATATGCAGCGGAGTGAAACAGGGCTGTGTACTTGCACCAACCCTCTTTGGGATTTTCTTTGCTATGCTGCTGAGGCATGCCTTCAGCACAGCAACGGAGGGAATCTACCTGCACACAAGATCTGACGGCAGGCTTTTCAACCTCGCCCGCCTGAAAGCCAGAACCAAAGTACGCAAGGCTCTAATCAGAGACATGCTGTTCGCAGACGACACTGCAATTGCAACCCACACACAGCAGGAACTTCAGACCCTGATGGACCGCTTCTCCCAGGCATGCAAGGACTTCGGGCTTACCATCAGCCTGAAGAAGACTAACGTCTTGGCGCAAGGCACGGAAGCACCACCAACCATCACCATTGACGACTACGAGCTGGAGGTCGTGAATCAGTTCACGTACCTCGGGTCCACGATCAGCAACAACCTCTCCCTTGATACAGAGATCGACAAGAGGATTGGAAAATCAGGCTTTACACTCGCTTGCCTCACCACACAAGTGTGGGAGAATCCCAAACTCTCTGTCAAGATGAAGATGGCAGTGTACAGCGCCTGCGTCATCAGCGCACTGCTCTATGGGAGTGAGACGTGGACAACATACGCCCAGCAGGAAAAGAGACTGAACTCCTTCCACTTGCCCTGCATTCGCCACATCCTGGACATATCCTGGCAGGACAAAGTGCCCAACACAGAAGTTCTGTCCCGCGCCGGCCTTGCCTCCATGTTCAATCTACTCAGGCAGCGCAGGCTCCGCTGGCTAGGCCACGTTCACCGTATGGAGGATGGCAGAATCCCCAAAGACGTCCTCTACGGAGAACTGGCGACTGGCAGGAGAGACGTTGGCCGCCCACAGCTGCGCTTTAGAGACGTCTGCAAGAGAGACATGAAGGCCCTGGAGATCAACACAGAGTGCTGGGAGGACCTTGCAATGGACCGCTCCAAATGGAGAGGCACCCTGACCAGACAGCTCAAGACGGGTGAAGAGAGATTAACTGCTGCAGCAGATGAAAAAAGGACCCGCAGGAAGAACCGCCACAGACCCAGCAGCACGGAGACCACCCACAAGTGCGACCTGTGTGACAGGGACTGCCATTCGCGCATCGGCCTGTTCAGCCACAGGCGGTGCTGTTCCAGCAGAGTAGACGTTTAGGATTCTCTTCCATGGTTATCATAGACCGACGGAGGCCGACGACAAACTTCCTTCCGGCCCACATACTTCTTCCATCGATGTTGCAGGGCTTGGATCCCTGTGGTTGAAAAATAAACCACATTTGGTCAAATTTGACCACTATGAACTTTACAGCCCCCCCATCCCTCTTGTATGTATAGAAAGACTAATAACTTTAATAAGTTTGGTTCCTCTCAGTCCATGGGAAATGAGTCAGGGGAAATCTTTAATAATGAACAGCCCTCATACTCAGAAATCTCTATGTGCCTGCTCAACCTGATATCACTAAAACTCATAGAAAATGCACGTTTTCCACTCCATTAAAAACCTGTATCTGCTTGTAAAACAACAAAAATATGTAACTGAGATACGGAATAGTAATGGAGTAGATATGGACAAATACCTTCACTCACTGCACATGTGCAAATTCATTGTCATTCTGCGCATGCATGAAAAGAACGCATCGTTCTCACGGCGTATGAGCAGAACAACATCCATTTTAACAAAGCTTCTACACTCACTCGGTTGGTGGGTTACCTACGGTTTCAACAAACAGGCCATGAGTTCACGCCCCACACTGACCTGTTTATCATTAGCCTTTTGTTTTCTTATTAAAGACAATGATAGAAAGGAGATGTTTTTACATTTATGTGTTTCGACTGCCCACTGCAGATGTGCAGATAGATGCATCCGCCCCACAACCGGGAGGTCATAGGTTCAAATCCTGGCCGGGTCATACTAAGACCATATGAAAATGGTACTTCCCTGCCTTCTAGCTTGGTGCTCAGCATAATAGAATGGGGAAAGGAGAAGCTGTTTGTGGTGGCGCTTTGCATGGCAGCAACCCCTCTGATTCTACATGTGATTAGCATTGGAGAAACGTAATTTTGTTCTACTATACAGGATTGGATGTATGGACTGAATGACAAGAGAGATGTCTTCTTCTTCTTCTTCTTCTTCTTCTTCTTCTTCTTCTTCTTCTTCTTCTTCTTCTTCTTCTTCTTCTTCAGTCTTCATCAGAAGTCTTCATCTTCTGATGAAGACTGCAATGGACAGTCAAAACATGTACAGGTAAAAACATCTCCTTTCTATCATTGTCTTTAGTAAGAAAACAAAAGGCTAATAATTAAAAAGAAGACAAAATGAATATACTTGAGCTGTTTATCACTTTGGCTTTTTTTTGGTTTTTTTTGCATTTTTCACTCCACTAAAGGTTAAGGTTAGTAAAAGGTTAGGTTTAGACCCCATCTCCTCTAATAGACAGCCTAAATCATGGCCCCTCTACTTCCACATATGGGACCTTACTTCAGAAAAAAAAAAAAAAAAATCTGCATTGAAGTGAACGGCAAAAGAGAAATTGTCTTTATGATGTTTGTCAATTTTAAAGATAGTTCTCCACATAACACTGTGGGTTGTTGTCTAACTATTAAAGTATGAGGTTGTGAAAATACATAAATTGAAAGGCTACAAACGCAGACTCATGAAAGCTACATCATCATTTTCAAAGAGCAGCCAGGCTAAAGAAACTAACAGTCCTCTGGATCAGCTGCGGCTCTAAAAACAATACATGTACAGTGGGGGAAAAAAAGTATTTAGTCAGCCACCAATTGTGCAAGTTCTCCCACTTAAAAGATGAGAGAGGTCTTCAATTTTCATCATATGTATACCTTAACTATGAGAGACAAAATGAGAAAAAAAAAATCCAGAAAATCACATTGAAGGATTTTTAATGAATTAATTGGTAAATTCCTTGGTAAAATAAGTATTTGGTCAATAACAAAAGTTAATCTCAATACTTTGTTATATACCCTTTGTTGGCAATGACAGAGGTCAAACATTTTCTGTAAGTTTTCACAAGGTTTTCACACACTGTTGCTGGTATTTTGGCCCATTCCTCCATGCAGATCTCCTCTAGAACAGTGATGTTTTGGGGCTGTCGCTGGGCAACACGGACTTTCAACTCCCTCCAAAGATTTTCTATGGGGTTGAGATCTGGAGACTGGCTAGGCCACTCCAGGACCTTGAAATGCTTCTTATGAAGCCACTCCTTTGTTGCCCGGGCGGTGTGTTTGTGATCATTGTCATGCTGAAAGACCCAGCCACGTTTCATCTTCAATGCCCTTGCTGGTGGAAGGAGGTTTTCACTCAAAATCTCACGATACATGGCCCCATTCATTCTTTCCTTTACACGGATCAGTCGTCCCGGTCCCTTTGCAGAAAAACAGCCCCAAAGTATGATGTTTTCACCCCCATGCTTCACTGTAGGTATGGTGTTCTTTCTCCTCCAAACACGACAAGTTGAATTTTTACCAAAAAGTTCTATTTTGGTTTCATCTGACCATATGACATTCTCCCAATCCTCTTCTGGATCATCCAAATGCTCTCTAGCAAACTTCAGACGGGCCTGGACATGTACTGGCTTAAGCAGGGGGACATGTCTGGCACTGCAGGATTTGAGTCCCTGGCGGCGTAGTGTGTTACTGATGTAGCCTTTGTTACTTTGGTCCCAGCTCTCTGCAGGTCATTCACTAGGTCCCCCCATGTGGTTCTGGGATTTTTGCTCACCGTTCTCGTGATCATTTTGACCCCACGGGGTGAGCTCTTGCGTGGAGCCCCAGATCGAGGGAGATTATCAGTGGTCTTGTATGTCTTCCATTTTCTAATAATTGCTCCCCCAGTTGATTTCTTCACACCAAGCTGCTTACCTATTGCAGATTCCGTCTTCCCAGCCTGGTGCAGGTCTACAATTTTGTTTCTGGTGTCCTCTGACAGCTCTTTGGTCTTGGCCATAGTGGAGTTTGGAGTCTGACTGTTTGAGGTTGTGGACAGGTGTCTTTTATACTGATAACGAGTTCAAACAGGTGCCATTAATACAGGTAACGAGTGGAGGACAGAGGAGCCTCTTAAAGAAGAAGTTACAGGTCTGTGAGAGCCAGAAATCTTGCTTGTTTGTAGGTGACCAAATACTTATTTTACCAAGGAATTTACCTATTAATTCATTAAAAATCCTTCAATGTGATTTTCTGGAATTTTTTTTCCTCATTTTGTCTCTCATAGTTGAGGTATACCTATGATGAAAATTGGAGACCTCTCTCATCTTTAAAGTGGGAGAACTTGCACAATTGGTGGCTGACTAAATACTTTTTTTCCCCACTGTATGTTGTTTTTCTCCACTTTGGAGGCTTCTTTCATTGGTCAGAAAATAAGAGGTGAGCACTGAGACCACAATCACCATAATCTATTTTGGTGACATGTATAGTCCAAGACAAGCAGATGTAGACCATTAAGTGGTTTCAAAAAACTAAATATT
This sequence comes from Pholidichthys leucotaenia, assembly GCA_020510985.1. NCBI lineage: Eukaryota > Metazoa > Chordata > Actinopteri > Cichliformes > Pholidichthyidae > Pholidichthys > Pholidichthys leucotaenia. The sequence goes on from CM035847.1 coordinate 90,352,063, forward strand.
CCTTTTTTTAATATACAATAACCTACAACTTTAATTACATGGAAAATTATCTTTTAAGTTGACAAACATCATATGTGTAACTTGTGGCAAAATTTGATCAGGATCAAAAAGTTAATTTTTCTCCTACCATTCATTCCAATGGAAAGTTTTTCTAAAGTAATGTCCCATATGCAGAAGTAGACGGGGTGTGACTTGGTTCTGTATAAATTAGAAAAAGCGTTAGGGTTAGGTATCACCTCTAATGGTTAAAGAAAGAAAGAAAGAAAGAAAGAAAGAAAGAAAGAAAGAAAGACCTATGGGTAACCCCCACAACAGACTGGGACAAGCAGAGCGCTCAGCTGGAGCAATTGGCAGAACAATAGCTGATATCAATAGGCAGCCTCCCTTTGTCTAGTTCAGGCGCCAGTATCCTGCTGTTATTTATGACTTCCTGCTCTGTACTGCAATGCAAATGTCTTCCTGTCAGTAATCCTCCGATTGATGTATGTGACTCTCAAACGCAAATGTCCCATGCCTTCCTGCAGTTACTTTGATGATAATGTGCCTTTCATGTATTGTCTGTAACTGGGTATAAAAACTGCATATGCTCTGTAGCTCACTCTCTCTCTGACTACTGCTTCTGACGACACGCATTCTATGTCTCCTCACGAGAGCCTCCGGGCTCGCTCCGGCGCGCATGCATGGCGCTGGAGTGAGTTCTCGTGATGGCGGTATGATTAATAAACACCCTTGAAAACTCTCAGTTCGCCAATTATTATTTAATCATCGCCACAGACCCAACATTATTATACACAGCAGAAGGACCTATTTGACTGCAACCGTTGCATCAGTGTTGCCCATTTGTCAGTAAATGTTTAATTAAAAATTATTTATTTCATTATCTGGGTGTTTTTGTGTCCTGAGTTTGGTCATTAAGTCATTTCCGCCATTCTGCCCCACAAACATGGCAGTATTATTATTAAGTTTTCAATTTTTAGATACTCACATGGAAGGGAGGACTCGCAGTCCTGCAAAGTACAGTGGTACCACACGGGTGAAGCAGAAGCAGGGACTCCCGTCAACTACTGACCGGACAGGCTGGGTGTCCCTCCCCGCAAAGGACCGTTACCTGCCCGGTCGGGATGTTGCTTCTCCCAGCATGTTCTGTGCTGATACACTGGTGTTCTTTGTCAGACCTGGGTCCCCGCTGATGCGCTGCCCAGTCTGCTCACGCGCCTCATGTTCTCCACATATGCTGAATTATCCTTTAGACCTACGCAATCATGGCAACTTTATAGTGTAATTTTTTAAGCATTAAATCTTCAGTATTATCTTTTTCTAGTCAAATTTGTTGCTTTTTTGTTCCTTGTTTTCCTCACGGTGTGCTGTGGTTGCTGATGCCATGATGTCGCGTATTATCCAATCAGTACGGAGTCAATGCAAAACCACACCCACACCTCTAGAAACCAGATCATGAGGAAAGAGCAATGACTAATCTTTTAATGATAAAAATTACATATTTTGACTGAACAATTCCATACTTGGGGATGCACACCATCGTAACCTCAGCAAAACACGTATAAAATCTTAGGTCAGTCTGACAAACAGTTCAAGAGATATGCGTGGAACAGACACATAGACACACAGACAGACACAGACACAGACCCACAGAGATTTTGTGAATTTATACATAGACTAGTGCATGCCTGTGGAAAGCAAATATTCCTGTTTGAAACAGGTAGCCCAATCAGGGTTTACAGGCCCACATGTAGGCTGTGTTTGAAAGTGGAATACAGAGTTGTAGCCTATATGTATGCAATCACACATTTTACACTTTGACAAATATGAAAGGGACTGGACTGAGATTTATCTGACTGTGTGAATATTAATGACAGAATAACTGAAAATGAATAGGAATCCAATATTAGCCACTGTTTAAGAATCACTTGTTTATTTTTTTGCCAGATCACTTATTTGTGTGATCTTTCATGGCATATATTCATAATAGTGGCTCTTGCACTTTGGGGAATGGGAGTTGTTCAGTCACCATTATAATTTAGTTTATAGGTGTGTTTTATAGTCTATTGTCAATAAACTCATGCAGTACTGTAAATGATTGTCTGTCTCTCTGTGTTGGCCCTGCGATGGACTGGAGATCTGTTCAGGGTGTACCCTGCCTCTTGCCCAAAGATGCTGGGCGAGAGGCAGCCCCCCCAGCAACCCGAAAAGGATTAAACGGAAGAAGATGGATGGATGGAGTACTGTAACAGGACATGTTTACAAATATTTGAGACCCATTGTAGTGCATCCTTTTATATTTTAGCAATAATATAAGTACAAAACACCAAACATTATTATTATTTTTTTTTATATTTGTATTTTGTATACTTTATTGATCCCCAGAGGGAAATTCAGGGCATCCACGGTACGGCCCCAATCCCTTCACCATTCACGCACACACACAGGAGAATGACCCGTTTGGCTGCAACTGTTGTATCAGTGTTTGCTATTTGTCTGAAAATATTTAAAGAAAAATGATTTATTTCATCATTTGGGCATTTTTGCATCTTGTTGACATTTAGTCAAATTGTGCATATGTGTCTGCATATGATATGCAGTTGATCTGGCCATTCCGCTCCACAATCATGACAGTATTAAGTTTTTAATTTTTAGATACTCATGCGGGAGGGGGGACTCGTGGTCCTGCAAAGTACAGTGGTACCACACGGGTGAAGCAGAAGCAGGTACTCCTGTCTTCTACTGACCGGGCAGGCTGGGCGTGCCTCGTCCTTTGCGGGGAGGCAAAGGATCCCCGCAAAGGAATTTGCGGGGACGTAATCCAGGGACGTAGTCTCTCCAGCGTGTCCTGGGTTTGCCCCCGGGTCTCCTCCCAGTGGGACATGCCCAAAACACCTCAAGTAGGAGGCGTCCAGGAGGCATCCTTATGAAACCACCTCAACTGGCTCCTTTCGATATAGAGGAGCAGCGGTTCTACTCTGAGCCTCCCTCAGATGACTGAGCTCCTCACCCTATCGCTGAGAGTGAGTCCAGCAATCCTACAGAGAAAGTTTATTTCGGTCACTTGTATCCGCAATCTCCCTCTTCCGGTCATTACCCAAAGCTCATGACCATAGGTGAGGGTAGGAACGTAGATTGACTGGATTGAAATTGACTGTCAATGTAGATTGACATTGACTGTCAATGAAGCCAGATGATAGTAATCAATTAGCCAAGTTAGAAGCCTGTCTTAAGGAATTCAAAGCTTGGATGACTTGTAATTTCCTGCTATTAAATTCAGATAAGACTGAAGTCATTCTTGTTGGTCCAAAAAACCTTAGAAATACCTTTCCAAATCAAACTTTCAGTTTGGATGCAGTTACTCTTTCTCTTAATAGCTCTGTGAGGAACCTTGGAATTGTTTTTGATCAAGATCTGTCTTTCAATTCACATATTAAATTTGTTTCTAAGACTGCCTTCTATCATTTGCGTAATATTGCCAAGATTAGGAGCATCTTGTCTCAGAGTGATGCTGAGAAACTGATCCACGCTTTTGTCTTTTCTTTATTATCAGGCTGTCCTAAAACATCTTTAAAAAGTCTTCAGCTGATCCAAAATGCTGCAGCAAGAGTTTTAACAGGTACTAGAAAGAGAGATCATATCTCTCCGGTTCTGGCCTCCCTTCATTGGCTTCCCATAGAGTTTAGAATTAAGTTTAAAATCCTTCTTCTTACTTACAAAGCTCCAAACAATCAGGCTCCTTTTTATTTAAAAGATCTGATTCTACCGTATTATCCTAACAGAGCACTACGCTCCCAAAATGCAGGATTACTTGTAATACCTAGAATCTCCAAAAGTACAATGGGAGGCAGAGCCTTCAGTTATCAAGCTCCTCTCCTGTGGAACCAGCTGCCATTCTGGATTCGGGAGTCAGACTCGATCTCTGTTTTTAAGAATAGGGCTAAAACCTACCTTTTTGATATAGCCTACAATTAGGGAGGGATCATGTGTTTCTGAACCCTCCCTTAGTTATGCTGCTAATAGGTTTAGTCAGCCGGGGGACCTCCAATAATGCACTGGGCCTCACTCCTTTCTTCACTCTCAATGAAATATTTTTTTTTTTTTGCTGGTCATTAACATCTGTTTGTTCTCTCCCATAGATTGAGTCCCCATCGTGCTGTTTGCTCTCTACACGTCTGTTCTTTTCATCTTCTCTGTCCCCTCACCCCCCAGCCAGTCGCAGCAGATGACTGCCCCTCCCTGAGCCTGGTTCTGCTGGAGGTTTCTTCCTGTTAAAAGGGAGTTTTTCCTCTCCACCGTCGCCAAGTGCTTGCTCACAGGGGATCGCCTGATTGCTGGGGTCTTTCTGCAACTGTGGGGGTTCCCCCTACAGTTGATAGTGCTATGAGATGGCTGTTGTTGTGAAATGGCGCTATATAAATAAAGTTGAATTGAATTGAATTGAATTGAATTGAATTAAATCTACAGCTTTGCTTTAGAGCTCAGCTCCCTCATCACCACAACAGACCGGTACAACGTCTGCATCACTGCAGAGGCTGCCCCGATCCGTCTGTCAATCTCTCGCTGCATTCTCCCCTCACTCGTGAATGAGACCCCGAGATACTTAAATTCCCCCATTTGGGGAAGGAACTTGTCCCCAACCCAGAGAGGACACTCCTCCTTTTTCCCGCTGAGAGCAATGGACTCGGACTTGGAGGTGCTGATTCTCATCCCAGCTGCTTCACACTCAGTAATAAACCATACCAGCAAGGCCTGTAGGTCATTAGTTGATGAAGCCATCAGGACAACATCATCTGCAGACAACAGAGACGAGATCCTGTGGTCACCAAGCATGATACCCTCCATTCCTTGGCTGTGCCTAGATATCCTGTCCATAAAAATTATGAACAGGATCGGTGACAATAGGCAGCCCTGGTGGAGTCCAACTCTCACTGGAAACGAGTTTGACTGGGTGTTGGCGATACGAACCAAACTCTCGCAATGGTTGTATAGGGACCGGATTGCTCATAACAACGAGCTCGATGCCCCATACTCCTGCAGCACCCCCCACAAGAGACCCCGAAGGACATGGTCGAATGCTTTCTCCAATTCCACAAAACACATGTGGACTGGTTGGGCAAATTCCCACAAACCCTTGAGGATTCTCAAGAGGGTAAAGAGTTGCTCGATGTGCTATAGCCAGGACGAAAATCACATTGCTTCCCCTGGATTCGAGGTTCGACCAGCAGTCGGACTCTCCCCTCCAGTACACTGGCATAGATCTTCCCAGGGAGGCTGAGGAGTGTGATCCCCCTAAAGTTGGAACATACTCTCTGGCCCCCCTTTTTAAAAAGAGGAACCACCACCCCAGTTTGCCATGCCAAAGGCACTGTCCCCGACCTCCACGCAACATTGCAGAGGCATGTCAACCATGACAGCCCTACAACATCCAGGGCCTTGAGGTACTCAGGTCAACTCTCATCCACCCCCGGGGCCTGGCCACCGAAAAGTTTTTTAACCACCTTGGCGACCTCAGTCCCTGTGATGGGCGAGCTGTCCCCCTTGTCCCTAAGCTCTGCTTCCTCTGTGGAAGGCGTGTCATGGGATTGACGAGATCCTCAAAGTATTCTTTCCAATGCCCAACAATGTCCCCAGTCAAAGTCAGCAGCGCCCCATCCGCACCATACACAGTTTGGACAGGAGCTGCTTCCCCCTTCTGAGTCCCTGGACAGTTTGCCAGAATCTCTTCGAGGCAGACCGAAAGTCTTGTTCCATGGTCTCACCAAACTCCTGAGCTTTTGCTTTAGCTCACTGTCACTGCCCATGTGTGCAATGAAGTCCCCCAGTAGGGCAATGGAGTTTCCAAGAGGAGCAGTCTCCAGCACTCCAGTCAGAGACTCCAAAAAGGGTGGATACTCTCAACCATCATTTGGTGCATAGGCACAAATGATGGTCAGGACCCATTTCCCAACTCGAAGGTGCAGGGAAACTACCCTTTTGTCCACCGGAGAGAGCTCCAATGTAAAAGAAGCAAGCTGGGGGGATACAAGAATACCAACCCCTGCCTGTCGCCTCTCACCCGGAGCAACTCCAGAGTAGGCCAAGCTCTAGCCCCTCTCCAGAAAACTGGTTCCAGAACAGGAGCTATGCGTTGTGGTGAGCCCAACTATATCATGCCAGTATCTCTCAACCTCGTGCACCAGCTCCAGCTCCTTCCCCACCAGAGAGGTGACGTTCCACATCTCAAAATCCAGTTTTGAAAGTCGGGGATCAGACCGCAAAGGTCTCTGCCCTCGCCTGCCACCTAATCTGCATAGCACTGGACCCCCATGGTGCCTCCTGCAGGTGGTGAGCCCACTGGAGGGCAGACCCATGCAACTCCTTTGGGCTGAGCCCAGCCGGGTCCCATAAGCAGAAAACCGGCAACCAGGTGCTAGTCATTGAGCCTCTTCCCTGGCCTAACTCCAGGGCGGGGCCCTGGTAACCCCATACTGGGTGGGGTACACTGAATCCTTGATTTTTTTTATTTTTCATGGGACTCTTTTGGATCACTTTTAGTCTGGCCCTTCACCCTGGACCAGTTTGTCTTGGGAGACCCTACCAGAAGCAAATTGCCTCGGGCAATATAGCTCCTGGGATCACTAGGACACGCAAACCCCCCACCATGATAAGGTGGTGATCCTTAGGGGGACCTCCTGATGCATCCCCGGTAAAATGGGCAGAGCAAAAACACATCCGGGCATTTGGACTGAACTTGGCTTGATGTGAACTTTCAGTTGCAACAGGACTTGGGCTGTGACTGATGACTTTTCACAAGAACACAAGTCCACACAAGTACACATATTGAGTAACGGCCCATGTCTTCCAGGATCAAAAGAAGGATCAAAAGAAGGAAGCGCAGGAAGTGCAGGTTCACTTCCTGTATTTATAGTTTCCTGACCTCTTTAGTGATGTCACTGGAGAAGACCATCTATCAGGGAATTGTTTAGTTTATTTAAAATGGATTATTTGATTCTTGTGATGATTATCTGTATGGTTTAGTATGTCTGAAATATGATAATGTTTAGTGTTGGTAACAGTTGATGATGAAATTGAGTAACTATTATACATATTTCGTTTCCTGTTAAAAGCACCTTACCTGTACAAACAAGAAGGTCCAGAAGCAGCCATTTTGTGGAGAGGACAGAAGGTATTTACGAAGTAAATATAAGCTGGGCAATATAAGCTGTGGCTTCAGCCATCACCCATTTCGGATAACTCACGTGGAATTGTATAGTAGAAGGAGTCTTTGTCTAATTTGACCTTGTTGTTATATTATACAGTTTCTTTTAACCTGTAATGTACTATCCGAAATAAATAAAATTCATTCATTCATTCAAGTTGCTTTTAGTTTATTAGGAAGATTATTGGTCAGTGCATTAGTGTGCATGTGGCCTTATTTTTTTTTTTTGCTTTTTTAAGTTTAGGTATATTGAGTTGACTCACTAAACCTGTTGTGAGCACTACGAAGAAATGGACCAGTAAAGCTGAGGAGAAGCTGGAAACGTGCATGGAAATAACTGATTGGGGCATGTTTAAAGGAGCCACGCATGATTTGGATGAATACACGGACACTGTGAACTCATATATCCACTTTTGTGAGGAGAGCATTCTTCCATCGCGCACCAGGGTGAGGTACTCAAATGACAAGCCCTGGTTCACTGCTAAGCTCAGACAGATCAGGAAGGAGAAGGAAGCAGCGCTGAAAAGTGGAGACAGAGACTGCTACAGGGAGGTTAAATATTGGTTTAACAGAGAGCTGAGGAGAGCTAAATCTGTGTATTCTGAAAGACTCCAGCAGCAGTTCACTGCTAACGACTCGGCTTCTGTGTGGAGAGGACTGAGGCAAATCACCAATTATCGGCCTCAGGCTCCTAGAGGTCAGGATGACAAAGCCCTTTGTCTAAGACTGTCCCAACACTATGCCCGTTTTGACACCTCGTCAGCTGTGTCCAACTCCCCCCCTCCCTCCAGCTCCACAGCCTGGAGGGAGGCCCCCGGTCCAGACGGCGTGTCTCCCTCCACCCTGAGACACTGTGCGAAAGAGCTGGCTCCTTTCTTCACAGACATTTTTAACACCTCCCTTAAGCTATGCCACGTGCCGACCTGCCTCAAATCCTCCACCATCATCCCTGTCCCCAAGAAGCCACGGATCACTGGACTTAACGACTACAGACCTGTAGCGCTCACCTCTGTAGTCATGAAGTCCTTTGAGCGCCTGGTCCTGCCCCACCTCAAGTCCATCACCACTCCCCTCCTGGACCCGCTGCAGTTTGCCTACCGAGCCAACAGGTCTGTAGACGACGCAGTCAACCTGGCCCTCCACTCCATCCTGCAGCACCTGGACTCCCTGGGAACCTACGCCAGGATCCTGTTTGTGGACTTCAGCTCCGCATTCAACACCATCCGCCCCGCTCTGCTCCGGGACAAGCTGTCCCTGCTCAGCGTGCCTGACTCCCTCTGCAGGTGGATCACTGACTTCCTGACGGACCGGAGGCAGCATGTACGGCTGGGAAAGACTGTCTCAGACTCTGTTAGCATCAGCACCGGATCACCCCAGGGCTGTGTACTTTCCCCCCTACTCTTCTCCCTTTATACCAACTCCTGCACCTCCAGCCACCAGTCTGTCAAGCTGATCAAGTTTGCGGACGACACCACCCTCATCGGGCTCATCTCCAACGGCGACGGGTCCGCCTACAGGAGAGAGGTGGCCCAGCTGGCGTCCTGGTGCAACAACAACAACCTGCAGCTGAATGCTCTGAAGACAGTGGAGATGATTGTGGACTTCAGGAAAGTCACAACCCCTCTGCCCCCCCCTCACCCTCACAGGCTCTCCCATCACCACTGCTGATTCCTTCCGCTTCCTAGGCACCACCATCACCAGGGACCTCAAGTGGGAGCCGACCATCAGCTCCCTCATCAAAAAGGCCCAGCAGAGGATGTTCTTCCTGCGGCAGCTGAGGAAGCTCAAGCTACCCACCAAGATGTTAGTGCAGTTCTACACAGCCATCATCGAGTCCATCCTCACCACCTCCATAACCGTGTGGTTCGCAGGAGCCACTGCCAGGGACAGACTAAGGCTGCAGCGCGTCGTGCGCACTGCTGAGAAGGTGATCGGCTGCAAGCTCCCATCTCTCCAGGATCTGTACATCTCCAGGACCCGGAGGCGTGCTGGCCGGATCATAGCCGATCGTTCACACCCTGGTCACGTACTGTTTGCCCCTCTCCCCTCAGGTAGAAGACTTCGGTCCATTCAGACTAAAACCTCCCATCACATGAACAGCTTCTTCCCCTCTGCCATCAGACTGCTGAACACTAAGTGACTTATTGACTCTCGTGCACTATGTACAGCAGCTCAACCAGACTCATGTCAATCATCACTGTTTTCTTCTTGCATTACCGACTGCACTTTCAAGGTTCCAAGGTTCCAAGGTTCCAAGGTTGTCATAGCCAGGAGCGGCACTGGGGTTAAGCTCCCAGTGCTCATAAAATGCTCCTTATGGCATGCGTCTCGAAAAGCCTCTGACAACTAAGTCCAACTCCTAGCCTGCCCGTGTGGTTTAGTCTCTAAGCCCGGCGGAACTGCTTTTACTAATAGGAGAAGGGGCGAGGGCAGATCTCTGGCGCCTTAAAACCAGATGCTTCGGGAAGATGGTGGCTCGTCAACCTGGGAAGGTAGCCCATCTAGGGGAAGGTAAACCCTGATTTCAAACCTCCGCTGCCTTGCGGCATACTCGGTCACGGGAAAGGCTTCGGGAGTCAACCCTGAGGAAAAATCCGGAGTCGGAGCCCCTAAGGCAGTTCTATGTTGTGCTCAACATCGTTCTGGCAGCTCCTGCAATGGCGCTGGTGCAAAACTGTAGCAGCCCTGCTGTTCCTTTGGATTCATCAGTGACGTGGAGAGGGGGGACATGCTGCATGGGCAACATCTTATCCTCCATATCTTCCTGCCCAGGCTTGAATCCTACCAACGCCCAACGCTGGAAGGTAGAACACCGGATCACTGAAGATGACACTCCAGCTTCGCCTTTGGCGTAGACAAAACACGGGGAATGACAGTTACCGGTTATAAGCCACCGCTCAATTGGTGTAGAGCTCGGCGCCAGGGGTTATTCCCGACGGTGGGAGGGATCATCGGATCTCACTGGACAGCTACCGCCTGCCTCAAGCTGGGCAGCCCCCAGCCAATAAGGTGATGTCCCGCCACAGCTTGCTTTCCTCATTGGGTGCATGGGGATGAGGAGAAATCCGAACAGCAGGCTGAGAACTTTCGCACCAGGCAAGACAATAAAACAAAAGAGACCAACTCTAAAACTGGGAACTTGGAACGTCCGCACTATGATGACAGGACTCGCTACTAACCTCAAGGACATCAACGACACCAGGAAGACTGCCATCATCAATAATGAGCTGAAGAGACTGGGAGTGGATATCGCCACTCTCCAGGAAACACGGTTGGCTGACGCAGGCACACTGAGAGAGAAGGACTACACGTTCTACTGGCAGGGAAAGGGCAGTGACGAACACAGGGAACACGGAGTGGGCTTTGCAGTGAAGAACACCTTGCTGAAGATGGTGGAACCGAGCAGCACTGGCTCTGCTCGACTCCTCACCCTCCGCCTGAACACCACTCAAGGCCCAGTCACCCTCGTCAGTGTGTATGCCCCAACACTGACAGCCACACCAGAGGCAAAAGACGAGTTCTACGAGAATCTCGCAACAACTGTCAGGATCGTCCCCAACTCTGAACAACTCATTCTCCTTGGAGACTTCAATGCCAGAGTGGGTGCTGACCATGACTCCTGGCCCTCCTGTCTTGGACCTTTTGGCGTGGGCAGAATGAATGACAACGGACAGCGGCTGCTCGAGTTCAGCACATATCATGATCTGTGCATCACAAACTCGTTCTTCAAGACCAAGCCCCAACACAAGGTTTCCTGGCAACATCCACGCTCAAAGCACTGGCACCAGCTGGACTTGATCCTGACCAGGCGCACCTCACTGAAGAACGTGCTAACACCCGTTCGTTTCAGAGTGCAGATTGCGACACAGACCATTCATTGGTGTGTTGCAAGGTCAAGCTGCAGCTGAAGAAATTCCATCGTGCTAGACAACCTGGAAAGGCACGGATTGACACCAGCAAGATGGCTCAACCAGAACTTGTTGAGCAGTTTGCCTCCACCTTTGAGAAGGAACTTGGTGTACCACAAGAAGGAGAATCTGCAAAGCAGAAGTGGGAAGAGCTGCGAAACACCATCCACCGCACAGCCTTGGCTACCTTTGGGAGGAAGACCTCGAAGTCACAGGACTGGTTTGATGCCAAGTTGACCGAGATGACCCCCGTCATTGAAGCCAAGCGCTCAGCACTTGCTGAGTACAAGAAGTACCCAAACGAGAAGAATCTCCAGATTCTCAGGGCTGCGAGAAGCAAAGTTCAGCAGACTGCTCAGCGCTGTGCCAACGAGTACTGGACTCAGCTCAGCCAAGACATTCAAACCGCTGCCATAACAGGGAACATCCGTGGTATGTACGATGGCATCAAGAAAGCACTTGGTCCGGCTCAGAGCAAGACGGCCCCCCTCAAATCCTCCACTGGGGAGATGATCACAGAAAAGAACAAGCAGATGGAGAGATGGGTGGAACACTACTCCGACCTCTACTCCAGACAGAACACCGTGACACCGTCAGCCCTTGATGCCATCGACTGCCTGCCATCCATGGACGAACTTGACGCCGAGCCAACCATCGACGAACTCAGCAAGGCCATTGATAGCTTGGCCGCTGGTAAGGCACCCGGCAACGACGGCATACCCCCCGACCTGATCAAGCACTGCAAGACCGCCCTACTGCTGCCATTGCATGACGTCCTCTGCCAGTGTTGGAAGGAAGGTGCCGTACCACAGGACATGAGGGACGCCAAGATCATCACCCTCTACAAAAACAAAGGGGAGAGAAGCGACTGCAACAACTACAGGGGCATCTCCCTCCTCAGCGTTGTTGGCAAAGTCTACGCACGAGTTGTTCTCGTTCGTCTACAGAAGCTTGCCGAACGTGTCTACCCCGAGTCTCAGTGTGGCTTCCGCGCTGAGCGATCGACGGTAGACATGATATTCTCCATCCGCCAACTCCAGGAGAAATGCAGAGAACAGAACATGCCCCTGTACGTCGCCTTCATCGACCTCACCAAAGCGTTCGATCTGGTCAGCAGAGAGGGCCTTTTCAAGATCCTGCCAAAGATAGGATGCCCACCAAAGTTGCAAAGCCTCATTGAATCGTTTCACACCAACATGCAGGGGATAGTGCAGCACGATGGCAATGTCTCAGAGCCTTTCAACATACGCAGCGGAGTGAAACAGGGCTGTGTACTTGCGCCAACCCTCTTTGGGATTTTCTTTGCTATGCTCCTGAGGCATGCCTTCAGCACAGCAACAGAGGGAATCTACCTGCACACAAGATCTGACGGCAGGCTTTTCAACCTCGCCCACCTGAAAGCCAGAACCAAAGTACGCGAGGCTCTAATCAGAGACATGCTGTTCGCAGACGACACTGCAGTCGCAACCCACACACAGCAGGAGCTTCAGACCCTTATGGACCGCTTCTCCCAGGCATGCAAGGACTTCGAGCTTACCATCAGCCTGAAAAAGACTAACGTCTTGGCGCAAGGCACGGAAGCACCACCAACCATCACCATCGACGACTACGAGCTGGAGGTCGTGAATCAGTTCACGTACCTGGGGTCCACGATCAGCAACAACCTCTCCCTTGATACAGAGATCAACAAGAGGATTGGAAAATCAGCCTTCACACTCGCTCGCCTCACCACACGAGTGTGGGAGAATCCCAAACTCTCTGTCAAGACGAAGATGGCAGTGTGCAACGCCTGCATCATCAGCACACTGTTCTATGGGAGTGAGACGTGGACAACATACGCCCGGCAGGAAAAGAGACTGAACTCCTTCCACTTGCGCTGCATTCGCCACATCCTGGACATATCCTGGCAGGACAAAGTGCCCAACACAGAAGTTCTGTCCCGCGCCGGCCTTCCCTCCATGTTCACTCTACTCAGACAGCGCAGGCTCCGCTGGCTAGGCCACGTTCACCGTATGGAGGATGGCAGAATCCCCAAAGACGTCCTCTATGGAGAACTGGCAACTGGAAAGAGAGACGTTGGCCGCCCACAGCTGCATTTTAGAGACGTCTGCAAGAGAGACATGAAGGCCCTGGAGATCAACACAGAGCGCTGGGAGGACCTTGCAACGGACCGCTCCAAATGGAGAGGCACCCTGACCAGACAGCTCAAGGCGGGTGAAGAGAGACTGACTGCTGCTGCAGATGAAAAAAGGACCCGCAGGAAGAACCGCCACAGACCCAGCAGCACGGAGACCACCCACAAGTGCGACCTGTGTGACAGGGACTGCCATTCGCGCATCGGCCTGTTCAGCCACAGGCGGTGCTGTTCCAGCAGAGTAGACATTTAGGATTCTCTTCCATGGTCATCATAGACCGACGGAGGCTGACGACCGACTGCAGTATATGGTTCTCCACATTATCTGCTGCTCGCTAATATATTTAAACTGCTGAATAGTATTACTCATTCTTATTCTACACTTTATTGCATGCATAGTTTATTTCTTTTATTTTATCATGTTTAATGTTGCAGCATTGCACCGAGACAAATTCCTAGTTTGTGTACTACATGAACAATGGCAATAAATCTGATTCTGATTCTGATTCTGAGTTTCATCAAGTTAACCTTTTAGTTATGCCTTTTGATTCTGGATATGTTTTTGCACCTACACTGATGTCAATAAAGACTCTTATTATGGGAAAAGTCTGTCTTCTACCAATTCTTCAGTCACTCTGGCCAGGCTAGTTATCACAAACTCTAGCCAGCAAAATTTGATTTTTGTGTCTTCACAATGGATCTACAGGTTCAAACTCATAATTCAAACAAATTTTGAATATAAAGTATATGAAACAGTGTTGGGGTCCATGTGGACCCCAGGTGTACTGATTAATCAGTCTGGGCACATGTGCTGGTGAGTTTTAAGCCCTTTTCAGACATAAAATGTGCAATTTTTTTTTGCCACTAAACTGGCTTCATCCGCAACTGACACATTTGTTTGAGACATGCCTTGTTTTTTCCATGTACTATCCCAAAGGTACTGAGCACACAATACCTATGGTAAACTGTTTTTTTCCATATTTTTTTTCAATTCATTAGACAATTAGAAATTTGGGGAATCCAGTAAATAAACTTGTAGTTGATGTGATTTATGTGCAATCTGTAAATAGAAATCTGAACAGATGAGTTATAAAATAATTAGCACTCACGCAGACGAATGCTAAGAATTCACAAGCAAAAGATCAAAGATCATTTTAGTGTAAGGTTGTAAACCAAATTGGGCATTTTTTTTTATTTTTTTTTACCATGGTAATTAAAGAAGATTGCCTCACATTTGGGTTTAGTCTCGAGTAGTCATTGGAGGGTTTGCATTTTTTGGCACTTAATTTTTGTCCTAGTCCTGCTTGTAAAAACCTAGATAATGAATTGACTGTGAAGGACACCACTGAAAATCCTTCCCTTTCTGTTTCTGTCTCTGGTTCTGTTCTGAGGACTGTATCATATTCAGAACATCAAGGCTCAGCACATATAGGATAAACAATGCCACTGTCAAACCCATCACTTGGCTGCATCCCCAAATCAATTCCTCACACTCTTCCCGGATTAGCCATGGATGGCTTAATTGATTCAGCACAGTCAAGTGATCTTCAAACAAACAGGCTTTTCCAACTTGAAAAGGGAGTGACAGCCACCAAACCTGAACTCTCTGTAGATGACAAATCATTCCTGCAGGCGACAGACGTTATTCTTAACAATGGTGGCTGACTGCTGCTGGAAAGATATCCCTCGTCTGTCCTACATTCCTATAGGCTACTACATAAAAATGGGGCGAAGAGTGAAGCAGAACCAGCAACGCCGGGTCATTGCTGCTATTCACTTATCTAGAAGTCTTGAAAGATAAATTTCGCTGATAACCGATACGCCTCATGGTTGGCGTGTGCCTCAGAGCTGTTGACGAGAGTGAGATGAAGAGTCTTTTTAGGGGTTTTCCTGACTTTGCTTTTACACCACAGTGTAATCTTGGCTTGGAGCAGTATGATGACAGAAGGAGTGATTAACACCACTTCTTTCAGTCCAGTTAAAAGTCAGCCTCTCACAGTGGACATCATATTGTGCCCCAGTCTTAAGCAAGCAGTGTTCTCTTTGTGATGAGCAGTAATGGTAACTTACTCCCAGGAATATCATCTGAGACTATTGACACTACTCGTGTTCTACATTTCAGCATGTGGAAAATATTTCTTTGATATCATCGCTTGTATGCTAAATCAAGCTACATTTCCAATTTCACTTACAACCATAGCAATACTCTCAAACCGAAGGGAGGGAGCGATGTGTATCCACAGCTCAGTAGAACATCATAAGACAGGAAACAGGAGAGTATTTACTGCTCTGCCAGGAGAATGTGCTAGGACAGGTTTCTCCCACAGCAGGCAGGTGGATGGAGCTGAGAGATTGCAGAGGGAGGGGAGGTGGGAGTTGGATACAGACAATGTTAGGTTCCGAATCATGAGCATCAATTGAGATGGTATAAACTTTCACAGGGACTCTTACTTTACTTGAGGTATGCTTTAAAAGGGTCATTAACTACACCTTTTTCACATTTTAAGTGCTCACTCATGTCTTAATGAAGTGCTTGTGACATATTTTGTTCACATTTTCTTAATTTTTTTTTTAATTATTGAAGCAAACTTTTTTTTTCTTGGCTTTCTTCAAAAGCTCAGATTTATAGCCTTTCTCTTTAAGAAACAGACTTCATTTGTTCAACTCTGCCCTCCCTTTTACATCAGTTAGCCATTAGCTGATTAGCTTCTAGCCAGCCGGCTCCTTCCAGCTTGGATGACCGGTGCTAATTCAGTGATCCACAGTCGATTGTGTAGCTCTCATCACAGCCCATCTCCCAATAATTTTGCCCTGATTCAACAGCAAATCACTAACACTGTGCACCGGGCGCCTCCCTGATCACCGCAAACAACCTGGCCCGGGACCCGAGGCTGCTAGCCGAGCTAAGCTACCGAGCCACAGAATCTCAAAGGGCAGTGTCTCGCTCAGTGGGACTCTGCTCCGCTCCACTCCCACAGCTAGCTGGGGGATGCCCTGTCACGAGGCAGCTTTCCTATGCTGCACGCAAAAGCGGAGTGGAGTCACGCAGGACAGTGGGGGAGCTGGCTGTGAGAGCCAGCAGCCTCCAGCCAGCAGCCTCGGATCCTGGTGTAGGTGGTTGCTGTGACCGGCATGCTGGTGCTGGCGATTTGCTGTAGAATCATGGCAAAATTATTGGGAAATGGGCCGAAGTGATGCAAGGTATATTGTGGACTGTGGATTGGTGTGGAGGGTGAAACTGGGCATCCTGGCAGAACTAAAAACAATATCTGTCACAGGTCTGTGGTGGACCACTCCCAGTTACACGGGATGAGACTGGACATCCTGGCAGATAAGCATATCTGTCGCAAGGTCTGTGGTGGACTTTTGTCAGTTGGTGCATCGTGACATGCACTACACAAAGAGCAGAGATAAACAAACCTATCATCTGGTCAGTCACTGCAACAGATACTGGAGTCAGTCTGTCTTGGCCTGTCCTTGCCACTGACAATACCTCTATCTGCCAAGAATGTGCCGCTAGTCCGGCAAAAGCTAGCAGTACTCAAATACTTTGCAAGCAGTTTCATGAAATGGTCAGTCAGAAAGCAACTCATACTGGCTCGGGCGTCGCCCGGGTTAACAAGCCCAGGAGTTCCTGGTAGTGGAGGGCGAAGGACAGAGCTGCATGGAGAAATCTGATCAGACTTAAATGAAACAGTCATCGTCGCTCCCGACAGACTGCTATGATGATGATGATGATGAAGAGCTGAAGAAAATAACAATATGAGGCACGCTTGGTTTCAGCTTCCTGTTACCAGTATTAGCTTGGGGGCTAATAGCTCAGGGGCTAATAGGCTACCTTTAGCACCACTTCCATGTACATGACAGACAGCTAGGCGGGCCAATAATATAGCAGTGGACTGGTCTCAAGGGCGATGGTGGGTTGGCTTTTTCTAGACGTGATGTTAACATTTTCCACAAAAAAGACAAAAGCATTCCTGGTGTTTCTGGGAGAGAAAAATGAGATAAAGCCTGTGTTTTTTTTGTTTTTTTTTTGAGAGAATTGACTGTTTTGAAAATTTGAGGATAATTAGGTGACCAGTAGACTTATTTAAGACAGTTAAAACCTACAAACACCATTTTCCAGTCAGTGACCCCTTTAAAAAAGCAGAGGTGAAGAAGATTGAAGGGAACAATTTTAGATTGATATTAGCTTTTAAGTGCAATCAATTGCATCATTGAAATACTGTATATGTGTTTTCATATACTTGCTCCTAAATCAGCCTCAGGGAAAAAAAGCACACACCATGCATTATCTTTTTGTTCACTTTATTGAAAATAACTTACAAAGAACAATGTGAGAGCTGCGGCTCTATTGTAAGCAGTTTGTTTTTATTGATCAAATTTGTCAAGTTTCACTTCCTTGTTTTGCACACGGAGTTTACCCATGGTGCCAGCGATTCAGCTGCTGACCCCCTCCCCCCCTTTTCCCCAGTGGCACCTTGTGCTCTCCATGCCGAATTGTGGGACACATATATGCACATAAGTATATCACTGTATGATTCATATGTATACCACCTTAGGCTTCACATCTGAGACGGAACAAAGGACTGAGCAGCTCTGGAGATAACACGAGGATGTGAAAGTTTAGTCTTTGGCATGCAAAGAGACAGCCTTGGGGGATTTCGCCTAGCGGCCAGAGACTGGAGGTGGGGGGTGGTAAGATCGGGAGGAAATTACATTGTTACTGGGGATTAAGTGCCATGTGACTGTGAGTTTTGATGTCCTGGGTATAAAAGGGACAGATGTTGGGGGATTCATTCTCTTTCTGTTTTTGGATGATGTTGGAAAATGTGAATAAACCTGACTTGTGAAATAAACTCAGCCTCGTCCTTCCACATTCTCCACACTGGTGACCCTAAGACGTACCATGAGCAGAAGTAATTCCCCCGAGCCGGACTCGTCAGGAGCCTGCCAGGCGAACGCAGCCACAGTCAAGCTACCGGACTTCTGGCAAGACAACCCGTGCTCCTGGTTCCACTTGGTCGAAGCACAGTTCACCCTCCGGGGAATAACGGTAGATGACACGAAATTCTACCACGTTATTGCCAAGCTCGACAACCGCACAGCTCGACATGTGCAGAGCCTTTTGGAGCGCCCACCGGCCTACGACAAATACGGCGGGGTGAAGGCTGCGGTCATCCAGCGTTTCACTCCCTCAGTCCAGGAGAGAGTGGAGAGGCTCCTGGCTCTGAACGACTTGGGAGAGAGCACGCCCGTCGACCTGATGGAAGACATGCTGAGGCTGAGGGGTTCAGACGGTGATGACTTCCTCTTCACCCACATTTTCCTGAGAACCCTACCATCGGCCACGAGAGCGACCCTGGCCAGTTCACCGTTGATGGCCCAGCGGGACTTCCGCGCGCTGGCCCAGGAAGCACAACGGATTCTCAACGCCAGCAGACAGCGCGCGGCCACCGCAGCAGCGACAGAGCTCGGCGCGACGGCTGGAGACGGCAGGGGGCCAGAGGCGGCGGTAGCAGACCCACCGACAACGGCAGCGGCGAGGGCCAGGGATCGCGGAGGAGACGACCTCTGTTTCTACCATCGCCGCTTTGCAGAGAGGGCACGCAAATGTATACCACCGTGCCAGTTCAAGAGCTCGGGAAACGCCAAGGCCGGGGGTCGGTAGCAGCCGCGGCCCTCGGGGAAGAGAACAAGCTGCTCTACTTGATGGATGCGCGTTCGGGGAGGCAATTCCTCGTGGACACAGGCTCCCAAGTGAGTTTCATCATGCCTACGTATGCTGATCGGCTGGCGGGTCTCGGAGGTCACGGAGCGTCAGCAGCGAACGGCTCGAGGATTAAGACCTTTGGTGAGAGGACTCTGCTTCTGTCCCTACATGGCCGTACATTTGAGTGGACTTTTGTTATAGCTGCAGTGAGCTTCAATATGTTAGGGGCCGATTTTCTGTGCTCACATGGTTTGTTGGTTGATCTTGCTAATAGGCGCCTGGTTAATGCACTTTCTTTTTATTCTATTCCCTGTGCAGCCCGAGTGACCCCGCCCACAGCACAAGCCAACATCGCAACGGCAGGTGGTAATTTCCACACACTACTCACTCAGTTCCCAGCACTCACGGTTCCCACATTTTCAGCAGCTGTCGCTAAGCACGGAGTGGAGCATTTTATTACTACCACCGGACCTCCCGTTTTTGCAAAAGCTCGACACTTGGATGCAGCTAAACTGTCCATAGCGCGCGAGGAGTTCGCCAACCTGGAAAAGTTGGGCATCATCAGGCGTTTGAAAAGCCCATGGGCTTCCCCGCTTCACATGGTCCCTAAAGCTGACAGCTCGTGGCGTCCATGCAGAGATTTCCGCAGGTTGAACAACGCTACAGCACACGACCGCTACCCAATCCCGCATATCCAAGATTTTTCCGTTCATTTGGCGGGGGCGCGCATTTTTTCTAAGATAGACTTGGTCCGCGGGTACCATCAAGTCCCAGTACGCGCTGAGGACATACCCAAAACAGCGGTAATAACTCCGTTTGGCCTTTTCGAGTTTTTGCGCATGCCGTTTGGGCTTAAAGGTACTGCGCAGACGTTCCAACGCATGATGGACGCGGTGTTGCGCGATCTCCCCTTCGTGTTCGTCTACCTGGACGACATCTTGGTAGCCAGCGCATCTGAAGACGAACACGAAAATCACCTCACGGCAGTTTTCCAGAGGTTGGGAGAGCACGGGTTAATAATCAACCCAGCGAAGTGTCAGTTTGGGGTGACGCAGATTGATTTTTTGGGGCATCGCGTCTCTCCAGAACGAGCGGTTCCTCTGCCTGACAAAGTGCGCGCAGTAACAAATTTTCCCCAGCCACAAACGGTCAAAGCGTTACAGGAGTTTTTGGGAATGGTGAATTTTTATAACCGTTTCCTCCCCCGCGCAGCGCAGCTCATACAACCATTGTATGCCACGCTAAAAAAACAAAAACCCACAAGCAAAATCGAATGGTCTCCTGAGCGAGAGTGAGCATTCGCGGAGGTCAAAACAGCCCTGGCAAACGCTGCGTTGTTAGCACATCCAGACCCAACGGCCCGCATAGCGCTCACTACTGACGCGTCAGATGTGGCCACAGGGGCGGTCGTGGAGCAGCATGTAGCCGGGGCTTGGCAGCCGCTCGCCTTTTTCAGCAGGACGTTGCGCGATAGTGAGCGAAAATACAGCGCATTCGACAGGGAGTTGTTAGCTCTCCACTTGGCCATTCGCCACTTCCAGTTCTGGCTGGACGGACGCCGTTTCACCGCGTTCGTTGACCACAAGCCTCTGACTTTCGTGATGGCCAAGGTTTCAGAACCGTGGTCGGGACGGCAGCAGAGGCAGCTGGCTGCAATCTCAGAGTTTACTACCGATATTCAGCACGTAGCGGGTAAACTTAATGAAGTGGCAGACTGTCTCTCGCGCGCCGTAGCGGCCCCAGTCCGCGTAAGGACAGATTATGCAACCATGGCCGCGGAGCAGGCTAGCGACACGGAAGTGCGCGCTGCCACAGTCTGCGCAGGGATAGATTATGCAGCCATGGCCACGGATCAGGTTAGCGATGTGGACGTCCACGCGCTCCAGTCTGGACCAACAGGGTTAAGGCTGGAGAACAGGGTGCTGCAAGATGGTATGCCCCCCCTAATCTGCGATGTCTCCAGGGGACGACTGTGCCCGGTGGTACCGACCGCGTGACGCCGCCGCGTTTTTGACTCGATTCATTCTCTGGCACACCCGGGGGTGCGCGCGCCGGTCAAAATGGTAGGAGAGAAATTTGTATGGCCGAGCCTGCGCAAACAAGTTAGAGAGTGGGCAGCAGCCTGCATGGCTTGCCAACAAGCCAAGGTTCACAAGCACACAAGAGCTCCCTTGGAGCCGTTTCACATCCCGGCTAAGAGGTTCGATCACGTTCACGTGGACCTCGTAGGCCCCCTCCCGCCGTCGCAGGGGTGCACACACCTTCTGACAATGGTAGACTGCACCACGCGCTGGCCGGAAGTGGTCCCACTGTCATCAACCACAGCCAAGGAGGTGGCGCGCGCGTTTTTAACGGCATGGGTAGCGCGCTTTGGAGTTCCGTCGGACATTACGTCCGACAGAGGTCCTCAATTTGTTTCCGAGCTTTGGTCAGCGATGGCCCGCAGCCTGGGGGTAACGATCCACTGCATTACCGCGTACAACCCGCAGGGTAATGGGTTATGCGAACGTTTCCATAGGTCATTGAAGGCGGCCCTCAGAGCGTCGCTTACGGATGCAAATTGGGTGGACAGGCTACCATGGGTTTTATTGGGGTTGCGTTCTGCACCTAAAGAGGATTTAGAAGCCTCCCCGGCTGAGTTAGTTTTTGCACAGCCACTCCGGCTACCCAGGGAATTTCTCCCAGATAATCCTGAGCCAGAATGCCTCCCGGCTCAGCGGTTGCAAAGTGGCGCGGAGGCGGGCATGCTGCCCGGCCCCGCTCACCTCAGTTTTCCGCGCGTTTTTGTGCCTAAGGCTCTAAAAAATGCAGAGTTTGTTTTTGTCAGACACGATGCGCATCACCCACCATTGCGACCACCTTATGATGGACCATTTAGAGTGCTGGAAACAGGGGATAAGCATTTTTTGCTAGATTTGGGGGGCAGGAAAGAAAAGATTGGCATAAACAGACTCAAACCCGCCTTTGTGTTGACCGACGAGGATGTGCTGTTGGCTACGGCTCCTCGGCGCGGCAGACCCCCTAAGGAGCATTCATCTGAACACCCACAGGGATTGACTAACAGTTCTCATCCTCAGACAGCAGCTCCCCAGCAGGAGGGCGCCGCGAAAGTGGTTAAGCCCGCTTACAGCAGATATGGGAGGCGACTGAGGCCCAAGCGACACGTGGACTGATGTGTAATAATTTTACCATGACCTGCAGACTGTTATTACGTTGTTCCATCTTAGACGTTTGGGGGGGGGGGGGTCATGTGGGACACATATATGCACATATGTATAGCACTGTATGATTCATACGTATACCACCTTAGGCTTCACATCTGAGATGGAACAAAGGACTGAGCCGCTCTGGAGATAACACTAGGATGTGAAAGTTTAGTCTTTGGCATGCAAAGAGACAGCCTTGGGGGATTTCGCCTAGCGGCCAGAGACTGGAGGTGGGGGGTGTTAAGATCGGGAGGAAGTTACATTGTTACTGGGGATTAAGTGCCATGTGACTGTGTGTTTTGATGTCCTGGGTATAAAAGGGACAGATGTTGGGGGATTCGTTCTCTTTCTGTTTTTGGATGATGTTGGAGAATGTGAATAAACCTGACTTGTGAAATAAACTCAGCCTCGTCCTTCCACATTCTCCACAGAATTATCCATTAGACTTATGCAATCAAAGCAACTTTATGGTGTAATTTTTTTAAGCATTAAATCTTAAGTATTATCTTTTTCTATTCAAATTTGTCACGTTTCGCTTCCTTGTTTTGCACATGGAGCACTGTGGTGGAGTCACTGCAAAACCAAACCCCGCCCATACTGCCTGGGCATGAGACAGAACGGTGGCTAAACTTTTATTGATAAAAATTGCATAGTTTGACTGAGCGTCTCCATATTCGGGGATACACACCCTCGTAACCTCAGGAAACCACATTTAAAATCTGTGGCCAGTCTGACAAAAGGTTTGAGAGATATGCATGGAAAAGACAGACACACACACACACAAACACACAGAGATTCTGTTAATTTATAGACAGATGTCAGAGACAGCATGAGGCAGTATTCTGTATCTCCTTTTACATGGTGAGGAGTTGTTTGAAAACAGATGGTCCTCATAACCCAGATTCTGTTACCTGCATTTTGGTACTTTTAAAGGTCCCTTATTATGCACAAGTTCACTATTTCTTTAAATACAAATAATAGTGTTGTAGTCAGACCACACTAACTGAGACCAAGACATGACCAAAACAAAGAGCGATCAAGTCGACTATATAGGCTATTTTATATATAGTGGTGTGAAAAAGTATTTGCCCCTTCCTAATTTCTCATTTTTTTGTATGTTTGTCACACTTAAATGTTTCAGATCATCAAAAAATTTAAATATTACACAAAGATAACACAAGTAAACACAAAATACATTTTTTAAATGAGAGTGTTTATTATTAAGGGTAAAAAAAATCCAAACCTACCTGTGTGAAAAAAATGATTCCCCCCCCCCCAATTAAAATATAAATTAACTGTGGTTTATGACATCTTTGGAAAGTTGAGTTCAATTTCTCTAGCCAGACCAAGGTCTGATTACTGCCACACCTGTTATTGATCGAGAAATCACTTAAATGGGACCTTTCTGACAAAGTGAAGTAGACCAAAAGATCTTCAAAAGCTAGACATCATGCTGCGATCCAAAGAAATTCAGGAACAAATGACGAACAAAGTAATAGAGATTTATCAGTCTAGAAAAGGTTATAAAGCCATTTCTAAAGCTTTGCCACTCCAGCAAACCACAGTGAGAGCCATTATCCACAAATGGTGAAAACATGGAACAGTGGTGAATTTTCTCAGGAGTGGCCGGCTGACCAAAATTACCCCAAGAGCACAGTGACGACTCATCCAAGAGGTCACAAAAGACCCCACAACACCATCCAAAGAACTGCAGGCCTCACTTGCCTCAGTTCAGGTCAGTGTTCATGACTCCACCATAAGAAAGAGACAAAAGTGGCCTGCATGGCAGAGTTCCAAGACAAAAACCACTGCTGAGCAAAAAGAACATAAAGGCTCATCTCAGTTTTGCCAGAAAACATCTTGATGATCCCCAAGACTTTTGGGAAAATAATCTGTAGACTGACGAGACAAAAATTGAACTTTTTGGAAGGTGTGTGTCCCATTAAATCCGGCGTAAAAGTAACACAGCATTTCAGAAAAGGAATATCATACCAACAGTAAAATATGGTGGTGGTAGTGTGATGATCTGGGGCTGTTTTGCTGCTTCAGGACCTAGAAGACTTGCTGTGGTAAATGGAACCACGAATTATGTTGTCTACCAAAAAATCCTGAAGGAAAATGTCTGGCCATCTGTGCATGACCTCCAGCTGAAGTGCACTTGGGTTCTGCAGCAAGACAATGATCGAAAACAAACCAGCAAGTCCACCTCTTAATGGCTTAAGAAAAACAAAATGAAGACTTTGGAGTGGCCTAGTCAAAGTCCTGACCTGAGTCCGATTGAGATGATGTGGTATGACCTTAAAAAGGCTGTTCATGCTCAAAAATCCTCTAATGTGGCTGAATCACAACAATTCTGCAAAGATGAGTAGGCCAAAATTCCTCCACAGCGCTGTAAAAGACTCATTGCCAGTTATCACAAACGCTTGATTGCAGTTGTTGCTCCTAAGGGTGGCCCAACAAGTTATTAGGTTTAGGGGCCAATCACTTTTTCACACAGGGATATGTACAGTATCTCACAAAAGTGAGTACACCCCTCACATTTTTGTAAATATTTTATTATATCTTTTCATGGGACAACACTGAAGATATGATACTCTGATACAATGCAAAGTAGTCAGTGTGCAGCTTGTATAACAGTGTAAATTTGCTGTCTCCTCAAAATAACTCAACACACAGCCATTAATGTCTAAACCGCTGGCAACGAAAGTGAGTACACCCCTAAATGAAAATGTCCAAATTGTGCCCAATTAGCCATTTTCCCTCCCTGGTGTCATGTGACTCATTATTGTTACAAGGTCTCAGGTGTTAATGGGGAGCATGTGTGTTAAATTTGGTGTTATCACTCTAACACTCTCTCATACTGGTCACTGGAAGTTCAACATGGCACCTCAAGGCAAAGAACTCTCTGAGTATCTGAAAAAAAAGAATTGTTGCTTTACATAAAGATGGCCTAGGCTATTAGAAGACTGCCAACACCCTTAAACTTAGCTGCAGCACGGTGGCCAAAACCATACAGCGGTTTAACAGGACAGGTTCTACTCAGAACAGGCCTCGCCATGGTCAACCAAAGAAGATGAGTGCACGTGCTCAGTGTCATATCCAGAGGTTGTCTTTTAAAAATAGACATATGAGTGCTGCCAGCATTGCTGCAGAGGTTGAAAGGGTGGGGGTGGGGGGTCAGTCTGTCAGTGCTCAGACCATACGCCGCACACTGCATCAAATTGGTCTGCGTGGCTGTCGTCCCAGAAGGAAGCTCCTTTTAAAGATGATGCACAAGAAAGCCCGCCAACAGTTTGCTGAAGACAAGCAGACTAAGGATATGGATTACTGGAACCATGTTTTGTGATCTGATGAGACCAAGATAAACTTATTTATTCAGATGGTGTCAAGCGTGTGTGGCGGCAACCAGGTGAGGAGTACAAAGACAAGTGTGTCTTGCCTACAGTCAAGCGTGGTGGTGGGACTGTCATGGTTTGGGGGTGCATGAGTGCTGCCGGCACTGGAGAGCTACATTTCATTGAGGGAACTATGAATGCCAACATGTACTGTGACAAACTGAAGCACAGCATGATCCCCTCCCTTCAGAAACTGGGCTGCAGGGCAGTATTCCAACATGATACTGACTCCAAACACACCTCCAAGATGACCACTGCCTTGCTAAAGATACTGAGGGTAAATGTGATGGACTGGCCAAACATGTCTCCAGACCTAAACCCTACTGAGCATCTGTGGGGCATCCTCAAACGGAAGGTGGAGGAGCGCAAGGCCTCTAACATCCATCAGCTCCATGATGTTATCATGGAGGAGTGGAAGAGGATTCCAGTGGCAACCTGTGAAGCTCTAGTGAACTCCATACCCAAGAGCAGGGGTGCTCATTACGTCGATCGCGATCTACAGGTCGATTGCGGAGGTAGTACTGGTCGATCGCAGTTTGTACGACTGTTGACTGATTTCTGTACCTTTATCTTGTTCTCAATAAAGTTTGGGAAAAAAAAACCTGGTCGATCGCAGTGTGACATTAAAAAAAATATTTGTCAGCCTATCAAACATCCCATCACTTGATTGACATACAGGGCAACCATTCAGATGACAACTGAATTTTGACCTTTAGGTCACCGCTCATGCGTAAACAACGGCGCTAAGCGCAGCAAAACTTACAAGCTAGTCAGTGAATTACCTCAGATTTTAAGGCTTAAAATCTGAGGTAATTCGCCCAGGGGTCGGGAGCCTATGGCTCGCGAGCCAGATGTGGCTCTTTTGATGGCTGCATCTGGCTCGCAGACAAATCTTTAAACTTTAAAGATTTTGTTTTTACAAGAGCGCCGAGTGTCTGCTGCTCTGTATATAGTTTTAGAATCATCTTCCGTGTTGCGGCCATTACGAGCTCAGATCACACGAGACGGCCCGCTGAATTTAAGCATTTATTTATTTATTTTCTACTCGTTTCAGTTCTGCATTTAATATGAACCCTGAGTTTGAAATAAACGTTTGAATTTGAATTTGAATATCCCAAAAGCCGCTGCACATCCGGGTACTCCAGGCTCAGCCAATATTGATCCAGATCACATAGTTTTAGAATCATCGGCCATTACGAGCTCAGATCACACGAGACGGCCCGCTGAATTTAAGCATTTATTTATTTATTTTCTACTCGTTTCAGTTCTGCATTTAATATGAACCCTGAGTTTGAAATAAACGTTTGAATTTAAATTTGAATATCCCGGAAGCCGCCGCACATCCGGGTACTCCAGGCTCAGCCAATATTGAGCACCAGAAGTCGCATTAATGGTAAGAAATACTCATCATTGATTAGCAGCAGCATAACAATGTTATTAAAATGAATTCAGAGACTTATTGTACTTTAAAAGTGTTGAAATTACATAAAATGCACACATTTACTTGTATTTTTAGTTTTAAACATATTGTATGGCTCTCATGGAATTACATTTAAAAATATGTGGTGTTCATGGCTCTCTCAGCCAAAAAGGTTCCCGACCCCTGTTTTAAGCCCTTGCTAAAACATATGGTGATCAAAATGAGTCGGACTGTTCATGGAAAATACGACATCGACTTTCCGCCGAAAAGCCAGCTGAGAAAGAGAAAGGTGGAGGAACTAAAATCCCAGTTGTCCGGACAGCAGTCATTTTTCACTCAACAAACTTCAAAAGCGAAAGCCGCCACCGAAGCATCGTTCTGGGTGAGTCACGCCATCGTTAAAAACAATAAGTCCTTCCAAGATGGAGAGATGGTAAAAGAAGCATTCGTTGAAGCAGCTGACTCATTTTAATTTTAATTTAATTAAAATTAAAATGATTAATTAATTTAATTTAATTAAAATTAAAATTAAAAAAATTTAATTTAATTTTAATTTTAATTATATGTTTTGCATTTTTGTAGTGGGTAGATCATTTTGACTTGGTTGTTTTATAAGTAGCTCGCATGCTGAAAAAGTGTGAGCACCCCTGCCCAAGAGAGTTAAGGCAGTGCTGGAAAATAATGGTGGCCACACAAAATATTGACACTTTGGGCACAATTTGGACATTTTCACTTAGGAGTGTATTCACTTTTGTTGCCAGCGGTTTAGACACTAATGGCTGTGTGTTGTTATTTTTTGGGAACAGCAAATTTACACTGTTATACAAGCTGTACACTGACTTCTTTACATTGTATCAAAGTGTCATATCTCCAGTGTTGTCCCATGAAAAGATAAAATAAAATATTTTCAAAAAAGTGAGGGGTGTACTCACTTTTGTGAGATACTGTAGGCTTGGATCCCCCCCCCCACAATAATAAACATCATTTAAAAAACTGCATTTTGTGTTTACTTGTGTTATCTTTGTGTAGTATTTAAATTTGTTTGTTGATCTGAAACAATTAAGTGTGACAAACATACAAAAAAAAATGACAAATCAGGAAGGGGGCAAACACTTTTTACACACACACACACACACACACACACACACACACACACACACACACACACACACACACACACACACACACACACACACACACACAGTGCTTCCGGAAAGTATTCACAATACTTCACTTTTTCCACATTTTGTTATGTTACAGCCTTATTCCAAAAGGGATTAAATTCATTTTTTTCCTCAAATTTCTACACACAATACCCCATAATGACAATGTGTAAAAAGTTTTTTTGAGATTTTGGAAAATTTATTAAAAATAAAAAACTAAGAAATCTCATGTACATAAGTATTCACAGCCTTTGCCATGAAGCTCAAAATTCAGCTCAGGTGCATCCTGTTTCCACTGATCATCCTTGAGATGTGTGTACAGCTTAATTGGAGTCCACTTGTGGTAAATTCAGTTGATTGGACATGATTTGGAAAGGCACGCACCTGTCTATATAAGGTCCCGCAGTTGACAGTGCATGTCAGAGCACAAACCAAGCATGAAGTCAAAGGAATTGTCTGTAGACCTCCGAGACAGGATTGTCTTGAGGCAGAAATCTGGGGAAGGGTACAGAAAAATTTCTGCTGCTTTGAAGGTCCCAATGAGCACAGTGACCTCCATCATCTGTAAATGGAAGAAGTTCGAACCACCAGGACTTTTCCTAGAGCTGGCCGGCTGTCTAAACTGAGCAATCAGGGGAGAAGGGACTTAGTCAGGGAGGTGACCAAGAACCCGATGGTCAGTCTGTCAGAGCTACAGTGTTCCTCTGTGGAGAGAGGAGAACCTTCCAGAAGGACAATCATCTCTGCAGAAATCCACCAATCAGGCCTGTATGGTAGAGGGGCCAGACAGAAGATACTCCTTAGTAAAAGGTACATGGCAGCCCTCCTGGAGTTTGCCAAAAGGCACCCGAAGGACTCTCAGACCATGAGAAACAAAATTCTCTGGTCTGACGAGACAACGATTGAACTCTTTGGCGTGAGTGCTAGGCATTATGTTTGGAGGAAACCAGGCACCGGTCATAACCACGCCAATGATGGTGGCAGCATCATGCTGTGGGGATGTTTTTCAGTGGCAGGATCTGGGAGACTAGCCAGAATAGAGGGAAAGATGAATACAGCAATGTACAGAGACATCCTGGATGAAATCCTGCTCCAGAGCCCTCTTGACCTCGGACTTGTAATGGTTTGCTCTGGCTGCCTATTCTCCTCAGTAGCATGCACACCTGCTCCTCATCACAGCCAGGGTTAATTAGACCGCGCTGCCCTCGGATCAGCGCGGAGTCGTCTGTCTCTACTCCTAATGAGACCTGCATTCGCCAACTTCCTCGTTCCAGAGTTTCCTCGTCTCAGACTACCCTCGTCGTCGCATCCTGCCTTCCTACGTCAGGAGGAATCCTCTCCACTGCTCCAAGTAAGCCCTCGCCTCACTCACCATTACCTTCACTAATTCCCCTGTGCACATGTCACATGTCAGTACGACTCCGCCAAAGCGACCCAGCAGAC
Organism: Pholidichthys leucotaenia; assembly: GCA_020510985.1. Classification (NCBI taxonomy): domain Eukaryota; kingdom Metazoa; phylum Chordata; class Actinopteri; order Cichliformes; family Pholidichthyidae; genus Pholidichthys; species Pholidichthys leucotaenia. Next base: position 90,381,643 of record CM035847.1, read on the forward strand.
AGTGCGCTGACGCGCAAAGCTAACAACCTCAAGACTCGAGTAGATCAATTAGCTAATCAACAACAAATCATTTTCACTCAACTGACTCATTTAACTGACCAGTTGGATCACCTGGCAGGTCCGCAGGCTTTTTACCCCCCCCCCCCCCCCCCCCGCCGGCCCCAAGTAGCTCCTCTGCTCCCGCTAGCTCCCAATCTGGCCAACCCAGGCAGGGTTCCTCATCCCGGCTAACTCCCATCCCCACTCCCACCTGTTTTAGTTGTAAGCTTGGGGAGGCTAGGGGATTTATTCTCCAGTGTGAGATAATTTTTCAGTAGATGCCTGGGGACTTTCCCACAGATCACAGTCAGATTGGCTACATAGTTAATTTGTTGGAGGGACGAGTGCTAGCGTGGGCATACACAGTTATGGCTAGGGCAAACTATGCTAATTTGACGTATAATCAGTTTGTCAGTGAGTTCAATGAGGTGTTTTACCACTCTGACTGTGATAGTGTGCTTACCTCCCGGTTGTTAAACCTGAGACAGGGAACCAAGTCCGTAGCGGACGATGCTGTTGATTTCTGGGTGGTAGCCACAGAGGTGTGGTGGGAGGATGCCTCGCTCTGCAGCATCTTTATTAGAAGCCTTAGCCCTACCCTGCTGGACGAGTTAGCCCACTTAGAGAAGCCGAGTAGGCTAACTGAATTGATTTCCCTGGCCATTAGCCTCAATAACAGACTAAGGTCCCTTTCCGGTGGACGGAGGAGGCGGCTGCGCCCTTTGCTGAACACAAGGGTCGATTCTCTGACTCTCCCATTCTGGCTCAGGTGGATCCTGCACTCCAATGCCTGGTGGAGGTGGACGCCTCGGACTCGGGGGTTGGAGCCGTGCTATCCCAGCGTTCTCCAGCGGATGGCAGGATCTGGCCCTGTGTGTTCTTCTCCCATCGGCTATCCCCGTCAGAGCGCAATTATGACATCAGTGACAGGGAGCTACTGGCGGTCAAGCTCGTGTTGGAGGAGTGGCGCCACTGGTTGGAGGGGGCCTCCCAGTCGTTCGTGGTCTGGATGGATCACAAGAATCTGGAGTACCTCAGGACGGCTAAGCGTCTGAATGCGCTCCAGGCCCACTGGTTCCTGTTCTTTGGACGCTTTGACTTCACCATCACGTACCGCCCCGGGTCCAAGAATACCAAACCGGACTCCCTGTCCAGACAGTTTTCCTTGGATGCCGCGGAGGTTACTGAACATCCTATCCTTCCTCCATTGTGTATTGTGGGTGCTCTCTCGTGGGGCATCAGAGAGAGGGTCCTGAAAACGCAGGAGGCCTAGGCGGACCCGGGCGGGGGGCCAGCGAGGAGACTGTTTGTCCCATCTGCCGTTCAGGGCGAGGTTATCCATTTGGCCCACTTTTCCAGGTTCTTGTGTCATCCTGGGAAGGCTCGCACGGTGGCACTCCTGCAAAGGACGTTTTGGTGGCCTTTGCTTCAGAGGGACGTCGGAGAGTACATCCGCACCTGCCCCCAGTGCACCACCGGCAAGACTTCCTCTTCTCCTCCGGCCGGTCTACTCCACCCCCTCCCTAAACCTGGCAGGCCCTGGTCCCATGTGGCATTGGACTTTGTCACCGGTCTCCCACCTTCTAATCACCACACGGTAATTCTCACCATTGTTGACAAAGCCGCCCACTTCCTTCCCCTGCAGGGGCTGCCTACGACGAGGGAGATGGCTGACCTTCTCGTCCAACATGTGGTGAGGTTGCACAGTATTCCCCTGGACATCGTCTCCGACCAGGGACCTCAGTTCATCTCCCAGGTGTGGAGATCTTTTTGCAATGCCCTTGGGGCTACAGTGAGCCTGTCTTCAATGTGAGCAGGAGAACCAGGAGCTGGAGGCTGCGCTGCAGTGTGTCGCTACCGCCAACCTGGCATCGTGGAGCATGCATCTCCCCTGGACCGAATATGCCCATAATACTACGGTCTCATCTCCAATCGGCATGTCCCTGTTTGAGGCTTCGCTGGGTTACAACCCCCCGTTGTTGCCCGAAGAGGAGAAGGATATCGTCGGCCCTTTCTGTCCGGGCCCACCTGAGGCGCTGCCGCCGGCTGTGGAGAGCGACCCGGGCCACACTACGACGCACGGCTGAGAGCAACACCACGACTGCTTCTACCGGGTGGGTCAGCAGGTATAGCTATCCACCAAGCACATTAACTTGAAGGCTGAGGTGAGAAATATGTCTTAACGGTTCATTGGGCCTTTTGCTATAACTCGCATAATTAACATTGTGTCTATGCGCCTAGCTCCCCTCCCTCCCTCCGCATCTGTCCTACCTTCCATGTCTCGCAGATCAAGCCCTTCTGTTCCAGCCCTCTGTGTCCCCCTCCCAGGTCTCCACCTACGCCAATGGTGATCAACGGCAACCCGGCGTGAAAGGTCAATACCATCCTGGATGTCCACCGCCGGGGCCACGGCCTACAATACCTGGTGGACTGGGAGGGCTACGGGCCGGAATGGAGATCCTGGGTCTGTCCCTCCTTCGTTTTGGACAAGCTACTCATCAGGGACTTCCACCAGGCGCACCCAGGTAGGCTGGATCAACCGCTGAGAGGCGTCTCGTAGGGGGGAGTACTGTAATGGTTCGCTCTGGCTGCTTATTCTCCTCAGCTGAGCGCACACCTGCTCCTCATCACAGCCAGGGTTAATTAGACCACGCTGCCCTCGGATCAGCGTGGAGTCTTCTGTCTCTACTCCTAATGAGACCTGCATTCGCCAACTTCCTCGTTCCAGAGTTTCCTCGTCTCAGACTACCCTCGTCGTCACATCCTGCCTCCTGCCTTCCTACGTCAGGAGGAATCCTCTCGCCTCACTCACCATTACCTTCACTAATTCCCCTGTGCACAGGCAGAGATCCGTGGTGGCGGACCTCTCTCCTTTCTGGCAGCGGACCAAGCTGCACAGCGGACACTGTCCTCCTGGCCGTAGCCGCCGAGCTGAACCTGAGCTTCATCCCATCTCCACAAACAATAAGCCCTGGTCTATACTTTACATCTCCACCAGTGATTGCCACTAACTCTCCCTGTCTCCATTTGTCCCTAGGGTTGCCAGGTTGTACGGTGTTCTGCTCTCCCCCAGCTGCCACAAGACTAACTAACTACTAACTAACCTGCACTTATATAGCGCTTTTCTAGTCACAAAGACCACTCAAAGCGCTTTCACTAGTACTAACCCTCTATTCTAAGGGCCTATAGGAAACAGATATCTAGGGACAATTTAGAACAGCCAGTTAACCTAACATGCATGTCTTTGGATTGTGGGAGGAAACCGGAGCCCCCGGAGTAAACCCACGCAGCACAGGGAGAACATGACCACACAAGACCACACACCCACACACGCACACACCCTCACTATCATCAATAAAGATAATTGTATCTACTCCTGAGTCCGAGTCTGCTCACTGGGTCAATTAACCATGTCAACACTGGGGTGATGGTTCATTTTTCAACAGGACAACAACCCTAAGCACACAGCCAAGATATCAAAGGAGTGGCTTCAGGACAACTCTGAATGTCCTTGAGTGACCCAGCCAGAGCCCAGACTTGAATCGAATTGAACGTCTCTGGAGAGATCCGAAAATGGCTGTGCACTGACGTTTCCCATCCAACCTGACGGAGCTTGAGAGGTGCTGCAAAGAGGAATGGGCCAAACTGCCCAGAGATAGGCATGCCAAGCCTGTGGCATCATATTCAAAAAGATTTGAGGCTGTAATTGCTGCCAAAGGTGCATCAACAAAGTATTGAGCAAAGGCTGTGAATATGTACATGTGATTTCTTAGTTTGTTATTTTTAATAAATTTGCAAAATTTCCCAAAAACTTTTTCCCCATTGTCATTATGGGGTATTGTGTATAGAATTTTGAGGAAAAAAATGAATTTAATCCCCTTTGGAATAAGGCTGTAACATAAAATGTGGAAAAAGTGAAGCAGTGTGAATACTTTCTGGATGCACTATTTATGTATGTATGTATGTATGTATGTATGTATATGTATATACTGTATATACAGGGCCAAATTAAGGAGGTTGTTGGCCCCTGGACTAAAGCAGTTTTTGGGGCCCTCCCACATATCTATGGGAGTATGATATGCAAAATGGCCATGTTTACATGCTCGGCAATAAACCATTTATAATTAGATTTCTTGAGTTATCTTATTATTAAAGTAGTCATGTAAAAACAATAATCAGATAAAAGCCAATTATTGTGTTACATAAAGTGAAATTACCTTAACACATAGTTTATTGTCCAATAATCCATTTATTCAGTGCATGTAAACATCTCAAATGTGATTACCATTACCTGATTGTTCCTAGTTATCGGATTATTGTGGTTATGTAGCCGGGGTCACTGATGGATCAGCTTGACCTCCAAGCTCCTTAATAAGGCAGTGGCTATGGCTACTAAACTGTAGCCATAGAATTCTTGATACAGATTCTGCTCGAATCTGATTGGCCAGTATGTTCTATTAATGTGTATCTCAAAAAAAAAAAAAAAAAAAGCAGGCTAAAGGTATGGAAATCTGAGGCATTTATTGTTTCAAAATTTTAATCAACATCTATTTACTACCTTTTTAACCTTACCCACTCCCAAATCCGAAGGCTAACCTTTTAATTTTAAGTCTAAATCTCATCTCATTGTAAAATGGTTTGCACAAGGTGCCGATAGCAAGACACAAACCAGCAACCTTCTGATCACATGCCCAATGGACTATCTACCAAAGCCACAGTAGCAGTTGGGTTGGAGCTGATTTGAAAAGGTTTTGTCGGATTGTCAACTCTTCCGTTCCATTAGACATTTCAAACAGGGATACAGCTTCTGTATCCATAGCCACTGCCAGTTACTAAATAAAGTGAATGAACCACAAAGTTCTAGGTTTAGCTTGAATAGCAGAAACATCTAGTGCCATCAAAACTAACAACCAAAAAATATCTTGTATTAACCCACAACTTTAATTATGACAATGAAAAAACACACTCGGCCAGTGTTTCCTGTTCAAGGGTTAAATGTATACTCTTTAAAGTTAGCACCAGTTGCTCCTGGTGGCCAGGTTAGCACCTGTGTGTATGGCAGCTCTCTGCCGCCACCAGTATATGAATGCATGCGTAAATGGGTGGATAGCAGGATCTGTAAAACGCTTTGGTCATCTTAGATGAAAAGAAAAGCGCTATATAAGTGAACGCCAATTACCATTTAAATCCAGAACAGGGTTTTTCATTGCACAGAGAGAAAAAAAATCATTGCCAGACCAGTCTGCCCTATAGTGGGAAAACAGCTGCTCTTCTCCACGACTGCAGAGAAGAACAGGTTATGCGCGCACAAACCTGATATTCATTATCTAATGACAGTTTTTACAATTTTAACCTCATTCACTGTCATTCTTTTAAAAGAATGATTCAAAATAAAAATATCCTGACAGTGGTTTTGTATTAAATCTACAATTTTGCATTCACCAGAGCAGATTAATATACCTCTGGCCGAGATGAATGATAATATAACTTAAGGAACTTTTCCAACTACTGAAAAAAGAGAAAGACTGGCATCATCTCTTAATTTTAGCGGACAGCTCTCATCCACGGCCAAGCAAGGCTGTGGAGTTAAAAAGCTCCTCTAAAGTTAGTGAAAGCTGGTGTGCGCTGGATTAAAACAAAACTGCTCAAAAACGTAATTTCACGACATTTGGACTAATTACTCTGATTTTTCAAAACGTCTGTAAAAGTCTGTCAAACTGCTAGCCACCTTATTCCTGGGGGTGCCGCTGTAGGAATGATTATGGGTGGAGCGTCCGGTTTCGGCTAACGTAGTGTTAAATCAGTCAGTAAGAGTGGAGTAGCAAGGGCGTTTAAAATAGCGTTTTTAAAAGTTTTTCAAATTCATTTTAATGTATAGTCCACATACATGTTTTGCACTCAAGTGGCAGCTATTTTCAGCTCTTGTAGTTTTTGTATTTTTTGAATGTTTTGGCATAGTTTTGGTACTTGTTGCTGGTGTTCGTGGTTGTGCCATAGACTGTGTAAGTGGAGGCTTCTTTGTGGCTCTGACTAGATTCGACGTCTGCTCTGAGGTAAATCTGATTATGTCCAACATATTTTAACAATATGCAGCCGACTTTATTGCGGTGGAGACATTGATGTATGTGGCCCGTGCTGGTAAAATGAGTCAGAATGGGCAACGCGTCATTACAGGCTACAGGCAGAGAAGTCATAAATCATGACCGTTTCTTTGTTTGCTAGTGGCAAGTCCCGGGAAAACCTGTTGTGTCCGAATAAACAAGGAGGCGAGGTGACGTTTTATAATGTTTTTTATCAAGAGCTATGTACACACGGGAAGACCCTTCAGCGAGTACAGGAGTCCCGGCGAAGAGACAATATGTCTCCGGCTCCAGGCTTATATGCTCCAGGTGACGCCACCCCCCAAAGGTGGGGCATCACCCCTCCCTAGCCTAGGGCACCGCCATACTAATATTATATATATATATATACAGTATATATATATATATATATATATATATATATATATATATATATATATATATATATATATATAACAATCCTACATTCCCCCCCTTGAAAAAATGCAAGCACACAAATTACCCAACCAAATAATTTACACCCAATTCACACACAAACACAAGAGGGTATAAGTCTACTCATTCACACACCATATTGGCCCAGTGGAGCTCTCCGCTATGTAAACAACAGTCCTAGAAAAGAAAAAGGGCCACTCACCAAACTAAATCAATCCCATCAAAGCTAAACATATACACACAACAATCATAGACATACACAATGGCGGTACCCAATCCCATAAACTCGCAGAATACACATAAGTACACACAGAGAACTCCCCACAATAAAAAACACAAGTATTCACACTATAGGGCAATTAACATACCCATTCACACCCAGGTGCTACTGCACCTCACACTCACTAAACAGTCACACAACAACGGTGGTCTTGTGCCTCAAATCCCTTAAACACCCTGTTTCAGTGGCAGACATTCCTTTTACTTTCAAGAAAGTAAACGGACATTAAGATCACACCACAGACAGGGAAATTAAAACACAGCATCAAGTGCTGGAAATAGTTATAAAACACAACATTGCAAAAATACTGTAAGTAGTTACTATTACAAAGAGGTGGCAACACAAATCTATGAACCTTTCTCTTTATCTTTTTTTGTTAATAAAACAAACCCGATATCCACATGTCACACTCCTAAGTTGTTCCACTAATAGGATAAATGACCATAAGAGCCAACTTATATGTTTCACATTACCCACATGGTTCTCATCATCCCATTCCACAACAACTTCAACATGTGAATAGAGACAGAAGTGAATAGTCAGAATATATTGAACATAGTAACCATAAACAAAACACATCTATTAATAAATGCACATTATCAGACACACTGTAAGCCCTCACACATTCAACCCGGGTCTCCCGAAGGCCCCCCCCCCCCCCACACACACCAGAGTGTCCGGCACGCGGCCCACGTCCAGAACATCTCTGTTTCTTTGTGACATGAGACGGACTGCATAGATACTCTTTTCTGCTCCGACGTCGCAGCTCGTTGGGATGACACCTTGGCCCATCAGTCAAACTCAGATAGCCGTCGCCGCCGGACTGGACCACCCGCAGATTATCCTGTCCAGCTGTCAGTTTCCTGGAACTGCGCACCCGACCAAGCCGAGGCTCGACCCTAGGGCGCACGTCATCACCCTCACCCAGGGGAGCGCTCACTGGCTTTCTCCATCATCTGCATCGGATCTGGCACCCTTATGACTCCTCAGCGGTTCGTCAAGTTGACTTGAGCCATGTCCCTTGCGTTTGGTATTGGCACGGCCAGGGTTCATGCCATCTGGTAGTACCCTGGATACCAGATGATGTTGCTTCGGAGCGGCACCAGTCACTGTTGGCTCAGCAGCCATAACTCGTTGGCCACCGGAGCCCTGTAGCTCACAGTCTTTGGACCTTTCCGCCACCGCAGAGGTCAAACCATGCCATTCGGGTCTACTGTCCGCGGGATCACAAACACTGGCACAGGACCTCCGCCTAGTCGGTGTACTAAGCTGCTGGTGGTGTCCTTCTTCACCCGGAATGGGCCACCCAAAGTCCCACACTTCATCGCCACTTCCCACATAGAAAGGCCAGTCCCATAAGCCACCACCTGACCACTCCTTCACTTCACCGCAGGTGATGGTGAAACCAAGCCCATAGAATAAGTCACAGCCCATTAGGTTATTATCGTCCCGCGACACCATGAACTCGTTGGTGCACATGGAGGCCCCTTTGTACCTCACTGACAGCCACACCAAGCCCACAACATCCAGCGTGTGGCTACCATAACCATAACCAGTAATGTTAGTGTTACTCACTCTGTAGTGGGGAAAACACCAACTTAACAATTGCCAAGTTGAGGATGGAGACCGCTGACCCAGTGTCCACCAACAGCGGTATCGGCGTCCCGTCCAATAAAATGTCACAGATGATACGACCGTCTGTGTCGGGCGAGACTGTGTGGACCACCGTAGGAATCTTCTTCTTAACAGTTCCTTTTGCTGGCCTCCGTTCCTCCTTGTCAAAATTGCAGCAAACCCTGGTGAAGTGATGGAGAAGTCCGCACCGTCCACAACGCTTGCTCTTCGCTGTGCACTCCCTGGCTCAATAGTGGTGCCTGCTGGATCCGCAGCCATAGCATCATGGTGTCCCCAGAGTGGACCGTATCTTGACAATGGCCGCGTACTCGTCATCGTTGCCATCGTCCGAATCCAAGGCGAGAGCCTTCCCATGTGCCTCGCTCTTCTGCGGAGCATCGTCGCAGCCGAGGTGTTTCGTCAGCTGCTCCGCTGCCTCATGCTGTTGCGCTAGCTCCATGGTTGCTAGCAAAGTTAGCTCACCAGCGTGAGTTAGCAGGCGAACCCTCGCCGAGGAGTAGGTCACGTGCTCGGCCAACTGGTCTCAGACCATCTCCTCCTCTAGGGCCCCAAACCTGCACTCACCCGCCAGCTGTTGGAGGTCTGCAATGAACTGCTGGACCGATTCTCCGGGTCGCTGGCACCGTTGTCAGAACTGGATGCGCTGCATTATGATGTTTTCTGGGGTGCGAAAGTAGCCAGCCATGAGCCTCACAACGTCGTCAAAACTGTCACCTCCTCCCAAGGTGCTGAGGATTTTCTGGCCCTCCATGCCCAGGTTATGGACCAGAATCACCCTCCCTCTCAATTTGTCCAGGTCGCCGAGGTCTAACGCTAGTAGATAATTCTGGAAGGCCGCAAACCACCTGGCCCAAGGGACCAATGGCTCACCCGGAGCCTCCACAAAAGGACGTAATGTGGTCGCAGCCCTCTCCATCTCCATTTGTCCTTGTCGCCAAATTTTGTGTCCGAATAAACGAGGAGGCAAGATGATGTTTTATGATGTTTATTATCAAGAACTATGTACACACGGGGAGACCCTACCGCGAGTACAGGAGTCCCAGCGAAGAGACAATATGTGTCCCACTCCAGGCTTATATACTCCAGCTGACACCACCCCCCCCAAAGGCGGGGCATCACCCCTCCCTAGCCTAGGGCACTGCCATACTAATATTATATTATATATATATATATATATATATATATATATATATATATATATATATATATATATATATATATATATATATATATATATATATATACAGTATATATACAGTATATATACAGTGGGGCAAAAAAGTATTTAGTCAGCCACCAATTGTGCAAGTTCTCCCACTTAAAAGATGAGAGAGGTCTCCAATTTTCATCATAGGTATACCTCAACTATGAGAGACAAAATGAGAAAAAAAATCCAGAAAATCACATTGAAGGATTTTTAATGAATTAATTGGTAAATTCCTCAGTAAAATAAGTATTTGGTCACCTACAAACAAGCAAGATTTCTGGCTCTCACAGACCTGTAACTTCTTCTTTAAGAGGCTCCTCTGTCCTCCACTCATTAGCTGTATTAATGGCACCTGTTTGAACTCGTTATCAGTATAAAAGATACCTGTCCACAACCTCAAACAGTCAGACTCCAAACTCCACTATGGCCAAGACCAAAGAGCTGTCAAAGGACACCAGAAACAAAATTGTAGACCTGTACCAGGCTGGGAAGACTGAATCTGCAATAGGTAAGCAGCTTGGTGTGAAGAAATCAACTGTGGGTGCAATTATTAGAATATGGAAGACATACAAGACCACTAATAATCTCCCTTGATCTGGGACTCCACGCAAGATCTCACCCCGTGGGGTCAAAATTATCACGAGAACGGTGAGCAAAAATCCCAGAACCACATGGGGGGACCTAGTGAATGACCTGCAGAGAGCTGGGACCAAAGTAACAAAGGCTACATCAGAAACACACTACGCTGCCAGGGACTCAAATCCTGCAGTGCCAGACGTGTCCCCCTGCTTTAGCCAGTACATGTCCAGGCCCATCTGAAGTTTGCTAGAGAGCATTTGGATGATCCAGAAGAGGATTGGGAGAATGTCATATGGTCAGATGAAACCAAAATAGAACTTTTTGGTAAAAACTCAACTTGTCGTGTTTGGAGGAGAAAGAACACCATACCTACTGTGAAGCATGGGGGTGGAAACATCATACTTTGGGGCTGTTTTTCTGCAAAGGGACCAGGACGACTAATCCGTGTAAAGGAAAAAATGAATGGGGCCATGTATCGTGAGATTTTGAGTGAAAACCTCCTTCCATCAGCAAGGGCATTGAAGATGAAACGTGGCTGGGTCTTTCAGCGTGACAATAATCCCAAACACACCGCCCGGGCAACGAAGGAGTGGCTTCGTAAGAAGCATTTCAAGGTCCTGGAGTGGCCTAGTCAGTCTCCAGATCTCAACCCCATAGAAAATCTTTGGAGGGAGTTGAAAGTCTGTGTTGCCCAGCGACAGCCCCAAAACATCACTGCTCTAGAGGAGATCTGCATGGAAGAATGGGCCAAAATACCAGCAACAGTGTGTGAAAACCTTGTGAAAACTTACAGAAAACGTTTGACCTCTGTCATTGCCAACAAAGGGTATATAACAAAGCATTGAGATGAACTTTTGTTATTGACCAAATACTTATTTTACGGAGGAGTTTACCAATTAATTCATTAAAAATCCTTCAGTGTGATTTTCTGGATTTTTTTTTCTTATTTTGTCTCTCATAGTTGAGGTATACCTATGATGAAAATTGGAGACCTCTCTCATCTTTTAAGTGGGAGAACTTGCACAATTGGTGGCTGACTAAATACTTTTTTACCCCACTGTATATATATATATATATATATATATATATATATACTGTATATATACAGTATATAAAATGATCCTACAAAACCCCCATGAGTGTCTGGCATCATTGGAAAGCTTAGAAATCATACTTTCTAAAAATATATATTTTTTTGCGGAAGATGTAATGCCAACCAATCGAACGCGAGTTTTCAACTTAGCCAAAATATAAACAACTTTTCTGTCCATTTTTGCGCACTTCCTACAAATTAAATATCATTTTGAAGGGCTTTCAATACAGAATATGGAAATAACATTACATCATTTTTGAAAATGTCCTCAAAGTGACTCACTTTGCCAGCACAGGTCATTTGTTTACAGCATTAGCATCTTAGCAGTGACGCTAACAAACTGAGCTACAGTCTGCCAGTCCACTTTTTAAGGTCTTCTCATCTCTCAATAGTCGTGGGAAGTGGTATGATTATATTACTGTTCTTGAGGTGCAAAAGGCCGTGTTCCCGTATTTCTGATGCCAAAGTCATTGTTTTTTAACAAGGAAAAGTGTCCCATTTCAGTGACAACCATATGTTCTAAACTAGTACCGGAAGTTGCTACCATAATTCACGCAAGGCATTATGGTTCGCCCCAATTATCTGTCCCGTGCCTCGCCCAGGTGTTTCCTATTTGTCACGCCAGCGGTGTTTGTACTTAGGCAGGGCTTTGCCAGTCAAACACCGCTGGACCATTGTACTCGATCACAAGGTCATAATTCGCCGTGTGACAGTCACGTCGGGGAAGGATTGCTTGTGTGTGTGCTCGCTGGCAGACTTGGACTTCTCGGACTGTTCCTGTACGGTGAGTAGAGCTGTTAGCGTTTCTGTTTGCAGTTGTGCTGCTACGCTTATTGGTAGCGTTTCCCCTTGCAGCGCAACTGCTTTTACCCGAGCAATCTATGTTATTTTGGTCTGTCTATTTTTGTGTAAATAAATGTGTGTTTGGCATGACCTGCAAGTAAGTCCATTCTTCCTTCTCCTCCTTCATGACAAACAGGTGACATATATGTATTATAAACACTGACTTTTGCACTTGACAATATTTAATTTGTTTACGTGTGTGTGAAATGACATAATGGATTCATGCTGACTGAGTTGCTAAGCAGCAGTTACCGGTTACATTTAGAAGGGACTTTTTTCTCAGCTATGCAAAATAACTGGATAAACAAATCATAATATTTTGTCCAGTATTGCTGTCAATTAATAAAATGTGCTCGTGGAACTGTTGTATAATGCACTGTGTTGGGTGTACAACGAATGACCGGCAATTATAAAATACTCATTGATACCGCACTCTCTCTATATATACATATATGTGTGTGTGTGTGTGTGTGTGTGTGTGTGTGTGTGTGTGTGTGTGTGTGTGTGTGTGTGTGTGTGCGTGTGTGTGTGTGTGTGTGTGTGTGTGTATACAGTGGTGTGAAAAAGTGTTTGTACAAACGTTCAAAAAAATGAGAAATCAGGAAGGGGGCAAACAGTTTTTCACACCACTGTATATATAAATTCAGCAAATCTCTGTGTGTTTGTGTGAGTGTGTGTCTGTTCCACGCATATCTATTGAACTGTTTGTCAGACTAGCCTCAGATTTTAAACGTGATTTCCTGAGGTTACAGGGGTGTGCATCTCCAAATGTGGAGTCGCTCGGTCAAAAAAAATGTAAATTTTATCAATCAAAGTTTTAGCCACTGCTCTGTGACCACTCTCCGTGTCCTGGCTTTAAGAAGTGTGGGCAGGGTTTGGTTTCGGATTGACTCCGTGCTCATTGGACAATATGTGGCATCATGACCTGTCAGTCACCACAGTGCTCCCTGGACAAAACAAGGAAGAGAAAAATGACAAATTTGACTAGAAAAAGATAATACTGAAGGTTTACTGCTTAAAAATTTATACTATAAAGTTGCTGTGATTGCGTAGATCTAAAGGATAATTCGGCATATTCGGCATATGTGGAGAACACGAGGTGTGCAAGCAAACTGGGCGGAGTGTCAGTGGGGACCCGGGTCACAGAACATGCCGGGAGAAACAGCAGACTAACTGGGTGGAACACGGTCCTTCGCGGGGAGCAGCCTGCCCAGTCAGTAGTAGACAGGAGTACCTGCTTCTGCTTCACCTGTGTGGTACCACTGCAATTTGCTGGACTGCAAGTCCCCCCTCCTGTGTGAGTATCTTAAAAACTTAATACCGCCATGACTGTGGAGCAGTATGGCCGGTGTTATGTCGAGAACTGCTCTCGTGCCGAGAATTGCATCCCATACATGGAGTTGGATCACTATGATTTCTAATCCTCTTTGAAACACTAAAATGTCTGGTGAATAAACATAATTTAAAGATAATTTACAAGAGGTGATAACAATTTTTGCTTCTAAAAATGTACAACGGGTACTTCTAAAAATGCACAAATGGTTACAAGCCTGGCTGTAGTGTTATATTTTATAGTTTTGGCAGATGGGATACAATTCTCGGCAAGAGAGCAATTCTCGGCATAACGCCTGTTATGGAGTGACATAACAATCAAAAGCACACAAAAAACACCCAAATAATGAAATAAATAATTTTTAGTTAAAAATTTACTGACAAATGGGCAACACTTTTTTTGGGGGGGGACTGCTCTCATTCGTGAGTAAACTGATTAACGTTTCTTTTCGTGGTTCGCTGCTAAGCTTAACCTGAAGTGTTTGTTATGCTAATGCTATCGCTATAGCTAACACCATAGCTAGTCCTAGCACCTAACACCAATACAAAGAAGCGACTCTGTCCCCGGTTTGTCTCACTGACCCGGCATCGGCCCGGTAGATGACGGCTAAGCCTCTCGCGCAGATTCTTAGAATCTTGTGATTGGTGTGTGCTGGAGGAACTAACTGAGGCAACAGTTGGACGGGAGCCGGATCGGAGTTCAAGTACAGCAGCGGTAGGAGAAGGGGACCAGTAGAGGAGCAGCCGGGGCCCCAGCTGGATAAGAGCCGGAATCAGAGCCCAGTTACAGCAGGTGGGCTCAGTGGAGGAACTACTGAGGAAGATGGCGGTAGGTGGCGGGGCTCAGCGGAGGAACTACCGGGACCCCAGCTGGACAGGAGCAGGATCGGAGCTCAACTACAGTGGCGGTGGGGGGCGGGGCGTGGTGGAGGAGCTGCCGGCACCCCAGCTGGATAGGAGCTCAATTGCAGTGGGACTAGCAGCGGAGGGGGCTAGCTGAGGCCCCAGCTGGATTCGAGGTCAGTCGGTCGGATCGGATACCGGCGACATCAGCAGAGATTGTTTTACTATCAACAGGTCAGTAAAAATGCCACCAAAGAAGGAGGAAATGGAAGAGATAAAAAAATCTCTGAACTTCTTGTCAGAAGAACTGACCAAAGCGGCTAGTCAACAGCTTAAACTATTAGGGCTAATGGAAGAAGTCCAAGAATAAAAATTAACAATTAAGGAAAAAGACAAAAAAATTGCAGACTTGGAGCGACGCGTCGAGGATCTTGAACAATATTCTCGTATGGATGATCTAATTATAAGTGGACTAGACATTAAATATCAATCATATGCAAATGTTACAGCAGGAAAGAGAGGTGAGGAGGCTCCCGAGTGAATCAGTCTCCCTGGAAAACCAGGATCAGAAACAATAATGGCAAAAATCAAGACTAAATGCATAAACCGAAAAAGAAAAATAACCAAACGACCCGAGCACGGAACAGACCCACACTCGGCGTCATGACTATATATATACTATATATATATATATATATATATACGTGTGTGTGTGTGTGTATGTGTGTGTGTATGGTCTTGATTTAAAATCCATTTAAACTCTATTTTGTCTGATTTCAAGACAAGACCAATATCTTGAAAATGTGGTCTCAAGACCAAGACCAATTACGAATAATACAATACTACAATTGCAATCAAAATCATTCAACCCCACTGCAAATTAGGTTTATTGGCACAATGTACAAAAAAGCAGCTATTTGCAGTAAACAGATCAAACAACTGAAATAGCTCAACATAACTAATATTACAAGTGGTTTCTCCAAATTCAACTAAAAAGCCACTTCAATGACTACTGCAGTCTCAAGCTTACAGGTGCATCTCAATAAATTAGAATGTCAACAAAAAGTTGATTTATTTAGGTAACTCAATTTTAAAAAAAATAAACCTCTATATTATATAGAGTCATTACATAGAGAGTGATATATTTCAAGTGTTTATTTATTTTAATTTTGATGATTATGGCTTACAGCCCATGAAAACCCCAAATTCAGTTTCTCAAAAAAATAGAATATTGTGGAGATTGTGTGGAAAGACGAGGCTGAGTTTATTACTCAAAATCAGTTTTATTCACAACACATTCTCCAACATCCAAAAACAGACAAGAGAAAGACATGCCCCCACAGCTGCCCCTTTATACCCCAGGACATCAAAGTCAACAGTCGCATTGTCTTTACATCCCAAATCACAACGCGCCCCCCTTCAGGTCTCCTGTCTCCACCTGAAGTCCTGGTGGTCTCCCCTTGCAGTCCTGGTGGTCAGGAAATCCTTCATGGCCGTCTCTCTGCATACAAAAGGCCAGACTTCACATCCTCCTGCAACCCCTAGGAGGTTCAGACCTTTTATTCCTCTGAGACGTGCAGTAAACAATAAGCATAGAGTAACAAGAATGTGAAGCATATGGAAACCACATATGTGCCCACAATATTACATAAAATTAATAAAAAAAACAGTTTTTTAATAGAAATGTTGGCCAACTGAAAAGTATGTCCATGTACACACTCAATACTTGGTTGGGGCTCCTTTTGGATTAATTACTGTATCAATGTGGCGTAGCATGGAAGTGATCTGCTGAGGTGATATGAAGGTCCAAGTTGCTTTGATCGTGGCCTTCAGCTCGTCTGCATTGTTGAGTCTGGTGTCTCTCATCTTCCTCTTGACAATCCTCCATAGATTTTCTATGGGGTTTAGGCCAGGAGAGTTTTCTGGCCAATCAAACACAGTGATGCCATGGTCATTAAACCAGGTTTTGATACTTTTGGCAGTGTGTGTGTGTGTGTGTGTGGGGGGGGGGGGGAGCCAAGTCCTGCTGGAAAATGAAATCAGCTTCTCCATAAAGCTTGTCAGTAGAAGGAAGCATGGAGTGCTCTAAAATGTCCTGGAAGATGACTGCGTTGACTTTCGTCTTGATAAAATACAGTAAACAAACACCAGCAGATGACCTCTGTTCAGATAAAAGTAAATTTTGCATTTTATTTGGAAATCAAAGTCCCAGAGTCTGGAGAACGAGTGGAGAGGCACAGAATCTAAGTTGCTTGAGGTTTAGTGTGAAGTTTCCACAGTCAGTGATGATTTGAGGAACCATGTCATCTGTTGGTGTTTGTAATAAGTATTCCACCTCACAAGGTGGCAGACACGTATAACTTACTGCTCTTGCCTTGGACGACCAGTGGCCTTCATATAACCCCCCCCCATTTCTGGACACCAGAGAAGAATGTCACGACGGCCCTCACGGACCGTCACAAGACGCCTCAGTCACCAGAGAGTTTGCAGTGGTAATTTATTGAGGATAAGGCAGAACACTCACAGAACACATACAGTGGCTGGGTGACGTCTGAGCCGGGGAGCACCCGATGCGCCAGACGGACAACAGTGAGAGTAAAGTCTCAAAGGAACATACCTGAGAATAACAGGAGCACAATTGGAACGTAGATGAACACCACAGACGAGCATAGCAGGTGATCATAACAGGATATAACAGGATATAACAGAGACTGCCGCGTTGGAGGACATTTAGCACCCGCTTATATCTCTGGTGGCTAATGACCCCAATGCGGCACAGCTGCTGCTAATGACAGCAGAGCAGCAGCTGACTTTGACAGCAGGGAGCTCCCCTGGGCGCCTTCACAATAAGAGCCCGAGGAGCTGGAAGGAATCCTCAGCTGCCAAAGCCAGAGAACAAAAAGATATGAGACCCGAGTGTGGCCAGAACCGACACTCGGGTTATGACAAAGAAGAGTTTGTAAACAAATGTTGATCGATTGCAAGGCAGAGGAGGCATTTGCTCCCAAATTTGTCAACTGTGATTCTAAAAAGAGATTATTTAGCTTATGAAGGTAAATATCTATATTTTTTTTATAACAGAGGGTGGGCGAAGCTGGTTGATTTGTACCCGCCATCAACCCCCAGCACCATATGACTGGACAGAACAATCGCGCCAGTTCAGTCATCATATGAGATAAATTGCAGCAGAATGAAAGCAAAATTGCAGTGGAATAATCCTAACAGTTTCTGGATGTGGGAGAGAAAGCAAAAATGGCAGAGAGAAAACAAAATAATGACCAGGATGGACGAAAATGGAGGAAGCGCACCACCTGGCCAGCGGTAAGTGACAAATTTCTTTGTTTGTTTACATTGTAACTGATTTTCTGGTTCATATACTTTAAAGATAAGGCAACAAAATGCCCAAAACAACAAACGGTGACAAAAAACAAAACCATCCTTTGTGTAAATATGTCCAAAGTTTGTTTTTGACTGAAAGTTATGTAACTCGATATGGCTGCCATGGTATTATGCAAATTAGATGCCCCAGGTGGAGATGGGTAGTGCTCCTCAGGGAGGCGAGGAGGATGACTGTGGAGATGAGGGTGATGAAGAAAACGAGCCTGTCCAGCATCCGGTGGCTGGGGATCTGCAGCTCCCTCACCGAACCTAGGACCTGCTGGTGCAGCACCCACGGTGGACCCCGATTGGGCCTCCGGAACCAAACCCACGGTGGACCCCGATTGGGCCTCCGGAACAGCACTCCCGGTGGACCCCAACTGGACCGGAACAGCACTCCCGGTGGACCCGGTCGGCGTGGCACCAGACTCGACCTCCAACCCCGAAACCGGAACCTCTGGCGCAGCAGGCGAGAGCAGCCCCTCGCTGGCGACCCTGGGAGAAGACTCACACAAGAGAGAAAACCCGGGATCAGGATCACCGGCAGTGCCAGAACCCGGCGAGATAAGCTCGGACGCAGCGGGCGGCTGCACCCGGCTCATCTCCCCTTGAGACATGCAAAAGTGCTCTAAAAGGTGAAGAAGAAAGATAAAACAGAGCACTTGCCTGAGCTCGGGTTCTGACGCCGTCCAGGACTGCGATGATCCGGGCTCAGAAGTCAGGATGTCGTCCTCAGGCTCCCACTCAGCTGCGTCGGGCTCCGCAGCTGGCATGATGGTGCGTGCAGCTAGAGAGTCCTCCGGCACCGATGTCCACGCCGGTGGCCCGCACGGCATGGTGGCAGGAGAATCTCGCCCTGCTGGACCGGACCGCTCCTCCGTGGAACCCCGGGGACGCTTCTTCATCGGCGATGGCTCCACGCTGCAGTCCGCTCTCCTCCTCCGCCCATGGCGTGGCTGTGGAACCGGAACCAGGCTCTCCAGAACCGCAGGCCCCCTCCTCATCCAGCGACGTTGGCCTGACGTCGAGGACCGCTCAGCGGGGGGAGACACAGAGGAAGCAGGGTTATTACTTTCATCCACAGCGGGTGGAGGGAGCTCGGGGGGCTGCATACCCCGAACTCCACCCCTAGGAGTCAGACAAGGCAAGACAATGTCAAAAGAAGAGGAATTATCATGCACTCGCCTTTCCCCTAAGGGTAAGATGGTCTCCGCTGTGGGGGACGTCATTCCTTCCTTTCCCCGCTGGATGGCGACAGAGGGCCCTCTGGGAAGACGAGATGAGGCCACTCGAGGCGGATCCGGGATGAAGCTCGCCGAAACGGAGCTCTCGTGACACACAGCAGCCGGGATAGGCGACGAGGAGGAGGGGGCGACAGCCGGGGTCAGTCGGGCATGGAGCGCTGACGGGACAGCAGGCGAGGGCCCGGGAGAAGACGAGGCTGCGGGGATTCCCCTCTGACGAGGCGCGGGAGTGACAGCTGTGTGGGGGGTTGAGCCCTTGCGGCGACCCGGGACAGCATCCAGACGGGGCTCTAGTCGAGGTTGGAAGCCGGAGTGACGACGGTTCCTTGTAGGGGGTGAGGCGAAGGTGAGGTCCGGAAATCGCCGTTCCTGAGCAGAAACGGCGGCAAGCAAGTCAGCAAACTCAGGAAACTCACGCAGCGCTGGATTCCTCTCCACCAGTCTGACCGCCGCCACCACATGCTTCATACACGCCGGAGGATTCTTAGCGGAGCAAGCAGCAGCCACCCGGTCCCAGATCTCTTCCGCTGTCATCTGCAGCTTCTCTGGGGGAATCCCGAGTGACGACATGCCCGATGAGAAAAGACCTCCGGGTGGCGCGAACTCCCGGGCCGGAACGGAGGCAGGAGCGGGATCCCGAAGTGAGGGGCGACGTCTCCTCCGCTTCAGCTTCCTGCCAGGATTTCCCTCCAGCCCTCGGAGTATCTCACGCTGGGCGGCGATGTCATCTCTCCTCACGCTTACCTCTGGATGATTAGTGAAGCGGGGGAGAGAATCCAGAATTTCCTCGGCTAGGTCCAGGTACCAGGGCACTTCGCTGTTGTATTCGAGGAGGGAGGCAGCGACAAGGACTCTGTCCACGCGCTCGAGGGTGTCAGCGAGAACAGCGTCCTGCCTCTGAGCACGAGACCTCCACGATGGCATGCTTCAACACGGCACCCAGACAGGTAGGAACAAACAGTCCACTACTGCAAACTACACGGTGAATGGCGTCTCGATGCAACGCCTCCTCTCCGGGCGTCTGGCGGCAGTCTACTGTCACGACGGCCCTCACGGACCGTCACAAGACGCCTCAGTCACCAGAGAGTTTGCAGTGGTAATTTATTGAGGATAAGGCAGAACACTCACAGAACACATACAGTGGCTGGGTGACGTCTGAGCCGGGGAGCACCCGATGCGCCAGACGGACAACAGTGAGAGTAAAGTCTCAAAGGAACATACCTGAGAATAACAGGAGCACAATTGGAACGTAGATGAACACCACAGACGAGCATAGCAGGTGATCATAACAGGCTATAACAGGATATAACAGAGACTGCCGCGTTGGAGGACATTTAGCACCCGCTTATATCTCTGGTGGCTAATGACCCCAACGCGGCACAGCTGCTGCTAATGACAGCAGAGCAGCAGCTGACTTTGACAGCAGAGGGCTCCCCTGGGCGCCTTCACAATAAGAGCCCGAGGAGCTGGAAGGAATCCTCAGCTGCCAAAGCCAGAGAACAAAAAGATATGAGACCCGAGTGTGGCCAGAACCGACACTCGGGTTATGACAAAGAAGAGTTTGTAAACAAATGTTGATCGATTGCAAGGCAGAGGAGGCATTTGCTCCCAAATTTGTCAACTGTGATTCTAAAAAGAGATTATTTAGCTTATGAAGGTAAATATCTATATTTTTTTTATAACAGAGGGTGGGCGAAGCTGGTTGATTTGTACCCGCCATCAACCCCCAGCACCATATGACTGGACAGAACAATCGCGCCGGTTCAGTCATCATATGAAATAAATTGCAGCAGAATGAAAGCAAAATTGCAGTGGAATAATCCTAACAGTTTCTGGATGTGGGAGAGAAAGCAAAAATGGCAGAGAGAAGACAAAATAATGACCAGGATGGACGAAAATGGAGGAAGCGCACCACCTGGCCAGCGGTAAGTGACAAATTTCTTTGTTTACATTGTAACTGATTTTCTGGTTCATATACTTTAAAGATAAGGCAACAAAATGCCCAAAACAACAAACGGTGACAAAAAACAAAACCATCCTTTGTGTAAATATGTCCAAAGTTTGTTTTTGACTGAAAGTTATGTAACTCGATATGGCTGCCATGGTATTATGGAAATTAGATGCATAAATTTACTACTATCTCAAACTTTGGATCATATTCTATATCTTTCTAATTGACAGTAAGCCATTATCTCTTACCACTTTCAAGTTATAGCTTTGGAAATCTCTGACCTCCGAACTGAATATTTTCTTGAAAACAATGGAGCGCCATAGGCAGTCATTAGGTTAAGGAGGGAGGGACAAACACTGCTACATTATCTGTACCACCCAGACATGATTCCCCCAGTCTGGGGGATTGAATTGGTGACCTTCTGCTCACTACGCCACATCCCTAACCATTAGCCCACCATTGCCCCATAGGAAGCCATTGGACCGCTCTTGGTCTGGCCCTTCAGCCAAGACCAACTGGTCTTGGCAGACCCTACCAGGGGCAAGTTGTAACCCAACAACATAGCTTCTAGGATCATTAGTGCACACAAACTCTCCATCACAATATAGGTGGTGATCTATGGAGTAGTGATTGTCAGATTAAGCAGCATAAAACCAAATATTGAATGTTTTAGTTTAACAGCCACATAAAGAACTAGAAAAGCACTCGGAGAGCGCAGACCTCCGCCAAGAGCCACAGTTCCCCCCATACAGTGTTTGTGTGTACGTTGTCAGATTCCTTGACCATGAAAACATCTGAGTAGCAATTGGATTCACAATGATAGGATTAGTGGTTCAGTAGTAAAAGCATTACCTCCTTGGCGGAGGTAATAAACTGAAGTGTTGCTGTTGTGTCCATGTCCTGCATCTGCAAACTCCCAGGCTGGGGGTGTTGCAATTGAATGAATGAATTAATTAATCTTTATTTCGAATAGATTAAGAGTACAGGTTAAAAGAAAGTGAATAATATAACAAAGGGGGTAATAAAATCCAACAAGGTCAAATTAGACAATAGCTCCTCTGATTATACAGTTCAACATAAGTTATCCGAAATATGTGATGGCTGAATCCGCAGCTTATATTGGCCACCCATGTTCCATCCAAGAATTCAAAAGAAAAAACAAAAGAAGTCATGACACAACTGCGTACAACCCACAGGCCAATGGGTTATGTGAGCGTTTTAGATCACTGAAAGCAGCACTGAGGGCTTCAATGACGGATGCCAATTAGGTAGACGGGTTGGCATGGGTTTTATTCAAAATTCAAACGTTTATTTCAAACTCAGGGTTCATATTAAATGCAGAACTAAAAGGAGTAGAAAATAAATAAATAAATAAATAAATAAAAGTATATACAGATCAGCAGACAGTCGGCGGTCTTGTAACAACAATAACATACAATATTGGACTCAGTATAAAATGGAACGCCACCACTTCCAAATGCTGGAGTGAAGTGTGAGTGACGAGTTGACAATTGCTGATATAAGATGATTGTTACATGGCAGCAACCTTCTCATCAAACTGTAAACATTGTTACGTATCAACTCGCCAAAAGACGGAATGTTCACAGACACAAACATCTTGCTTGCACTCGACCTTCGTGGTACATCTAATCTTCATCTTTATTGGGGTTGCGCTCCGCGGCCAAAGATGATTTGGAAACTTCCCCGGCAGAGAGCTTCTTTTTGCGGAGCTACTATGGCTGACCGGGGAATTTCTGCCAAATAATCCAGCGTCGGACAGCTGCCCGTCTGAGCTTTTGCAGCGTTGCGCAAACACAGGCACACAGCACGCTGCCGAGCAGCTTGTTTTTGCGCAGCGCCTATGGCTGACCGGGGAATTTCTGCCAAATAATCCGGCGGCGGACAGCTGCCCGTCTCAGCTTTTGCAGCGTCGCGCAAACACAGGCACGGTGGCGGGCCCAGCCCACCAGTGTTTTCCGCGTGCTTTTGTGCCTAAAACGTTGAAGAACGCAGAGTTTATGTTGGTCAGACACGATGACCAGCGCCCTCCATTGCGCCTGCGCACATGTTGAAAATAGCCGTATGTCACAGTGTTTAAGAATGCTTTAAAAAAATCCTGTATCCAGACGGTGATCCGGATCATCCCCAAAATTTAATCAGTTCTTCCTTGTACCATTTCCAACAACGCCTGAAGGTTTCATGGAAATCCGTCCAAGACTTTTTGAGTTATCTTGCTAACCAACAGACAAACAGACAGACAGACAGACAGACAGACAGACAAACAGACAAACACACAGACAAACCCCGGCAAAAACATTACCTCCTCCTGGCCTTTTCGGCCTGGTGGAGGTAATTATTGGAGACAGGAGTGTGTGATGGCCTACTAGTAGGTCCACAGCATAAATAGAATAGGGAAAGGAAAGTTGGTTACCCAGTCATGGGGGAAAGCACAAAAACCAGTGTACTCCTTGTGCTGGTTCCAAGCCAAGGTAAATAGGGGTTGACAGGCATGATCTCTGCAGTGTGTCCTGGATGTGTTCCTGGTTGGTCTTGCCCCAAAACCTTTCACAGATGATTTTCAGGAGATGTCCTATTTAGATGCCCATAACCACCTCAGCTGGTTCCTATTAGCTGCAGAGGAGCAGTGGCTGAAGGTCATCCTGAATGACTGAACTCCTCTCTATATCAAAAGGTGAACTGAGACAGCGTTTGGAAGAAGCCCATTTAATGATAAGGATCTGTCTTTATACAGAGCTTTTTCTAATCTCAAAGACCACTCAAAGCACTTAACCAGTTACTCCACTAACCCTCTATTGTCTGGACTTTACAGAGACAGATACCTAGGGCCAGTTTAGACTCATCAATTAATCTAATGTGCGTATTTTTGAATTGCAAGCAGAGGAAAAATATGTCAGCTTCACACAGAAAGGCTCCTACCCCTGCCAGCCTGGGGATTCGAAGCATGAACCTTCCAAAAGTTAGGCAACAGCGGTAATCACTGTGACTTCTCATTCTCATTCTTTCAGTTGTCTTTTTGAGTATATGCCTCCAGATGAGGAGATTAATGTACACCAACCAGTATGTCAGCAGCTACCCCTTTACTTTAAATTCTCTCTCTCTGACAGGTCTCTACCTCGTCTTATTACATTCTGGCAGTGAGGTGGAACAATAGGTACCACTGCTGTCTTACAGTTAAAGGGTTCCTAGTTTGAATCCCTAAGAGTTAGCATGAGTATGAGTCTTTCTGCATGAAGTTTGGATGTTCCCTCGGGGCGGAAATCACAAGGGATCTCGCAACTCGTTTCACATCACAATAGTGGGTCACGATTCAATCCTATCACAATTCAATGATAATCACAATATCACAATAATCGAGTATTGCGATCCCATATATTTGAAAAATTTTCACCTTATTCACAACCTCAAATAATGTCCCAAAGAAAACTGCTGACATCTCTTTCATTCAGTGATGTGAAAAAGTATTTGCCCCCTTCCTAATTTCTCATTTTTTTGCATGTTTGTCACACTTAAATGTTTCAGATCATCAAACAAATTTAAATATTAGACAAAGATAACACAAGTAAACACAAAATGCAGTTTTTAATTGAAGGTGTTTATTATTAAGGGTAAAAAAAAAATCCCAACCTACATGGCCCTGTGTGAAAAAGTGATTTAGTCCTGATTTTCGTCCATTATCATTTGTGCTTTTATTTTGACAGCGTCGTGACATGACTTCCGCCTGTCAGATCTGTTTGTTGCCTGTTACAGCTGTTAGTTGTTTTTCATCGCTTTTCACTCATGTGTCACACCTGATTCCCATTTTGGTTTTTCCCTTGTATTACACAACATATCAAAAATATTTTTTTTGTACAGTATGTTGTCTGTGTTTTTTAAACTGATTTAAGACAATTTTGCACCGCTGAATCCGAAAATGACATCTGTTTCTCTCGATCAGGTCAGGTTTTTATGCTAAGTTGAAAGCAGTTGTACAGCAGTTGTACAGTTGTACTGTAAATTGAATAACAGACATTGATAAATGTAACTACATGTAAATTGAATGTTACGTCATCATTGTTCAAAATTCAGAGAATTTCAAGAAATAAAACAGAATTTTGCATCATATAAAGCAAAAATACCCTTACATGTAAACAAAAACGTAAAAAAACATGTGGCCATAGTTCAAAAAGTTGACCTGATTGAGCAAAACCAATGTGATTTTTGGATTCAGCACATCAAAATTGTCCTGAGTCCAGAAGGATCTCAAGATTCATATGGCAGGGCAAGAGACCTAGAATCAGATATAGAACCTTACAGCTAAACAAAGACAAAGGTGGGCTCACGCTGCCAAATATCAGGGACTATTTTAAAGCCGCACAAATTAAAACTTTAATAGAGATATGTAACCCAGTCTACACTGCACAATGGAAGGAGATCGAATGCCAAATAACAAGTGACATCCCCCTACAGGCGATAATAGGGAACAATGCCTTACCTAAACTCTTGAATAACACTAACCCGTGGATAGAGACCCCGCTAAAAATTTGGTTTAAGATAGTCAGAGAGAATCAAGCTAAAGAGCCCTATCGACTTCTGCAATGGATTGCCTATGATCAAGACTTTACCCCCAATAAAACAGACACTAGATTTAAAGAGTGGAAAGAGAAAGGGCTGATAAAATATTACGATTTTTTTAAGGGGCAAACTTTAAGAAGTTTTGAAGATTTGAAAAAACAAGGTCTAATAAATCAAGATCTTTACAGGTTCTTTCAGCTTAGACACCACATAAACAATATACTTAAAAAGGAGGATTTGGAAAGGGCCCAGTCAGGTGTTCTGAAGGTCTTCTTAATGGCATATAAAGGGATCCCAGGGATCAGATACATTTCTAAAATATACCAAGGTATTCAAGACTTAAAAGGAGACAACACATCATATATAAAAGAGAGATGGGAAAAAGAGGGAATTTCACTTTACAATTGGAAATATGGGAAAAGCTAAATAAACAGCAATGGAAAAGTACCTCATCCCTGCAGTGGAGAGAATTTGGATGGAAAAATTTGGTAAGATTTTTCAGAACACCTGCACAAAACAAATTTACCCATAAGGGGTTGAACTGTTGTCGCTTGTGTGGTGAAAAGACTGCAAATCATTTTCATGTGTTTTGGTCATGCCCAGTTATCCACCAATATTGGACCAATATACAGACAATATTGGGGAAAATATTCAAAATAACAGTTCCCTTTTCTTTTGTAACTTTGTATTTGGGTTTACTACCGGACTCACTGGAAAGACGAGGAGATAAATACTTATTCAATGTTTTAATATTGGCAAGTAAAAAAGCCCTAACTAAAAAATGGAAGCTGAAGGACTGTCCTACACCTGAAGATTGGATTAACGTGATTCAAGACATTTACTCGATGGAAAAGTTGACATTCGCACTGAGACAGGACATGGATGGGTTCATGAACTTTTGGCAACCCTGGATCGCATATGTGTCTTCCATTAGATCTAATCTTTGACAAATACCATTTCAATGATGGTCCCGCTCTTTGTTCCAACGCTACTCAGATGCTCTTTTACTTTTAATTACTTAATTTTCTGTTTGTTTGTTTTTTGCTGTTCTGTTTGTTTGTTTGTTCGTTTTTTTATTTTATTCTCTTTAATTTCACTTTTTCTTTCACTTTAAAAAAAAAAAAGGGTGTTGTAATAATTATCCTACCAATGTTGTCAAATAGCAAAAAATAAGGGAACGTGTGATGAAAATGTAAACAATGCAATGCTGTAATGACCTGTATACCCTTTACAAAAACTTAAATAAAAAAAAAAAAAATTGTCCTGAGTCAACTAAAAAAACAAACAATAAATTTGGTGTTGACCAGTGTTATTTAAGCTCACTAGGGAGGTTTATTCCTCTCTGCGACCTCACCATGTGTAGGCAGGAATCCCCACGCCTGATTCCTGTCTAAGTCTCTGCTTTATTCTCTCCTTCGTGACTTTAATTGTAAGTAACCTTTCATGGTTTCTCCTTTTTGTATTTTTGTAGTCACCCCTCGTGATCTCTGTTTATCGTCTTTTTGTAATGGCCCTTCGTGGCTGGCATTTGTGTTCATTATTATTATTTATTAAATGAGTAAACTCACAGCAGGCGAATGGTGCCTTATTTCTGCCTTGAAAGGGCCAATTATGACAGTAAGTTGCAGCCAGTAGGTGCCAGTGGCTGAGAGTTTGCCTTTTCCCTTTTCCCTTTTCTACTTTTCAATTTTTTCCCCTTTTTTGGGGGTCTGCTTTTTTTTTGGAATGGCATCGTTTGGGAGGGGGTACCCAATGAGCCTGGGGTTTGCGCTCTGCCAGGCTCTCATGGAAATTGATGACCTCCTAGCCATAGCTCGTCAATATTCCACTCCAAAAGACACTTTGTGGTACCTGGACTTTGCTGAGGCGGCTGTGCGGCGACATCCTCGCCTCTCGGAGCATGCTGATGGAAGGGAGACGATATTCCTGATGGCATCTCTGCAACAGCAGAACCGTGAGTTGGAGAGGAATCCCACCAGGAAGCCAAGATCAGCGCCGACGGGGACGCTCTCCTGGGCTTCGGTCCAATCGACTCCAGCTCCCGTTTTGCCTGCCCCAAGACGCTGGTTCCCGGTGCAGACTTCCACTCTTCCCTGCAATACGGCTGTACCGAATTGGATGGAGGAGAGTCACCTGGTGAAAACGCCGCTAAACCCCCGCCATTGCCCAGCTACGGGCCGCCGGAGAAACTCCTCCGTCTCTCAGCCAGCAGTGCTATTATTGCCATGTCAGAAAGGAACTGCAGCAGCTTCAGCCTCTAGGTTTCTCTCGCGCCTTCTCTCGCTGTTGAGAGCCCAGCTGATTCTACCCCAGTTCTGCCCGTCACCGTGTCTGCAGGGGTGGCTCCTCCAAGTTCTCCAGAAGGGCCCAAGATCACTGCAGTCATGGAGAAGGAAGAAACTGGGTTTGCTGTAGCAGGAATCACTGTACCCTGGGAAAACAGGCAAGTACTTTTTCACTCTACTTCACCATCATATGAATTACCTTGCCTGATTCCCGGGGGTGAGGCTCAGTTTGTACAGTCCACTGTGTCCTCACCTCTTGCTGCAGCCACAAAAACTTTTTCTGCTCTCTCTGTGTCTCCTCCTATGAACCCGAGAGTGCTCCGGTTCCGGGATTAAGCCACTGGATGGAGGAGGAGCCTGTGGCCCTGGAAAACCTTGTTCCAGCTCCACAGCTACGGTCCAGACAGAGGAAGAGGGCCATCTGCAATCCGGAGCCTGAGCCGACGAGGAAGCGTCCCCAAGCTTCAATCGTGCAGAATTCAGCACCACAGGAAGTGGATCTCCTGTCGCCAAGCCGGGCGAGCCACCTGTGTGGGTCACATCGCCAAAGGGTTCTGTGACTGCAGTGACCGTCGTGCCTTCTGTTGGGGCCGCCGCAGCAGAGTCTGACCTGGACCTCCAGAGGGTCCGGCCCGAGACATCGTCATCTGGACTCCTGGACGACGGTGGAACTTGAGCTCAGGCAAGTACTCTCCTTTGTTTTTGTTGTTTCTGTATTGGAAAGATCTTGCCTAGCTCTTGGGGGGGGGGGGGGGGTGCAGCAATCAGCTGCACCTGAGCTTGCCTCGCTGAGTTCCACTGCCGCCGGTGACCCTGACCCTGTTCCTCTTCTATCCTAGTCTTCTCTCAGGGTCAACAAAAATCGTCCAGCTATGCCAGAGGTCTCCGTGGGCTGGGGTTTGCTGCCTGAGGTCTTTGTGGGTCCAGCTCCTCTGGCCGAGGGTGTCGTGGAGGCTCTACTTCAGTCCGGGACCTCCGTGGGTGCTGCTCCCCCTCCTGCTGAGGTCGTTGTGGAGGTGCCGTCCCAGCCCGGGACCTCCAAGGGTGCAGTTCCTCCTCAGTCTGGGTCTCTGTGGGTGCTGCACCCCAGCTTGAATCCCATGTGGGTGCAGCACTTCAGTGTGTGTCCGCTGTGGGTGCTACGCTCCAGCCCAGGGACAACCATGGGTGCAGCTCTGTCCCAGTCCGGGACCATCGAGGGCGCCGCAATGCCTCAGTCCAGGGTCACCAAGGGTGCCGCTATGCCTCAGTTCAGGGCCACCGAGGGTGCCGCTACGCCTCAGTCCAGGGCCACTGAGGGTGCTGCAATGCCTCAAGACCACCTGATGGACTCACTCATCCACTTTGGTGGCTTTGGAGACCTGGTAGGCCACCCAACCTCTTCCACCTGATGGTCGGGTGGTGCCAGGACTCCGGGAGGCCACCTGAGCTAATCCGTTGTTTACCTTGTTTCGCTTGATTTTTTTTTTTTTTTTTTTTTTTTTGGCCCTGATTTAGTTTGTATGGTAGTCATGTCGATTTTGTGTTATTAGGTTTGTGTCTCTCCCTCCAGGCCTGGGTCCCCCCACCACCCTCCCGGGGTCTGTTTTTTGTAGTCATTCCTGTCGGAAGGGGGGGGGGGGGTGTAATTCCATTCCTTTGTTGTTACATCTGGGTGTCTAGGCTCCACCCCTTAAGGAAGGGGCACTGTAATGATGTCGAGCGCAGGTCTGTGCTGCGGTTGGGTCTTTGTGATCTTATTAATTTTCTGTATATGTATTTAGTCCTGATTTCGGTCCATTATTATTTGTGCTTTTATTTTGACAGCGTTGTGATATGACTTCCACCTGCCAGATCAGTCCGTGGCCTGTCACAGCTGTTAGCTGTCTTTGATTGCTTTTCACTCATGCATCACACCTGATTCCAATTTTGTTTATTCCCTTGTATTATTTAAGCTCGAGGTTTATTCCTCACTGCGACCTCACCATGTGTAGGCAGGAATCCCCATGCCTGATTCCTGTCTAAGTCTCTGCTTTATTCTCTGCTTCGTGACTTTAATTGTAAGTAACCTTTCATGATTTCTCCTTATTGTATTTTGGTAGTCACCCCTCATGGTCTCTGTTTATCGTCTTTTTGTAATGGCCCTCCGTGGCTAGCATTTGTGTTCATTATTATTATTTATTAAATGAGTAAACTCACAGCAGGCGAATGGTGCCTTTTTTCTGCCTTGAAAGGGCCAATTATGACAGTAGGTTGCTTCCAATAGGTGCTAGAGGCTGATAGTTTGGCTTTTCCTTTTTCTATTTTTTCTATTTTTTCCCCTTTTTTGGGGGCCTGCTTTTTTTTGGAATGGCATCGTTTGGGAGGGGGTACCCAATGAGCCTGGGGTTTGAGCTCTACCAGGCTCTCATGGAAATTGATGACCTCCTAGCCATAGCTCATCAATATTCCACTCCAAAAGACGCTTTGTGGTACCTGGACTTTGCGGAGGCGGCTGTGCGGCGACATCCTCGCCTCTGGGAGTATGCTGATGGAAGGGAGACGATATTCTTGATGGCAGCCCAGCCTTTATACCCGCCTGCTGCTCTATTATTGGACAACCCAGCTGTCTGTCATGTAGATGAGTGGGGCACAAACAGCTTTAGGTTTGGAGCTAATAGTGCTGTCAGGGAGTTTGCTTGCGAAACTCGGTATATTGTTATTTTCTTTAGATTTCAGTCACCTCAATACACATCCCTGTATCCACCTGGTTGACTAATTCACATTTGATAAAATATCTCACTTCATTCTGGCTTATTTTGTTATATTTTTTCCATGATGTTACATTAAACTGTTACTGTAGCATTAGTTTGGCTAGGCGGTTGGAGTCAGTCTGTCTAACGAGATTAGAGCTCACCTCAGCTTGGAGAGGCTGATGGCCATACCGCCTAGTATTAGCTTAACTGTGGATCCACCCATTACTGTGGATCACTATTTTATATAAATTCTATTCACCCATCACTTTGACCATGTATGTCATTCTTAGACCTTATTTTGTCTGCGTTGGCCAGCAGGATGAGGCTCTTCTGGGAGCCGGAGTCCACCAAAAACTGTGTCCCCAAATGTGTGTCTGTGACATAAAGCAGTCTGTTCCTGTCGCCATCAGTTGCGGCTGCCACTGAATTCCGAAGGTGCCGTCTTCCTGGCTTCTTGAATTGGCATGGTGACAGGCAGTGTTGGGCATTCAAGCTAAAGCAGCAATGATAAAAACAGATTGCCCCATTCCTTCGTCTTCTGGTGTTCGTCCCAGCTACCACGAACAGCTCCTCGACTTCGCTGGAGTCCTTCATGGATGCCGGTGCCACTGTCTGCACGCTGAGAGTTCTGGTCGCCAAAATGATGTGGTCCGCTTCCAGCGCCAGGGCGCGGTAGTCCCTAGCAACCAGCCGTGGCGAGTTGGCCAGGACCGCCATCGCTGTAGCCAGTAGGTTCCCAAGGAACAAGTGGGCAAACAGGAAAGAGTTGTCATGCTTCCCCCTCAGCACCAACATGCTCTCCATGAGCTCCACTGCTGATTTGCTCCCTAACTCAGAATGCGTTAGGAGTCTCTCTGCCCTCTCACTGTCAGAAAGGGTATAGCGCTGGAGAAGCATCCTCTTGAGCACTTCATGTTTTCCTTGGGCCGGCGGCTTCTGAAACAGGCTCATCACCTCTTGTGTTGCATGTACATCCAGTGCAGAGACCATGTAGTAATACCTGGTATTGTCCGTTGTTATCCCGCAGAGTGCGAACTGGGCTTCTGTGTTCAAAACCCACGTGGTCAGGTTGTGAAGCCAGAAGCCTGGGAGCTCGATTGAGACCATGCACGCGGTGCTGGTGCTCTCCCTCCCGGCAGTCTCTGGGGTGGTGCTCGGCTCGCTTTCCATGGCACGTCTTAGGGTCACCAATGTGGAGAAAGGAGGCAGGAGAGGCAACGAGCGAAACGACACAGTAACTTTATTCTTTCTCCAGCATATTTTACAGAAAAAGAGATTCACGGGTCTCTGTGCATTCCTCCTTTTTATCTTTATTTCCATGCATCGAGACCCGGAACTTCTGACCATAACACTGTTGTTTGAACAAAGAACTGGGTGGCACATTAACATAACATAACGCCAGCGCTGCTTCAACACTCTTCTTCTCCCAGCGGCTCCGGCATTTACTCCTCTCCCTGGGGGGCGCATAGTCCTTACTGTCCCATTTAATACCCCCCGGTGACACCTCCTCTTTCGGTCCATTGTTCCCTGGGTAGAGAAGTCCAACACCATGCCCCCACAGTTGGATCAGGTTCACTAGCTGAGCTAGCTAAGATTAGCAATAGTGATGTAAGCGGGAGGGCAAAGTAAGTCACAGTTTTAGACAATTAAAGCAACATGCACTGAAAGGAACCATTCTGCGGAAAACTTCAAAAGATGCTTCACAATGATACTGCAATGATTAAATAATTAAAGAAAATATGACCAAAGTATGTACCATCATCCGGTCCCGCAAGCGCAGGCTATCACCACCACCACCCAGCACTCCATCTCCGCACCTCCCGGCTACAACTAAAAGAAGAAAAGTAGGAAGCGGACTGCCATGGAAGATCGTCATGCCTGTGGTGACTGTGGTTTGTACATGCACCAGGCTTGCATGCCCGCCTGCCCAGCCAGGGGGCGGAAATGCCGCAGCTGTAAGAAGCTCAATGATTTTGCTAGAGTTTGCAGCTCCAATGACAGGAAGACAACACCCCAAACACCCGGCACCACCGCCATTAACTCCACAGGTGGTAAGACCTGGCCATTCAAGTGGTACACAATGGAGCTGGACGACATTGGTGTACCCCTGCTACTGGATATGGCAGCCTCGAGGTCCCTTCTGAACAAGGCCACAGTCAGAAAACTGTTTCCTCAGAAAACTATCGCAGCTAATGGGGAGGACTTGTTTGGCTACGGGCATGTGAAGATTGGCATTGCAGGGACGGTCACTTTTTGGCACGCTGCAGCTCTAAATTCATCCCAGCTTTCACATTCCAAGTGACGTGCCAAGGGGCCAACATGCTGGGCATCGACTCAATCAGCGAGCTGGGCTTCCCCATTACCAACCCGATGAGCTCCACCTACTGACAGTCACCTCAACCTGGCAGCACCATCGGCCGTCGCTCTTTGCGGGACTGAGCTGCCTCACCTCCTTCAACCACCGACCACTTATTGATCCAACGGTGTTCCCCGAAAATCCAACCCCCTCACTGTCTGCCCCTCACGCTGTGGGATGACGTTACAGCGGAATTGCAGAAGCTCTTGGGAATTGCAGAAGTTCTTGGATGCCGACATCATTGAGTGGGTCAACGTATCTCCCCTGGATCTCTAACTTGGTGGTGGCAAAGAAGAAATTGGGCGGCCTATGGCTGTACATTGACCTCAGGATGGTATACAAGGCGGTGATTCCCGACAAATTTCCCCTGCCCACGACAGAGGATCTGACGACGGCTTTCCACGGCTCAAAGATTTTTCCAAGCTGGACCTCTGTCAACGTTACCTAAAAGTTCCCCTACATCCGGACAGCCGCAACCTAATGACCTTTGTCACCCACATGGAAGTGTTTAGGTACACCCACTTGCCTTTTGGCCTCAGTTGATGTTTTCAAAAAATCATGACCACCATCTTCACTGGTCTCCCAGGGGTAGTGGTGCATTTAGATGACATTGTGGTGCAAAGTGCAACATCGGCCTCCCATGACACCCACCTCGCTAGAGTAATGTAAGTGCTAACAAAACATGGCCTCATGCTCAACACGGTAAAGTGCATCTTTGAAGTGTCAATCATTGAGTTTGTGGGATTCCGCCTGAAAGCTAAGGGCCTGAGCCCCCTACATTCAAACGTAGAGCTGGTACTGCACTTACCCGACCCTTCATGCCCCGTACAGCTATCATCTTTTCTGGGCATGGAAAACTTTTATGGGCACTTCATTCCCCGCTACTCGGAGACGATAGAGCCACTGTGCGCCCTCCTGAAGAAGGATGCACCCTGGGTGTGGACCCCAGCATGCTCCGCCACCATCTGTCGACTGAAGATACATCTCACTTCCCTGCCAGTGCTGGCCCATTTTGACCTACAGAGCCCCGCGTTTGTGACCTATGATGCCTCCAACATGGCAGTAGGAGCAGTACTGTCCCAACTTTAAGGGGGAACCGAACGCCCAGTGGCGTTCGCTTTGAGGTCACTCACTTCGGCCAAGCAGAAGTACTCAGTGGATGGAGAGGGAAGCATTACCGTGTGTCTGGGCATGCAAACGTTAGCACATGTACCTGTATGGGCGGTGCTTCACTTTCTGGACAGACCTTAGGGCCCTCACGACACTGCTGAAAATATCGGAGTCGGGACACAAACTTCTGCACATCTACAGGTGGACAGAAAGGTTACAAGCATTTAACTTCACCACCAAGTTCACGCCGGGCAGAGAGAATGTAGTGGCAGACCTACTGTCCCGGGCCACGCCCAACACCTGACCAAACGCTGACCGAGACTCCTTAGAACTGGAGCTGGTCCACATGCTGCACAACCCACTTCAGACCGCCATCTTCCTGCAGGACCTCCAAACTGCATCCAAACAGTACCCGATCCTAACCCAGCTCCACACCTTTATATGCGATGGCTGGCCGTCCAACTTGCCGGAAAAGCTAGCACCCTTCCACAGAGTCAGAGATGATTTATTATGCTGGAACGATGTCTGTGTGGCAAGGGGGCTCTGCACAGTGATACAGGAAGCGCTAAAGGGCCACATCCTGACCATGATGCACAAGGGTCACCTGGGTGTTGTCAGGGTCAAACAGCGCTGTAGAAGCTCGGTCTGGTGGCCAGGGATTGACAAAGATGTGGACATCATGGTGAAAGACTGCATGGCCTGCCTAGCTAGCAGTAAGACTGGTGTGCTACAACCACTGTACCTGCAGCCTCTGCCATGGCCGGAGCCTGCAGCGGCAGCACAGCCCGAACACTGCTT
Source organism: Pholidichthys leucotaenia (assembly GCA_020510985.1). Taxonomy (NCBI): domain Eukaryota; kingdom Metazoa; phylum Chordata; class Actinopteri; order Cichliformes; family Pholidichthyidae; genus Pholidichthys; species Pholidichthys leucotaenia. The sequence continues at coordinate 90,416,417 of CM035847.1, forward strand.
GGCCCGGGTTTGACAGAGACCCCGTCACCTGAAGGACTCTATAACTAACTTTTGAACTGTTTGTTGATAGACAGGACATGACTGATCAAGTGGCAGAATAATCGACTCGGTCATGGGGGCATACCGTCAGTCTACCCGGTTGCCTAGTTAGTAGTATTAGTTTTAGTTAACTATCACAAGTTCTTTGTTTTTTCAAGGGGGGGGGGGGGTGTAAATGTGGTGTTTGGACATGGGGACGTTCACGCAGGTGACATCATCATGTGCCGAACTGGTCGTGGCACGATACAGCACCTACCCCTTTGTGTATAGTTAGTTGAGTGGTGAATAAAGCAGAGTTCAGTTCACATTGGTTGTCAGTTCATTATTTCCAAACATAACACTCACCACACACATTTAAATGAAGTATGTCTGCAAATTATCACCATGCTCAGACTGTCGGCAGTCCAGGTATCACACATGATCAAAGTTTTATCTCAAACAAAACAACACACATTGCTGTTATGTTGTTGGACCATTAAAGACATGCAGATCAAGCTGATCAAACAAGAGTGTGTGGATGGGGCTGGCAGAAAGAAGAGAGTTCAGAGATGACTGTAGAAAAAAACATCAGTTAGAGAGATGGAGGTAGAGGTGAGAACATCAACATAGGTGGAAAAATAGAGTGTGCTAAGGTGTAAGGTTGATGGTGATGGGGCGTGGGGGTGGGGGGGGGGCTCAAAGACGGTGGTGTTGGGTGCACGGGGGGGTGGGGGGGGGTTAGTGTGAAAGGGGTTAATAGCAAAGTGGAGGCTCAGAGCTGATCAAAATGCAGAGCACGTCCCCCCAGCCCTGTGCTCAGTGATGAGTTGGAGCTGAGATCTGGCGCCCACTATAAAGGAGCTCATTGAAAATAATTCAGAGTGACGGCTGTGCAGGAAGGGAAACAGGGGGGAGGAGGGAAGGGTGGGGGATTGGGGATGAAGAAGTATAGCTATGAAGGGAGCGAGCTGGAGTGGGGAAAAGGGTTAGAGAGCGGGAAAGGAGAGAGGTTGAGATTGAAAGACGAGGGGAGATGGGTATGGGCGGCAACTGATAAAGTGAGAGGGGTCAGAATTATGAAGGAGTCTGCAAAGTAAAGAATCACAATCAGTGTGGTGACGAAGAAAGAGACACCTCTTGAGTGGAGGCATCATAGAGGTGTAAACACTAGACATGCATTCAAGTCAAAAGTCCAAAATATCACTATGACTTCTACACTGATGATATGAAGGGACTGGACTGTATGAATCTACTTTTTTAATTTACCATCAAAAACCTTTTCTGATTTTTTGTTGTCTGTTTGAAAAGGATTTGGGAGGCAATAGTCTGTGAAAGAAAGGATTTTTTTTTTTTATCAGAAATGTATTGCATAACTTTTGCTGATTTTTTTTTATTATTTATGTACAATATGTAACCAGCATCCTAGGAAGGAAAGGAAATTCTTGACCCGGAAATTGGGCCTCATGCAAGAACTTGTTAGTATTAAGGTGTGTTCAGCCCAAATGCAAAGCGAATTTTTCACGCAGCGCAAATACATACAAAGTCAATGCAAAGAGGGGAGCACACGCGAATCCCCCGCATTCACACATTTGCATCCAAGGGATAGCACTAACTAGTAATGGCCTTGAGATTCTGCGGTCACCTGAGTAAAAGTATCAACATTGGAGTGTAAACTAGTTTGAAGATGAGACTGACACTCACATGGAGACAGATGGACCGGGAGCTCTGCAGCTGAATCAGTTTTTTTGCCCATGGACTCCTGCCACGGACATGCTAACAAGGCTTGCAGGCTAGCAGTGCAAACAACCCATCACCCAGGTGAAATTCTGGAGGCAGGGACATTTTTTTCAGGTAAAACCCTGTCGGATAATGTAAACCTAAACATGACGGTGTCGTGGGAATTTCCACAGCAGGTTGAACACAGCTACAGAAGTTATAAAGACAACTTTGCCTGTCTGCAACTCACTCAGATGGTGAATTCATGTCTATGTAAAATGTAATGGTGCCGCTAGAAAAATTTGCCCCTTTGCATTTGGTCTGAATGCTCTTTTAGTGTGTGTAAATCACCCATATTTTGGTAGTAAGAGGCATTTGCACTAATGAGCCACTCCTCATTCAATAAATGCTCATATGTATGTCTTCCAAATGTGTGTAAACAGCATGCTTAAAAATTGTGAATTTCACCCATGCAAGTGAGGGCACATGCCTGTGAAATGAAGATTGCATAATTGACGCCCTAAAACCAATTCAATTCAATTCAATTCAACTTTATTTATATAGTGCCATTTCACAACAACAGTCATCTCATAGCACTATCAACTGTAGGGGGAATCCCCACAGTTGCAGAAAGACCCCAGCAATCAGGCGATCCCCTGTGAGCAAGCGCTTGGCGACGGTGGAGAGGAAAAACTCCCTTTTAACAGGAAGAAACCTCCAGCAGAACCAGGCTCAGGGAGAGGCAGTCATCTGCTGCGACTGGCTGGGGTGTGAGGGGATAGAGAAGATGAAAAGAACAGACATGTAGAGAGCAAACAGCACGATGGGGACTCAATCTATGGGAGAGAACAAACAAATGTTAATGACCAGCAAAAAAAATATTTCATTGAGAGTGAGGAAAGGAGTGAGGCCCAGTGCATTACTGGAGGTCCCCCGGCTGACTAAACCTATTAGCAGCATAACTAAGGGAGGGTTCAGAAACACATGATCCCTCCCTAATTGTAGGCTATATCAAAAAGGTAAGTTTTAGCCCTATTCTTAAAAACAGAGATCGAGTCTGACTCCCGAATCCAGATTGGCAGCTGGTTCCACAGGAGAGGAGCTTGATAACTGAAGGCTCTGCCTCCCATTGTACTTTTGGAGATTCTAGGTATTACAAGTAATCCTGCATTTTGGGAGCGTAGTGCTCTGTTAGGATAATACGGTAGTATCAGATCAAACCACCATATAAGATCACACTTTCTGGGTGGGGGTGGGGGTCTTGTATCGCTGTCATACCACCTATACTCATGGTGCAGACAAACTACAATGAACATCCTGACCTTTGACCGTATGTATAACAGAGTACTCTAACTAAGGAGGAGATGCTCATTTTGAAACATTTAACTTGTTGCCTGTTTTTCTTTTTAAGTTCCAAACTGATATACTAGGAGGGCCCAAAATGCAATCTTGCACGGGGAACCCCCCCCCCCCCAAAAAAAAAAGCACAGGAAACAGCTCTGGTGACACATTTCAAAAAATTGGGGTTAAATATGTGCTTAAAAAATGGTTAAAAAAATCAACTTTTGTTGATTTTCATAGTAAAATGTTAATTTATGAAAATACAGCCTAGCATTTTCTCAAAATTACTCATCAAAATGGACCCTGCTGCATTCTAACCCAGAGGCTGTACCCCCCCCCACACACACTACATATGAAAACAGTAAAAATCAGAATGACTTACATGTGATTTGCATTGTGATAATTGATAATTTACTTACAGATCAGACATTTAAAGTCTTACATTTTGCATCTGATATGGAAATTGATGGAATAATACTGCTTTTAATTATTTTAATTATATTTTAATTTTAATTATAACTTGAATAAAAGTATAGAATCTTGTCGACCAATTACTAAGTTTATAGGACTGAAAGTCATACTTGATTCAGACAAATAAAAAATAGAAGAAGAAGCCATCTCTATTGTCATTCAGTCCACACAGCCAATCAATAATAACAAATCAATAATAAATAGAACCATTTAGTGAAAATTAAAGTTAGAATAACAGCAAACTATTTACACAAAACTACTCATCATAGTTTGACGACGCAAAGAACTGAATGAACTCGCCCTCACTCTGTCTCAACTAGCAACACAGGTGAACGTATCACTCCAATGGATTCCTGCCCACTGTGGAATCTATGGAAATGACACGGCTGACAGACTTGCTAAGGAGGGTGGGCAGCAAGACCAGGAAGACAGGCAGGTCTCTTACAGTGAGGAGAAAACCATTATTAAGGCCCTGTCTCACAAGAAGTGGCAGCAGCAACACCCAAACTTCTGCAAGGATGACAACTACTATAGTCTGAGCAGGGCTGACCAAGTCGTTCTGTTCAGACTCCGAACTGGACATAACAGAATGCATGCTCACATGCACCAGAAACTTAAAGTTGGACAATCGGACAGATGCCCATGTGGTACTGCCCAAATGACCAGCGAACACCTCCTCCAAGACTGCCCAGACCACGCTGCACTCAGACGAGCTACGTGGCCTGACCCCACATCGCTGAACCAAAAGCTGCACGGGGACCTCGGGGACCTCCGCAGGACGGCAGCATTCGTCAGGGCAGCTGGTGTGACCATCTAGTGATCGACGAAGAAGAAGAAGAAGAAGAAGACACAAAACTATTATAACTGGTCTGAACCACTCATAAATTTTGTTAGTAAATGTACTAAATTTCTAAACGCTAACAGATTGGTGAATCCCAAAGGTTCATGTAAATTGATCGTATGTCACACTTATGAGCAAATCTGTTAGTACTAACAGTTCTTGAATAAGACCCATTGTCTCATAAGAAACACTCAAATATTATAAATATTTTCCCCTCCACCAAACAATTTGAATTTGACATATGCAATTACAATAATGTAATGGAAAGCTTAAATAAAATAGTAATTATTAGGAGAAACTTTAACTTATCACTTTCAATTTTCATCCGCCAACATATCGTTGGATCCCCTCGGAAGTGAGATGGTTAATCTCAAGGGGTTATCCATTAATAAACTTTAAGCTTTAAACATCCTCCCATGGATCATCATCTTGTAGTGATGGAGGGGTTTGCCTTTTGCCCTAATGATCCTAGGAGCTACAGCATGTTGTTGGGGGAAACCTGGACCTGGTAGGGTCTTCCATGTCAAACTGGTCCTAGCTGAAGGGCCACACTAAGCACAGTCGAGCAGATTCCCATGAAAAAATTCCAACAAGGATGCAGTGGACTCATATATAGAGGGGGTCATGCCCTGGGGCCTGGTCAGGAGGAGGGGCCCAATGGCAAGTGTCTGGTGGCTGGGTTTCTGCGTACTGGAGCCAGCCGGGCTCAGCCCAAATGAGCCACATGGGTCCATCTTTCAGTGGGATCTTTACCTGCACACCCAGGTTTTAGCATCAGCAACTGCTCGATCTGCACTCCACTTGGTCTGCTGTTGCACCTCAGTTGCTTCAGGAATCCCACATGCCAACCAAGCTCAGTAGGACTCTTTCAGCTTGATGGCTCCCCCTCACCTCTGGCATCCACCATTTGGCTTGGGGGTTCCCACCATGAGAAGCACCAGCACCCTTGCGGCCACAGCTCTGACCAGCTGCTTCAGCAATGGAGGTAGAGAACATGGCCCATTCAGACTCAGTGTCTCCAGTCTCCTTTGGAATGTGGTCGAAGTTCTTCCGGAGGTGGGAGTTGAAGACCTCTTCGACAGGGGCCTCAGCCAGACGTTCCCAGCACACCCTCACTATACGTTTTGGTCTGCCGGGTCTGAGTGGCATCTGTTATGTCCACAAACCTGGCATGAAATGAGACAGATGAGGATGTTGCACTGGAACTGGGCTTTATTATAGAACTGATTACAACACACCATATGTGATCCTCAGTGGAAACGTCCGGGCAAGAGCCCCTCATGGTGGACACTCACTATTATATGGCGGTGTGATGGTGCACCCAGAAGGCAGCGTCATCACACTGCACTTCACAGTAAAACCCCATCATGACATTCTCTCCCCGCTTTACAAAATGCACAACACATCTAATTAAAACCCTCCCAAATTTGGCAAAACAGAACCCCAATAAACACACTAAAATAATAATAAGAACAGTAAACACACAAAACAGCCTAAACTAGGGCTTGTGGGTGGACTACCACAAAGTCCAGCATGGCTAAGTGGAGTATTCTGCCACTTAGTAGTGTCCAGCCGTGCTTCTAACTAAACAATCTACTTTTTTTTTTACAGTCTCCCATGGTAGCAGTGGGTCAACTGGGGTGGGTGGGGGTGGGGGCTGTGGCAGCCCCTAAGCAGATGCGCCCCTGGACTTTTGAAGCGGGCCCGTGGCGGCCGTCTCCCTGGAGCTGTTGGACCTCTGGGGTCGATCTTCATGATGCTGAGGCCCAGGTCCCACACCGCGGCAACCGACTCCCACGGAGCCTCGCTGACTGAAGCCGCCACCCAGACATGCCATAGTTGATTCATGCGCTGAACCAAACCCTCTGTCAGCCAAGAGCACATTGTCCTCAGATTCACCATGATCCTCAGTGGCACCTGTTGTTTCGCTGGGTGCGACCCAGTCAGTTGCCGTCCCGGTCTCCCATCGGCGCAAACCAGAACACAGTCAGTGACATGGAGTGGTACCTTGCTTAGTTTGATGTGCTGCTGTGCTTTCGGCAGCTCCATGCTCTCCTTCGGTCTGGCGTCGTTGTAACATGGCAGCGGTATAGCAGTCACCGCAGTCGCAGCGGACCCCTCACCCGTCATCATCCTAAACTCAACCTGGGCACTGAAAGTGTCCGGTGCCTCCCTGGTGTCTCTCATTGGAACGCACCCTCCACCCGCTAACTTGGTCACTCCTACTGCAACCGGCTGAGTGTGGGCACTGAAGCCGTCCGGTTCCTCCACTGAGCTGCTCTTCTCCCGAGAGCATGAAGTGTGCGCTTCGGTGTCGGTACCGTCTGTGGGTACCTCATCCCACACCACGATGTCATCATCTAGGTCCGCTATGCCCCAACTGCCACATCCGAACCATTAAAACCCAGCACTGTCTCTGATTGCAAAACCCAGTCCGCAGAAAAGGTCACATCCCATAATGTTGTCACCGCGCGCTGTCACCTGGAACATGAAGTTGTACACAATTTTGGGTTTACAGCAAAGTCAATTCCACTGTCCCGACATTGCACAGTCTGTGACCACCATATCCATACAGCGGCGTTGGGTTCATCTTGATTTTATGGTTGAGGAAAAACTTTTTCACCATGGCCCAGTTTAACATCGACCACACAGTCACCGTGTCAAGCAGAAGTGGAACAGCTACTCCGTCTAATTTTTTTTTTTTAATTTTTTTATTTTTGTATACTTTATTGATCCCCAGAGGGGAAATTGAGGGCATCCACCTGGATGGATGAAGCAGCCACGGTACGGCGCTATCCCTTAACCATTCACACACACATTCACACCTAGGGACACTTTAGAGTCTCCAATTAACCTAACCTGCATGTTTTTTTGGCCTGTGGGAGGAAACCGGAGAAATCCCGGAGTAAACCCACGCAGATACGGGGAGAACATGCAAACTCCATACAGATCACTGTTGGTCAGGAGCTGGGATCGAACCAGGGATCCCATGGCCAAGGGTGAGTTGCTGTGCTGCCGCAGTGCTAACCACTGCGCCACCGCACTGCCCAACCAATTCAACCATGCTGTATGAATAACCACTGAAGCTGGGGTTTACCGAATGAATGGTTGTTCTTGGCAGGTGGGCAGGCTCACTTGGCGGGTCCCATGGTGCAGACGACCGGCATACTCTGGCGAAATGGTTCCAGCGCCCGCACTCGATACTCCATTTTCCCCTTGCCGGGCACACTCATGCTTTAATCTGATGCATTGGGGACCCACAGCCCCCACAGACGGGGCCTCTTTGAGCAGCCCTTCGGCTCACTGTATTAGCCTCATAGTCTTCTGCCATGCTCCCTTTGTCCTCCCAGTCCACTGCGTCCGCTGACGTTGTCTGTCCTGGCATCTTCTGTGACTGGTGCCAATTTAGCTCCGAGGCTAGCTTATCTGCAGCCTCCAACTAAAGACCTAGCTCCACTGCTCTAGCTAACGTTAAGTCATTAGGTGCCGTTAGCAACCTAGCTTGTAGCCAAGTGTTGCATGTGTGTTTGGCCAATTGGTCCCGCACCATTTTGTCTTCCAGTGGCCCAAAACGGCACACACTAGCCAATTCTTTCAGGTCAGCAATGGACTGCTGTACTGGCTCACCGACTCTTTGGGGTCTCTGGTGAAAACAAATCCGTCACGCTGTCCGGTGTGGTGAAATGGTTAGCTAGCAGCTCCACGACGTCCTCGTGTGAGTCCATCGTGCCGAGCGTCTGGAGAATTCTTTGGCCCTCAATGCCTAGGTTGTGGACAAGCAGTGCTCACGTCCTCACCTTACAGTATCTAGCTTCCCCAGGTCCAACGCTGTGATGTAGGTTTTGAAAGCTTCCAACCAGCGAGGCCATGGCACCGGTGGTTCCCCAGGGACCTCGAGGAAAGGCTGCAGTGGCATTACTCATGCCTCCGTAAGTTAATCCTCAGTCGCCAAATGTTATGTCCACAAACCTGGCATGAAATGATGCGGACAAAGTTGTTGCACTGGAACTGGACTTTATTATAGAACTGGTTACAACACACCATATGTGATCTGCAGTGGAGACGTCCGGGCAAGAGCCCGGACGTCATGGTCATGGTCATGGTGGACGCTCACTATTATATGGTGGTGTGATGACACAACCGGAAGGTGGCATCATCATCACACCATACTTCACAGTAAAACCCCATCATGACAGCATCCTCCCCCACCATCAGATTCAACTCACCACAAGGTGGTGATCAGTTGACAGCTCTGCACCTCTCTTCATCCGTGTCCAAGACATACGGTTGCAGGTCCAATAACACAACGACAAAATCAATCATCAACCTGTGACCTAGGGTGACCTGGTGCCAAGTGCACATATGGACACCCTAATGTTTGAACATGGTGTTCGTGATGAACAAACTGTGGCCAGCATAGAAGTCCAATAACAGAACACCACTCCTCCCAATCACACCCCTCCAGGTTTCATTGTCATTACCCACATGTGTTTCAAGTTCCTCAGTAAGACAATGGAGTCTCCAAGAGGAGCACTTTCCAGCACCCCAGTCAGAGAAAAAAAAAATGAAAAGAAAGAAAAGAAATGGTGGAAAGGAAAAGGGTGGGTACTCTGAAACATCATTTGCCGCATAGTCACAAATGATGGTTAAGACCCTTTTCCCAACCCAAAGGCACAGGGAAACAACCCTTTCATCCATTGAGGAGAACTCCGATATTGGGGAGGCCAGAGGGGGGGGGGGGATGAGAATACCCACCCCTGCTCGCCGCCTCTAACCCCCAGACAACTCCAGAAATGGCCAAGGTCCAACCTCTCTCCAGGAGACTGGTTCCAGAATCCAAGCTGTGTGTCGAGGTGAGCCCGACTATATGTACTGTATCTCTCAACCTCGTGCAGAAGCTGAGAGGTGGCATTCCACATTCCAAAAGCCAGTATACTAGGTCAGGGATTGGACCGCCAAGGTCTCTGCCTTTGACTGCCTCCCAATCAACATAGCACCAGACCCCCATGATCCCTCCTGCAGGTGGTGAGCCCATTGGAGGGTGGACCCATGTAGCTCGTTTAGGATGAGTCCGGCCAGTTCACATAGGCAAAAACCCAGCCACCAGGTGCCCGCTGTCGAGGTCCTCCCCCAGGACTGGCTCCAGTGTGTGGCTCCGGTAACCCCATACCAAGGGGGGACATTGAATCCTTAACTGAACATTCATCGCGAGAGTCTATTGGATCACTGTTTGTATGCTCCTTCACCCAGGACCTATTTGTCTTGGGAGACCCTACCAGGGGCGACGCCCCCAGCAAGATAGCTCCTGGGATCAAAAGCGCTCACAAGCCTCCACACCACGATAAGGCGGGTATCCAAGAGGGAGGCAAGCACATTTGTCTACTCCTATTTTAATAAAAGTATTAAAAAAAACTTGAAAAATGACAAGTTTAAGGTATATTACATAGAAAAACATTATAATTAATCATGATTAATGACAAACTTTTTTTTAAATTAAAAATTGTAATTGTTGTCCAGCACTAGTATACAGTAAATGTACATCCACACAAATGGTAAATGGTGTACATTCACTGCTTTTCTTGTTGCAGTGTAAAATCAGTCAATTTTTCAGTTTCCAAACTAAGAGCAAGCAACAGTAAGACACCAACGTGAAAAGGATGCTCTTACAAAAATCAGTTTGGTAGGATACAGGTTAAATTATACTTACACACATAATACGTATGTATATAGAATTTAGTTTGAATTTTTTTATATGGTAGTGATATGTTTACTGTACCACATGTTTTGACTCAATTATTCTATCTGTGGCTTTTTGCTTCATGGATCTGGAGCCATATTTAAACCAAAGGAGTTTGGAACATATTTTACTGGAACCCCACCTGTGGTGTGTCCACTGAAGGAGCCACCCCTGGTAGGAAAATTTTTCGAAAGCACATATGGGCCAAGTCCCAGCCTTAAGCTGGATTCATGCTGCACCTCTGCTGTCCACGTACATGTAACCGGAAACCTCATGTGACTAAATTTACATCATCATCTCCATTCCGCTAGTGACAGCAGTGCTCGACCACGGATGACCGCGTGCAGCCCATATTTTGTGACCACGCTGCCTACCCACGACCTGAACGTGTTGAAAAGCGTATGCGCAAGACTGAATGTCCCATTCACAAGGTGGTGATATCGGCACAGCATACCAAGACAAAGTAGATGAAGACGACAATGAGGAAGCGGAAGACGAGAATAAACATACATGAATCATGCATACATACTTCATCAAGATGAAGCAGCATCTTCAGGGAAAAGGAGTAAAAACAGGGAAGTCAAGCAGCAGAAAGCAAGCAGCATTTCTTCATTGGTGAAAATCCTGGCACGTCAGCGCATTGGCACTACCTATTGGGCAGGAGTGAAACTACAAATGATGGTTGTGCGCATGTGTCAGCCACTTGGCCTGGGTAGATGAAAAAAGTGAGCATGAACAGCGCCGCGTACGTGCCGGGGTCGTCCAAAGCGCATGCGAACTACTACTTAAGGGTAGGTACTTACTCAAGGCTTCCCCAAAAAACTGCTAAGTGGGGCTTGGGCTTGACTCATTGTTGAGTGGCTATAACTCAATGTCATGAAGATGTCAACTAAATGACATAGTCATGTGAAAAAATTAGGACACCCTATTAAATATTCAGTTCTTCATGAAGAAATGTTCACATATTGATGATTAATCTTGTTTTTATTTATCTCTGGAAAAGGTGATTTAATTGCAGGTAAATAAAAAAAAACCTTGATTTACTCATTAAACAAAAGATATCAACAAATATTGGTATTCTAACTGAGGAAAAGTTAGGACACCCTACAGCCTAATTGACTGAAATAACTTAAGTGAGACGCTTCTTCTAGCCATCTACCAGTCTCTGACATCGGTCTGAGGAAAGTTTGCCCCACTCCTCAATGCAGACTTCTTTCAGCTGTGAGATGTTTGATTGGTTTCTTGCATGTACAGCCCGTTTCAAGTCACCCCACAGCATTTCAATGGGATTAAAATCTGGGGTTTGACTTGGCCATTCCTAGACTCTCCATTTCTTAGTTTTTAGCCAGTCCTTGGTGGATTTATTGGTATGTTTTGGGTCATTGTCATGTTGCAGGGTCCAGTTCTGCTTCAGCTTTAATTGTTTTAACAGATGGTCTCACGTGGTCCTCAAGCACCCTCTGCTACACAGTAGAATTCATGGTGGGTTCTATGATGGTGAGCTGACCAGGTCCTGCTGCAGCAAAGCATCCCCAAACCATGACACTTCTACCTCCATGCTTCACAGTTGGTATGAGGTTCTTTTCCTGGAATGCTGTATATGGTCTACACCAAACACATCCTCTGTTCTGGTGTCCAAGTGATTCAATTTTAGACTCAACTGTCCAAAGAACATTATTCCAGAAATCCTGGTCTTTGTCTAAATTCTCTCTGGCAAACTTCAGTCTGGCCTTCATGTTTCTCTTAGGGAGCAAAGGTTTCCTCCTTGCACGCCTCCCATGCAGTGTCTTTCTGATAGTAGAGGCATGCACTTTCACAACAGTAGCAGAGCCTGCTGTAGGTCCCGTGATGACATTTTAGGGTTTTTGGAGACTTCTTTTAGCATCTTGCCGTCTGCTCTCGGGGTGAACTTGCTTGGATGGTCGATTTCAAATTCTTGTGAGATCTTTTTAAATCCCTAACCAGACTCAAAAGCTGCTACAGCAGGGGTGTCCAACCATGTGCCATGGAGAGCCAAGACCCTGCAGGTTTTACCTCCAACCAGTGTCTTCAACAGCAGATTTCTGTGAACTTCTTCCCACTGATTGCTGATAAGTGAAAACACCTGCTGAAGAGACTGGGTAGAAGAGAAAACCTGCAGGGTCTTGGCTCTCCATGGCACATGGTTGGACACCCCTGTGCTACAGTCTTCTTTCTGAAGGCCTCAGACAGCTCTTTCGATCTTACCATGGTGTTTGCGCTCACGTCAACAGTCACGAGCACACCAAACTAAGTGTCTGAGGTTTAAATAGGACAAGCCTCCTTCAAAATGCTGCTTAATGATGTCCTAATCATGTGCACCTGATGTAATACACCTGTATGTAATTTTAGCCATTTTAAGTGGGAATAAATGTGTGTGTGTGTGGGGGGGGGGTAATTTTTTCCTCACCAGAAATTGCATGTTTTTAGAATTACATTTTACAGAAAATTAAAAAAAAAAAAAAAAAAACAGGCTTTCATAGGGTGTCCCAATTTTTTCACATGACTATAGAAGCCAACAAGAAGTGCAGCTTTAAAAGCCACCAGAAGACCTTAAAGAAAACAAGCAAGATCAGGGAGAAGAAGAACGATATTTGATATTGTGGGGGCATGGTGTGGGGGTTTTCTCCATCTAGAGAGGCAGGAGGAAAGAGGAGGACAATGGACCGAATGAAGAGGTGTCACCGGGGGGCATCAGATGGAACTGTTGATTCTATGCGTCTCCCGGGGAGAGTAAGAATGACCGGAGCTGTGGAGAGAAGAAAGGTGTGAAAGCAGCGCCGGTGTATGTTGCGTTAATGTGCCACACATTCCTTTGTTAAACAACAATGTATGGTGGTCGGAATTTCCGGGTCTCCATGCATGGGAATAAAGATATAAAAGGGAAATGCATGGAGACCCGGTAGCGCTGTTTCGCTGTTTGCTGTTATGTTGTTGGAGAAAGAATAAAGCCTTGTGTCGTTCAGCTCGTTGCCTCGCCTAATCCTTTCTCCACAATATTGCTATTTGTTTTGTTGCACTGCTCAGTCTGTATATGATTTCTGTCACAAAACTAAGAGCCACACGGTGATTATGTGACTTCTTGAGATTAATGGATCCTACCCCCACAAGGAAGACATGATTGGTCAGCGGACCAGCAAAATGAACAGCCCTTAGCAGGGGTGCCGTTCCCATGTTTTGCTCATACTGTAGTTCTTCCAGTGGAAATGCAGCTTAGGTAAGTGTGACCCCCCTTATATAAGGATAAGCCAACTTTATTGTCATTCATGTACAGTAGAACAAAATTACATTTCTCTTATTTACAATGTTAATCACATATATAGAATCAGAGGGGTCACTGCCATGCAAGGCACCACCACATTTTCCTCTACCATTCTATTATTGCTGAGCACCAAGCTGGACAGCAAGAAGTTCCACTTTTCATATGGTCTTCGACATGACCCGGCCGGGATTTGAACCCAGGCCTCATGGGTGTGGGGCAAATGCTCTACCAACTAGGCCACCACTCTGGTATAAAGTGGCTCACCTCTGCATTTAAGAGAAATACTTCTCATTGGGGAACTAATTTACTATGAAAAGTTGAACTAAGACTTAAAAATTATTTTTAGACAGAATAAGCCTATCAGTGTCAACAGAATTAGCCCCCATTGAACTCTCGCTCATTTGCCTTTACCCAACAAGAGTTCTAAAGGATACAAAAGTTACCACCTTACTGAGGATGTTTGACCACTGCTGTCAACACACAGTGATGAGAGGAGGTTGTAAACCAGCTGTGGGGTTAAAGTTTACATTGTACCACCAGTGTGGAAATGGTCATGTCCCCATATTGCCAAATGACTTGTCTCAGAAAAAAAAAGAAATAAAGATAGATAAATGAGGGGAGACAGGGTGTAGGGTGAGATGAGAGGGAGGTGTAAGTCATGGCCCCCTCTCAGCGGCCTTAGTATATTAATGTGGACCCCACTAGGACCTCTATTAAACTGTGCAAAGCTCATCTGGAGGAGAAGGCACATCTTTTCCGCCAACGCCACTGTGTTAAGCACACAGGGAGCCTGCAGAGAGGCAGGCGGGGGGTTAATGGGGCTTGATGCACTGCAGGGGGGTTGAGATGAAGATAGGATGGGATGGGTGAGGCAGCGAGATAGGGTTTACCGACAGTGCGTCAGACCACAGCAACACCCAACTGGGACTTCAACCCCAGTTCCAGCACTGGTGCCCTCTGTAGTCCTATCTGCTGTGTGTATGCTCAAGTGGAAAAGAGTGATTGGGGGTTGTTTTACTTCAGAACCTGAATTAATGACTACTTGTGCTTTAATATTATTATGCATATTTCATTTGTACATTCTTGTGTTGAGAAGCTGTGTAGGAACTTCTTTATAGGATACCCCACTTGTGGACTTATGACATCCTGTATAATATAACTAAATGGTACATGCATTGAGATTTTTTTTTTTTTTTAAAAAGGAAGTTAAGATCTTTTTTTAAAAAACTACAACAGCTGTAGAGAAGGGCGAATAGGTCACCCCATAAGTGTAAGTTAGTTGGCTTGACAATTACCCATTTTATGTCAAAATTTTACAATTCTTAAAGTATACTGTATTTCTGAAAATCTGATTAAGGCAAATATAAAATTATGTCTGTTTTCATGAATGATGTCAACCCGTATCAGGGCAATGCTTGTAATTTGTTATGGTCCACTACAGCAGAGTTTTTCAACCAGGGTTCCTTAGAACCCGAAGATTCCGTGAGAGAGCATTCAGAACTCCTTGGGAAATTGTCTAATTTCACTTCTTAATTGATCCAAAAATTGCAAACAGCTTGCCATTGTTTAGTTTAATCTACCCCTTTCCTCAGCCAGAAGATGTTAGCTTTACACCAGATGCAACGGGACGCACATCTTCCAGAAAGTTCAGCTTTTGTCTCGTCAGTCCACAGACGATCAGCAATTCTTTTGATGTTGTTCTGGGTGTTTGTTTCTCTGTTTTTGAATTTCTTTAGATCATGGCATCATGTGTAGGTTTTTGAGATCTTTAATCCTATATAAGTGATTTCTTGATTCAACAGGTCTGGCAGTAATCAGGCCTGGGTGTGGCTAGTGAAGCTGAACTCAGCTTTCCAAAAATTGTGACTAATCACAGTTAATTCATGATTTAACAAGGGGGGGGGGGGTTACCTTTTCAGATAAAGCCAGGAAGTTTTGGCCAGGCCAGAAAGTCACTGCCACCATCTCAGGAGGTAGAGTAGGTTGTCCAATAACCGGAGGGTTTGGGGTTCAAATCCTGCTCTCCCCAGTCATCCTGCCGTTATGTCGCTGTGCAAGATACTTTACCCACCTTGCCTCCAGTGTCCATGACACTGGGTATAAGTGGTTGGAGAGGTCGTTGGTATGGATTAGCAGCAGCGTTTCTGTCAGTCTGCCCCAAGTCAGATGTGGCTACAGAAGTAGTTTACCACTATCAATGTCTGTCTGGAGTGAATGAATAATGGACTCATGCTTTGAGATGTCACTTGACACGTAAAGTGCCATATAAATGTAATCCATTATTATTAAGCTGCATATACAGAACGCCGGGAACTTGCATTGAGACATTCAGAGATAAATTAGTCGAGCTGTACAATAATATTACTAGTAAGAAAATGGTAGCAATTTGTGGAGATTTCAATATTGATCTACTTAATCCACATCAACAAAATGTAGTTACAGAGTTCATGAACTCTATGTACAGCATGAGTCTATATCCCACAATAACACATCCCAGTAGAATCACAGCTCACTCTGCTACACTTATTGACAACCTGTTTGTCAATGTTCTCGACAAGAAAATAGAAAGTGGATTATTGATAAATGATATAAGCGACCACTTGCCAATCTTTGCACTTATCCATGGCCACATGGGGCCCAACCCAGAAAAAATCTCAACATCGTTCAGACACAAATCACCAAACGCAATCAGTTCTTTTAAAGAGGACTTGCTGAAGCAAGACTGGACAGAAGTCTATGTATCAGATGTAAATGAAGCCTATGACACATTTACAAACATTGTAACCACTCTTTATGAAAAAAACTGCCCATTAGTTAAAAAAAAGCTTAAACACAAATTTGCTGACAAACCATGGTTAACCAAAGGACTACAAAAGGCGTGTAAAAAGAAAAATTTATTATATAAAGCTTTCATAAAGAAAAGGACAAAAGAAGCAGAGCAGCGGTATAAAACATACAAAAATAAGTTAACATATATAATAAGATGTAGTAAAAGAGACTATTACAGTAAAGAACTGGAAAAAAACAAAGACAATATTAAAAATACATGGACAATAATCAACAGTATCCTTGGAAATAAAAGCAGAAATACCAGCTACCCAACTAACATTCCAAAAAATAATAAATCGACTCCGAATGTGAATATAGCTTCACCTGCAGATGAATTTAATAATTTTTTTGTTAACATTGGACCTAAACTGGCCCGAGAAATACCCACTACGGTGCCAACAGGTGATTCAATATGCAATAACACTGCTGTAAAAGACACCATCTTCATAAAGAACACAGACGAAAGAGAGGTCATTGAAATTGTTAAATCGTTCAAAAGTAAGACATCTACTGACTGCGATGGTATTGATATGCTACTAGTCAAAACTGTTATCGAATGCATAGTGAAACCACTGACGTATATCTGTAACCTGTCTCTCCAATCAGGTATATTTCCCAATGCAATGAAAATAGCTAAAGTAATTCCGATTTACAAGACAGGCGACAGAGGGGAACTCTCCAACTACAGACCAATTTCACTATTACCGCAATTTTCCAAGATACTTGAAAAAATATTCTATGAGAGAATTGACAACTTCATACTGAAGAATGATTTATTGTGTGAGCAGCAATATGGGTTCAGACACAAAAGGACAACAGCATATGCCTTAATGGAATTTACAGAAAAAATATCAACAGCCATTGAAAATAAAGAGTATTCAGTTGGAGTATTCCTGGATCTTAAAAAAGCATTTGATACAGTAGATCACAATCTATTATTAAAGAAACTACAAAATTGTGGTATCAGAGGGGTAGCACTGTCCTGGTTAAGAAGTTACTTAAAGAATAGATATCAGTTTGTATGTGTTAACAACAAAAACTCAGAGCTACTGAAGGTCACCTGTGGAGTCCCACAGGGTTCAGTTTTGGGACCATTATTATTCAATATGTATATAAATGATATATGTAAAGTTTCAGAAAAAATGGACTTAATATTGTTTGCTGATGACACTAACCTGCTATGCAGTGGAAACAATTTGGAACAACTTCTGGATACACTCGGAAAGGAATTAGGAAAGCTGAAACTGTGGTTTGATTCAAACAAATTAACGCTCAATTTAAGCAAGACAAAATTTATAGTCTTTAACAACCATCACAACTACCCAGTACCCAAACTCAGTGTAAATGGTGTAGAGATTGAAAGGGTATCCGAAACTAAATTCCTTGGAGTAATAATTGATAACAAACTGTGTTGGAAGCCACATATTAATTATATAAAAGGTAAAGTATCCAAATCAATTGCAATATTACACAGAGTGAAAAATTTGCTGAATCAACCCACACTATACACCTTGTATCATTCATTAATACTCCCATACATGACATATTGTAATGAAGTATGGGGAAATACATATAAAACAAACATATATCCACTCTTTATGCTTCAAAAGAGAGCTATTAGAATAATCAACAAAGCAGCTTACAGGGAACCAACAAACCCACTTTTTCTTAAACAAAAAACTCTCAAGTTGAAAGATCTGATCGACTTTAAAACCGCAATAATAATGTTCAAAGTGAAGAATCTATCACTGCCCGCAAATATCCAAAAGTTGTTCCAAACAAGGGAGAAACGATATCACTTCAGAGGAACATGTATATTTCAAAAGCCTACAGTGAGAACAACTACCAAGCAACACTGTATTTCAGTGCAAGGTGTCAGATTATGGAACGATTTTGGACCTGAATTAAAATCATGTACAAAGCTTGGACAATTTAAACAAAAACTAAAGGAAGAAATACTCCAAACATATTTACAAGACGACATGTAAACTCACATAAGGATTGACATTTCCAGCCTGTGTTGTGTTATAGCTTAGTTTTTCTTTTTTCTCTGTGACACTATGTCTTAGATTTGTTTTTGAATAGTAACCGCTTAACTTAGACTAGCTCAGTTTTCTTTTCTCTCAGTCATCTTTTGTCTTAGCCTTGTTTTAAATTGTAATCGCTCTTGTCTTGTTTTCTCCTTTTTCTCCTTTGAATTCTTGGATGGAATATGGGTGGGCAATATAAGCTGCGGCTTCAGCCATCACCCATTTCGGATAACTCACGTGGAATTGTATAGTAGAAGGAGTCTTTGTCTAATTTGACCTTGTTGTTATATTATACAGTTTCTTTTAACCTGTAATGTACTATCCGAAATAAAATAAATTCATTACTTAATATATGAAATCATCATTAAAAACTGCATTTTGTATTTACTCTTATCTTTGTCTAATATTAATTTTTGTTTGATGATCTGAAACATTGAGGAGTGACAAATATGCAAATATATTAGAAATCAGGAAGGGGGTAAATACTTTTTCACAGCACTGAATGTCCATCAGGCCCTATCTGGCAATGTACATATGGATGGATGGACTGACAGAGGGAGGGATGGCACCCTGGTGGATGTGTATGCTGTCTGGTTTTTTGTTTTTTTTTTTGCACTCCAGAATTCGTAGGAACTGGGAGAGTCTAACGAGCCCATCATTCGTAAGAGTCTTTGTGACCATAGCTTAACTTTTAGATGTACATGAAGTGGGGATTATTTTTGCAACCACTGCTAACTCCCTCTGCTGACCATTCTGAAAAGTGGAAATATGAGGCATTTCTCCAGTGCCATCACATTCCAGGCCTGAAGATGTATTTACCTCTTATATGCAGTCTGTAGATTGAATGTAATACATTATACTGTGTATGGTGAGCTCAAAGGAATGCCTTCTCATTCAGCTTCATGCACT
The DNA here is from genome assembly GCA_020510985.1 of Pholidichthys leucotaenia. Classification (NCBI taxonomy): domain Eukaryota; kingdom Metazoa; phylum Chordata; class Actinopteri; order Cichliformes; family Pholidichthyidae; genus Pholidichthys; species Pholidichthys leucotaenia. The sequence goes on from CM035847.1 coordinate 90,435,589, forward strand.
TTAGAACCTCTGACAAATAAACCCTGTTTTCCTTAAACTGTGAGTGCATAAAAGCATGCAGAACTCCTGAAAGCACATATTCATAAATCAGTGTACAACAGTGCATTCACTGGTCAATACAACCCCCACTCCCACCCCCCATTCACACATACACACATTCACACAAAGCACATACACCTGCCGAATAGATAGCCGAGCCTTGGCTCATTGCTTGGGCCACTTTCTGCACACCGCCATGTCTATGATGAGATATCGAGCTGGGGCTTCACATCGTACTCTGATTTATAAAAGACCATCTCAGAGCACGCCATCACTGCTGCCATCCTCGCTGTGTATTTCACAGCAGCTTTTCAGCTTTGAGAGGTGAGAGGAATTCACAAGGTGCTCTGGGAGAGAAAGGAAGAAAGAAAGATAGACAGAGAGGAGTGAGGTGAGCTGAGGTGGGCTGCTGTCCAGGGAGGAGAGTTAGAAGTTTACAGAAAAATCTCAAGTATGAAGAAAATCTGATTAATTTGAGAATAAGTGTTAACAAATCAAATCAAAAGGCCTTGAATGTACCAAACAACTGACGACTATCTACTATCAACCAGTGGAATCAAATCACAGCAGCCTCTCCTTTTCTTTTTTCATTCTTTTATTTTTCAATCGCTGATCAATTTAGCGCGGCATGGAACATTACGGTAAACATCGACAGAGTCATTTTCTGGCATATTAATGTTTACATCCAATCAGCAGGATGTGGGGGTGGCCTAATTAACTCAATCAGCTTGAAGAATGCAAGAGCCCCATCTAGGGACTCCCGTGCACAATTGATCAATTCAACTGGCTCTCCGCTCAATTGTTTCTTGACAGCACTTCACAACACCTGAATTAGAGAAAGTGCACATAGTGATCTTATTCTTTTCTCAAGTTTGGAAGCGACACTGCAGGCATCACAATATGAAGTTTGTGGAAGAAGGGAATAGTTGGTGTAAAATACAAAAAAAGAGCAGCAGGCGGCAGCTATAATCTCTATAGTTATTCCACCCAGCAGTTTAATTACAACTGGAACAGCACAAATGATCAACCTGAATATGTTCTCCATTTTGCCAAAATGATTTCTTTCTATGGCATGAAATTGATCAAGAATTGATTTGGGATGGGATGTGAAGGTGGGATGTGGATGATTGCAGACTATTCCGGAGTTACAACCAAGTAATGCCTTTTTAGCGCGAGCTCACCTATCAGCTCCTTGCATGTAGAGGCAGCCAGAAGCTTCCGTTTGTATGTGGAGGGAGGATATGGAGCAATATCAGACCAGGACAGGGGGAAAAAAAACCCTCTGAACCCAAACACAATAATAAAAATCCTGCCGTTATCTTCTCTGTCGCCAACACACACCGCCCCCTCTGTTCCTGCCCATCTCTCTCTGTCTTCCCCTCTCCCTTTTTCGTCTTCTTTTTTTTATAAACTAGCCTTGCTTCCAATCCCTACCACCCTCCCCGCCTATGAAAAATCAGCAAATAAAAAGTTACATTAACCCCTCAATGACCTTTCCCACGTAATACACTGCAGCCTGATGGGCCAGCCCGGGAGCTTCATCGAAAAGATGTCATTCTCTGCTATCCCAAGCACTGCCTGGGGAACATTTACCGGATAATTAATATATTAAATGCATGAAAAATAGTTACACAGGGGCCCCTTTGTCAGCTCTTCCACCGCATGGGGGAAGAGGGATACAGCCTGTGAACCATCAATATACAAGCATCCTTCTTCAATGGGCCATCATAAAAACTGCTCATAATTTTATGGCTTCATTCACGGCCCCCGCTGTAAAGGAAGGCCATATTTCCTCATAATTCACTGGAGCTCACGGTGTCTTTTTTTTTATGATTTGGCGGTTTAAGCCGCCACTGCTAGTACAGTTATGGAGGTGCTCCTGGCCCCGGCATAAAGGACAAGTAGGGGTCATTGGTAGGCACAGGCTTGATAGAGGAGACGCACATAAGACAAACTTCAGCTTTGTATGCCTTGATGTCAGTGTCACACAACTGACACGCAACCACTAGGCTCCTGTGACCATTTACTCCGTCATTAAGAGCTCCAACCCACAGACTGGATCAGCAGGTTATTGTGATGGTTTTTGATGTGGAGGTGAAAATGTTAGTTCTCTTCTATCTGTGCCTCAGGGCCATTTAACCCTTTTTTCATGAACAATAGGTAAACAGTCGTACCAAACGGTTTTGGTAAAACTGTGTACCAAAAAGCTGAGGTGGGGGAAATGCATTACAATGCAGATGTGCATCAGTGCAAAAAGATGCACTCTGGTGGATATTAATCCCTTGGAAAAACAAATCTACATTGTCTAAAACGGTATCTTGTGCCCTGTTTTTCCACACACACACACACACACACAAAAAAAAAACCCTTTCATGGTCTTACAGTTGCTTGTGAAAATCTTTTCCTTTCTCCCCTCCTTTCAAAAGTAGGGATCTACAGATATTCCAATCAGGCCCACCTATATCCCGCCCAAAACAAGGCTGATGGCACCACCTCTCCTTGAGGACTAGAGCACTCAATGCTGAGAGTAACTACACACAGGTCTGCAATCCGGCAAATTTGACTGGAAAAATCTAGTACTGAAGATTTAATGCTCAAAAAATTACAATACTATGCTGCCATGACTGCGGACGGTCCAAATAACCACTCGGCCCATGCGGAGCACACGAACACCACAGCAAAGTGGCACAGTGCACCCACTGGTCAGTGAGATGCATACAGCTGCCCAAAAGAAGACCGCGAGTCCCACACTGGTGCTCGCGAGCTTGTAATATCCAAAACTATAAAAGTTAACACAGCCATGACTGTGGAAAGGAACAACCAGATCAACTGTATATCACATACAATCACACATGCACCACGGCAGAATGGAACACAATGGCAAGACAAGGCCGGCAGCTTAAGGAGCCTAGAACCTAGAGTGAACACAGAGTCGCCCAGCTAGGAACACAGCACCCCTCTGGTGCAGCTGTCATGTTCGCTGCACATTTATGCAGCTCACAAATGAATGGATACGAGCCCAAAATGCAGGTGAAGTGAACGTGTTTATTGAACAGAAAATCAACATGCAAAGTGTCCATGAAAACAGTCCAAGAAGAGCAATGATTACGATGACCGGCTACAAACTCCATTGGCAAGCCCCACGCACTCCCAGACAGAACTGGGCAGTGGAGGAAAAGGGCAAATAATAATGAGAAAATAGCCCCTGTCGGAACGGTGGACAAATTACTTACGGAGGGTCGGGGTGCTACTGGCTCTGGGAACAACGACACCAACTAAGTTCAAAGGTGGAGAAACCAACCATGAGAGAGTCAGGACATCAAATGTTGACTTATGCCGCCACGCTGAGTGCTCACACTGTCACCCATAAGTACACTGTGTACTTAATGAGTGACAAGTGGGTACAGGTGTGTGGCGGCAGTTGGTGCATGAATGAGTGTCAGCGTATGTGAGTAGGAATGAATGTGTGTGTGTGTGTGTGTGTGTGTGTGTGTGTGTGTGCATGTATGTGCGCCTGCGTGCATGTGTGTGTATGTGTGGAAACACAAATGACAAACAGCTGTTGACCCTGTCAGGAGGAGGAGGCGTGGCTGTCAGTTGACAGAGAGCGGGGAAACCCAGAGGTGCCCAAAGCGCTACCTGACAACAAATACAATAGGAAAAGACAGCCACAACGTCATGAAGCAGGGCTTAAAAGAAGTCCAAAAACCTGCTCATGACAGCAGCTCCAGTCCTCTCTGCAAATACCAAACAACACACCACATTCTTTCCATGTACAATCATGTTTGCATGCTCTCAACACACTCCGAATATATTTTATTTTGCTACATTGCAATGGGGCAAAACTATAGGACAATTACATAGAATTACATCTTTTTCCCCCTCCTGTATAACGTGCAGCAGTGTCTCTCCAAAAAAGTCTGAACAAATCAACATGGTGTAGCATCTAAATATTTCCAGCCTTGTCTGGGTATTTGTGGATCATTTTCTAGCATATTAGCTATTTGACACAAGGTTTTGACATTTACTGTACGTAAAATCATAGTTAGTAAGGTACGTGTCTTGCTGTCAACAAGAATCTGGCACATTAACAGGCTAATGGCAGCTAGCGCTATACTGCGTGGACAAATAATACATCCCATAATAAAAAGACTTACCGGTTGAATGAAATGCCCACTTTTATGCATAGTGGCCCAGGATAAAGGTTGGAACTGCATCGGTCCTTAAAAGCAGTTTAACGGTAAAACCCATCTTAATTTGGGTCAAATTTTTTATAGCAGCTGTCCAAAAATGCTAAATGGCCATGTAGGGTGTGATATATGGGAAATGGCACGGCACACCATGCTGTGGCTGCACTCACGCAAGCGTAACACCATCACGCTGCAAGGTATAACAGCTGGCTACCCAGGGCTAGCCGGCCTCTTGTCTTGCACGCCACCTTTGGTACCACCCATTTCACTTAACTTTGTGCTCCCTCCTAGCATGTTCTGCTAACGTTTAATAAAGTTAACCTCAACACGTAGACATGTCTGCAGCCCATTATTTCCAAACACAATAACTGACGACAAGGACTGTGGCAGCACAGTTTACCCTCGGCCGGGGGATCGCGGGGATCATGAGATCGTGGGTTCGATCCCAGCCCCCGACCAACAGTGAGCTGTGTGGAGTTTGCATGTTCTCCCCGTGTTGCGCGGGTTTACTCCGGGATTTCTCCGGTTTCCTCCCGCATACCAAAAAAAAACCATGTAGGTTTAGGGCGCTCGCGCACGCAGCGACCGGCAGCCGGTGGCTTGTCACCAGACTGCTAACCAAATCTACCTACGGGTACAAATAAGTAACAAAAAAAAAAAAAAAAAAAAAAAGGAGAAACTTGGACAACATGGAAAGGCTGCTAACACCACTACCATACTTCCTCACTTTACCTGCTGAGCCGCCCATTCCTTGGTAATGTTGGCATGAGTCAATTGAAATGTTTGTGTCCACCACGGACCTAGCTAAAGCTAGCAAGCTAAGGCTGTTCGCCATGCTAATCTACTGCCTCGGTAGTAAACTGCTGTTTTTGCATTTTTTTAAGGACAGTGAAAGTTGATGAACATTGAAATCAATCAATGTAAACTTGCCAGATTGTAGACACTGGCTTATTTCCATCTGTTGTCCATGGGTTACAGTTTTTCCTTCCCCCATTCTATTATGCTGAGCACCAAGCTCGAGGGCATGAAGTACCATTTTTAATTGCTCCTTGGTATGACCTGGCCAGGGCTTGAACCCATGACCTCCCAGCTGAGGGACGGGTGCTCTACCACAAGGCCACCACTCCGGTGGCGGTGAAGGACAGCTTGTCTTTAGGATGCTCGGACTTGCAGATAGCTATGACGAGTATGCCACTTTACTAGCCGGACACTTTGCCACCCCTGAGAACGTGTTGGTCAGGAGGATTAGCTTTTGCCAACGATGACAGCATGTAGGTGAGTCAGTCCAGCAATATGTCACAGACCTTTACTGTTTGGCCAGCATGTGTAGGTTTGCACAACTGGAAGATGAGATGGTATGGGACCAGTTAGCGGAGCACACCACCAACCCAAAGCTGTGGGAGAAGCTGCTAATGGCGCTGGATGATCTGCTGCTCTCCAGGGCGGTGGAGCTGGTGTCCCATCTAGAGGCCGCGACTCAGCTAACCACCCAGGTCAAAGCCCCAAGCCCACGTTCCCCACACTTCGCTCCACTAGTATAAGCTGTTACCCCGGCTGCTGAGCCCGGCAACCCTACGTCCTCCCAGGAGGACCCCGAAGTTGACATCGCGGGATGACAGAACAATTAAGCATGCTGGTCATGTGGTAACTGTGGCTCTCCCTCGCACCGGACATGTATACCTGCCTGCACCGCTAAAGGACACAAGTGCCAACACTGCGGTAAGCTGAACCACTTCACCAAAGTGTGCCACTCAGCCCTGGCAAGCCTGCCATCTAACTCACTCAGTTGGCCCAGTCCAAACACCATTCATTCAGTGTATTCCTGTAACACAACGTGCAAGTGGTGCACAGTGGAAATGGATGACATCAGTCTACTGTTACTGCTGGACACTGCTGCCATGAGGTCCCTGATGGATGAGGCCATGGTGAAGACTTTCTTCCCACTACATCCAATCAAGCCAGACACGGTGGAACTGTTCGGGCATGGACACATCAAAATCAGCATGGTAGGAAGCATCACTTTACCGGTTTGCTACGGGTTTAGAGTCCTCTCAACGTTCACGTTTCAAGTGATACTCCTCGGTGACAACATCCTGGAATGTGATCTTTTCCATGAGGTGGGCTTTTCCATCACAGATCACATGGGATTCTGTTTGAGCACTGACGGCCGAGGTCCGCTTCGCCCAAACATAGACGTAGCTGCTCAATATTCCACACCGTACGTTGACCAGAGCACAGAAGACTGAGGACTGATCCTCGCACGGCATAAGCCTCTCAGAGACATTGCCTCGCTGCAGGAGTTCCAGTCTTTGACAACACAAGACCCAGAAGATTGTGGGGTTCATCCAGTCACCAACCAGACCACTTAGCCTCCACGACCGTCAACAACCCAAACACATCCTCTGTTAAACGGCGTCCCAGCAATGATGTCATTCATCAACCATGTAATGAGTGAGAAGCAGCACACCTTGAAGCAGAAACATACATCGCTCATGGTGCTCGACTGAGTCCAGATCCGTTGATCCAATCGCCTGTATAAACTGCAGATGTTCCAGCTACCTCCGATGCAGATCATTGCTCATCTTGGACCAGCCACCTTCCAGATGGCTGATGGGTCTCGATGGCATGCCAGCTGTCTGTAAAAGGTAACACCACCACCTTCCCTGGACCAAGTAACAGCAATGGAGCCGACCCAGCCAGTGTGGGAACTGGACTGGGACTTTGCTGTTGAGTCAGCCACAATTCCACAAAGGTGGCCCCCAGATTTGCCTGCGCCAGCGCCGCTAGGGCCCCACCCACCATGGGTTAGACAGAGGCCTCGCTGAGCTCTGAACTGTCACTGACTCAAAGTTCTTATTTACATGTTCAGTCAGTGCATGGTCCATTCAAAGTTGCAGAATAACCCACACAAGCATGCGGGTTAAAGCACCAGTCTACCCGGTTACACAGGTTGTAAACAAAAAATGATTTTTTTTCTGATGTCATGTTCGGAAATAAGCCTTGTTGGTTCTAACAATGGTCCAGTCAAGTACATGTGTGTTGTTTTACATTAGACAATATGCTTATAGTCATGTCGGCTTGTTTAGCCACATTACATTATATGTGTGTTTAAAATTTACATCAGCCAATATGTAATTTTGTTTAATGTTTACTTGCTGCCCTTGCTAAGGCTAACTAGATATGTTTCTACGCTTTTTTTGGGGGGGGGGGTGTGATATATGGGAAACAGCACGACGCACCACACTGCTGTCACACGTACACGTGTGACATCATCACGCCGCAAGGTATAATAGGCAGCTACCCAGGGCTAGCCAGTCTCTTGTCTTGCACTCCACCTTTGGTACCACCCAGTTCATTTCATTCGGTGCTCCCTCCAAGCATGTTCTGCTAACGTTTAATAAAGTTAACCTCAAGACGTGGACCTGTCGACAGCCCTTTATTTCCAAACACAACATAGGGTAAGCTGACTCCTCAGTTCCATCCTCTTTTTCCAAGGCCAGAACCAGTGCTGAGTCCTGACTGGTTCTGTTATGTTTGCCCCTTTCAGGGCAAAGATGAGGCGCCAGAAGCCAGCAGTGAGTTTGTTATTTTATTAACAAAAGTACAAAATAATGTGCCATGAGGGGCAAAACACATACATTACACACACACGACCTCGAAGGGTAAAAATAACTGAACAAATACAGAGAATACAAACAGTCACTTACATATAATGCAGTGAGGACAAAACCTTACACTGAAAAGAGACTGGAGTCGGACGTGGGGACTCCAGCCTAAGTTGGGCAAGGTCGCAGCTAGGAATGAGCCTCAACTGCGATCTTAAATAGAGAATAACTTAACAAGCAGGTGTGCAAAGATAATGATGAATTAAGTGCCCACAGCTGTGAAAGCCCATGACTGACATGCGGAAGTGCTGCCGTGGCGCTGTCAAAATAAAAGCACAGCAAAACACCTTCATAATATGCCCAAATAAAGAGACAAAAAGGAGAAAATAATAAGTGACTCCAGCGCGGTGCAGACCCGCACTCGGGATCACCACAGTGCCCCACATTTAAGGGATGGATTCCAGACATCCCCCTGTAACATCCAGGAAAAAGCCCCCCCCCCCCCCCCAACCAGAAATAGCTACCAAAATCAGCCAGGGGAGGGTGAAGGGGGAATCCAGGCATGGAGGGAGAGACACTGAAAGGGGAGAAAAAGAAAGAAAAAAAAATGAAAAACCCAAAATGCTTAGCAAAATTCCCAGCATCCGCAGAAGAGAAAATACATCAATGTACCAATACAAAAGTAACAAAGCAGGCCCAAGACTCTAAGCACAAGAGAGGATACCCCCCCCCCCCAAAAAAAATGTCAACCCAACAAAAAAAAAAAATAAAGCCAAAGAAGGCTGAACATTCCGACTTGTACTAACAATAAGAGAATAAGGAAAAAAAATAACTTATGCAGGTACAGTACACCGACTAAATGAGGAGCAAGAGTGCTAAGCAATACAGGGTGACTCAAGAAAAAAAAGAAAACCGTTCTGGTGGCCTACCCAAGTCCCATCACCGCTGGACCACCAAATAGCATGAGTCAGGTGGCCTGCCAGGGAAAATGGGCCACCCAACCCAGCGGCACAGTCTATCAGGCGGCCAGCTAGGACACGTCAGCCACCAGGCCAGGGGAGGCAGACTGGGAGGCGACTTCCCCACAGCAATGCCCACAGGGACCATGAAGGCATCAGCAGGGAAAAGGCAAACTGTAGCACCCGTGATGGTCCCCGTCCGGAACATAGCTGCACCCGCAGAGGACCCCGGCTGGGCCAGCACGGCATCCACGGGGATCCCACCCTGGAAAGAAGCTGCACCCATGCTGGTCCCGGTCTGGGACATGGCTGCACCCGTGGTGGGACCCAGCTGGACCACGACTGCACCCTCGAAGAACACAGGAAGCGGACTCGAACCCAAGGAGACCTCCAGAGTTACAGGATGCCCCCCAGTGACCCTGAAAGTAGACTCAGGAAAAGGACAACCAGTCACAGGGTCAGGGTCACCAGCAGCAGTGGAATCCGGCGAGGCGAGCGCAGCCGCTGCTGATGGCAGTGACCGGCTCTCCCTCCCAAGAGCCAGACAAGATCTCTCCAATACTGAAATAATGAAAACAAAGGAGAGCACTTGCCTGAGCTCAAGTTCCACCGCCCTCCAGGACTCCGACGATCCGGATGGCGATGACTCTGGCCCGGCCTCCTGAAGGTCAAATTCAAATTCTGCTGCGGCGACCCCAACAGCAGGCATGATGGTAAAAGCAGTTTCAGAACCTCCTGGCGCTGTAACCCCCACCGATGGCTCACTCGATGGGGCGACAAGAGGTCCGTCTCCAGCTGGGGTAGGGCTGCTGCAGCAGGCTCTATTCTTTTCTCTCCCATCATATTGATGATAGTGGCCCCCTCGGGAAGACCAGGAGGAGCTGCTTCATGAGGATTGGTGCTGGAGGCAAATGGAGATGAAACCACAAGGCTAGCAGCAGCTGGAGTAAGCGCCATGCAGGAGAAAGGGGCAGCTGAGGCAGTCCGGGGTAGAAGAGCTGGCAAAACAGCTGACAATGAGGACCTGGAGACCGAAGCTGCTGACAATTCACTCTGTAGGGGCGGAGAAAACACAGCTGACTGGAAGACAGGGGAATTCTTCTGGTGGCCCGTAGTTGGATCTGGACGGGAACCTTGCGGCGTAATCACCCGGTGTTTCTCCTCCTTCTGCTTAGAGACAGCCAAGTCATGGGGAGGAGAAGGGTTCTGTGCCGGGTGGCGGTGTCTTTGTGCTTGAGATGACCCAATCCTTAAATAAGATAAGATAGAATAAGATAAGATAAGCCTTTATTAGTCCCACAATGGGGAAATTCCAGGAATGCAGCAGCACAGGGATAGCAACACTCAGAGCAACAATCAGAAGGCAAGAGAAAAACAAGAGTAGCGAGTATACATATGTACATATAAATATAAATATATATACACTACCGTTCAAAAGTTTGGGGTCACCCAGACAATTATTTTGTGTTTTCCATGAAAAGTCACACTTATTTACCACCATGAGTTGTAAAATGAATAGAAAATATAGTCAAGACATTGACAAGGTTAGAAATAATGATTTGTATTTGAAATAATAATTTTTTCCTTCAAACTTTGCTTTCGTCAAAGAATCCTCCATTTGCAGCAATTACAGCATTGCAGACCTAACATGATTGCACAAGAGTTTTCTAATCATCCATTAGCCTTCTGACGCAATGAGCAAACATATTGTACCATTAGAACACTGGAATGATAGTTGCTGGAAATGGGCCTCTATACACCTATGTAGATATTGCACCAAAAACCAGACATTTGCATCTAGAATAGTCATTTACCACATTAGCAATGTATAGAGTGTATTTCTGATTAGTTTAAAGTTATCTTCATTGAAAAAAAGTGCTTTTCTTTCAAAAATAAGGAAATTTCTAAGTGACCACAAACTTTTGAACGGTAGTGTATATAGACACACAGTGCAGAGCATTGTAGCTGGATGGAATAAATATATGAGTATATAAACACATAGTGCAGAGTATTGTAGCTAGATGGAATAAATATATAAATATATAAACACACACAGTGCGGAGCATTGTGGCTAGATGGAATGAAACAGCACAACCGTCTACTTAGTTATCCTACATGGTATGATTATGCACCCATACATACATATTCTCACCCTCCATAGCAACCGGTATTTTCCTAGTTGTATACCGGAGGGGACCGTTGTGTAAGTCTATTGCGTCTTTTGCATTCAATACCATTAGGTTGTCACGTCTTTTTTGCTATCTCTGCGAGCAGCCCTGCTTAGGTTGTACAGTCTGACAGCCGTAGTTAGGAAGAATCTGCGAAACCTCTCGGTTGTGCACCTAGGATGATGTAGTCTGCTGCTAAATGAGCTCCTCAGTGCATTCAGTATGTCCTGCATAGGGTGGAACTCGGACTCCAGCAGAGATGACAGTTTGGCCACCATCCTTCTCTCTCCCATCTCCTCCACTGGGTCAAGGCGTTGCCCCAGGACAGAGCTAGCTTTCTTGATCATTTTGTTCAGTCTCTTCCTATCGGCTGCTGTAATGCCACTGCCCCAGCAGACCACTCCAAAAGTGATGGCTGAGGCCACCACCGTGTCATAGAATGTCTTCAGCAGCGCCCCTTGTACACCAAAAGACCTGAGTCTCCTCAGTAGGAACAGCCTGCGCTGTCCCTTCTTGTAGAGTGCGTCAGTATTGTGTGACCAGTCTAGTTTATTGTTCAGATGAACACCCAGGTACTTGTAGGATGTCACCATCTCGATGTCTGTTCCCTGTATATTTACTGGTGCTGTGAGGGGTTGTCCTTGCCTGCGGCAGTCCACCACCAGCTCCTTAGTTTTCCTCGCGTTGATCTGGAGGCAGTTCCGATGGCACCAGTCCACAAAGTCCTGGATAAGCCCTCTGTACTCAGCTTCACCTCCGTTGGAGATGAGGCCAACGATCACAGAGTCGTCACAGAACTTCTGTAGATGGCAGTGTGTTGTGTTGTGTGAGAAGTCCGCAGTATAAAGGGTGAACAGGAAGGGAGCCAAAACCGTTCCCTGGGGGGCCCCTGTGCTACCGATGATCATGTCGGACACACAGTCCCGGGTTCGCACAAACTGAGGCCGGTTTGTGAGGTAGTCCAGGATCCATGATGACAGGTGCTGGTCCACCCCTGCGCACAGCAGCTTGTCCTTCAGGATCATCAGTTGGATGGTGTTGAAAGCACTGGAGAAGTCAAAAAACATGGAAACATCGCTGCTGGGCGGAGACAGTAGCCAGCAGCTCGGTGAACTCCGAATAATTATTCAAACCAGGATGGGCTTCTAAAGTCCTTTCCGCTGCCACCACACTCTTCAAGCACTTTGTCCGGGTTGCAAGAGGAATGAGCTTCAGCCATACGGTCCCTGATGAATTCAGGTGCCCACTGTTCATCGTCACTGGGAACCCCCGCTGCCCTCCTTCTACGGCGCACTGGAAGACGGCTTTCAGGCAAAGCAGAAACTGGGGCTGGAACCATAGCAGGAACCTGGTCATGAGGCAAGGAACGGGAGTGCTTCGCTGTCTGCCCCGTCTTAGGCTTCCTGCCAAACTTCTTCCCCAGCTCACAATGTTTCTGCTGGAGCGCTGCTAGCTCAGCCATCCTCTCTCTGCCCTCAGAGTGCTCAGCAAGGCCAGGATGATGATTAACAGCTGCCTCTGTGAGGTCCAGGTACCATAATGCATGCTTGGGTGTAGAGTACTGACGTGCAATGGCCAGGAGGTCCGTCAAATAGGTTCATTTTGTCTTCTTTTAATTATTTATCTTTTGTTCATATAAAAGACAAAAAATAAAATAGAAAGATGTCTTTACCTTCTTTACATGTTTCAACTACAACCAGTGGTTGCAACCAACCACTGCTGTTGCAACCAACAGTTGGTTGCACTGCAGTGCAGTGCAGCCAACTGAACAAATACAGAGAATACAAACAGTCACTTACATATAATACAGCGAGGGCGAAACTTTACACTGAAAAGAGACTGGAGTCAGACGTGGGGACTCCAGCCTATGTTGGGCGAGGTCACAGCTAGGAATGATCCTCGAGTGTGAACTTAAATAGAGAATAACTTAACCCCTTGCACTCCGGTCAATTTTCCTAAAAATGCCAAAAAATAATGTGCCCAAAGTAAATCGAAAGCTGTTCTTAAACCCTTTGCAGCATCTTCATGAGGTTGGTCTCATTTAAAAGAAAACACTTTGAATTTTTTGGCAAAACAGTCATAATCTCTCTAAGTGCTCCGGCCACTGAGTTACAGTCATCTAAACATAGTGAACTTGAAGAAAATAAATTTGGCCTGGGTGTTTTTTTGGATACAAATGCTAGCAAATAACACACAGCTTCAGATCCGGGCTGGAAAATGCAACAGAAATGTAGAACCAAGTGTTATCCAGCTGAGGTCAAAATTTTGTAACAATACCACAAAAAATGAATATATTACACAGCTTTTTACTCAGGTAGTTCCCAGGCATTTTGGAACTGTGCCAAATTGTGCCAAATGGCACAGTTTGGAAAAACGTCTGTAACTTTTGAATGCTTCAATGTAGAAGCTTCATTTTGGCCTCTAATGAAAGGTCACACTCAGGGCTGTGTCTGTGTGTGTGTGTGTGGGGGGGGGGGTTTGTCCCCCCCCCTCGCTACAGAGGATGGACATCGGCCATCGCTACACAACGGATTAGCCTCATGTGGCGATGTGGGACAGCAGCGCAGTGACCGCGGCTCCCCCCCCCTTGCTACAGAAGAATAGCGGGGGGGGGGCGGCGTTCACAGTCTGGACGCGGCGAACAACCCCTTGTACCATCGTAATGTAATGTAACTGTAATGTAAATTACAGTTGTAATTTACCGATCGGTCAAAAGTCATTTTGGATTACAATTTTCAGGGATAAATAATAATTTAGCTTATAACACCTTACCTCTTCACAGCAGTGTCCTGGCAAACTTCTCTTCCTCACTGTCAGACGAACGTGACGCTGGTCCGCTCGTGGTTCTGGTCTCGCGACCTGATCAAAACATAATTCCATTATTGCAGTTTTGTGCTTCCATGATTGCGGTTTTTGGCGAACGATTTTTCAAAACAAATAACAGTAGTAATTAAAAAAAGACTGGTGAACGCGTGTGTGTCACTCAGCCTTCGTCGTCAGCCTCCGTCGGTCTATGATGACCATGGAAGAAATCATAACGTCTACTCTGCTGGAACAAAAACAAAATAAGCACCGCCTGTGGCCGAACATGCCAATGCGCGAATGGCACTCCCTGTCACACAGGTTGCATTTGTGGGTGCTCTCCGTGCTGCAGGGTCTGTGGGGTTCTTCCTGTGGGTCCTTTTTTGATCCGCTGCAGCTGTCAGTCTTCACCCAGCCTTAACAAAAAACAGCTCGCGAACTTCTCTGCTTCAATTGGCTCACTGCATTCATAGATTTGGTAGGCGGGCCCTTCTTCCTAGGTTTTCAGTCACTGGTTCTTCAAGGTTTCAGAAACCCAATTCAAGGCTCTTATTAGTCGAATGAGAGGTCAATCAGATGAACTAATCTGTTCGCGGCTGTGTCTGCAGCTTTTATTTTCAGTGCGCGCTTGGACGCCATCACCACCTACATCAACATCTCCATCATGCGTCCTAGAGCGCACAAGGGTGCTCTCGTGCGCTCTAGGACGCAGAGACTTGCCCTCCGCAGTACAACGGAGTGCAAGAGGTTAACAAGCAGGTGTGCAAAGATAATGATGATTTAAGTGCCTGCAGCTGTGACAGCCCGTGAGCAGACTGACAGGCGGAAGTGGTGCCGTGGCGCTGTCAAAATAAAAGCACAACAAAACACCATCATAATATGCCCAAATAAAGAGACAAAAAGGAGAAAATAATAAGTGACTCCAGTGCGGAGCAGACCCGCGCTCGGGATCACCACAGGTTCCCTGTTATTGCAGCATCACAAATATGATCCATCTAAACCTGCCTTTTTGAAGGTGGAGGAGTTGAACTGAACTCTCACAGGAGCAAAACACAGACATAGCATTCATGGGTGAGTTCACTCTTGATATATCTTATAAGTTATAAAACACATATTACAGACATGTTAATGTAATGGTGTGGAGTGTGTGAAATAAGAGGCTGATTCATGGCAGACGGTTTATTACACACTTCACTTCTCTCAAGCACAGAACAGAATGAAACATTTCAGCAGGCACTGTTCTTTTACCCAAATCTCTCCTCACAAGTTTCATGGCATTTCTCCACACACAACATGACATTTGCATTACACTGCATTCAACCCCCTACGTCCTTGACTCCTTCCTGCTATCTCGCCAGGAACCTCCTGAGCATTGTTCTCCCATGCTTATCCACTGTCTCTTGTCTGAGATGCTAAATAATCTGACTCCCCCAAGGTGCTACACTTCCCCCCCAGCATCTTAGATAGAACAATAGAACATCAGTCCACACACCGCTTGGGCTTCCGTCACTTCCCGTATCTGCTGTAACTGGGGTTTACTGCCTCCGTGGCGCTGCTGTGCCGGTGGGGGGCTGCTGGGAGTGTGTCTGACTGCGGGTGGGGCGTGACGGGGGGGGGCACTTCGGTCTGTCCGTGTGGCTGCTCTGGTGAATCGTTTCCCTGGGGAGCTCTCCGTGGGGGTCTTCCACGCCGAGGGGCCCTAGCCAACAGCACTTGCTCATCCGCCACAACGAAAGCGGGTTTGAGTCTGTCTATGCCAATTTTCTCCCGCCTACCCCCCAAGTCTAGCAAAAAATGCTTATCCCCTGTTTCCAACACTCTGAACGGTCCATCTTAGGATGGGCGCAATGGAGGACGGTGGGCGTCATGTCTGACGAACACGAACTCCACGCTCTTCAAAGTTTTAGGCACGAAAACATGCGGAAAACAGTGGTGGGCAGGTCCCGGCAGCGTGCCTGTGTTTGCGCTATGCTGCAAAAGCTGAGACGGGCAGCTGTCCGGCGCGGGATTATCTGGCAGAAATTCCCCGGGCAGCCGTAGGGGCTGCGCAAAAACGAGCTCTGCTGGGGAAGCTTCCAGATCCTCTTTTGGCGCGGAGCACAATCCCAATAAAACCCACGGCAACCTGTCTACCCAATTTGCATCCGTCAGTGAAGCCCTGAGCGCTGCTTTCAGTGGTCTATGAAAACGCTCGCATAACCCATTGGCCTGTGGGTTGTATGCGATTGTGCGGTGAATTGTAACACCCAGGCTGCGAGCCATCACGGACCAGAGTTCAGAAACAAATTGAGGGCCCCTGTTGGACATAATGTCTGACGGGACTCCAAAACACGCCACCCACGCTGTTAAAAAAGCGCGTGCCACGTCCGCGGACGTGGTTGCCGCCAGTGGGACTGCTTCTGGCCAGCGCGTGGTGCGGTCCACCACTGTCAGGAGGTGTGTGCACCCCTGTGATGACGGGAGGGGGCCCACGAGGTCCACATGAACATGGTCGAACCTCTTAGCCGGTACCCGAAATGGTTCCAAGGGAGCCTTCGTGTGTCTGTGTACCTTGGCTCATTGGCACGCCACGCAGGCTGCAGCCCACTCTTTTACTTGTTTGCATAGGCTCAGCCACACAAACTTCTCTCCCACCATTTTGACCGATGCGCGCACTCCTGGGTGCGCCAGAGTGTGAACCGACTCAAACATGCGGCAGCGCCACGCAACCAGGAGCAGATTAGGGGGGGGTCGCCATCTTGCAGCACCCTGCTCTCCAGCCTTAACCCTGTTGTTCCAGACTGGAGCGCGCGCACGTCTGCATCGCTAATCTGCTCGGCGGCCATGGCTGCATAATCTATCCCCACGCAGACCGGGGCCACCACGGCGCACGAGAGGCAGTCCTCAACCACATTCAGTTTACCCGACACATGCTGAAAATCGGTAGTAAACTCTGAGATCGCGGCCAGCTGTTTCTGCTGCCGGCCCGACCATGGTTCTGAGACCTTGGCCATCGCGAATGTTAGCAGCTTGTGGTCCACGAACGTGGTGAAGTTGCGCCCTTCCAGCCAGAACTGGAAGTGGCGTATGGCCAGGTGGAGAGCCAGTAACTCCCTGTCAAACGCGTTGTATTTACATTCGCTGTTGCGCAAAGTTCTGCTGAAAAAGGTGAGTGGCTGCCAAGCCCCGGCGATGCGCTGCTCTACGACAGCCCCTATGGCCACGTCTGAAGCATCGGTGGTGAGTGCTATCCGGGCCGCCGGGTCCAGATGCGCCATCAGTGCGGCGTTTGCAAGGGCTGCTTTAACCTCCGAGAACGCCCGCTCTCGCTCCAGGGTCCATTCGACCCTATCCGCGGGTTTCTGTCTCTTGAGCGCGGCGTACAATGGTTGCATGAGCTGCGCCGCACGGGGAAGGAAACGGTTATAAAAGTTAACCATCCCCAAAAATTCCTGCAGCCCCCTGACCATCTGAGGCCTGGGGAAATCCGCCACGGCGCGCATTTTGTCAGGCAGCGGAATCGCTCCTTCCGGAGAGACGCGGTGCCCCAAAAAATCAATCTCCGTCACGCCGAACTGGCATTTCGCCGGGTTGATTATTAACCCGCGCTCCTCCAACCTCCGGAAAAACGTCGTGAGGTGGGTTTCATGTTCGTCTTCGGACGCACTGGCTACCAGGATATCGTCCAGGTAGACGAACACGAACGGGAGGTCGCGCAGCACTGCATCCATCATGCGCTGGAATGTCTGTGCCGCTCCTTTTAACCCGAATGGCATGCGCAGGAACTCGAATAGACCGAACGGAGTTAGTACCGCTGTTTTGGGTATGTCCTCAGCGCGCACTGGGACTTGGTGGTAACCGCGGACCAGGTCTATTTTGGAAAAAATGCGCGCTCCGGTGAGGTGAACGGAAAAATCCTGTATGTGGGGAATCGGGTAGCGGTCGTGCGCTGTGGCGTTGTTCAACCTGCGGAAATCACCGCACGGTCGCCACAATCCCTCAGCCTTAGGGACCATGTGCAGCGGGGATGCCCATGGGCTGTTCGAACGCCTGATGATGCCCAACCTTTCCAGGTTGGCGAACTCCTCGCGCGCTATGGTCAGTTTAGCTGCATCCAAGCGCCGAGGTCTTGCAAAAACGGGCGGCCCGGTGGTGGTGAGAAAGTGCTCCACCCCATGTTTAGCGATGGCCGCCGAAAATGTCGGGACTGTGAGTGCTGGGAACTGAGTGAGCAGTGTGTGGAACTTACCGCCTGGAGCTGTGACGTTGGCCTGTGCTGTTGGCTGGGTCACTCGAGCTATACAGGGGAGAGAGTCAAAGGACAGTGCATTAACCAGGCGCCTGTTAGCAACATCAACCAGTAAACCATGTGCACACAGAAAATCAGCCTCCAGGATATGGTAATTCAGTGCTGCTACGACAAAAGTCCACTCATATGTACGGCCGTGTAGAGATAAGATCAGTGTCCTCTCACCAAAGGTCTTAATTTCCGAGCCGTTTGCTGCCAACATCCCGGGGCCGCTAGGTCCTGCCAGCCAACTGGCGTAGGTCGGCAGGATGAAGCTCTTCTGGGCTTCGGTGTCCACGAGGAAACGCCTTCTCGAGCGCGTGTCCGTCAGGTAGAGCAGCTTGTTCTCTTCACCGAGGGTCACAGCTGCTACCAACCGCCGGCCTCTGCGTTTTCCCGAGCGCTTGAATTGGCACGGTGGCGCACATCTGCGTGCGTTCTCTCCAAAGCGGTGGTGGTAGAAACAGAGCGTGTCTCTCTGGTGCTCCATGGCCCCCGCTACCGCTACCGTCGGTGGCTCCTCGCCTCCTCTGGGTGTCTCGCTGGGCTCCGCCGCCACCACGTTGACTGTGATCGCCCGGCTGGTGAGGATGATCCGGTCTGCCTCCTGGGCTAGCGCACGGTTGTCACGCGCGGCCATTCAATGGCGAATTGCCCAGAACCGCTATCGCCACTGTTGGAAGGTTCCAGAGGAAGAGGTGGGCAAACAGAAAGTGCCCGTTGTCCGTGCCCATTAACGCCAGCATCTTTTCCATCAGGTCTACGGCCGGACCATCTCCTAACTCGGCCCGCGTCAGGAGCCTCTCCGCTCTCTCACATTCCAAGAGCGTGTAGTGCCGGGTCAGCGCAGCCTTGAGCGCCTCGTATTTGTTGCTGGCTGAAGGCTGATCGAGCAGGCTCGCTACCTGCTAAGCTGTGCGGGCGTCCAGCGCTGCAACCACATGGTAGAATCTGGTGGTGTCTGCCGTTACTCCCCGGAGGGCGAACTGGGCCTCGGTGTGGTGGAACCAAGAGCGTGGGTTGTGCTGCCAGAAATCCGGTAGCTTGACTGAAACTGCACACGCGTGGCTGGGGGTTCCAGTCCGGGCTGTCTGTGGGATGGCTGCCGCCTCGCTGGAGCTTCCTGACCGGGCCGGCTCCGGGGTTCTTGCCTCGTGTTCCATAATACGTCTTGGGTCACCAGTGTGGTGTGTGTGAAATAAGAGGCTGATTCATGGCAGACGGTTTATTACACACTTCACATCTCTCAAGCACAGAACAGAATGAAACATTTCAGCAGGCACTGTTCTTTTACCCAAATCTCTCCTCACAAGTTTCATGGCATTTCTCCACACACAACATGACATTTGCATTACACTGCATTCAACCCCCATACGTCCTTGACTCCTTCCTGCTATCTCGCCAGGAACCTCCTGAGCATTGTTCTCCCATGCTTATCCACTGTCTCTTGTCTGAGATGCTAAATAATCTGACTCCCCCAAAGCGCTACAATGGTAAATTTAATTTGCACTATAAAATGGTGTCCCTGTGGGGATCACGAAATGATGAGACTGGATTATTTCTCAGTATTGGTTTATTGCATTTCACGTCCCCAGCTCTCTCTCTCAGTCAGGAAAAAAGAGGGAGAGCTGCGGTAAACCCCCACACATTTATACCAGCACACAAAGACAGAATCACACACTCAAGTCAAATCCTTCTATTTACAATTAATCACTTCAGAGTCCTCTTTGCTCTTCTGTCTGACCCCAGGGGGTCAGACAACCCTTTCAGGATCTCGCCCCCGATCCTCTGTCTTCCTTCCAAGTCCGCAGGTGGTCCAGACCCATTGTCCATCTGAGGCATGATGTCAATACACACTGCAAGCTTAAAGTCTTTCTGTGTTTGAGCCTATGCAGTCAAATATATGAGCTACATAAGGTTACAATTATGGGCGCTACATCACCCCCCCCCCAAACGCCAAAGAATGGACACACAATAACAGTATCCTAATGGCAATACAGCATATGTCACCCCCCACCTGCAGAATCTACAGCACAACCTACACAGTTTGATCAAAACACACATCACTCTGCACGTAGTCTAGGCTTCAACCTCCTCCCGAACCTGGTGTACGCAGGTTTCACAGTCTGTGTTGTGCCGTCCTGCGGCGAATCTGTGGAATGAGGGGGAGAAAGGTTATTTGTCCCCTGCGGGGGCTCCAGGGGCCGTTCCCTGGGGGTCTGCCGCGTCGAGGTGCCCTCGCCGGTCGTACAGATTCGTCATGCAACACAAAGGCAGGCTTTAATCTATCAATACTGATTGTTTCTTTCCTGCCCCCCAAATATAGCACAAAATATTTATCCCCGGTTTCCAGCACTCGAAATGGACCGTCATATGGTGGGCAGAGACTGTGTCGCTGAGCGTCATGTCTGACAAAAACAAATTCAGCGTTTTGTAAAGCTTTGGGAACAAAAACACGTGGAAAAGTGTGATGAGCGGGACCCGGGAGCAGTTCTGCTCCCGTGCCAATCAGAGGTCCCCGCACCGGGGGGCGCCCTGGTGCCGCATGGGCTGGTAGGAACTCGCCGGGCAGCCTGAGAGGTTGTGCAAAAACTAATTCCGCGGGTGAGGCATCTAAGTCCTCTTTGGGCGCTGAACGCAACCCCAGTAAAACCCATGGTAGTTTGTTTACCCAATCTGCATCCGTCAGCAACGCTCTGAGAGCTGCCTTCAAAGACCTGTGAAAATGCTCGCATAAACCGTTGGCCTGGGGGTGATAAGTGGTAGTGCGGTGGACTGCCGCTCCTAAGCTGCTGGCCATTGCTGACCACAGTTCCGACACAAATTGAGGTCCCCTATCGGACGTAATATCCGACGGAACCCTGAACCGCTGTTAAAAAAGCGCGAGCCACCTCTGCCGCTGTGGTCGATGTTAACGGGACCACTTCCGGCCAACGTGTGGTTCGGTCCACCATTGTCAAGAGATGTGTGAACCCTTGTGACGGCGGTAGGGGGCCAACTAGGTCTACGTGCACATGATCGAACCTCTTAGCCGGAATGTGGAACGGTTCTAAAGGGGCCTTCGTGTGCCTGTGGACTTTGGCCCGCTGACAAGCCATGCAGGCTTTCGCCCACTCTTTCACGTGCTTGCGCAGGCTCGGCCAAACAAACTTCTCCGCTACCATTTTCACAGAAGCGCGTACTCCCGGGTGTGCAGCATCAAAATATCCACCGGGGGACGTATCCACTGGGCGGCGATACGTCGCAGATTAGGGGGGGTGAACCGGTTTGTAAACTCCTGCTCTCCAGCCTTAACCCTGTTGGTCCAGACAGGAGCGCGCGCACGTCTGCGTCTCCGCTCTGCTCCACTGCCATGGCTGCATAATCTATCCCCACGTGAACAGGAGCCGCTTGCGCGTCCGCGCTGTTACTCCACCCCGCGGCTGCGGTAGTACAATCTGCATCCGCGCGGACAGGCGCTGTTACCGCGCGTGAGAGACAGTCCGCTACTACATTGAGCTTACCGGCTACGTGCTGAATGTCAGTGGTAAATTCCGAAATTGCGGCCAGCTGTCTCTGCTGCCGTCCTGACCACGGTTCTGAAATTTTGGACATTGCAAAAGTGAGCAGTTTGTGGTTGACAAACGCAGTGAAACGCCACCCTTCCAGCCAGAACTGGAAATGGCGAATGGCCAGGTGGAGCGCTAGCAGCTCCCTGTCAAACGCGCTGTATTTCCGCTCAGCATCGCACAAGGATCTGCTGAAAAAAGCGAGCGGCTGCCAAACCCCGGCGACCTGCTGCTCTACAACGGCCCCTATGGCCACATCTGACGCGTCGGTGGTTAGCGCTATGCGGGCTGATGGGTCTGGGTGAGCCAGCAGTGCTGCGTCTGCAAGTGCTTTTTTAACCTCCATGAATGCGCGCTCCTGCTCCGGGGACCACTCGATCACATTGGAGGGCTTCTGCTTTTTAAGCGCGGCGTATAACGGTTGCATAAGCTGCGCTGCGTGGGGTATGAAAAGGTTATAAAAATTTACCATTCCTAAAAATTCTTGCAACGCTTTGACCGTTTGTGGCTGGGGAAACTCTGCCACTGCGCGTACTTTAGCCGGTAGAGGGACTGCTCCCTCTGGGGAGACGCGGTGTCCTAAAAAATCGATTTGCACTACGCCAACATGGCACTTGACCGGGTTGATTATCAACCCGTGTGCTCCCAACCTCTGAAAAACCATCTTGAGGTGTTTTTCGTGTTCCTCCTCAGAGGCACTGGCAACTAAAATGTCGTCCAAGTAGACAAAAACAAAAGGGAGGTCGCGCAACACGGCATCCATCATTCGTTGGAAGGTTTGCGTGGCGCCTTTAAGGCCAAAAGGCATGCGTAAAAATTCAAAAAGTCCGAACGGGGTTATTACCGCTGTTTTGGGAATGTCCTCTGGTCGGACCGGGACCTGATGATAACCGCGGACCAGGTCTATTTTAGAAAAAAATGTGCGCCTTCGCTAAATGCACTGAAAAATCCTGGATGTGCGGAATTGGGTAGCGGTCCTGACTAAAGGTGGTGACTAAAGACTAAAGGTGGTGGTATGGGGTACCCCCCCACAGCAGCCACGGACAAACACAGCGCTCGACTAGAGCAATTAACAGGACAGTGAGATGTGTGTGTTGAGATCAATAGGCAGCCTTCCTGTGCTTAGTTTAGGCACCAGCATCCTGTGGATATGTATGACGCAAATGCAAACATTCATGCTTCCTGCTCGCATTGTGGTACAAATGTCACATGTCTGAATGCATTTCCTTTGATGATAAAATGCCTTTGATGTATTGTCCGTTGCTGGGTATTTAAGTGGCTGAATTCATATGTTCACCCTCTGTTCTTCTTCTGACTGCTTCTGACTACAGCTCATGAGAGCCTGAGAGCGATCCCCAGCATGCTTATACAGCAGCTGGGGTGAGCTCCGTGATGGCGATGATTTGATCAATAAACTTCATTAAAACTCCAGACGCCGTGTCTTATTTTAACATCGCCACACTGGTGACCCCGCAGACGCACACGCTTTGTGCGACGCGACCTTCTGGTCTGGACAACCACGCTGGCGACCCGACGCTGAAAAGAACACGCTGCCAGCAAACGCAGCACCCGGCAGTGATTCTCCGACGACGAGCGAACGCGGCAGCCCGACTGATCTGCCCTTCCTTTCTGCTTCAGGGAGACTTTGACGCTCTTCGGAGACCACCCACGACCGGGAAAGCTGAGGAAATTTCATGGTGAGGTCTGCACGCCTAGATCGGCACATCCACGCTGGACCGGCTGCTCTCACGGCTCCTGACACACGATTCTGTGTCTCCATACGAGAGCGCACACACCTTGCCCTCTCTCCACGACGGCGGCCCATGGCCGACGGAGAACGCGTGGACCTGAACGCACTATGACCCGGCACGAGCGACGACCAACAGCCCGAACAGGGGAGACAATCGGCGCCGACTGCGCAGATCTCCATCAAGCCCCCTGACCCTGATTCGCCTCGCGACAGCGGACCGGCCATGCACAGAAGCCTCGCATCAGAACAGCGCAGCTGGAAGGCACGTGGCCGCAGCGCGTGCCACGCACCAGAGACAAGCTGGCTCTACAGACTTATACATCATCCTCCGCCGCTGCACACGGCTCTTCAGGACTGCTCACACACCTGAAGCACACACGCAGCCCGCACACAGGATTTGGTGTAAGTCTCAGCCACGGCGCATGACGGGAATCCAGCCGTCAGCTGTCCCCGAGGGCTTTAGGGCCGCGAACGCACCTAAAGCCTAAACGCCAAGTCCCTCACATAGCTTCAGCTCCTGTTTTTCTTCATTGCCGGACTGAATCGCGAGAGGAATCAGAGACTAACTTTTCTTCCCACAGCCATGGACATCCCCCGCCACTTGCTACCCCCACCCTCCTCCCTTCCCCGGCACAGACTTTCCCCGCAGCTCGCCACCAAAGCGGGACTACCGAGGTCTCAGCTCCCCGCTAAGCCCTCTGGGGGGGAGTGTATGGGGTACCCCCCCCACAGCAGCCACGGACAAACACAGCGCTCGACTAGAGCAATTAACAGGACAGTGAGATGTGTGTGTTGAGATCAATAGGCAGCCTTCCTGTGCTTAGTTCAGGCACCAGCATCCTGTGGATATGTATGACGCAAATGCAAACATTCATGCTTCCTGCTCGCATTGTGGTACAAATGTCACATGTCTGAATGCATTTCCTTTGATGATAAAATGCCTTTGATGTATTGTCCGTTGCTGGGTATTTAAGTGGCTGAATTCATATGTTCACCCTCTGTTCTTCTTCTGACTGCTTCTGACTACAGCTCATGAGAGCCTGAGAGCGATCCCCAGCATGCTTATACAGCAGCTGGGGTGAGCTCCGTGATGGCGATGATTTGATCAATAAACTTCATTAAAACTCCAGACGCCGTGTCTTATTTTAACATCGCCACAGTGGAATCTGCTTCTACATAAAAGAAAGGTTGGTGTACTGATGTCACAGTGTTGAAGAAGTTTTGTAGCCCTAACCTAGAGTCACTGTTCATAAACTGTAAACCCTTTTATTCACCGCGAGAGTTCTCCTCGTTTATTCTGGTCGGAATTTATATCTCACCTGCTGCTTGTACAACGGAGGCACTGCAGCACCTCGCTGACCAGATAGCAGACGTGGAGGAAAAACATCCAGACTCTCTGCTTATCATTCTGGGTGATTTCAATAGAGCTAATCTCATAAATGAGCTTCCTAAATACAGACAGCATATTAAATGTCCCACCAGGGACACAAATACACTTGACCACTGTTACACAGTTTTAAGAAACGCCTATCATGCCGTCCCCCGTGCAGCTCTGGGTTTTTCTGACCACTGTCTGCTCCATCTTATTCCAACATACAGACAGAAACTAAAAACTTCCAAGTCTGTTGTAAGGACTGTGAAGAAATGGACTGAGGAATCAAAGCTGGAGTTACAAGCCTGCTTTGACTGTACAGATTGGAGTGTTTTTGAAGCTGCAGCCATTAACCTAAATGAACTCACTGATACTGTGACGTCATACATCTGTTTCTGCGAGGACATGTGTGTGCAGACCAAGACCTTCTGCACATACAACAACAATAAACCCTGGTTCATTCCTAAACTGAAGCAGCTACGTCAGACCAAGGAGGAGGCCTACAGGACTGGTGACTGGACTCTGTACAAGTGGGCCAGAAACATGCTGACGAAGGAGATCAGGCTTGCTAAGAGGAGCTACAGTTTGAAGTTACAAAAAAACTTCTCAGCCAACAACTCTGCTTCTGTCTGGAGAGGCCTGCAGAATATCACCAACTACAGGAGACCATCCCCCCACCCTGTGGAAAACCTCCAGCTGGCTAACGACCTAAACAGCTTTTACTACAGGTTTGAAAAGAACTTACAGTTCTCACCTCCCACCCACACAAAAGGATTATCTGCAGCCCCAGGAACTCCATCCCTCCTCCACTCTGACCTCCCACCAGCACTAACGATCTGTGAAGAGGAGGTGCGCCAGGTCTTTCAGAGACAAAAGATCAAGAAGGCTGCAGGACCTGATGGTGTGTCTCCGTCCTGCCTGAGAGTCTGCTCCAACGAGTTGGCCCCCATCTTCACCCGGATCTTTAACAGATCACTGGAGCTGCGTGAAGTGCCTTCCTGCCTCAAACGCTCCATCATCTTTCCAGTTCCCAAGAAACCCTCTGTTACAGGATTAAACGACTACAGACCTGTTGCCCTGACCTCTGTGGTCATGAAATCCTTGGAGAGATTGGTGCTGAACCACCTGAAGGTCATCACAGGCCCCCTGATGGACCCACTGCAGTTTGCCTACAGGTCAAACAGGTCAGTGGATGATGTAGTGAATATGGGACTACACTACATCCTGCAACACCTCGACTCCCCAGGGACGTACGCCAGGATCCTGTTTGTCGACTTCAGCTCAGCGTTCAACACCATCATCCCAGGCATTCTTCATCAGAAACTCCTCCAGCTCAAGGTGGCCCCCTTCACCTGCCAGTGGATCTCCAGCTTTCTGACTGACAGGTGGCAACAGGTGAAGCTAGGGAGATTTACATCCAGCTCCCGAAAAATTAGTACTGGCGCCCCCCAAGGATGTGTCCTTTCCCCACTGCTCTTCTCCCTCTACTCCAACGACTGCACCTCAGAGGACCCTTCGGTGAAGCTCCTGAAGTTTGCGGACAACACCACAGTCATCGGTTTGATCCGGGATGATGATGAGTCTGCATACAGGCGGGAGGTGGAGCAGCTGATCCTCTGGTGCAGCCAGAACCATCTTGAACTTAACCCAGCCAAAACGGTGGAGATGACTGTGGATTTCAGGTGACACCCCCCTTCATTCCCCCCACTCACCATCCTCAACAGCACAGTGTCCACTGTGGACTCCTTCAAGTTTCTGGGTACCACAATCTCCCGGAACCTGAAGTGGTCCTCCCATATAGACACTGTCCGGAAAAAGGCCCAGCAGAGGTTGTTTTTTCTGCGTCAGCTCAAGAAGTTTGATTTGCCTCAGGAGCTGCTGGTTGTCTTCTACACCGCCATCATCCAATCTGTCCTCTGCTTTTCCATCACTGTCTGGTTTGGATCTGCCACTAAACAGGACAAGACCAGACTGCAGCGGATCATTAAGTCTGCGGAGAGGATCATTGGTACCGACCTACCCTCCATTGAGAACTTATATCGGTCCATAACCAGGAAACGGGCGGGAAACATTTGTGCTGACCCATCACACCCCGGCCACAAACTGTTTGAACTTCTATCTTCTGGTCGTCGTTACAGATCACTGAAGGTCAAAACCACCCGTCACAGGAACAGTTTCTTTCCTCAAGCCATCACTCTGATGAACTCCTAACATTCACCTAGTCCTACCTGTTGCTGTACTCATGACTTTTCATCCATTATTACATTGCACATAACTCTCACACTGCTTTTTACTTCATTCACATTATATCACTGAATCTGAGTTCACATTGAAATACTGTGTGACTGTATATTTTTTCATATATTTCTGCAAAGTGTGGTTAGTCTGAGTAAATAACTGCATATATTCCTGTATATATTTGCATCCTTTTATAGAAACGTGGACAGACTGTAATTTACTGTACATATTCTGTTGTCATAGAATCCTTATTTAAATCCTCCACCTGAACAACGAGAGCAAGTTTTTAGCCAAAGTCAAATTTCTTGTATGTGTTGTGCATACTTGGCCAATAAAGCTGATTCTGATTCTGATTCTGATTCTGTGGCATTGTTTAACCTGCGGTAATCACCACAAGGTCTCCATGAGCCATCAGCCTTAGGAACCATATGCAGCGGGGAGGCCCAAGGGCTCTTCGAGCGGCGAATTATGCCCAACCTTTCCAGGTTGGCGAACTCCTCACGCGCAATGGAGAGCTTAGTTGCATCCAAGCGCCGAGCTTTTGCAAAAACTGGTGGGCCAACTGTGGTGATAAAGTGCTCCACCCCGTGCTTCGCAACCTTAGCTGAAAACGTGGGGACTGTGAGTGCTGGGAACTGGGTTAGAAGAGTGTGAAACTTACCGCCTGCTGTGGCGACGTTGGTCTGTACTGGCGGCGGGGACACTCGAGCTGCACAAGGGATAGAATAAAAAGAGAGTGCATTTACTAGGCGTCTATTAACCAGATCCACTAACAAGCCATGTGAGCACAAAAAGTCAGCGCCTAACATGTTGAAACTCACCGTCGCTACTATGAAAGTCCATTCATAGGTGCGGCTGTGCAAGGACAGGCGCAGAGTCCTTTCCCCGAAAGTTTTGATAGACGAGCCGTTCGCCGCCGTTGCCCCGTCTCCGCGGGGCCCAGCCACACGGTCCGCATAGGTCGCGGTGATGAAACTCCTCTGGGCTCCGGTGTCCACGAGGAATTGCCGCCCGGAGCCCGCATCTGTCAGATAAAGCAGCTTGTTCTGTTCACCGAGAGTCGAAGCTGCTAACGACCCCCGGCCCGGGTGTTTCCCTGTTTCTTGAAACTGCACGGCGGGATGCATCTGTACGCCTTCTCAGCGAAGCGTCGATGGTAAAAACAGAGGCCGTCCCCTCCTCTGCTTCGGGACCACGCCGCTGCCGTCGTCGCTGGGGTTGCTTCTGCTGCCTCCGGCTCCTCACTGCCCCCGGCCACCGCGCCGAGGTCTGCTGCTGCCACGGAAGTCTCCTGCTCGTCGCAGGCGTCAAGGAGCAGCTGCGCTTCCTTGGCCAGCGCGCGGAAGTCTTGCTGGGTCACACACCTCATGCCGGATAGGGTACCCCTCATGTGTGCTGGGAGGGTCCTCAAGAAGATGTGTTTGAACAGAAACGCATTGTTGTCTGTCCCGATCAGCTGCAGCATGTCCTCCATGAGGTCGGTCGGCCTGCGTCCTCCTCTGTCGCGCAGGTCCAGAAGCCGCCTGGCCCTTACCTCGGCTGATGGCACGAAACTCTCGATGAGGGCGGCTTTCAGCGCGTCGTACTTGCCAGCAGCGGGCGGCTGCTGCACCAGGCTCCGCACACATCGAGCTGTGCGGCTGTCGAGTCTTGCGATGACATTATGAAACTTGGTGTCATCTGCTGATATTCCCCCAAGCACGAACCGCGATTCTGCGTGTTGGAACCATGAGTGCGGGTCGTCTTGCCAGAACTCGGGGAGCTTAATCGAGCCTGCACTCGTGCAGGCGGTCTCCGGTGAATCCGGGTCAGGGTAACGGTCCCCCGGCATCTTACGTCTTGGTCACCTATGTGGGGATCACGAAATGATGAGACTGGATTATTTGTCAGTATTGGTTTATTGCATTTCACGTCCCCAGCTCTCTCTCTCAGTCAGGAAAAAAGAGGGAGAGCTGCAGTAAACCCCCACACATTTATACCAGCACACAAAGACAGAATCACACACTCAAGTCAAATCCTTCTATTTACAATTAATCACTTCAGAGTCCTCTTTGCTCTTCTGTCTGACCCCAGGGGGTCAGACAACCCTTTCAGGATCTCGCCCCCGATCCTCTGTCTTCCTTCCAAGTCCGCAGGTGGTCCAGACCCATTGTCCATCTGAGGCGTGATGTCAATACACACTGCAAGCTTAAAGTCTTTCTGTGTTTGAGCCTATGCAGTCAAATATGTGAGCTACATAAGGTTACAATTATGGGCGCTACATCCCAGCCATTTTGGCCCTTCCTGAACAGACATTGTAGCCTATTGGAAGTAGGATTACCGGGAGAATCGAGAAGCCTATCAGAAGGCAATTAAGGTGGAGAAGTGCCGTGGCCGTGATGCTAAAAGCAGAGTAAGCAAGACACAGATGCTGCTCCATGAAGAAAAAAATAGGGCAGTCGCAAGTGTACCAGGGTGTTAAGGGGCTTATGCACCGAACCTGGCAAGTCCCAATGCTATATGAGCAGAGAAGACGGTACATCCCATTTCTGAAATGCTGTGATTAATACCATGTTTTACGAAGCATGAAGATAACTGTTGCTTTGCTCAACAAGCTAATGTATTAGCCCCAGTTGTAGCCTCCCCGTCTTGTTATTACCCATGGCAGGAGGAAACTCGCAGTGGTAATGGCTCGTTTGTAAAGTGGATATTAACCCAGTGAACAGGACTGTTATTCTAAGTTTATGTTAATACAACTCCCTCCAAGTTGTAAGTTACTCAGTGAGAAGCATATGCACTAACAGCATGCTTGTGTTAGTGAACGTGCATCAATCCCATAAAGAGATGAGCACGGAGCATGTCCACTTGCTACATGTTGGAAGCCGAGGGCAGCCGTTAGCGCGTTCCAACTGGACACCTTATTAAAGTGGAAGCTGGTGAGAGTGTTGCCTCTGCTATCCAGACGTCACACCGATGCATCTTCACCCTGCTCTGTGGGGATGTACCAGCCACCATCTCCCTGGTAGACTGTTCTAAATTCGTTCACTGCACCACACTGAAGACTGAGGTAAACTTTCTCTTATTATTCAGACTGTGTGCTGTGTCACTGTTGGTTCACTTTGCTAACGACAGAAGACTATTAACGGCATGTGGAGCTGTTGATTGGGGCATTGAAAATCTAACCACACAAGGGACTTGTAACTGGCGGTGGGAAACGGTCGTGAATCTAGTGGATTTTGGGGATTGCCCCTCAAGGACTCAAGTGACATTCTTAAGGTTTTTTATTTTTTTATAATAGCACAGTTCTGTTTAATCTGAAATACTGAAATTGCATTTTTGTTCATTTTTATTGTCTTTAAAACTACAAAATATCTTTTGGCTCACCTGGAAAAACTTAGCTTACCTATTTGCAACTTCTAGGTGTTGGAGTATTATTTTGTTTCGTGGGAGAGAAAGCCGATCTGTGCGTTTTGGTTATGGTGTCACGGGCTCACTACCAATGCTGTAAATGAAGTGCAACACCTGATTTAAATGAAAGCACCGAGGTGGTGATGCCTTGGTGCCTGTGGCATGGGGGAATGTAAAAAAGTCACACTGCCACTTCTAGTGGGCGGGCATAGTTATTACAATACCTTTCTTCACAGCTGCATTGATGGTAAAGATGAGTTAAATTTGTGTTTATTTTGAAAACAAAGCCTTATCTGGAAATTGTGGCAAATTAAAAGTCAAGAAAATATGGTGATACAATGATAAAAGCCTTTATAGCCGTGGACAAAATTGTTGGTACCCCTCTGTTAATGAAAGAAACCAACATAAAGTCTAACATAATTGTGAAGTGGAAAGAAAATATATTAAAATAATATATGAAAATATATCCATCCATCTTTTTCCGTTTAATCCTTTTCAGGTCGTACGGGGATTGGAGCCTATCCCAGCATCTTTGGGCGAGATGCACCCTGGACAGATCGCCAGTCCATCGCAGGGCCAACACAAAGAGACAGACAACCATTCACTCTCACTGTCATATCTAAGGACAATTTAGAATCCCCAGTTTGATGCCAATTAACCTAACTTGCATGTTTTTTGGCATGTGGGAGGAAACTGGAGGAATCCCGGAGTAAACCCACACAGAGAACACGCAAACTCCACACAAATCACTGTTGGTCGGGGACTGGGATTGAACCCAGGATTCCCCAGCCAAGGGTGAGTTGCTGTGCTGCCGCAGTGCAAACCACTCTGTCACCGTGCTGTCCATGAAAATGCATAAATATAAAGCATGGTGCAAAAGTATGTGTTTTGTTTACACTTTGAATAACAAATGTAGAAAGAAGTACTTTGTCTTGTGAATTTATCAACTTACCACCCACTGTAACAACTTACCCTGGTTGTCACAACTTTCCCTGGCAGTGGGGTAAAACGTTACACAGCCATATATATTTTCATTTTGCCACTACAAGCATGTAATATAATTCTAGATAAAAACAATTAAATCATATAAACAAGGAGATGTCCCTGACCACCTGTGGAAGTGGTTTGATCCGATCACAAACCCTGGAAGCTTTTCAGTGTATTTCCACCTGTAGCAATATAGGGGATAATACGTATTCTTTGTTTAATTAACCTCATATAAATTTGGGCCTTACTTTGCAAAGAAACAAAGAAAAAATGCATTGTTTATTCTCAGGGATTAACACTGAGTGATAATCAGTTTTAAAATAAACAATGGTTAATGGCGTTCACTTATATACAGTAGCACTAGATGACTAAAGCACTTTACAGATCCTGCTATCCACCCAGGCACTGTCTGTTGTGTGTAAAATGTGGTGTGTGTTTGTGCTTGGCCCTTAGGGCTTGCCGTACCTGCCCTGTGTGGTGTGACGTCAGGTGGGCTACGGCCAGACTGTATATAGTTCATTCATTCATCCATCTTCTTCCGCTTAATCCTTTTCGGGTCGTGGGGGGATTGGAGCCTATTCCAGCATCTTTGGGCAAGATGCACCCTGGACAGATCGCCAGTCCATCGCAGGGCCAACACAAAGAGACAAACAACTATTTACTCTCACATTCATACCTAAGGACAATTTAGAATCCCCAGTTTGATGCCAGTTAACCTAACTTGCATGTTTTTGGCATGTGGGAGGAAACTGGAGAAATCCCGGAGTAAACCCATGCAGACACGGGGAAACATGCAAACTCCACACAGATCACTGTTGGTCGGGGGCTGGGATCGAACCTAGGATCCCCCGGCCAAGGGTGAGTTGCTGTGCTGCCGCAGTGCTAACCACTCCACCACCGCACCGCCCTACTGTATATATAGTTGTATGTGTCTATAATAAAGTTCAGTTTGCTGAGTTTGCTGCATGGCATCAGAACGATTCAGACTCTGATTTTCCAGACATAACATTTTGGCGATGAGGAGAAACTATGGGGGCATATGGGCTACCTCCGCCATTATAACCGTTTCTGGAATATCCGGGAGAGCCAACAATCCTGTGGCTGAAATGAGTGGCCATGTTCAAGGGTTACATCGCGGCGCTGGGCCTAAGTAGACTCGACGAAGTATGAAGACGAGCACTTCTTGTCCATCATCTCAGCGTAAAAGGTCGGAAAATTCTCTGCATGTTGGGAGAAATGGAGTCTTATGCGGATGCTGTTGCGCGGCTAGCCAAATATTGTGCCGAACATACAAGGACCATGAAACTGCGGGCAATGGAGCTGTTGGCACCAAAAGAAGCTAAACTAGCTAGCTTGGAGAAACTAGCAACTCAGTCAGTGACTACGGGGAAGTTAGCCACAAAGTAGGTGCGCGCCAAAGCCAAGCTACCAGCTACCAGCTAGACTTCGAGGTAGAACTGGGGCCACGAGTGGGGGAGTCCCCGGTCACCGAAGACGGCAAGCCAGCCGAGGAGCTCAGCACGGTACGTGACCGTAGCGCTGGTAATGTTGAAGGCGTTGGGGGCAATAGCATCATGAAGGGAGAGCAGCGACCGGACACAACTGAGTCTTCCCCTCAGCTGGAGTCCGGGCAGCGGGAGCGTGGGAGCAAGCAGGCTGAGAACCCCGTGAAGCAGCAGCAACAGCCGGGCGCAGAGGCAGCGCAGCGCAGCACAGCGCAGCGCAGCACAGCGCAGCGCAGCGCCTTGGGCTGAGGTGCTGGGCGCAGCAGCGAAGCGCCTGGGTCGACGGGTGATGCCAACGAGAGTGACGCTGGGAGCCCTAGGAGAAAGCAGTGACAGTCGGACGACAGAGTGGAGGTGCTGGGCGCCACGGAGGTCAGGCAGGACCTCAGTGCCAGAGCTCAAAGTGCCTTGGACAAGGGTGCTGGGCGTTATGGCGAGGTGCCCGAGTCAACCAGTGACATCGATGAGTGAGCGTTAGTTTTCCCCGGAGCTCGTCCACAGGGGGCTGGAATGTTTGGAGCTACAAAGGCGGCAGCTGCAGTGGTTCCAAAGATGGTCGGGAGCGGACCGACAGGCATGGAGGGGACTGCGTGCCGGACAGCAGCACTGCAGGTCCAGACGAGAAAAGGGGTCAAGGGTGAGGAGAAGGGACATTTTTGCCGGGGAGATCGGCTTCGATCCCGAGGGCAGGCGGCGGCCATGAGCATGCATGCCATGGGCTGCCCTGGGCCTCCGAGCTGGCTTTATCTTTGGCTGCCCATGGACTGCAGTAAAACGTAGAAATCCAAGTTTAAATATGTTGATAGAGTGCAAATAATATATTCATATGTGCATGTGTTCTAAATAAGTGTTTGAAGTGAGTGGGATGTACATGTGAATGTAATGTGTGTTGTTTGGGGATTAATTTTTTTATGTGTTTTGTTTAGTGTAGCAACACGGCAATATTTTAGTTATAAAATGAACTTTATTTTACTTAATAAGTGGCAGAACAATCCACTGTGCCATGCGGGTTGTGCGGTAGTCCACCCACCAACCTAGATTTTAGTTATGTTTGTGTGAATGTGTTAGGCCATCACAGTTCATTGTTCCCCGTTATTTTCCTTAGTGCATGATTTGAGTCCTAAATTGGGGTGGGTCTGATTTGTGTGTGTGTGTTTTGGACTTGTGAAAGGGAGAGGGGAATGTTGTGTGTAGAATGTGGTGTGTGTGTGTGTGTGTGTGGTTGGCCCTTAGGGCTTGCTGTACCCGCCCTGTGTGGTGTGACGTCAAGCGGGCTATGGCCAGACTGTATATTTTCCGGTTCCGGTTCCGCCGGACCGGTGGCGCCACACGAGTAGGCTGCCCGTTGCAACAGCCTTTTTTTTTAATCTTCCTTCTTCTTTCTACACCTTTCACTCTGTATATATATCACGGACGCACGGATCGCCCTGGGGGTCTCCCGGGTCGGCGGACGGAGCCACGGTTTGCAGTGGGAGACGTTACAGCGGGGAGGAGCTAGTGCTAGCTAGCACTTGGCCGCCGCCCGGTACTAATGGGAAACTCGACATACCGGGAGCTGTAGCGAAAACGACGCGGGTGCCGGGCTGGAGTTTAGGCGGCGTGCAAGAAATATAAGACAGAATAATAAAGAGCGATGGCAAGAACCAAGCAGACCGCCCGTAAAATCTACTGGAGGAAGAAGCCCCCCAGGAGACAGCTAGCCACCAGGGCTGCTCGGAGAGGCGCTCCGGCCACCGGCAGAGTGAAGAGGCCTCGCCGTCACAGGCCCGTGGCTCTGAGAGAGATCCGTCGCTACCAGAAATCCACGGAGCTGCTCATCCGTAAGCTGCCCGTCCAGCGCCTGGTGAGGGAGATCGCTCAGGACTTCAAGACCGTCCTGCGTTTCCTGAGCTTCGCCGTCATGGCTCTGCAGGAGACCAGCGAGGCCCACCTGGTGGTCTCTTCTTCGCTAAGGGGGTCACCATCATGCCCAAAGACTTCCAGCTGGCCCGCCGCATCCACGGAGAGAGAGCTTAGACTTTCTGCTGCACATTCACCAACCAACCATAATGCTCTGCACTGTGTGTCTATATATATACATTTATAGTAATATGGACATATGTTTACTAGATGATGTTTTTTCTTGCCTTCTGATTGTTGCTCTGAGTGTTGCTATCCCTGTGCTGTTGCAATCTTGGAATTTCCCCATTGTGGGACTAATAAAGGCTTATCTTATCTTATCTTATCTTATCTTATCTTATCTTATATAGCTGTGTGCATCTATAATAAAGTTCAGTTCGCTGAGTTTCCTGCATGACATAAGAACGACTTTGACTCTGATTTTCCAGACATGACACTGTCCTGTAGACCTTTGTTGTCTATCAATTAGGACAGAGCGGAAGGCTTCAAGTGAAATGAGTTCTGATCATTTTAGATCAGTGTGGAGAGTATTCCAAGTCGAAGGGGTAGCAAAACTGAATGCTCTTTTCCCCAATTCAGTCTGAGTACGTGGAATGCTCAGATGAATAATGTCCATGGAGTGTAAGGCAGTGTGTAGACATCCATACGCTCAGAGGGACAACCTCAGTGATGGGTGAGGCGGCTACAACCAAAAACAAATCCCAGTGCACAGTGGTAAACTGTGTTCAAACACTGTAGACATGTGGCTGAGGCGCTCAGATACAGCACATCACCATAATCAAGCAATGATTAAAAAAACAAAGTTGCTGAATCCAGATGTTTCAGGGATGAAAATACATTTGACTTTATGAAATAATGCAGAAACAACAAATGGCATGGGCAATCAAACTTGCATTCCTGAGAGGGTAAAACTCTTTCTAATGGACAGGAAACCATAGAATAACCCACAGAGCTTCTGTGATTGTGAAATTTATAGCATCACCAGAAAAATTAATAATACAATTATTGTGACAGTAGCAAAAGGAATCATGAAAATTGTTTGCACAAGAAAAAAATAATTCCCATTTTACTGTAAAAACATGGAAATTACAGAAAAACATAGCAAATCATTCAGGAGTTTTAATATAATTTTGGCTGTCTTGAATTTATGGGAACAAGAAATGAAAAATTATTATTAAATAATTAAGATTTAAAAGGACATCAGACCATGAGCACGACAGATAGATCAGAGATGCCTTACTTACAGTCTGTTCTGATCAGCCCAGTGTAGGAGAAATTGGTTATAAGGTACAAAGATAATTTAATTTATACCTATAGGTGTATGTGGAAATGAATTTTTGCTTCGGGTCCATGCACACACAACCAAAACCTCATTTTTGGGGACACCAGTCCAAAACCTCGACAATTCATTAATAACTAATCTTTATACCTTCAATCAGTCAGTCTCAAATATTCGTGAATTCTCCTGGGTGACTTCAGAAACAGACACCGGAAAAAAAAAAAATCAACAGGAACTTCCATATACCCTTTACAGTTTTAATGATCAGACTCAGATTAAATGACATTACATTCTATTGATTTGTCAGCACGGTTAAATGATCAACAAATATTAAACATCATATTAACTTATAGTGGATTACCGAGCAAAAAAGAGTATAATCACATTTGTGGGACCAAGAAAACCATAGTGTGAATTTGTAACTCTAATGAAAATGGAGATTGAAATAACTGTAACCAAAATATGAAGAAAATTGGATGCAAATTTTATGAAGAAAATGATAAAAGCTGATTATATGGAAAAAGAAATTCTGGGTTATTCTAAAAAGGGAAAAATGGAATTTAATGAAAAGAGGGATACTATTTCTCTTTAATTCTATAGCTCTGATCAGAGTTATGAACTAGTTTTAAACCTGAGACAAATTATGACATATTTTAAGGCAATGAACATCACATTAACTCAGCAGATGAAACAAACGGATCTGGCTCACGTGACCCGTTGCGTTGGCTTTCAGCTGGATCCTTTGCTGAAACTTTATCTGATGATGATACCGGAAATTATCTTCCAGCAGATAATTTCTTCCCAGGGGCGACCGTCAGGAGCTGAGATCCAGCGATGATGATAAGAGGCTGCTGGCTGCTGAAACAGTATGTCAGGTGGACAACACAAGAGGCTTTTTTTATTATTTTTTTTTCTAGCACCTCTCCCGGGTCCAAATAAATTGGAGTTAGTTCAAAATTTGATTAAAGTCACAGAATCGAAGAGACAATTTTTTTTTTTTTTTTATTATTTAAGCCAGGAAATCCGAGTTCTTCAGATGTCATGGTGATTGGTGAAAGCAGCTTCCAGTGTGAGTAAAGAAAAAGCAATAAGTCCACTTTAAACACGGTGAGTTAAGGAAAATCAAAAGGAAAAGTTTAACAGAATAAAATAGGGAAAAAATGTCTGAAAACACAAAGTTTCACTCCATATAAAAGAGAAGGTTGAGCTCAAGCAGAAGAAAAAAATATTTTTCCCAGACGTTTAAAGTAAGGAAAAAAATTCAAGGTAGGAACGTAACTGAACAGGACACAAAGACAGCGTAACAAACTTGAGCATTTCTCCCTTAAACTGAACACTTTCAAAGGAGAAAAACTTGACTGACATGAAAGGGAACCAATTGTCTCCCATTGCGGGAGATTTGAATGAACTCTGTCCCAATAAGAAAGCAGTCCTTTGTCTGTAACTGACTATTAGAATAAAAGGGGGAGTTGTCCAATAGAGACAACCTAGTGATTGGCTGAGCCAGTCACATGACTTGCGTATGCTTTTGAATATGAAGAACACATACTGATTAAAAGAAAAGTACAAAGAATCACCTCATATATATAAGCTAAACTAACTTCAGTGATTCATAACTTATTTTCATTACTACTTCTTTAAGTATGCATTAAAAAAAGTTTCATTTAAGCATATTTTCAGGCATGCAACACATTTCAAATCAATGGATCCAGCCCCCCCGCGACCCAAAAAGGATTAAGTGGAAGAAGATGGATGGATGGATGGATTAATGAAACATTTTAAACCATGATTATTCATCACAGAGTTGGTCATCTCTTCAAATAGTGTCCTGAGAATTATCCTGAAGAATGAAAACTTGAAGAGAGCTAATGTTCAGTCAAAAAAAAAAAACAGTCCAGCAGTTGACCGAAGTAATGCAAACACATTCCTGAGCTGTCCAAAGGGGCAATGTTGAGCTTTTGATAATTCCTAGTGACCTGTGGAATGTGGTTAATATATCTGGAATGTTTCAAACAGTTCTTGAAGCATAAAACTGCCTGGTTGGAGAGGAAGTTCCGGGATTTATGATTGCAGACTAATCTGTTCCTGGCACGAAACGGGATCCTCACCGTCCCTTTTACCATGGAATGTGTTTTCAAGCTGTGGTGCTTAGGTGAAGAAAACAATTCTTGACCAGACTTTTGGGTGAAATAATTTCTTCCAAGTGAAGCGTGATTTTATAGATTGGAACCAAAGGGGTTGACACTACACCAGATTTGCATCAGAGTATCCTGCCAGCAGGTAGGCTTAAAAGAGAGCAGCAGTAGGGGAGCACAGGGCTGGATCCCGATTCCCACTGGGCTCTTGGTGACATCTCAGCTCGGGTAACCAGAAGAAATTCTGATATGAATTCAGACGGAATCTGTATTGCCAGCCTATTTTTTATCCCCCAGCGGTTGCAGACCATGCTATGGTGATGTCCCTCCTTCTGTCCTTCTGTCCTTCTGTCCCACAAAAGGCATCTGTTTTGTGAAATCAACTCCTTTTACAGTTTTTTTTCCAAATCTTTTGAAATTTGGTACCAGGGCTTGATATACACTGATGAGATGCATATTACAATTTGGCTCCAAACAGGTAATTGTTGCAGGAGTTACTGTATAGGCCCTGACTTGCGATGTTATATTTTTATCTCAGTTAATAATTTTTCCCCATAACTTGATAGGTTTATTTCAATTTGTTTGGCAGAAACTACTTATATCAACTAATGAAAGTCTCCTTTTGAATTTCAGATGTTATTTTTTTTGCTGATACGCTTATCATAATTTGGTTCTGCTTCAATAACTATATGGAAAAGTTGAAAACTGCTCTCCTACAGTAAGGATTGGGACATTGGGATCTTCGAAGAAAACAGAGATGGGAGATATTGCACTCCCCTCAGAGTGCTCTTGTGAAACATGCTATAACTAGTAAATTAATTTGGTATTATCTGCCTCCCTCTTTGGCTAAGCACTTTAGCTTGAGTGACCATCTGCAGATAAGTAACAACTGGCCAGTCCTTGCCTTTTCATTGTTAATTTTCATACTTGTAAAATTAAACTAGAGTGGGGAAAAATAACTGGATAAGCTAACTACAAATAAATATTAATCACATAGTGCAGAATTATTTAACCAATTTATGTTTTCATGTAAATCATACTTTAAAATACATGATTTTCTTCTTGTCCAAATCCATGGTTCTCAGCTGGAAAAGGGTGGACTTCCCTCTCTGGGTTGGAGATGAGCTCCTGCCCCAAGTGGAGGAGTTTAAGTATCTCGGGGTCACAAGTGAGGGAAGAATGGAGTGGGAGATTGACAGACGGATTAGAGCAGCACCTGCAGTGATGTGGACCTTGTACTGGTCTGTTGTGGTGAAGAGGGAGCTGAGCTCGAAGGCAAAGCTGTCGATTTACTGGTCAATCTACGTTCCTACCCTCACCTATGGTCATGAGCTTTGGGTAATGACCGAAAGAATGAAATCGCGGATACAAGCAGTTGAAATGAGCTTTCTCCGTAGGTTTGCTGAACTCACCCTTAGAGACAGGGTGAGGAGCTCAGTCATCCTGAAGAGGCTCAGAATAGAACCGCTGCTCCTCCACATTGAAAGGAGCCAGATGAAGTGGTTTGGGCATCTGATCAGGATGCCTCCTGGACGCCTCACACTTGAGGTTTTTAGGGCATGTCCCAATGGGAAGAGACCCCGGGGCAGACCCAGGACATGCTGGAGAGACTACATCTCCCAGCTGTCCTGGGAACACTTTGGCATCCTCTCTGAAGAGCTGGAGCAGGTGGTTTGAGGAGAGGGAAGTCTTGGCTTCTCTGCTTCAACTGCTGCCTCCATGACCCGGACTTCCAAAAAAAGCGGTAGAAGATGGATGGATGGATGGATGGATGGATGAATTTTCTCCATTTAAAATAGCAAGCTAATGTAATGTCCATACGTGTAATTGACATGTTGATCCACTACAGGACACCATTAACTATGAAGGTTTCCTGTAATACATAGCCATTACATGGGGTGTGTCCTGCCTTCATTTTTGTCACCATTAGCAAGTTTTCTATTGCACCCCTTCAAATGTGAGCACCTACCACAGAGGTGGGTGATGGATGCATGGCCCATCTGTGAACAGGGTGAGGAATTGTTGTTACTATAATGGATGGGTAATGGGAGGGTGAGGGGCTCATTTTCAAATATTTTGAATACTACACCACTGAAAACTTTATCCCCAGAAAGTACTTTTCAGTACTTTCCACCATGTATGCTGCTTTCCTTGGTTATAGTTATGTCTTCAACCACTAGAAGGCACTGTTTGCACTACTTACAACACTGGTTTCACACAAAATATGTAATATCCATTGAAAGACTTACTTTTCTGTGTATATTGCACTATTTCTTTTTTTGATTAACATGAAATGTATACATATTATTGTGAAAATAATGGTTGTGGATAATGTATTTAGTGACGCCCCCCACACATGTACATGTAAGTGCTCAGATGCCAAAGCCTCCCACATAACTGAAACCTCTTCTTGCTGTTCTCCTTTGTGGCTTGCGTTGCATCTAACATGCCAAAATCAGATGACATTTTTCTCTTTCTTTTGGCAATATTTTGAAAAGAAGAATTTTCCTCTAGATTTCTTAAAGCCTTGAGTTATACACGCAGCCGACACGTTTCATTTCCCCGTCTGCTTTTTGTGTGATTAAACAACAGTGTCCTATTTACATAGGAAATTAACTTGAGACCGTGTGATGGCTATTATCCTTCTACAGACACATGAGCAAACACCCACACACTGTAGTGCACAGCCGCATGTGCACGTAGACAAATACAGCAGCATATGTTTGCTGGAGCAGAAACACGCACAGTATGCTTGTGCACAGAACACATATTTGCACATACTTATTGGAAGTTGATAGACATACCTCACCCCATGTCGTCTAGACATTATATATGCATAGGTATTCCAGTGTATATGAATTTGAACATGTTATCTAAATGTCACTGTTATAAATACAGAATACTGTAAATACCACTGTGGTAATTAGCAACACTTTTGCATATGCG
This sequence comes from Pholidichthys leucotaenia, assembly GCA_020510985.1. Lineage (NCBI taxonomy): Eukaryota > Metazoa > Chordata > Actinopteri > Cichliformes > Pholidichthyidae > Pholidichthys > Pholidichthys leucotaenia. Next base: position 90,476,665 of record CM035847.1, read on the forward strand.
CTTTACAATATGACAAATAATAGGTAATTTTGAGACATTACAGTAACTTCTAAATACTGGATTATTTTCAGCTCATTTACGGATGTTTCATTCTCTAAAGAACACATGGCTTTTAAAAATGCTTCAGAATATATCTCTGTGAGTCCCACACTTCATATGTAATCACACGCATTTGTATCCAGAATATATACCCTAAGACATGGACTTGATAATAGGTTTTACTCATTAAATATTACTCTTGTCAAAAGAGTGCTGCGGGTAGAAGGGCATTCGGTTTCAGATGAAATACAACCCCACAGAAAAAGACGGAGATCCTGGAGGAAACTGCATTAATTTACCAGAGCAAATGCCCTCGATTCCACCAAATGACATTCTATACTGCTAGCATTTTATAATGTGACACAAATGGCATGAAGGTATAATTTGATAACAAAACAGCATGTCAGGAGAAAAAGAAAAACACAGAAAGTGGAAGGTCAAGTTAAGATTCAAGTAGTACTTTGTCATTTTAACACATTCATTCTTAAGTAACCCTGATAGCAAAGGGAAGGTTCAATTTATCTGAATGACTGACATCTATGGTGTCTATATGTGGAACATTGACAAAGGCTGGTGGCTTACTCAGGCCATTTACAGACTTATTGAATGTGACAAGAATACTTTCTAGACAGGACTAACAATACTAGTTTCTCCTCTCAATTTCACTGATGTAGTGCTTATGCCATATCAGAGGTTGCAGTAAAATTTATTGTAGGGATATAAAAACAGAATTGTAAAAATTCAGTCAAAACCTATTAATCTATCATTAAGGCCTGGGTGCAGCTACAGAAATTGAACTCAGCTTTCCAAAGATGTGATAAACCACAGTGAATTTATGTTTCAACGGGGGAGGGGGCAATCACTTTTTCAGGGCCATGTAGGTTTGGATTTCTTTTTTCCCTTAATAATAAACACCTTCATTTTAAAAATGCATTCTGTGTTTACTTGTGTTATCTTTGTCTAATATTTAAATTTGACTAGTGCATAAATGTGCATGCCCGTAGAAACCAAGTATAAGCAAGTATTTCTGCATGCCCATAGAAAGCAGGTGTAAGCAAGCACGTCAGCACTCATTCGGTGATGCCTGCCTTTGATCTTTGATGGTGTCATAGCGAGTCCAATGATCTCTGATGATGTCATAGCGAGTCCTATGATCGTGAGTGATGACTGCCTTTGATCTTTGATGATGTCATAGTGAGTCCTATTATCTTCAATGATGTCATAGTGAGTCCTATGATCTTTGCTGATGTCATAGCAAGTCCTATGATCATGAATGATGCCTGCCTTTGATCTTTGATGTCCTATGATTGTGAGTGATGCCTGACTGTGATCACACGCAGACACACATATTTTCTTGAATCACTCTATACAATGGTGTCTATATGACGTCAGACTGACATCATGTAGGCACATCATAGGCACATAATAGGCACATCATAGGGAGGAGGAACCAGGAGCTCTTCAGCTGCTCCTAGGGCGCAGTCCAAGGACGGATAATTTTTTCACACATAAGGAGTTGTTCAGAACTCCCTATAAAAGAGCTCCTTATACAAAGAAGGAAATTGTGGGGAGACTTGAATAACGAAACAGAATTGCATTTAATTCCAGTTTATTTCAAGTAATCATCCCACTGTCTGCTCTCATTCCTGAGCAGCGAACAAAGAGGGTGAACACACCAAAGTTCTCCCTTTTAAACATTCTCACATCAAACCATTTCCCTCGCAGGGGAAATCACACATCTCTACCAAAATCCCTTTATTCACATTCATTAACCTTTTATTTACATAACTCCCCCTTCTCTCCTCTCGAGCCTCAGCGGTCAGGAAGTCTTCTGTCCCCTGTCCTCCGCAGGGGGTCCAGGCTCTGCGGCTCCGCACCGCAGGGGACTGCAGCTCTGTGGCTCTCCTTCATCGTGAGGTTAAATCACATATGCAGTGTCCAACATATACATGTCTAACAACACAGCCATATAACCCCCCCCCCCAAACGATGGAGAACAGACTATTTCCTAAAATTTAATAACACCTTACTCACTACTGAATAATCAACACCAACATTCAGTCTGTGCGCCACTTGGGCTTCAGCCGTCTGCCGAATCTGCTGTGAGTTGGCCCCGCCTTGCCTGCGGCGCCTTTCTGCTTCGGCTCTGTTGACTGAGGAAGAGAGTGATTATTTGCCCTTTGCGGGGGCCTGCCTCGTCGAGGCGCCACTGCGACCGGTACAGACACGTCCTTCATGACAAAAGCAGGTTTTAGTCTGTCAATACTGACTGTCTCTTTTCTGTCTCCAAAATCTAGCACAAATTGCTTATCACCTGCCTCCAGCACTCGAAATGGCCCTTCGTAAGGTGGTTTGAGCGTTGCTTTTAGGGCTTCGCGCCTGACAAAAACGAAGTCGGCATTTTTCAAAGCCTTGGGGACGAAAACTCGTGGAAAAGCGTGATGAACCGGACCCGGGAGCATGTCTGCTCCCGTGCCAACTAACGGTCCCAGAGCAGAGAGAGGTGGGGGCTCTGGGTGCTCTGGTAAAAACTCGCCTGGCAGCCTCAGAGTTTGTGCGAATACCAGCTCCGCTGGGGAGGCGTCTAAGTCCTCTTTAGGCGCAGAACGCAACCCTAATAAAACCCATGGCAGTTTATTTACCCAATCTGCATCCGTGAGCGACGCTCTGAGTGCTGCCTTCAAAGACCTATGAAAACGCTCGCATAAACCATTAGCCTGAGGGTGGTAAGCCGTAGTGCGGTGAATTTTGGCTCCTAAGCCGTTGGCCATCGCTGACCACAGCTCAGAGATGAATTGCGGTCCTCTATCGGACGTAATGTCCGACTGAACCCCGAAGCGCGCCACCCAAGCCGTTAAAAAAACGCGAGCCACCTCCGCGGCCGTGGTCGTCGCAAGTGGGACCACTTCCGGCCAACGTGTGGTGCGGTCCACCATTGTCAAAAGATGCGTGAACCCCTGCGATGCCGGTAGGGGGCCCACAAGGTCGACGTGCACATGGTCGAACCTTCTGGCCGGAATGCGGAACGGTTCTAACGGGGCTCTTGTGTGCTTGTGAATTTTGGCCTGTTGACAGGAGATGCAGGTTTTTGCCCATTCCTTCATGTGCTTGCGCAGGCACGGCCAAACAAACTTTTCCGCCACTAGTTTCACAGACGCGCGCACCCCCGGGTGCGCCAGTGAGTGGGCCGAGTCAAAAACACGGCGGCGCCACGTGGCCGGAACCACCGGACGCGGGCGCCCCGTCGACATGTCGCAGATCAGGGGGGGCATACCGGTTTGTAAACACTTGCTCTCCAGCCTTAACCCTGTTGGTCCAGACTGGAGCGCGCGCACGTCTGCGTCCGCCCCCTGGTCCGCTGCCATGGCTGCGTAATCTATACCCACGTGCACCGGGGCTGTGCGCGCCACCGTGCCGCTCTCCTGCGGCGCGGTCACGGTGGCCCGTTCTGCCTCTGCGCGTGTTGGAGTCGTGAACGCGCGCGAGAAACAATCTGCTACTACATTGAATTTGCCCGCAACGTGCCTAATGTCAGTGGTAAATTCCGAGATTGCGGCCAGCTGCCTCTGCTGCCTGCCGGACCACGGGTCTGAAATTTTGGCCATGGCATATGTGAGCGGCTTGTGGTCCACATAAGCGATGAAGCACCGTCCTTCCAGCCAGAACTGGAAATGATGAATAGCCAAATGCAGCGCCAACAGTTCTCTGTCGAACGCGCTGTATTTTCGTTCAGCCGCGCTTAAAGATTTGCTAAAGAAAGCCAAAGGCTGTCAAACTCCGGCTACCTGTTGCTCAGTAACGGCCCCTATGGCTAAATCTGAAGCGTCTGTCGTCAGCGCGATACGTGCTGCAGGGTCTGGGTGGGCCAGGAGCGCAGCGTCAGCCAAGGCTTTTTTAACCTCTGTGAATGCGCGCTCCCGCTCCGGGGACCATTCGACCGCCTGGGTCTGTTTTTGTTTTTTGAGCGCGGCATATAACGGTTGCATGATTTGAGCTGCGTGGGGCAGGAATCGGTAATAAAAATTCACCATCCCCAAGAATTCCTGTAGTGATTTGACCGTTTGTGGACGGGGAAAATCTGCTACCGCGCGTACTTTATCTGGTAACGGAACCGCTCCCTCCGGGGAGACGCGGTGACCCAAAAAATCGATCCGCTCGACGCCGAACTGGCACTTGGCTGGGTTAACCATTAAGCCGTGCTCTCCCAGCCTCCTAAAAACTGCTGTGAGGTGCGTTTCGTGTTCGTCCTCTGAAGTACTCGCGACCAAAATGTCGTCGAGGTACACAAACACGAGAGGGAGATCGCGTAACACGGCATCCATCATCCGCTGAAATGTTTGCGCCGCCCCTTTGAGACCAAACGGCATGCGTAAAAATTCGAAAAGTCCGAACGGGGTTATTACCGCTGTTTTAGGAATGTCCTCCGGTTGGACTGGGACTTGGTGATAGCCGCGAACCAGATCAATCTTTGAAAAAATGCGCGCCCCCGCCAGGTGCACCGAAAGATCCTGAATGTGCGGGATGGGATAACGATCTTGCGCCGTAGTGTTGTTTAGCCTGCGGTAATCCCCGCACGGTCTCCAGGAGCCATCGGCTTTCGGTACCATGTGCAGCGGCGAAGCCCACGGGCTCTTCGACCTACGAACGATGCCTAGCCTCTCCAGGCTGGCGAACTCCTCGCGCGCAATGGCGAGCTTAACTGCATCCAAGCGCCGAGCTTTTGCAAACACGGGAGGACCAGATGTGGGGATAAAGTGTTTCACCCCGTGCTTCGCGACCGTCGCTGAAAAAGTGGGCACAGTGAGCGCTGGAAATTGGGTGAGGAGTGTGTGAAACTTACCACCTGCTGTAGCGACGTGGGTCTGTACTGGTGGCGGGGACACTCGAGCTGAACAGGGGAGAGAGTAAAAAGAGAGTGCATTTACCAGCCGTCTATTAGCAAGATCAACTAACAGATTGTGTGAACACAAAAAATCCGCGCCCAACATGTTGAAACTCACCACCGCTATTACAAAAGTCCATTCATATGTGCGGCCATGTAAGCACAAAGGCAAGGTCCTTCTCCCGTAGGTGTTGATGTTCGAGCCATTTGCCGCCGTAGCTCCGCTACCGTGGGGTCCAGCCACCCGGTCCGCGTATGTTGGGGTGATGAAGCTCACTTGTGCTCCGGTGTCGATGAGGAACTCTCGTCCGGAGCGCGCATCCGTGATGTAGAGCAGCTTGCTGCGTTCTCCGAGGGTCGAAGCTGCTAGCGACCCCCGGTCTTGCCGTTTCCCGAACTCCTGAAGTTGCAGGGCGGCACACACCTGCGTGCCTTCTCTGCGAACCTCCGATGGTAAAAGCAGAGATCTTCTCCTCCGCTGTGTCGTGTCCGCGCCTCTGCCGCCGGACCATTGGCTCCACCTCGTCGCGGCCATGCTGCCGCCGTCGTCGGCCAGTCTGGGTCTGCCGCCTCTGGCTCCCCGCTGTCTCGGGTCGCCGCTGTGGTTGCTTGCCCGCCGCAGGCGTCCAGGATCCCATCTGCTTCCTGGGCCAGCTCCCGGAACTCCTCCAGGGTGTGACACTTTTTGCCGGCCAGCGTGCTTCTCGCATGCATCGGGAGGTTGGAGAAGAAGATGAACTGAAAAATGAAATCATCGTTGTCCAACCCTCTCAGCTGTATCATCTCCTCCATCAGGGCGCTCGGCCTGTGTCCTCCTTGGTCTAGCAAAGACAGGATCCTCCTCGCCCTCACTTCGGCTGAGGGGGTGAAAAACTTGATGAGGGTGGATTTCAGCTTGCCGTACCTGTCGGTCGCGGGTGGCTGCTCCACCAAGCTCTGCACGCACCGAGCTGTGCTGTTGTCCAGTTTAGCGATGACATGGTGGAACTTAGTGTCATCCACCGTTACTCCTGCGAGCGCGAACTGCGACTCTGCTTGAAGAAACCACGACCGTGGGTTATCCTGCCAGAAATCAGGCAGCTTAACGGCCACTGCGCTCGCCAGCTCTGAGCGCTGAGTCCGGGACCTTGAGACCTTCTTCGTTCATTCTCAACGTCGTCAGTCACCAATGTGGGGAGACTTGAATAACGAAACAGAATTGCATTTAATTCCAGTTTATTTCAAGTAATCATCCCACTGTCTGCTCTCATTCCTGAGCAGCGAACAAAGAGGGTGAACACACCAAAGTTCTCCCTTTTAAACATTCTCACATCAAACCATTTCCCTCGCAGGGGAAATCACACATCTCTACCAAAATCCCTTTATTCACATTCATTAACCTTTTATTTACATAACTCCCTCTTCTCTCCTCTCGAGCCTCAGCGGTCAGGAAGTCTTCTGTCCCCTGTCCTCCGCAGGGGGTCCAGGCTCTGCGGCTCCACACCACAGGGGACTGCAGCTCTGTGGCTCTCCTTCATCGTGAGGTTAAATCACATATGCAGTGTCCAACATATACATGTCTAACAACACAGCCATAGAAATAAGGCAATGAGAGGAGTGATATCAGGCATTTCAACGGCTGTCTCAACTGATGAAATAATGAGGAACTTAACTGGAGCAAAAGTGACAGAGGTACGGAGATTGAAAGCTAATAGAAATGGCGAAAAATGTGATAGTCTGTCAGTAACGTTAAAATCTGATGAAACTAGACTGCTAAGTAAGGTGTATATTGGCTACATGAGCTATGAAGTCAGACTTCATGTTCCTCCTCCACTCAGATGTTTCAAATGTCAAAAGTTTGGTCATGTAGCAGCGATATGCAAAGGTAGACAGCAATGTGCCAGATGCTCCGGTGAACATGAATATGGCAAGTGTGAAAGAGGAGCCAAGTTAAAGTGCTGTAACTGCAGTGGTGAACACAGCTCTGCATATTGAGATTGTGAAGCCAGCAAAAGAGCAGCAGAAATTCAGCAGATAAAAAGTCTTCCAGGGACTAACATATGCAGAATCTGCAAAAAAGGTGCCAGCTAAAAAAAGTGGGAGTGGACTTGAACAGGGAAAGTGTGCAGACTTGCAGTGCATGCAGTAGAATTAAGGAAGATACTCTGGTTCTGAAGGAAAATAATTTTGTCTTATTTGTGGTAGATGTGATAAACTGCACTGCGCAGACTTCCAAGAAAACAGAAAAAAATCAAAATCATTGTGAAAGCAGCAGAAAAGTACCTTGGCATTAAGGGGCTACATTGGGAAGCAGTTGTGGGGGATCTTTAAGTTCAAAGACATCATGGGCTGGTGGATCAACCGCCAATCAAATCTAAAGGAAGACGAATAATAATGAGATGAGTCGCAGATACGGACTATAGAGACGCAGATATGACAGTAAAGAAGAAGAAGAACATCACAAAGCTATGAGGAAAACATCACAAAGCTATGAGGAAATGTTTCAAAGCTATGAGGAGCACATTATAAAGTTATGAGGAAAACAGACACACAGAAAGACAGACATATATAAAGTGTGTGGCGGTAATGCACCTGTAGGCTGGTTGCCAACCGCCAATCAAATCTAAAAGAAGAAGAAGAAGAAGAAGATATAGAGTGATGATAATCCGGCCTGGGTGGCCGGCATGGCCAACATGTGTAGAGTGATGATATAGAGTGAAGTGATGACATAGAGTAAAGTATGAGGAGACGAAGAAGAGTGATGTCTGAAGATAGAGCTGAGAGTGATGTAGATGGCGAAGAGACCCGCCCGGAAAAACAGACACATGATAATACAGAGTGAAGTACGTGGCGGTAATGCACCTGTAAGCTGGTTGCCAACTACCAATCAAATCTAAAAGAATAAAAAGAAGAAGTCAGTGGCGGTAATGCACCTGTAGGCTGGTTGCCAACCGCCAGTCAAATCTAAAAGAAGAAGAAGTCCCTCCAGGATTTCGCAGGATTTTTTTTTTCTATTGTTGCAGTAAGTTGCGGGGCTCTCCTTGAGGATTGCCTGAATCACGCATTGGCTTATGTCCAGACCGGAGAGTCCCAACTTTAAAACTCATTGACAAGATGTAGTAGTGACTTTTACCTCTAAAGACGTATAAACTGTTACAACAGTTGCTGTAATATTAGATTCACTTGTTTTTTGTGTGGTTTTATGGCGTGTCTGGGCAGACGCACTCCCGAGACGGAGGTGCTTTCAGGCAGGCGGACGTTTTTGAACTCAAACCCAGCACTTCATACACGCGGTCATTACGGAAACTTGAGGAGAGATGTTCACCGGCCGGCCGGGGGAGATGGAGGAAGGAACAATGTGGGAAAACTCGCAGCTGAGTGTGTTTTTTTAATCACACACTGTTTTTTGCTGATGTGTTCGGTATATACTTACTGTAAACACAGAAGTGAGTGCAGTGCAGCGCCGCATTTGATTGGTCAGACTGATGATGTACAAATCTGCGCGCTACTGAGAAACAAATTTGATTGGTGAAATTGGCTGAAATTGACAACAATTGGCCAAAATTGTGATAAAGTTGCGGTGATTGGACAAAATTCAAATTATGCAGGACCTGCTGAAGTCACGGGAATTGGTAGAATCGCAACATCGCAAAATCCTGGAGGGACTGATAGGCAGTCTTGTGATCTTTTAGTGAGTCCTATGGTCATGACAGACAGACAGACAGACAGACAGACAGACAGACAGACACACACACACACACACACACACACACACACACAGATTTCCATCCATTCATCTTCTTCCACTTAATTCTTTTTGGGTCGTGGGAGGGCTGGAGCCTATCCCAGTATTTTTGGGCGAGAGGCAGGGTACACCAGAGTGACGATCTGAAACATTTAAGTGTGACAAATGTACAAAAAAATGAGAAACCAGGAAGGGGACAAACACTTTTTCACTCCACTGTACACTGTATGAAAAGACACTTAGGGCCATATTTTGACAGTCAGCAGTGGATTTTTACACCACACTTCCAGCTGTATGCCAGTGGTTTTATTAGTTTCTTTCAGCACATTGTTTTTTATGCTTTGCATCACACCATTTAATTACCAGTAGAGAGTGTGCCAGCTTTTAAATGAGCACCACTCCTCCCAGTGGCACATAATCTCATGCACATCGGTATTATGGTGTATTTTATGACAATGTGCTTCTGAACAGGGAAAAGGAGGTCTGTCATCAGAAGTGCATTGTTTAAGATAAGATAAGAAAAGCCTTTATTAGTCCCACAATGGGGAAATTCCAGGATTGCAACAGCACAGGGACAGCAACACTCAGAGCAATAATTTAAGAAGATAAGAAAATAAGACCAGTGAATATACATATGTACACATAAATATATAAATATATACTGTATCCACAGTGTGGAGCATTGTAGCTAGATGCAATAAACAGCATAACTGTCTACTTAAGTTATCCTACATAGTATGAATATGTATCCATATATATTGTCACCCTCCGTAGCGACTGATATTGTCCTAGTTGTATACTGGAGGGGACCATTTGTGTAAGTCTGTTGCATCTTTTACATTCAATACTATTAGGCTGTCACATTTTTTTGCTATCTCTGCGAGCAGCCCTGCCTAGGTTAAAAGTCTGACAGCCGTAGGTAGGAAGGCCCTGCGAAACCTCTCGGTGGCGCACCTAGGATGATGCAGCCTACTGCTAAATGAGCTCCTCAGTGCGTTCAGTATGTCCTTCATAGGGTGGGACTCGGACTCCAACAGAGATGACAGTTTAGCCACCATCCTTCTCTATCCTATCTCCTCCACTGGACCAAGGTGTTTCCCCGGGACAGAGCTAGCTTTCTTGATCAGTTTGTTCAGTCTCTTCATATTGGCTGCTGTGATGCCACTGCCCCAGGAGACCACTCCAAAAGTGATGGCTGATGCCACCACCGTGTCGTAGAATGTCTTCAGGAGCACCCCTTGTACACCAAAAGACCTGAGCCTCCTCAGTAAGAACAGCCTGTGCTGTCCCTTCTTGTAGAGTGAGTCGGTATTGTGTGACCAGTCTAGTTTACTGTTCAGATGAACACCCAGGTACTTGTAGGATGTCACCATCTCAATGTCTGTTCCCTGGATGTTTACTGGTGCTATGAGGGGTTGTCCTTGCCTGCGGAAGTCCACCACCAGCTCCTTAGTTTTCCTCGCGTTGATCTGGAGGCAGTTCCGATGGCACCAGTCCATGAAGTCCTGGATAAGTCCTCTGTATTCAGCTTCATCTCCGTTGGAGATAAGGCCTGTAGATGGCAGTGTGTTGTGTTGTGTGAGAAGTCCGCAGTATAAAGGGTGAACAGGAAGGGAGCCAAAACCGTTCCCTGGGGGGCCCCTGTGCTGCCGATGATCGTGTTGGATACACAATCCCGGGTTCTCACAAACTGTGGCCGGTTTGTGATGTAATCCAGGATCCATGATGACAGGTGTTGGTCCACCCCTGCGCACAGCAGCTTGTCCCTCAGGATCATCGGTTGAATGGTGTTGAAATTACTGGAGAAGTCAAAGAACATGATCCTCACTGCATTCCCGGGCTTCTCCAGGTGGTACAGGGAACGGTGAAGGAGGAAGATCACTGCATCCTCCACCCCGATGCCATGCTGGTAGGCGAACTGGAGTGGATCCATCGCTGGTCCCACCAGGGGGGGGGGGGGGGAGGTGAGCAAGGAGCAGTCTCTCCAGGGTCTTCATCATGTGAGACGTCAGGGCCACTGGTCTGTAGCTGTTCAAGTCTCTGGGGTGGGAAGTCCTTGGTACGGATACCACACAAGATGTCTTCCACAACTGTGGTACCCTCCCCAGCTTCAGGCTCAGGTTGAAGATGTGCTCCACAATCCCACACAGCTGGTCTGCACAGGACTTTAGGAGCTTTGCGCTTATGCCGTCCGGTCCCGAGGCCTTCCTTGCCTTGATCTTCCTCAGCTCCGTCCTCACCTGGGTCTAAGTGAGGGTCAGGTTGGGGGGCTGTGTGCTGGGAGTGGGGGGTGTTGGTGGAGTGGGGTGTGGACAGCAGGTCTTGATGACTTTAGAGGCTGCAGTGGTTGGTGTGCAGGCAGGGGGGAGGGCGGTTGGTCAAACCTATTAAAAAGCAGGTTCAGATTGTTCGCCCACTCCCTGCCCCCCATGGCCTGGGAGGAGGTGTTCTGGAGCCCAGAGATGGTTTTGAGGTTTCTCTAGACCCCGCCGATGTTGCTTTGTTTCAACTTGTCCTCCATCTTCTTCCTGAAGTTGTCCTTCAGAATCAGAATCAGATTTATTGCCATTGTTCATGTAGTACACAAACTAGGAATTTGTCTCGGTGCAATGCTGCAACATTAAACATAATAAAAATAAAAGATAGAAATAAAAAAACTATACATGCAATAAAATGTAGAATATGAATGAGTAATACTAGACAAAGCAATTTTTAAATATATTAGCGAGCAGCAGATATTGTGGAGTACCCCATAGTGCAGTCGGTAATGCAAAAAGAAAACAGTGATGATTGACATGAGTCTGGTTGAGCTGCTGTACATAGTGCACGAGAGTCTAATAAGTCGCTTAGTGTTCAGCAGTCTGATGGCAGAGGGGAAGAAGCTGTTCATGTGATGGGAGGTTTTAGTCTGAATGGACCGAAGTCTTCTTCCTGAGGGGAGGGGGGCAAACAGTACGTGACCAGGGTGTGAAGGATCGGCTATGATCCGGCCTGCATGCCTCCGGGTCCTGGAGATGTACAGATCCTGGAGGGATGGGAACTTGCAGCCGATCACCTTCTCAGCAGCGCGCATGACGCGCTGCAGCCTTAGTCTGTCCCTGGCAGTGGCTCCTGCGTACCACACGGTTATGGAGGTGGTGAGGATGGACTCGATGATGGCCGTGTAGAACTGCACCAACATCTTGGTAGGTAGCTTGAGCTTCCTCAGCTGCCGCAGGAAGAACATCCTCTGCTGGGCCTTTTTGATGAGGGAGCTGATGGTCGGCTCCCACTTGAGGTCCCGGGTGATGGCGGTGCCCAGGAAGTGGAAGGAATCTGCAGTGGTGATGGGAGAGCCTGTGAGGGTGAGGGGGGGCAGAGGGGTTGTGACTTTCCTGAAGTCTACGATCATCTCCACTGTCTTCAGAGCGTTCAGCTGCAGGTTGTTGTGGCTGCACCAGGACGCCAGCTGGGCCACCTCTTTCCTGTAGACGGACTCGTCACTGTTGGAGATGAGCCCGATGAGGGTGGTGTCGTCCGCAAACTTGATCAGCTTGACAGACTGGTGGCTGGAGGTGCAGGAGTTGGTATAAAGGGAGAAGAGTAGGGGGGAAAGTACACAGCCCTGGGGTGATCCGGTGCTGATGCTAACAGAGTCAGAGACAGTCTTTCCCAGCCGCACATGCTGACTCCGGTCCGTCAGGAAGTCAGTGATCCACCTGCAGAGGGAGTCAGGCACGTTGAGCAGGGACAGCTTGTCCCGGAGCAGAGCGGGGCGGATAGTGTTGAATACGGAGCTGAAGTCCACAAACAGGATCCTGGCGTAGGTTCCCAGGGAGTCCAGGTGCTGCAGGATGGAGTAGAGGGCCAGGTTGACTGCGTCGTCCACAGACCTGTTGGCTCGGTAGGTCGGCAAGGACGGCTGTGGACGTCTGTGGACGACTGTGTCGTCCACAGACGTCCACAGCCGTCCTTGCCTTCTCTGATCTTCCTCCTTAGTTCCCTCTGTACGGATTTCAGCATCTCCCTGTTCCCCGACCTGAAGATCCTCTTCTTCTCTCTCAGAAGTGTTTTTATCTCAGGGTTGATCCAGAGTTTGTTGTTCAAGCAACACGGTATGGTCTTGGTGGGTATGGTGTTGTCCACACAGAGGTTGATGTAGTCCGTGATGGTGTGAGTGAGGCCATCGATGTCCTCAACATGTGGATCGCAGAGCTGCTCCCAGGCAGTGATTTCAAAACAGTCCTTTAGAGCATCCATTGCCTCCTCAGACCATATCTTCACCGTGCGCATGACCGGAGGTTGTGTACTATGGGTTTGTACACCGGCAGGAGATGAACCAAGTTGTGATCCGATCTCCCGAGTGGGGGGAGTGGTGATGAGGTGTACGCCTCCTTAGTGTTTGCATAGAATAAGTCCAGTGTTTTATTGTCTCTAGTGTGGCAATAATGGTATTTCAGTGGCGTGTTTTGAAATTGCACGGGTCTTACTGACAGGCGCTAAGGAGGAAACAGCATGTGCTGAGCTTTTCAGTTATTTTAATGGAGAGAGTTGTTACAGTTATAATTGCCCATTATTTTAATTACTAGTGCATACCCACGCATGCCCGTAGACACCAAGTATAAGCAAGTATTTCTGCATGCCCGTAGAAAGCAAGTGTAAGCAAGCATGTCACCACTCGTTGCCTGCCTTTGATATATAGTGCATACCCGTGCATGCCTGTAGAAACCAAGTATAAGAAAGTATTTCTGCATGCCCGTCGAAAGCAGGTGTAAACAAGCATGTCACCACTCGTTCAGTGATGCCTGCCTTTGATCTTTGATGCCTGCCTTTGATACATAGTGTATACCCGTGCATGCCCGTGGGAACAAAGTATAAGCAAGTATTTCTGTATACCTGTAGAAAGCAGGTGTAAGCAAGCACGTCACCACTCATTCAATGATGCCTGCCTTTGATCTTTGATGATGTCATAGTGAGTCCTGTGATGCCTGCCTTTGATCTTTTGAAGACGTCATTGCAAGTCCTATGATGCCTGCCTTTGATCTTTTGATGATGTCATAGTGAGTCCTGTGATCTTTTAGTGATGCCTGTCTTTGATCTTTGATGATGCCATAGTGAGTCCTATGATGCCTACCTTTGAACTTTTGATGATGTCATAGCGAGTCTTATGATGCCTGCCTTTGATCTTTTGATGATGCCATAGCGAGTCCTATGATCTTTGATGATATCATAGCAAGTCCTATGATCTTTTAGCGAGTCCTATGATCGTGACACACAGACAGACACAGCATACAGAGTGGAGGAGTGATGTTGGTGGTAGTTGCCATAGCCAAGATATATACAGAGTGAAGTACATGGCAGTAATGCACCTGTGGGCAGGTTGCCAACCGCCAATCAAATCTAGAAGAAAAAGAAGACAGACACACAGATTTTCTTGTATTACTAGTGTATACCTGTCCATGCCCGTAGAAACCAAGTATAAGTATTTCTGCATGCCCATAGAAAGTTACTGTTACCATGGCAACAGTAACCATGGTGATGCGTGCCTTTGATCTTTGACATGGTACCGGTGCATGCCCGTAGAAACCAAGTATAAGCAAGTATTTCCGCTGCAAGCCTGCCTTTGATCTTTGACATGGTTACCATGGAAACAGTCACCATGATGTCACCACTCGTTCAGTGATGCCTGCCTTTGATCTTTGATACCTGCCTTTGATCTTTGATGATGTCATAGTGAGTCCTATGCTTTTTGATGATGTCATAGCTAGTCCTTTGATCGTGACACACACAAAGTCCTATGATCGTGACACACAGACAGACAGACACACAGACACACAGATTTTCTTGAATTGCTAGTGCATACTCATGCATGCCCGTAGAAACCCATGCATTCCTGTAGAACGCAAGTGTAAGCATTTCTGCATGCCCATAGAAAGTTACTGAGTCCTATGATCTTTGATGATGTCATAGTGAGTCCTTTGATCTCTGATGATGTCATAGCGAGTCCTATGATCTTTGTTGATGTTATAACGAGTCCTATGATCTTTGATGATGTCATTGAAAGTACTATGATCTGAGTGATGCCTGCCTTTGATCTTTGATGATGTCATAGAGTCCTATTATCGTTGATGATGTCATAGTGAGTCCTATGATCGTGAGTGATGCCTGTCCTTTGATCTTTAATGATGTCATTGCGAGTCCTATGATCTTTGATTGCCATAGCGAGTCCTATGATTGTGAGTGATGCCTGTCCTGTGCTCTTTGATGATGTTTTAGGGAGTCCTATGGTCATGACACACACAAACTCCTATGATCATGACACACAGACATACACAGAGACAGACACACAGATTTTCTTGAATTACTAGTGCATACCTGTGCATGCCCGTAGAAACCAAGTATAAGCAAGTATTTCTGCATGCCCGTAGAAAGCAGGTGTAAACAAGCACGTCACGACTCGTTCAGTGATGCCTGCCTTTGATCTTTGATGATGTCATAGTGAGTCCTATGCTCTTTGATGATGTCATAGCAAGTCCTATGATCTTTAATGATGTCATAGTGAGTCCTATGATCATGAGTGATGACTGCCTTTGATCTTTGATGATGTCATAGCAAGTCCTATGATCTTTTATCAAGTCCTATGATCATGACATAGCAACTCCTATGATCATCAATAGCGAGTCCTATGATCTTTGATGATGTCGTAGTGAGTCCTATGATCGTGAGTGATACCTGCCTTTGATCTGATCTTTGATGATGTCATAGCAAGTCCTATGATCTTTTAGCAAGTCCAATGATCGTGACATAGCAAGTCCTGTGATCTTTGATGATGTCATAGCGAGTCCTATGATCGTGAGTGTTGCCTGCCTTTGATCTTTTATGATGTGATGCGAGTCCTATGACCTTTTAGTGAGTCCTATGATCGTGACATCCTGACAGAGATTTCTTGAATTATATATAAAGTGATGATGACATATAGAGTGAGTCCTATAATCGTGACACACAGACAGACAGACAGATTTTCTTGAATAATATATGAGATATAGAGTGATGATCTGATGATGCACTTAATAGTTTTCTTTTTTATTCCATCTACATTCTCATTTTCATCATGGACTTATTAGGCATTAACTTGTTTAGGAGGGAATGAATGAATGAATGAATGAATGAATGAATGAATGAATGAATGAATGAATGAATGAGCAGAGAGTCCGCTATGTTTTATTTTTCATTGTAACTTCCAGGAGAGACAGGAGGCGTGTCCTTTGATCAAGTCTGAACAGATAGCGGGGGAGCGTCGGAAATTCGGCGGATGGGGGTCTTCCAGGGATTGACGTGTGCGGAGGTTGCGAAGAGGGTGCCAGCTGGAGGGGTGGGGGTGGGCTTGAGCGGGGGACCGTGTGTGGACTTGCGGTGCATGCAGTGGAGTTGAGGGGGATGCTCTGGTTTTGAAGGAAGGTGGTTTTGTCTTGTTTGTGGTGGATGTGGTGGACTGCACTGCGCAGGCTTCTAAGGGAACGGAGGGAATCGGGATCATTGTAGGTGAAGCGGAGAGGTATCTTGGCATTGGGGGGCTACATTGGGAAGCACTTGAGGACTTGTTAAGTGGGGGATCTTTAAGTTCAAAAACATCATGGGCTGGTGGATCAACTGCCAATCAAGTCTAAAGGAAGAAGAATAATAATGAGATGAGCCTCAGGTACGGACTATAGAGACGCAGATACGAGAGTAAAGAAGAAGAAGAACATCAGGAACACGTCACAAAGAAGAACGTCACAAAGCTATGAGGAAAATGTCACAAAGTTATGAGGAAAAACAGGCACACAGAAAGAAAGTGAAGTACGTGGCGGATTAGCACCTGTAGGCTGGTTGCCAACCACCAATCAAATCTAAAAGAAGAAGAAGAAGACCTGTAGAGTTGGAACGCTCATGAATGATTCATTCGAATGTACTAGTTCTTTTGGGTGAACGAACTGTACTGAATCACTTATCATAACGGTCACATTCCGGTTCCGGTTCCGCCGGACCGGCGGCGCCACACGAGTCGGCTGCCCGTTGCAACAGCCTTTTTTTTATCTTCCTTCTTCTTTCTACACCTTTCACTCTGTATACATATCACGGACGCACGGATCGCCCCGGGGATCTCCCGGGTCAGCGGACGGAGCCACTGTTTGTAGCGGGAGACGTTGCAGTGGGGAGGAGCTGGTGTTAGCTAGCACTTGGCCGCCGCCCGGTGCTAATGGGAAACTCGACATACCGGGAGCTGTAGCGAAAACGACGCGGGTGGCGGGCTGAAGTTTAGGCGGCGTGCAAGAAATATAAGACAGAATAATAAAGAGCGATGGCAAGAACCAAGCAGACCGCCCGTAACATCTACTGGAGGAAGAAGCCCCCCAGGAGGCAGCTAGCCACCAGGGCTGCTCGGAGAGGCGCTCCGGCCACCGGCGGAGTGAAGAGGCCTCGCCGTTACAGGCCCGTGGCTCTGAGAGAGATCCGTCACTACCAGAAATCCACGGAGCTGTTCATCCGTAAGCTGCCCGTCCAGCGCCTGGTGAGGGAGATCGCTCAGGACTTCAAGACCCACCTGCGCTTCCTGAGCTTCGCCGTCATGGCTCTGCAGGAGACCAGAGAGGCCTACCTGGTGGGTCTCTTCTTCACCAAGAGGGTCACCATCATGCCCAAAGACTTCCAGCTGGCCAGCCGCATCCGCGGAGAGAGAACTTAGACTTTCTGCTGCACATTCACCAACCATAATGCTCCGCACTGTGTGTCTATATATATATTTATAGTAATATGTACATATGTTTACTAGATGTTCTTGTTTTTTTTCTTGCCTTCTGATTATTGCTCTGAGTGTTGCTATCCCTGTGCTGTTGCAATCCCGGAATTTCCCCATTGTGGGACTAATAAAGGCTTATCTTATCTTATCTTATCTTATAACTGAACGAATCACTTAGGAATAGAGACCATTTCATCCCCTGCTTCCGAATCACGTACACATCATTGACTGGTAGCTCTTTTAGTCTTCAACAGCTTATTACAGCCTCGCAAACCTGGAGCTCTGGAAGGAGCTGCTTTTACTGGAGGAGTCATTCACGAAAGGCTCCTCCTGCCTGGCCTGCAGGAACCAGGGAGTAAACAATGGATGGATTCAGCATGATGAAATGAAACAGTGACGGTGATTTTGAAGTGAGAAATATACCATTTAGTTGCTGAATCTGTTTTTCTATTACACACACATCTGCTTCTTTAAAAGTTTTTAGCTGACTCAGTTCAACAGCTGAAAACGACCTGCCCAGAATGCACCACAAAGCTTTCCACATAGACAATGAATTGAGAGCGCCGGCGTGGAAAAAAAAAAAAAGCCAAGAGTGGTTCTCTTTCAGCCATTATTTAAACTTAAAAGGCATGCACTCTCTGATCTCACCTCGTTCACTGTTTACACTCCATGGTAAAATCTGTAATATAATAATAAGGGAAACAATAAGGAAACTTAAATGCGAGGTAACAGCATACTCTATGTGAGCTGTGATTGAGACTGGTGCTTAAACTGCTGGAATCAGACTTAACAAGTCTAAGAACATGATCCAGATCGGTTAAAAAGTGTCACGCCACGCCGCTCATCAGCGGCGCCACCTGCTCGCACACCTGTTAATCATCAGCGGCGAGGAATATAAGCCGCCTCGCCCTGAGCTTCGGCCTGAAGCCGTCAGACTTCGATACTCATCCCTGTGAGTGAATCCTCTACTTCAGCCAACATTTTGGTAAGAAGACCTTACCTCCTTTTCTCTCCAGTCTGCTCCCCTGTGCACAGGTGGATTTCCCGGCAGTGGACAACGCCTCTCCATCGCCTGTTCCTCGCTGCTGCACCGAGCTCTCCAGGTGGCTGTCTTCCGGGTCTCGTCCCTTGTTGTGCCAGTCATCTATTCCATCCAAGTAAGCCTCTCTCTCGTCCTTATATCTCCTGTGTTGGTGTGTGCCCGTCACCCTTCTCCTTGTGCTTTTCCCATAGGGTTGCCCGGCTGTACGGTCTCCTGCCTCTGTGCCCGAAGCAGACCCCGCCACCAACACATTAACATTCCGCAGACACACACCCATACACCCCTGTTGTTAATAAACAGTTTGAACTACTCTGAGCCTGTGTGTGTGCGTCTCCTGAGCCGAACGTTATGTCAGTACGGCTTCAGCAGAGCGGCTCGGCAGACGGCGGGCTCGCACACCGGTTTTCCACTCTCAAGGCTCGAGTGGATCAGATTGTTTATCAGCAACAGGTGATTTTTAATCAATTGATTACTATAACTAACCGGTTGGACCGCTTGGACCCCCAACAGCCGTTCCCCCCGGCTCGTCAGGGTGGCGCAGCTCCTGCTGCTCCAGCGGCCATCCAGCAGGCTCCGGGTGCTCCGGTTCGGCTCACGCCCATTCCGACCCCCGCCCGCTTTAGCGGTAAGCTCGGCGGAGCGCGGGGGTTTATTATGCAGTGTGAGTCCATTTTCCACCGGGTGCCCGGGGACTTTCCCTCAGATCATAGCCGAATTGGTTATATCGGGAATCTCCTGGAGGGGCGAGCATTAACATGGACCTACGCCGTATTGGCGAGGCCCAGTTATGCCACCCTCACGTATGACCAGTTCGTGAGACGCTTCCTGGAGGTCTTTGACCATACTCTTACCGAGACGGTCCAGGTCGATCGGCTTCTC
This sequence comes from Pholidichthys leucotaenia, assembly GCA_020510985.1. Lineage (NCBI taxonomy): Eukaryota > Metazoa > Chordata > Actinopteri > Cichliformes > Pholidichthyidae > Pholidichthys > Pholidichthys leucotaenia. The sequence continues at coordinate 90,495,989 of CM035847.1, forward strand.
GCCCTCCAGCAGGGAAGCCGGTTGGCAGTGGACTACGCGGTCGACTTCCGGGTAGCGGCGGAGGAGTTAGGCTGGGAGGAACGCTCCCTCTGCGGCCTTTTCCTCCGCAGTCTCAATGATGATCTGAGGGATGAACTAGCTGGGCGGGATATCCCTGAGACGCTAGCGGAGCTAATATCGCGAGCGATCAGTTTGGATAACAGGCTGCGCGAGCGCTCCTCGGGGCGGAAGTCGTCTTCTTCTCGCCCTCGCGAAGCCTCGCCGCGCCTGTTCCAAGCTCGCCCCCTGGCGGCGCCGCCACCATCGTGCCCCGAGGAGTCGGAGCCGATGGTGACGGGCTGGACAAAGCTTTCTCCTGCGGAGAGACAACGCCGCCGTGAGTGGGATCTCTGCATGTATTGCGGAGATGACCAACACAGGGTGAAGCTTTGTCCACGGAAAGCCAGTCGGCGGGGTCCGCGAGTCACTGTAGGGGGCCTCGCGGACGTCAACCAGTTAAATCCACTCACCCAATTGAAGCTGCCCATCCGTTTCTGCCACAACCCCACTGGGCTTCTCACCCACGCACTGGTGGATTCGGGCGCAGAAGGCAGCTTCATTTCACAGAGACTGGCAACCCGTTTGGGCATCCGCTGTCAGGCACTGAAGAATCCCATCTCCCTTGTCAACCTCTCCCGTGCCTCCCTTGGGAGAGTATTACACCAGACCATGCCCATCCCAGTCATCATCTCGGGAAACCACCGGGAGGAGATGACCTTTTATGTCCTTCCCAACTCTGTGTCACCCATCATCCTGGGGTATCCCTGGCTACGCCTTCACAACCCTGTCCTGGATTGGAGGTCAGCTGGGGTATCGGCATGAAGCATTTTCTGCATGGGCACCTGCCTTCAGTCCGCTGCCTGCTCTCCGTCCGCTCCTCCCCCTGCGACGGACGCTGCACCCCCGGATCTGTCTCTGGTGCCTCCGGAATTTCACGACCTGGGTATGGTGTTCAGTAAGACGAAAGCTATGTCTCTCCCCCCTCATCGGCCCTATGACTGTGCCATCAACCTCCGCCAGGGGGCTCCCTTACCTTCTGGTTGGCTCTATAGCCTGTCAGCGCCGGAGAAGGAGACAATGAACGCCTACCTGAAGGAATCATTGAGTGCTGGGATAATCCGCCCATCATCGTCACCCGTGGGGGCAGGGTTCTTCTTCGTGGGAAAAAAGGATGGGTCCCTCCGCCCTTGCATTGACTACTGGGCCCTTAACGATATCACTGAGAAGGACCGTTACACCCTGCCCCTCATGGACACTGCCTTCCACTCCCTCCAGGGGGCGACCTGGTTCACCAAGCTGAATCTACGCAGCGCTTACCACCTCGTCCGGATCCGGGAGGGAGATGAGTGGAAGACAGCCTTCCGTACCCCGAACGGCCACTTTGAATACCTGGTAATGCCGTTCGGGTTGACCAACGCTCCTGCCGTCTTTCAGCGCCTCATCAATGACGTCCTCCGGGACTTCATCGGCCTTTTCGTGTTCGTCTACCTGGACGATATTCTCATCTTCTCCAAGTCCAGGGACGAGCACCAGGTCCACGTGAGGCGGGTCCTCCAAAGACTGCTGGAGAATCGTCTGTACGTGAAGGCAGAAAAATGTGAATTTTACGCCAGGACTACGTCCTTCCTGGGGTTCATCATCACCCATGACAAGGTGCTCCCAGACCCAGAGAAGGTGAAGGCGGTGGTGGAGTGGCCTACACCTGCATCCCGGAAGCAGGTGCAACAGTTCGTTGGTTTCGCCAATTTCTACCGCCGCTTTGTCCCCAACTTCAGCTCCATCATCGGACCACTGACCCGCCTCACGTCCCCGAAGGTCCCGTTCCGGTGGACCGAAGAGGTCGCTGCTGCCTTTCAGGCGCTGAAGGCGGAGTTCTCCTCCTCCCGGGTCCTTCGCCAGGTCGATCCCACGCTGCAGTGCATCGTGGAGGTAGACGCCTCGGACACGGGAGTGGGGGCAGTACTATCCCAGCGGTCGCCGGACGATGGCGCCAAACGGCCCTGTGCCTTCTTCTCCCGGCGCTTGTCCCCGGTGGAGAGGAACTACGATGTGGGGGACAGAGAGCTCTTGGCCATTAAACTCGCCCTGCAGGAGTGGCGTCACTGGCTAGAGGGGGCGAACCTGCCGTTCGTGGTCCTCACGGACCACAAAAACTTGGAATACCTACGATCTGCCAAGCGCCTGAACGCCCGCCAGGCGCGTTGGTCCTTGTTTTTCGCCAGGTTCCAGTTCTCCATCACCTTCAGGCCTGGCTCTAAGAATGGCCTGCCTGACGCCCTCTCTAGGCAGTTCACCCCTGTGGAGTCGGAGGAGACACCCCACACCATCCTGCCCAGGTCGTGCGTCGTGGGACATTGAGAGCAAGATCCGGAAGGCGCAGGAAGTGGAACCTGACCCTGGCGGCGGACCAGAGGGGAGACTGTTCGTGCCATCCGTGGTCCGAGGAGAGGTCATCCATTGGCTGCACACCTCCAAGCTCACCTGTCACCCTGGCACCTCCCGGATGATAGACCTCCTCCAACGGTCCTTTTGGTGGCCAGGCCTGTGGAGGGACGCAGCCCGCTACGCCCGGGCTTGCCCAATCTGTGCCATCAGCAAGTCAGGAAATGCCCCTCCAGCGGGTCTGCCCCAGCCTCTGCCCGTCCCTGGCAGGCCCTGGTCGCACATCGCGTTGGATTTCGTCACCGGACTCCCCGTCTCCAACTCCTATGACACCATCCTGACCATCGTGGACCGTTTCTCCAAGGCTTTGCACTTCGTCCCCCTGCGAGGTCTCCCTACTGCCCTGGAGACGGCGGATCTCCTCTTCCAACACGTGGTCAGGCTGCACGGGATTCCGGTGGACGTGGTCTCGGACCGGGGCCCCCAATTTTCATCTGAGGTTTGGAGGTCGTTTTGTAACGCCATCGGAGCCAAGGTGAGCCTCTCCTCCGGCCATCACCCCCAATCCAACGGGCAGTGTGAACGGACCAACCAGGAGCTGGAGGCTGCGCTCCGCTGTGTGACCTCATCCAAACCTACGTCCTGGAGTCACCATCTTGCCTGGGTTGAGTATGCCCACAATACTGCTCGCTCTTCTGCTACAGGGATGTCTCCCTTCAAGGCATCCCTGGGTTACGACCCCCCGCTGTTCCCGGTGCAGGAGAGTGAGGTAACTGTCCCCTCAGTTAGGGCACATCTCAGGCAGTTCCGCTCCATCTGGACTGCCGCGCGCAATGCGCTTTTACACACAGCGGAGCGCAACAGGACTGTGGCGGACCGGCATAGAAGACCTGCCCCGGTGTACAGAGTTGGGCAACATGTCTACGTTTCTACCCAGAACGTTACTCTAAAAGGCGAGAGGAGGAAGCTGGCACAGCGATTCATGGGACCCTACCCCATCACCCGGATCGTCAACCCGGTGGCTGTGCGCGTGGCTATTCCCCCCTCCCTCCGCATCCATCCCACCTTCCACGTGTCAAAGGTGAAGCTGGCAGTCACCGACCCCCTTTGCCCTCCTCCTGCTGCGCAACCCGCGCCCCGGATGATTGGTGGCCATCCGGCCTGGTCCGTCTCCTCCATCCTAGACTCCCGGTGCCGGGGTCGTGGGTTGCAGTACTTGGTGGACTGGGAGGGCTATGGGCCTGAGCATCGACAGTGGGTGCCCCCGTCGTTCGTGTTGGACCCATCGCTCATCGCTGACTTCCACCGAGCACACCCAGAGAAACCATCGTCAGGAGGCGCTGCTAGAGGGGGGAGTACTGTCACGCCGCGCCGCTCATCAGCGGCGCCACCTGCTCGCACACCTGTTAATCATCAGCGGCGAGGAATATAAGCCGCCTCGCCCTGAGCTTCGGCCTGAAGCCGTCAGACTTCGATACTCATCCCTGTGAGTGAATCCTCTACTTCAGTCAACATTTTGGTAAGAAGACCTTACCTCCTTTTCTCTCCAGTCTGCTCCCCTGTGCACAGGTGGATTTCCCGGCGGCGGACAACGCCTCTCCATCGCCTGTTCCTCGCTGCTGCACTGAGCTCTCCAGGTGGCTGTCTTCCGGGTCTCGTCCCTTGTTGTGCCAGTCATCTATTCCATCCAAGTAAGCCTCTCTCTCGTCCTTATATCTCCTGTGTTGGTGTGTGCCCGTCACCCTTCTCCTTGTGCTTTTCCCATAGGGTTGCCCGGCTGTACGGTCTCCTGCCTCTGTGCCCGAAGCAGACGCCGCCACCAACACATTAACATTCCGCAGACACACACCCATACACCCCTGTTGTTAATAAACAGTTTGAACTACTCTGAGCCTGTGTGTGTGCGTCTCCTGAGCCGAACGTTATGTCAAAAAGAGTTTTAAAAAAATCATAATAAAACCTGTGGTCACATCTAACAATTGTCAAGCAAACCTCTAAAATGCCAGACTCATAAAAGGTCACTGTGTATCTGGGGCAAAAGCTCCCTAAACAACAGAACTACTCATTTGGGTGATAAACAAGGTTTATTACCAATCACTTACAGGCTATATACAGAAGCGGAGTTAAGTTTAAGTTTAAAGTTATCCTTTTAAAAAAACACTAAAACACCACAACAAAACATGCAATAATAATAACATATGACAAATCAACTGATTAAAAAAAAAACAAAAAAGAAAACAGCAAACTCAATTAAAATCAATAAAATGCATAAAACCCCCAAGTACTAAAATAAAAAGGTTAACTATTTTCTTAAAATAATCCATCATTCATTCATCTTCTTCCGCTAAAAATAATAATTTGTTACATCTGTTTACCATGTTTAAACGCACAGCACAAATTCAAGCCGCCTTGTTCGGCTGCTGATTCGTATAGCAGCCTCCTGCACAGTTCTCAGTACATGAACATGTACTGTGGAGCACAGACCGACACACCGGCTGCTGATTCATACAACAGTTGCCTCTCTCACGTTCTCAGCAGTTCAGTCAGTGAGCATACTGCTCAGTTCAGCCGTGTTTTTCAGTTCAGTGAGTGACAGGCACTTCAAGCTCCAGTACAGCACTGAGGGATTCAGTGTACGAATCTTTAGAACAGATTTTTTAGCGAACGAACCAAAGTGATTCAGTCCATTTTAGTAAACTGTGGATCCCATCACGACAGACCTGTGGCTTGGTGCCTACACCGACCAGTGTTTACCCTCTCTCTCTTCCATTCGGAGGAGTATTATGCAAGATTACAAAGTGTTATGCTGTCCACATATAATCTATACTAATGTCTGTTTCTCCTCAGTCATCTCCTTCAATCGATCCTTTGTCCATGTGTGTGCCCTGTCCTGGGTAATAAAAAAATGCCCACTCAGCTGTTGTTTTTCTGTTAGATGTATTAATGTGAAGACAATTATGATGAGATAAAATAATCCTTTATTAGTCCCACAACACGGACATTTACAAGGAGGGAGGAGAGTTGGATACCTGGGGATCCCGAAAAGGATTAAGCGGAAGAAGATGGATGAATCGATGGATGGATGGGATGCAAGCATGATGGCGGGGGCAAGGCCACTTGCACCACACATACGGTTAGGGTTCCCAAGAGGGGGAGACCCTTGGTTGGTGAACGCAACAGGAATGGGAGCCCTCCAGCTCCCCACGGGGCCAGAAGTAACTTTCTTGCCGCCATTAAGACAAAGTAAAAATGACTCTGATTCTGAGATGAGACAGAGACAATTAAAATGTGGTCTCAAGTTGTGATGGGCTCCACAGTTCACTAAAACATAATAGTTCAGTTCATTCACATAAAAGATTCATTCAAAATATTCACCGTATCACTCAGCTCCTCTCACTGAACTGAAAAATATGGCTAAATGGAGCAGGTGGGGTTTTTTGCTGCGCAGTACGTTCACTGTGTACCAGTACGAAGTCAATACATGTCTACTGATTTGCAGTTTCTGTGCTCTGCTTTCCAATCATTGTCTATGTGAAATACTTCATAGTGCATTATGGGCACGTTGCTGTGTGTTTTTTTTTTTTTTTTTTGCTGCTGTTGGATTGAACAAACTAAAAACGTTTAAATGAGCAGCTGTGTGTATCAAGTCAAAAAAAACTAATTTAGCAACTCAACAACATACTTCTCAGCTGAAATTTTTTTCAGACTCACTTTCCTCTGCTTTGTTTTCAAGCTATTGGAGAAAGTTTACTGTCAAGGCAGCGCCATGTTGGATCTGTTTAACATCCTGCTTCTGCTCCCACCCATCTTCTTAAGGATGAGTGGCCCAATAAAAAGCAGCTCCATGTTTGGAGAAGTCTGTAGATGGGTTAGGAGAGCTGTCAATGAAATGTACAAGATTCGGATGTGTCTGATCCAACATGCAGTTGGATCAGCATTTTCGTAAGTGATTCAGTACAGAACGCTCATCTATAAGTATCAATAGATTTGAACGAATCATTCAGGAATGTAATACCACTAGTCTCAAGACCGGTCTTAAGAACAAGACTGATCTCAAATTTTCCAACACTATCTGAGGATGAAAAGCAGTATAACTTTATATTTAAAGTGTATAGACAGATGAGGAGGGTCAAGGTCCTATATATTTTTTTTTCGTATTCATTTTATGATTCTGCCTTGTCATCCTGTTTGACCAGTGTTTTGTTTTCTGCACAGAGCCCTAAATTTGTTGTATGTAAAAGATGCTTTATCCATTCTTTTTTCTTCCTTTTAAACCAAGGTGTCTAAGAAGTTTCCAGTTGACATCCTTCTAAATTATCTCCACCTAATTTCTTGTACGCCAAATCATGTGAAATCAGACAAATATCACTCTACAAAAAGTACTTGTTTGAAAATTACAGTCTGCTGCGTACACTACTGAGATGATTTAATATAGAAGCGTGGCATTTATGCAATCAAACAAAACAAATCAAAACTCATTATGCTGCTAATGAGAACATTTAGTGACACAAAATGAGCAATGTTACCAGTCTGATGAAGTTTTGGGGCTTGCCAGCACATATGTAGGCTGGTTCACTAGGCCTTCTTATTAAGCTTTATGGGTCCTGCTGAGAGACATCAGTAAAATTCAGACACCACAACCAATGCAATGTTTTTAGTCTATTCAAATTAGTCACAGTTTATAAATAGCATGGCATATTAACTCAGATCTCCCATTTAGCCTTGGCCTCTGCCACCTCTCAATCCTTTCCTCTGCAAAGGGGACACAATTCATAAGAGGAAGAGGGAGGAGAGGCAGAGAGAGACATTTAAAAAATGGCTGTTGCAGCCAAACTGGTGAGCCAGCATTGTGAGTGCACAATATGGAGTATAGGTGATCCCGGGGAGCGTACACTAAGCAAGCTTAATCCTGTTGACTAAGAATGGGCACATGGAGACATGCCAGACAGCACTGAGCTGTGGCTGTGTAGAGTGATGACAGGAGAATTACTCACCATGGTCCTCCAAGCACTAGCTACCTACGGGTGCTGCTGGCTGCCAGTGGGCACCAATACTGGGACACACTCCCCAGCTGGCTTGTTCCCTACCACGAATGCTGACCCTCACTGACTGGAAGTACTGAAAGCCAAGACTTTCATAGCTTTGACTTGGACAGTATTGCATTTGAAAAGTGGATTCAACATCCTTATACTGTAGAATACTGTCATGAATTGCCCTTCAGGGCAGAGAGACGAGACGCAGGTGCTGGACTGTGAGTTTGTGAGGTTTATAGAAAAAGCAACAAACATAAAGTTCAACACAGTGCTCTAACCGAAAATACAAACAAACGGGTAAACTTACAAACACAGCGCACCAGAGCAGGAACAGGGCTCTGGTGGAGACGAAGAGCGGCGACCAGAAATTAACATAACTGCCCTTAACCCTGATCCTACCGAGTGGGGTCCCAATTGACCCCACACATATGTTCTTATGCACAACACGGACATATTATCGATCACAGCTATCATGCTTTCTGACTTTGTTTGTCATCATCTGTGAATCACAAAAAATAAATCTGATTTAAAATACAGTTTTCTTCTGTACTGTCAGTTCAGATTTTTCATTGGGGTCCGATTGGACCCCAGGGAAAAATACGATGTTAATGAATCAGAATCAGCTTTATTGGCCAAGTATGCACAACACATACAAGGAATTTGACTTTGGCTAAAAACTTGCTCTCGTTGTTCAGGTGAAGGATTTAAATAAGGATTCAATGACAACCAGAGTATGTACAGTAAATTACAGTCTGTCCACGTTTCTATAAAAGGATACAAATATATACAGGAATATATGCAGTTATTTACTCAGACTAACCACACTTTGCAGAAATATATGAAAAAATATACAGTCACACAGTATTTCAATGTGAACTCAGATTCAGTGATATAATGTGAATGAAGTAAAAAGCAGTGTGAGAGTTATGTGCAATGTAATAATGGATGAAAAGTCATGAGTACAGCAACAGGTAGGACTAGGTGAATGTTAGGAGTTCATCAGAGTGATGGCTTGAGGAAAGAAACTGTTCCTGTGACGGGTGGTTTTGACCTTCAGTGATCTGTAACGACGACCAGAAGATAGAAGTTCAAACAGTTTGTGGCCGGGGTGTGATGGGTCAGCACAGATGTTTCCCACCCGTTTCCTGGTTATGGACCGATATAAGTTCTCAATGGGGGGTAGGTCGGTACCAATGATCCTCTCCGCAGACTTAATGATCCGCTGCAGTCTGGTCTTGTCCTGTTTAGTGGCAGATCCAAACCAGACAGTGATGGAAAAGCAGAGGACAGATTGGATGATGGCGGTGTAGAAGACAACCAGCAGCTCCTGAGGCAAATCAAACTTCTTGAGCTGACGCAGAAAAAACAACCTCTGCTGGGCCTTTTTCCGGACAGTGTCAATATGGGAGGACCACTTCAGGTTCCGGGAGATTGTGGTACCCAGAAACTTGAAGGAGTCCACAGTGGACACTGTGCTGTTGAGGATGGTGAGTGGGGGGAATGAAGGGGGGTGTCGCCTGAAATCCACAGTCATCTCCACCGTTTTGGCTGGGTTAAGTTCAAGATGGTTCTGGCTGCACCAGAGGATCAGCTGCTCCACCTCCCGCCTGTATGCAGACTCATCATCATCCCGGATCAAACCGATGACTGTGGTGTCGTCCGCAAACTTCAGGAGCTTCACCGAAGGGTCCTCTGAGGTGCAGTCGTTGGAGTAGAGGGAGAAGAGCAGTGGGGAAAGGACACATCCTTGGGGGGCGCCAGTACTAATTTTTCGGGAGCTGGATGTAAATCTCCCTAGCTTCACCTGTTGCCACCTGTCAGTCAGAAAGCTGGAGATCCACTGGCAGGTGGAGGGGGGCACCTTGAGCTGGAGGAGTTTCTGATGAAGAATGCCTGGGATGATGGTGTTGAACGCTGAGCTGAAGTCGACAAACAGGATCCTGGCGTACGTCCCTGGGGAGTCGAGGTGTTGCAGGATGTAATGTAGTCCCATATTCACTGCATCATCCACTGACCTGTTTGACCGGTAGGCAAACTGCAGTGGGTCCATCAGGGGGCCTGTGATGACCTTCAGGTGGTTCAGCACCAATCTCTCCAAGGATTTCATGACCACAGAGGTCAGGGCAACAGGTCTGTAGTCGTTTAATCCTGTAATAGAGGGTTTCTTGGGAACTGGAATGATGATGGAGCGTTTGAAGCAGGAAGGCACTTCACGCAGCTCCAGTGATCTGTTAAAGATCCGGGTGAAGATGGGGGCCAACTCGTTGGAGCAGACTCTCAGGCAGGACGGAGACACACCATCAGGTCCTGCAGCCTTCTTGATCTTTTGTCTCTGAAAGACCCGGCGCACTTCCTCTTCACAGATCATTAGTGCTGGTGGGAGGTCAGAGTGGAGGAGGGATGGAGTTCCTGGGGCTGCAGATAATCCTTTTGTGTGGGTGGGAGGTGAGAACTGTAGGTTCTTTTCAAACCTGCAGTAAAAGCTGTTTAGGTCATTAGCCAGCTGGAGGTTTTCCGCAGGGTGGGGGGATGGTCTCCTGTAGTTGGTGATATTCCGTAGGCCTCTCCAGACAGAAGCAGAGTTGTTAGCTGAGAAGTTTTTTTGTAACTTCACACTGTAGCTCCTCTTAGCAAGCCTGGTCTCCTTCGTCAGCATGTTTCTGGCCCGCTTGTACAGAGTCCAGTCACCAGTCCTGTAGGCCTCCTCCTTGGTCTGACGTAGCTGCTTCAGTTTAGGAATGAACCAGGGTTTATTGTTGTTGTATATACAGAAGGTCTTGGTCTGCACACACATGTCCTCGCAGAAACAGGTGTATGACGTCACAGTGTCAGTGAGTTCATTTAGGTTAATGGCTGCAGCTTCAAAAACACTCCAATCTGTGCAGTCAAAGCAGGCTTGTAACTTCAGCTTTGATTCCTCAGTCCATTTCTTCACAGTCCTTACAACCGGCTTGGAAGTTTTTAGTTTCTGTCTGTATGTTGGAATAAGATGGAGCAGGCAGTGGTCAGAAAAACCCAGAGCTGCACGGGGGACGGCATGATAGGCATTTCTTAAAACTGTGTAACAGTGGTCAAGTGTATTTGTGTCCCTGGTGGGACATTTAATATGCTGTCTGTATTTAGGAAGCTCATTTGTGAGATTAGCTCTATTGAAATCACCCAGAACGATAAGCAGAGAGTCTGGATGTTTTTCCTCCACCTCTGCTATCTGGTCAGCGAGGAGCTGCAGTGCCTCCGTTGTACAAGCAGCAGGCGAGATATAAATTCCGACCAGAATAAATGAGGAGAACTCTCGCGGTGAATAAAAGGGTTTACAGTTTATGAACAGTGACTCTAGGTTAGGACTACAAAACTTCTTCAACACTGTGACATCAGTACACCAACCTTCGTTTATGTAGAAGCAGATTCCACCACCCTTAGTCTTTCCAGAAAATTCTCGGCTGCGATCAGCGCGAAACAGTTGAAATCCGTCCAGACGGACCGCGCTGTCCGGGATGTGTTCACTCAGCCAGGACTCCGTGAAACAAAGGGCGCCAGATCTGCTAAAATCCCGGTTTTTGTGAGTCAGGAGCAGCAGTTCATCCATTTTGTTCGCCAAACTGCGGATATTTGCCAGATGGATCGATGGGAGCGGCGTGCGAAATCCTCGTTTCTTCAGCCTGACTAACGCACCGGCACGTTTACCACGCCGCCTTCGTTTCCGGCCAGCGCCAATAGCCGCTGCTCCCACAGCTAAGATGGACTGAAAAAACTTCAGATCAGCAGCAGTAACTGGCGGAGAAGTTGCATTGGGAGGTAGTCTGAGTGAAAGTAGTTCCTCCCTTGAATAGGTGATTCGGACAGAAGAGCAGAAGTCCAAAAAAACACACAAAATTATCAAAAACATCAGAGAGCAGAAGCCAGTGGCTGCCATCCGCGGCGCCATCTTGGATTTTTTTTTTTTTTTGAGATTTTTTAATGAGATTAAATGTATAAATTTTGTGTTATATTTCAGTGAATGATGGCTCAACGAGGTAGACTTTGCCATGCAAATATGCAAATACTTTGCCATTGTAGCAAAGTAGCATTGTATACTAGCATGTAGCATGCTACATGTAGCATGTAGCATGCTACATGCTAGTATGTACTACATGCTACATACATGTAGTACATGCTAGCATGTAGCATGCTACATACATGTAGCATGCTACATGTAGCATGTAGCATTGTATTCTGTAGGCCCTACAGAACACATGCACAACAATGGCAAAGTATTTGCATTTCTTGTACCAATTAAGAAGTGAAATTAGATAATTTCCCACAAAAACCTGAACGCACCAGGGCACACTGGTTGAAAAACACATTGCAACCGGGCTACTCGTGCTGAAAGGCAGCAACCGACAAACTAGCCCCATTCCGGGATTTTTGGATCATGTTTCAAGCACAACTCTTTGTTTTAACCAAATAAAACATTTTAAGTGAAAAAAATACTCTGGTATTGCTTAATAATCCAATTAACAGTTAAATTTTGTGTGGGGTCCAAACGGACCCCAGTTGGTACTATCCATCCATCCATCCATCTTCTACCGCTTTTCCGGAGGTCCGGGTCGCGGAGGCAGCAGTTCAAGCAGAGAAGCCCAGACTTCCCTCTCCCCAGCCACCTGCTCCAGCTCTTCAGAGGGGATACCAAGGCGTTCCCAGACTAGCTGGGAGACATAGTCTCTCCACCGAGTCCTGGGTCTGCCCCGGGGTCTCCTCCCAGTGGGACGTGCCTGAAACACCTCAAGTGGGAGACGTCCAGGAGGCATCCTAATCAGATGCCCATACCACCTCAACTGACTCCTTTCAATGTGGAGGAGCAGCGGTTCTACTCTGAGCCTCTCCCGGATGACTGAGCTCCTCACCCTATCTCTGAGGGTGAGTCCAGCAATCCTACGGAGAAAGCTCATTTCAGCCGCTTGTATCCGCGATCTCGTTCTTTCGGTCATTACCCAAAGCTCGTGACCATAGGTGAGAGTAGGAACGTAGATTGACTGGTAAATCGACAGCTTTGCCTTAGAACTAAGCTCCCTCTTCACCACAACAGACCGGTACAACGTCCGCATCACTGCAGATGCTGCTCCAATCCGTCTGTCGATCTCTCGCTCCATTTTCCCCTCACTCGTGAACAAGACCCCAAGATACTTAAACTCCTCCACTTGGGGCAGGAGCCTGTCCCCAACCCGGAGAGGACAATCCACCTTTTTCCGGCTGAGGACCATGGACTCGGACTTGGAGGTGCTGATTCTCATCCCAGCCGCTTCACACTCAGCGGCAAACCGTCCCAGCAAGAGCTGTAGGTCATTGCTGGATGAAGCCAACAGGACAACATCATCTGCAAACAACAGAGATGAGATCCTGTGGTCACCAAGTATGACACCCTCCATTCCCTGGCTGCGCCTAGAAATCCTGTCCATAAAAATTATGAACAGGACCGGTGACAAAGGGCAGCCCTGGCGGAGTCCAACTCTCACTGGGAATGACTCCGACCGAGTGTTGGCAATACGAACTAAACTCTCACAACGGTCGTACAGAGACCGAATAGCTCGTAACAACAAGCCCGATACCCCATACTCCCGAAGCACCCCCCACAAAAATCCACGAGGGACGCGGTCAAATGCCTTCTCCAAGTCCACAAAACACATGTAAACTGGTTGGGCAAACTCCCACGAACCCTCAAGAATTCTCGAGAGGGTAAAGAGCTGGTCCGATGTGCCACGGCCAGGACGAAAACCACATTGCTCCTCCTGAATCCGAGGTTCGACCAACGGCCGGACTCTCCTCTCCAGTACCTTGGCATAGACCTTCCCAGGGAGGCTGAGGAGTGTGATCCCTCTAAAGTTGGAGCACACCCTCCGGTCCCCTTTTTTGAAGAGAGGAACCACCACCCCGGTTTGCCATGCCAAAGGCACTGCCCCCGACCTCCACGCAATGTTGCAGAGGCGTGTCAACCATGACAGCCCAACAACATCCAGGGCCTTGAGGTACTCGGGGCGAATCTCGTCCACCCCCGGGGCCCGGCCACCAAGGAGATTTTTAACCACCTTGGCGACCTCAGCCCCTGTGATAGGCGAGTCATCCCCCTTGTCCCCAAACCCTGCTTCCTCTGTGGAAGGCGTATCAGTGGGATTGAGGAGATCCTCGAAGTATTCCTTCCACCGCCCGACGATATCCCCAGTTGAAGTCAACAGTGTCCCATCCGCACCATACACAGTGTGGACGGGGAGCTGCTTTCCCCTCCTGAGCCGCCGAACAGTTTGCCAGAATCTCTTTGAAGCCGACCGAAAGTCTTGTTCCATGGCCTCACCGAACTCCTCCCATACCCGGGTTTTTGCTTCAGCAACCACCCGAGCTGCACTCCGCTTGGCCTGCCGGTACACCTCAGCTGCTTCGGGAGTCCCACAAGCCAACCAAGCTTGATAGGACTCCTTCTTCAGCTTAATGGCCCCCCTCACCACTGGTGTCCACCACTTGGTTCGGGGGTTGCCACCACGAGATGCACCGACCACCTTGCGGCCGCAGCTCTGGGCCGCCGCTTCAACAACAGAGGTGGAGAACATGGCCCATTCAGACTCCATGTCTCCAGACTCCCTCGGAATGTGGTTGAAGTTCTTCCGGAGGTGGGAGTTGAAGACCTCCCGGACAGGGGCCTCAGCCAGACGCTCCCAGCACACCCTCACTATACGTTTGGGTCTACCAGGTCTGAATGGCTTCCTCCCCTGCCATCGGATCCAACTCACCACCAGGTGGTGATCAGTTGACAGCTCTGCACCTCTCTTTACTCGGGTGTCCAAGACATACGGTCGCAGGTCTGATGATACGATAACAAAATCGATCATCGACCTGCGGCCTAGGGTGTCCTGGTGCCAGGTGCACATATGGACACCCTTATGCTTGAACATGGTGTTCGTTATGGACAGACTGTGGTTAGCACAGAAGTCCAATAACTGAACACCACTCGGGTTCAGATCGGGCAGGCCGTTCCTCCCAATCACCCCCCTCCAGGTTTCACTGTCGTTGCCCACGTGCGCATTGAAGTCCCCCAGTAGGACAATGGAGTCTCCAGGAGGAGCACCCTCCAGCACCCCAGTCACAGACTCCAAAAAGGGTGGGTACTCTGAAACATCATTTGGTGCATAGGCACAAATGATGGTCAGGACCCGTTTCCCAACCCGAAGGCGCAGGGAAGCAACCCTTTCGTCCACCGGGGAAAACTCCAATATAGAGGCAGCAAGGTGGGGCGATACAAGAATACCTACCCCTGCTCGTCGCCTCTCGCCCGGGGCAACTCCAGAAAAGGCCAAGCTCCAGCCCCTCTCCAGGAGACTGGTTCCGGAACCGGAGCTGTGTGTTGAGGTGAGGCCCACTATATCTAGCCGGTATCGCTCAATCTCGTACACCAGCTCAGGCTCCTTCCCCACCAGAGAGGTGACATTCCACGTACCAAAAGCCAGTTTAGAAAGCTTGGGATCAGTCCGCCAAGGTCTCCGCCTTTGACTGCTACCTAATCCACATAGCACCGGACTTCCATGATCCCTCCTGCAGGTGGTGAACCTACTGGAGGGCGGACCCATGTAACTCCTTCGGGCTGAGCCCGGCCGGGTCCCATGGGTGGAAACCTGGCCACCAGACGCTAGCCTTCGAGCCCCTCCCCCAGGCCTGGCTCCAGGGTGGGGCCCCGGTAACCCCATACCGGGCGGGGTACACTGAATCCTTGATATACAATTTATCATGAGAGTCTGTTGGATCGTTCTTAGTCTGGCCCTTCACCCAGGACCAGTTTGTCTTGGGAGACCCTATCAGAGGCAAATTGCCCCGGACAACATAGCTCCTGGGATCACTGGGGCACGCAAACCCCCCCACCACGATAAGGTGACGATCCATGAGGGGGCAGTTGGTACTATTTGTATGCAAAATATGTTGGTAGGATGAGGGTTAAATAGGGTAAAAAAAACAATTTACATAATCAATGACAGGTGTGGATCACATGAGCGGGCAGGAGGAAACAATGATACATAATCAGGACCAGCTGGGAACAGTGAGAGGGGAGCGAAGCCGAAGCTGACAGCTGACAGGGCAACGTCCACACGGAGCACCACGCCACTGACAGCTGTCAACCAGCGAAAGAACAACAGTAAAGATATAAAGAATAAAATATCAACCAAAGCAGACTAAAATATAAATGTAAATTAATACAAAATAAAAGTGTAACAAAACTAAAACATAAGCAGGAAAACAGCAAACAGTACACGAATACAAAAAACCCAAAAAAGCACAAAATACAACAAACATGTAAATATAAGGAAAAAGCCATGAGACCGAGGCTAGAGGAAACCTCCAGAGCTCAGCTCATGACAGTACAAATTAGTGGTGTGGTGTTGTTCTTTAAAAATGCCAAATATTTGTCAATTACTGCATGCACAATAATTATTTAAAAATCTGTGTTATACATGGTCAACATGCATCTCTAAATGCAAATATACAGGTGCATCTCAATAAATTAGAATGTCACTGAAAAGTTGATTTATTTCAGTAATTCAATTGAAAAAATGAAACTCATCATATAGATTCATTGCACAGTGATATATTTCAAGTGTTCATTTCTTTTGATTTTGATGGCTATGGCTTATAGCGCATGAAAACCCCAAATTCAGTTTCTCAAAAAATAGAATATTACATAAAATAATCTTTTAAAAAAGGATTTTAAAGGATTTGGCTGACCGAAAAGTATGTCCATGTACACACTCAATACTTTGTTGGGACTCCTTTTGTATGAATTGCTGCATCAATGTAGCGTAGTATGAAGGCGATCAGCCTGTGGCACTGCTGAGGTGCTATGGAAGCCCAGGTTGCTTCGATAGTGGCCTTCAGCTCATCTGCATTGTTGGCTCTGGTGTCTCTCATCTTCCTCTTGACAATACTGCATAGATTCTCTATGTGGTATAGGTCAGGAGAGTTTTCTGGCCACAGTGACACCACGGTCATAAAAACAGGTATTGGTACTTTTGGCAGTGTGGGCAGGTGCCCAGTCTCGCTGAAAAATGAAACCAGTATCTCCATAAAGTTTGTCAGCAGAGGGAAGCATGAAGTGCTCTAAAATTTCCTGGTAGACGGCTGTGCTGACTTTGGACTTGATAAAACACAGTGGACCAACGCCAGCAGATGACATGGCTCCCCAAATCATCACTGACTATGGAAACTTCACTGGACCTCAAGCAACTTGGATTCTGTGCCTCTCCACTCTTCCTCCAGACTCTGGGATCTTGATTTCCAATTTAAATGCAAAATTTACTTTTATCTGAAAAGAGCTCATGTGCTGGTGTTAGTCCACTGTGTGTTATCAAGTCCAAAGACAGCGCTGTCATCTACCAGGAAATTGTCAGAGCACCTCATGCTTCCCTCTGCTGACAAGCTTCATGGAGATGCTGATTTCATTTTCCAGCAGGACATGGCACCATCATAAACAATTCATCTCATTTAGACCCAGCTAGCCCAGCTTACCACTCTTATATGGGAAAGTATAAAAGAAATATCTTCTCTGTGGGCCTTCAAAAGTGCTACTGAAGGCTGCACAGTCATTTTTTTTTTAGCAAATTCATTCATTCATTCATTCATTCATTCATTCATTCATCTTCAACTGCTTAATCCTTTTTGGGTCGCAGGAGGGCTGAAGCCTATCCCGATATCTTTGGTTAACAAATTCAACGGCTCAGAATCCTTTGTTAAATTTGAATGAAACTTTTGTAATTCCACATTCCTGAAGTCACTGTAACAGACATCTGTCATGAAAATTTGAAGCGCTTAGCATTAGTGAAATAAAGATGTTTTACAGTAGCTCCTGAGAGGACACAACTCTTAAAAGGATCTGGAAATGCCTCTCACTTCTTTGTATTTTTTAAGAGAAAGGTAATGACAGTAGAGGGCCTATATGTTGCACTTTATTAGGGAGTCTATATAGCCAATGATTTTTTTTATATATCATCTGGTTAGGAGAGAGGTATTTGGTCAATTGACATGAAATCACCCACTTATGTATGCAATTTCTCCTTGAGGGACTCATAAATGTCTTCAAGAATTTTGTTCTCTAAGAAAGGCTTGGTTGAACATTACTACCCATAGGTTTGGTCCAATAATGGAAACATAATCCTCAGAGTGACGTGACATGCTGTAATTCCAGACTTAGTTTTCATCAGTGTCAGATAAAACCAGGTGTTCCGAAAAATGTTTCTAAAAAGTATTGAAATGCTTCAACTGATGTCATTCAGTTGAAAATCCATCCTTTTCTTACTCCACTTGATGCAAAAGAGCTATAACATTATTTTCTATACATGGGTTTATCAATCTGCTACTGCAGGAGATGCTTATAACACCCACAGCATCATGAAGTGGTGCGAGGTGCTGTCCAGGATGGATGTCAGCTTAGTTCACATCCTCCTCTCAGCCACCTGATTTACAAGGTCTAGGTAACAGCTCAGGACAGATCGAGGCCAGCTTATTCAGTGTCTTCCTGACCCTTTCTGTGTTCCCAGCAGGCCACAGCACAAAACTGTGCTGATGCTCCACAGAGCCATAGAAAGTCGAACAGAACACCGTCTTGCATACGCTGAAGTACTTCAGCATGAGCCAACCTGTTCAATGGCCAAACGCTGGATGTTCACTGGTGTGCTCTGAGGTGTGCTTCTGCTGAAATATATTTAGCATTATTGAAATGATAAGCACCATGCTCTACTTGGCTCTGTAAACCCTTCACATTTGCAAATGAAAGAACCATAGTGAGCAAGTTCACATATCCCACTCGTCCCCACATCAACGGCCCCTAATAAGAACTCTGATCAACATAAAATAGACTAGAAAATAAATAAGTCCCTCTGCCCAAAAGTGGAACCCGTCATCTGAGTCAAAGCTTCTGTATACAGAGGAAATCAATCCAATCAGAAATGTAGACACTATACTGGTGACAATTTAAAATAGACAGAAAAAAGTCCTCATCCCAGAAAAATGGAACCCCTCATTAGATTTAAGGTATTGATGAGTTCAAACCTCTGTCTGAATTTGAAGTCAATTTGATCAGAAATGTAGAAGCTATACTAGTGACAACAGAAAATGTTAAACGGACGGACAGGTCAAAATCATTAAACCCTCTGCATCTTCATTATGTGGGGCATAATAATTGGAGCTCCTCATTATTATCATCCAAAACTGGAGTTCCTCTTTCACAAGACTGTAGATGCCCTTTGGCCTGTGCTAAATGAAAAATAGAGTGTATGTTAGCATTAGCAATATTGCCCTAACTTAGGAAAACATGCAACATTAAATGAAACAAACAAGAAAAATAAGAACAGCAAAACCCTTTTTCTCTTTGTTAGGACTTTAGGGCCACCTTGTTATCAACAACATACATGTAATTGACACGTTTGTCCACAACAACAGAACACTGTGCAACTCTCATGGTTTCTCCCTCCAGTGCGTAGCCATTATATAATGTGACCTGCTTTCACTTTTGGTACCATTTGCGAGACTGCTACTGCACCGCTTCAAGTGCGCTCAGTGCCTGGTAGGGAGGTGAGTGGGGAATGATGGCAAGCAACCCCTTAGATGCCCGTGGCAAGGAGTTCTCAATACTGTTAAGGTTTGGGTTAGGAGTGGGCATATCAATAATACCAACATCAGTGCTGTTACCAGTATCAAATCAAACTAGTGCAACTCTATCGATACTTCAGTTCCAGTTTCTGTCCTCTACATTCATAACACTGCTGCCATTTCATACAGAAGTAGACATATCTTGATGAACACCATTGTGTTCGTCTTTCTCCCAATTCCTCCTCTGCCCCACTGGTGTTGTGCTGTCACATGATTGACCTGACCACTGGTAGCTGTGAGTGAGAACATGGCACACAGCATGGCAGCAAGAAAGAAGTGAGAATCTAAGTATTAAACATTTGTTCTAAAGTAACAATTGTGTCTACTTTGTTTATTTAAAAATCCAGAGAGGTGCAATGAGAGGTGCAATCTTTTATGTTTAATTTTGTACAGATTTCATGGTTGCTAATTCAGTTCATTACGGTATTAATAATTTTTTAACATGGACAAGATGTTAGCAGAAGGGAAAAATCGAAATGTCATTTAGTGATTAGAAAATGTATACAGATTTAGAACACTGAATTTGCATTCATCCAAAAATATGATACACAAATCTTACGGACATCAAAGTATAAGCTTCATGTATAAGCAAAAAATATCATTATCAGTATCGGCGATATTGGCCAAGCATTTATTTATTATCATATTGAAACCAAATTTGCACTATTGCACAGCACTGATGTGAGTAATGGTGGAGTCTGGGGATCCTCAAGCATTTTTAACAACGAAAAAACCTAAAACTTCCCCACTAGAACGTACTGTTTTCACAGCGTTCAACTCTTTGCACTACTTTCCTGGACAGTAATCATTTTCAAAACCAACAACAAGAAGGCACTGTTTGCAGTACTTTTCTTCTCTCTCCTTCTCTCAATTTACCCACACTTATAATGCAATATACATGCACAAGTGTGCATCTCCATGTATATTACACATTCTATAAGGTGAGTAAATGTGCAGCTTATACAAACTTTTGTGAGATTGGGCTGTTAGGGCTGTCTTAAAACAGCCATCAGTGCAAAAGCTTAACTTGGAAACTCTGTCATGACCTGGTTTAAAGTTTCTATTTGATAACCTCCGTGCAGCATGACATTGCACTGATACTGTATATTATACTGCAGAACAGATTTTCCTTTTAAACTTTCTTCAAAAGAACTGAGTCACAGGAATGCATGTAGAACTCTTAGAAATACACAATTGCTACCAGTCTACCAACACCAAAATCCTGGATCCTTTGTGCCCACTGGTAATTCTCATATTTTAATACCTTAGAATGTGAAAGATGGTTAGATCTTCTTTTCATAAAGAACAATTATTTCTCAGTAGTAAGAAGCATTATGGACAGAGTAACAGCCCTAATTCAACATTCAGCCGTGCTCTGAAGGTCAGGCTTTAACGGCTTTGACAGAGAGAAATCCTATGGAAATGTGCCGACCTGTTGAAATCTCTCACTTCAGATTAGCGCTGTCAAAGCGATTAGCACATTCTCATACATGCTGAGCCATAAGGAGCAGAGACGATGCCACTTAAAAGCTACATTGTTCTGCAGAGTGAACATGTCTATCCTAATTCCTTTAGCTGCGGTTAACAGCCCATCAGCAAACTGCCAGTTGAACGCTGAGCACTAGTGGGGTCTTAGTCCTGAGCAGAGATCTTCCCCAGGTATTATGGGTTTCATCCTCTATTGCTGGGATCTAGAGCAAGGAAGAATATGCAAAAGGCAGATATTGGTAAGATTGTTATTGTTCTACACTTCCAGCTCCACCCCTGCAACCCCTCACGCTCACTTCCTCTCCCTTAAATGACTGAATATGAGCTGGTTAATAGAAGTTAGCGAGATGATGCAAACAGGCATCTTTTTACATGACCACCTCATAGAGGTTTCCTCTCGCCGCTTCAATCACAGCAATGATGAGGGAGGGGCTCCTCAAGAGGCCATAAGAAGAGATCACCTCCACCCCTCCATTAAAGTATCCCTCTCTCGTCGGTTCCATGAGCAGAAGTTCTTTTTTTAAGAGCTGTGTACTGACAGGTCAGTTGACAACCAGAGAAAGACCAACTGTACCACTTGGGTGCCTTGAGAAGGAGAGCTAGCCAGCAGAAAGTGCAATAGGTGTTGCAACACCTCTGAATGCACACACACAAACACTTAGACTGAAAAGTAAGCCATAAAAAAGGGGGGGGGGGTCCACAATACATGCAAATGTTCAGTTTTTCTGTTTTTTGTAGGCTTGTGTGGACTTTTATTTTGTCTTCTGCCAGGGTGCTCCAGGTTAACCAAAAGATTAAATCTCCATCATTTCTTGGTTTCTGCTCAATAGTCTTCTCCACATTGGACATATCCAAATAGTTTATCACCAAGATCTCCATGGGCACTCTTATGAGATGGCTGAACCATCACATTTGGGTCCAGTTTATGTACAGAAGTAGTCGTTCCACAGCAAATACAGGTAGTACTGCTCTCTTTTTTTCTATGTGTGGGCCCAGATACTTGTTGAAAATCCTTGTTTTGTGAATTCTCATTAGACATTGAGTGCTTAGCACTATCTAGTGCCAAGAAGAGTCAGTTCATTTTTATTATTTTGATATCTAAACAAGTTACGCTGTGTTGCTTCCCCTCCACCCCATCCATCCATCCATTGTACAGTAACTGACCACAATGAATGTATATAGATTACTATATGCTTTACAATGAACATAAAGATGGCTGCGCATGCATGCACAGCGGCTGAGTACTCTGTGAGATGGCTCCCATTAATTACTAATTTTTTATTCTGTTAGTGAGTGTCACGTATGCTTATATGAGCATAAAATACAGCCAGCACGAATTGGTGAACATTGATTTGATGCGTATTGACTGTGTTTTTGACCACCATGACTTCCCGATGGAGAATGTGAGGCCAGCGGGGTCTTGGTGGATTAACTGCTCCACCTGAGAGGCGATGGAAGCGCCGTAGAGAACTTACGCAGAAGCGGGGCTGTAGAGCTGGTGTATGTACTAGGCTAGCACAGGACCCACACAGACCTCCCCTGCCAAGTCCCTTCGTAACAAACATACGATCATTATCCAACAAGATGGAGGAGTTGGAACTCACCATATTGGCACAGAAGAACATTCAGGACTGCTTTGTCTTTGTGATAATGGAGATGTGGTTGAACCCGATGATCCCTATGGAAGCTATCCAGCTAGCAGGCCACACTACACACCGGGCTGACAGGATGAGGGACTCTGGTAAAAGTAGAGGGCAAGGGCTGTGTGTGTATACAAATAACAGCTGGTGCACAAACACCAAGGTCATAGAGACTCATTGCTCCCCGGTGCAACAGGCCACAGTATACCCCCAGTCCAGACTATACCCGGGGTTAAACCAGTCTAGGCGAGATTATGCCCCCTGTATACTATGGCCTAAGCCAATTCATGCTCCGGGGTATGAATTGGCTTAGGCTAATTCATACCCCCAGGCCAATTTATACACCCCCCCCCCCCCCCCCCCCAGGATTACACAAAAACTACTGAATGGATTTGGATGAAATTTTTACCAGAGGTGGACCTTGGCCTAGAAAGGAACCCATAACATTCTGGTGATGATTCTGACAACGCATACCTCCACCAAGGCTCTAACCTTCTCACAGTGTGTTAGCAAGAAAACTTGTGTTGATTGGGCAAATAAAACCAGAATTATAATAAACAATTTCTGTCATGTTTTTCTGACTATTTTCGTCACGTTTGGTGTACATTTGGAGTGGCAAAAAATGGTAAAAACGGAAAGTGAAATGCAAAGTAAAACCAAAAGTGCAGATTCTAAACGCTATGCTTGTTTGACGTTGATAGACGATGTAAACACTGAGATATGGTTTTAATATTGTAGCACTGCCACATAAAGTGCTTCATTATGTTGATGCATTGTACTTTATGAATAAAATTATAAATTGGCCTAATTATTATAAGGAAAGTGCAATTGTAGCCAAGTGGACAGGCCGTTAAGCCCAACTGGAGGCTTGAACCCACAACCTCCAGCTCCACAGTCTAGCACTCTACCTGTGTTGCCAGGATTGACCTGCTTGGCAAGCCAAATAAGAATGCTTTTATTGACTCTGCTACATAATCTAGAAAACTTCATTTGTTGTTTGTGTACAAAATTTTGCGATATTGTTGCATTTAATGTTGAGCTGAGCTGTCAAAAAGACCCAGGGGTGACGGGGCTGCATGCCGGTGAGACTGAGCCTTTTTTCCTCTTCCTTTACAAAGTGCAATTTTTCCTGAGCTCAGGGTCTTTTTTCCATTATTTTAAAGACATTAACTTCCAGTTATTTTTGGTGAAGTATCTGGACTCTTTTTCTTTTTTTTTTCTTGCTGGCGAAGATTTGTGGGGGGTATTGCTACGGACTGCTTTTTTTTTTTTACGTGTTTGGAGTCAGCATATGCACAAGATAAGAGATTAAGTGTAATGGACTGAGAAATTATATTTAGTTGCTGATGAGAACAATTTTATGTACCGATAAAACTGTAAAGAAATAATTTAACATGTAACTATTATTTTTTTTTTCTCTTTTGAGTTGAATTACAACAAAATCTTAACACCGTATTTGCTTGTGCATTCAGAATCATTTGTAACCCTTTTTTTGGGTAATAGTCTCTATTTAATAGTTGATTGTTACACTATTATAGTAAAAAGATATTTACCTGTGCGTGCAAGTGGGATGGGCAGGAATGTCCTTTATTTCGATATATACGTCAGTTTATAAAATTGAAAAAAGTGGTCAGATCAGCTGATAATAACGTAAGGTAGTGATGTCATGACGTGGTGATGTGAATATAATGTGTAAATCTCTTTACACAAGGAGGGTATATTCTGGCATGGAGGGGTATAGTCTGGCCTAGGCTCTTTTACACCCCAGGGTATAGTTTGGCCGAGGCCAGTTTATCCCCTGGGGTATACTCTGGCCTGGGCCTGGGCCAGAGTATACCTGGGTTTAATCTGGGCAGGGTTAATTTGACTTGTTACACCAGATTTGAAGTATTTAACTGTTAAATGTAACCCATTCTATCTACCGAGAGAGGACTTAGCCATCATGAGTACTGCTGTTTATATCCCCTCTCAAGCTTAAACCACCATAGCCCTGGGCTACTTGCTAACAGCCATTAGCAAACAGCAGAATGCCAATCCAAATAGGGTGTTTGTAATAGCAGAGGACTTCAACTGTGCTAACTTAAAGGTCTGATGACACGTTTTTGACATTTTTTAGCATGTTGTGTAAACTCAAAAGTCATTGTCTATGATCAATATAATATTTACAACTGCACCTTCATAAACTACTTATCATTAATAAACCACAGCCGCTGACTGGACTGTGGTGCCGCCCACCAAATTAAGGGCAGCACCCCAGTGACGTAATCGGCAGAACAGACCCCGGTGTTGTTAACTAGAATGACAACAGCTTTGTAGCTCACAGTTTCTCTGGTTTCTTGTTTTAATTTTACGGCTATGCCTTCGAGTTGTGTCGCAGGCTTAGACAAAGCGTGTGATGTGTGAAAGACCACATCACATGCTTCAGCTCCAACTGTCAGAAGCCTGCGCTCCTCCTGCACTTTTATGCAGGAGGAGCGCGAGGAGGGGAAGGATTAATTGATTTACGCGCAGCTTTGACCTACTTTCTCTGATCGCACGCCGGCCCGGGCACGTCCCCTCTCTCATTATCAACAGCTGATTCCCCTCCCACTGATCATGTTTCCCGGTCCTCTCCCAGGTGCTTGTCATCACACCATCACCAGTAGTGTGTGTACATTTTGGCGGCCGTTTGCCATTAACGCATTGCTGGTCAACAGTATTGTCATCTCTGCTGTTAGCCTGCCAGTATTTTCAGCACTCTCACGACGTGTTAGTCACTCCATGTTCGCGGTGGTTCTCGTGCATCCTTGAAGCGATGTCGACTCTGGGGCACACCTGTAGCTAAAACGTCTCCTCTCCATGTTCGCTGGGCGATGTCAGCCCCGAACGCCTACTGTTTGTGTTTCTGTTTGTTATTTGTAAGTCTTCACCTTTTTGGGAATTGTCTATTGTTCTATATTAAATGTGCCGTGGTGAACCTTGCAGACAAATCCTCGTTATTTCATGCACCCTCTCCCTGCCCACTGAGAGGGAGAATTTACACGTAAATAACGAGGATTTACATGAGGATTTAAGCGCAGGATTCACCACAGCACATTTAATATAGAACGACAGACAATTCCCAAAAAGGTGAAGACTTACAAAAAATACACAGAAACACAAACAGTAGGCGTTCGGGGCCGACATCGCCCAGCGAACATGGAGAGGAAACGTGTTAACCACAGTTGCATCCCAGAGCCGACATTGCTACAAGGGGCGCAACAGGCTGTGTGGAGTGGCTAACACGTCGTGATAGTGTTGGCAATGTTGGCTGGCTGACAACACAGCAGATGATACACACAAAACATGAACAGCTGACTGTCACTGACTCTGACTCGCTAGGCACAATGCCCGCTTGACACGGCTCAAACCTATACGGTTTGATGCCCCCAAATTCCTCATTGTCATCCCATTCTTCAAAACTATAATCATCTGAAGATTGGACAACACAAACCAATTCCAGACTACATGTGCTGGAACCATGGTCAATGTTTTCAACCGCTTCCATCCTGTGTGTACAAAGGGCAGCCAAGCGCTGTGTTCTGTCGATGACATTACAACATGGCTGGAGGGTTTTCAAGCCACTGACGCAATGTGTGACGTTGTGCTCATGAAAACGTTGGATGTTCGTGTAAAAAAAAAGCCTGTTTAACTTAGAACTGCACAGACCAACCTATTTCGTACTATTGTATTATGTGTTGAAAAATTAGAGGAAGTCAAGAACGTGTCATCAGCACTTTAAAGACTGTGTTTCCAAAATTTTACCAGTATGTTCAGTGTCTCACTAGAGGTGAAAATACCCTTGACCACATGTATAGCAATATCAGGAATGGTTTTAAGGCATCAGCTCTCCCCATTTGGGTCAATCTGATCATATTTCTCTTTTTTTTTAACTCCAGCTTATAGACCACGTATAAATACAGCAAAACCAGAGATTAGAGTGATTCGAGTATGGCCTGAGGGAGCATCTGAACACCTTCAGGACTTTTTTGATCATATTGATTGGTCCACATTTAAGGATCACAACACTGATACCTATACATCCACTGTGCTTTTTTATATGAGAAGTTATATGGACACTGTGACCACCACAAAACAAATCTGTATTTTTTCTAACAATAAACCATGGATGACCAAAGATGTTTGCCTCCTGCTTAAGGCACGCAATAGTGCTTTCAAGTCCGATGATCTACAGCAATACAGTGTTGCCAAGTCAGAACTGAAGAGGGGTATCAGAGCTGCGAAGGCAGCCTACAGGAAGAGGATTGAGGGCTGTTTTGAAAACTCAGACCCCCAACGTCCATGGCTAGGGATATGGCACATCATAAACCAGAGCACTTACTTTGGTCAGCCCACCAGCACCAGCAATGGACTAGCTGAGGAACTTAATCTTTTCTTCGGACATCATGAGGTGATGGAGGCAGGGGCTGCAATAACCCCAGCACCAACCACCAATACTCAGGGACTTGTCCTACAGATTGACGAGGTACAATGGCTGCACGGTGGCGCAGTGGTTAGCACTGCGGCAGCACAGTTTACCCTTGGCCGGGGGATTGTGGGGATCGTGGGATTGTGGGTTCGATCCCAGCCCCCGACCAACAGTGATCTGTGTGGAGTTTGCATGTTCTCCCCATGTTGCGTGGGTTTACTCCGGGATTTCTCCGGTTTCCTCCCACATGCCAAAGACATGCATGTTAGGTTAATTGGCTGTTCTAAATTGTCCCTAGATATCTGTTTCCTATAGGCCCTTAGAATAGAGGGTTAGTATTAATGAAAGTGCTTTGAGTGGTCTTTGTGACTAGAAAAGCGCTATATAAGTGCAGGTTAGTTAGTTAGTTAGTTAGTACAACAACTATTCATACAGCACTTTGAGCTGCTACATTGTATGAAAAGTGCTTTATAAATAAAGTCTGATTGATTGATTGATTGATTGATTCTGTAGTATCAACATATGAAAAGCTGTGGGTATCCCTGGACGGATCCTTCAAGACTGCGCTACGGAGCTGGCCACGGTCTTCACAAACATTTTCAATATATCTTTGTCACAGTGCTCTGTTCCCACCTATCTTAAGACTTCCATTATTGTGCCATTACCCAAACAGTGTGTAATAAATAGCCTTAAAGATTATAGACCTGTTGCATTAACACCCATTATTATGAAGTGTCTGGAAAAACTGGTGCTGAAACATATTAAAACCACCCTTCCAACCACTCTGGACACACATCATCATGCTTACAGAACTAATAGATCAACAGATGATGCCATTTCCACTGCCCTCCACAATGTTTTGCTTCATCTGGAACAACCAGGAACATATGCAAGGCTGTTATTTGTGGACTACAGTTCTGCTTTTAATACTATCCTCCCAAGTAGACTGTTCCATAAGATGACCAACTTGGGCCTTGACTACAATATCTGTTTATGGATAAGGGACTTTTTAAACTAACTGACCACAGTCAGTTAAAATGGGCCCTCACCATTCTTTCTCCCTGTCTCTTAGAACAGGTGCTCCACAAGGCTGTGTCTTAAGTCTCTTCCTTTACTCACTGTACACACGTGATTGTACACCAACCTATAATACCAGTATCATCATTAAATTAGCAGATGACATGTCAATAGTTGATTTAATCAGCAGAGAAGATGAGAAAGCATATAGAGAGGAAGTGCGGAGGTTATAAGACTGGTGTGGAGTTAACAACCTGGTTCTAAATACCAAAAAGACCAAAGAGCTCATTATGGACTTTCGGAGGAAAAAGGAGTACCACCAACCATTGGTGATAAGATGAGAGCTTGTGGCGCGGGTGTCATTTTTCAAGTTCCCAGACACGAATATCTCAGAGGACTTTACATGGACAAAAACACAAACTGTCTGGTGAAGAAGGAAGAGCAAAGATTATACTTCCTGAGAGTACTCAGGAAGACAAATCTGTCTCAACAGCGCCTTGTGTTCTACCATCACTGTGCAACTGAGAGTGTAATTTATTTATTTATTTAGCGAATGCAAAGTCCTCAAGCCAAGCAGTTGCCTCCTGGTTTGCTGTATGGAGGGTGTGTAATCCTCCTTCCAGTCTTTGGAGTGGGCAAGCCTCTATGATGTGTTCCATTGTTTGCTCCTCCAAACCTACATGGCCCTGTGTGAAAAAGTGATTGCCCCCTAAACCAAACAACTGGTTGAGCCACCCTTAGCAGCAACAACTGCAATCAAGCACTTGCAATAACTGGAAATGAGTCTTGTTCAGCGCTGTGGAGGAATTTTGGCCCACTCATCTTTGCAGAATTGTTGTAATTAAGCCACACTGGAGGGTTTTCGAGCATGAACTGCCTTTTTAAGGTCATGCCACAGCATCTCAATCGGATTCAGGTCAGGACCTTGACTAGGCCACTCCCAATTCTTCATTTTGTTTTTCTTAAGTCTATTCACAGGTGGACTTAACAGGAACCGAGCCGGCTTGGTTTCTCCCAGCTCGGTCCTGAGCTCTCTGTGAGTCTAGGTGCCATTGTGTATGTATGTATAGTTTGTATTTCAGTGTTTTCCTTACCCATAGCCACTGCTCTCTGGTCGGCAGCAGTGAGGCAGCCCCTTTGGCTCACGCTGTTGTGAGCGCTGTCTGACTGTCTGCTGGTCTGACCACGGCCCCTCCTCTCGCTTGACAGCCAGCTGTTGTCTGTTCTGTGATTGTCATTCCCGCACCTCGCCCAGGTGTGCCCAATTTGTGGAGCCAGCAATGCATGTACTTAAGGAGCCTTTTTCCAGTCATGCATTGCTGGGTCATTAACTCAACGGACTACCGACTGAAGTGCTTAGTCATGTGTTTCCATTCACGAAGGATTAGCCACCTCCACTGCAGCCGTGGCTCTCAGCGTCCTTTGAGCGATGCTGGCTCTGGGACGCCCCCATGGTTAATCACTTCTCCTTATGTGTTCCCTGGGTGATGCCGGCCCAGGAACGACCCATTTAAGTGTTTTTGTCGTTTGTATGTTTTCACCCTTTTGGGGGACTGTTGTGTGTTCCTTAATAAATGTGTGTGGTGTTACCTGCGCTTAAATCCTTATTTCACCCCTCGTCGTGTGCATTGGGAAAGCGCATGGGAAGGTCTATGACAGGACTTGTTGGTGTGTTTTGGATTATTGTCTGGCTGCAGAACCCAAGTGCACTTCAGCTTGAGGTCATGAACAGATGGCCGGACATTCTCCATCAGGATTTTTTGGTAGACAGCAGAATTCATGGTTCCATTTACCACAGCAAGTCTTCCAGGTCCTGAAGCAGCAAAACAGCCCCAGACCATCACACTACCACCACCATATTTTACTATTGGTATAATGTTCCTTTTCTGAAATGCTGTGTTACTTTTTTACACCAGATGTAATGGGACACAAACCTTCTAAAATATTCAACTTTTGTCTTGTCAGTCCACAGAGTATTTTCCCAAAAGTCTTGGGGATCATCAAGATGTTTTCTGGCAAAACTGAGACGAGCCTTTATGTTCTTTTTGCTCAGCAGTGGTTTTCGTCTTGGAACTCTGCCACGCAGGCCATTTTTGCCCAGTCTCTTTCTTATGGTGGAGTCATGAACACTGACCTTAACTGAGGCAAGTGAGGCCTGCAGTTCTTTGGATGTTGTTGTGGGGTATTTTGTGACCTCTTGGATGAGTTGTTGCTGCGTTCTTGGGGTAATTTTGGTCAGCCGGCCACTCCTGGGAAGGTTCACCACTGTTCCATGTTTTCGCCATTTGTGGATAATGGCTCTCACTGTGGTTCGCTAGAGTCCCAAAGCTTTAGAAATGGCTTTATAACCTTTTCTAGACAGATAGATCTCAATTACTTTGTTTCTCATTTGTTCCTGAATTTCTTCAGCATGATGCCTAGCTTTTGAGGATCTTTTGGCCGATTTCACTTTGTCAGGAAGATCCTATTTAAGCAATTTCTTGATTGAGAACAGGTGTGGCAGTAATCAGGCCTGGGTGTGGCTAGAGAAATTGAACTCAGCTTTCCAAAGATGTGATAAATCACAGTTAATTTATGTTTTAACGGGGGGGGGGGGAGAATCACTTTTTCACACAGGGCCATATAGGTTTGGATTTTTTTTTTTACCCTTAATAATAGACACCTTCATTTAAAAACTGCCTTTTGTGTTTACTTGTATCATCTTTGTCTAATATTTAAATTTGTTTGATGATGTGAAACATTAAAGTGTGACAAACATACAAAAAAATGAGAAATCAGGAAGGGGGGAAACACTTTTTCACACCACTGTACAGTTTATTATTTATTACATTTTATCCTTTTAAACTATAGTAGTGCAATGGCTCCAGCATATGTTGGCTTATGTAAATGCTAAATGGGTGGGTGTATGGAATGTGTGTAGTGGGCTGAGTGAATGCTTCTTTTTTTTTTAGACTATTTATTTATTTATTACTTTGCCAAGATCATTATCACTTTGTGGAATATAAACCCGTCGTACTGTTTTTATGACAATTGGAGGTATCTATCTATCTATCTATCTATCTATCTATCTATCTATCTATCTATCTATCTATCTATCTATTTATCTATCTGTCTATCTTGTTTGTATTTTTTCTACAGGTATGTGTTGGGCTGACCTTATAGGGGGTAACTGTCATGATCCGAGCGCTAATATTATTCGCGCTCGGGCCATACATTATGCCTGTCAGGCTTTGACAGCGGTGTTATTATTCCGGCTCTCCGAGCTCTTATTGTGACAGCGCTCGGGGGAGCTTCCGGCTGTCAAGGTCTGAACAGCTGTGCTGCATTTGCGGTCGTTAGCGGCCGGCTTCTTAAACCGGCACCAGCGGCAGCATCTTGCAGCAGTATCGTCGTCGTAATTGTATCGACGTAATTGTAGTGTCATATTTGGACTGTCTAACGTGCAATCCTGTGGACCCGTAAGTGAGCTTTGTTAGCCTTATGTCTCCCAGTATGTATGTTATGTTACTGTTTGACCGTTAATAAAGACATCAACGCAACTCTCTGGTGACGGTGTGGCGTCTTATGGTGGCGAGGGCCACCGCATGACAGTATACTGCTGCCAAAACGGCGTTTTAATGGTGACGCCAATCCGAGATGCCTTTCGCCAGTAAGTTTGTTGTTTAAGTGTACTTTGCTCTTTCCCTGTCTAGGTACGCTGTGCTGTGGACCCAATGCCGTCACGGAGGGGCCGTGCCTGGAGTCCGAGCCACAAGTTGACGGATGTCCTGGAGTACGTGGACGAGACACTCATCTCTGCTTCCCTCCTGGACTACGACGGCAGCATACTCTGGTACCTGGACTGCACTGAGGACGTGCTCAATCATCTTTCTCCCCGCTACGCTGACCACCCAGAAGTCGTCGCGAGGAGGGATGACATCACCGCGCAACGCGAAATACTCCGTATGGTGGAGGAGGACTACAGCATGAAGCAGAGGGGGAGGCATTCCCGTTCCTCGCTTTGGGATCCCGTTCCTGTCCTCGATCCACTCCAGGAGTTTGCACTATCCGGGGGCCGTCGTAGACGTCGGCGCTGCAGCCAAGGGCATCCCCAGCAAGCTCCTGTTCCGGATCCAGTTCCGGGCCGCCGGAATGACCCATTCAACCAGTCAGCTGCCTTCTCGGCATCTTGTCAGGAGGGAATTCTCGCAGCCTCTCTCCCCGGGCCATCTTCCCCTGCTGCCCCGTCAGCGCGCCGTGCCCGGCCCGTCTCAGCTGTTGCCTCCTCCTCTCCGATGCCTCCTCCAGCTGCGGTGTGTGTGAAGAGTTCTGCTTCAGCGAGCCCCATCCATGGTTCCTTGCGAGCGGCTCCCCTTCATCCTTCCAGGGGGCCCTCTGACATCATCCTGCAGGAGAAGGAGGGAGCAACACCCACTACAGCTGGCACCACCCTCCCTTTGGGATACAGGCAAGTTCAAGTTCACTTTCCTATGCATAATTGTGTTCTGCCTTGTCTGACTCCTGGGGGGGAGTTCGGGGTTTGCAGCCCCCCGAGCTCCCGCCACCGGCTGTAATCGTCTTACCTGAACCTGCTGCCTCTGTGTCTCCCCTTGCTGAGCCGTCCTCGGTGTTAGGCCTACGTCCTCGGACGAGGGGGGGCGCCTGCGGCTCTGGGAACAATTCTGGCCCTGCAGCTACGTCATGGGCAGAGGAGAAGAGCGGACTGCGGTGTGGAGCCTGAGCAGACGAGGAAGCGTCCCCGGGTCTCCAAGGAGGAGCAGCCCGAACCGGCGGGTCGAGGGTCCCCTGCCACCACGCCGTGTGGGTTATCGGCGCGGACGTCAGCACCAGAGGATCCGGCTGCAGAACCCATCATGCCAGCTGCGGAGCTCGACGCAGCTGAGTGGGAGCCCAACGACGAGCTTCTACCCGAACCTGGATCGACGGAGTCCTGGAAGGCTCCAGAGCCCGAGTGCAGGCAAGTGCTCTTCTTTGTTTTTCTTTGTGTTGTGTTAGAGCATTTTTGCCTGCCTCGCGGGGAGGCGAGCGAGGGGCAGCCATCTGCTGCACCCGAACTTGTCTCACTGGGATCTGGCGCTGCCGAGGATACTGATCCCGGCCCTCTCTTGTCCTCTGAGCCTCTTCACAGTGTCACCGGCTTGGAGTCTGTCGAGTTCGCGGTGCAGGAGGTCCCAAGTTCGGGGGTGGAGGTCGTCGCCAATGTGGTGCTGACCCAGTTGGGGTCCGACGAGGCCCAGCGGGGGCCCGATGCGGGAGCAGCTGTGACCCAGCGGGGTCCGATGCGGGAGCAGCTGTGACCCAATCGGGGTCCGACGCGGGTGGAGCTACAACGGCTGCATCGGTATGGGTCGAGGTCGGTGGAGGAGCTGCTTACCCTTCGCCGTCTGACATGATGTGGGCTCGTCTGGGCAGCACGGTGGTGCAGTGGTGGGCAGCACGGTGGTGCAGTGGTTAGCACTGTTGCCTTACAGTTAGAAGGTTCCTGGTTCAAATCCCCAGGTTGGCAGGGGTTGGAACCTTTCTGTGTGGAGTTTGCATGTTCTCCCTGTGCTGCGTGGGTTTACTCCGGGGGCTCCGGTTTCCTCCCACAATCCAAAGACATGCATGTTAGGTTAATTGGCTGTTCTAAATTGTCCCTAGATATCTGTTTCCTATAGGCCCTTAGAATAGAGGGGTTAGTATTAGTGAAAGCGCTTTGAGTGGTCTTTGTGACTAGAAAAGCGCTATATAAGTGCAGGTTAGTTAGTTAGTTAGTTAGTCTTCTTCCTGATTATTCCCCTCTCAAGAGCATCCAGTCTGGGTCGTCATCACTGGGGGCCATTGGAGGTTTTCTTCTTGCGGTTCAGCGCTACTATGCAGTTTTCCTGTCAGGGAGGCCACCGCACACTATTCCTCCACAGTTCTGGTGGCTGAGGGATGCGCAACGGCCACCTGAGGAACTGTTTAGCCGATTCGGCGCCTTGGGTCGGCCACCCGAAAGATTGTATCTGTTGCTGGGCGACCTGGTTCGGCCGTCGGAGGACTTGTCTCTCGGGGCCTGGGACTGGGGCAGGCCGCCCGATCTCGTTCTCTTTCTCGTGACCACCCGCCGGCCATCGGATGCAGGGAGACCGCTGGAACTGTTCCTGTGGTATTTGGTCTCCACCTACCACCGTTCGTTTAGACTGTATGGTGTGAAGGTCATCAGGGGCAATAAATTGACTCTTTTTGATCATGTTCACAGATTCAGTTATAAAATTCTAAGGGACTCCCCATAAGTTGTCATTTTTGATTTAAGACACTCTAGCGAGTAATTTGAAACTGTTTGTATATTGGTGATTGTGATTTGGTCCTCTTGTGAGAGGCGCGTCTCTATTTGCAATTTATGTCTGACTTTTGCCTTTTTGGGTACATTTGGTGACTGTCAAATGGCGACTTTGTACTTAAGGCTATTTCGAAGGTTAATGTTCATTTCCTAAGTTAAACTTTAATACTTCCTACATTCCTCTTCACTGGGCTTTTGGAAAGATGATGCTCCTTTTTGTCTTTGAACCACGTATGGATTGTTATTGTAATTTTATGCACTGTTCAGGTGCTGCTTGACCTCAGTAGCTCCATGCGTATGTTTGGGATAGCGAGCCTTTTTTTTCCTTTCCCTGTCAAAGGGACTGTAGCATGTTACCATGGTGTTTTTTTCCCTGTACATCAGTAGCCCCATGCGTATGTTTGGGTGCCCCATGTGATTGTAATTCATGCATGCCCTGTAAATAAGTGCCCTGGTTGTTCCGTTGTTTTCTGTTTGTAATGGGATGGGTATGTCAGGGGATGTGTGTTTTCCTTTTTTCTTCTGGGGCCTTGTTTCTGTCTGTGTCTCCCCCTCCTTGCCTGCTCCCCCACCCGCCCGCCCTGGGGGGGTGGGGGGGCCTAGGTGTTACTGGGCGCTCAGGAGCTAGCCCTTGAGGGGGAGTTACTGTCATGATCCGAGCGCTAATATTATTCGCGCTCGGGCCATACATTATTCCTGTCAGGCTTTGACAGCGGTGTTATTATTCCGGCTCTCCGAGCTCTTATTGTGACAGCGCTCGGGGGAGCTTCCGGCTGTCAAGGTCTGAACAGCTGTGCTGCATTTGCGGTCGTTAGCGGCCGGCTTCTTAAACCGGCACCAGCGGCAGCATCTTGCAGCAGTATCGTCGTCGTAATTGTATCGACATAATTGTAGTGTCATATTTGGACTGTCTAACGTGCAATCCTGTGGACCCGTAAGTGAGCTTTGTTAGCCTTATGTCTCCCAGTATGTATGTTATGTTACTGTTTGACCGTTAATAAAGACATCAACGCAACTTTCTGGTGACGGTGTGGCATCTTCTGGTGGCTCGCGAGGGCCACCGCATGACAGTAACCAGCATGAAAAACTCCCCAAAACACTGCATAACAGTATGTTTAATTTTTCAGCAATAGTAAAAGGCATACTCCTGGTTTCACTCTGTAAGCTTTATAATCACTTAACTATGACAGCTCTCTGTAATAGTCTTCAACTGATTCTCCAGACTGAAAGACAGAGGTTCATGTGCTGTTAATAAATATGATTCATTTGGAATACTATATTTTAACATTTTAAACAGCAGTTAGTTCTGATCAAGCAGTCTGATTAGATAATAGGGTTTCCAGGAGGGCAGTCCACCCTTTCCACCGGGCAGTCCACCGGGTTGGAGACAAGCTCCTGCCCCAAGTGGATGAGTTTAAGTATCTCGGCATCTTAATCACAAGTGAGGGGAGAATGGAGCGGGAGATTGACAGATGGAGCAGAGCAGCATCTGCAGTGATGCAGACGTTGAACTGGTCTGATGTGGTGAAGAGGGAGCTGAGCTCTAAGGCAAAGTTGTCGATTTACTGGTCAATCTAAGTTCCTACCCTCACCTATGGTCATGAGCTTTGGGAAATGATCAACAGAATGAGACTGCAAATATAAGTGACTGAAATGAGTTTTCTCCGTAGGATTGCTGAACTCACCCTTAGAGATGGGGTGAGGAGCTCAGTCATCCGGGAGAGGCTCAGAGTAGAACCGTTGCGCCTCCACATCAAAAGGAGCCAGTTGAGGTGGTTTGGGCATCTGGTCAAGATGCCTTCTGGACGCTTCCCACTTGAGGTGTTTCAGGCATGTCCCAATGGGAGGAGACCCTGGGGCAGACCCAGGACACGCTGGAGAGGCTACGTCTCCCAACTGTCCTGGAAACGCTTTGGCATCTTCTCAGAAGAGCTGGAGCAGGTGGCTGGGGAGAGGGAAGTCTTGGCTTTTCTGCTTGAACTGCAGCCTCCACGACCCGGACCTCAGGAAAAATGGTAGAATATGGATGGATGGATGGATGGGTGGATGGATGGATGGGTTTCCAGGAGTTACTATATTGCATGATAATCACACTCAGATGTTTCACTGAATATTTATTACTCTGCTTCAGCTGTGCTTAAATAATCTTTAAATTAAAGTTAACTAGTGCATACCCGTGCATGCCCGTAGAAACCAAGTATTAGCATGTATTTCTGTTTGCCCGTAGGAAGCAGGTGTAAGCAAGGGTGTAAGCAAGCACGTCAGCACTCGTTTGTGATTCCTGCCTTTGATATTGGATGGTAGTATAATCAAGTATTTCTGCATGCCCGTAGAAAGCATCGCGAGTCCTATGATGCCTGAGATCATAGGATCATCATAGGACATCAGGCAGACATCATAGGCCAGATGGCCTATGATGTCTGCCTGAAAAAAACAAAACAAAAACAAAAACAAACAAATAAAAAAAAACAAGATGCTGATCATCCTTCTATGCCCCTCACTTCTGAGAGAGAAGAAGAGGATCTTCAGGTCGGGGAACAGGGAGATGCTGAAGTCCGTACAGAGGGAGCTGAGGAGGAAGATCAGAGAAGGCAAGAACAGCTTCAGGAAGAAGATGGAGGACAAGCTGCAACAGAGCGACATCAGCGGGGTCTGGAGAAACCTTAAAACCATCTCTGGGCTCCAGAATACCTCCCCCCAGGCCACGGGGGGCAGGGAGTGGGCGAACAATCTAAACGTGTTTTTTAATAGGTTTGACCAATCGCCCTCCCCCCCGACTGCACAAAAACCACTGCTGCCTCTGAAGTCATTGAGACCTGCTGTCCACACCCCACTCCACCAACACACACCCCCACTCCTAGCACACAGCCCCCCAACCTGACCCTCAC
Organism: Pholidichthys leucotaenia; assembly: GCA_020510985.1. NCBI lineage: Eukaryota > Metazoa > Chordata > Actinopteri > Cichliformes > Pholidichthyidae > Pholidichthys > Pholidichthys leucotaenia. The sequence goes on from CM035847.1 coordinate 90,532,885, forward strand.
TAAGACCCAGGTGAGGACGGAGCTGAGGAAGATCAAGGCGAGGAAGGCCTCGGGACCAGACAGCATCAGCGCAAAGCTCCTCAAGTCCTGTGCAGACCAGCTATGTGGGATTGTGGAGCACATCTTCAACCTGAGCCTGAAGCTGGGGAGGGTACCACAGTTGTGGAAAACATCTTGTGTGGTACCTGTACCATAGACTTCCCACCCCAAAGATCTGAACAGCTACAGACCAGTGGCCCTGACGTCTCACATGATGAAGACCCTGGAGAGACTGCTCCTTGCTCACCTCCGCCCCCTGGTGGGACCAGCGATGGATCCACTCCAATTCGCCTACCAGCATGGCATTGGGGTGGAGGATGCAGTGATCTTCCTCCTTCACTGTTCTCTGTCCCACCTGGAGAAGCCCGGGAATACAGTGAGGATCATGTTCTTTGACTTCTCCAGTGCTTTCAACACCATCCAACCGATGATCCTGAAGGACAAGCTGCTGTGCGCAGGGGTGGACCAGCACCTGTCTTCATGGATCCTGGACTACCTCACTAACCAGCCACAGTTTGTGAGAACCCGAGATTGTGTGTCCGACACGATCATCGGTAGCACGGGGGGCCCCTCAGGGAACAGTTTTGGCTCCCTTCCTGTTCACCCTTTATACTGCGGACTTCTCACACAACACAACACACTGCCATCTACAGAAGTTCTCTGACGACTCTGCGATCGTCGGCCTCATCTCCAACGGAGATGAAGCTGAGTACAGAGGACTTATCCAGGACTTCGTGGACTGGTGCCATCGGAACTGCCTCCAGATCAACGCGAGGAAAACTAAGGAGCTGGTGGTGGACTGCCGCAGGCAAGGACAACCCCTCACAGCACCAGTAAACATACAGGGAACAGACATTGAGATGGTGACATCATACAGGTACCTTGGTGTTCATCTGAACAATAAACTAGACTGGTCACACAATACCGACGCACTCTACAAGAAGGGACAGCGCAGGCTGTTCCTACTGAGGAGGCTCATGTCTTTTTGTGTACAAGGGACACTGCTGAAGACATTCTACGACACGGTGGTGGCATCAGCCGTCATTTTTGGAGTGGTCTGCTGGGGCAGTGGCATTACAGCAGCCGATAGGAAGAGACTGAACAAACTGATCAAGAAAGCTAGATCTGTCCTGGGTCAACGCCTTGACCCAGTGGAGGAGATCGGAGAGAGAAGGATGGTGGCTAAACTGTCATCTCTGCTGGAGTCCGAGTCCCACCCTATGCAGGACGTACTGAACGCACTGAGGAGCTCATTTAGCAGTAGACTACATCATCCTAGGTGCACAACCGAGAGGTTTCGCAGGTCCTTCCTACCTACGGCTGCCAGACTGTATAACCTAAGCAGGGCTGCTCGCAGAGATAGCAAAAAAATGTGACAACCTAATAGTATTGAATGCAAAAAACGCAACAGGCTCACGTAAATGGTCCCCTCCAGTATATAACTAGGAAAATACCGGTTGGTACGGAGGGTGACAATATGTATGGGTACACATTCATACCATGTAGGATAACTAAGTAGACAGTTATGCTGTTTATTCCATCTTGCTACAATGCTCCGCACTTTGTATATATATCTATATATTTATGTGTATGTATGTATATCCACTGCTCTTATTTATATTTTCCGTATCTTCTTAATTATTGCTCTGAGTGTTGCTATCCCTGTGCTGTTGCAATCCTGGAATTTCCCCATTGTGGGACTGATAAAGGCTTATCTTATCTTATTTTTTAACATTTATTTTAGCCATTTTAAGTGGGAATGAATGTGGGGGCGTCCTAAAAAAGATGGGGGGTGTCTTAATTTATTCCTCACTATTTGTTTAGAATTACATTTTACAGAAAATTTGACAAAAAGTCTTTAATTCATTTTAATTGTTTAGTTGTATTACTGTACATGAATCTCCCAGTATTTTTTAACATTGATATTAAATATCCATATGTCCAAATATGCTAAAAAACGCACAGGCTTATACAGGGTGTCCTAATTTTTTCACGTGACTGGATGTCCAAAGTCCACTGTGACTGAAAGTTATGTAATCTGATGTGGATGCTGTCACATTGTGCAAATTAGATGCGTAAATTTGCTCCTATCATAAACTTTGATCATATTCTTGTCACGAGCTGAGCACTGGAGGTTCCGCCATGCTCAGTCTTGTGGCTTTTTTCTCTGTATTTATATATATATATATATATATATATATATATATATATATATATATATATATATATATATATATATATATATATATATATATACAGTATATATGTATATATATATATATATATATGCTGTACTTTTGTGCTTATTGTTATCCCTGCATGTTTTTTATTTTCCTGTTTATGTCTTAGTTTTACTATATTCTGATTCTGTATTTATTGGTATCTATTTCTCAGTTTGTACTTGTTTATATTTTATTCTAATTTCTTATTATTGTGGCTGACAGCTGTCAGGGCATTTTCTGGTTGGTGCTCCGTGTGGGCGTAGCTCTGTCAACTGTCAACCGGTCGCTTTCCTCTCATATCCTCCAGCTGATCCAAATTATTAATCATCATTTCCTCCTTCCCGCTCATGTGACCCTACACCTGGCATTATTTGTGTTATTTGTTCTGACCCTATTTAAGGACAGCATTTTCTTTTAATGTTGCCGCTGTCTTGAGAAAACCTGAATTCTTCTCGTCTCCACCAGAACCCTGTCCCCGCTCTGGTGTGTAGTTTGTAAGTTTTCTTCTCCTGTTGGAATTTTGTGTTTGAGCACCTTTTTGGGCTTTATGTTTTTGTTATTTTCAATAAATCTCACAACTCACAGTTCAGCGTGTGGGTCTGTCTTTCTGCCCCGACAATTCTACATCTTTCGCATTTACAGTAAGCCATTATCTCTTACCACTTTAAAGTTACAGCCTTTGGAATTTGCAATATTTAAACTGAATAGTTTCTTGAAAAAAATATTCCCCACCAGAGGGTGCAATGCAGATAGTGCGGATCTGCGACCAAAAACCTCAAGTAGTTAACAGGTACAGAATGTAGCTTGGCATTGTCTTGCTGAAATAAGCAGGGAAGCCCCTGAAAAAAGATGTTGCTTGGATGGCAGCATATGTGGTTCAAAATCTGTATGTACCATTCAGCATTAATGGGACCTTCACAGATGTGCAAGTTACCCATACCATGGGCACGAACACACCTCCCTACTATCACAGATGCTGGCTTTTGAACATAATGCTGATAATCATCTGGATGGTCCTTTTCCTCTTAGCCCGGACGACATGACAACTATAATTTCTAAAAACAATTTGAAATGTGGATTCATCAGACCACAGCACACTTTTCCATTTTGAGTTTGTCCTCCTCAGATGAGCTTGGGCCCAGAGCAATTGGCACTGTTTCTGGGTATTGTTAACATATGGCTTTCACTTCACTTGCTTGCTACACTTCTCTCTTTCTTTATGCTGAAACTATTTCATATGGAGAAAATTGGACTGGAGCATTTAAGAAGAAAAGAAGGGGGAGCTCTTTAAAAGAAAATCCCCAAAGTCAATTTTTACCTTTATTTTTAATTATGATATTAAAGTGGTCGTTTACTGAACTTTTTCCACATTTTAATAGCTCACACATGTCTTAATGAAGTGCTTATGACATATTTTGTTCACATTTTCTTTAATTTTTTTAATTTTTGAAACAAATTTGTGTTTTATTTTTTCTGGCTTTCTTGAAATGTTCTGATTTAAAGCCTCTCACTTTAAGAAACATCCTTCAGCTGCTCAACTCCACCCTCCCTCTTACGGCAGTTAGCCATTAGCTGAGTAGCTTCTAGCTTTTTTCTAGCTTGGATGAGCAGCACTGGTTCACTGATCCATGGATCAGTGAACCAGTGGTTGTAGTTGTGGTTGTGTGGTTGTGTATCTGGCGTCACTCCGGCCAATCTCCGGCCAATCTTGCTTGGATGCCACAACAAATCGCCAGACCCACCAGTTGCCGTGAACCGGGGCTGCTGACCAAGCCAAGCCGCCGAGCCATGGGATCTCAAAGTGCAGTGTCTTGCTCCATGGGACTCTGCTGTTTCCCCGTGGCAGGCCAGAGAATGCACTGTCATGTAGCGGCTCCCCCACGTTGCCCACGGCGGTGGAGCAGATTCGAGTGGAGCCCCGGAGGATGGTGGGGGAGCTCAAGGGAGCAGCCCTGGGCTGCAGTATAGGCAGTTGCCGTAACCGGCACACTGGCGTCCGCTGTGGAATCACGGCGAAACCACTGAAAGACGGGCCGGAGCAACACGAGGCATATTGTGGACTGTGGACCGGTGAAACATGTGGTAACAGGGATGGTTATTACGGTGACTAAGATCTGAAGAAAATAACAATATAAGCTGCGCTTGGTTTGAGCTTCCTGGTACCAGTGTTAGCCTGGGGGCTAATCCAGCTACATGAAAGACAGCTAGGCGGGCCAATAATAGAGCAGTGGGCAGGTCTCAAGGATGGCGGTGGACTGGCTTTTACTAGATATGACGTATGAGAATCCCACAAAAAGTCAAAAAACATTTCTGGTGTTTCTGGGAGAGAAAAATGAGATAAAGACTGTGTGGGGTTTTTTTTTAAGAGAACTGACTGTTTTGAAAATTGTGGGATAATTAGGTGACCAGTAGACTCATTTCAGACAGTTAAAACCTACAAACACACCATTTTCCAGTCAATGACCCCTTCCAGCGGCAGCGGCTCAGGAGGTAAAGCAGGTCGTCTAATAACTGGATGGTTGGTGGTTCAAATCCCGCTCTCCCCAGATATCCTGCCGTTGTGTCCCTGGGCAAGAGACTTCACCCGCATTGCCTCCAGTGCCCATAACACTGGGTATGAATGTGTAAAAATGTTTAAATGTTCGGTGGTGGCTGGAGAGGCTGTTGGTGCAGATTGGCAGCCACGTTTCCGTCAGCTTGCCCCAGGGCAGCTGTGGCTACAGTAGTAGCTTGCCACTACCATTGTCTGTCTGGAGTGAATGAATAATGTATCTACTTGTAAAGCGTCTTTGAGTGTCTATGATAAAGCGCTATATAAATCTGATGCATTATTATTATGATTAAATTAATACTGGAGTAGTGGCCGAGTGGTAGAGCATTGTTTTATAATCTGTTAATCATACATTTTTAATATGTGATTTTATAAATTATTTTATCAAAACAAGTGTAAGGTATTTTATTGAATTAGTTCTTAATTGAATACACAGAAAATGCAGTAATAAAAGTCCATGTTTTCATTTTACAACTCTCCTGAGTGTACACAAAGTGCAAAGACCCTTGGTTACACAAGTATAATGTCCATCCATCCAGCTTCTAGCGCTTAATCCTTTCTGGGTCGTGCTGGATCCTGTTCCAGCATCTTTGGGCAAGAGGCAGGGTACACCCTGGACAGATCGCCAGTCCATCGCAGGGCCAACACAGAGAGAGAGACAACCATTCAATCCCCAGTTGATGCCAATTAACCTAACCGGCATGTCTTTGGCCTGTGGGAGGAAACCGGAGTCCCCAAAGAAAACCCACACAGACACGGGGAGAACATGCAAACGCCACACAGAAGGGTCACCGATGGTCTGGGAGTGGAACTGATCCCGTGACCTTCTTGCTGTGCTGACACAGTACTAACCACGGTGCCACTGTGCCGCCCACAAGTATAATGTATTACGTTATTTTTTGGGGGGGACAAAATTCGTTATACTGTCTTTTTGGCCAAGGAAGAATTTTAGGGGCTCCAAGAGCACATTTCTGTGTGATGCAGCTCCAAAATTTACACGCATTTAATACAAATTCAAGTATTTACAGCAACTACGTATGCATGGTCTTGCCTTTATTTGTAAATGAAGTCCATTCGCCTATCATTCTGGTTAAAAATATCTGATTTTGTTATAAAAGTCCTCCAAATAATCTTTTAGTTTTAAAAAAAATTATGTGCTCAAGGTGTTCAAGCACACACCCTCATTGCGGCAATGATACTGGATGATTCACCTTGTGATTTCAGCTGCAGTTCTATGTCAAATTAGGAAGACTTAATTTAATATGTTACACACACATGTGAAGCACATTATCTATACTATGGAAAGTGAGGACACCCAATAAGTGCCTACAAACATTACAGTGGAGACATACAGAGAAATGGCAATGGGAACATGTATAGTGAGACGCGTTCAGTCCAGTTTGAGGATTGTGCAATCCATTTGAGGCTCCATTTGCCACTGATTCACCTTGCTACTCTCAGTTGAATTTGAACAAGAAATATGCAGATTCAGTGATTTTAAATATTAATGAAATGATTAGAATCATTCAGAAATTACATTTAGACCTCCAAGACAGATCAAAGGATTCATCTATCATTATTTCTTCTTTTTTTTGATGATAGTTCCAGCTCTGCCTCGCTTGCTTTCCCTGACTGCACGTCACTGATATAACTTCACTAACTTTACATGGTGGTCAATGCTTTTGACAACATATTATGGAATGGTGTTTTTAAACACGATATATTTCACTTTCATAAACTGGATGAAGGAGTAAATTTGAGGGTGAGTTAAACTTGGATCCTCACTACATATCCACCTTATTCCTGAGGGTGCTGCTGTAGAAATGATTATTTGTGCAACTTCCGCTTTTGGCCGGAAATAGTGTTAAGTCAGTCAGAAATAGTGGAGTAGCTTTTAAAATTTAAAATAGTGTTTTTTTTTATTCAAATTCATTTTAATGTATAGTCCACATACTGTATATGTTTTGCAGTCAAGTGGCAGCTAATTTCCACGCTTGTCGTTTTTGTATTTTTGAATGTTTTTGCGTAGTTCTGGTACTTGTTGCTGCTCGTGGTTGTGCCATAGACTGGATAAATGGGGGATCCTGACAAAAAAGCACAGCCAAATCTGTGGCTTCAACAGCAATGTGTAGATCATGCACCGAAAATGAGCAAGGACTGTTTGATCGCAGTGATCGGTGGTACAGACACTGCACAGACACAAGAGCACCAGCTACATTTTCACTTGTATGAATGTCACAGATTGCACAGATATTTTACTTCATGCAAGGCTGCACGAAGTAAAAATAATAAATACATAAATAAATAAAAATAGTTATCAGTTTGCTTCTCAAGGCTTAATGATTGAGGAAAGATATGAAATAGTTTTTTGTTGCACTCGTTGCACTGCTCAATTTTGCAGTACAATGGTGTGGACTTGATATTAGCTGCTTCGGCATGCATTAATTATTTTTTAAATTATCATAAAATATAGATCAATAAAATTTTCAACAACTGGCCTGTACATGTTAAGTTAAATAACAAGCATTCACGGCATGACAGCAGCATGAGCATTTTAATGTCATGGTAAAATGGACAGCTACCACCACATCCGAACACAGTGTTGTGGTTCTTTATGGCTCTGACTAGATTCTACGTCTGCTGTAAGATAAATTAAGATTATGTCCAACATCTTTTAACAAAATGTGACCAACTTTATTGTGGTGGAGATATTGATAGTCATGTGAAAAAATTAGGACAACCCATTAAATATTCAGCTCTTTATTAAGAAATGTTCACATATCTATGTCTAACCTTGTTTTTGTTTTTATTTGCATTTTTTAACATTTATTTTAAGCATTTTAAGTGGGAATGAATGTTGGGGAGTCCTAAAAAAGATGGGGGGGGGGGGGTGTCCTAATTTATTCCTCACTATTTTTTTAGAATTACATTTTACATAAAATTTGGGGAAAAAAAGTCTTTAATTCATTTTAATTGTTTAGTTGTATTACATGAATCTCCCAGTATTTTTAACGTTGATATTAAATATCCATATGTCCACATATGTTAAAAAATTCATAGGCTTATACAGGGTGTCCTAATTTTTTTACATGACTGTATATCTCAGAGCTTTTATTCGTTTGCAACGTTAGTATCGTAGCAGCGGTGCTAACTAACGGAGCTACTGTCTGCCAGGCCACTTTTTAAAGTCATCTTCCCCCCCCTCCGATAGTCGTGGGAAGTGGTATGATTATATTACTGTTTCTGAGGTGTAAAAGATCATGTTCCCACATTTCTGATGCTGAAGTCATTGCTTTTTAGCAAGGAAAAGCATCCCATTTCAATGGAAAATCCAAGTTCTAAACTAGTACCAGAAGTTGCGCGCATAATTCATGCAAGGCACCATGGGGGCCAGGAATAAGGTGGATATTGTGGCAATATTAGACTACACTTTGACCTGTTTAAAACTGGATCTTCTATTGAGTTTGTGACGCAGAAGAGCTCCATGCAGTGCACTTATTCTTCGGTCACCAACTTAGGGTTACATAAGCCAAATATATGAGGAGTGTTTGCATGTGTGCATACGTATGTGCGCGTGCAGGGATGGTGATGGAGAGTGGGGGGGGGGGGGGTGCAGCCTGAGGCCGAGCAGCTGTGAGCAGATGTCAGCGTAAGTGAGCAAGGGACTTGGGAGAGAGAGAGAACCATGGCTGGGCCAACCCTCTAATTTACGCATGAGTGGTGCTGCACCACCGATATTTACATTTAAATTGATGTTTCAGATACTTAATTAAAGACGAGGACTGGGCTCTTCTGGTCGGCGGCAACCTCTTCCTCATCTTCCTCCTCCTCGGCAGAGTGCACAGACTGCTCACTGGAACCCACAGCACTTCCCTGAGCCCTGTCAACAATATTTCACTGGGGGCCAGTTAGTGACAATGCATCCTGTTTTTTTTTTTTTTTTTCCCCTTTTGCTTCTATGGTAATTTTCTGGGTGCATTATTGAATACACAATGCCCCCTGGTGGTTTGTGATCCCCAAGTCCAATGCAAATATAATGCAACACCTCCTTTTGTTGGTTTGTGCATAATGACAGCAGTTGGTCACACTGAAGCGAATGGAGTGTGTAGATGTTAGTCCTGCTGCCAAACCATGAAGCTCATGTCGGTGAGCGGCACAGCTTGATGAACATCAGTACAGTCAGGGGTTTATCAGAACAACGCGTTAACCTTGGCATGCACACAATTATGCAAACATTATTCTGACAAATACTACAGAGTATTAGACATTAAAGACCAGGAAAATGGGGACTGTTAAATGTGGGAAGGGTTTTTCAGATTGGCCCTTTTTTATCTAAATACATTTTGTTAGTTTTTGTTTTTGTTTTTGTTTTTGTTTTTTTTCCATTTATATCCATTTAGACTTTAGCAAAGATCATACTACAGTGTTACAATTATATTACGTTTATAATGGACACATTATTCAATAGGCAAAAGTGGGCGTGTGCCCAGCCAAGTACCTCAAACCCAGTGGGGACCCTTTGCTCAGCCTTATTGTTGATGTCATTATTTTTATCTGCTTATATTATGATTAAACTATTGAAGGAAAACATTTTTGAATATGTAGAATGAAAAAAGAGGGATTTTCATATTTCAAAACTAAATGAAATTAGTCACCACATAATTTAGTTATAGAGGACATATACTGCACTTTCCCCACATTTTTACAGCTTCCACAGGCGTTAGTGAAATGTTTGGGACATATTTTGGGCAAATTTTCTATAAAGGGATTATTGACTGAAAACTGGTGTGTTTGTAAGTTTGAAATGAGCCTAATGGTCACTTTATTATCCAGAAATTTTCAAAACAGTCAAATCTCTTTTTAAAAAAAAAAAAAGTACAGCCTTTATCTCATTTTTCTCTCCCAGAAACAATAGAAACATTGTTGACTTTTTGTAGAATTCTTATACATTATATCTAGAAAAAGCCACTGTCCTTGACACCAGCCCACTGCTCTGTTATTGGCCCACCTAGCTGTCTGTCATTTAGACGGAAGTGGCGCTAAAGGTAGCCTATTAGCCCCTGAGCTATTAGCCCCCAAGCTAACACTGGTAACAGGAAGCTCAAACCAAGCACAGCTTATATTATTATTTTCTTCAGATCTTAGTCACCCTAATAACCATTCATGTTACCACCTGGTTCACTAGTCCGCGGGCCACAATGTGCCTCGCATAGCTCAGACCAAAAGATGCAGGCGCATGCACAAAGAACACATGCACCAAAAAAATTTAAAAAACAAATTTGTGTCATTAATTAAAAAAATTAAAGAAAATGTGAACAAAATATGTCTCGAGCACTTCACTAACACATGAGTCAGCTGTTAAAATGTGGAAAAAGTGCAGTCATTTACCCCTTTAATTAGTTATTGCAACATCATTGTGAATCATCTTTTGCAGCTTTCCTCAGAACAGTTAATTTAAATGATGTCTCTGTATTTTTTATTTATCTATCAACCTGTCCTGTCCAGCAGCTTGGCAAGCAGAACAAATATCTGCTTGCATTGTTGTGCCAAACACATTTATTTTGCCAAAAGGAGCTCTGCTCATATTTAATATACAGTGGATATAAAAAGTCTACACACCCCTGTTCAAATGCCAGGTTTTTGTGATGTAAAAAAAAAAAATAAGACCAAGATCAATCATTGCAAAACTTTTTCCACCATTAATGTGACCTATAACCTGTACAACTCAACTGAAAAACAAACTGAAATCTTTTAAGGGGAAAAAATAAAAAACTTCTCTCCGTGTCTGCGTGGGTTTACTCCAGGATTTCTCCGGTTTCCTCCCACATGCCAAAAACATGCAAGTTAGGTTAACTGGCATCAACCTGGGGATTCGAAATTGTCCTTAGGTATGACTGTGAGAGTGAATGGTTGTCTGTCTTTCTGTGTTAGCCCTGCAATGGACTGGCGATCTGTCCAGGGTGGACCCTGCCTCTCGCCCAAATATGCTAGGATAGGCTCCAGCCCCCCCCGCGACCCGAAAAGGATTAAGCGGAAGAAGATGGATGGATGGACAATAACCTGTTTGCATAAATATTCATACCCTTAAACTAATACTTTGTTGCAGCACCTTTGGCTTTTATTACAGCACTCTGTCACGATCTGAGCGCGGGGGAATTCCACCTAGCTCAGTCTTTTTACCTTCTTTCATATTTGTACTGTGTTGTCATTTTGAGTTGCAATTCCTTTTATTTTATCCTTGGTTTATTTGTCACATATTCTGTATTGTTTCTTAATATGATTTATTTTCCTGTTTATGTTCATTATAGTTTGTTATTCACATTTTTGAGGTTACTTGTCTTTATTTTGCCATCTCTTTATATTTTTATTCTGCTGTGTTCTCCCTCTGGGTTGACAGCATTCAGTGACATTTCTGGGTTGTTGCTTCGCGTAGACAGGGTCCCTGTCAGCTGTCAGCCTGCTCTCTCCCCTCTCATTACTCTCAGCTGGTCTAACTTGTATCTTTGTTTTATCCTGCCCGCTCTGGTGACCCACACCTGCTATCACTTGTTTCATTTGTTTCTAGCCTTATTTAAGGGCTGTTATTTTCAGAGGAACACCTCTACCTCTCAGGCAGCAGTTTCTTCCTCGCCAAGGCAGTAGACTCCCACAGTAGTGCCGTCTTTTTGCTTTTCCTCTCCGGCTGTTCCGTCAGCTTCCTCTCTCTCCGCAGTTGCTGTATCCCGCTTCTCCTCGACACTCCCTCCCGCTGCTGAGGGATCAGCCGTTTCCTTCCCAGCTCTGCCCGTCACCGTGTCTGCAGGGGCGGCTCCTCCACGTTCCACTGAGGGGCCCACAACCACTGAAGTCACGGAGATGGCTGATTTCCATCTAGCTGGATCAGAAGACATCGCTTCCCAGGAACCCAGGTAAGTGGTTTTTTTTTTTCACTCTGACTCACCTAAACATGAATTAAGATAAGATAAGATAAGATAAGATAAGCCTTTATTAGTCCCACAACGGGGAAATTCCAGGATTGCAACAGCACAGGGATAGCAACACTCAGAGCAACAATCAGAAGGCAAGAAAAAAAACAAGCAAGCAAGAGCAGCTAATATACATATGTACATATTACTATAAAATATATATATATACACACACACACAGACACACAGTGCAGAGCATTGTAGCTGGATGGAATAAATATATGAATATATGAACACACAGTGCAGAGCATTGTAGCTAGATGGAATAAATATGTAAATATATAAACACCCACAGTACGGAGCATTGCAGCTAGGTGGAATAAATGTGCAAGTATATAAACACCCACAGTACAGTATTATCTTGCTTGATTCCCGGTGGTGAGGCTCAGACTATGCAGTCCTCTGAGTCCTCATGGCCTGCTGCAACTTTAGACTGTTTACCTGCTCGCTCCGTGTCTCCTCCTTTCCCCCTTGAGTGTCCGCCAGCCCCAGGAATGAGCCACTGGGTTATGGAGGAGCCTGCAGCCCTAGAAGACCTGGTCCCAGCCTCGCAGCCATGGTTTGGATGGAGAGAGAGCGCTGCGAATGAGCTGAAGCCTGTGCCAATGATGGAGCATCCCCTGGCCTCGGCTGAACAGGATCCAGCACAAGCAGGAAGCTGACTTCCTGTGTCCACGTCGGGTGAGCCACCGTCGTGGGTGACATCACTGGGGGGTCCTGGGAATGGATCCACAACTATGCATGCTGCTGGGGCCACAAGAGTCTGAGCTGGACCTCCAGAGGGCCGGGCTCGAGACCTCATCGTCTGGATCGACGAAGTCCTGGACGGCGGTAGAGCTTGAGCTCAGGCAAGTGTTCTCCTTGGTTTCTGTTGTTTCTATATCAGAGAGATCTTGTCTGGTGCTTCGTGGGGAGAGCCAGGTACAGTCGTCAGATGCACTTGAGCTCACCTCACCGGGCTCCACTGCCACCGGTGACCCTGACCCTGTTTCTCTGCATCTCCCATCTGAGCTTTTTCCCAGGGTCACTGAGGATCGTCCAGCTTTTCCAGAAGTCTCTATGGGTCCAGCCTTGCCACCCGAGATCACGGTGGGTCCAGCTCCTCCAGTCGAGGTCGTCACAGGTGCTCTGTCCCAGCCCAGGACCTCCATGGGTGCTGCTCCTTCTTCAGTTGAGGTCTTTGTAGGTGCTCTGTCCTAGCCCGGGACCTCCGTGGGTGCAGCTTTGGCCAAGTTTGGGTCCTCCGTGGGTGCTGCTTCCCTTCCTGCTGAGGTCATTGTGGGTGCTCTGTCCCAGCCCGGGGCCTCTGAGGGTGTAGCTCTGTCCCAGTCCGGGTCCGCCGAGGGTGCAGCTCTGGCCAAGTCTGGGTCCACCAAGGGTGCAGCTCTGGCCCAGTCCGGGTTATTTTCATTTCTTGTTGCCGGAGTGTTGAAGTTTCTTCCCCCTCATCCTCACCTGAACCCTGCCCTTGTTCTGGTGAGCTTATTCATAAGTTTGTTTGTCTGTTTGTTTGTTTGACTGTTTGGATTTTTGTGTTGATGCACTTTGTGTTCTTGTTTCTTCATAAATTTCGCAAACTAGCAGTTCAGCATCTGGGTCTTTCTCTCTGCCCTGAGGGGCAATTCATGACACACTCAGTCTTTTTGGGTAGGAGTCTATCAGTGTGGCACATCTTGATGTGGCAATATTTGCCAATTCTTCTTTGCAAAAACACTCCAAATATGTCAGATTGCAAGGGCATCTCCTGTGTACAGCCCTTCTCAGATCATCCCACAGATGTTCGATCAGATTCAGGTCTGGACTCTGGCTGCGCCATTCCAAAACCTTAACCTTGTTCCGGGGAAACCATTCTCTTGTTAATTTGGATGTGTGCTTTGGGTCATTGCCGTGCTGAAAGATGAAGTTCCTCTTCATCTTTAGCTTTCTAGCAGAAGCCTAAAGGTTTTGTGCCAACACTGGTTGATAGTTGGAACTGTTCATTATTCCCTCCACCTTGACTAAGGCCCCAGTTCCAGCTGAAGAAAAATAGCCCCAAAGCATGATGGTGCCACCACCATGCTTTACTGTAGGTATGGTGTTCTTTTGGTGATGAGCAGTGTTGTGTTTGCGCCAAATATACCTTTTGAAATTATGGCCAAAAAGTTCAACCTTGGTTTCATTGGACCATAACACATTTTTCCACATGTGTTTGGGAGATTCCAAATGTGTTTTTGCAAAATGTAGTCGGGTTTGAATGTTTTTCTTCTTAATAGAAGACCCAGACATTAGCCCTCTTGTGGCCACTTGATGGTCCCCCTATGGGTTTTCTAGCCAAAAAGGCCAAATGGCCCCTCTCTGGGACTTCTAGTGTTAAGTAAAGGCTTTTGTCTTGCCACCCTAGACGGGAGATTGTTGTCACATGTACTAAACAGCCAGCACTTACCAGAAATTCCTGCAGCTCCTTCAATGTTGCTTTTGGCCTCTTGGCAGCCTCCCTGACCAGTTTTCTTCTTGTCTTTTCATCAATTTTGGAGGGACGTCCAGTTCTTGTTAATGTCACTGTTGTGCCATATTTTCTCCACTTGATGATGACTGTCTTCACTGTGTTCCACAGTATATTTAATGCCTTGGAAATTCTTTTGTACCCTTCTCCTGACTGATACCTTTGAACAATGAGATCCCTCTGATGCTTTGGAAGCTCTCTGCGGACCATGGCTTGTGCTGTAAGATGTGACTACAAAAATGTCAGGAAAAGCCTACTAGAACAGCTGAACTTTATTTGGGGTTAATCAGAGGCACTTTAAATGGTGGCAGGTATGTGCTGATTCCCATTTAACATGAGTTTGAATGTGATTGGTTAATTCTGAACACAGCCACATCCCCAGTTATAACAGGGTGTGCATATGTATGCAAACAGGTTATTGTAAGTTTTTGTATTTTTTAATTTCCCCTTAAAAAATTAAGATTGTTTTTCAATAGGGTTGTACAGGTTATAGGTCACATTAAAGGTAAAAAAAAAAAAGTTTTGAAATGATTTATCTTGGTCTCATTTTTTTACATCATAAAAACCTGGCATTTGAAAAGGGGTGTATGTGGAGGTAAAAGATCAGGCGAGATGCAACGAGCTGGAAGGTTGCAGAGTTTTATTTCCTCCAACATAATGAGACACACATTGTAGCTCTGTGCACTACTGTGCTGCTGAGGCGTGTATAGCAAGCTCTTTTATACATGATATACAAACAGAGAGAGAATGCATGGCACATTAGCATAGTGATATACATATCAGTCAATACATATCATTAGCGTGACCAACTGGCGCCCGGATGTCTTCTCCCTCATCCGGGGATGTATAAACAACAGTCCATTGTTCTGGTTGCCCCCAGGGGCTCTCTGTCCGTATGTGAATTGTCATCTGTATGTAAATGGTCCTCTGCTTCCTCCAGACCTGCTGAGGGTGAGGATTGTCCGTGTAGAGTGTGGTGGGTCACCACAGGGCTCCCCCCAGAACACTCAGAAGGGGCTGTGACCACCTCACCCCCACCCCCGGCCGTTTGGGCTCCAGCTCCGGTAGAACTGTCCTGCTGTAGAGGAGTGTCGGAGGGCATGTCAGTCCATGGGGGGGATGGGGGAGGGGTGGAAAAGACAGTGTGCACCGCTCCGAGTTCCAGCATGTTGAACGGCCGTGGATCGTGGGCACATGGGGCCAGTGCACGTCGTGCGTAATGGAACCAACCAGCGATCGGCCGGTTTTAGGGAGTGAGGTGCAGGAAGAGCACTGTGGAGGAGGAGGGGGAGGGGGGTGGGAGTAAGTGAGTGCCGGCCCGGGACGTCAAAGGTGTCTGGGCAGAGCAAAAGCTGCATGTGGATCAGCGATGGTGAGGGACTTTCCTGGTCAACCTGGCAGTGATCCATAGCGGCTGTGAAAAAATTAAGTCTCTGACACCTCTCGCGGCTCGGTCCAGCGAGGATGTGGGGAAGGCGAACGGCCAAATTCCCCGAGGATGCGTAGCGGCTGTGAAACAACTGCAGCTGTGTGAGGGACTTGGTGGTTTGGCTTTTAGGTGCGGAAGCAGCCCTAAAGCCATCGGGGACAGCAATCAGCTAAATTCCCCTTGTGCGCCGTGGCTGAGAAACCCATACAAAGTCCTGTGTGCGGGCTGCGTGTCTGCTTCAGGTGCGTGAGCAACCCTGAAGGTTCTGAGGATGGCGGTCGGCCGTATTTCTCGGGCATGTGCAGCGGCGGAGGATGATGTATCAGTCTGTGGAGCCGGTTTGTCCCTGTGCGTGGCGCGCGCTTGGCTCAGTAACCACATAGCTGGAAGTTGCACTGTTCTCGTAATCCTGCGGTGTGCGTGCGGGGCTTCTGTGCGCAGGAGGTCCGCTGTCCGGAGTAAGTCAGGGTCAGGGAGCTTGGTGGAAATCAACGCAGACGGCGCTGATGATTTCCCCGTTCAGGCTGCTTCCTTCGGTTCGCTCGTGTTGCCGTTCATGGTGCGTGTTGGTCCCAGTGCTGCCCGCTCCGGAGAGCGCGCTCCGGTGTGGATGAAGAGGATGTCGGCATCACCATGACACGTCTAGGGTCACCAGTGTGGAGGTATAAGATCAGGCGAGATGCAACGAGCTGGAAGGTTGCAGAGTTTTATTTCCTCCAACATAATGAGACACACATTGTAACTCTGTGTGCTACTGTGCTGCTGAGGCGTGTATAGCAAGCTCTTTTATACATGTTATACAAACAGAGAGAGAATGCATGGCACATTAGCATAGTGATATACATATCAGTCAATACATATCATTAGCTTGACCAACTGGCGCCCAGATGTCTTCTCCCTCATCTGGGGATGTATAAACAACAGTCCATTGTTCTGGTTGCCCCCAGGGGCTCTCTGTCCGTATGTGAATTGTCCTCTGTATGTAAATGGTCATCTGCTTCCTCCAGACCTGCTGAGTGTGAGGAATGTCCGTGTAGAGTGTGGTGGGTCACCACATGTGCAGACTTTTTATATCCACTGTATGCTGTATATAATTTATAGACTTCACTTGCTGTATAATAACTTTATGCTTTGGTTACTTATGCTGGACCTGACAAGGGGGAATGTGGGAGGGAACTGAAGGGATATGAAGGATTCAGACAGAGTGGGGGGTGGGGAGGGAGAGAGTAAGAAAGATAAACAGAGGGACAGAACACACAAGAAGCAACCACTGCTTCTCAGAGGACATCAACATGAGCCTGATATCTGCACACGTATCAAGAAATGGGGGTAGGAAGCGCAGCAATGTCCACCCAAGTACTGCAGGCAGGAAAGAGAGTGCCTTCATCACCCAGGCAATCCGCAGCCCCCACAGAGCAGGAATGCACTGAGGCCACCCAGTCCCAAGACCGCCAAGCACCTGCCCCAGGAAGAAGGGCGAAAGGAAGGGACCCATGCAGAGCTCCCAAAGCCATGGGTCAATGGCCCCAGGAGATCCTGAGCAGCAAGCCCTGGCCCACAACCTGCCACCCTAGCACAGGCAGAACTCAGCACCAAAGCCCCGCGACACCCCACAAGGGTGTGTGGTGTCAGTAGTCAATAGGATATGACTGGTCCCTGGAGTACAATAAGAACAGAAACATTCATGAATGAGTGGCTAAACTGTTCACTTCAGCCAGCCACCATTGCATCTTAATTAGAGAAAATAAAGTATAACTAAGCTAACATCTAAGAACAACATACAGCAAGGAAAAGAAGTACTGAACACATCAACATTTTTCTCAATAAACATATTTCTGATAGAGCCATTGACCTGAGATTTTCACCAAATATCAGTAACAACCCAAGTAATTCATAAATATAAAGACATGAAGGCAACTGTGTTCACAAAACAAGCAACACTACCGTTCAAAAGTTTGGGGTCACCCAGACAATTATTTTGTGTTTTCCATGAAAAGTCACACTTATTTACCACCATGAGTTGTAAAATGAATAGAAAATATAGTCAAGACATTGACAAGGTTAGAAATAATGATTTGTATTTGAAATAATAATTTTTTCCTTCAAACTTTGCTTTCATCAAAGAGTCCTCCATTTGCAGCAATTACAGCATTGCAGACCTAACATGATTACACAAGGGTTTTCTAATCATCCATTAGCCTTCTGAGGCAATGAGCAAACACATTGTACCATTAGAACACTGGAGTGATAGTTGCTGGAAATGGGCCTCTATACACCTATGTAGATATTGCACCAAAAACCAGACATTTGCAGCTTGAATAGTTATTTACCACATTAGCAATGTATAGAGTGTATTTCTGATTAGTTTAAAGTTATCTTCATTGGAAAAAAAAGTGCTTTCCTTTCAAAAATAAGGAAATTTCTAAGTGACCCCAAACTTTTGAACGGTAGTGTATATTTAATCAATTGGAATGACCCAGGGAATAAGTATTGAACACACTTGGTTATATGTATTTTAGAAAAGCCTTTGTTGGTAATAACAGCTTCCAGACGCTTCCTGTATGGAGAAACTAGGTGCAGGCATTCCTCAGGAGTGATCTTAGCCGATTCTTCCACACAAACTGTCTTCAAATCTTGAAGGTTCTGTGGGTGTCTTCTATGAACTCTGATCGTCAGTTCGTTCCATAGATTATCAATTGGATTCAGGTCAGGTGACTGAGCCATTCAAGCAGCTTTATTTTCCTTCTCGGGAGCCAGTTGAGAGTTTCCTTGGCTGTGTGTTTGGGATCACTGTCTTGCTGAAATGTCCACCCTCATTTCATCTTCAGCATCTTGGCAGATGGCAACAGTTTCTTATCAAGAATATCTCTGTACATTTGTCCATTCATCTTTCCTTCAGTTATATGAAGTCTGCCTGTACCATGTGCTGAAAAACAACCCCACACCAAGATAGGGTGTGCAGTGCCATTTCTCCAACAAACATGCTGTGCGTTGTGGCATCCAAAAAGTTCAATTTTGCTCTCATCTGACCAAACTATATTCTCCCAGTATTTTACTGGCTTGCCCAAATGTTTTGCAGCAAACTCTGAACAAGCTTTAACATGCTTTTTTTTCAGCAATGACATCTTGTGAGGTGAGCGGGCATAGAGCCCATGTCGGTTGAGTGCATTATTTATTGTTTTCTTTGAAACAGCAGTACCTGCTAACTCTGAGTCTTTCTGGATCTCTCCAAGAGTGGTCTTTGGCTCTTGGACAACTCTTCTGATCATTCTTTTGACTTCTCTGTCAGAAATTTTGCGAGGATCTCCTAGTTGTGGCCAGTTTATGGTAAAATGATGTTCTTTCCACTTCCAAATGATGGCTCCAACAGTGCTCACTGGAACATTCAGCAGTTTAGAAATTCACTTGTAACCAGTGCCATCATTATGTTTTGTAACAATAAGATTGTGAAGGTCTTGGGAGAGCTCTTTGCTTCTACTTTCTACCTTCTGTGCCTTTTTGCACCTCTTTTCCTTCATGTGTCAATACTTATTCCTTGTGTCATTCCATTTTATTAAATATAACTTGTTTTGTGAACACAGTTGCTTTCATTTCTTTGCATGTATGGATTACTTGGGTTGTTACTGATATCTGGTGAAAATCTCAGGTCAATGGCTACATCAAAAATATGTTTAATGAGGAAAATGTTGACGTGTTCAACCCTTATTTTCCCCTCTGTATATGGTCAAGGGTTGGTAGATGAACAAGGATTCCAGTGGGGGGAGGAGGGTCAATAAAATTTATAGAAAACAGCAATAAAAATCAGCCAGATTGACAGTTAAGCTTTTGTCAGGCAGCTAAAGGTTTGTCAGCCTCTCCCCGCTGAGGTAAGCCCTAATGTGATTAGACAGAACAAGTCTGAATGGCCTAGCCAAGCTAATGCTAACGGTTTGATGTAGCATCACGGCAAAAATATAACAAAATTAGCCTGAATGACAGAAGCTATATTTTTGACTGTGGATTAGTGAACAAAGTGCAATCAGGGATGTCTATTAGGGTGACTGAAATTACAGGAAAGTAACAATATAAATAATGCATGGTAAGCTAACTCAAGCCTGGGTTTAACTTTTCTTGATGTACAAGAGTTAAAACAACTCATCAGAGACAGACTGGTTATTAATGCTGTGCATTTTTTTAAGAGAAACAAGTGTATTGATGTTTTTTTTTAAAATAATCACATGACCAACAGACACATTTCAGAAGGTTAAAACCTACAAAAACACCTTTTTTCAGTGATTGACCCTTTAAGTAAGCATGTAGGTCAAATGTCAATTCAAAATGCAGTAATCAGCATTGAGAAAAGAGCATTTACATAGTAGGAAAAGCATAAATTTGAAGATGACTGACGGTTTCAGTCAATACCTTCTATTTCACATATTCTAAGTAACCCCAAGCAGAAAGCGTTTCTCCTGGTAGTGGTGATGGTAGTACTGCTGTTACCACTGTCAGCTCAGGCTAAGCGTGCTATTCACTGCCTCTGGTGGTAAAAATCACTAAAAGCAGAGTACAATCTGTACAGTTAATGCTTCCTAATATGTACATTGTGCTATAAATGTATGTGATGTTGCCAGTCAGCACCTGCAGGGTTAATGGTCTATGTTAAAGATGAACTAATGAAAAAGAAAGCACAGACATGCCTAAATTGTCACTTTTGGCTCTTTAAACTAGAACTGTTCAGGCTTTGATGATGCAATCAGTGACTTTTCTTCAAAGAAAGCCAGAGTTGCAGGTAGGATTTCAACCTTTCATTCATCTTTTACTGCTTAATCCTTTTCGGGTCACAGGGGGACTGGAGCCTATTCCAACGTCTTGGGGCGAGAGGGAGGGTAGACTCTGGACAAATTGCCAGGCCATCGCAGGGCCAACACAGAGAGCCAGACAACCATTCACTCTCACACCTAAGGACTATTTAGAATCCCCAGTTGATGCCAATTAACTTATTGTGCATGTTTTTGGCCTGTGGGGGGAGACCAGAATACCTGAAGAAAACCCACGCCGACATGGGGAGAACATGCAAACTCCACACAGTGGAATCAAACCCAAGACCTTCTTGCTGTGTTGCCACAGTGCTAACCACTGCACCACCGAGCTGCCCAGGATTTTAACCTCTTCTCTTTTATTACCTCTGTCAAGGAGGTAATGTTTTCATGTTGATTTGTCTGTCTGATTTTAGCAGGATTATGATACATGTCCACCAAGGTGGAAAGTTCCCGCATCAGTAATCCCTTGGGAGTGTGAATGGGGTTTAACCAGGCAAGAGTCTTGCTAGTAAATACTTCGGACTCACAAACTCCACAGCGAGTATTATTGCCTGTTCAGAGAACTTTGGCCGGTGTTCAAGCAGTATTTTCAGGACCTAAAGTGCAGTTTCATGAGCTTCTTCTGTCCTCTCCTACCTACACGGCCTGCACTTCATTGGTCGATGTGACCCCTGATAGGAGGGCTGTTCTAGTCTGTTTCCGATGCGTTGAAACATTAAACTTTCGCCTCTATCTTCAAAAGTAAACAGTGAAACATGTTTCTGAAAGTTATCAAGGTGAGCAATAAATTTGTAGTTGCTGAATATGTGTTTACTTTTTACTAACAACTACTTTAAAAGTTCAGCACAAGTTCCAGGAAGTGATCGTCCACTCCTCATTTGCACAAATAGGACTGGAGTGGGGATTCATGGAAATAAGGAGCGGCCACCTCCACATGATGGCTCGAGATTCTTGAAATGATGCTACCAGAATACATGCAGGGCAAGCTACATAGAAAATTAATTTGAAGCATGAAAATAGACACGTAGGAAAACACATTGTTTTACGCAAAACACTTCTTCTTTCAGCTGCTCCCTATAGGGGTCACCACAGTGGATTATAAGATAAGATAAGCCTTTATTAGTCCCACAATGGGGAAATTCCAGGATTGCAACAGCACAGGGATAGCAACACTCAGAGCAACAATCAGAAGGCAAGAAAAAAAAAAGCAAGCAAGCAAGAGCAGCTAATATACATATGTACATATTACTATAAATATATATATATATACACACAGACACACAGTGTAGAGCATTGTAGCTGGATGGGATAAATATATGAGTATATAAACACACAGTACGGAGCATTGCAGCTAGATGGAATACATATGTAAATATATAAACACACAGTGCGGAGCAATGTAGCTAGATGGAATAATATGTAGATATATAAACACACAGTACGGAGCATTGCAGCTAGGTGGAAAAAATATGTAAATATATAAACACACAGTGCGGAACATAGTAGCTAGATGGAATAATATGTAGATATATAAACACAGTGCGGAGCATTGTAGCTAGATGGAATGAATATATAGATATATAAATATAAACATAAACACACCCAGTGCGGAGCATTGAAGCTAGATGGAATAATATGTAGATATATAAACACCCAGTGCGGAGCATTGTAGCTAGATGGAATAAATATGTAAATATATAAACACCCACAGTGCAGAGCATTGTTGCTAGATGGGATGAAACAGCACAACCGTCTACTTAGTTATCCTACATGGTATGATTATGTGCCCATACATATTCTCACCCTCCGTAGCTACCGGTATTTTCCTAGTTGTATACCGGAGGGGACCATTGTGTACGTCTATTGCATCTTTTGCATTCAAAAAACTATTAGGTTGTTACGTCTTTTTGCTATCTCTGCGAGCAGCCCTGCTTAGGTTGTACAGTCTGACAGCCGTTGGTAGGAAGGACCTGCGAAACCTCTCGGTTGTGCACCTGGGATGATGTAGTCTGCTTCTAAATGAGCTCCTCAGTGCATTCAGTATGTCCTGCATAGGGTGGAACTCGGACTCCAGCAGAGATGACAGTTTAGCCACCGTCCTTCTCTCTCCTATCTCCTCCACCGGATCAAGGCGCTGCCCCAGGACGGAGCTAGCTTTCTTGATCAGTTTGTTCAGTCTCTTCCTATCAGCTGCAGTAATGCCACTGCCCCAGCACACCACTCCAAAAGTGATGGCTGATGCCACCACCGTGTCATAGAATGTCTTCAGCAGCGCCCCTTGTACACCAAAAGACCTGAGTCTCCTCAGTAGGAACAGCCTGCGCTGTCCCTTCTTGTAGAGTGCGGCAGTATTGTGTGACCAGTCTAGTTTATTGTTCAGATGAACACCCAGGTACTTGTAGGATGTCACCATCTCAATGTCTGTTCCCTGTATATTTACTGGTGCTGTGAGGGGTTGTCCTTGCCTGCGGCAGTCCACCACCAGCTCCTTAGTTTTCCTCGCGTTGATCTGGAGGCAGTTCCGATGGCACCAGTCCACGAAGTCCTGGATAAGCCCTCTGTACTCAGCTTCATCTCCATTGGAGATGAGGCCAACGATCGCAGAGTCATCAGAGAACTTCTGTAGATGGCAGTGTGTTGTGTTGTGTGAGAAGTCCGCAGTATAAAGAGTGAACAGGAAGGGAGCCAACACCGTTCCCTGGGGGCCCCCCGTGCTACTGATGATCGTGTCGGACACACAGTCCCGGGTTCTCACAAACTGAGGCCGGTTCGTGAGGTAGTCCAGGATCCATGATGACAGGTGCTGGTCCACCCCTGCGCGCAACAGCTTGTCCTTCAGGATCATCGGTTGGATGGTGTTGAAAGCACTGGAGAAGTCAAAGAACATGATCCTCACCACATTCCCGAGCTTCTCCAGGTGGGACAGAGAATGGTGAAGGAGGAAGATCACCGCATCCTCCACCCCAATGCCATGCTGGTAGGCGAACTGGAGTGGATCCATCGCTGGTTCCACCAGGGGGCGGAGGTGAGCAAGGAGCAGTCTCTCCAGGGTCTTCATCAAGTGGGACGTCAAGGCCACCGGTCTGTAGCTGTTCAGGTCTTTGGGGTGGGAAGTTTTTGGTACAGTTACCACACAAGATGTTTTCCACAGCTGTGGTACCCTCCCCAGCTTCAGGCTCAGGTTGAAGATGTACGTCACAATCCCACACAGCTGGTCTGCACAGGACTTGAGGAGCTTTGCGCTGATGCCGTCCGGTCCAGACGCCTTCCTCGCCTTGATCTTCCTCAGCTCCGTCCTCACCTGGGTCCTGGTCAGGGCCAGGATGGGGGGCTGTGTGTTGGGAGTGGGGGGGTGTTGGTGGAGTGGGGAGTGGGCAGCAGGACTTGATGTCTTTACAGGCAGCAGTGGTTGTTGTGCAGTCAGGGGGAAGGGCGGTTGGTCAAACCTATTGAAAAACAAATTCAGATTGTTCGCCCACTCCCTGCCCCCCTTGGCCAGGGGGGAGGTATTCTGGAGCCCAGAGATGGTCTTGAGGTTTCTCCAGACCCCGCTGATGTTGCTCTGTTGCAGCTTGTCCTCCATCTTCCTCCTGAAGCTGTCCTTGCCTTCTCTGATCTTTCTCCTCAGCTCCCTCTGTACGGACTTCAACATCTCCCTGTTCCCCGACCTGAAGATCCTCTTCTTCTCTCTCAGAAGTGTTTTAATCTCAGGATTGATCCAGGGTTTGTTGTTTGAGCAACACCGTATGGTCTTGGTGGGAACGGATTTGTCCGCACAGAAGCTGAGGTAGCCCGTGAAGGTGTGAGTGAGGCCATCGATGTCCTCACCATGTGGAACGCAGAGCTGCTTCCAGGCGGTGGCTTCAAAACAGCCCTTTAGAGTGTCCATTGCCTCCTCAGACCATAACATCACTGTGCGCATGGCCGGGGGTTGTCTGTGCACTAGGGGTTTGTACACCGACCGGAGATGAACCAAGTTGTGATCCCATCTCCCGAGTTGGGGGAGTTGTGATGAGGTGTACGCCTCCTTAGTGTTTCCGTAGAATAAGTCCAGTGTTTTATTTTCTCTAGTGTGGCATGTGACATACTGGGTAAACGTGGGTAGAATGGGAGACAGTGAAACATGGTTGAAATCGCCTGAGATGAGGAGAAGAGCATCTGGGTGTTCTGTCTGCAGCCTGCTGTTTACTGAATGGATGACGTCACGCGCTGTACCAGCGTTCGCCGTCGGATTTGCATAAACAACAATGCAGATCCCGTGTGAGTGTTCTCTCGGGAGATATGTAGGCCGCATGCTAACAGCTAGCAACTCAATGTCTTTGCTGCAGTGACGTTGTTTAACAGTGATATGTCCCGGTCTGTACCAGTTGTTGTTAACGTACATTATCACTCCACCGCCCCTTGCTTTGCCACTGTCTGGTGTTCGGTCTGCCCGTATCATGTGGAAACCCTCCAGCTCAATGTTAGCATCTGCTGCTAGTTCAGTTAGCCACGTCTCAGTAAACAAAAGAAGAGAGCACTCCCGGTATGTGCTATCGTAACGGCAGATAGCCGCTAGCTCATCTACCTTTCCCAATATAGAGCATACATTTCCCATAATAACGGATGGGAAGGTGGGTCTGTACCTTATACTCCTTGTCCGCCGTCTAACACCAGCCCGACAACCACGTCGTTTTTGCCTTATTTCTCTCGGTACGTCGAGTTTTTTCGTCAGCACCGAGTGGCGATTAAGTGCAAGCAGCTGTTCCCTGCTGTACCGTCTCCTGCTGTAAACAATGGCTCCGTCCGCCGGCTCGGGAGGCATTTTGGGGCGATCTGTGTGTCCGTGATGTATAAAGTGTGTAAAGAGAGAAAGAAAAAAACTCAGAATTGAGCCACTGTTGCAAAAGGCAGCCGACTCGTGTGGCGCCGGAAGTTTTTTTTTTTTTTTTTTTTTTTTTTTTTAATCTGCCTCCATCTCAGCCTATCCCTTGGATCTTCCTCTGCAGCACCAACCCTCTCCATGTCCTCCTTCACTACATCTATGAATCTTCTATGTGGCCGTCCCCTTTTTCTCCTTTCTAGCAGCTCCATCTTCAACATCCTTTGTCCAGTGTATCCACTATCCCTCCTCTACACATGTCCAAACCTCTTGCTTTGCCTCTTACTTTGTCTCCAAACCACTCAACCTGAGCTGTCTTCCCCAATGAGAATCATAGCATCTTCAACTCTGCCACCTCCAGTTCTGCCTCCTGTCTTTTTTTCTTACTGATACTATGCTTGAACTTCAGCAGTTGGTCTCAAACATATCTATTTAGAACCCCTTAGACTTTGGAGAAGATGTGTGTCAGGATGTAGATTCTGGATCACTGTTTTGCTTTCTTTAACTTTGTGAGATAGGGCACTGGCAGAGGTACAGACGTGGACAAAATTGTTGGTACCCCTCTGTTAATGAAAGAAAAAACCCACAATGGTCACAGAAATAACTTGAATCTGACAAAAGTGGTAATAAATAAAAATTCTATGAAAATTAACCACTGAAAATCAGACAATGCTTTTGAATTGTGGTTCAACAGAATTATTTT
This sequence comes from Pholidichthys leucotaenia, assembly GCA_020510985.1. Classification (NCBI taxonomy): domain Eukaryota; kingdom Metazoa; phylum Chordata; class Actinopteri; order Cichliformes; family Pholidichthyidae; genus Pholidichthys; species Pholidichthys leucotaenia. The sequence goes on from CM035847.1 coordinate 90,558,936, forward strand.
AAAAAAACAAACTCATGAAACAGGCCTGGACAAAAATGATGGTACCCTTAACTTAATATTTTGTTGCACAACCTTTTGAGGCAATCACTGCAATCAAACGATTTCTGTAACTGTCAATGAGACTTCTGCACCTCTCAGCAGGTATTTTGGCCCACTCCTCATAAGCAAGCTGCTCCAGTTGTCTCAGGTTTGAAGGGTGCCTTCTCCAGATGGCATGTTTCAGCTCCTTCCACAGATGTTCAATAGGATTTAGATCAGGGCTCATAGAAGGCCACTTTAGAATAGTCCAGTATTTGGCTCTTTGCCATTCTTGGGTGTTTTTAGCTGTGTGTTTTTTTTTTGTTTTTGTTTTTTTTTGTTACTTATTTGTACCCGTAAGTAGATTTGGTTTGCAGTCTGGTGACAAGCCACCGGCTGCTGGTCGCTGCGTGCGCGAGCGCCCTAAACCTACATGTTTTTGGTATGCGGGAGGAAACCGGAGAAATCCCGGAGTAAACCCACGCAACACGGGGAGAACATGCAAACTCCACACAGCTCACTGTTGGTCGGGGGCTGGGATCGAACCCACGATCTCATGATCCCCGCGATCCCCCGGCCGAGGGTAAAACTGTGCTGCCACAGTGCTAAACCACTGTGCCACCGTGCAGCCCCAGTTTTGGGTCATTATCCTGTTGCAAGACCCATGACCTGCGACTGAGACCAAGCTGTCTGACACTGGGCAGCACATTTCTCTCTAGAATACCTTGATACTCTTGAGATTTCATTGTACCCTGCACAGATTCAAGACACCCTGTGCCAGATGCAGCAAAGCAGCCCCAGAACATAACAGAACCTCCTCCATGTTTCACAGTAGGGACAGTGTTCTTTTCTTGGTATGCTTCATTTTTGCGTCTGTGAACATAGCGCTGATGTGCCTTGCCAAAAAGTTCCAGTTTTGTCTCGTCTGTCCATAGGACATTCTCCCAGAAGTTTTGTGGCTTGTCAACATGCAGTTTGGCAAATTCCAGTCTGGCTTTTTTATGATTTGTTTTCAACAGTGGTGTCCTCCTTGGTCGTCTCCCATGAAGTCCACTTTGGCTCAAACAACGACGGATGGTGCGATCTGACACTGATGTACCTTGACCTTGGAGTTCACCATGAATGTGTTTAGAGGTTGTTCTGGGCTCTTTTGTTACCATTCATATTATCCGTCTCCTCCTGCGGCCACGTCCAGGGAGGTTGGCTACAGTCCCGTGGATCTTAAATTTCTGAATAATATGTGCAACTGTCATCACAGGAACATCAAGCTGCTTGGAAATGGTCTTATAGCCTTTTCCTTTAGCATGCTTGTCTATAATTTTCTTTCTAATCTCCTGAGACATCTTTCTCCTTTGCTTCCTCTGGTTCATGTTTAATGTGGTACACACCATGTCAACAAAAAGCACAGTGACTACTTGTCACCCTTTAAATAGGCCGACTGACTGATTACAAGTTTGTAGACACCTGTGATGTTAATTAGAGGACACATCTTGGTTGAACGTGTCCCTATGGTCACATTATTTTCAATCTTTTCTAGGGGTACCATCATTTTTGTCCAAGCCTGTTTCATGAGTTTATTTTTTAAAATAATTCTGTTGAACCACAATTCAAAAGCAATGTCTGATTTTCATTGGTTAATTTTCATAGAATTTTTATTTATTACCACTTTTGTCAGATTCAAGTTATTTCTGTGACCATTGTGGGTTTTTCTTTCATTAACAGAGGGGTACCAACAATTTTGTTCACATCTGTACATGCTAGTGCTCTCCAGTTTTAACTGTGTTTGACTTATTTCAAAGTACTTCTCAATTTAAATTTCATTTACAAAAATCAGAACACCTCAAAGACCTTCACATAACATTAAATCTTTAATTAGTTTATTAGATACCCTTGTTCAACTGCTTATTAATCAGTCCCTTGTGGATTTTGCGATGTTGCAATCGCATTATTTCAAGTGAAATCAGCCAGTCAGCGTGACTATTGCGCAACCTTGCAACTTTGTCCAATCACCGCAACTTTCCCACAGTTTTGGCCAGTCCTCGCCAACTTCCACATTCCAAATTCATGAAACAAATTTGTCCCTGAGTAGTGCTCAAATGCTTGTTCTAACCAATCAAATGCATCACTGCACTGCATTCACTTCCATGTTTACAGTGAGTATTAACAGAATACATCAGCAAAAACAGAGCCTGCGAGGTCTCCAACACCGTCCTTTCATCCGTCTCCCCCAGCCTGCTGATGGACGTCTCACCACGTCTCCGTCCTGACCGCATGTACAAAGTGCTGGGTTTGTGTTGAAAAAGTCCGCCTGCCCCAAAAGCACCTCGTCACGGAAGTGTGCGTGAGGAGAGATGCCAGAAAACCACAAACAAAACAAGCAACTCTATCACTACAGCCAGTGTTTGAACATTTTATACATCTTTAGAGGTAAAACTATTACTACATCTTGTCAATGAGCTTTAAAACTGTGAATCTCCGGTCCGGATACAAACAACTCCCACCCCTGTAAATGAAAGATGAGTGTCTGATGAGACAGGTGTGTGCCAAGATGTGCAGCAGATAGGCAGACTGGTAGGAGTTAGGCACGGAAAGAGAGAGAATATTGTCTGAAATTTTTGTTTTTTCAGAAAAACGCAGACTCCAATAGACAATATACAGCAACAGAATAAATTATTTCTAAATTTATTATTTCTAAAGCCCATCCAGGGACAAGAGTTGCAAATTAGCTAATAGCTATACACTCTATGTGCAACACATCAGATTGATTGTCTTTGATTAATTGTCTATGTTTATTGCACTGTCCCTGTCAAATAAACTAATCTACTACTACTACTACTATTTATTTTTTAGTCTCCACTCAGTACTGAGTGGTTGGGGACTGTAGGGAGTTTTCAAATGAAGGTTCTGCCAATAATTTCCAAATCTATACTTTTTAACATGCATTCAGTGCAATTTAGCTGTTGTAATATTGTGTTAAAGTCTGTATTTGCTGTTGCAGAAAAGAGTTTGTTTTTTTTCCTGTATAGCAGAAGTTTCTGCTTAATTTACAAATCACTGTAATAGGAAATTTTTGACAATCCTGTTGTATAGAGTATCACTGCAGTAAACTGGTAACAAAAAAAAACAAAAAAAAACAACTGCTTTAAAAGTTGTAATTCTTCCAGAATCAGAATCAGAATCAGAATAAAGTTTATTGCCAAGCACATTTACAAGTAAACAAGTAAACATACGAGGAATTTGACTTGACATTGGGCGCGCCTGATAGGCGCTTCCCAATGACGCGGCAAGCCATGGAGGCGTCTGTCAACAGGAGGGGAATAGAGGGCAAGGGTCAGGGAACAAAACAATAGGTAGAGAGAAAAAAACATAGTTAATCAAAATAACGCTTGTAAGCTCAAATAAGCTCAAGTGAGCCGAATTATGATCACCCAGAAAAAAAACCCTCAATGCACAATTAGCAGACAATGAATCACACTTAACAAACAGCAACAGTAGAGAGAACAGTGAATGTGTGTCTTTCATCAGTATAAATGGGTCAGTCGTGTGTGTGTTGGATGCAAGGGTGGCAGTTATCAGTTACTGGTGAACAGCAAAGATCTCTCTCAGCAGATGTTATGACTAGTGTCTGAAAGTCAGAGGCACATGTCCTTGAGCACGGCAGATGGAAATTCTCTGAGTCAGACACATGGCTGTCCTTGAGAGTCCAGATACTGTTTGCCAAATGTTTATGAAGGGGAAAATCAACATTTATACTGTTGTTCATCAGGAGGACTGAATGCTGAGGGCGCCGAAAACAGGTCGAATAAGCACTGACTTCAGAGAAAAACTTTCCATTCTCTTACGGATTCAGTGCTCCAATTCCATCGTTTCCAGGCTTTGAAATCATATCCTGGAGAGCTCTTAGCGCCACCGTGATGTTTTCAATCTTCCTGTACAGTTCTCCATTAGCCGCTATCAGAGTCCTCCCCAGCTGGTCGAATTGATGAAAGAGCTTTGCAGGGTCAGTTTTTTGTTAAGCTCTGTCCATCTTCTTTAATTTGTGATACACCAGGACTATCCCAAAGCTGATCAGTAGAAGTCCTGAGACTATAGCTCCAAATAGATATATATCTTCTATATCTTCAATTGAAAGATCGCACAGACACATAAGTTTCCAATTGTATGCATCTTTAATGTAACCCGCAGCAGCAGTACCTGCAGGACAGATGGGCTTCCCCGGATCCGATTTCCTCGTTGAGAAGACAGTGTCGATTGCGTTCAAAGCCCACCTTATTAAATCCATAATTTCGTTAGGATGAATCACCAGTAGAGAGCCACGCAGACACAGACAATAGCAAGCTGGGATCCAGTCAGTTAGGGAGGGAGAGACAGGGAACAGGAGCAAAGAAAAAAGCGACTGCTCTCTCTGGAGGATGGAACCACAACTTTTAGTGGAAAAATACCTCTCAAAACATTGCAACTTTTATAGTAACTTTTTAAAAAAGCTCCTGCGAATTCAGGCATTTGGGCCACAACAATCATAAAAACATCTCACGAAATCCTGGAGGGACTAATTAATGCAAGTATTTAATTACCCATTCAGGTGGTAGGAACTCAGTGCATTTAGGCATGTAGATATGGTCGAGACGAGCTGCCGAAGTTCAAGCGGAACATCAGAATGGTCAAGAAAGGTGATTTTAGTGGCTTTGAATGTGGCATGGTTGCTGGTGTCAGATGGGGTGGTCTGAGTATTTCAGAAACTGCTGCTCTACTTGGATTTACATACACGTGGTCATCTGTAGAGTTTACAGAGAATGGCCTGAAACAGAAGAAAATATCCATTGAGCTGCAAGCCTGTGGGCAAAAATGTTGTGATAATGCCAGAGGTCAGAGTAAAATGACCAGAGCAGTTTTGAGATGATAGAAGGGCAACGGTAATTCAAACAACCACCCATCACAACCAAGTGAATGAAAAAGGCATTGGTGCCACTCGTGTCAGCAAAGGCCCACCAAAATTGGACAGCAGGAGAATGGGGAAACATTTCCTCTTCTGATGAGTCTAGATTTCTGCTGTGACATTCAGATGGTAGGGTCACAATTTGACACAAACAACATGAAAGCATTGACTCTTCCTGCCTTGTATCAATGGTTCAGGTTGGTGATCATGATGTTAATAGTGTGGTGGATATACAGTATTCTGGGACACTTTGGGCCCCTTAATACAAGGCATTGTTTAAATGCCTTAGCCTACTTGAGTACTGTTGCTGATCATGTCCATTCCTTCATGACCACAGTGTACCTATCTTTTGATGGCAACTTCAAGCAGCATAATGCACCATCTCATGAACCAGTGTACTCAAAAGACCACCACAGTCACTCCACCTCAATCCAACAGAGTACATTTGGGATGTGGTAAAACTGGAATTTCGCATCATGGATGTGCAAAGATCTGCAGCAACTGCATGATGCTGACCAATATCTCTGTTGAATCTATGTCACAAAAATTAAGGCATCAACCCCCCGCTATCCTTTCAAGCAGCTGGGTAAGCAGGACAGAAATCTGTTTCCTTATTGTGCCAAACAGATTTACTTTGCTAAAAGGAGCTTTATACAGCACATATCTATGTACTGTATATTATTTATAGACTCCTCTTGTAACAACTTCTACTACTTTATTTAAATTGTTTTACCCATGATAGACCCAACAGGGGGGCAGCGCGGTGGCGGAGTGGTTAGCATTGCGGCAGCACAGCATCTCACCCTCGGCCGGGAAATCCTGGGTTCAAGCTCAGCCCCCGACCAACAGTGATTTGTGTGGAGTTTGCATGTTCTCCCCGTGTCTGCGTGGGTTTACGCCGGGATTTCTCCGGTTTCCTCTCACATGCCAAAAACATGCAAGTTAGGTCAACTGGCATCAAACTGGGCATTCTAAATTATCCTTAGGTTTGACTGTGAGAGTGAATGGTTGTCTGTCTCTCTGTGTTGGCCCTGCGATGGACTGGCGATCTGTCCAGGGTGTACCCTGCCTCTTGCCCAAAGATGCTGGGATAGGCTCCAACCCCCCGTGACCCGAAAAGGATTAAGTGGAAGAAGATGGATGGATGGACCCAACGGGGGTGGAAGGGAACGAAAAAAAAGAGGAGCAAACAGAAAAAAACAAACAAACTGACACTGAAGAGGGTGGCAGGTCACAGCAACCGCCCCCTCCCCCCAGAAACGCTGAGCAAGCAAAACAGCGCAACCAATCCCATACCTGTCAAGGCATATCTCATGCCTCCCTTATTGGGGGGGCTTTCACACCTGTACTGAGTACTTCAAAACTGTATTTATCGGCAGATGAAAGAAAACTGAAGCAAAAAAACCCAAACAAACAAATAAAAAAACAAACAACAACAATTGCAACATGAAGTATTTCAAACATATTTATTCAAATTTCCACTTATATGGACACAATCTTGAGCCATAACTTTTTGGTAATGTGAAAATAATAAGTCAAGTAGCACAAAAAAATAAATAAATAAATAAAAAATAAATAAACTTAAAAAATGATAATATTAATAATAAACAAATAAAAATAAATAAAAAAAACAATATTTTTCAAATTTACATTAGCACAAGGTGGATTGCTTAATTTGAAAGTACACAATAAGAATAATTCTGAATATAGTTCTTAATTGTCAGTTAGATATATACACTTGGAATTAAAGAGTTTTTAATTGTCAGCTTTGTTACACTAATGCACTTGGATGAACTTGGTTAGGTGCGTTCAGTTTCGCCAGGCATCGAATTACTGTTCAGTTGATTTTAGGTTCTCTTGTGGAGGATCAAAATAAGTGCAGGCGGACATGGCAAACTGAAGTTTAAAAGGGTGCTTTATTCATCCTCCATCACGAGGCTCACTCAGCGCTGTGGCAGCATGCTGGAGCGAGCCCTGCGTCTCAAAGTCAGCAACAAACAATGAGAGTGATCAAAAAGAGAGAGCGCAAGAGATATGCAGTCAACTTATATACCCAGCTCAGACAATGCATGCATGGCACATTAGCATCACAGTATACAGCAGGAAAGCATGGACATTTGCATTAGAGTCACACATATCAGCCGCAGGATTACTGGCGCCGGGATTCCTCTCTGTTCCGGAGCTGCAGGACGAAAGACGGTGCGAGACGCATCTGCATAATGATCAGTCCATACCTCTCACTGTTCTGATAATTGCTCATGCTGAGCGCTCTGCCAGCCCCGTACGCTGTGGGGGTCACACACGAGGTGTTCCTCCACACTCTCAATAATTTTTTTTCCCCATATATTTTTCTTTTTGTCGTACAGAAATGGCAATACGCCCGTATTTGCTAAAATTGCATTTTCCTCGTATTAAAATACGGCGAAACCGTATCACTTGACAGGTATGCAATCCCCACAGAGCACAAATGCCAAATTAAGGCAGTTCTAAAGGCAACAGAGGGTCCATCATGGTCCTAGCAAGGTGTGCTTAATACAGCAGCTGGTGAGAATATACAGTTAGGCCCAGAAATATTTGGACAGTGACACAATCTTCATGATTTGGGCTCTGCATGCCACCACATTGGATTTGAAATTAAACAACTACAACAGAATTGAAGTGCAGACTTTAAGGTTTAAATCAAGGGGTTGAACAAAAATATATGATTAAACATGTAGGAATTGTAGCTATTTTTATAGAAACGCTCCTCATTTCAGGGGCTCAAAAGTAATTGGACAAATAAACATAACCCTAAGTAAAATGTTACTTTTCAATATTTTGTTGAGAATCCTTTGCAAGCAATGACTGCCTGAAGTCTGGAACCCATGGACATCACCAAACGCTGGGTTTCCTCCTTTGTGATGCTTTGCCAGGCCTTTACTGCAGCTGTCTTCAGTTGTTGATTGTTTGTGGGTCTTTCTGCCTTAAGTTTTGTCTTGAGCAAGTGAAATGCATGCTCCATTGGGTTGAGATCTGGTGATTGACTCGGACATGCAGAATATTCCACTCTTTGCTTTAAAAAACTTCTGGGTTGCTTTTGCAGTATGTTTTGGATCATTGTCCATCTGTACTGTGAAGCGCCGTCCAATCAACTTTGCTGCATTTGGCTGAATCTGAGCAGAAAGTATATCCCTATACACTTCAAAATTCATCCGGTTGCTTCTGTCTTTTGTCACATCATCAATAAACACAAGTGACCCAGTGCCATTGGAAGCCATGCATGCCCATGCTATCACACTGCCTCCACCATGTTTTACAGAAGATGTGGTGTGCTTTGGATCATGAGCTGTTCCAGTTCTTCTCCAAACTTTCTTCTTCCCATCATTCTGGTACAGGTTGATCTTAGTCTCATCTGTCCAAAGAATGCTGTTCCAGAGCGGGGCTGGCTTCTTCAGGTGTTTTTTTGGCAAAGTCAATTCTGGCCTTTCTATTTTTGAGGCTGATTAATGGTTTGCACCTTGTGGTGAATCCTCTGTATTTACTCTCATGAAGTCTTCTTTTTATAGTAGACTTAAGGCCCTTTTCCACTAGCCCCGCTCAGCCCCGATTTGAAAACCTGGCTCTACTCACTTCGGTTCGGTTCGGCCTCAGTTGCTTTTCAACTACTGCTGGCGCACCTGCTGGCACACCTGCTGTGGGTGGGATTTGTTGAACAGCAGGCGGCGCCACACCCTCGTGACGTGAAACACATGTGACTGAATCCTCCACAACAAACATGGCTGATGACGAGGAGAGAAGGAAGGAGGAATGACTGTGACATGAAACTGGTTAAATCTATGGTGCTGACTTGTTGTGCTCTGCACAATCTGTGTGAGAGTCATGGAGAGACGTTTGACACTACATTGGATGATGCAGTAGATGAACCAGTGGTGGCAGCGGCACAGAGAGCAGAGGAGCAGGGTGGTGATATTGTAGCGAACTCAATATAAGCACCCTACTTGGCTTGACAAGTGGGTTGACCCTATTGGCGACACAGGTAGAGTGCGGGACTCTGGAGCAAGAGGCATGAGTTCAAACCTCCTGGTGGGACATCACCATGTCAAGCTGCACGTTACAATATAACACGAGATGCTGTGACTCAATACTTGTCTTTTTTGTCCACATTTATGTGCATACATATTTCAAAAATGTTTTTTGTAAATAAAATGTTGTGCATGGTCCATCTACCTGTCCTCTTGTTCATAACGCTTATCTGTTAAGAAGGTGCGAAGCCATCAGCCTAATGATGAGTCCACACTTCTGTTGTGATAATTGCTCACGCTGAGCGCTCTGACAGCCCCGTACGCTGTGGGGGTCACACACGACGTGTTCCTCCCCACACTCTCAAATTTTTTTCCCGTATATTTTTCTCTTTGGCATACAGAAATGCCAAAGAGAAAAATACGGCGAAACCGTATCACTTGACAGGTATGTAATTACATGCAGAAACACCGCACAGGCCATCTTCACAAAAATCCAGCTCGACAAGCCACTTTTGCTTAGGTGGAAATGCAAATTGAACTATAAATCATGTGCTGATACATGTCATATTTTCCCATGTAAAGGTCTCCCACTTTTACTTACAAATTGATTTTTAATTTTTGGGAAAAGGGAATATAAATTTTGCACTTGTTGGTAACAACAGTTGTGTGCAACAAAAACACAGTTGTGTATCCTTGTCCGATTTGTCTACTGTTATTAGTGCCAAATTTTTGCTAGATTCCTTCTTAATTTATTAAATTTGGACTGGCGATGCAACATTCAACTTACACGTACTTACCTTTATCAGTGTCTACAAGTTCAAGCACACCTGTACAACTGCTTATAACCTAAAAAATGTACCCGTTCAAGAGAAATGGATTCCGCATTGCAAATTTGTTTAAAATTAAAAAAAAAACCTACCAAGACATTACGTTTCGTTGTGTTGTTAAAAACTAAATTACCATTAGAAGGCTATACACCTGACCTGATGAACAGCAGCATGTGGAGTGAACAGAGAATGGAATGTGTATGTAATTATTGGCTTTTCTCATACGGTGTCATAACAGATAAACCAGACTTTTGATGCAAACAATACAATTTTATTCCCGAAGCAAAATTTACAAACAAAAAAACAGACTGGGCGATGACATCTCTGCGAGCTCTTCCCTTCGTAACGCAGCGTCCTGTTCCAGGGCTTCATGCGCATCTGCCCGCACATCTGCGGCCACCTGTCGCAAATGCTGCATGTACTCCTGATTCTTGCCGCTAGTCATGTTGCCGTTCCAAGAGCCGCATCTCTTCGTCATGCATGTTGACCATCGCTAATGTAAGGTCAGCGATGGGAGTTGTCTGTTTTCGTCTTGCCTAGATGGAAAGAGAGAAAGGCATGGTCGTTAAAGCTGGATCACTACATATTTTATGGAATTACACAGGTGAAAGTCTGTGGTGGAATGTCACTATTATATTATGCTTCATTGCTGTATATAAGCTGAACTGTCATGTTGCTGCCCCTCAGTAGAGCAGATTTTGCAACACGCAGGGTGCTGTCTTCGGCTGCAGCCCCCCTGCAAAACTAAAAAGGATTAAGATTAAGAATATGGATGGATGGATGGGTAATGTTTAAACTAGTTGCTTGTAGTGTGGCCGCAGAAATCTGAATGGGTTAATACAGTCAGCTGACGCGAAGCATTTCAATGAAGCATGTTGATTTCAACGGCAGTTCATGCACTTTGTTTGTCTAAAACAGGAGTTACAACAGCACCAATCACCACACCTAAAAATGGTTGTGGAACACCGATAAGTGAAGACCAAAGAATAACCTTTTTGTACATTTAAAAAGACATTTTCAATTAATTAATATGCAGCTACAGGAAATTGCATTAATCAATTTGGTACATAACTTGTTAGGCTCCAGCCCCCCCGCGACCTGTAAAGGATTAAGCGGTAGAAGATGGATGGATGGATGGATTTTCGACCCTGGTTTCCGCTGCTGGACCTGTTTCAACCAAAAAAAAAAAATCGTGGTTATTGTGCCTTACCGGCACTTGAACGTGATCCAGATGGAGCTGGTGATGTGGAACTGATCCAGCTGGCGCTCAGCCAGACGCACACGCAGGCGCAGCGCCAGGAGAGTCCGCTGTGTCAGTCATCTCCACTGAGGTGGACCCCTGTGATATGAAATGCGATTCTAGAAAGAAAATGCACGCAATTTAAAACTTAACACCAAAGTGCAACATGTACACAACACTCTCAAGTTTTTAACCGGAATACAATAAGCGTAATTCAGCATTTTGTTCGCGCTAATACTTAACACAAAGCAAGCGTGAATCTGCAGTTGGCTGCAAAACAATATGCAAGCCTCAGTAACAACCATTACCCACAATCTAACAACCTTCCTATTTCTTAAAAACAGTGAGCTTGGCACAGAAAGGATCAAGTGGCGAAAAGATGCGCAATATCAAATAAACACTCACCATCCACGGTTTCCAAGGGCCGTGACCGTGACTGTGACCGTGACTGTGACCGTGTGGAGCCCAATGTCTCTCAGCGAACCACTTCCACTCCTTCCATCCGCTGAACTTCGAGCAGTGTGGTCCTTCACTGCTCTGTAATCGCTTTTCAGCTTTTTCAGCTTCTCCCGACACTGTTTGGCAGGACGGATGTGCCCTTGGGAAGCCATCTGCTCGGACACCTGCATTTCGAGTAGATCCGTCCAACTCGCGCTGGATGTGATCGTCGCCTAATATAGAAAGAAAATTGCGCACCTCCTAATATATAATATTAGGAGTATATTATTATATAAGTATATTATACAGTATATTAATATAATATACCGTATTAAAGGGGCGCACTGTGTTCACTGCTGAACAATTACAAATGGCGGTCGTGGAGTAAATTCAGCAGAAAAAGTCGCTTTCATGACGTTACAACCTGACCAATCAGCGGCAACCAGTCTCTTAAAGTCATATCACAGCCCTACTCAGCCCTACTCAGCCCGGTTAGACCCTGCCCTGGATCAGGTACGAAAAAAGTACCTGCTAACCGGTGCTGGGGCTAATGGAAAAGCGCCTAAAGCGGGCTGAGTGGTGCGGTGTAGGGCCAAGTGAGGCTAGTGGAAAAGGGCCATTAGATACTGATACACCTACTTCCTGGAGAGTGTTCTTCACTTGAGTGGATGTTGTGAAGGGGTTGTTCTTCACCATGGAAAGGATTCTGCGATCATCCACCACTGTTGTCTTCCATGGACATCCAGGCCTTTTTGAGTTCCCAAGCTCACCAGTGCACTCTTTTTTTTCTCAGCATGTACCAAACTGTTGATTTGGCCACTCCTAACATTTCTGCTATCTCTCTGATGGATTTCTTTTTTTCTTTCAGCCTCAGGATGGTCTGTTTCACCTCCATTGAGAGGTCCTTTGACCGCATGTTGTGTGTTCATAGCAACAGCTTCCAAATGCAAACGCCACACCTGGAATCAATTCCAGACCTTTTAACTGCTTAACTGATGACAGGTTAATGAGGGAAGAGCCCATGCAGCCTTGCTATTTTTTTGCAGCCTTCTGAGTCAATTGTCCAATTACTTTTGGTCCCTTGAAAAACAGGCGGCTACGTATTAAAGAGCTGTAATTCCTAAACTCTTGCTCCAATTTGGATGTGAATACTCTCAAATTACAGCTGAGAATCTGCACTTTAAGCCCATATTGATAATATAATTGTATCCTGAATATGTTTTCGTAAACAGCTAAAATAACAAAACTTGTCACTGTCCAAATATTTTTGGGCCTAACTGTATACTGTATGTGCAATGTGGTGCTCTGATTATATGAAGAACACTAATATTATCAAAATAAAGTACTGTAGAATTGTCATTTCCCTGTAGTGTTGATTAATCAGTATGCCCAAAGGAAGGGCACATGCAGTGCCTGCAATTTGTATATGTGATTAGGGCCCTTAACAACTATGTGCTCAGGGCACAGGGTCTAAATAATCCATCCACATATGACACAAACCAGTTTATTTCCTTTTTACCAAACATTGCACATGAATTAAAGTCAAGATTCTTGAATGTGACCGATGTCATTATTCAGACAAATTCTGTTAACATTTTTTTGTCCAAATTCTAGTTTACTTTTTGGTCACTTAGTGGCAGGTCAACAAGCTTTTAAACACAGATTGCATGTAATAGACAGATATACAACCGCTACCATGACTTCTCCAATTAGCGGTCTCAAAGTACCCAACATTGACCCCTAGGTTGGAGTCCAGCAATAGGCCAGATCATTAGTTATTATTACACTTGGAACAATTCTTAATTAATGTCAACCAGAACTTGCTTCATTCATGTGAATTTTTTCAGTGAATGGAACCCTGAGCAGAGTCATGCCAACTGATCTACATTGTGCTCACACCTGAGGGACGCTGCTAGGCATGTTTGTTAATAACTGTGAAAACTGAAAAATGTGAAGATACTGTTATGTCCACAAACCTGGTGATGAACGAGGTCCACAGAGATGTAGCACTGAACACTGCTTTATTAAAGGAGTTGAACACAGTACACGGCATGCACCCAGCAGAGTCATCCGGCACAAGAGGAAGTGACTATGGCAGCTGCCCTGCTATATAGGGCAGTGTGATGACGCAACAAGAAGTCAGGATCATCACACCGCACTTCACATTAAGTGCCGCCATAACATCCCCCCCCTTACAAAGTCCAAAAACACTCACAGAATTTGAACCCACCCCAATTTAGAACCCAAATCACACTCTAATTAATGTAAGCCAAAATACTCAAAGGCCTAACACATTCACACAAAAGCAACCTAAAATAGAACCGGTGGGTGGACTACCACACGGCCCAGATAGCACAGTGGATTTTTATGCCACTGGAGTAAAATAAAGGACTGGAGTCCTTTATTGAAACTAAAAAAAATTGCCGTGCTCCTAAGCTAAAACACAAAACAACACACAGAACTATAAACAAGAAAACTGTCACAGCACAGTCACTTGGATGAAAGAGGTGGAACCGGCATGGGGGGGCCCTGGGCAGCCTTGCAGCAAGTGCGCCCCTGTAGGCAACAGGCCCCTGGAGTGAAAGCTGATCTTCTGGACGCTGAGCCTGGATCCCAAACCACCTTCACTGACTCCTGTCTAGCCTTGCCACCTGGAGCGTCCTACAGGACACGCCGCAGCTGGTTGGCGTGCCTCATCGAGCCGTCAGACAACCAGAAGCATGCCGCACCCAACTTCACCACAATCCGTAGGCATGTGTGATATTTTGTCAGCTGTCGTCTGGCCCATCTTTGCCATGGTCGTTCATCACCCCAGACCAAGTCCATAACCCGAAGTGGAACCTTACTCGGCCTGATGTGCTGGTGCTGAGCATGCGGTAACTCCATACTCGTCGGACATGCCCTGCCCTCTTCTAAGAACATTGTAGTGGTCACCGTCATAGCTGCAGACCCCCCACCCAACTGCAGCAAAGTACCGGAGGCATCTGGGGTTAACATGGTGTCGCTTGTTGGCACAGGTGCCCCGCCGTCATGCTCGGTCCCCCCAACTACTCCTTCCTGAGCGCAGGCACTGAGACTTTCCCGCACTGACTCTGAGCGAAGCTGGTCCAGTTCAAAAACAAAGGTGTCCATTAGTTCTTCATCCCACACCATGTCCTCTTCAACCACCGGAGCCTGTGAGTCCCAGCAGCCACAACCCAGCCATTTGTTCCCAGTGCTGTCTTTGATGACGAAACCCACTCCGTAGAATGGGTCACACCCCATGATGTTATCGCCACATGCCGCCACTTGGAAAGTGAAGTCAATCATCATTTCGGACTTCTAACAAACATTTAACTCCACAGTCCCAACAGTGCACAGCCTGCTACCTCCGTAGCCATACAATGGCGCCAGGTTACTTCTTATCCTGTGGTGGGGGAAAAACTTCTTCACCGTGGACCAATTCAGCATTGACCGCACTGACGCCGTGTCAAGTAACAGTGGCACCTCCACACAATCTAATTTCATTGCACAATACGTACTGTATATCCATTGGTATTGGGACTCACCGAGTGGATGGTTGTCGGGGGCGAGCGAGGTGATTTCTTCTGTGGGCTCTCCGGATCAGATAAGCAGCACACCCTGGCATAGAGATTCAAGCGTCCACATCTACTGCATCATTTCCCGCTTGCCGGGCACTCTCTCGCTTTATGGCGGTGCGTCGCGGACCAACAACCCCTGCAACAGGGGTTCCCCGGGGCAGACCTTTGGCTGGCAGCATTGATTTCCAAACAATCTTCATCCAAGCTATCCTTGCTATCCAGGTCCGCAACATTAGCTGAGGTGGGTGGCTCCGGCGGCTTCTGTGACTGATGCCAGTTTAGCCCCAAAGCTAGCTTGTCTGCAACCTCCAACTGGAGAGCTAGCTCAATGGCCCTAGCTAACATCAAGTCATTCGGCGCCATTAATAGCCTAGCTCGCAGTCCAGCATTGCACATGTGCTCTGCTAGTTGGTCACGTACCATCTCATCTTCAAGAGGTCCAAAACGACACTTGCTAACTAGCCGCCTCAAATCAGCAACATACTGGTGGATACACTCACCGACATGTTGACGTCTCTGGTGAAAGAGAATTCTCAGCACAGTCACGCTGTCTGGGGTGGTAAAATGGTTAGCTAGCAGCTCCACGACGTCTTCGAAAGAGTCTGACATGCCAAGTGCCTTTAGGACCCATTGGCCTTCGATACCCAGGTTGTGGACAAGAAGCGCACGTGTCCTCACCTTATCGAGCTTCCTGAGGTTTAGTGCCGTGATGTAAGTTTGAAAGGCCTCGAACCAACGTGACCATGGCTCCGGAGGTTTGCCCGGGAGCTCAAGGAAGCGACAGAGTGGTGTAACACGCCTCCATACGTTAATCCTCAGTCTCCAAATGTTATGTCCACAAACCTGGTGATGAACGAGGTCGACAGAGATGTAGCGTTGAACACTGCTTTATTAAAGGAGTTGAACACAGTACACAGCATGCACCCAGTGGAGTCATCTGGCACAAGAAGAAGTGCCTATGGTGGCTGCCCCGCTATATAGGGCGGTATGATGACGCAAGCGGAAGTCAGCATCATCACACCGCACTTCACATTAAGTGCTGCCGTAACAGATACCATGCTAATAATACACATATGAAACACTGTTTCTTCTTATTCTTCTTTAAGATTTGATTGGCGGTTGGCAGCCAGCTTACAGGTGCATTACCGCCACTGACTTCATTATCATCACTCTATATCTCTGCATGAAACATTGTTTCCTATTGTTGCTTTGTCCCAAGGAGGCAGTGGTGCACCATAGTGGTGACTGGTACTTACTAATAAACAAAAGAAGATGACTCATCTAACTTGTGGCCATGCTAACTGCATTGTATGGCTATAACTGGTGGGAGAAATCATGTCTGAAGACGAAGAAGGCAAACACCTCCCACACACCCAAAATGTTAATTCACCATTGTAAGAGTTTTGGTTTTTAAGAAAGTGATGTGTTGTTAATAATAAAATTTAACTTCAGACACAATGTTAATTCTAACACTGTGAAATCAATTAGCAGAAAGAGCAGCAGATGAACTAAAACATTCAACAGCTTGTCTATCAAACAGTGATTTGGGCACATTTCTGCATACGTTATCATACCAGAATGGTCACAATGAAATTATTGGCAGGCTTAAATGCTTCCTTTGCAGTTTTTAAAATTAACTCAATGAATTCTGCTGAATCATAAGTTATTTGTACTTCACATCTGAAAAACGATTAGACAATAATGTTCTTTGACAGCTAACTGCATAAAAAAACTGCAGAGTTGCTTGTTTATACAGTTACCCAGCAAATCCTGACCTCAAACTTTGAGTTCCATGTTTTAAAGCTACCAGTGTTGCCATATTGCAGATTTGAAATCCTTGCTATTCTGTGTGTTGAAAGAGAAGTGATCTAAACTACTAGATGGGACAATGAGTCCAATATATCATCAAGTTCATCCAAAGTATTAAAAAAAAAAAAGTGATGAGAATAAACTGGTAAGACTCACGAGGTGGTTGAAAGATGCCATAAGATTTCATACAGGCTTCAAAAGGACCAGTGGGACTGTATTTTCCCTCAACTGTGACTATGGTTTTGGGATCATAAGGTCAAGGTCAAAATGCAATGTAAACTATATCTCAACAGCAAAGAAAGAGGCTGAGGGGTACCACTGGTAGCTGCCAGTATTCTTTTTTATTTTTTTTTATTTTTACATTTGTTGTGACTTTGCTTGCTTTTGTGTTGTGGCTTTAGTGCTTTGCTGAACTCTCTGGGTCACCTTACCATTAGGGTCAACCCACTTGGCAAGCCAAGTAGGAATGTTTGCATTGGTAAGCTATATTGTTTAAATCTATCCTAGCATTAGAAAAGAAAACAAAAAAAGACATCTAGATGGGGAATAAACTTGTGCTTCCTGCATCACCACTTGGCACACAGAAAGTATACTATCCTTCAATCTGAGATTGTAAGTTTTTTAGCAGTTTTGCCTGGCCTTGTTACCTCTGCCAAGGAGGTTATGTAATCGGGGTGGTTTGTCTGTCTGTCTGTCTGTTAGTTAGCAGGATTACACAAAAACTACGGGATGGATTTTGATGAAATTTTCACCAGAGGTGGTTCTTGGCCTAGACAGGAACTCTTAATAACAGTAATAATAGTTGGTGGTGATCCAACAGTGCATGCCTCCAACAAGGCTGTTAACTTCTCACAGAGTGTTAGCAAGAATACTCAAAAACTACTGGATGGATTTGGATGACATTTTTACCAGAGGTGGTCCTTGGGCTAGAGAGCAACCCATTACATTTTGGTGATGCTCTGAGAATGCATACCTCCACTAAGGCTCTTATCTCCTCACAGTGTGTTAGCAAGAATCCTCCAAAACTACTGGATAGACTTTGCTGCAATTTTCACCAGAACTGGTTTGTGGCCTACACATGAACCCATTACATTTTGGAGGGGATCCACGATGGACGGAAGGAGGCTTGTCGGAGGTATACCTTCTCTGAGTGCTTTTCTAGTTCCAACTAGGAAGTTGCCAAGTCCCCTGTGACTTTAACCTTTTCATTTTCAGAGTCACTCTTTCTAAGCCTACTGTGTGCCAAGCCTACTGGCATTAGCTTCAGTTGTGGTTGAGCTAGAGGACTGACACATCCAACTTCCAGTAGGATCTATGCCTCATGTAGGGTTCCATGCTGCACTTATTCTGTTCTTAAACTTTTGATATAAGAAGACCTGATGACATTTGACTTAAAAATGTTTTCGTTTTTTAACTCACCAGTGTGACCACAATTTTTGGGGGCAGCTCGATGGAGCAGTGGTTAGCACTGTGGCAGCATAGCAAGAAGGTCACAGGATTGATTCCACCCCTGACCATCATGGGTTTGATCTTGACCATCGGTGACCCTTCTGTGTGGAGTCTGCATGTTAAGATAAGATAAGCCTTTATTAGTCCCACAATGAGGAAATTCCAGGATTGCAACAGCACAGAGATAGCAACACTCAGAGCAACAATCAGAAGGCAAGAGAAAAAACAAGAGCAGTGAGTATACATATGTACATATAAATATAAATATATATATATATAGACACACAGTGCGGAGCATTGTAGCTGGATGGAATAAATATATGAGTACATAAACACAGTGCGGAGTATTGTAGCTAGATGGAATAAATATGTAAATATATAAACACACACAGTGTGGAGCATTGTTGCTAGATGGAATAAATATGTAAATATATAAACACACAGTGTGGAGCATTGTAGTTAGATGGAATAAATATGTAGATATATAAACACACAGTGTGGAGCATTGTAGTTAGATGGAATAAATATGTAGATATATAAACACACAGTGTGGAGCATTGTAGTTAGATGGAATAAATATATAAATATATAAACACACACAGTGTGGAGCATTGTTGCTAGATGGAATAAATATATAAATATATAAACACACACAGTGCGGAGTATTGTAGCTAGATGGAATAAATATGTAAATATATAAACACACAGTGTGGAGCATTGTAGTTAGATGGAATAAATATGTAGATATATAAACACACAGTGTGGAGCATTGTAGTTAGATGGAATAAATATGTAGATATATAAACACACAGTGTGGAGCATTGTAGCTAGATGGAATAAATATATAAATATATAAACACACACAGTGCGGAGCATTGTAGCTAGATGGAATAAAACAGCACAACCGTCTACTTAGTTATCCTACATGGTATGATTATGCACCCATACATATGCTCACCCTCCATAGCGACCGGTATTTTCCTAGTTGTATACCGGAGGGGACCATTGTGTAAGTCTATTGCGTCTTTTGCATTCAATACTATTAGGTTGTCACGTCTTTTTTGCTATCTCTGCGAGCAGCCCTGCTTAGGTTGTACAGTCTGACAGCTGTAGGTAGGAAGGACCTGCTAAACCTCTCGGTTGTGCACCTAGGATGATGTAGTCTGCTACTAAATGAGCTCCTCAGTGCATTCAGTATGTCCTGCATAGGGTGGAACTCGGACTCCAGCAGAGATGACAGTTTAGCCACCATCCTTCTCTCTCCCATCTCCTCCACTGGGTCAAGGCGCTGCCCCAGGACAGAGCTAGCTTTCTTGATCAGTTTGTTCAGTCTCTTCCTATCAGCTGCTGTAATGCCACTGCCCCAGCAGACCACTCCAAAAGTGATGGCTGATGCCACCACCGTGTCATAGAATGTCTTCAGCAGCGCCCCTTGTACACCAAAAGACCTGAGTCTCCTCAGTAGGAACAGCCTGTGCTGTCCCTTCTTGTAGAGTGCGTCGGTATTGTGTGACCAGTCTAGTTTATTGTTCAGATGAACACCCAGGTACTTATAGGATGTCACCATCTCGATATCTGTTCCCTGTATATTTACTGGTGCTGTGAGGGGCTGCCCATGCCTGCGGCAGTCCACCACCAGCTCCTTTGTTTTCCTCACGTTGATCTGGAGGCAGTTCCGATGGCACCAGTCCACGAAGTCCTGGATAAGCCCTCTGTACTCAGCTTCATCGCCATTGGAGATGAGGCCAACGATCGCAGAGTCGTCAGAGAACTTCTGTAGATGGCAGTGTGTTGTGTTGTGTGAGAAGTCTGCAGTATAAAGGGTGAACAGGAAGGGAGCCAAAACCGTTCCCTGGGGGGCCCCCGTGCTACCGATGATCGTGTCGGACACACAGTCCCGGGTTCTCACAAACTGAGGCCAGTTTGTGAGGTAGTCCAGGATCCATGATGACAGGTGCTGGTCCACCCCTGCGCGCAGCAGGGGTGGACCAGCACCTGTTCTCCCTGTGTCTGTGAGGGTTTCCTCCGGTTTCCTCCCACAGGCCAAAATCATGCAAGTTAGGTTAATACAATATGATACCATTAATTTATGAGACTTTTTTCGATACCGATACGATGCTTTTTGCCCCTTTAAGGAAAATCACATGATTGCAGTTTCATTAACAACTTTATTGCAAGGGCAATATGAAATATGAATAAAACTCATGAACATAAATACTGCTGGGAATGAAAAGGAGTGATACCATCTGGGCTTCTAAGGCAAACAGCTAAACCGCGGGACACACACCCAGGCTTGATCAACCTGTGGTGGGCCTGCCTCAGTGGAGGGTGTCTTGTGATAAATGGCTGAAACACCCTGTGTTACTGAGGTACACAACTGATGATGTGTCCCGGCGGTGAAGCCTTATAGCAGCCATCTCTCAAGAACTCCCCATGGACTCAAAAGTGGTGCAAATATCAGGGATTTTAACAGCTAGTCCTTTCATCGAACCTTAAAAGAAATGCTTATGAAATTATAATAAAATAGAACAATGATCAAAGTAAACAAAAATAAAATGATTTTTTTTCAATTATAATAAAAATAATTAAGACCTAAAATGAATGCAAAATTAATTTAAATTCTTTATTTGATGAAGATTCTCAGTCATCCAGGTGGGTAAATATGCTATATGAAAGCTCAGTCAAGTCAAGTGGATTCAAGTATTACTTACTTCCGAAATATTTCACAATTCATCCAAATTCTATGGTAATACCAAGCAGCATATACAGCATGTGTATTTTTTTTTCATAATGCAATGTTTTTTTTTAAATTTTAATTTAATTTTATTATTCATTTATTATGCCTTGGTGAAATGGAGGCATCCAGTAATTGGGTAGTGCAACTGTTTGTGGCTGTGTGTATCTGTCCGTCTGTCTGTCTGTCTGTCCACCTCACTGTTTCAGAATTAAGTGGAACTAAAGGCTTGTATCATTGTATAGTGGAGAGAGGAATAACCAGGCAGAGCGGTCCAGAACAAAGCAGGCTTTATTAATTTCTCTCTCTCACATCATCCAGAATCACAAGCATCAGAAAAAGCCACAGGTTGCAGGCACCTCTCTTTTTATAGCCTACAACCCGCTCAGTCACCTGTGGTGCTGCAGTAACATGAAAGACTTTGCAATTCCCATTCTCTTTGTCACTGTTTGCATCAACACACCAACCCCCGCATCAACACACAAACCCCCATGACGATTCCCCTTGTCCTTCCGTCTGAGTGGAAACATACTAATATACTGAGTGTGTCCTCCACCCCCAGAAACTCAGACTGAGCGTTAACCCTCATGTCCTTTGGGCTTTAGCCTACGTCCATAGCGGCTGTAAGGGGGCGTCTGCGGCTGCGAGGGGTTGCTGTGCCGGTGGGGGGCTCTTGGGGCTGGGAGGGGCCTGGGACATTGGGAGGGGGCGAAACATCTTTAGCATGGCATTGTGACTGATCTGATGAGTCATTTACCTGGGGAGTTCTCAGTGGGGGTCGTCCACGCCGAGGAGCTCGGGCCAACACCACCTGCTCGTCTGCTAAAATGAAAGCGGGCTTAAGCATGTCTATAAAGACTGTTTCCCTGCGTCCCCCCAAGTCTAACACAAACACAAAATGTTTCTCCCAGTTTCTTCTGGGAGAAACATGTTTCTTCCAGCAATGTTTCTTCCAGCACTCTGAACGGGCCATCGTAGGGCAGGCACAAGGGGGTCTGGTGGGCATCGTGCTTGACAAATACGAACGCCACATCCTTCAAGGCCTTTAGCACAAAAACGCGTGGAAAACAGTGGTGGACCGGACCGGATACCGTCCCTGCCACTGCGCTATGCAGTGAAAGCGGGGATGGATCAGTGTTCGGCACGGGGCTGTCCGGCAAAAATTCCCCTGGGAGCCACAGTGGCTGGGAAAAAAACAGCTCTGCTGGGGAGGCTGCCAAATCCTCCTTCAGTGCTGAACGCAACACTAATAGAACCCATGGCAACCAGTCCACCCAATTTGCATCCGTAAGTGAAGCCCTGAGCGCTGCTTTAAGCGACCTATGGAAACACTAACAAAACCCATTGGCCTGGGGGTTGTACGCAGTCATGCAATGAAGTGTGATGCCCAGGCTCCGGGCCATGGTGGACCAGAGGTCGGAAACAAACTGCAGGCCCCGATCGGACGTGATAGCCGAAGGGACGCCGAAACGTGCCAACCATGTCGTCAAAAAAGCGCATGCGGACGCGGTGGAAGCTAGCAGGACTGCTTCAGGCCAGCGCGTGGTGCAGTCCACCACTGTCAGGAGGTGCGTGAACCCCTGCGATGGTGGGAGGGGGCCCACAAGGTCCACGTGAGCGTGGTCAAACCTCTTACCCGGGATATGGAATGGCTCCAAAGGGGCCTTTGTGTACCTGTGCACTTTGGCTCGCTGGCACGCAACGCAGGCTGCAGCCCACTCTTTCATCTGTTTGCACAGGCTCGGCCAGACAAACTTTGCTCCCACCATTTTGACTGACGCGCACACTCCTGGGTGCGCCAGGGAGTGAACCGACTCAAAAACGCGGCGGCGCCAAGCGTGTGGGACGACCGGGCACGGGCGGCCTGTGGAGACATCACAGATTGGGGGGGGTGGGGGGGCGTCTTGCAGTACTCTGCTCTCCAGCCTTAACCCTGCTGGTCCAGACTGGAGCAGGCAAACGTCCGCATCGCCTATCTGCTCAGCGGCCATGGCCTTGTAATCTATCCCCACGTAGCCTGAGGCCACTAATGCGTGCGAGAGGCAGTCCGCCACCACGTTGAATTTACCAGCCACATGCTGAATGTCAGTCATAAACTCCGAGATCGCGGCCAGCTGTCTCTGCTGCCGGCCTGACCATGGTTCCGAAACATTGGCCATAGCGTACATTAGCAGCTTGTGGTCCACGAACGCATTGAAGGTGCACCCTTCCAGCCAGAACTGGAAGTGGCATATGGCCAGGTGGAGAGCCAGTAACTCCCTGTTGAACGCATTGTATTTACGCTCACTGTCACGCAAAGACCTGCTAAAAAAAAGCAAGCGGCTGCCAAGACCCTGCGACGTGCTGCTCCACAACGGCCCCTATGGCCATGTCCGAGGCGTCGGTAGTGAGCGCTATCCGAGCCGCCGGGTCCGGGTGCGCCAGCAGTGCGGCGTTCGCCAGAGCTGTTTTAACCTCAGAAAATGCCTGCTCTCGCTCAAGAGTCCAGTCGACTCTATCCGCCGGTTTCCATTTCTTAAGCGTGGCGTACAAAGGCTGCATGAGCTGGACTGCACGGGGGAGGAAACGGTTGTAAAAGTTAACTATCCCAAAAACTCCTGCAGCACCCTGACAGTCTGAGGCCGGGGAAAGTCTGCCACTGCGCGCACTTTGTCCGGTAAGGGTATCGCGCCCTCCGGTGAGATGCGGTGGGCCAAAAAATTGATTCCCGTCACCCCAAACTGGCGACTTCGCCGGGATGATTATTAATCTGTGCTCCTCCAACCTCTGGAAAACTGTCCTGAGGTGAGCTACGTGTTCGTCCTTGGATGCGCTGGCCACCAGGATGTCGTCCAGGTAGACGAACACAAACAGCAGATCGCGCAACACGGCATCCATCATGCATTGGAATGTCTGCGCCACGCCTTTTAACCCGAATGGCATGCGTAAAAACTCAAAAAGACCAAATGGGGTTAATACTGCCATCTTAGGTATGTCCTCAGCGCGCACTGGGACCTGGTGGTAACCGCGGACTAGGTCTATCTTGGAAAAAATGCGTGCCTCGGTGAGGTGAACGGAAAAATCCTGAATATGGGGGATTGGGTAGCGGCCGTGCACTGTGGCATTGTTCAGTCTGCAGAAATCTCCGCACGGTCGCCACAATCCCTCGGCTTTAGGAACCATATGTAGCGGGGATGCCCATGGGCTGTTTGAGCGTCTGATGATGCCCAACTTTTCCAAGTTGGCAAACTCCTTGCGCGCTATGGCCAGTTTAGCTGCGTCCAGGCGCCAAGGTCATGCGAAAACAGGCAGCCCCGTGGTGGTAATGAAGTGCTCCACCCTGTGTTTAGTGACGGTTGCCGAAAAAGTCGGGACCGTGAGTGCTGGGAACTGGGTGAGTAGTGTGTGGAACTTACCCCCTGGGGCTGTGACGTTGGCTAGCGTTGTGGGCCCGGCTCCTCTAGTTGTACAGGGGAGAGAATCAAAAGACATTGCGTTAATCAGGCGTCTGTTAGCCACATCGACTAGTAGACTGTGTGCACACAAAAAATCAGCACCCAAAATGGGGAAACTGCATGCCGCTGTGACGAATGTCAATTGGTATGTACGGTCGTGCAAAGATACAGTCAGTGTCCTCTCACCAAAAGTCTTAATGTCTGACCTGTTTGCGGCCATCAGCTCGGGGCCGCTAGTTCCCGCCAGCCGGTCTGCGTAGGATGGTAGGATGAGACTCTTTTGGGAGCCGGAGTCCACGAGGAACCGTCTCCCCGAGCGTGAGTCTGTCACATAGAGCAGCTTGCTTGCTTCACTGGCGGTCCCAGCTGCTACCAACTGCCGGCCCTGGCGTTTCCCGAGCGCTTGAATTGGCACGGTGGCACGCATCGGCGTGCGTCCTCTCCAAAATGGCGGTGGTAGAAGCAGAGTGTGTCTCTCCGGTGCTTCTTGGCTTCCGCTGCAGCCACCGTCGTTGGCTCCTCACCCCCGCTGGCCGTCTCGCTGGGTTCTGACGCCGCTGCGTTCACTGCGAGGGCTCTGGTGGTGAGGATAATCCGATCCACCTCTTGCACTAGCACCCGGTAGTTGCGCGCGGCCTGCAGCGGCGAATTGGCAAGGACTGCCCTGGCTGCTGCCGGGAGGTTATGGAGGAAAAGGTGGGCAAAGATCTGTGCCCATCAGTGCCAACATCTTCTCCATTAACTCGACCGCCGACCCGTCTCCCAACTCGGTGCGCGTCAAAAGCCTTTCCACTCTCTTGCAGTCTGAGAGCATATAGCGGCGGGTCAGCGCGGTTTTGAGAGCCTCGTATCTGTCGTGGGCTGGGGGCCGTTGGAGCAGGCTCGCCACCAGCTGAGTTGTGCGTGTGTCCAGTGCTGCAACCACGTAGTAGTATCTACCATAATCATGTGACACGGTAGCCCATCTCTAAAATATGCCTGGGCTGGTTTTTCACCGGTTTTCACACATAAATTTAATGCCTAAAACTCTCAGAAGTGAAAACAAACTGCACGTTTTTTATTAACACGGTGCTATCGTGATATTTAAAAAAGTATCGGCCCCAAAATATTGACCAGCTGGTATCGAAGTATCAACTAGACTATTGATACG
Organism: Pholidichthys leucotaenia; assembly: GCA_020510985.1. Classification (NCBI taxonomy): domain Eukaryota; kingdom Metazoa; phylum Chordata; class Actinopteri; order Cichliformes; family Pholidichthyidae; genus Pholidichthys; species Pholidichthys leucotaenia. The sequence goes on from CM035847.1 coordinate 90,584,553, forward strand.
CCCATCCCTAATTGGTGCCACACCTTGGCAGCCTCATCTATCCAGGTGGATGCCCTGAATTTCCCTCTGGGATTAATAAAGTATACAAAAATTAAAAAAAAATAAATTGTTTGCAGTGCTGTACAACCTGTCAGCCAACATGATGGTGAACTACTGATTGGACAAAGACTTTTGTGGGGGTGTTTGTACATGTATTTGAGGTAGTTTTGCATGGTAGCCAGTAACGTGCAGTGAGGTTTGGGGGTGGTGAAGCACTGATGCTTTCAAAGTCAGATTTACAAATATATGAACACAATAGCAAAAGCTTGAATTTAATTTCAATTGAAAGTGTGCATGTGCTATGATCTGCTAATTGTACATTATAAAATCTGATGATATAAATAACTTATTAACAAAACACTGAGGTATTTTGCTGAATTGCCTCTTGATAGATTGTGCAGTGAATTTAAGTTCAGTTCTGCAATGGATGTTTAGAGTTTTTATTGTGAAGGGAAGAAGCAGAAATAGTAATACACTCCAGTTGCTTTGTCATGTCCCCAGGCGCTTTTACACTGTGCACAGAGGAGAAGAGACGGATTCATGTGCAGGGTTACACCACAGACAAATTTATTAACATAAATCCTAAAACTTGTGCAGATGTACAAAAAATACAAAGAGGAAAACTTACAGTAGACACGACGTAACATGTAGAGAGCATACCACAGTGTAATGTGGTGAGAGCAAGCCACGGCATAACGTGGCGTGACAAAGACAGAAACAATATTCCAGCAAAGCGAAACACAAGATGAGATGACTAAATACATGGGCGAATGAACTAGTGATTGGGTGCACCTGAACGAGGGAGCTGGGCAGTAATCACTGGGAAGAGAGAACAGCTCAGTGCCAAGAAAGGGGGGGGTGTGCTCTGGCTGGCAGATTGACAGGCAGCGCCCACACCAAGTGCAGACTACACGTGCTGCCTGACAGCCTGTCAGCCAGAACCAAAGCAACACAACAACCTCAGGAATGATAGCAAAAATAACACGACATGACAAAGGTAAACTAGACAATACACAGATGCTAAAATTGTCATAAACCTCCATGTGCCATGGCTCGTTGCACGAGAGAGAGAATGAATAAATCCAAAAGCGAGAGTAGATGGTGCACTTTTATTAACAAACACAAAGAAAACAACAAGTCCAGTAATGTTCACAACACAGAGAGATGAATATGCAGAGGTAAGGGCCACCAGACAAACAGGGGGCTACCCAGATGTTCTACAGCCGGGGAGGAGAATGCCTAGTGCTACTGAACTGCTAAACGCACAACAGGGAAAGGCGACAGTCTAGTGCCGACGCAGCAATAGCACAAAAGGAAAGGCAAATGAACACTTACGGCTGAAACAATTCAGAGCTGTCCGAGAAGTCTGGTGGATGAGGATAGGAAGTGGAGGCAGCCGCGAGCACCCAGGAATTGATCATCTGAAGATAAACCGGTTAGGAGGGAAGCAACCAGTGAAAACATAATCAGAACAAAAATAGAATAAAGAGCAAACCCCTTCTAATGACCCCCAACCTGGAACACTAGCCCTCCTCCCCCGCAGTCCAAAGTTCAGGAGGTCGACCTGAGTCCCAGGCCCCCAGAATGGTGAGGAGTGGTAGATCAGGTGGCCTGCCCAAGTCCCAAGTCCAGCAGGCAGCTCGTGGGATAGTGTCCAGCAGCCTGCCCAGGCCGATGGGCCACCCGACCCATAAGTCAAGTCCTTTGGGTGGCCGACTAGTATGGTGGAGCCACCAGGACCTGAGAGGAGGGCGGAGAGGCAGCCTCCAAACTCAGGAACCTCGGCGGTGAAGCCAAGGAAGGGGAGCCCCCCTGCTGTTTGAGGCTTGGGGCAGGGGGACCGCAGCACCCACGATGGTCCCAGTCTGGGACGTGGCTGCACCCGCAATGGTCCTGGTGTGGGGTGTGGCTGCACCCGCGATGGTCCCGTTCTGGGACGTGGCTGCACCCGCGACGGTCCTGGTCTGGGATGTGGCTGCACCGGCGGCGGACTCCAGTTGGGACTCTGCTGCACCGGCGGTGGACTCCAGCTGGGGCTCTTCTGCACCAGTAGTGGACCCTGGCTCAGGCCCTGCTGCACCCACAGTGGGCTCTGGTTGGAGCACCATTGCACCTGCGGTGACCCCCATTGGGGGCCTCATTGCTCCTGCGGTGGCCTCCTCAGCGAGGGAGGTGATGCTCCTCACATCCTCTGACGTTGGACTCCGGTCCTCGGTTGCCTCCAGTAGCTCTCCGGTGACTCTGGCCGGAGGCTCTTAACCCAAAGAGAGAGAAAGAGAAAGCGGGTCAGGGTCGCCGGCAGCAGCAGAGCTCGGTGTGGTGGTCCCGAGGGCTACTGTGAGCTGCCCTAGGTCCACCTCACCATAAGTCGGGCAGTGTGACATTAATATTGACACTCTTGACATAATGGAGCACACTTGCCTGACTTCTGGCTCCACCGACGTCCAGGACTCCGGCGATTTAGGGTGCGTAGGTTCTTCCAGTCCATCAGGTGCTGCACCCCCGTCGACCTCCCTCGGGACAAACGGACCCTCCTCGTCGTACGTCGTTGTGGCGGCTCCTCTCCGGTGACCCTATTAAGGAGCTTGAAGGAGACGGGAGAATGGAGACGGTTGGGGTCGCCGGCAGCAGCAGAGCCCGGTGAGGAAAGTTTGGATGCAGCTGGGGGCTGCACCCGATTCTCCTCCCCAAGAGCCAGGCAAGAACTCTCTCAACACATGACAGGTGAACTACAGGAGAGATTACTTGCCTGTGCTCAAGTTCTACCACCGTCCAGGACTCCGATGATGATGTTTGGGGTCCAATCGGCTGGAGGTCCGGTCCGGGGGATGGCTCTGCCGCGGCGGCCCCCACAGTAGGCATGATGGGCTCGGCAGTCGTGGTCTCCTCCAGTGAAGTCCCTAATGCCAGTAATCCTCCCGGCATGAAGTCTGGAGGTGGAGACCTGGGTGGCACTGTGTCCACAGAGACTGAAGCGGGAGGATGCTCCTTCATTGGCACCCGCTTCCGGTCGGTCACAGTGCTCCTCCTCTGGTTGTAGCGGATCTGCGGGGTGCAGTCCTCCAGCACCACGCATTCCCTCCTTCCCCGATCGTCGAGCTCCATGGCTGGTGGACAGTCCCAGGCAGGGGATGGAGACACAAAGGAAATAGGTGAGTTCATCATAGGAGCAGCAGGGGGAGAGCACTCAGGCAACTGCCTAGCCTGAGGCTTTCTCCCGGGGGACAGACAAGGCTTATCCTTCATGACTAAGGTTGCATGAAAACCCACTTGCCTGGCCTCCTGGGTCTGAATGCTGGTGGTAGCCGACAGCGTGTTGTCCTCCCTCTCCATGCCCATAGGTATTCTAGGCTCCTCGGTGACTGACGGAGGAGCCGGTCCGAATGGCACGGAGGTGGGCGGGTCCGGAGTCGCATACACAATCTCTCCAGTGGCTGGGGTGGATGACCCAACGACGGGAACTGTGGCTGAAGCTGAAGGGGCGTCTGCTGGTACGACAGCTGGCACCGAAGGGGGCTTCGCCGCAGCAGCGGTTGGGCTTGACGTCCAATTAGCAACCGCCGATGAGGTAACGGGCCTCCTCCATCACTTAGACCTAGGATTAACTTCACGCTGTGTGGTTGACTCCTCCCGCTCCTCCTGCATCCGATGATCCTCTCCCGGGGTCAGGGGGAGTGAAGGGAGACAGAAGACAGGGAACAGCAGCTGTTTGGGGAGGTTCAGCGGGTAACAATTTCTGAAGCTTCTCCACAGAAATCTGATTAATCACCTCAGGAGACATAGAAAGAGACTGGAGATGAACTTGCCTGAACTCCTGACTGGTGATAATGTCCACTGCTGCCTCGGTGTCCTGCTTCATTCTCCCAGAAGTAGGACGAGAAATCTGGTGGGGAGAAGAGCACTCCTGCTCGGAAGGCGAGCGGCGGGCTCCGGTCCTCCGGGAGCACGTCGTGGGAAGCCATGGTAGAGCTCCAATGGCAACTCCTGTCATCTCCTCCAGCTGTTGGCGTAACTCGTGGACCGCGGTGAGAAACAACGTCAACTCCGGATATTTCCAAAGACCAGGGCACGTCTGGAGCACCCTGACAGCGATGTCAAACAGCAAGAAATTCTCCTCTGGGGAGTTGGTGGCTCAAGCCCAGGAAACGGATACCACGGCTCGATCAGCCACTCCACACTCCTCAAGGCTCAGTCCAAAAACAGAAAAATCCATGGTGATGACTGGGGGAAAAGCGCAAAGGAGAAAAAGCAAAAATACACTCATGCGCCACCTCTCCACTGGGCTTTTACACTTGTCGGGGCATTCTGTCATAAACCTCCGTGCACCATGGCTCGGCGCACGAGACAGAGAATGAATAAACCTAAAAGTGAGAGTAGATGGTGCACTTTTATCAACAAACACGAAGAAAACAACAAGTCCAGTAATGTCCACAACACAGAGAGATGAATATGCAGAGATAAGTGCCACCAGACAAACAGGGGGCTACCCGGATGTTCTACAGCCAGGGAGGAGAATGCCTAGTGCTACCGAACTGCTAAACGCACAACAGGGAAAGGCGACAGCCTACTGCCGACGCAGCAATAGCACCAAAGGAAAGGCAAATGAACACTTACGGCTGGAATAATTCAGAGCTGTCCGAGAAGTCTGGTGGATGAGGATAGGAAGCGGAGGCAGCCACGAACACCCAGGAATTGCGTCGGCAGTAGGCTGTCGCCTTTCCCTGTTGTGCGTTTAGCAGTTCGGTAGCACTAGGCATTCTCCTCCCTGGCTGTAGAACATCCGGGTTATGCCACGTGCCATCCTGCCTCAAATCCTCCACCATCATCCCTGTCCCCAAGAAGCCACGGATCACTGGACTTAATGACTACAGACCTGTAGCGCTCACCTCTGTAGTCATGAAGTCCTTTGAGCGCCTGGTCCTGTCCCACCTCAAGTCCATCACCACCCCTCTCCTGGACCCGCTGCAGTTTGCCTACCGAGCCAACAGGTCTGTAGACGATGCAGTCAACCTGGCCCTCCACTCCATCCTGCAGCACCTGGACTCCCCGGGAACCTACGCCAGGATCCTGTTTGTGGACTTCAGCTCCGCATTCAACACCATCCGCCCCGCTCTGCTCCGGGACAAGCTGTCCCTGCTCAACGTGCCTGACTCCCTCTGCAGGTGGATCATCGACTTCCTGACGGACCGGAGGCAGCATGTGCGGCTGGGAAAGACTGTCTCAGACTATACTAGCATCAGCACCGGATCACCCCAGGGCTGTGTACTTTCCCCCCTACTCTTCTCCCTTTACACCAACTCCTGCACCTCCAGCCACCAGTCTGTCAAGTTGATCAAGTTTGCGGACGACACCACCCTCATCGGGCTCATCTCCAACGGCGACGAGTCCGCCTACAGGAGAGAGGTGGCCCAGCTGGCGTCCTGGTGCAGCAATAACAACCTGCAGCTGAACGCTCTGAAGACAGTGGAGATGATTGTAGACTTCAGGAAAGTCACTACTCCTCTGCCCCCCCCTCACCCTCTCAGGCTCTCCCATCACCACTGCTGATTCCTTCCGCTTCCTAGGCACTACCATCACCAGGGACCTCAAATGGGAGCTGACCATCAGCTCACTCATCAAAAAAGCCCAGCAGAGGATGTTCTTCCTGCGGCAGCTGAGGAAGCTCAAGCTACCCACCAAGATGTTAGTGCAGTTCTACACAGCCATCATCGAGTCCATCCTCACCACCTCCATAACCGTGTGGTACGCAGGAGCCACTGCCAGGGACAGACTAAGGCTGCAGCGCGTCGTGCGCACTGCTGAGAAGGTGATCGGCTGCAAACTCCCATCTCTCCAGGATCTGTACATCTCCAGGACCCGGAGGCGTGCTGGCCGGATCATAGCCGATCCCTCACACCCTGGTCACGTACTGTTTGCCCCCCTCCCCTCTGGTAGAAGACTTCGGTCCATCCAGACTAAAACCTCCCGTCACATGAACAGCTTCTTCCCCTCTGCCATTAGTCTGCTGAACACTAAGTGACTCTCGTGCACCATGTACAGCAGCTCAACCAGACTCATGTCAATCATCACTGTTTTCTTCCTGCATTACCGACTGCACTATATAGTTCTCCACAGTATCTGCTGCTGGCTAATATATATTTTAACTGTTGACCAGTATCACTTAATCTTATCCTACACTTTATTACATGTATAGTTTATTTCTCTTATCTTATCATGTTTAATGTTGCAGCATTGTACCGAGACAAATTCCTAGTTTGTGTACTACATGAACAATGGCAATAAACCTGATTCTGATTCTGATTCTGATTCTGATTCTGATCTGAAGGTGTCGGGCTAAGAGTGTGAAGGGAGTGATACATCATTTATGGAGAGCTAGCTGCCATGAACGAGGGTGAATGCCCCGACAATCTCTTTCCTCTGGAGCAGCCAACAAATACTCCAGAAGCTTACAAGGAAAGAGATTGCTGGTGTGAGAATGCGTGGGCAGAACTGATTGGTATCCGGTGTGTGAGAGCGTGTGTGAATGAGAGTGAATGGAGCGTGTGCATGTGTGTGTGCGCATATGGGTGTGTGTATGTGTGTGAGCACCTGCGACAGTGCAGCTGACGGAGCTTGACAGGAAGAGGGGGTGTGCCCGAGCTGTCAGGAGGAAACTAAGACAAATCATAACAATAAGTCACAGCTGGGTTTGGCCTCCAAACCTGGATTTATGACAAAAATAGGACACATAGAGGACAGTCATGGAACCAAGCCAGGAGGACAAACTGGCCCAGTTCATGACAGAGCCCCCCTCTCAAGGGGTGGATTCTAGACACCCGACGTACCATCAAAAGAAAAAAGAGAAAATCCCCCCCCCTCCCCCAGCAGCAACAACAACCATCAAACCAGGGCTGGAGGTAGGGGGAAACAGGTCAGGAGGGAACAAAAAACAACCCCGCTCAGGGCCCACAACAGAAAAACAACAATTAGCCCCCCCCCCCCCACCAAGTCCAGAGGCGGGGAGGCAACCCAGAGTCCTAGGCCCAGCAGACGGGCTAGTGGACAGAGCTCAGCAGCCTGCCAGAAAACATGGGCCACACGACCAAGAGACTCAGTCCTTCAGGTGGCCGCCAAACACTGTTGAGCCACCAGGACCGGAGGGGTAAAGCAGGAGGCGGCTTACCCACCGGGAGGCTCACTGGTGGGTGGCTGGACTGTAGGAGGGGAACCCCCAGGGCTACTGGTGGCGAAGGAAGGGGGGGCCACGACGGCGTCAAGCAGAGGAGATGAGGGGACCTCGACAGTGTCTGACAGAGGAGAGGAGAGAGACACCACAACAGCATCAGGAAGAGGAGTGAAGGTCCCAGCATCCTCAAGCAGACCAGCTGCACCCTTGGTGGTCCTGGCTTGGGACACTGCAGCACCCTCCGTGGTCCTGGCTTGGGACACAGCTACACCCACAGTGGTCCCGCTCCGGGACCTCATTGCTCCCGCGGTGGGACCCGGCTGGTCCACGGCTGCACCCACAGTGGGACCCGGCTGATCCACGGCTTCACCCATGGTGGGACCCAGCTGATCCACAGCTACACCCACGGTGGACCCTGGCTGGGCCAGAGCAGCACCCACAGTGAGCGGGCCAACCCGCAGGAGCACCAGCCCGAGGAGGCGATCGATCGGAGGAGCCCTGACGATTGCGGCAAGGGAAGCTGGACCCACAATGTCGTCAGCCGACTGGACCGGAACCACAAGGACCCCTGGTGGCAGTAAACCCTCTCCGGCGACCCTAGGAGAAGGCTCAGTAGAAAAAAAGTGGTTAGGGTCGCCGGCAGTGACGGAGCCCGGCAAGGTGATTTCAGATGCAGCTGAGGGCTGCACCCGACTCTCCTCACCAAGAGCCAGACAGGATCTCTCTAACACAGACATGAGAAAAACAAGAGTGATCACTTGCCTCGAGCTCCACTGCCGCCCAGGACTCTGTCTCGAGCCCGGCCTCCAGTAGGTCCAGCTCAGGCTCCCACTCTGCTGCAATAGCCTACACAGCAGGCATGATGGAGGTAGCAGTCCTCTAGCCCCCCGGCAGCAGCTCCCACGCTGAGGACTCTTCCGGCGTGGTTGCTGGGGAACAGCTCTGTGCTGGCTCCGAAGCGGGATCCTCCAAGGCCACTGGCTCCTCCACCATCCGATGGCTCTGTTCATGGACCAACGGACACCCAAGAATAGGTGGGGGAGACATGGAGAGGACAGAAAAAGAGTTAGCATCTGCAGCTGGAGGAGAGGACCCAGCAGACTGCTGAAACTGGGCCTCTCCCTTGGGAGACAGGCAAGGTTTATCATAATTAACTTGAATGGAATGAAAAAACACTTGTCTGTCTTCCCGGTCTCTGATGTTCTCAGCTGCAGTAGACAGGCAGTCATCCCCCTCTGTGTCACTGGCTACTTTGGCCCCCTCAAAGGATAGCGGAGGAACCGGCTCCGATGACACGGAAGTGGGCATTCCCAGGACAACCCTGGAGGACCTCTCAGCAGCTGAAGAGACGGTGGCTGCTGAAGACGAGGAGGGCTTCTCCCGGCATCTTGACAAAGAATGACTCTGTTTATGGGAAGTTGGAGCTGGTTTCGTCTGAGCAGGAACGTGCATCGAACTGAGGTGCGACGCAGGACAAACGGAGTTGCGGGAGTACCCTCCCTTTGGCGCAAGCCCAGTCTTCTTAGGGAATTTCCTGACCCTCTTGCCGTACTCATGCCACAACGCTGCCACCAGGGTTATCCGTTCTACCCCCTCAGCGTGCTCTGAGAGCTGAGGGCATCGCTGAGCGCTGCCTCTGCTAGAGCCACGTACCACAGCGCGTCTTCAGGAGAGGAGTATGTGCGTGCCGATTAACCCTTCTATCTCCATGAGGGCCCAGCAGCACTCCCAACCCAGATGCAGAGGATAGCCACGCTTCCCCGCGTAATCCAACATAGCTCCAAACAGGTGAGAGAAAAAATGCACACAAAAATGAAAAAACTATGCCCGGGTGTAACCCGCTGAATCCTATTAGGGCTGGATTATTCTATCATGTCCCTGGGCGTTTTTACGCAGCACACAGAGGAGAAGAGACAGATTCATGTGCAGGGTTACACCACAGACAAATTTATTAACATAAAGTCCCAAAACTTATGCAGATGTACAAAAAATACAAAGAAGAAGACTTACAGTAGACATGACGTAATGTGTAGAGGGCATACCACAGCGTAATGTGGCAAAAGCAAGCCACGGCGTAACGTGGCGTGACAGACAGAAACAATATTCCAGCAAAGAGAAACACAAGATGAGCTGACTAACTACATGGGCAAATGAACTAGTGATTGGGTGCACCTGAGCAAGGGAGCTGGGCAGTAATCACTGGGAAGAGAGGACAGCTGAGTGCCGAGAGAGAGAGGGGGGTGTTTTCTGGCTGGCAGATTGACAGACAACACCCACACCAAGTGCAGACTACACGTGCTGTCTGACAGCCTGTCAGCCAGAACCAAAACAACACAACAAACTCAGGAATGATAGCAAAATAACACATGACATGACAAAGGTAAACTAGACAATACACAGATGCTAAAGCAGGACACACAGAGGAGAGTCATGGAACCGAGCCAGGAGGACAAACTGGCCCAGTTCATGACATGCTTTTGTTTTGCAGAAAGGCAGTTAAAGTTCTACTGACTAACTCCATGTTTTCATTTCATTCAACTCTCCTGAATATAAACAAAGTGCAAAGACCCTTGACTACACAAATAAAAGGTTATTTGTGTAGTCAACTGTAGTAACTTTACTCAAGTAGTTATTTTAGAGACAAATATTGGGGGTCCAAAATTGATTATAGACTACCTGTTTCAGGCCAAGGAAGAACTAAAATTATAGCAGCTCAGAGACCGTATTTGCTGTGCAACCTGTAGCTTCACAATTCAATGCAAATTAAGTATATTAAATAAGTATGCATGGTCTTACCTTTACTTGTAAATGAAATCCACCCACCTATCCCTCTGGACAAAAATTTCAATGACTTTGTTGTAAAAGTCCTTCTTGTCTTCTTTTAGTTCTAAAAGTCTATCTGTCTCAATCAAAATTACTGCCAGATTGAAAGTCCAATTTTGACATTTTTTTTAAAGTTTAGCTATAAAATCTTCCATTTTCAGTCTGTTTAAAATAGAAGTACAAACGGAGTACTCAGTGCACTTGACTTTCTTGGTGCTTAGTCTCGGCGTAGAAGAAGAGCAACAAGTACAAACGGGACAAACCCCTGTGCCTGTGGTGCTCAAGCACGCCCCCTCATTGGAGCAATATTACTGCACAGCCTCTGACCGTGATTTTTAACTAAAGTTTTATGTCAGATTAAGAAGACTAAATATGTTATTCACAAACATTAAGTACATTACATAGACTATGGAAAAGGAGGAAACACAATAAAAGCTCCTACAAACATTACACAGAGCTGTCAACAGGAACGCGCATCTCGCACAATCCTTTTGAGGCTGTGTTTGTTGCTGCTCCACCTGGCCTCTCTCCCTTGTATTTGAATAGGAAATGTGCATATTCAGCAGTTTTAAATATATAAATATTGTTGAAAAGATTGGAATCATTCAGAAATTACATATAGACCTACAAGACAAATTAGTGGAAAAATACATCCATCCATCCATCTTCTAAAGCTTTATCCTTTTCAGGTCACAGGGGGGCTGAAACCTATCTCAGCGTCATTGGGCGGGAGGCAGGGTACACCCTGGACAGATTGCCAGTCCATCGCAGGGCTCGTGGACAAATAATAATATATGTATAATTCTTTATTTTTATTTTTTCATGATAACACTTGAGGGAGGCTCTGCCTCCCCGACCGCACGTCACTGACAGTAGCTAAGAAGATGCACTGCGCTGTATTAACTGGATGTCCGATGAGACCAAAGTCTTAATGCCGCAACACTCCAGCCATGATGAACTGTACTCCCAGCATGCTCAGTTGTCCTCATCAGGCCTCTCACATGGGTTGCCTGGCTGCCCACAGGCCAACTCCTCTCCACCACTTGATCCCAAACAGCCTTTTAATAGGTTTTAAAAGAGGGTTATTAACATCACCTGCTAATTATGTTAAGGACCTAATTAGAGAATGAGGAAAAAAAGCCTTTTTGTCTAATTAGGTTTTCTTTCTAAGTACACTGATAACCAAGGGAATGCTGAGATCTCTGTAGAAATGAGAGTGCAATGAGCCAGTAAGGGGATGCTTTAGAAAAAGAATTAACCCTTTCGCTAGAGCCTTGACTTTATTAACAGGCCACTGGCAGAGTGCAATTACTGCCCAAATCGTTTATTTAGGACGTGTTTATCTGGAGTGAGAGTCTGCATCATTTAGCGCATTATAAACTCAATAGTAGCTTCATTAGCAATTACAGTCAGTGGGTGGTATTACCTGCCTGATAGCCAGCTGCAGCCTGATGATATCAGCTCCTGCCACTGAGTTACAAGGCAGGCACCTAATTTTTCTCGATCCTCCCTGTTTCCTCCAGTCAAGCACTTACCTGGCCAGTGTACTGCCAACAGCACTTTACTAGGCCTTTAGACGAAACTTGGGAATGAGAAGAGACAACATACAACGGCTTAATCACAAAAGCAGGAGCAAGCGACGCTGGAGCAGAGCGTGGAACAGAAGGGGAATCTGATATTCCTGCTGTATCAAAACTGGTGGCATGCATGTGCTGTATTATCGAGTACATTACAATTGAGGGTTAAGATCATAAAAGGTACATTTCGTTCACATAAAAACTGGTGTCTGCAGCACTCTTTGTGACTTTTATAGCGCAGCCCACCGGCCATCAATTGTCTGTCAGCAAATATAGGAATGAAAATCTTTGACTATGGTGTACACTTAAGCACATACAGCTCTTTTTAAAGAGGGACATAGCAGTGAATATAAACCACACCAACAATACCAAAAACACACTTTGTGAAACACCAGTAGAATTTGGAATAAAAGCATTATTTCATGTCTTTTGATGGTACTAATATGATAACATCAATCCCACAAAAAAGGCAAAAAAGACAGAACTGGCTAGAGAGAGAGAGAGAGAGAGAGAGAGAGAGAGAGAGAGAGAGAGAGAGAGAGAGATAGATTAAGTTTTTTTTCTAATCCTGTTTATGCAGTTCAGTCAAGCAAGTTATGTTTGAAAAGGTTTAATATGTAGGGGATCTGTAATTAAATACAGCCCAGAGTGGCAGAGTGGGTGGTGGAGGGTTTGAAACAGCAGGCACCAATGTAAGGGTGCACTGTCATGTCAGAAAGTGATGGAGAATTCTGTTGATGGACAGTTGATGAAGCACGTTTCATGTGATGCAGCACCGTTCACTTGCTTGACCCATTTAATGACGGTTGTTTCAACAATGTCTGTTGAAAGAGCAAAGTAAAATAACAAGGTCATAGCTGACAGTTCTAGTATCAATGACCTTAGCCCCTATGTAAATAAATTAGTCAACAGAAAGAAAAAAAATGGAGGTCGTTCAGAATTCTGCCACTCTATCCCCTTCTAGCAAGTTAAACAAAGGCATGATTGTGCAGTTGTTTGTTGTATTTCCTCACAGTTTCAAGCAGTAGTTGAAAGGGATTTGAGTGGTCTTTAAGGGTGCTTTCACACCTATAGGCTTTAGTCTGTTTCAGTCAAATTGTAGATCATTTTCTCCTTTAGTGTTTATGGTTTTTTCTGGTGAGAACACAATAATTATCACACCCAGGTGTGATCCAGTGACGTACGGTGAGGTTCACGGCTGGTGAGGCTACATGCTATCAGGGTCAGATTTACAAATTGGATTTTACAAATAATTCTAACAAAACAAGTGTAAGGTATTTTATTGAATTATTTCTTAATGGAATACACAGAAAAGGCAGTAATAAAAGTATATGTTTTCATTTTATAACTCTCCTTGAGTATAGACAATGTACAAACACCCTTGGTTACACAAGTATAATGTATTTCGTTATTTTACAGACAAGTTTTTTGGGCACAAAATTCATTATACTTTGTTTTTGGCCAAGGAATAATGTAAATTATAGTGGGTCAGAGAGCTGCATCTCTGTGGGTTGCAGCTCCACAGTTTACACTCATTACAAATGAGTATTTACTATGCATGCATGTCTTTTACTTGTAAATAAAGTAAATTTGCCTATCCTTCTTGACAAAAATCACTGTGACATTGTTAAAAAAATGTCCCTATCTTCTTTTAAAAACAAAATCCTGTGCTTATGGTGGTCAAGCATGCCCTGCCTTGTTGGAGGATCAGTACTGTGCAGCCTCTGACCGTGATTTTTTTTTTTATTTGATTTTGTATACTTTATTGATCCCCAGAGGGGAAATTGAGGGCATCCACCTGGATGGATGAAGCAGCCACAGTACAGCACTATCCCTTGACCATTCACACATACATTCACACCTAGGGCCATTTTAGAGTCTCCAATTAACCTAACCTGCATGTTTTTGGCCTGTGGGAGGAAACCGGAGAAATCCCGGAGTAAACCCACACAGATACGGGGAGAACATGCAAACTCCACACAGATCACTGTTGGTCAGGGGCTGGGATCGAACCAGGGATCCCATGGCCAAGGGTGAGTTGCTGTGCTGGCGCAGTGCTAACCACTGCGCCACACCTGCTCCCTTGACTGCACATCACTGGCGTGATCATATTCAAGACAACCAAACCATCCATCCATCCATCTTCCACCCCTTATCCGGGAATCCGGATCTCCGGAGTATCAGTCTAGACCAGGGGTCAACAACCCATGGCCCTCCAGCTCCCATGCTGTGGCTCCCTGCAGTTACAGTATATCTCAAAACACATGGAAATTAAGTTCATTTTAATTATTTTAGTTTTTAAATTAATGTTTATTGCAATTGGATTCATTTCTCAACAGAAACACATACTTTTATGAATGTAAAATATATATTTTTAAAATTGTTTATTATGTCAACCATGCGTGACTGCATCACATCTGACGGTGGCTGCACAGAGAGCCACCCGCCTCTCCTCTGTGCATGTGGAGAAACACGCAAGAGTACAGCAGCAGGGAGAGTTAATTCTGTGTAGACAGATTAATTTGCATTCATGTATGACTGTTGTGGAGAGAATTTTTCCACAAGAACACAAACAACAAAAAACAGCTGCGTCATTAGTGTCTAGAGGTCCATAAACATTCTTAATTGTGATTTTCTAAAATCAACACCTTAATTATCCTTAAAAAGGAGAAACAATCCTTAAAGTCCTGCTCAATAACCTTAAAATTAGTCGCCTGCACTATAAATGCTCCCCTCCCCCAGGTATCAGTCAGCTCACTCCCTTCTGTCTTCCTCTAAGCAAAAAACCCACACAGAACGTGAACGTGCCTGGTGCCTGACGAACACGAACTCCGCGTTCGTTGGTCTGGATTCGGGGGTCAGACTCGATCTCTGTTTTTAAGAATTATTTTGCACTCGCTGTTAGAATTGGACTTTTGGGACTGCTCTCATTCGTGAGTAAACTGATCAGTGTTTCTTTTCGTGGTTCGCTGCTACGCTTTACCTGAAGCGTTTGCTAAGCTAACACTATCGCTATAGCTAACGCCATAGCTAGTCGTAGCACCTAACACCGACACTGAGAAGCGACTCTGTCCCCGGTGATTGGGGCTCGCCGGAGGACCTAGCCGAGGCAGCAGTTGGACGGGAGCCGGATCGGAGGTCAAGTGCAGCGGTGGTGGGAGACAGGGACCAGTGGAGGACCACCGGGGCCCCAGCCAGATAAGAGCCAGAGTCGGAGCCCAGTTGCAGTGGCGGGGCTCGGCAGAGGAGCTACCGGGACCCCAGCTGGACAGGAGCAGGATCGGAGCTCGGCTACAGCGGCAGTGGGTGGCAGGACTCGGTGGAGGAGCTGCCGGTACCCCGGCTGGACAGGAGCTCAATTACGGCGGCGGTAAGCCGCGGGACTACCAGTGGAGGGGGCTAGCTGAGACCCAGCTGGATTCGAGGTCGGTCGGATCGGATACCGGCAACACCAGCAGAGATTGTTTTACTATCCACAGGTCAGTAAAAATGCCACCAAAGAAGGAGGAAGTGGAAGAGATAAAAAAAATCTCTGAACTTCTTGTCAGAAGAACTGACCAAAGTGGCTAGTCAGCAGGCTAAAATATTAGGACTAATGGAAGAAGTCCGAGAATTAAAATTAACAATTAAGGAAAAAGACAAAAAAATTGCAGACTTGGAGCGACGCGTTGAGGATCTTGAACAATATTCTCATATGGATGATCTAATTATAAGTGGACTAGACATTAAATATCAATCATATGCTCACGCTACAGCAGGAATGAGAGGTGAGGAGGCTCCCCTGGGTGAATCAGTCTCCCTGGAAAACCAGGTGCTTCAGTTCCTTGATAGTAGAAATATAAAGGTCGAAGCAAATGCAATTTCACCCTGTCATGCTTTACCCAGAAAGGATAATAAAACAAAGAAATCAATTGTGATGCGTTTTGTGAACAGAAGGGTAAAGAATGACACACTGAGGCAGGCCAGAAAGCTACGGGGAACAGAAGTTTACCGAAATGAACATCTAACAAAAACTAATGCTGAAATAGCACGGCAAGCACGGATGCTGAAAAGACAAAATAAGATACAGGCAACATGGACAAGAAATTGTAGAGTTTGGATCAAACTAAATGGAACACCTGAGGAAGCAAAGAGTATAATAATCAGAGAGATTACTGACTTAAATAAATATAGATGAACACTGATTAAGAAAATTAAGAGACTATGATAATCCATATCCACACACATGGCAAGAATAGTTCTTTTGACATACCATGTCAATGTACTTTAAAAAAAAAAAAAATTGGTGGATTATTTAAAGTGGATTATTGATAAATGATATAAGTGACCATTTGCCAACCTTTGCACTTATCCATGGCCACACGGGGGCCAATACAGAAAAAGTTTTAAAATCATTCAGATACAAATCACAAAATGCAATCAGTTCTTTTAAAGAAGACTTGCTGAAGCAGGACTGGACAAAATTCTATGTATCAGATGTAAATGAAGCCTATGACACATTTATGAACATTGTAACCACTCTTTATGAAAAAAATTGTCCATTAGTAAAGAAAAAGCTTAAACATAAATTTGTTGATAAGCCATGGTTAACCAAAGGATTACAAAAGGCGTGTAAAAAGAAATATTTATTATATAAAGCTTTTCTAAAGAAAAGGACAAAAGAAGCAGAGCAGCGGTATAAAACATACAAAAATAAGTTAACATATATAATGAGATGTAGTAAAAGAGACTATTACAGTAAAGAATGTAAAGAATATATATATATATATATATATACACAATTTGTTATTTTAGAGGAGTGTGTCAAGCTGGTAGCCCTTCACATGACTCGGTACCCATGAAGTAGCTCTTGGTTTCAAAAAGGTTGGTGACCCCTGATCTACAGACTGTGATGGTATTGACATGCTCTTAGTCAAAACTATTATTGAATGCTTAGTGAAACCACTGACATATATTTGTAACCTGTCTCTCCAAACAGGTATATTTCCCAATGCAATGAAAATAGCTAAAGTAATTCCGATATACAAGACGGGGGACAGAGGGGAACTTTCAAACTATAGACCAATTTCACTATTGCCGCAATTTTCCAAGATACTTGAAAAAATATTCTGTGAGAGAATTGACAACTTCATAATGAAGAATAATTTATTGTGTGAGCAGCAATATGGGTTCAGACACAAGAGGACAACTGCATTTGCTCTAATTTAATTTATAGAAAAAATATCAACTGCCATTGAAAATAAAGAGTATTCAGTTGGGGTATTCCTGGATCTTAAAAAAGCATTTGATACAGTGGATCATAATTTATTATTAAAGAAACTACAAAATTGTGGTATTGGGGGGTAGCACTGTCCTGGTTAAGTAGTTACTTAAAGAATAGATATCAGTATGTATGTGTTGGTAACAAAAACTCACAGTTACTGAAGGTTACTTGTGGAGTCCCACAGGGTTCAGTTTTGGGGCCATTGTTATTCAATATGTATATAAATGATATATGTAAAGTCTTGGAAAAAATGGATTTAATATTGTTTGCCAATGACACTAATCTATTATGCAGTGGAAGCAATTTGGAACAACTTTTGGATACACTCGGAAAGGAATTATGAAAGCTTAAACTGTGGTTTGATTCAAACAAATTAACGCTCAATTTAAGTAAGACAAAATTTATAGTTTTTAACAACCATCACAACAACTTAGTATCTAAACTCAGTGTAAATGGTGTAGAGATTGAAAGGGTATCTGAAACTAAATTTCTTGGAGTAATACTTGATAATAAACTAAACACATATTAATTATATTAAAGATAAAATATCTAAATCAATCGCAATACTACACAGAGCGAAATATTTGCTGAATCAACCTACATTATATACTTTGTATCATTCATTAATACTCCCATACATGACATATTGTACTGAAGTATGGGGAAATACATATAAAACAAACATATATCCAGTCTTTATGCTTCAGAAGAGAGCTATTAGAATAATAAACAAAGCTGCTTACAGGGAACCAACAAACCCACTTTTTCTTAAATTAAAAGCTCTCAAGTTGAAAGATCTGGTTGACTTTAAAACTGCAGTAATAATGTTTAAAGTGAAGAATCTATCACTGCCCGCAAATATCCAAAAGTCGTTCCAAATAAGGGAGAAACAATATCATTTCAGAGGAACATGTATATTTCAAAAACCTTCAGTGAGAACTACCACCAAGCAACACTGTGTTTCAGTGCAAGGAGTAAGATTATGGAACGATTTTGGACCTGAATGAAAATCATGTACAACGCTTGGACAATTTAAACAAAATCTAAAGGAAGAAATACTCCAAACATATATACAAGATGACATGTAAAATCACATAAGGATTGTCATATCCAGTCTGTGTTGTGTTGTTGCTTAGCTTTTTTTTAGTCACATTTTGTCTTAGCTTTGTTCCGAATTGTAATCGCTCTTGTTTTGTTTTTCTTTAGAATTCTTGGATGGAATATGGGTGGGCAATATAAGCTGCGGCTTCAGCCATCACCCATTTCAGATAACTTATGTTGAACTGTATAATCAGAGGAGTTATTGTTTAATTTGACCTTGTTGGATTTTTTCCCCTTTGTTATATTATTCTGTTTCTTTTTAATCTTTACTTTTAATCTATCCGAAATAAAGATTCATTCATTCATTCATTCAAATGCTGGATTCACCAGACATGACCAACGGCTGAAGTACTGTAAATTTATTTTCACCATCACAGCTCAATACTTCCTGAGTTGTGTAAAAATAAAAGCTCTCTACAGCATTTCAGTTTTCAGAATGGTTATTTCTGTCATGTGCTTTTATTATGAAATGCCATCAACCAGATATACTTGACTGAAATCAGTAACATACAGCCAACAGTTTTTTTTTTAGGCGCTGCGCATTAGGCAGAAATTCCCCGGCCAGCCATAGGCGCTGCACATTTGGCAGAAATTCACCGGCCAGCCATAGGAGCTGCGCATTTGGCAGAAATTCACCGGCCAGCGAAACCCCAAAATAATATAATATAAAACCCACGGCAACCTGTCTACCCAATTTGCATCCGTCAGTGGAGGAGATGGACACAACAGCAACACTTCAGTTTATTACCTCCGCCAAGGAGGCAATGCTTTTACTACTGAACCACTAATCCTATCACTATCACATTGATTGTCATTGATTAATTGTGTGTTTATTGCACTGTCCCTGTCAAATAAACAAATAATCATTGTGAATCCAATTGCTAGTCAGATGTTTACATGCTCAAGGAATCTGAAAACGTACACACAAACACTGTATGGGGGAATTGTGGCGCTTGGCGGAGGTCTGCGCTCTCCGAGTGCTTTTCTAGTATTATTTTGGGGTTGCGCTCCGCGGCAAACGAGAATTTAGAAGCTTCGCCGGCAGAGAGCTCGTTTTTGCGCAGCGCCTATGGCTGGCCGGTGAATTTCTGCCAAATGCGCAGCTCCTATGGCTGGCCGGGGAATTTCTGGCAAAGAATTCGTAACCGGACAGCTGGCCGTGTGAGGTTTTGCAGTTGCGCGCAAACACAGGCACGCTGGCGGGCCCAGGCCAGCAGTGTTTTCCGCGTGCTTTTGTGCCTAAAACGTTGAAGAACGCAGAGTTTGTGTTGCAGACACGATGACCAGCGCCCTCCATTGCGCCTGCGCACATGTTGAAAGTGGCCCTATGTCACAGTGTTGAAAAATGCTTTAAAAAATTCCTGTATCCAGACGGTGAACCGGATCACCCCCAAAATTTAATCAGTTCTTCCTTGTACCATTTCCAACAACGCCTGAAAGTTTCATGGAAATCCGTCCAAGACTTTTTGAGTTATCTTGCTAACCAACAGACAAACAGACAGACAGACAGACAGACAGACAAACAAACACACAGACAAACCCCGGCAAAAACATAACCTCCTCCTGGCCTTTTCGGCCTGGTGGAGGTAAAAATAGTAAAAGGAGTTCAAAGGAGTGAAAAGAGAGATTATCTGACAGTGATGTAGAGATGAGCCTTTTATTACCTCCGCCAGGCCGAAAAGGCCAGGAGGAGGTTATGTTTTTGCCGGGGTTTGTCTGTCTGTCTGTCTGTTTGTCTGTCTGTTTGTCTGTTGGTTAGCAAGATAACTCAAAAACTTTTGGACGGATTTCCATGAAACTTTCAGGCGTTGTTGGAAATGGTACAAGGAAGAACTGATTAAATTTTGGGGATGATCTGCATCAAAGTCTGGATACAGGAATTTTTTAAAGCATTTTTTAACACTGACATACGGCCATTTTCAACATGTGCGCAGGTGCAATGGAGGGCGCTGGTCGTCATGTCTGACCAACACAAACTCTGCGTTCTTCAACGTTTTAGGCACAAAAGCACGCGGAAAACACTGGTGGCCTGGGCCCGCCAGCGTGCCTGTGTTTGCGTGCAGCTGCAAAACCTGACACGGGCAGCTGTCCGCCGCCGGATTATTTGGCAGAAATTCCCCGGCCAGCCAGAGGCGCTGCGCATTTGGCAGAAATTCACCGGCCAGCCATAGGCGCTGCGCAAAAACGAGCTCTCTGCCGGGGAAGCTTCTAAAAGCTGTTTTGCCGCGGAGCGCAACCCCAATAATATAATATAAAACCCACGGCAACCTGTCTACCTAATCTGCATCCGTCAGTGGAGGAGATGGACACAACAGCAACACTTCAGTTTTTTACCTCCGCCAAGGAGGCAATGCTTTTACTACTGAACCACTAATCCTATCACTATCAGATTGATTGTCATTGATTAATTGTCTATGCTTATTGCACTGTTCCTGTCAAATAAACAAATAATCATTGTGAATCCAATTGCTACTCATATGTTTTCATGGTCAAGGACTCTGAAAACATACACACAAACACTGTATGGGGGGAACTGTGGCGCTTGGCGGAGGTCTGCGCTCTCCGAGTGCTTTTCTAGTTTTAAGGATGTTTTCAACTTTTTGTCTGCAGGATAACTGCTAGTTTGTTACCTGATGTTTTAATGGGGTTTTGGACAGGGAAGTGCAGACTGTCTATCAATGCCACACTTTTTTTTAAAAAAAATTATAACCAAGAAGAAGGTATTTTTAAACATTTTTTTTCCTTCTGCTGTAATTATTCCTAATTGGCTTAATTTGCACTAAATTACTTTTAAAGTTACATTATTTAGAAAGTTGTTTAGAATTCTTTTTATGTTATTCCAAAATAAATAAAGAAGCATATCAGACAACCAGTTATCAGACAAGCAATCCACTAGTTGTCAAATTGAGAGTCTGGAGACCAGGTGAAGGATACAGATTTATATTATATTAATACATTTGAATAAGGAGCATTATGAGGAAATATAAAAAGGATGAAAAGTAGCTTCTTCTAAATAAAACTTTCGTCTCTAATTTATTAAAATATCAGAAACTAAAGCTGTGTGATCACTGTTGAAAGTAGGAGGTGGATGATATTTGTCAGGTTTAAATATTTTATAAAAGTGCTGACAGAGAAAAAACTATACCAAAATTATGGTCAGATATTCAGAAATTTATTTTTCAGCACAAAACAATTTGTAATATATTTCTAATATTTTCATTTCATGAATGAAGCTATATATAAAGCTTGACATTTTTTTCCACAGTTGTATGAATTCATTAATGCCACATAATATTCAGAGCTGTGTATATAAAAAACTTTAAAATAAAGATTACGCTGCTTGTAAAGGTCAAATTGCCCTTGCGGCCCTCAGCTACTTCTATTTTAGTCAGAGACAGGCAAAATGGTACTTTGGATGACAAAGGCTGCAGACTCCTGGTCTAGGCAGAGTAGCCCAGACTTCTACCAAGTTCACATAGCACCATGATCCCTCCTGCAGGTGGTGAGCCCACTGGAGGGCAGACCCATGTGCCTCCTTTGGGTACACTGGGTCCTTGATGTAATGTTTTTCATAGAGATCTACTGGACCGCTCTCAGTTTGGCCCTTCACCCAGGACCAGTTTGCCTTGGGAGACCCTACCAGGGGCATGTTGCCCCTGACAACATAGCTCCTGGGATCATTCGGGCACTGAAACCCCTCCATCATGATTAAATGGCGATCCATGAAGAGGACAACGAAACCAAGATTCCCAAAGCAGGTGGTTTCAGTCCTAACCATCTAGTAAACTCTCATGTGGTTTTTCTAGTGAGAAAGCATTTTGAACCAAAAGCTGGGGATAGCATGGTTTGGGAGCTTAGATTATTAGTAGATTTTAATTCATTCATTCATTTGAAAACCCAAAACATGCTGCAGGATGAATCACAAACAAATAGAGTTGTGAGAAGGTGCAGATTGGTCGGATGATTCTATCCATAACACATGCCTAACACACACAAACAGAAAATGTACTCTTTAGGAAAAGGCTCAGGGGGAAAAAAAGGTCTGCTGCACAATGGTGCATCAAGTCTTAAAGGTTTTTTTCAGAAGTGTGAAATGGGCTGAATAAAACGGGGAGTTCTGGTGTTACATGGAAATCTGTTGCCCAGCGCAATCTATCATATCACTTTACCTGGTTAATAATTAATTCATACACTGATAACGAATAACTGTTTTTTGGGAGCTGTGTCATCAGTCACACTAATGTAGACACATGTACAGTGGTGTGAAAAAGTGTTTGCCCCCTTTCTGATTTCTCATTTTTTTGTATGTTTGCCACACTTAAATGTTTCAGATCATCAAACAAATTTAAATATTAGACAAAGAAAACACAAGTAAACACAAAATGCAGTTTTTAAATGAAGGTGTTCATTATTAAGGGTAAAAAAAATTCCAAACCTACATGGCCCTGTGTGAAAAAGTGATTGCCCCCCATTAAAACATAAATTAACTGTGGTTTATCACATCTTTGGAAAGCTGAGTTCAATTTCTCTAGCCACACCCAGGCCTGATTACTGCCACACCTGTTTGCAATCAAGAAATCACTTAAATAGGACCTGCCTGACAAAGTGAAGTAGACCAAAAGACATTAAGTAGAAATCCAGGAGCAAATGAGGAAAAAAAGTAATTGAAATCTATCAGTCTGAAAAAGGTTATAAATTCATTTCTGAAGTTTTGGGACTTCAGCAAACCACAGTGAGAGCCATTATCCACAAATGGCGAAAACATGGGACAGTGGTGAACCTTCCCAGGAGTGACCGGCCGACTAAAATTACCCCAAGAGTGCAGCAACAACTCATCCAAGAGGTCACAAAAGACCCCACAACACCACCAAAGAACTGCAGGCCTCACTTGCATCAGTTAAGGTCAGTGTTCATGGCTCCACCAAAAGAAAGAGACTGGGCAAAAATGGCCTGCGTGGCAGAGTTCCAAGACGAAAACCACTGCTGAGCAAAAAGAACATAAAGGCTCGTCTCAGTTTTGCCAGAAAACATCTTGATGATCCCCAAGACTTTTGGGAAAATACTCTGTGGACTGACAAGACAAAAGTTGAATATTTTAGAAGGTTTGTGTCCCATTACATCTGGTGTAAAAAAGTAACACAGCATTTCAGAAAAGGAACATTATACCAATAGTAAAATATAGTGGTGGTAGTGTGATGGTCTGGTGCTGTTTTGCTGCTTCAGGACCCGGAAGATTTGCTGCGGTAAATGGAACCATGAATTCTGCTGTCTACCAAAAAATCCTGAAGGAAAATGTCCGGCCATCCGTTCGTGACCTCAAGCTGAAGCGCACTTGGGTTCTGCAACAGGACAATGATCCAAAACACACCAGCAAGTCCACCTCTGAATGGCGTAAGAAAAACAAAATGTAGACATTGGAGTGGCCTAGTTAAAGTCCTGACCTGAATCCGATTGAGATGCTGTGGCATGACTTTAAAAAGGTGGTTCATGCTCAAATACCCTCCAGTGTGGCTGAATAACAACAACTCTGCAAAGATGAGTGGGTCAAAATTCCTCCACAGCGCTGTAAAGGACTCATTGCCAGTTATCACAATCACTTGATTGCAGTTATTGCTGCTAAGGGTGGCCCAGCCAGTTATTAGGTTTAGGGGGCAATCACTTTTTCACATAGGGCCATGTTGGTTTGGATTTTTTTCCCCCTTAATAATAAACACCTTCATTTAAAAACTGCATTTTGTGTTTACTTGTGTTATCTTTGTCTAATATTTAAATTTGTTTGATGATCTGAAACATTTTCGTGTGACAAACATACAAAAAAATGAGAAATCAGAAAGGGGGAAAACACTTTTTCACACCACTGTATTCTTGTTTTTTGTTCATATACATGTACAACATTGCCAAATGCAGTCAGATTCTGATGGGTCACAGATTTTAATGTAACTTGGGTAAGAAAAACAACTTCCTGCATTTAATTTTCTCACAGCAAAAGCATCATACTAAGAATGAGAGATGATTTTTTAAGCTTAACAGAATTGCAAAAAATTTTGCAGAGGAATATTGTGATTGTGAATATGAAGTTCCATCAAATTTGAATCACAATATTGTAAACCCTAAAATACATGCAATAAAACTTGTTTGGCCTAGAAAATCAAAACCGATTGACATTCTTGGATAATTTTAATAACTTTTCATTATAAATGTCTGTAGATGATCTCAGCTTAAATTCAAGCAATTTGGATGAATGACCAAGGAGGAATTCATTTTAACTTCACTTGCAAATTTTTGAAAATATAGTGCAGAAAACATCATTTTTAGAACATAGGACCAGTGAAGAAAAGTTGACATATTTCAGAGAATAGAATAATTACAGAGTTTTTAGTCTAGGCCCAGTCATTTGAGATATTTGCAAAAACTTAAAACAGTTTATTATAGTGCCATCTATGTACGCAGTGCCTTGATTTTTTGTTTCTCAGTAATGGGGAGACTTTCTGATCAGACTGTACAATTTCAAGTTTCTATGTATTACCATTTTGGCTCCCCATACACTTTTAGCAGAGAAAAAGAAGAAATATAGCCGCAAGTGGCGATCATTGGGTTCCAAGCAGGTGTGGATGTAGCATGTATAACGAAGGGTAATTAATTAAAATCATTCAGGTTTGAGGTTCTTGAAAACCAGGTGAAAAGTCACAGTTAGCAGTCAAAGGGGAAATTTTAAAGAGGATGTTTAAAGGAATTTACATAAAATATATTCAATCCCAGCCCCCGACCAACAGTGATTTGTGTGGAGTTTGCATGTTCTCCCCGTGTCTACGTGGGTTTACTCCGGGATTTCTCCAGTTTCCTCCCACATGCCAAAAACATGCAAGTTAGGTTAATTGGCATCAAACTGGGGATTCTAAATTGTCCTTAGGTATGACTGTGAGAGTGAATGGTTGTCTGTCTCTCTGTGTTGGCCCTGTGATGGACTGACGATCTGTCCAGGGTGTACCCTGCCTCTCGCCCAAAGATGCTGGGACAGGCTCCAGCCCCCCCCTCCCCCCCGCGACCCGAAAAGGATTAAGCAGAAGAAGATGGATGGATGGATGGATATACAATGCCCACCAAAAAATAAAAAAGCCTAAACTAAAACCGGGTCAGCGTGGTGGAGGAGTGGTTAGCACTGCGGCAGCACAGCAACTCACCCTTGGCCGGGGGATCTTGGGTTCGATCCCAGCCCCCGACCAACAGTGATCTGTGTGGAGTTTGTATGTTCTCTCCATGTCTGCGTGGGTTAACTCTGGTATTTCTCCGGTTTCCTCCCATATCCCCAAAACATGCAAGTTAGGTTAATTGGCATCAAACTGGGAATTTTAAATTGTCCTTAGGTATGACTGTGAGAGTGAATGGTTGTGTGTCTCTCTGTGTTGGCCCTGTGATGGACTGGCGATCTGTCCAGGGTGTACCCTGCCTCTCGCCCAAAGATGTTGGGATAGGCTCCAGCACCCCGTGACCCAAATAGGATTAAGCGGAAGAAGATGGATGGATGGATAAACTAAAACCTAAGCTAAAGGCTAGAAGTAGGCTTAAAACAAATAAAAGTCCATAAAAGCTGAGGAGGGGGATCCTCTCTTCCTGGCCAGGCTCTGTCTGCCACCACAACAACAACGCCCTCAGGAAACCTGTACAGGGGAAGACAATTGCCAGCAGCATATTCAGATTTCTGTTGTCATGAACTTCATCATCATAGTGTGTATTGTGTGGTTGCAGCACGGGTGACAAGCCCAAGACAAATTTCCCCTTGAGGGACAATAAAGTTTATCTTATCTTATCTTATCTTAGTCATCCCCATGGGGTGCTGCTATCTGGGAACCAGATACTTACAGCCCAGGCAGAGCTCCTCACTCTGCCTCTTGGTGTCTTTCGCCTGCAGCACCCCAACTGCTCCACGCAGAAGTGTCCTCCCCCAAATGCCGGCATCATGGTGGTCCTGGACGTTACTGTTCCTCCTCCTCAGTCATGCCCTCCTGCAGCCGTCTTTCTGGGACCAGCAGCCTCCTCTTGTGCAGGCAGGGCTCTCCTCCAGGCAAAGCAGTCTCCCAAGCAGGACCTCATCTAGTGATGTTATGCTCGACACCGTCCACTCGACACTGACTCGAGCAATATAACACAGAAGTGTCGTAAGCAGAGTGTCGAGCACTGTGTCAACATGACCACAGTCACATGACTAGCGAATGAGGCCTTGTTGTCACATCACGTGATTTGAGACCTGGCGAGAAATTTGAGAGGGCTGGGCGTTGCATAAGTCAGCAGTGAAGGATTTAAAAGGGGTCTGATTCACCACTCAAACTGGGGTTTTTTGAAAGGAGAACATTTGTTATCATCATTGCATTCACTATATTGGCCCTTTTCCACTAGCCCCAATTGGCCTAACACGACTCGACTCACCACTACTCGTTTCGGCCTCAGTTGTGTCTCCATAGCAGCTGGGTAAAGCAAGCTGGGAGACATAGTCTCTCCACCGAGCCCTGGATCTGCCCCGGGGTCTCCTCCCAGTGGGACGTGCCCGAAACACCTCAAGTGGGAGGCGTCCAAGGAGGCATCCTAATCAGATGCCCATACCACCTCAACTGACTCCTTTCAATGTGGAGGAGCAGCGGTTCTACTCTGAGCCTCTCCCGGATGGCTGAGCTGCTCACCCTATCGCTGAGGGTGAGGATCTATTCCTTTCTCCACATATCCATATTAAAAAAACGAGTAATGCATCTGATGAAATTTCAATAACTGTAACGCATTGCTGAATTTATAAACAGTAATTTCGTTACACAGCATGTGACTGCAAACGTAGTGGCATTACAGTAAGGCTCTGTGTCCACCAAACACGTTTTTTTCCACTGTAGGTGACTATTTTCTGTTCATTCTCAATGTAGTTCAGTGTCTACAGCGTTGAGCGCCCTGGGAGACTGGGGAGAGTGGGATTCAAACCGCCAACCCTCCATTTATTCGACTACCTGCTCTACCGCCTGAGCCACTGACTGTCTAGTCAGTACTGTACAAACAATTGTGTGTTTGAAAAGAAATACTGTTAACAATTTCTGCGGAAAAAGCTGATTAGCATTAAAAATGATCCCTGCACGAAGAAGAACTGAATGGACAATAAAAACTGCCTCAACCATTCAGACATTCAGACCTTGTGCACCTAATTTTGCAAAAGTACAGTTTAAACTGTAAATTTGACAGACACTTTGTGTGTCTTCTCACCTTAGATTTCTGCAATTAATGGAGTAAGCATGAAAGAAAGCATGCTTAGAGGACAAAGTAAAGGGTCCTGCTGTAAGATGCCATGAGTTCTTGCATCTGCAGCCAAGGCCTGTTGTCATTAAAGGTCAGCACATCATCTCCTCCAGGTGCCAAGGAAGCAAATAGCATAGTGTAATTTAACAATGATAAGATGGAGGTAAAGATAGGAGGGTAACGAGGAATGAAAATGAGTTAGTGAGATGCCTCCGGCCACTCGGCAATGGGAGTCAAGTGTTGGGAGGCGGTGGCAGTGCTAGCTGTGTGATTACATGTTTAATTTACTTCACATCTCTAAAAATGTCTGCTATGACAGAGCCAATTTACAGTGATCCCTGTGTGGGTGTCAGGCAAACCAAAGGAAGACTGCAATGAAACCGCTCTGCACAGCCTCTAATGGAATCTCAATGAACCTCCAAGCCGGTGGGTGCAGGAGAGCAGACAGCCCCGCTATTAGAGTCGGGAACCCGTTTTACCCAAGCGCCACTCGCCTCAGCTGGCCCGTTATTATCACTTCACTCTATCGGAGTGAGGTGTTGTGAGGCTGAATGGAAGGAGTTTAAAAGAAAAAAAAAAAAAAGCAGTGAAAAGGGGAGGTTACTCCAACTTAGACCTGCTTACCTTGACATCTGCTTGGCTCAGCTTGGGTGGGTGGAGGGGGCAAAATAGCAGCTTTCCAAATTGACGGAGCTGGACACTGTGTTTAAACTGATAGCTGATCACCAGGCTGACCATGATGTGAAATCTAAATTTCAGGTGAGGCAAAGCAGGGCTGTTGAACATGGTAAATGTCTATCTGGCTGTCATCTTAAAGCAAGGGATGAAAAGAAAATCCATCTGGGAAACATTATTCAAACAATTTTAATGTTCTGCTTCTATGGAAATTTCAGATGAAATTGCTATGCTCCAATTGAAGGTTTGTGCTCTTACCACAGACTCATAAACATTTGTTTGACAAGTCCACCTTGAACTAATTTCAGTTCTGAAATATGCAAATTAAAAGGACACCTTCAGAACAGCAATATATGTGTCATTCTTTGCTGTTTGAATAAAGGGAGCAACGTCTCTGACTTGTTATACTTCTTTGACAACTTCATAGACCTTATTCCTGTATGTACTGTAGGTCCTTTTACTGCAGTCATTTTCCCTGCAACAGTTAGCGAACATTATTTCAAGAAACAGTTTAGTACTGCATGAGTTTAACTCTGTTACTGGTCCTCAGTATTAAACTGTGAGGAAAATAATGATTTTAAAAGGTTAAAAATGTAGCTGAATCAAAAAGTCATGTTATCTATGTAATCCAAGGCTCCTGAGGACTGGATTTGGTTTTCTGCAGTTTAGTTAACACATCATACAGAGCTCTCCAATGGCTAGTCTGTTAACCCCTTGACGCCTATTGTCGCGAATTCGCATCAATCAAAAAAAAAACAACAACAAAAAACAAAAAAACAACGATTTTCAATTATGAAAAAAATAAAATAAATAAATTTAAAAAAAAATTGTTAACAATTGGAAATAAATTCAGGCGTCAAGGGGTTCTCAATAGCCTGGGTAACCTCTGCTAGTCACTTTCACCATGTTGAGGAAAGCTGCTTCTTCTGCTGTCCAGGGAGATATTAGTTTGGACTTTGAAGAGAAGAGGCACTGAAGAAACAGTGCTTAGAGTTCTTTTTCAGCATCTTTTTCTTAGGAGTACAGCTAAAATGCTTTGCATACCTATTGCATTTCATGGACACCGAAAATGCTACTGCAGAGTTAAAGTTACACAGTTATTATGGCATTTCTTTTTAAAATTAAAGTCTTCTTAACAGAGCAGTATGCTCCCAAAACTCAGGATTCTTGTAATATCTAGAATCTCTAAAAGTACAATGAGAAGCGTAGCTTTCAGTTATCAGGCTCCTCTCCCATGAAAACAGCTGCCAGTCTGGATTCGGGAAACAGACTTGATCTCTGATTTTAAGAATAGGGTAAAAACTTTCCTTTTTGACAAAGCTTATGTGAGGTGAAACTGAACCTTCTCTTAGTTATGCTGCTATAGGTTTAGCCAGCAGGGGGACCTCCCATGATGCACTGGGCTTTCACTCCTTTCTTCACTCTTAATACGGTATGTGTTTTGACATTTTTGCTGGTCATTAACATCTGTTTGCTTTCTCCCTTAGATTGTGGTCCCATCATGGTTTTTCATTCTCTACATGTCTGTTCTCTTCTGCTTCTTCTCTGTTCCCTCACCCCCAGCTAGTTGAATGAGACGACTGCCCCTCCCTGAGCCTGGCACTGGCAAGAACAATTTTGGAAACACAAGCACATTTTTCTATTTAGGTAAAGCAGAAACAAATATTTGCACTCAAATGTAATGAAATGAATACCAAAACTCAAAAAAACATGTTTATCAATTGATCTATAACAAAATTTTCAGCAATTCATTGCTCAAAAACTTCAACTGTAACCTGCTTCAAAGCAAGTACCCTGTGCCTTTTTCAGCCATGTTTCACTTGCAGACTTTAATTTGTTTAGTTGTAAAGGTAGTCAGGTGTGTAAACTGCAAAGTGTTCATGCTTGTCACATATGGTGCATAAACTAGTAAGTAATAAGACGTTTATTAACGCATCACCCCTTGAGATAAAACATCTAATTTTTGAGGGGAGCCAACACAAAGAACAAACAACAAAAAGTACATAATACGAAAAATAAATATACATAGTATATGCTCTAATTTTACCCACCCACCCATACACCAACATCACTACCCCCACCGCCTACACACATACACAAATGTGTTTTATAATGATAGTAATAATACTAAGTTAAAAATAATAACATCTGCACCATTATACATCATTTTTGCATAGATTCATAAATTCAAATATAATTGCATCAATGCATGCATAAACAGGTGCATCTCAAAAAATTAGAATATCATGAAAAAGTTCAGTATTTTTTGTCATTCATCTCAGAAAGTGAAACCCATATATTATCCATCCATCTTCTTCCGCTTAATCCTTTTCGGGTCGCCGGGGGGAAGGGGGGGGGGGGGCCTGGAGCCTATCCCAGCATCTTTTTTGGGCGAGAGGCAGGGTACACCCTGGACAGATCGCCAGTCCATCGCAGGGCCAACACAGAGAGACAGACAACCATTCACTCTCACAGTCATACCTAAGGACAATTTAGAATCCCCAGTTTGATGCCAATTAACCTAACTTGCATGTTTTTGGCATGTGGGAGAAAACTGGAGAAATCCTGGTGTAAACCCACGCAGACACGGGGAGAACATGCAAACTCCACACAAATCACTGTTGGTCGGAGGCTGGGATCGAACCCAGCATCCCCCGGCCAAGGGTCAGTTACTGTGCTGCCGCCGTGCTAACCACTCCACCACCGCGCTGCCCCCCATATATTATATAGATTCATTACACGGAGAGTGATATATTTCAAGTGTTTATTTTAATTTTGATGATTTTGGCTTACAGCCCATGAAAACCCCAAATGCAGTTTCTCAAAAAAATTAGAATATTACATAAAATTAATTAAAAAAAAAAAATTAATCGAAATGTTGGCCGACTGAAAAGTATGTCCATGTACACACTCAATACTAGATTGGAGCTTCTTTTGCATTAATTACTGTATCAATGTGGCGTGGCATGGAGGTGATCGGCCTGCAGCACTGCTGAGGTGTTAAGAAGGCCCAGATTGCTTTGATAGTGACCTTCAGCTCGTCTGCATTGTTGGGTCTGGTGTCTCTCATCTTCCTCTTGACAAGACTCCATAGATCGTCTATGGGGTGTAGGTCAGGAGAGTTTGCTGGCCAATCAAACACAGCGGTGCCATGGTCATTAAGCCAGGTTTTGATACTTTTGGCAGTGTGTGTGGGGGGAGGGGGGATACCAAGTCCTGCTGGAAAATGAAATCAGCTTCTCCATAAAGGTTGTCAGCAGAGGGAAGCATGGAGTGCTCTTAAATTTCCTGGTAGACGACGGTGCTGACTTTGGTTTTGATAAAACACAGTGGACAAACACCAGCAGATGACCTCTGTTCAGATAAAAGTACATTTTGCATTTCATTTGGAAATCAAAGTCCCAGAGTCTGGAGAAGGAGTGGAGAGGCACAGAATCTAAGTTGCTTGAGGTTTAGTGTGAAGTTTCCACAGTCAGTGATGATTTGAGGAACCATGTCATCTGCTGGTGTTGGTCCACTGTGTTTTATCAAGACCAAAGTCAGCGCAGTCGTCTACCAGAAAATTTAAGAGCACTCCATGCTTCCCTCTGCTGACAACCTTTATGGAGAAGCTGATTTCATTTTCCAGCAGGACTTGGCACCCCCCCCCCCCCCCACACACACACACACACACTGCCAAAAGTATCAAAACCTGGTTTAATGACCATGGCGTCACTGTGTTTGATTGGCCAGCAAACTCTCCTGACCTAAACCCCATAGAGAATCTATGAAGTATTGTCAAGAGGAAGGTGAGAGACGCCAGACCCAACAATGCAGACAAGCTGAAAGTCACTATCAAAGCAACCTGGACCTTCATAACACCTCAGCAGTAACACAGACTGATCACCTCCATGCCACACCACATTGATACAGTAATTAATCCAAAAGGAGCCCCGACCAAGTATTGAGTGTGTACATGGACATATTTTTCAGCTGGTCCACATTTGTATTAAAAAACTATTTATAAAAATTAATTTAAATATTCAAATTTTTTGAGAAACTGAATTTAGGGTTTTCACGGGCTGCAAACCATAATCATCAAAATTAAAATAAATAAACACTTGAAATGTATCACTTTCTGTGTAATGAGTCTATATAATATATGGGTTTCTGTCATGAATTTCCCCGTGCTCTTTTCCACAGCGCAGGGAGGAGGAGAAGGAAGGATGGACTTAAGTGCAGGGTTACACCAAACACACATTTATTGATACACAAATAGACAGACCACAATAACATAGACAGCTCGGGTGGAACTTAGAGTCCTCCAGGATGCTCAACAAAACGGGAAGAATCAACTGGGCAGCAGTGCCAAAGCGTAGCAGTTGTGCCGCACAAGGAAACGCTACCAATTAATCGTAGCAGCACAACTGCACACAGAAACACAGACAGTTTACTCACGGCACCGGAGCAGTCCGAGTGATCCAAGTCTCACAGCGAGCACATACACAAACAATCACTTGGAGATGTGACAGTCACACGGCGGAGAACAACCGTGTGAACACGTACAATGGTCCAGCGGTGTTTGACTGGCAAAGCGCTGCCTAAGTACAAACACCGCTGGCATGACAGATTGGAAACACCTGCGTGGGGTCAGATAATTACCGGGGCGAACAGCTGACTGTCAGAGAGAGAGAGAGAGGGGGCGTGGCCGCACTGGCCAGAGCGGCAGCTACAGGCAAGGAAAAGAAACATCTAACCCAGTGTTAAAAACGTGATGGAATTATGAGTGTCGATACCGCTTTAAGAGGAAGGGGGGACACTGATTTCACAATGGAAATGGATACTTTGAAGATGGGTATATAACTACAATATAAGTTCATAAAATATGTTCATAAATAGTTTGGGAACATTTTCTAGAAAGTTCTGATAAAGTTCCCAAATGTTTTTATTTGGCATTTTAAGCGACCAATGGCTGCGTTGTTAGCTTGGCAGCAACAGCCAATGGGGTCCCGCCAGCCAACGGGGTCACGCACTCTCTCCCTCGGTCTGTGCGTAATCCGCAGAACGCTCTTAGACACTGCCGAGACACGACCGAGAGAGACGATCACTCGCTGAGATGGAGACACTGATGTGCTAATAGCAGCCTTTGCCCGGATAAAATTTGAGATTGAATGGGATCCAAAGGCTGTCAACGCCGTTGAGCGCGGGAATCCCATTGAGGCACGTGTCATTTAGCTTGGTCAGGTTTTTTTTTGTTTGGACTGGTTGGACCATAAGTGGATTCTCTGGATCTGGATGGCGAGCCGAAGCCCGAACTCTATGAACTGCTAGAGGTGATTCCACTAGTCACCTTGAGCAGACACTAGAAAACTGTATATATTATAAATATATTTGGAGTATTTTATTTTTATTTTTTTTATTTTTTATTTTTTATTTTTTATTTTTTTTGATTTATAAACCAAAGTTTAATATCAGCTTCGCTCCTCTAACAAGTCTCATCTCAGTGCAGAAGCAGAATAAGAGGTCGAACACATTCAGACCTTCATACTTATACTACACACAACAAAAGACATTGCATATCAAAGCTGACATCCCGCATTAACTTAATCCCCCCTCCTTTGTCTTCCGTCTCCTCCACCTGACCCAGAGAGGTCAGGGCGATCAATCTCCTCCATTGTCCTCTGTCTCCTCCACCTGACTCTGGGAAGTCAGGGAGATCGATCCGGTCTCCACTGCTGCGACTCCGTATGCTCTTTGATCTTCGCTGGCGGTCGAGACCTCTTGTCCTGTTCTGAGGCGTGAGGTCATTGCACATATGTAATCACTAAACATCCTAATATGCTTATACATACTGTATGTAGGTATGGGATATATGATTAATATAAACCACATCTCCCTTCTTTATCTTTGTGTTCTGACTTTTTTCTTTTTTTTTTTTTATTTAAGTTTTTGCAAAGGGTATACAGGTCATTACAGCATTGCATTGTTTACATTTTCATCGCACGTTCCCTTATATTTTGCTATTTGACAACATTGGTAGAATAGTATTTTTTTAATTTTTTTATTATTGTTACAGATGCTGTGGTTGTTTATATGTACATATTTTTGAAATATATATAGTTGCAAGTTCATGCACCGTGTGTAAGTGTTATCTGTTGTTACGCCCTCCAGGCTCCTATGAATCTAGGGTCTCCTGACCTGGCCCAAATATCTCTTTTGCCCAGGTAGAACCAAAAAGGGTACTACACCTAAAGTGAGTAGGTGTTAGTGGGTGTTACACAAAAATCTGGCGAGCGCAGCCAGGAGCCTGGAGTGTTGCACAACAGACACGGATTCTGTTTTGACCCCTGACTAAACAGTTTATATACTGCCAAAATGGATTTTGTGGAAAAACATGGTGTTAAAATTACTAATGCAGTCATTGTCAGTGGTGTTGTTGATAAAGAAAGAGACACAGACGTTTTTGAGTTTCTAGATCAACATAGCACTATCCATAGGGTGCTTAGCATTAATGATAACTCATCTGACTTTGACAAAAGTCATATTGTAGAGTTCGAGTCTGGATTAACCATTGAAGCATTAGCACCTACGTTGCCGTGCTTCTTTCGATCCACTGACAATCCTGAGGTTAAATACTGCATTCAAACTCTAACCGATGTCTACACTAAAACTGTAGGGGGCAGTGTTACTGAGGCTTATCTTAGCAACCTGAGGGGTTTAGCTAAGCTAAGTGGAAAAGGTTTTGAAGAGGTGTTGCGGGAGGTTATGTCCGCAATAGGGAAGTCTATTGAAGCTGCTGAGACAGCTGAAACGGTCGCTGCTGACGTTGATCCGGCTTTCCTTACTGTAGAACCCACACAAAGTGGAGTCTCTCCTCCACTCCAAGTTGAAGTGCCTCGCACCCCTAAAACCACTCAAGCGCTCTTTCAAAGCCCTCTTAGACCAAACTTGACACCTCAAATGTTGAGTCCAGCTGATTTTAACCCACCCGAGGTTCAGAAAATCGTAGTCAAGCATGTCAGTAAAAATGCAGAAAAGCCGTCAAACGCCCATTCCTCCTTGAGAATCAGAGCTTTCTCTGGCAAAACGCCAAGACCGTATACTGAAGCTGATTATGAAACATGGCGTTCACATGTTGACCTGATGATGGAAGTTACTTCTTTGTCTGACTTGGAAAAATTTTGCAAGATCTTTGAAAGTCTTCTTGCTCCTGCGTCTGATATTATTCGCCCTCTTGGGCCTGAAGCCACCTCTGCCGACTATCTTAAGCTTTTGGACTCAGCTTTTGGGACTGTTGAAGACGGTGAGGAACTGTTTGTGCGATTCATGAACACTTTCCAAGATTATGGAGATTAAACCACTTTTTGAGCTGTTAGAAGCGGAGGGAACGGTCAGAGTGCACCTTACTTAGGCTACATTGAAATGCATGTCACTTTCCCAAAAGACTTTTTCGGTATTGAAGCCGAAGTGCCAACACTTGCCTTAGTGGTTCCTGATGTACGTGCAGCTGATCAGTCCTTAGTGTTAATAGGGACAAATACATTAGATGTACTTTACGAGCTGTACTCTGATGCATGTTCTGAACTGCAGCCAACCATGTCACTTGGTTATAAGGCAGTGTTAAAAGTCCTTGAGCTACGGCACAGACAGTCCAAAGACACTAGCCTTGGTTTAGTGACCATGCGCAACAAAGAGCCACAGTTAGTTCCTGCAGGCCAAACAGTTGTTCTAGATGGCACTGTAGCTGTGTCAGCCGGCAACAGTGAAAAATCTGTCTTGTTAGAACACCCGGTAATGTCAGCTTTACCTGGTGGTATCCTAGTAAAACCATGTCTAATAAACTTACCTGAAAGAGCACCTTACCTTGTTCCAGTTATACTCACCAATGAGTCGGAACATGACGTGACAATCCCTCAGAAGTGTGTCATTGGAGAAATTTGTGCATATCAACGAGTCCTATCACAAGAACACTCTGTGAAAGTTACAAAGTCCAAAACTGAACCAAAGTCCACTCTGAAGTTCAACTTTGACTCTTCCCCCATTAGCGCTGAATGGAAAGAGCACCTAACAGAAAAACTCAGTCAAATGCCTGAAGTATTTGCACAAAATGATCTTGACTTTGGCAAAACGGATCAAGTGAAACACACAATCAAATTATCAGATGAAACACCGTTCAAACACAGAGCACGTCCCATACATCCAAATGACCTGGAAGCGGTCCGTAAGCATCTCAAAGAACTCCAACAAGCAGGTGTGATAAGAGAGTCCACTTCCCCATTTTCTTCGCCTATTGTAGTGGTACAAAAGAAAAATGGCAATGTCCGCCTTTGTATTGATTACAGGAAGCTTAACATGCAGACTGTAAAAGATGCTTACGCTCTCCCCAACTTGGAGGAAACGTTTTCCACCTTGACCTTTTCGCAGTGGTTCTCCGTCCTCGATTTAAAGTCGGGGTACTACCAAATTGAGGTAGAGGAGCTGGACAAACCAAGGACAGCGTTTGTATGTCCCATGGGCTTTTGGGAATTCAATAGAATGCCCCAAGGCATTACAAACGCCCC
The DNA here is from genome assembly GCA_020510985.1 of Pholidichthys leucotaenia. NCBI lineage: Eukaryota > Metazoa > Chordata > Actinopteri > Cichliformes > Pholidichthyidae > Pholidichthys > Pholidichthys leucotaenia. The sequence goes on from CM035847.1 coordinate 90,621,006, forward strand.
CAGCACGTTCCAGCGCCTCATGGAGAAATGTATGGGCGACATGAATCTGCATGAGGTGATTGTGTTCCTCGATGACATCATTGTATTCTCCAAGACGCCCGAAGAACATGAGGCTCGCTTAATGAAAGTTCTTAATCGCCTAAAAGAGTACGGGCTTAAACTCTCCCCTGAGAAATGCAGATTTTTTCAAACTTCTGTCAGATACCTCGGTCACATTGTGTCCAGTAAAGGAGTTGAGACCGACCCCGAAAAAGTGAAAGCCCTAAGTACCTGGCCTGTGCCCCGTGATCTCTAATAGCTCCGCTCGTTCTTAGGCTTTTCAGGGTACTATAGGCGGTTCATTAAGAACTATTCCTGCATCGTTAAGCCCCTCACTGCCTTAACAGCAGGCTCACCTCCTTTGCGAAAAAGCCCAAAGCCCAAAGCTAAGCCTGCCCAGTACTATGACCCAAAGACACCGTTTGGCGAGCGATGGACTTTTTCCTGTGATCTTGCATTCAAAACCATCATTAAAAAGCTCAGTACTGCACCTGTCCTGGGTTTCGCTGACCCTCAGTTGCCATATACACTCCATACTGACGCCAGCACTACAGGGCTTGGCGCCGCCCTCTATCAAGAGCAGGAAGGCCAGACTAGGGTCATAGCTTATGCAAGCCGGGGGTTGTCTAGAAGTGAATTCCATTACCTCGCCCATAAATTGGAATTTTTGGCTCTAAAGTGGGCAGTAACGGAGAAGTTTGCAGACTATCTATATGGCAATCACTTTACTGTTGTAACAGACAATAACCCCCTGACGTACATCTTAACTACTGCTAAGATGGATGCCATGAGTTATAGGTGGCTAGCTGCTCTGTTGACATTTAACTTTTCAGCATTTTTTATTAATGACTTGCCACTACACTGCTCAGCTGCAACATGTCAACTTTATGCAGATGATGCAGTTATTTACACAGCTGCCAAGACTCCAGCACAGGCTGCAGATGTACTGTCTACAAGTATGGTCGATGTCCAAGAGTGGCTCTTCCAGAACCATCTATTGCTGAACCTTCATAAAACAGTTTCAATGTGCTTTTCAATCAAAAAATGTAACCTGCAACATTTTAAAGTTAATATACATGATCAAGACATCAGTTTAGTTACAGAATTCAAATACCTTGGCATTGTACTAGATCCTCAATTCAAATTTAATCTTCATATAAAGAAAATTTCTAAAACAGTAAAAAAAAATCTGAACTGCTTTAAATTAATTAGATATTACATACCATACCAATCAGCTGTACTGTATATGCATTCTATGGTTTTTTCTCATATATCATACTGTTTGACAGTCTGGGCTCAAGCAGCTCCTTCCACAATAAAACATATAGGTTCATTATATAATCAAACTCTAAAAATCTTGGATAAAAAGCCCATTAGGTGGCATCACTGTTATATTTTAAAAAAAAATACAATCTATTGAGTTTTGAGAGTTTCACTGACCTCTGTTTTCTGAAATTAATTTTCAAATGTTTCCATAAATCAGCGCCAGAGCCACTTGCTGGATTCATCCAAAGACAGGACAGCAGCAGAGCCACCAGGAGTTCTGTTAACAATAACTGTAAAATATCTCACCGCAGAACCACATTTGGACAAACAGCTTTCTCTATAAAGGGCAGTCATATCTGGAAAGCAATGCCAAATGAAATCAAAATAATAACAGACTTTAAAACATTTACTACAAAGGTTAAAAACTGGCTGAAAAATAAACAAGAATGTACCCATGTATGAAATGATTGTCTGCAGGGTGTGAGTGAATGAAGGGAAGGAATGAATGTGTTTGTTTATAGTGAGTGACGAATGGAGGGAGGCCTGAAATAGGCAAATGTGAACCAGGTTTTTATATTGTGTATTTATAATCTTGTTTGCATTGATGTATGTGGTTATTGTTTATTCTGTTTTCATTTTTTTCCCTTATCTTTCTCTCTTTTTACCTGTTTCTTCTTTCTAAAGCCCATCCAGGGACAAGAGTTGCAAATTAGCTAATAGCTATACACTCTTTGTGCAACACATTAGATTTTTTTTTGTCTAAGGAGTTTGACCGCATACAGCAGTTCACTCAAACTCACTTGTCTCTTCCTGAAAGCAGTTTAAGTTCCGAGGTAGTGTCTGCTATATGTGAAAAACACCTTGTCTGTAGCTCTCCAGACAACACCTTCCCTTTAGTTCACTCGTTAGCCCTCTCTGTAGCCGCCATTCCAGATGGCTATGCCGATGAAGATGGCTGTGGTGGTTTTCCAGTTGTACTCCACATGACTCCTGAACAGATCAAAAACGAACAAAGAACTGACCCCTGTTTAAGAGAAGTGATTGCACCAATTGAAACTGGGCTAAAAGTTCCACCAACTGTACGAACTGAACTTCCTGACATCAACTTGTTACTCCAAGAGCTCAGTCGACTTGAAATGTGCAATAGCATCCTCTACCGCACTCATCAAGATGGAGGAAATGTTACTTACCAGCTCGTCTTACCTGAACAGCTCCACGATTCAGTCTTTCAAAGCCTCCACTGTGACATGGGCCATTTAGGCACAGAGCGTACTTTGGATCTCGCCAGAACAAGGTTCTATTGTCCTTGCATGGCGGCAGATATTGAAAGGAAGATCAAGACATGTAATTGCTACGTAAGACGTAAAACCGCTCCAGAGCGAGCTGCTCCGCTTGTCAATATCAAGTCCACCCGACCGCTCGAACTTGTCTGTATTGTAGCATCATCTCACTTTGGCTCAGCAACAATTATTCTTCTGCTTAAAGACATTTTGTTTCATCCAGGAATAACACAAAGAAATGGATTTTCTTCCCCCAGGCCACAGCTAAAATCCCCTTTGTTTTGTTAAAACCAGCCTAAGGAATTTCCCCAATGTCTGGCTTCACTTTTATTGCCCCCATAAAACCTACACAGACCCACAACTCAGCTAATTTCCTTAAACTCTGGACATGCTGGATTTAACCAGTGAACTTTAAAGTACATTATTACAAACTCAATTCTAAACCTTCATTCTTTTCAGGACTATGAAAATGCAGATGGACTCTGATGTTTTTGATGTGGAAAATCAATAATATGTGTGAAATGCATTAATCTGTGATTTTATATATATGCATGTTAATGTTTAAATGAACGTTTACTCCTGCATGTTGATTTAGAAGCACTGCTTATAATTTATACTAATCACTAAAGTTATCTTGGTTTAATACATAAAGGGAAATATTAACTTCCAGTATGTATCAAAGTTTTGCCTCAATATCACATGTGACTCCAACAGCCAATCTCTGCATGACAACTCTTCATCCCAAAGAGCTCCAAACAATAGACTGTTTGTTCATTGGACTAAAAGTTCATCGAGCCCGCCCACGAAGGACGCCCATTGGCTGAGATTCCGGTCAGGCCGGAAGCCCGCGAAACTCAGCAGAGCTTATATAAAGGAGAGGGACCCCTGCTTCGCTCTCTTTTGCTTCACTCTTTCCCGGATCTTTTTTCGGCTGCTCTCTCTTTCTGATCTTCTCCATTGTCTACACACAGCAAGGAAGAACAAAGGACCGTCTGAACGAAGACTTGACCACGTGTCGCTTTTCTGAACACAGAGCAGATAACTCATAATTTATGTAACTTTGTATTTTCTTTTTCTCTTAAATACCTAGGAATTCCTATTTCTTTGAGCTCAATTTTTTTTTATAATCGGAGTTAAACTCCAATTTTTATTCATCACCTTTTCTTTGTTAAACTTTCTGTAAAACCACTGTTTGTTTAAT